>OZ010620.1:5148223-7548223 GCA_963932285.1 Caenorhabditis macrosperma
CAATGAATGTTCCGAAGTGATATGATGCACATAAGATTGGCTGTATGACATATTCCAGCTTCACGATTTGCACCAAATGTTCATTTTGAAAACCTCTGTGTGTTCTAGTCTGTCTAGCCTGTGTTGGATTCTATTCGCTACTATTTATAGTTTCTGAACATTTAAAACTTCAAACCGGAATATTTCGGTTGAACGCAGAGCTTTGCAGTCTTGGTCAACTGAAGAGTTGCTCAAAATTACCGCAAGCATGCAAATTCGTAGAAAACTCTATGAGAGACTAATCCAAAACGGTTCTCTTGCTCTGGCTCATATTCTATGAGGAATCGAAGAAGATCTGACGCTTGTTTTCGGACGATACATGAATGTAATTCTACCAGTCCCCAGTGATAGCTGTTTTTGTTTGGTAAACCACGAGAAACAGAAGAACTTTCGGAACAATTCATTCATTTCTTGATCGTTAATTAGTTAGACACATCGTGTTAGATCCACCTTAGAGCACAGAGGGAATCCCCCAACCAGTGAACCATCTATCAATCGGAACTCTCCTTTATCTTGCAAATGAACCCGTTGAGGGACGGTTCCGCAGGCTGCCATCCTCTCCAGTAAGTGTACTGTAACTCATTCAGTTTCTCAACTACTTCTTCTCCATGTGGAACCCACCAAAAACAAATCCACGCCGTGATCATAGGTCGGTTCAGCATCATACCAATCGAGAAAGTCGACCGATGAGCCGTCTGTCCACGTGTACTTCCGGTTTTCGACAGTCAATCCAATCCAGTACTTGTCAACTTCATCTAAGTCGACGACTTCAATACTTTCCATGACAAGACCGTTGAGGAGGATGGCTTCGATTTGCGAGTGAACGGACACTAACTCCGCGTTGTCGGCTCTACACGCTTCTCTGGCGTCTTGGAAACTGGTCTTCCGTTTGGATACCATGTAACATGAGCCAGTCGCCTCGAACCAATAGTACCCGAGAATGCATTTACGCTTGCCTGAAGTTACATCCTTCCATTAGGTTCATTTCATAATTCCAACCTGAATTCGAAGAGAAATTTGTAGTCGTTGCGTTCCCGAGTCTCGACGGCTTCTTACACACATAGCCAAACATTCTATCACCTTCTCTGAACCATCGAGTTCCGAAACTCTAAAGATCGCCCGACTCTTTCTTATCAATGATCCAGTGATTGTATCAACTCACGAACGCGGACTGCTCCGTTGAATTGACAATAGGGTCTCGCCACCCTTCATAGTCCAACGGACTCCCATCCACCCACTCCCAAGATCCGTTCGTTCCGCGTTGCAGTCCGATTCTGTTATAGCTTTTGTATTCCAAAAAAGATCTCTTGTTGTGTTCCCAGAAGCTCTTGTGATAGAGTCCCGTGACGAAGATGTTCTCGACCTCCGAATGGATCGATGCCAAGTGTGCTCCGTCCCTCTGACAAGCGGATTCTGCTGCTTCTAACAAAGTCGGAAGGGGTGTCGCCTGTGGAATACACAGAGTTGGGCAAGGAATCAGGATCTCACCTTGTAGCACTGATGTGTTCCTTGGAAGTAGGTGTACCCTGTGGAACACTGAGAGGAAGAATGAACTACAAAATTTGAACTTTCACGGAACTTTGTTGAATTCTTGAATGCTGCGCCCGAGCCGAGCATTCATATTTGGAAGTGCTCACCTGCGGTGGTTTTCCGCGACGTCATCGGTGTGATTGGTGCGGCGGGCGACGGTGCCTTGGTCGTCGTCATCTCCTCATTTCTCTTCATCAATTCAGACGGCTTCTTGCAGAAGAACGAGTGTTCTCGAGTGGTGTCCATCCTATCCCACTCGCTTCCAGCATCATCACTCCCGTCGATGGACATGTGGACAAGCATCGGGAAACTTTCCAGTTATAAAAACACATTTTTCCCCAGTTTTTTCCTATTTTCGACCAAGATTTCGATCGTGTATAGATTGATAAGGTAAAAAAGATAGAAGGGGCTACAGTAGAGCTGATAATTCAGCGCACGAATAAGTATAACTGGTCTCAGAGTGATCCGTTTACATGCCCGAAATTTCTAGTTGATCGGACATCATGGCAAAGGATGAACTACTAAAAAGCTTGTTTCCGAATACCAACTCAACAATCAAATTTTCAAATTCAGTAAAAGTTCTATAGACATTTCAGCTTGTTCTTCCTCTGCCATGATAAGTCGAGTTTCAGCTCAAGCATACTATTTGGAGCCGCCGACTTGTGCTCCTATGCATTTAATGTGAGGTAAGTGTTATCAGCTTCAACGGAAGTGGCGGAGTCTGCAGTTCACCAGCTCGGCGGGGTCTCGCCACGAAAACATGAAACTTTTTTGAAAATCGACATGCGTCTTTAAAGAAACTACGGTAGACAGTACATAACTCAAAACATGAAATCCACAGTAGTTTGTTCAAAGGCTTCTCGTGGCGAGACCCGCCGATGTCGTGCAGACTTGGCCATTTCGTCCTCAACTCACCACAGTCCCCGTCTGGCCATCATCGGGTTCGTTGGGTTCCGTCTCGCCCCACTTTGCGTAGTCCAACGGACTGCCATCAGTCCATTTCCAACGGCCCTTGAAATAGATTAATCCAATCCAGAAACTCCACATTTTCTGGTCCGTATCAACGATCAGAATCTCCTCATAGTGCTGGTCAGTGTAGAAAGTGTTCAAGAAGTCGTTTTCAGCTGCCGAGTGGATAGACGCCAAGTCAGCCTGCTCGGATTCACACAACTCGATGGCGTCATAGAAGGACGCCTTTGGGATGTTTATCTGAGAAAATAAGATAATGGTTCAGGAGAAACGCTTTCGAACTGTACCCTATAACAGAATCCAGTTCTCTTGAAGAAAATGTAGTGTTCGGGACACTCTGTAGTTATCAACTGTCTGGGAAGAAGCTCAAACTTGCAGGTGACATACCATCAGGGAAAAATATTGACTTTATGTTGAGTAAGAAGACAATGAAGAAGAGAACAATGAGCAAATGGGCAACGATACAGAATGAAAGACAGTTGCAACCTGCAACCTCTATTTGTGTTCGTGTTCTCGTATTCGTGAAGCAATGCAAACTAACACGGGGATCGGGGTTTAGGTGTTTCGGACTTTTGGGAATTCAGGGGCAATTGAACGTTTGAAGTGGCGTCCGAGAGATGGCTATAAATGTGTTGTGTGTCATTTGGAGGCGTTCGGGAGTTCACATTCGCTGAAACCATGTTTTTTTTTAACTCAATCTCCAAAAATAACTCACTTCTTGGCGGTGGTGCAGGTGGTGCTGTTCTAGGGATAAGTTCGAGAAGAAGATTGTCGGGAATCTCGTAGATAACCATTTTGTGGTTGAAGTGATGACACAGTTTGGTGATATACTGATTGCGAAGAACCTGTTGATTAGGAAAGGGAAAGGGTGGGCAATGAGTCACCGATAGGAAGAATGTCTTGAAGGAGAAGAAGGGGGGAACTTTTCCGAGAGAGAATCTTCGGGAATGAGAGCTTGCATTTGGAGACCGACTCTTTCACATGTTTCTAAACCAAAATACAGACGACAAATATCAGTTCACAATCAGTTTCTCGACTGATGTGATTTGACACATTATCAGCGCGTGTTGTCTTGTTTCCGATTATCTGTAGGCATTTCTTCATGGGATTGGAGACAAATCTAGAGGCACTAGTTCACAAAAGAAAGACCGAAGATCTCACGGGAATACATTCTGCGGGACGAACTATTCATCGAAATGTAGCAAGGTAAGTATTCCACGAATGCCACTCGTTTTTCAACTTGCTTTCAGTTGAGACAAACCTCAAACATCGTCAGGGGTCGCCTTGTTCTTTTGAAACTCACAGAATGCCATAACTCAATTTGTAAGGTTTTTGATTTGCTCATTTATAGAAAACCATGTCAGCTGCTACATGGTTGAGAAATTCGATTGATTCATAGCTCTGATTTCTATAGGTATACCTGCTGAGAAGGAGTCCACCTAGTCATCCTGAGCAATACGTTTTTCTCAAACAACGCCAGAAAAGAGTTCATGCATTCCTACAATTAGTCACTGGCCGCCAGCGTAACCAACCTACAAATCTTCTGATAACGACTATCATCTCTCTGATTATCGTCAGCAATCACTCTCATCTCTTCCTGTTTTCCGTTTCCTATTCCCAGTTGACTCATCAGTTCACGCACAGGAGCGATATTCCAAAACAAATGATTCATCCCTTCTTCCTCATTTCAGCGTCTTTTTTTTCGTTTATAAACTCACCATCTTCCATTAAATCATCATAGCAGTGAAATGCCCCGCTACGAGTACGAACCTTCCAACAACCACATTCCTCTTATTCCCAGGTCGCCTGTTCCAGATGTCCCGCCCCGAAATGACCTCACAGCGCGCGGCCGTGTTCGCGAGAGCCAGATTGTAGAGAAAGATCCACTCGAAAACGCACCTCCCGATTGTGAGTCTCCGCGAATTCATCTGTTACGAGTGATTTGAGTATCTTCAGCTTGTTCCAACTATTGCAAGGCCTGCTGCCACTGTTCCCTCCTCCTGATCGTTGTGTCCGTTGCCCTGATCGCTGGATATCATTACGGGTTGATTCCTCTGATTATCGACCGCCTGCAGGTCGAAGAATCGAGAAATAACTCGATTCCTGATGCTAGGGATCCTTGTCCTACTGGTTACTTCCTGTTCTCTCAAACAAGGGACTGCTATAAAGTGAGTCGTTGGCATGTTTCCCCTATCATTTCTCACCTTCAGGCCGTACCCTATCAAACCGTTTTCGAAGACGCAGAAGCCGAGTGTCAGAAAGACGGCGCGCACTTGACATCGATCCATTCGGAGCTTGAGAACATTTTCGTCATAGGTCTGTACCATGAGGCCTATTTGGAGAGTCGGAGGACAAATGAGAACCCATCGGGCACAAAATACGACTACTGGATCGGACTGATTCGATCCAACGGCCGGTGGAGTTGGCTGGACGGGAGTCCGGTGGAATTCAGAAACTGGAACTCGCGGGATGGAATCGAAGATAGATCTGAACGATGGGCGTTTGTGAGTGCTCTTGGAAAGATGTGATAAGGAATTCAACTTTAGATCAGAGCCACCGGAATGACCTGGCTCAGGACGCGAATGGACAAGAAGGGGTTCGTTTGCAAGAAGCCGTCTTCACACGGAGCATCTGATGTGGCAGTGACAGGTTAGACCAAGGGACCATCCGGATAAATGAGACAGTTCTTTAGAAATAATTCCTTGTAAAAATGGCTACTTCTGGCTGCAGTCTACTAAATCCTGTTACAAGGTACGTCGAAGTGTTTCAGTTGGAATTTGAGGTTGATTGTCATTGCTATAACTGCGTTTTCCAGTACCAAAGTGAGAAGAGCAGCTTCGAGAATGCGATGAAAGCGTGCTCCGATGAGGACGCAAAACTGGTGTCTATCCATTCGCTAGAGGAGAGCATCTTCCTCCGAGGCCTTGTGAACAGAGCAATCAAGGAGAACAAATCGGTGACGGAGGGGTTTGACGCGTGGATCGGATTGACCCACAGCAACAGACACTACCAGTGGAGTGACGGATCACCGGTGAACTACACCGATTGGGATGTAGCTGAGCCGGATCATGCGAATGGGTTCGACTACACTGTGGTGAGTGCTTAGAGGGCTGTTGAGGGACACGACGAAGAGAGCCATGTTTCAGATGCCGTATTGGAGAGGATGGAAGAGTACGAAGCCATCAGAATACGGGTTCATTTGCAAGAAATAACGCTCTTTCTGTTTCTCTAATTGTTGTAGAACATCACAGTTCGATTGAACCTTTTCAAAATGCACATATAATGGGAACTACAACGCCGAGCTTTATAACATGGACGTTTATCACAAGATAAGGAGCCAATGATTGTCAATATTTTCTAGGTTTTCTGTTAGAATAGAACGAGAATATCGTCAGCAAACCAAGAAAAAATCTTGTGGAGAAAACGGGTAGATTTCTAAAATAGGCTCAAAAAGAGCAGGATTTACTGTTCCTGGTTCAATATTTGCTGTTTCAATCACTCCTCATTGAAACTTTTCCCGGTTAACAGATGTTTACCCCTTCGCTGAGAATTCATCAAACGAAGTCGTTTTTCATTCATGTACCATCAAGAGCTCTCCTCCCAAATCCCATCAAACCTCCCTGTTTCACCAAGTTATTGAATCGCTTCGGAATTGCGCCTATCTACTATGTTTGTGGTTATTGTTCCGTTCATTGTACTTTCACTCCCCTACCTTCAAAGATACCGAAAATTATAGTTTGTTGCAGTCGCATCACGCAATCTTCTGATTTCTGATCCACACAGTATCTTCTTTCCATCGATCACTGATCGTTCTCTGATTCCTCTTTTCTGCTTCTTCGTTCCCTACATTTTAGTCTTCAAGTTCCCGAAAAGCAGCTTCCTTTAAAGATGAGAATCGGCGTTCTCTGGTGATAATGTAGATCAGAAGATGAGGCGAGAAGACGGGAGAATAGATTGATGTTTCCTCGATCACCTTTGATAAACTGTCTTGTTTTTGGAAGTGGATGGATGGGTGGAAGAGTGCATTCAAATGAAAAAACACACTGTTTGCAAGGGGAGACCTGGTGTCTGGAGATTGTCCTTGGAAGTGATTACCAGTTGAATGGAAGCTTTCACGCTTTCCCTGAACGAGAATTCCACAATCTTCAATCGCAAAATTCACTGTTTCTTGGCTGCGACAAATTCTGAGAGTTTCGAGTTGAATTCACTTCAGTATGGTCGAGAAGAACACGAACTTTCACTTGGTCTTAACCGTTTCTGAGCTTCTATCTCGACTCTCAAGGTCGTTACGTAGATCTCTCGTGGCAAATTCTATCGAATTGGCTTTGGCTCATATCATATCAATTGGCTCATATCAAATTGAACAACTTTTCTTATATTAGTGCACTGACAAAAGACCCGAACCGTTTCTCACCAGTGACATGGCAGACACCGGAAAATCACGTGAAACACTGTTTGGAACCCTTCTCCTGTCGTTTCGATTCTCATTTAAATGACGTTCAGCAGATGGATTCAATTGATGACGTCTTGTTTACGGGTGAGTAAAATATGCTCAAAAGTCACAGAAGCTGTCATTTCATGTCACAGTTGTTAGGAATGCCATCCTGGAAATGAGCTTATCGGTGAGGTTTGAAAATGATTCGAAAACAGGGAAACCACCTTCACAGGGCAGCATGTGGATTTGTGTTTCACAGAAACTTCCTGTAGTCGACGAATTGCTTCCTTTCAGTGATCAACCTCGGTTACCCGACTAACTCTGCATTTTCTCAGTAGAAAAGAAAGAAGATAAGAAGCTCGAAAACGAATGGTCCATGAAGTTTCAGCGAGTTTCGGTTTCAAAGAATACATTTGAATAGTGAACTTTGAGATTCACTAATGCTGCAATTGTCAAGGATAGCTCTACCGGAGAATCATTATATCTCGAGATTGATAAGAGATATCAAAAAGTTGTCACCTGAAAACTTGAAGTCCTAGTTATGATTTACAAGTTTGCTGTTGACAACTTTTTGATATCTCTTATCAATCTCGAGATACTATGATTCTCATAAGACACACAAGTCCGCATAAGTTAAGAAAAACCAAAAATAAGAGTTCCTCGATGCGGAATCACAACTACAAGCGGCTTCCGTTTCCTTTTTCGCATACTTAGTCTTGGGAAAGATCCAATAGAGTCAGAACCATGAGGAAAGTGCTCAATGGCTCAGAACGGGAGGTTCCCTAGTTTTCTGTTTCCGAACATTCCTAATTGCCTGCATTTCGCTCTCTTCCGTTGTGAATTGTGAACCATTATCCGTTCATTTCGCTGAAAAACGCGACAATATTCGAAATCGAGTGTAACCTCTCTTCACTGTATCAAAAATGCTCTTTATCGGAGAAAAACGGATCGTCCCTCAATATATTTACATAGGTTCAACTTCCGCTAGAAGCCTCTTCGACATGATGACCATTGTACAAATCCGCCCGATCATCTTCTTTTCTTTCTCTATATCCTTATCAGTTGATTGATTTCTTCGAATCAAAATACCAAAAAATCGAAGGACGCACCCTCTTTTTCTCAGCCGCCTCCGCCTCTGACCAGTGTATAAAAGGGAGATCCGACTTTGAAAAGTTGTTGATCTGTCCCCAACTCTGTCTTTTATCATTTCTTCTTCTCTCCCCACTGACTGACTGACTACTACCGGTTCTCCTCGTGACATTCTCTGCATCGTCTCAAAATGAATGCAGCCATAAATCGCCACATGACCATTCTGCTGTTGCTTCTATTCTGGGTTGTTGTTGGTACGTCATCGTCCCGCAATGACGCAATTCCCCCTTCGAACCTTCCAGAGTCCCGTCCGAACAACCTCCTCGAGGCCTACTTCAAACACCGTGCCGCCCATAATTCCATCAACGAGCGGTTTCTGTCGACGAACGGAAGAAACCACCTGGACCCCGACTACGATGTGGAGGACGCCCGCGAGCCGGGAAGCTTTGTGAAGCTCCGCGAGCCCAAGGAACGCGGATGGCTCGGATTGTCGCAAATTGTGTCGCCGCATAGAGATGAGATGAGAGCGGCGTCTATGATACAGGTAAACACTTCAGTTCTTACGCGCATTGGGGGAGGAGGCATTGGGTTACTGTTTCAAGAAGATGTTGAAACAGAAATGCGGAGTGTCGGGAGTTCAGGAAGGAAAACGCCTTTTGGGAAGTGGTTTGAAGAGATGAGCTCACAAGTCAGTTGACTAGTCTTGCATCATTCGGAAAGTTATGGTCTTACCGTAAACCTGAGTTTCCTACTTGTTTTTGAGAGAGGAATTTCATCTCTGAAATCCCTTAATGGCACAATTCTATTATCGTGAGAACCAACTGTTGAAAGCTCATGAAAAGTTTCAAAGTCCCCTCATTGCTCGCCATTTGAAGGATTTCCACTTCATTATTTTCCTTTCCGTTTCACTCCTACAGTATATTTTTCACTGTGGACGCGTCGTTCGATTCCATGTACAATTATTAGAATTTGTTCTAAACAGAGCTTAACGAAAAAGCATTCTTGCAGCGATCTTGAATTCTGCCTTTGAAACCGAAAACTCTCAATTCTCTCGTTGTTTTCCCTATTCACGATGTATGGTCACAGAGGCCGTATACCAATGCGTGAGATGTCTGCTTTTGAACACTCGCGATTCCACGTGGACACCATACAGCCGCTGTGTAGTAGGGTTCTCTAATACCATGTCAAAACACAACAACTTCTGTTTCACGTCTTGCACATTTTTCCCCGGTGGGTGGTCAGTCTAGTTCAAGCATGGAACTATCTTTTCAGGCGCTCAGAAAACGGGTAAATTCCCTGGGCTTGCACAGCGGGCAAACTGTACCGTGCCCCGAGAAAATTTGTGGCAATCCCGGGGAATTTTTGCGGCATTTCAGGCTGATCCGCAGACGCTGGCCAGCTTGAATTTTGAAAACGCTGCACATTGAATAAAAGAAATATATTTATTCATTTGCGGATAGGCAAAAAAAGCGTGGCGAAAGAAAAAAACGCGCAAACGACGCACCGTTCTTACGGTTCGCCCGTTGTTTAGCGTGCCCGAAACTTTCCCCCGGGAAGTCACACAAATTCCCGAGACAAATCCAGGGCAAATTTCCGTCACAGTTTTTTTCCCTGTGCCACAAATTTGCCCGCATGCCCAGGGAAATTTCCCGTTCCCTATTCGCCTGAGTTGTTCGAGCATGGAGGCTCAAACCTAACACTGGCATCCAGGACTCGGAATGTCGAAAACTTTCAGCGGAGAGCGGCGTTTTTATACAAAAGTTTGGGATTTTCTGTAAATTTGCAAGGCTTCACTTTTGGAATCGATCCCACACATGTCGTGACTGCCTGGGCAAACTGCTAATTTTCCGGATATTTTGTCCCAAAGTGCTCAAAATCGTATTTTATCACTTTTTTCACGAAATCGGGCGTTTCTGGGCACTTTGAGACAAAATATCTGTAATACTAGGAGTTCGCGCAGGTAATCACTATGTGGGGGATCAATTACCAATATCGTAAACTACTGCGAAGCAGAACATCTAACAGAACCCATGACAAATGTGCCTGGTGAAACTGTGAAAATATAGGTATATTTGAAGGATTCACTGCTTCACGAGCGCTTCAAGTGTCTCATCGCAAACTATTCCTCATTTCGACTGTCCGTATTGTTTCAGAAGCTGCACAGCTACAGTAAGCGGTTATCCGGACACATCTGATCCTTCTCTTCTCAACTGTTCTCCTTCTACATTCCCATCCTTCCTGTGATTCTCATTTCATCCATAACCAAATGCCGATGACATCTATACGATAACCAACAATTCAGATGTATTTATTTTTGTGATTTTTGCGCCGAAGATTCTGAATGAAAATGAAGAAAACGAAACGAACTCTTAAGAGAATCGAAAAGGAAAAGAGAGAGAGAGAGAGAGATCCGAATAATAAACTGTCTTTGAGAGAGAAGAGTCACACGCACACACGAGAAGGTCTGCTCGATTCGTCCGTTGATCATCGGAGGATCATATCGATCTTCGGAAGCGCGGCTTCAGGTTCTGCAGCAAGTGCTGCAGGTATTGCGGCGCCTCGCCGTCGAATCCCATCAGACGCGCGCGTCGAAATCTGCAAATAACACTTGAGGAGCATGCTAGAAGAAATAGGTTGCTCAAAATACTGTCAATACTCATCGTTCAATTGAAACAGTGATCTTGAAGTTCACGTTTCAGAGAAGTGTGAAACTTTAATCACCCGACTTGCGATTTTGATAAGAAGGGACAATGCCAATAGAATTGCGCTGAAGTTTCTATTGCTAAAAGTTGGAACACTGAAACAGTGAGTTCCGAACCTCATTGCAAACGCGCTCTGCTGATGGTGTGGGTCTCGCCACGACTCTCGTGTACTTTTCGTGGAGTATTGAACACTTGGAAACAACTTTCTCAAACATTCACTTGAGAACACAAAATCGTCAGCTGAAGGACGTGAAGTAGATATCTCAAACTATCCGAAGTAGTACACGAGAGTCGTGACGAGACCCACAGAGTCGGCGGAGCGCATTTGCATGATTCACTGTTTCTCCTGTCGCACTTTAACAGCTTAACAACAACCCACTAATTTGAGATACCCACCTCGGCGCGAGCACCTGATAGATGTTATCATATCCGGCGACGACGGCCGCCTGACTGATCGCCAAAAGAGCCACCATGGCGGCGAGAAGGACGACGATGGAGGTGACACGTGACATTGCAGAGGAGCAGTGAGCGAATATTTCAACAGAACACCCAGTCGGTTCTCTCTGAAAGTGTGTATGTGTGGGATAGAAAACAGGAGAGTTGGAAAGAGAACGAAATGACGAAACGGGGAGGGAATGGCGGGAGGTTTCTCACGGGTGGCATAGAAGTTGATTGTCTAGAGACGTTGTCTACTAGTGCTCTCTGATTTCATTTGAAAGTAAAGGGTGTGAAACTGAAGAGATTAGGCATGCTGGTAGTTGGCATAGAAACCAAAGTGGTTTATTCCAGCATATCGACCATCAAGGACATATCAAACCGAAGGTTTTTGAGGAAATGTTGAAACAGCAAATTTTGAATTCAGGCATCCGATAGTACCTTTTTGTATTTTACCTTACTAATGATCCTGTTTAAGCACTTTTCCTACCAATTTTCCCGCATTTCTCCCTATTCCAACATTGTCGAAAAAGTTGCAGGAATCTACTTTTCCGACGAAAAAGGCTTTCGGGTAGATTTGGAGGAAATCGCTGCGAGACCCAGAGTCCTTTTGCATTTTCGCTACTTTCTCCGGCCGGAAAAGTGTTTAAGTAGATCAAGAAGATGAGGAGAATCTTCGACATTTGATATTTGACTTCCAATTCTCCAAGAGAAAGTGAGTCATCCATCTCTGAACGAAAACAACTTGATGATCAAAACTGATGGGGGGAGTCGGAAATGAGTCAGGTGGTGGCTCACAAGGAAGTTTTTCAGACAAAACTTCAGATTTTGCTGTAAATTTGCACAATGGCACTTTCTCATACTGATAATCGATCCCACATAGTGGCTAACTGTGCAACCTTCTCGTTTTCCAGATATTTTGTCTCGGAGTGCTCAAAAATGTCTGATTTCGTGAAAAAACACAATTTCGAGCACATTGAGACAAAATATCTGGAAAACTGAAAGTTCGCGCTGTCAGCCACTATGCGGGATCGATTACCAGTATCAGAAAGTGTCATTCTGCAAATTTACAGCAAAATCTTTACAGATCGTCTAAAAACACTTCCCGTGTCAGGGAAGTGGAGAGGTTCACAGTTTTCAGACTAATTTGCAGTTTCACAATGACTTTATGGCAAAAAATAGTTGAGAGTGTCTATGACTCGACCGAAACAACGTATTCCGAATCTTCAAGGAACTGCACTTTGAGAGGAGTTCCAATGCGAGATTTTGCAGGTTTTCTAAAGAGGGAAACGGAAAAACAAGATAGGTATGAAATCACCTGGTGATTTGGGTGTGAAATTGATTGGAGAGCAACTGATAATGAAGAGACAGTAATGAGAACAGTAGGAGGGGTGTCTTGTACTTACCGGGAGGTTCCAACAGCCCATTAAAGAAATCGAAGCTCTGATTTGGGATAAGTTCAAACTGAAACAGAGTTCTTTTTCGGGTTCCCTCGCCCCTCTCCATCCACTTCTCAGATGTCTAGACACCCCTCCGAATTCCTTAGAAAAAACGACTTCTCGAGGATGGATTGGTTTCGTTTTCGAAAGAACGAAAATCGAGAGATACAGCCGCAGTATTCTCTCATGGATTATACGTGCCGCTCGAGTCGGAAAGTGTCAAATGTACGTATAGGGGGGGAATTATTGAAAATTGAGCGAAATCTGAGGGAATTTGAGAAGTGTAAGGGGGAAGAGAAGCAGTGAGGGGGGAATCCTGAGGGGGCGTCCTAATTAGCCGAGAAGGGGTCCGTTTCCTGTGGAGAAGAAGAAGGCCAAGGAGGAAGGATTTCAGAAGGAAGGGTGGGGATTTGGGACACTGGATTAGCTGTTTTTCAGGAACACACATTTGGGACCTTTGGGGCAACAGGACACGGATCAAACATTGAAGAGAAGATGGCTCTACATATGAAAACTAGATTTTCTTGATTTTTGCTGTTCCAGACGGTACTGTTATACCTCTAGAGCCTGAATATTCAATCCGAGAAAGTTAGTTATTTTATTTTCTCGAATCGACCAAAATGCCGCCTGACAATCATTATATCTCGAGATTGATAAGAGATATCAAAAAGTTGTCAACGGCAAACTTGTAGACCACAACTAGGACTACAAGTTTGCTGTTGACAACTTCTTGATATCTCTTATCAGTTTTGAGATATAATGATTCTCCGGATGCCGCTCTATTCGAGAAAATACCAGGCCGTCTGAAAAATGGAAACGATTGGAAGACTTCATAAAGCTAGATGATTAGAAACAGAGCCTCACCATGAGAACAGATTCACCCCCCTCTTCCGTAATTAACATAATCGAACCCCACTACTCTTTAGAATGCTAAATCATCTCGATGAAGCAGAAATACACAGTTGACTAATACTACGGCCGTTTCACAACATGCTCCTCATCATCATTAAACCGGAACATGAGGGGGTGTCAAAACAGTGGAATAATTCACGAAAACCTGCAAGTGGTTTACGGAAGGAATCTGCTGCCCCCCGGATACTTGGGAACCCGGAAGGAGATGAGTTGATTGGAAGGTTGTGTGGTAAATTAAAGTTCATGTTTCAGAGAGACGATAAGGAAACTCAAAACGTCAGTGAAAGTGATCTCTCGTAAGTATGCTTTGAGACTATTCCAAAACATCCCGGACTCCAGTGATTCAGAAGAACTCATTGGTAGTTGATAATCCGCCGATTAGCCCCAGAAGAGCTATAAAAAGTTATGAAAAGCTGGTCCTCGCCGAATCGGGGGATCAGTTGGTAATGAAGTTGATAATGAAACAGAGATGTACGAATCTGGACGAGGGATTAGACTTGAATATGATTGAACACTGATCCATGGAATGGAGTCTTTGAGACAGGAATATCGGGTAGACCAACAAAGCCGTGGGAGTTGTTAAAACATTTAAACAAGAGATGAGATTTTCACTTTTGAACTTGTTGAAACGGGGAATCATTTGAAGAACACTATGAGAGAGCACATTAAATTTATAACTTTCTCTACCTGATGTTATCCTGAGAACGTCGAGAGATTCCCTTGCGATGCTTCAAAGAAAACCATTCGGGTTTCATGAAGTTTTTGAAACGGGGAATGGACATTTTCACAATTCAGAAGCTTGCTTGGATCACTCTTGAATCACCGGGTTCCCATCTCTTCAAAATTTTCATCAAAACGGAGGTTTCACTTCAATTAAATAATCTAGGACCATCACGGATTAAACTTATCGATTACCTGATTATTCTAGTCCTTCCGTTGAAACCGCAATGTCATCGAAGTATTGGTAGGTTTCACTAGAAATGACCCTTCTCGTCTCAAGTATAACCCAAAATAAAACACGAATCACTCAAAAAGGTCATTTATCTGGTTGATCTGTCTCGTCCAGCAGACACAAAAACACGACTGGGCGGTCTGGTAGAGAAGAGGTGAGACATGGGGAGCTGTCGAACACAGAACTTGTCTGGCAATGAGACAGGTAAGAATCGTAAGTGGTAATGAATTAAAATTAATGAAAGGATCCTGAAACCGGGATATACATCTGGATAATGCTTGCTACGGTCTGAATGCCATCGGAAGTTCCTATGAGCACCGACACCCTAATAACTATGTTGTGCCACGTCATCAACAGCGAAATCGCAGTGAAATGATAGTTTTCTATTGCTGAAGACACTATCACTCACGGACTGTCGGGGCGTACCGAATCAAGAACTCGCTCTGCTGGAAAGAAGCGTTGCAGCACCCATCGCAAACCATTTTTTTGAAAATTACCTGCGAAAATTCGGCCAAGTTGCCGGAATTCTAGGTCAGTGGCCAGAGATTATGCGGCCGCGGCCATTTCAAGGGCTGTGTATCATTTTAACGTTGAGCATTAAGAGATGCATTTCATTACTGTAGCGAGGCGGGAATTCGAACATCGGTACGCTCCAACAGATCACTGTTTCGAAGTTTTTCTATCAGGCATCCAGGAACTGTATGGAAGGTTGTGATTTGTGTACGTTTCCCACAGAAAAGCTCAGGACAGTGAAAACGGAACACAACGCAGCATCAAAGACAAGTGTATTGGAGGTAGAAAATGAGCTGGCGGAGAAACAGAAAGTTGTCATTTATCAGAAGCAGATTAGCCCAATCTCATCCCATTATATAGAGCAGATGAGCTGCTGACTAACCCAATAAAGGACGGATTAACGGACGACTATCAGCCGGTGTACACGTGGAGCTAAACCGAGACTAAAAGTCAAATGGACGAGGAGCACAATAGGCGAGAGAGAGAGAGAGAGATGATAATCTGGCACTGAATCTGGAGAGAATTGGAAAACAATCCCAGCCACTTCCTCATTTTTCAAGCAAGGGGGTCTTTTAGGGAGAGATCCCCCACCCACAATAATATCGGAAACTCATTGAGAAGTAGAGTAAATAAACATGTGGAGGGGAGAGAAGTGACGCAAGATGTGCTCGAATGAATGAGATCCGCGATTTCTCATCTGGAAAAGTGGTCGCATGTGTGTGTGTTTTTATATACTATTTTCTGGAAAAGGGAAGATGAGACGGAGGAGATAAAAAAGAAGAAAACAAAGAAGAGAAGGGGGAATGAGAAACGTTTTCAGAGTGACCTTTGAGGTCTTGGAATGATCTCATTGAGAAGGGGGAACAGTTGAGCAGCAGACGAAGACTTGTTTTCGTTCTCCAGGAGAAGACACTCTTTACGGCGGAAATTAATCATGGAGGAAAGTAGTGTCGAAGGAGTCGAAAGATGATGATTTGGAGCCAAAACACCTCTCGGAATGACCATGTTTACGGCCAGCGAAACTAAGAAACATTCCCCTCCGTTTTTCGACGAATATTCAGACGTGTTCTTTGGGATAGCAGAGATGAGATTGCGAACGAGTCAAGCTTTTCTACTGATCGTTTATTAGGAGAAGCTGAAACAGAAGCATAAATAAAGGAAGTTCCTTTATGGGTCTAACTGAACTTGAGACCTTGATGCAAACGAGCTCTACTGAACACTTACTGTTACATAATTACTCCAAAGTTACGACCACTCAGGCAATTCATTTGCGATCTAAATGCAGAAAACGCCGGTCAGATACTATTGCAAATTCTTCGTATTAGAATACAATTTTATCGAAATAGATTATAAAGTGAAATTAGATTGCAAATTAATTACCTGAGCATTTAGCGCGGGCTACGCTAAGGTTGAGATCAGGTTGATAGAGAGTTCTATGACGGCGCACATCCAACGCAAACGCGCACCTCTGCTCAAATGGCTCTCCGCAATTTGGAATAGTTCGAGAAATTCCAGACGCAAACTTGAGTCTCGCAGTGAAATGTGTGTTTCGTTATTAATTAGATACAAAAAGCACAATTGTATTGGATGTGCACACCGTCTCCGATTACGAGACCAACGATTTTTGCAACAGCGCAGTTTTCAGAGACGGACAGAGTCAAAAGTAGTGTTTTCTATGATAGATTTTCTAAATTGAATGCCCATTTGGGGGAGGATGCCTACCGTTTTCCAAGTCTTCTGAGCATTTCGAGAAACTAACAAAACGCAGCTCATTGTCAGTATTTCATGAAAAACCGCGGTATAGCCCAATGAAATGTTTCACCAATTTCACAAGCAACTCATTCGTCAAATGGTCCAGATTTTAGAATGGTCGGAAACCGAAAACATTCAGTTGTTCGTTTTCACAGAACTCTCCGGTCTCAACACTGACTGCAACTGGAGTACTTCCCAGAAAATAACGATCATCACTTGAATATGCAATGAGACGGTAAAAATTTTGCCAATTTTAAAAAGTAAATTTTTCAAGTTCGAGATACCACCGTGACCCGAAGAGTTTTGAGCAGCCAAAAGTTGAAAACGAAAATATTGGAACTGAAAATGCCAGCCATAAACCATTCGAAGGGATGAAAAAATGTTTTGATATTTAGTTCATTACAATTAAACTACTTTTTTTCACTACTCATTTAATTCTGTCACTATTTTAATTCGGTTCGACAAATTATTTTTTAGTTGAAACCGGGGAAAACTTTTTCTCAATTCTTCCATGAAAATTACGGTTTTCTTTTTCAAAAGGAGCCATTTAAAAACCAAAGATGCCTTAAAAATCGGAAAACGAGAATCTATCTCGGAAAAAAAAACATACAAACACCCGAAATCGGGGGGACTGACGGAAGAAACTCTTGGTCGTCGTCTCCGCTGTGCTTTGAAAATTCTCGGGGATTCATTGAGTCTTCTTTTGAAATCCATCCATGTGTGAAATGCTTCGATAGAAACCACACAGAGATCTTCTCCTTCTTCTCTTGTTTCCTACGATAGGCGCCGCCCACTTCCGTTTTTTCTATGGAAGTGACGTCGAGAGTGGCCGATATATCGGAAGATTACTCCAATTATCGGGTCATTGTTTGGTTGTATGTGAAGCAAGTGACGAGCGGGGGCCCCCAAGAAACAAACGAAGACAAGTCACGAAACATACCGGATGCCTTGGTGGAGAGGGCCTGTGCGCGAGTGCGCCAAATGAGGCTCTCCCATTGATGAGCTCATTCTCTCCTTCGCGCGGTCGGTTTTACGACGTTTTTCTGGCGACGGCGACGACGTCAACGTCTAACACACTATTTATCGGTTGGGAAGGGGGCGAAGAGAGCCGAACCCAAAAACATTAGAAAAAGGACGAAATCGTTAAAAATAGAGCGAGGAGGCGAGGAGAGAATGAATTAATCTACAAAAGGACGACGACTCAAAAGATGCTCTTCGATGGGCAACGAAGGTGGTTAGACCGGCCACGACCATTGTCCTTTCGGCGCCGCCTCGACGAGAGGCTCCCACGCTTTCGAATCCAGAATGGCTCGTGTCGTCTCGAGCTCGTATTCGGCCTGGAAACAGAGAAACATCGAATCTTTTTGAATTCCAGTGAATTATTTTTCCGATTGCAATTGCTTTAGTGATCTCTTCAAAATAGCTTCAACATGATGTCAAGATAGGGAAAATACAATTTTGAAGCACGTTTTCTGATTTGGAACTTATTTTTCTGATATCATCTTGTAAACGTTGGTTTTCCAGTGGCTATCTTTTTGAAAGCAGAAAGGAAGGGAAAGAGAAAGCAAAATATGGCGCTATGTAATTAGGAGAATAGTGGCGCGATCTAGACAGACATATTTTCTTATCAAACAGAAATTGTTTTTGATGTTTCTTACAACACTAACCTGCTCGATGACCTCCTCGATCTGTCCCATGCCGATCTTCAGCTCAAGCTTCTCAATGTCGGTCTCCGACTGAACAATAGCCAAACGCTGCTTGACAACCTGTCGAACACATTATTATTTTGGGGAAAACGTCTAGAAACACTTACAGCTTCGGTGTACTTGCGGTAAGCCGAATCCTTTGGCATCTGTTCGAGAGCACGCAGAATTCTGCCGTAGACGACGGTCAGGGAGCGATGTGGGTGCTCATTGACGAAGAGTCCTGTGATTCCGGTGGTCTGAACAAGTGATTTGATTTCCTCGGGAAATTCAGAAGCGGTTCCACTCACCTTCTTGTGGAAATCCTCAGAAACCTTGCTTCTGGCCTTGAATCGATTGATGTACGGGTTCTCGTACATGGTTCTTTGTTGGGTGGCCCGAACCACAGCCGAGCGCAAGAAACGGGACGACATTCTGGGGAATTTCTGTTTTCCGGGCCTTCGATGACGATTTTAAGATAGAAATCACGTTGAAACGTGTCGAATAATACTTAAACAATAAGTGAAAGATCGATACTGGTAATTTTTATTGCAAAGTCAGAGATTCTTCATTGGGTATTCAAAAGATCGATGAGCGGCGTTGTTTGTCAGATTTTTAGGTTGACTTTTTACATTTCTGGAAAATGTTTAATTAGTGTTCTATTTTTTATCCGAATAAACAAAAGAAACTCACTATATACAGGCACTTTTCACTCGATGAAGACGAATTGATGTTTTCTTCCGTCCGAGCTCATTTTGGTGGGGTTTAGGCTGAAATCAAGGGGTGTTAGTTGACAATAGGGTGAAAAAGCACGAGGAAAACGAATTCGTCAAGAAAAAACAGGAAAAATCGACCGGAAAACATGTTTCTGCTCGAAAAACGGAAAAATGATCGAAAAAATAAAAATGAGTTGGGCAGCGGAGTGTCGTACTGCGCGGTGTTTAGCGACGTCCCGACAACGCGCGGTTTTTTCGAAATTGATTCGCCAAACTTTAATTCTTCAATTTTCAGCTGTGCTCCTACTTTTTCCGCTTTGTTTCCTGTTCAAAAATTACTGCTTTGATACTTTTTTACAATGCAATGCAGCCTCCTAACCAATTTTTCCTCAAAACCTCTCAAAAATCAAAAATTCGCTTGTAGTCCTATTTTCTACGTTTTCTCTCACAATTCTAATTCTTTTCTTGCTTTCTCTTTCGTTTAGCAACATTCTGGCATCTTTTCAAAACTAAATATTGATTTCGTCACGAAAAAAACTTATAAAATGTTTTAAGGCCACTTTATAAACTCACTTTCTCGCATGCGATTTTTCAATTTCTTGGTGTTTCGTTTTGTTTTTTTAGTTGTTTGATTCCAAATTTTTGTCTCTTTAACTTGAATTTTTGTTCTTTGAACAATTTCTCAACCACCTCACCCTCCAAAAACTGCTCTATTTGCTTTACAAAACCAACTTGACTTGATAGCTACACTTCATCGTGTGCCAATCACACTGTTTTCTTATCTTCGTCACCCGATCACATAAAATAACACAAATAGAGGACTTTAGAACTTTTTTATTGGCCATCGAGGTATTTGTTGCGAACTTGAGGCACGTTGTAGTCGCAAAATGTCAATGTTATCTGCATTTCGAGAATTCCAACGAAATTTGCATTATGATCTGTGAAAATGAGTCTGCATATTGGGGAAACCAGAGGAATATATCAACCAAATCTTGTTTTTGTGAAACATTTCGGCTGTTGGCCTTTTCCGTTGATTCAATCGGCTCCAATCAAGGCCACACATAAAGGATCAACTCCCTGATCTTCTGCGTTCTCCAATTCCCACCCTGTTTTCCTATTTTCAATTTTCATTTCGCTTCCTAATCCCCTCCGAATCATGCCACCATTTCTGGTCAAAATGCTCTCTGTCTCCAAGCGATTTTCGTCTTTTCGGTCACCTCTCCAACCGCAGCCAGTATGCGATAAGCGGCGAGGGTACGAAGGCCGTTTTCTCTCCACCTGCGTCCTTGTCGCTCTCATTGTGTTTCTGCATTTTTTCTCTCGATTTTTTCACTTCCATCCGATTCGCAATGACGATATGGGGTGATGGGGCGGAGCCAGGGCCCGTCTCGCTTTTGCGTCTCCGCTCTCTCGTTTTACTACTCCGTCGCCCTTTCGCCCCTATTCTCTAGCGCCTGTTTACTATTGCCTCTCCTCTATCTCTCCCACATTTTCCGCTGCAGAGAGCGGGAACACCTTGAATTGCGTTTGCAAATCGTCGCTTCTTACAGGTAATTTATCGAACGGGGTCATGGCTCAGCATCCGCTCATCCAACGGCTTACGGACGTGAAGTTCGACACGAAACGATTCGTGGCACTCGCCACGCACGGTCCGACCAATTTCCCGGACCAAGAGGGACGCAAGTTCTTCCATGATCACTTCGATGTCACCATCCAGGTAATTTTTTGAAGACAAACTAATAGAACAAGCAATTCTGTTAGGAAATTCCTCGAAGTTCCCAATTTCCTAGCCGTATTTTGGTTGTAGCCTACAACCATTCTTGAACCCTTGAAAAATAAGTTTGGAGGCTAGAATTCAGGATTTGGGGGGAAACTATGAATTTGATCCCATCTATCTCCGATTTTCCAGGCTTCCCTCCTCTACATGGTCGTCGTGTTCGGAACCAAATGGCTGATGCGCAACCGTCAACCGTTCCAACTGACCATCCCGCTCAACATCTGGAACTTCATCCTCGCCGCCTTCTCGATCGCCGGCGCTATCAAAATGACCCCAGAGTTCTTCGGAACCATCGCTAACAAGGGATTCGTCGGTGCGTTTCTACGAAAATTTATTGCAACCTTCGAGACGTATCAAAGTTCTATCAGTGACGGGTGTAGTGTAGATGGTTGAGTTATCAGTCTTATCAAAAGAAAAAGTTGAAATGAAAGGAGACGAAGATGAAACAGACAGAGTACGAGAACGAAACTTTCTTGCGCGAATCGAGAACCTTAAATTCAGACACAGCGGAAAAAAAACAAAGAAATACGTGGGACCTTCCAACAAAAATTATTTTCAGCCTCGTACTGCAAAGTGTTCGATTTCACCAAGGGAGAGAACGGATACTGGGTGTGGCTGTTCATGTCATCGAAACTGTTCGAGCTCGTCGACACCGTGTTCCTGGTGCTCCGCAAGCGGCCACTGATGTTCCTCCACTGGTACCATCACATCCTCACCATGATCTACGCCTGGTACTCGCACCCACTGACGCCAGGATTCAACCGTTACGGAATCTACCTTAACTTCGTTGTGCACGCCTTCATGTACTCGTACTACTTCCTCCGCTCGATGAAGATCCGCGTGCCAGGATTCATCGCCCAGGCCATCACTACTCTCCAAATCCTTCAGTTCATCATCTCGTGCGGTGTTCTCTTCCATCTCGGGTACCTTATGCACTTCACCAACGTGAGTTTATCTGGCGCCCGAGTCATAATTCATCTGATTGTGTTCTATAGGCCAACTGCGACTTCGACCCATCGGTATTCAAGCTCGCCGTCTTCATGGACACCACCTACTTGGCCCTCTTCATCAACTTCTTCCTCCAATCCTACGTGCTCAAGGGAGGAAAGGACAAGTACAAGGCGGTGCCAAAGAAGAAGACCAACTAGACGTCCCTTTTCATCCTCCTTTCTTCAGTTTTCGGGTCTCTTTTCGAACATGAGAAAAAGAGTAGGAAACCACGATTACATCTCCATCTTGCGTATTGTTACCCCCGCCCCTTTCTGTTTTGTAATGTTGACTTGTTTTTGAATCTTCCAAAGTTTATATGAATTCGTTGATTTTGAAGATGGACGACACACATGTGTCGGAACTTACATTGTCTCCCGCCAAGTGTATTTTGTCTGATCAATTCCACATGTTCTTCACAGAATTGAGCCCGCTATCCTAGCCGCTCGGCTTTCTAGATTTTGAGATGGACACATTCGCGTGCAGCATCTGCGGAATGTGCCGCTACCGCCATCAAGTGCTGGCGGTTCCAAAGTTCGCATTTCCGAATAACAAATGGATCGGAGCGATCGGAATCGAGAACTATTGGCGAATCGAGCGACAAAAGAATCCGGTCGCGTGCATTGAGCACTTTGCAGAACGGGAAGGCATCAATGAACCCGTTCCGCTGAAAATCGCCGACGGCGAGGCGAAATTCATCGACAACCACTTTCACGATCACGGTTACAGCCGGCTGAGCAAGGATTGGAGTGAGTCTGTCGGCCGGGCGACCCAGACAACGTACTTGTTCTGCTCGATTTGCGGAAAGCAAGTTCAGAGGTAATAATTAGGTTTCTGGCGGTTTTTGATACTCGACGTTTCCCGATTTTCCTCAAAACTTCTTCGGACACCCAATGGCTTCATTGCAATGCGCATGGAGCACACCTGTCCTGTGTTTTTGAATTTCACAAGAATCACTTTAAAATAAACTATCAACTTTGAGCTAAAAGTAAACTCCTACGGTTTTCGGTTCTAAAAATGTGGAATAATTCCGGCTTTCAAATTCCTATAAACATGCTCTAAAAATGAGCCATATCAGTCTTTTTATGTTGCGAAAAATGGCGAACAAACAATTGAACTCGTAAAATTCAGGAAGTGAACCCTGAAACTGGTCTTCGAGCTGCCAACTCGTTGTCTTTTTGCGGGGGAATTACGCGGTTTCGAGTACAAAGAATGCGGAATTCCTTCTGATATGAATGCCAGACTGTTGACAATCAGAAAACCACTCTGCCCCTCGGAACTGCAAAACGCCCGATTTTCAGAAGTGCAATCAGTCGGCACTGTTTCGTGCACGTGAACAGGCAGCCTTCGCCGAATCTACAGTCGACCCACTGTCCAGTTCACTATTTCTTTCTAGACGACGCGCGAACAAAGAGACCCCTCAGAGACTGCGCCGACTGTGCGGAACGACGCAAGCGCATTCTGAAGACTCAACTTCAGCAGCAGATATCCGCCTGCTTCGGATTGCACTGCAGTGCTTCGTGTCTGTTGGTAAACTATTCCAGGCAAGTGGGCGCGTCGAAGGTAGAAACGGTGTGTGGTACGAACGGAAATATTCCCATTTTCAGAGAATGCCCAAAGCGAGAAAAGCGCCAAAACAGCAGAAGAAGAAAGTGGTCAGGGGGTGGTTCTTGAAGAATCCGACCGGGATCATGGCTCAACAAAAATTCCACATTTCCGACGAAACCCGCAAGAGGAAACAGGAAATCGAACGAGGAGCAAAGCCTCGTGTACAAATTGTCTCGGAAGGCGATGAGATGAAATCGGAGTTAACTGCTTCTCATCCACAATTGTTCCAGAAAATCGCATCTAAATTCCAAACGAGCTCCATTTCGGAGAATAGCAACTTCGCCCAAGGAACCAGTTACTCTCCGATTGTAAGATTCCTTTATGAAACCCTGTTACTAGCTGAAATTAAAGTTTTCAGGTCGAGCAGCAATATTTCAGCGGCGACGTTGAGCAGTTTCCTGTGGATATTGTGAAGAAGGAGCCGGAGGAGGGTCAATCGAGCGGTTTCATAAATCCTGAAGACGTGAAGACGGAAGGGGAGTGGATGAAGAGCGAATTCGAATGGGAGCATGAGGGCGAAGGGGGGCACAGCCCGGCAGGTGCTATCGGTGAGTAACTTTTGTATTGGAATTTGAAAAAAAAGATGCGAGGAGCAAAAACCCCCTTCAAATGAGTTTAAGACTGTACAAAACATTCAGAAATTCACGGGAGTAACAGGGACAAAAACGATGTTCTCGTAAAAAATGAAAACTGCCGATCCAGAAACTCTATTCCATTCCTCCCATTTCCAGCATCCTGTTCGTTCTCGCACGACCATTCGTATCCCAACAATATGATGGCTGACCAAATCAAGGAAGAAGACTTTTGAGCAGATCTCCCCGAAATCTCACAACAGAAACAGCTCTATTTTTGATCAATCCATTTAAATGCATACATTTTTGATATATCTTTGCAACACCTCTTCCTTTTGTGTACAATCTCTTTTTTTTAATCATTCATAATACCACGCAACAACGAATTGTGTCTCAATTTGAATATTCCCCCTTCGAAAAACGTGAGAACCCCTGCGTCGCCTCTCCCTCGCGCCACGTCGACGACCCGACCGCCCTCTCTGCTCCACTTTTCAATTCCACGTCATCGCCGCGTGTCCGGGGAAGATGTACTTGAATTACTTCGCAACGGACATCTTCCACCGAAGCGCCGTCTGCGTTTCCGACGCCTGTCGTTCTTCCAAGATGATGATTGCTGATGTGTTCAAATGGCATTTCGACGCGCCCGAACTGTGGAGTCTGCTGACGAACCGCGATGCATTTTTTCCGCACATTCGAGCGAGGAACTTTGTCTACGAACATCTGGGATTGTTCGTGCAGGTTAGTGGGAGGGAATAACGAGAACTGGGGATGCTTCGTTGGGAAGTAAATAGGAATACAGTTTCAGTTCGCCCTTATATGTTTTGAAGTTTCTCTGTTCCAGATGACAATCGCCTATGTAATCATCATCTTCTCGATCAAACGAATCATGCGCGATCGGGAGCCGTTCCAGCTGACGACCGCCCTCCGCGTCTGGAACCTCTTCCTCTCCGTCTTCTCGATCTACGGCTCGTGGATCATGTTTCCGGTGATGATGGAACGAATCGGCCGGCTGGGACTCTATGGTAGGCGTTGCTGCTCTCTTCTGGAATTATCGAATGCTCAGGATGTGGTTGCGAGGGATTGTCGGTGTTGACTAGCGACGGCGAGTATTGGCTTCTGCTGACGGTTCTCTCGAAGGGTCTCGAGTTCGTCGACACGATCTTCTTGGTGCTCCGCAAGAAGCCGCTCATCTTCCTGCACTGGTAACCTCTGCGAATCAAAGACTCATTGTGTAGCTGCTTTCAGGTACCACCACGTGGCCACATTCATCTTCTTCTGCGTCACCTACCCGACGACGTCGTCTCAGATTCGCATCGGAGCCATCGTCAACCTCTTCGTCCACGCCTTCATGTACCCGTGAGTTTTTGATTGGGATGAGAAATACTCTTTCGAATCTCTTCAAACGTGTCTTCCAGCTACTACTTCATCCGATCGATGAACATCAAACTGCCGGCGAAGATCTCGATGACGGTCACCGTGCTCCAGCTGAGCCAGTTCACGTGCTTCATCTACGGATGCACACTGATGTACTACGCGTGGGCGACCAACACGGTAACTTTGCTCTCTGGAAAAAGTCTGAAACCCGCTGTTTCCAGTACACGTGCGATACGCCAAAGTTCGTGCTCAACTCGACGTTCGGTCTGAGCGTCTCGTACTTTATCCTTTTCGCCAACTTCTTCCACAAATCCTACTTGCAACGTGGCGGAAAGGACAAATTCGGGAGCTCGAAAAAGAAGGACAACTAGTGGAGGGACAGTGTCTGCAACTCGTTTCTTGGCACTTTTAGCCTCTTTTTAGTGTTTTTGTTGTTGTTTTTGGGTGGGCGTGTTGTGTGTGTGTATTTGAATTCAATGTGGTTGTCAGTTTCACAATGGTGTTTTTTTGACGAATAAAACGGCACACACACACTGACTCGAGGGGGAGGGAAACTGAGTGGGGGCAATATGTGGGCTACCCGCGAATGGGGTCGAAACCGTATGAAATGGGGAGGCATTATGCGGTGGGATTGGGAAGAACAAGGAGAGAACGGAGGGAATTATGAATGGGCGTTCGGTGAGATGTTTGGAGACTTGTGGAGCATCGACAGAGCTGTCGAATAGTCGGGTGGCGCTGTCAGAGAAACCGAATCGTCGTCGTTGTCGGGGGAGGAGGAGGAGGAGGCGTAGAGCTTCTCACGCGTCTGGAATGATTGGAGATAGTGAATGAACAGTGAGTGGTACTTGTCACTTTTAGGTGTCTTTTGGAAATAAAGGTGTATTTTCCAAAAGACACCTGTATTCCCAAAAGACACCTAAAAGTGACAAGTACATAGTGAGTGGTTTATTGAAGAGTTATTTTTTGGATATCAATATGGAGAACCCGTGGAACAGTGTTTTTTTTTCGCTGTTGATGTATTATGCGTTCGCCAAGTACATGGACCTCGTTTCTGGCGCCAAAAGTTTTGAAATTGTCTGTGTCTCTGGAATTACGTGCTGCCTCGCTCTTTCGTTGCGGGACCTTCGCCGACAGTCCACGCTCGCGGCGAACTCATAATATTTCGTGTCTGTGATTGCTTGTTTTTTTTTGTTTCGCGGTATCAGAATAGGGTATCTCACGAGTGGGGGAAATTGATTCGTTGGAATTGTAATTTAAAAATCAAGATCATCTAAATAGTTCAGTTCACAGTTTCAAGGAATCATTGGAAGATACCTTGAGATGTACATTTTTGATTGTTGCTTCTCAAAATAAATTCCAAGTAAAGCTAGTGATACAGCAAACAATAGCGCAGAGATAGAGCAGCTCTTGGTGAGAACTTGAAACTGAGAGAATTCAACGCATTTGCCCACATACTCTGAATCGCAGTTTCAACTGACAGTCACTTTTCCTCGGGTGCTATTTAGACTGCTAACGACATTTTTTTGAATTTGCGTTAAAAAATTTGATGGAGTCGCATCGGAATCCATGTATAGGCGGTGGTTAAGATGAAATATTGAAACCGAGAGTGTTCTTTAAAAAACAAGAATCCAATTCGGTTTCCCCCAAAATGTTCCAACTGTTCCATGCCTCTCAAACAACAAAACGCACCTCATCGAGGATGATGACTTCATCATAGGTCGGCAACGGTCGTGCCACAATGCCACGTCCTCCGCAGCACTCGTCATGCGGTTCTGGTGCCAGACACGGGAACGACTCGGGAAGCGACATGTTGGCCAGGAGGCTCTCCTGCAATCATCACCAATCACCTTCTGACTGATAATCAACAACACTCACGACAGTCATCCGATCCAACTCCTTTTGGCGTTTCTTGCTTTTGTAGTAGTTCACAAAATTGATGATGGCTCCGAAGATCATGACGCCGACGAGCCAGATGATGGGCGCGTAGTTCATCACGTTGTCGGCGGACATCTGAAGGGTTCGTTGGCCGGGAGGAGTCGAGGCGGCACTACGGAATGAGATGGTGATGCGCATCGATTTTTGAGTGACTGTTTTTCGAATGGATGGATAGATGAGAATGG
The DNA here is from genome assembly GCA_963932285.1 of Caenorhabditis macrosperma. Classification (NCBI taxonomy): domain Eukaryota; kingdom Metazoa; phylum Nematoda; class Chromadorea; order Rhabditida; family Rhabditidae; genus Caenorhabditis; species Caenorhabditis macrosperma. The sequence goes on from OZ010620.1 coordinate 5,175,827, forward strand.
AATGGGACGGACGGAAAGAGAGAGAGAGAGGGGGCGGTGTAAACAGGTATCTGTGACAGGGGAGGAGAAGGGGAAAACAGTTTGATACGTGCCCCCCGTTCGTTTTTTTTCTTCTTTCGCATTCCGTCGTTACGGTCGACGGATCACCGGTGACGGTAATCACGAGTGATCGCTGATATCATTGAATTAGGAGGGTGAACTTTCGAAGGACACAAGAGTTGGACGGAATTCGGAAGGCTAGAATATTTTCGTGAAATGGTGATTCGCGGAACCGGAATTCCATAATACGGATCCCAGACTCCGTCTATGCTCCAATTGGCCACAATCTTCAACTAAGTTAATCAACTCCCATCGATCACTATACAACTTTCCCATTATTGTAGACACGAAGACAGAATTGTCGGGTATTGAACTTTTCGGATACATCTGGATTTTGACGGAACCGGCAAACCGGAATCCGGAATACAGAACGTTTGTGTAGAATCCGAAAACGCGCACCGATTGGCTCAAAATTGGAAAATTAGAATCAAGTGAGAATCCGAACGCTCAAAAAATGACGAGATCCATTTTGGAGAGTTCTGGGCAATAACTTCCAAAGAACCATTTCAAACAATTTGCATGTTTCAAGACATGTACAGCTCATGCAATAGTTTCTCTCATTGAACTAGCAGAGAATGTCTAGAATTCAAGTTCGATGGTCTGGTAGTTTGAAAGATCAAAGAGGTATTGGAAATTTGCACAATTCCAAAATCTCCTGTTTCAAACAGTTTTGAGGGTTTCTCACTAAGCATCCTCTGTGCCAGAGCTAGAGGACAGAAAACGGATGGCTCAATTATGTACCAAGAGATTCGGTGGAGAACTGATTCTGGAATTTCAGAAAAAAGAGAAAGGTACTCCAAATCAATATGAAGGAGCGTTGGCGAGTTTGAGGCATACAATAGGAAAATGTCACTGTTTCGGAGAGGAAATAAGGGAAGTACTGTTCAATTGGTATGATTCGAGAAGATGTCTGATGGTTTCCGAATCTGCCGCCAAACCGAAACCATTCGGTCGCATTTCTATTAGATGTTTTACATTATCATTGAATCTCAAAAATCGGAATTCACAATAAACAATTTCAAACGCGCGGCACGATATCTCGCAACGAAAACATTTGTCAGCGCCGAAACGTGCTGCGCCTTTAAATCGGCGATACGGTAGTTGAGCAATTATTAATTCCGTCTATTTTTCCACTCGATTTCTTCAATTTCCGTGTTTCGCATTTTTTACACTTTTTGTGCTTTTTTACCGGAAAAAGCCGCTGAAATTGAGGACATTGAGGTAATCGAGTGGAAAAAGAGGAAACTAATTATCGCACAACTACCGTATCGTCACTTTAAAGGCGCAGCACGGTTCGGCGCTGACAAATTCTCTTCGTTGCGAGATATCGCGCGTTTGAAATTGTTCATTGTGAGACTTTTGAGATACAACGATGATTGCAATAATTGTTTCCGTTTCAATCGATGCTCATTACCATATCAGATACACCCCTTTTCGCTGCTGTGCTTTCCTGAACTATGGCATAAGGCGTCGGAGGAATCGGGTCTCGAGACGAAAACGTGGAAATTTTTAGAAAATCGACATGCGCCATTAAAGAAACTACGGTAGACAGTACCTCAGAGTTCAAAGGCGCGAGTCGATTTTCAAAAAAAATTAATGTTTTCGTGGCAAGTTCCGATTCCTCCCACGCTCTCCCATCACGCCACAGGAAATACATAGTAAAAAACGCACATCCATCTTGGAGAGGAACATGACGATGGTGACGAAGAACGTGATGCCGCCCATGACGAGAATCGTCTGGATCTCCTTCGAGTCCTTGTCCAGCAGCTCGCGAGTCCGTGGATCCATCGCTCGTCTTCTGAAAGTCGAATTGTCTCTGGAACATTCCCGAATGGCTCACCCTTCAGCGTCGATCACGTACAAGTTGCGGGTCATTCTCTACGAGGACACCGCAACCTTTTATAACCGGCGAATGAACGATGGCCGAGTCGGAAATAGTTTCAGAGTGTGGTCTGCAAAGATTTTCTATTTCCATTTCTATTTCTATTTCCAGCCGGAAAACGGAAAACGAGAAGAAAAAGAAGAAGAAGAATAGGAAAACGGAGAGAGAGAGAGAGACGAATGCGTGTTTGGGTACATTCGTCGTGTTATTCTTATCAATTGTTATCACTGTGTTGCCGATTGGAACGCCCGAAAACAAACAGTTTGGACTGCATCTTCAGGATGGGCGGGGGAGGGGCGTGTTGATAACGGACTTCTCCCAAAACCTTTGAAACAGAAATGCACGCGTCCATTGGTCAAAGGAGGAACCGAATAACCCAAAATCAAATTCCAACGAATTAGTTCAGAATGGGCAGTTTTCAAAAACCTCCCGAGGGAAGAGAAGGAGACACATAATTGACCCAATTGTGGATAGACTGTGTGAGTGTGTCTTCTGTGGGGGGTTTATGTTATGGTGTGGGGGAAAAGAAGAGAGAGAGAGGAAGTGATAAAGAGTTGGGGAGAAAAGGGCAACTGGGGGGAGGAAATGGGGGATCGGAGGGGATGAAAGAGAATGGGCGAGAGAGAAACACCGACCAAGTTGAACATCTTCTAATTCGTTTGAGAGAAACTTTAAAATTGAGGAATACATACGCGGGAACCTGGCTCCTAGAGTCCTATAATTCGAGTGAGGGCTCTATTTTAACGGCGACCTTTTCATACTGTCATTTCTCAGGGAAGAAATTACATTTCTTCACATTTTGATTGTTGCCTCAGTGTTTTGAACGTTTTCAAATTTACTGGTTTCCCAGGAGAAATGTCTAGTGAGACCGAAGAGAACAGTCGAACACGTAGTGATCACGGAACCGGGAAACAGAAAAATTTTCTGGGGAAACACAGTTGAAAGTTATAAAGGAACCGAGGTTGGAAGAATAGAAGGCATGCTGTTAAAAAGATTATTGGATTCTCCGAGAACTTGTCCATTAGGTGTGTCATTTGAGAAACTATAATTCACAGTTTCAAGAGCCCATCGTTATGATGAGAGTCAATTTTATTCGTTTTTCAGTCCGATGCATTGTTACAAACATTTTCAAAAGTATCTGGACCCGAATTTATGATTGAACACGTTCGTAATCAACCCTCCGAAATGGAAACAGATTGCAGAACTTTCTCATCGGCTTCATGTATTCGGAGCTCCGCAAATGTCACTTTGGAAGCGGTTACTATCATGTTTCATTGAAGGATCTGTTTCAGTGATAGGTGATAAACTGTGTGAACATTGGAAATTGCAATACAAATAGCATGCACTCGAGGCTGACCTATTTGGAATTTTTCAGTGTCTGATCCTCGAGGAAACATTTTCAGGTGATACTGGAGACAATGCGGTGTGAAGCAGTGTTCAGTGGTTCGGGACTTATCGAGATATCACAATGATTCAGAGAATGTGAAAGTTCATCGTCAAAGGGGGTCGATAGATCAGTAAGCAGTGGTGGCGGCTGGTTTCTTGCCTCAACACCCGGGTTCTTCCAGGTTGATAGCCCCTGGCCCGGATTTGTCTTAAACTGGGCCAAGGATAGGATCAGGACCAGGTGTCATCGGAACCTGAAATCCTATGACCACAGCTCTTGGAGCTTGAAATACGGATCGACTTTGTAGTTCATTATTCCTACGGGGACACAAAACAGTGAAAACGAAAGCACTACGATAAGTGGTAACTTTTATATGAAACAGTGGACCAGAGTGCAAATCTATGTAGAATTTCAAAAGATAACAGATGAGCTCTCGGTTGCTCATTCGCAGGGCTACTTCATTGGATACACTAGAAAATGAGTCAACAAGAGGATTGTCGAATGAATTTACGCAGAGTTGATTGAGTTTACTGTCGAAGCTGAAACAGTAATCAAAAAAGATCTGTATGATATGACCCGACGAACTGAATCAACGTTCGAAATGAATCCGATGGCTTTGCCAAGGTGTTGAAACAGAGGAACGTGAATAGGTTTTCAGAGTTTTAGGATAGAGAGAAGAGAACGAGGAGGAAGAGATCAAACTACAAGGGATCCGGGTGTGAATGGTACAGATCTGGCTTTGTTGATCAAAGAATGATTTTCTAATCATCACAAGTATCAAGAGAAGTTCGGCATCTCGCGATTTCGAAAACCAATTGAAACAGTAACTTTTTCCAAAAAAAAAAATGAGCCAACGCTCCCGAAAATACGTCCGATTCGGCAAATGGACTTGTCAGTAAAAGTCCGTCACCTCTCATATACCTTCAAAAACCGCCTGAAACAGTGAAACTTTGTTCCGAAAGCCCACTCATCCGTGTTTTTTGCCACCCTCTCCCCCTCGACAGGTGTGAAAGGGAGAATTTGCATTCAGTATCCGATTAGCGTGTGACGGCGTGGCGGGCCGTGGCCGGGTTCCGATGACACACAAGTGACAAATCTCTCGATCGAGGTAACAGAGAGAGAGTGTGTGGAGGAGTGAGAGACGCAGAGACAAAACACGTGAGATGAAAGATGGGGAGCCGGTGGTATAGAGAGGGGAAATCGGTGGCAATTTTTCGGTTCCTCTTCTCCTCCTTTTTCTATGTTTTACAAGAAAACAGGCGGAAGGCAGGCAAAAGGCACACACGGGGCGGGCACGCGCACAAAAAGAATAAACACAGAGAATGGACAGTTGGGGGGCGAGAGAGAGTGTGTGAATCGAGGAGACGCAGAGCGGGGTGTGCGCAATGGAAAAGAGACGATTTTGGAAAAACGGACGGGGGTCACGAGGGAGTAAAATTGCAGAATGAATTGGAGAGAGGAGAAAGTAATGGGTAGTAGTAGTACATAGTGGGGGAGTACACGTAGAGGACATGTTTCAAGAGATGACTGTCAAATTGAAAAGAGAGAATGACGAAGAAGAAGAAGACAATAGAGGAGAAGCTGATATGGCGGAGAGGCGGCTGCGTCGTGACCTGAAGAGGAATGAATGGTCGGTGGAGACGGAGAGGAGGGAGAAGTCGTCGGAATCTGATGACGTAACTGAACGGGAATCATCGAGAAGAAGAAGACGATGTGTGTGTGTGTGATACGAAATGAGGAGAGAAAGAGAGAGAGAGAGAACGGAAACGATGCTGCTGATGGTGATGACGTGGCAGGCGGAGGAACTTTGAACAACTACAAATCACGGAATTTCTGATTTTTCATCAAGTGATGAGGTACCCCTAGTACTTGACCATTGTTCCAGACGATTTGGTTCAGGCATTGATCACTCTCTGAATCAAGTAAGTTCATTTAAGTTTCCGTTGAAACTGTAAGATTTCCTCACTCTGGTAATGAGGAGGATCTAGGGGACTATGTGATAAGGTGAGGTGGCAGTCAAAAAGTGAGTTCTTAGGAGTGTCACAGCCACTCATTTCGAGAAAGTGCTCTTTTTGAATCGGAAAAAAAGTGTTTCTTTCCATCCAAAGATCCCCGGTGAGATCTTGCCTAGACACCATTTTCACTTTTGTGATCTCTATTGGATGGTTTGCATTTCATGTTTGTGATAAGCATAATCAGAGAAAGAGTTACAGAGAACATTCATGTGATGTTCGAAACAGAAACTCTTAAATTGTGTCGATTCACAGAGCAGAACCCAACTAGACCTCTCTGCAGTCTGTACAACAAATCATTGAAACAGTGAACGAGAAGACCAACTTTTTCATTTTTGACTTCCAAGTTCACGGTCCTTTGACTCAGCTTCTCCGAACGACATCAGAACTCGTCTCCGTCCTTAACGATAACCTAAAACAGTAGTTTCATGAATTGAGAGGAAAATACAGATAGTGAGAGAAAATGGATGAATATGCACTGTTTCAAGAATACCTCTTCTTTCAGAACATATTATACCCATGTTTCGATCACTTTTTAAAGTAAAAATATATCTCCAGTATTGACTTCTTCGAGCGGTTCAGCTGAAGTACTTGACCATTATTCCAGCCGATCTTATTCGGGCATTGATCACTCTTAGAATCAAGTTCATTTAAGTTTCCGTTGAAACTGTAAGATTTCCTCACTCTGATAATGAGGAGGATCTAGGGCACTATGATAAGGTGAGGTGGCAGTCAAAAAGTGAGTTCTTAATAGTGTCACAGTCAACCATTTCGAGAAAGTGCTCTTTTTGAATCGGAAAAAAAGTGTCCGAACGACAGCAGAACTCGTCTCCGTGCTTAACGATAACCTGAAACACTAGTTTGATGAATTGAGAGGAGATAGTGAGAGAAAATATGCACTGTTTCAAGAATACCTTTTCTTTGAGAACATATTGATACCAGTGTTTCGATCACCTTTTCAGATAAAATCATATCTCCAGTATTGACTTCTTCGAGCGGTTCAGCTGAAAAAGACACAAACGGACCTGAGCGCTAATAAGCAAAAAAAATAGTTGTTTGTATTTTTGAAACCAAATCTGTGGAAAACGATGAGAGAAAATAGCAAAAAAAACTATTTTTGCCAATCAGCCCTCTAAAAATCCTTTCAAACTGATGTCCCAGTGGTTGTATTGTTGAACACAGCTCTTCCTCGCGGTTCCATGGTGCAGTGAAACAGTACCCAATAAGACATCGAAACTAAGTATATATTCAGTTTGGGATAAGAAGAGAGAATGTGCCATTCAATTTTCAAGACACTGCGCGTCAGATACGTTGTGAGTAGCAAATTCTAGTCCGCAAAATCTTGTCCGTTCGTGGAAACAGTGAAATTTTGAGGTCGGTGTGGGGAATACTCGTGCAATTTTGTCACTTTCCACGCTCACACAATGATTTTCTCTTGACACGATACTCTTGATTATTTATTATTATTATCATTTCTTATCATTATCAATTATTATTATCCGTAACAATGGTTTTCTCTTGACATGATACTCTTGATTAGAAATCCTTGAAACCGGAAACTGATAATCTTTCCCAAAATGAGAAAGATAATTCTACACCGAACGACGATCACTGTTTCAAAGATCTTGCGAATACACGCTACCACGTTCTCTGACCGTCTCTTCCTTTTGTTTCCTCGTTTTCTTGTAACCAAGATCTTCGTTTGTATCTGTTTACTTGCTAACTATGCAATGAAAAGTCCTTGACCACACACTCATTCCAACGTGACTTCTGTATAGTTTCGCCCCTTGACGTGATCTCCAGCCGGTCAGGGACACTGTACTTTGCAACTGGTCACTTTGACTGCTAATCAGCTAATTTGATCATCGAATGAGACCGTCTCCGAGGAGGCGAGATTCGAATTGACAGCCGATTCGGCCGGTTAGCCCCCCGGAGAAGCGATTCGAATAGAACTTTGGTTAGTTCGGCGACGAGACGGTGGTTATCTGGGTTACCAGACAGTAGACAGATAGCAGGCAGACAGTTGACCTTTTCTTACAAAAATGGACGAGAGGTGATAAGAAGGAGACAAAGTGCTGACGAGGAGTGCGTGAGAGTAGATCAACTGAGTGGCGGCGGGGGAGTAAGTTTGCAAGGAGGCGGAAGTGATACAAAGTGATAAAGGGAAGGGATGATGGGATGAAGATCGAGACAAGAAAGAACAGGAAATGGATGGTCTGATGGGGGTACTGGGAAGGGGAATGTATCTGGTTTCTTTAATGGAAGGAATGGATTAAGACATTGGGATAACTCTATCATTCGAGAATCCGAACCGGGGAAGAATGGAACGAAGAAGGAGAAGAATACGAGAATTGTACCAGCAGTTCTCACGAATGCTTGACAGTTTTCCAAAATAATGTCAGAATACTCACCATAGACACTGATGTAAGCATCTTCCTTGGCACCACCAGCGTGTACGCTGCGGGTCCGTTGCGTACAAGACGCGGATTCGCAGTGGATGTATTCTCTTTTCGTTCATCTTTCCATCTCCTCTTTGGTTTCTATTAGTGATGGCAATGGGTTTTTGTTTAATTCGGCCGCTGGCGGGTACGCAGCGGACCCGCAGCGGGCATTTCTCGAGCACACTTTAGCTCCCGCAGCGGTTTGGCGGGCCCGCTGCGTACACGCGAGCGATTCACCAGTGTAGGAGAAATGATCGAAAAGCAATCGTTTTCGTCTTTATCTTTGTATTGAGAAAACATTTTATTCGCAAAAAAAAGACAGAAGAGCGTTGAATAACAAAAACTTAATAACAGAAACAAAAACATTTAAAACAATAAAGGTTCAATTTACTCGTGTTTGGCGAAAGCCATTCCATTGCAGAAAGTGATTTTCCTCTCCTTCAACTGTTTGCGGAGTGTCTTCAGTCTCTTCTCGACTTCTTCTCTTCTCTCCACTTCCTTAAATGTTCGTTTTCTGGTCACTTTTGTCGTTCTGGTCTCTTTGGTGACCTCCCAGGACTGATTTAACTCTTCCTCCAGATCCCGCTTCTCTTCAATCATCGCCAGTGTCGGAATGATTGTATCAATCACCGGCATCGTTTTGATCTCGAGTGTCCGTTGTTTCTTTTCCACAATCATCATGTTTCTATCGTTCGGCTGATTCTTCGAGTACCTGAAATCCATTGATTGATACGCCCACATTTGCAAATGGCAACTCACATCACAAACCGATTGGCCCCTTTTTTCTTCAACCCTATACCGATGAGTCCCCCGAAAGTCTCTTCCCATGACAAACAGGTCATCACTTTCATCAGAGCAGGCCAATGTCGTCTTCCGGATTGCCAGTTTTTAAAGAAAGCATTGAACTTGTACCAGCATTCGAATTCGGTTCTCAGGAACGTTCGACAGTTTTCCGGAATAATGTCCAAGTCTTCACCATGGGCATTGATATAGCCATTTTCTTTATTGTGTTTCTGGAACAAAAGGATATTCAAGTGATCAGAAAAATGGACCAACCTTCGGTTTCTGGATCAGGATTGCGAATGGCAACTCGTTGTGGGTGAAGAGTTGCTCCAAATCAGAGAGCAGCTCTCTTTTGAAACGGTACAAAATCGGTTGTGTCCACGGGAAGATGGTGTGTAAGTGACTGACGAAGCGGGGAATGTCGCGGCAGAGTTCCCTGACCTTCATCTCTTGAACTCCATTCTCGTGGCTTTCGAATCTGAAAGTCCACTGTTCACAGGGAACCGATCGAATGACTCACTCCACTGCCGCGAACTTTCCCTTCTCGCTCTTCAAATAGCACATCTTCTCCTTCTTCGTTCCATTCTCTCCAAACTCAATTGTCTTCTTGACATCGATTGTGAATCGAACCACATCTTTATCAGTCGCATCGGAAAGTATCACCATTGCACACGATTCAGTGATCATAACTTTGCACCTGTGGGCGTTGATCGTGCGTGTGAAGTATTTGAAGTCATTTGAACAGAAATTGAGGCTCATTCTGTCTTTGAAATCCAAGTATTTGTCGATTTCCCGAAGAGCCACCATGTCGAGGTGTTGAAGTTGCTTGACGTGTTTGGACATTTCTGAAGGATAACTAAAGATTTGGAACACACCAGAAGAACGGGAAGGAGAATGAGGGATGCGCAACTAAGACACAGTTGCTCAGTAGAAAATCAATGAAAACAAGAATGGGTCTGTGTGCGAGAGGAGAGAGATAGTTTACGACGAGTAGTCAAATGGAGAACGTCAATAGAATGACTGGAAGACAGAGAACATCTCCACATTCCTCTTCCACGGAGAGGGTCGATGAGGGGATAGATAAGCCTGTGAGCAACCAAAATACAAAGGTAAACGCCAGAGAAACAGATGGATAGAGATAGTTCACGAAGAGTCGAGTGAGAGGAAAATAAGATATGGAAACATATTGAAAGGTAGAGGTCATCTACCCCTTCTCCCTCTCTGTCCCACGCGATTCGAATATGTTCGGTGGAGCGCGATTGCTTTATCTGTCACAAGGAACAACCCTGAACGAACGTCGCTTTAGATATTGGAAACTTCGAACCGAAACCTGGTTCGTGAGTATTCGAGACGACAGTTGTTGGAAAACGAGTGAAATTATTGGGGGAAAATACAGACTTGTTTCAAATTGATGTACTGGTCTCTTGAAATCTGTGGGAAATTTGTCCCGATTTTATGCATCAGAAATATTTGAAAAACGTTATGTGAGCAGTCTGTTCATTTTTATCAAAGAGAAACATGATCCAATCCGTGCCCTTTTATCGTTCTCAAGAAGAGCGCCTATTGATTGGCAATGTGTTGTCAACTGAAAACAGTACTGCTGTGCATTTGAGAAACGCCCAGAACCCTGTGTTAACTTTTGCTCTTTCAAGTTTTCCCCCTTCTCTGTTTGCACCAGAATTGTGCGGAAATGAATGTTTGTTACTTATAAATACAGGACACTGAAAACCAAATTCCGCGCAATTCTGGTAAGAGACCACTCCGACGCTGTTATCAAACCTTCGTCTTGAGCAAAAAAAGCTAGAGTCGTCTGGAACAGATTTTCAGAAACATTTCACCGTATTCTCAGTAACAGTGATGAGATTCTCGGTTTGGTACATCTCCAGAGGAAAAGTGCTGTGGGAAGACTCAATCTGCCACCTTCCCAGAGTGCCAACAGGCATGTTCATCCCTCGAATCAAATTGGTCAACATTTTTCTTGATTGGAAACCTGTTACCGGTTCAAACAAGGATGAACTACACTCATCGAAACAGTGAGTATCTGAAATTACGAGGGAATCACTGTTCCATATTGCTGATAAAAGAAGTGAGCACCCGAGGCGCCATTATAGATCTCCAGTAGCGCTTGCCAATGTCTCTGTGGTGCATTGAACTCCAGAGCACTCCCCGTCCTTCTCTTATCACTTTCCACTGATATCAGTCGGTACGAAAGTGAAAGAAGCCTTCTTCATCGAAAAGTCAACCCCCCTTTGTGCTCTTTTTGTTTCAATTCTTCTCCCCAAACTTCACACTCCGATCAATCAATCCTTTTGCACCACACAACTGATTATGATTTAAATTCCCAACATTATGATCACTATCACCACCAAAAATCAGCGCCATTTTTAGAGCCCCGTCTTCTCCGCTTTATTTTCGTCGCTTTTCTCCGTTTTTGTGTTGTGTTTTGGGAAAATACAAGTGATAAGCGGGAGGAAGATGGCAAAATACACATTTCGTACACATTCAAAGGCGTTTTCTCTCTGTGTCTGATATGGACAGTCGCCTTCGTTAGTTTTGGCTCTTTTTCAATGACAACTTTTTTTCGCCGTTACATTGAAACATTGAAGTGAACAGGAGAATTTAGTCAGTGATTGTGTTAGTGTTAGTGTTGTTCCCCGAAAGGATTATAAATTGAAGTTTCCCAAAGGTTATCTACTATCCAAAACTCTTTCTCGAAAACCATTTAAGTTGACTTAAAAAACGGCAAACTGCTATTCTTAAAGAAGAGATAACAATCAGACCCTCTACCTCATTTCCTGGAATAGCCGTTAACTTATCCATATGGACCATAACCAAAGTAAATGAATACGACCAGTGGAAAAGGGGAAAAAGTTATCTGTTTCTTGAAACTGTCAAACACTCTAACTGCAAATGGCATGCGTTAGTATTGGATCACGCCTTTCATGGACATCTTCATATTTTCACCCTTTTCCTCCTAAAAACAATCTGTTCCACTTTGTTTCAGACTTGGTCTATTCTTCTCGGAAAATAGACCAAATTAGAAAATCAAAAGTGTTCTCCTGTTTCCGCAGCAGTTCAAGTTGTCAGACACTGACTTTTGTTATTGGGAATTGTTCCATCCCATTTGAAATGATCAAATCTTCCCCAAACGTATTTCTCGTTTCCTAAAAGTTCCCAACTTCTTTTGAGTTCAATTGTGCTCACATAACAATCGAATATAGTCTGTAGCCATTGAGAAACTGTTAGAATAGCCAGATGTCCTTATTCTCAAATTGGAAACTTAGTTTCCTGAATCTATTTCAATAAGTGGTTGTCATCGATACTTCCGTTGCCAAGTGATAGAACTGCCACTCGCTCATTTTCTCTGTTTCACGCGTCTTTGGAATGGTTGACAACTACTCTTTCTGAGTTATCTTACCTGAAGTCCATTTCTGGCTCAGGAACAGCCCCAATCACTGATCAGCTTGTTCCAATGTTTTCCGTTTCAAATGAATCTCAAAGTCTCTGAAACCGTGCCCTTTCTAGTCCTCCTTTGTCTATTACTATTATTAGCAAATGCTCTCTGCCAAACACCCAGTTGGTGGGTTATTGTGAAAGAGTCAAAGATACGTTATAAGGACTACTATCGGGTGCCAAAACAGTCCTTCTTCCTGATTTCTCTGTTTCAAGTGATCCTCAAAGTCTCTGAAAAAGTGTCACCTTACTAATACACCTTTGTTCCCAGATATAGATAACACGTTATAAGGACTAGCATCGGTTGCCTAAAGAGTCTCCATTTCAAATGATCCTCAAACTCTCTGTCACTGTCCCCTTCCCCCCTGTCCCAACCTGTCCCCGCTCTCTCTCTTCCTTCCGTCAGTTCATGTCAGCCATCCATCTCTCTTCTCGGGGATGGTGGCAAGTGTTATGTGTATGTGTGTGGCTTTCTCTCGGCTTGTCACAACATTTCGATGATGAACAACTGCCGAGACACGGGCAGACAAATGAGTGAGAGAGAAGAAGCGCGATCCGGGTCGGATAACAGAAAAACATGCGGCGAAGCGATCAGAAGGAGGAGCTCTCTCTCTCTGATTTATTGCCGGGAGGATCCTGTTTGATCGTTTGTCTGTCGAATGGATCGTAGTGGTCACACGGATTTTGTTTAGACGATCGGCCGGAGAACAGAGAGTCTTTGATCTTCCGGTGGGCGGATCCTTCATTTCCACTGATTCTCTCAGGTGACATAACAAAACAACTATCCATGAGTAACAGTTTCCGAAGAAATCAAGACTCTTTGAAACTGGAACTGTTTTTTTTCAAGTATAGTTTTCTTCGTAACTTTGAGACTGTCGAAACAACGATAGTTAACGGTTATTGGATGGAAAATGAAGAATTCATCAGACACTGTCTTAGAATAGAATCAATTCATTTGTTATCTCATTGAAACCGTAAAACCAAACGCCTAACCAGGCAAGTGCTCCAACTGTTCAGAAGTGAAACTTTGAAAAGATGTCGTTTTCTTGTAAAACAAACGGATTGAATAGTTATCCCACTCATCCGTTTCTAAAGAAGTTGCATTAGCACTAGCAGCGGAGCAATTTCTGAAGACCCCATTCTGAAACCGTAATTTCTTCATTCTGTTTGTGAAGACAATATTTGTGTTTCCGAAAAGAGCCGGATTTTTTTGAAGGGGTTAATTTGCTGTAGAGGGCAGAACTATCGAAGATCTTGCGAAAGATCTCGAAAGATTAGCTTCGAATACTGCAGAGGAAGATAAAATTGAAGGAAATTATGAGCCAGTTTTGGTTTTTTTGGGATGAAAACAGTGAAACCAACTTTTCGCCTCAATTTTTGGGGTGTTGAACAATAGAAGGGCACCCCGATTTGAAGGGCACCCCGACTAGAAGGGCACTCAAAAAAGGGGGTTGAACAGTAGAAGGACATTCTTCTATTCGAGTAAATACAGTTACTACATTCGTTCAACACTGAATACTTCTTAAAGATACTTCTTATAGAATGTGGCTGAAACCGAGAAAGTGTTGGAGTGTTCTCACACTATTCCACTGTTTCGTGCTTTTCTATCGTTTCTGACATGCGTCGAAATTCGAGAAATTTGACTTGACTGCGTTTAGGAAGTTCTTGAGCAAAATCCTCTATAAAATTGGAATATTCCAAATGGTTCTCATAAAACCGCTCCAAGCAGCTTCCAGCTCCCTGGCATTCAACCAATTCTTCCAAAGTTACCATTTTCTATTCCCGCGAGAATGGACACATAGGCTCTACATAGTCCTCTAGTTAGACGTTCGTTTCCTTCAGGTGATAAGTTGACACCCATTTGATTGCAAGTTGATTGCGATCCCTTTCATGTAGAAGTTTTCAGAAATTCTAAACTGCTATGCCGAGTCGATAACGATCGCAAAAAAATCATGAATTACATGAACTAATCTTATTGAAACCGCGTTTTTTTTCAAAGTTTTTCGTTTTCAGTGCCCAGAAACGTTCTTTATTTCTGAAATCAACATTTCCAGTGATTCCCGAATGAGTTTTTTGTCAGACGCTCCTTGGATTATCGTTCGTATCCGCATCCGCCACGCTTAAGCCTCCCCGCTGAAACCGGTCCCCAGTGTCAAACGGAATGAGAAACTTCTGGGATCCTCCCACCAAACTCTTCCAGTTACCCTCTCTCTCTCCCCTCTTCTCCTCCCAGTACCCTTCTCTTCCTCCCCCGTACTTCCCCTTTAACCCCTTGAATCATCGTCGTTTCCGAAATGTATACCATGTGCCGAATCCCCCTCTCTCTCCGGATTCCGCGTGTTCTCCCGTCTCATTTATGATCCCTTTTTACGAGCTCCGCCTTCAAACAACTATGCTCTTGTGGATCATGAAAACGAAGAGAAAAGGCGGAGAGGAGGAGGAGATGAAGCGAATGTATCATTTTCTCACTTTGTGGGTGTGTGTGTTTGCATCCGTCCTGTGGTATTAGTCACTCATCTTGTGACAAATGACTGAGGATCAGCAGTTAAAAGAGGGTGCTCCTGTTTCAGTACTTTTGCCTCTTGATACCACTTTGGAGATAAGTTTTTCTTATCAATAGCATACGACTACCTACTGAAACCACCAGCAATGTTCAGTTTGCCATGAAACTGGAAAACTTTTACAAAACTTTTTCAGTTTCAAATTGTTCATATCACCCGAAGATGTTTTGTATTTTGGTATCCTATTCTGACTGATTTCACCCATCTGACTGTTTTTTTTCTACGAAATCCGAATCAGTTGGTGAGGATCGATACCGTTAAAATCAGTCCGTTCAAGCGGAAAGTTTTATTTTCCGTTTCAATCGACTCTTTTCTTCTGAATGATTTTTAGCAATTAATTCAATAATTTAGGCAAATAGTACAAAGTAGATCCATTATTCAAGCTCTAGGACCTCGGATATCGGGTGCCAAAGACACCCGGTGGTGATCCTATTTTTGCCTGATTTTGAGTCACACCCAGCTCAACCACCTACTGAGGTACGAGCTGGCTTCCGTAACTATGAAGAGCTCATGAAACTGAGAAGTGGATTTGTGATTGATATGATCAACTCATTTCAACCCGCAAGTTCGGATCCCCCATCTTTCTATGTTTCACCAGAGATTCTTCACAGTTTTAAGTTTGAAACCATCACTGAAATGTTCAAATGCGTTGTTCTGGGATGTCTCTGATACCGGGGGATCAAAAGAGAGTGTCGGAGCTATCAGTAGAGCAAAAAGTGATTACTATAACGGTCGGTTAGTGAACCAAACATGATGGATATGTCACAATCAGTTTATTGCAAAAAGTGAAACTGTGAAAAATCGAAAAAAATCGAAAGAATCCCTGTTTCAATACCTCCATTAATACTCCATTCAGCTA
Source organism: Caenorhabditis macrosperma (assembly GCA_963932285.1). NCBI lineage: Eukaryota > Metazoa > Nematoda > Chromadorea > Rhabditida > Rhabditidae > Caenorhabditis > Caenorhabditis macrosperma. Next base: position 5,191,304 of record OZ010620.1, read on the forward strand.
TCAACCAATGATTTAGATTTGCACCCAAAGAACCCCTTCTCCGGCTCCGGAAGCCTTTCTAGTTTCTAAAAATAGCCTCCATCATTGCGGAATTCCTCCTCTTTTCGCTCTCCTTCCTCGAGTTTCACCTCCTCCTCCTCCTTCCCCCAACATCTGTTCCCATCCACCTTCTCCTTGTTTCGTTCGTGTTCCAATTCATAATTAGTTGCTCTATTATCCGTCTCATTTATGAACGGGGGGAGTGAATAACAATAAGCTTCTATTAACGAGAGAGCGCCCGAGTGAGAGAGACGCAGACTTTCCGGGTATCTAGTGGTCAGTGGAAACGGAGAAATAGTCTCCTCCCGGCCCACCCGATAAAAATAGTATTGCCAGTGCTATTATTACGCAACTCCCTCTCTACTCCGCCCCATTTTCGTCTCTTCCTCTTATCACTCGCGGCGTTTTTCTCCCACGGTTTTCCGCGTCCTTATCACCACTCTCTCCATCCACTGTTTCGCCTTTTGTCTCTGTTTTTATTTGAACATTTTGTGTGTGTTTCAGTTTCCATTTCTCCTCCTCCTCTTTCTTTCCAATTCCTTATCTTTTGGGGGGAAAAGAGAGAGAGCAGGGGGGATTGTATGAAACACGATCCGTCGCTTGTCCCGCATGACGACGACCTTCCGCCCTCCCTTCCCACACGTTTTCGTTCACTTCCGATTGATATTTTGCTCGGTTTCTTTTCACTCTTTCTCTCATCTCGACAATCCTTCCAGAAGTCCATTTCCCGAAAGGAATCGACGAAGAACAGGGGATCGATCGACGATGCGACTCACCTCGTTATTACTGGCTGTTTTCGTGACAGGTTAGTTGATCATTGAAACTACTCTTGGATCAGTGTTGTAAAAATGAAGTGGACTATGAGAGTTTACTGTAACAGGGATTGTTGAGAAGCACTGGAGAGGCTTCAAATACGATTTGATTGACTTGGAGTATTTTTATTTAAAAACGGGAAAGTCGGGGCTGTAAGGTGTCTGGGAAATCTTTCAAAGTGATTCAAATGGAGATCGAATGACCATGCGAGGTTTTCTCTGGATCAACGGAAACAGTGATAACCTTCTTTCCCGCAACCGAGGATAGCTCTGTCGGAGAAACATAATATCTCGAAATTGATAATATTTATCAAAAAGTTGTCAACAGAAAACTTGTAGATCATAACTAGGACTACAAGTTTGTTGTTGACAACTTTTTGATATCTCTTATCACTCTAGAGATATCATGATTCTACGGCAGAGCTCAGAATCCTGTCTGCAGGCGCCCTCGCGAACGAACTGACGAGATGTTGTGCGGGTGGAACGCGTCACTTCAAGAACTCGAACACGTGCTCGAGTATCAAGAGTGAGGGATCCAGCATGACGTGTCAAAGGGCCGCCTCGATCTGTTGTCTCCGAAGTCTTCTAGACCAGGCGTGCGATTCGGGAACAGACATCGCCCGCGAGGAGGAGAGCTGTCCCAGCAACATCAACGTGTTGGGAGGTGGATTGAAGAAGGTAAGCGGGAGAGAGGGGGATCTGTAAGCAGAAGAATTGCAGATGGGAAACTGAGGAATTGTTGAAACAGAGAACTTTCAGGAATGCTGCGACTGCTGTCTGTTGGCGAAGGACCTGCTCAGCCGAAACGAACCGTGTGTTGCTCCCGCTGGATTCCACGCGGGCTGCCTCAGAAGTTTCAACAAGTGCTGCAATGGAGAATTCGAAATCACACATGCCTCCGAGATTATCACTGGTAAGGGGAGCGCAGGGGGAATGATCTATTGGGATGAATTGTTGCAAGTAGCTCACTTGAGTTTTCACTACCTAATTGGTTAGTTGATGTTGTTTTGGCACGAAATCTATTAAAACTACCTGCGTCTCGGGATCTGCGTGGTGCATCGTCCCAGGACGACACCGCGGCTACATATCCTTTTTTAGGAGTTTATTGTGTTTCAAATGGGATGTATCTGATGAAACAAAGAGTTGGCGACGATATACTTGCTCTTTCCAATGTTTCAAATTCGACACTTAATGTTCACTGAAAAATTTCGTGCCGTGAGGTCTTCATGAAACCGCCGGGAAAGATTGCCAACCGTTTCAGTTTAAAAAGCTGAAAAAAACGAAGAAGAAAAGATAGATCAAAATAGTTGAGAACGTTTTGTAACAGCAATCTGGATGATGCACTTGCAAACAGGGTTCAAACCGAGAAGATAAATCAATTACAGTTTCAACTTCAAATCAAGTATTATGAAGATTCTGAAACTGGGATAATGTTGTTGATGGGTATAGTTGTTCAACTTTTCAAGGCACTCTCGGTGAAATAACCGAATTCAGTAGTTTTGATTTTTCAAATGGATAATTGCCAGTTGTGAAACAGTGTTTCCTGTTCTCCAGGTCGTCCACTCAACGACCCCCACATCCTGCACCTCGGCGACCGTTGCTCCACTGCCCACTGCGAGCACCTGTGTCATGATAGAGGGGGCGAGACTGTCGAGTGCAGTTGCCGAAGTGGTTTCGATCTCGGTCCAGACGGGCTGGCGTGCATTGGTGAGTCCCCCCTCCTCTCCCTCCCCTTTCCGCTTCTCCCCGTCCCCCAATTCCCTCTGTGCTTCCTCTCTCAGACCGCGACGAATGTGCCACTCGTCCCAACGCGTGTTCCCAATCCGAAGACTGCGTCAACACCGTCGGCGGATACATTTGCCAGCGGAGGATCTCGCGACTCGTTCCGCATCGTCACAGAGCGAATCGAGTGGGACAGGCGCCGCGGCGGATGCGCGACGATCCGTACTCGCGAGCAGGCGAGTACAGGGAGGCGGCGCAGGCGCACGTCGAGTTCGGATGTCCCAATGGATGGATATTCAGACATGGACACTGTATTGGTAAGGGAATCTGGGACAAATGGAGATCTATTGCATGCTTCCTCTCCCCTGTCTAACCGTCTGCGTCTCTCCCTCCAGAATGCTCCCTCCACCACGCGTGCTCTCTCCCCAATCAACACTGTCTCCCGTCCCCCGACAACAACTATGGCGACGGAACGTGTGTGTGCAATCGAGGATACTATTGGAGTGAAGTCCACCTGCAGTGTGAAGGTTCCCTCCTTTCCCCCGTTATCTCTCTCCCTGTCCTCTTTCCAATTAACATGACTAACTCTCAGACATCGACGAGTGTGCCACTTTGATGGACGACTGCCTGGACACCCAAAGGTGTCTCAACACGCCCGGCAGCTTCAAGTGCATCCGAACTCTCTCGTGTGGAACCGGATACGCGATGGACTCCGCCACAGAGCAGTGCATTGGTGTGTGTGTGTGAGGGGATTTCGAGTGGATTGCTGTTTCTATTAACTCTCTTCCAAAACTGAATATAGTAACCTTCAATGAGTATTCCTTTTTTCCAGACGTTGACGAGTGCAATTTGGGATCGCACGACTGTGGAGCCCTGTACCAGTGTAGAAACACTCAAGGCAGTTACAGGTGTGTTCGGCTCCTATTCCTCCACCGAATGGAAACTTTCAGATGCGATCCGAAGAAGTGTGGCGACGGAGAGCTGCAGAATCCGTTGACAGGAGAGTGCACTTCGATTACGTGTCCGAATGGATACTATCCGAAGAACGGAATGTGCAATGGTAAGGGAATAATGTTTTTTGTGTGGAATAGTGTCCGAATCGAAACTGTCAGGAATGAAGAGCATTTTCTGAAACAGAAGGTCTGGAATCTTGAAACTACGGTTGCACTCTGTGGATCTCCCCACGACTCTCGTGTACTTCTCGTGGAGGCGTGGAAAGATATTCAAAGTTTAGAGACAACTTTCTCCACTTTCCTCAAAAACTTACTTATCTACTTGGATACTTGGATCCAAGTAAGTAGAAATATTCGTTGGCTCCGAAACGTGCTGCGCCTTTAAAGCGCCGATACGGTAGTTGCGCAATAATCAATTTCGTCTTTTTTCACTCGATTTCCTCAAAATCAGTGGTTTTCCGGTAAAAAAAGCACAAAAAGTTTGAAAAGTGCGAAAAACAGTTGAAAAACCGCTGAAATTGAGGAAATCGAGTGGAAAAAGACGAAATTGATTATTGCGCAACTACCGTATCGGCGCTTTAAAGGCGCAGCACGTTTCGGCGCGGTCAAATGTTTTCGTTGCGAGATATTGTGGCGCTCGTTTGAAAATGTTCATTGTGAGACTCCTGTTTTGAGATTCAGCATTGATAACTGGTCATCGTTTCCCCCCTTTCACAGAACCACATCAATTTTCGCTGAAACCGCTCAATTTGCAGACATTGACGAATGCGTGTCGGGACACAACTGCGGAGCCGGAGAGGAGTGTGTCAACACGCCCGGATCGTTCAGATGCCAACAGAAGGGAAATCTTTGTGCCCACGGATACGAGGTCAACGATGCGACTGGATTCTGTGAAGGTTCGATTGGTTTTCTTTCTGTTTCGAGGGAACTACATGTTTTCGGAATGTCTGGATAAGTAATGGTCCAGCACTTTGAGCCGTTTGGTTTCCCAGAAATCAATGTTTTCGAAGCGCAGAGGATATCGCTCAATGTGATCGACTCTGTTTTCCCTCTGTTTCAAAGCAGTCACATGTTCTCGAGTCCTTCTCGATTCTGATCTCTGCCTCATGCTCCTTTATTTCCAGATGTCAACGAGTGTCAACAGGGTGTCTGTGGAAAGATGGAGTGCATCAATCTTCCGGGAACCTACAAGTGCAAATGCGGCTCTGGATACGAGTTTAATGATGCGGTGAGAGATAGAAATTGAAGTCAAGAAATCGAGAAAATGCTCGATTTCCAGAAGAAACGCTGCGAAGACATTGACGAGTGTATCAAGTTCGCGGGGCACGTGTGCGATTTGTCGGCCGAGTGCATCAATACGGTAAGGGTCGTGAAATGGAGGATAACTGTTTCAACGGGTTTAGATTAAGTTTTCGATATGCATGGTTTCGATTTTACCGCTCTCAGCTCACAATTAGCCGATTCCCCAAATTGCAGATCGGTTCGTTCGAGTGCAAGTGCAAACCGGGCTTCCAACTCGCTTCCGACGGTCGTCGTTGCGAAGACGTCAACGAATGCACGACAGGAATCGCGATTTGCGAGCAAAAGTGTGTCAACATCCCCGGAAGCTACCAGTGCATCTGTGATCGTGGATTCGCCCTCGGCGCTGATGGAACCAAGTGCGAGGACATTGACGAGTGCTCGATCTGGGCTGGCTCGGGAAGCGATCTGTGTATGGGCGGATGCATCAACACGAAGGGATCGTACCTGTGCCAGTGCCCACCTGGATACAAGATTCAACCCGATGGAAGAACTTGTGTTGGTGAGTCGGAGGGAAGTTGAAAAGAGACTGGATAGATATATAGGTGCTCTTTGAGCACCTACCGTACTCCTCCAAGTGGACCCGCGAACCTAAGTCGGTGCAGATGGGTAGTACTAGTGTCTATGCACATGTTCAGATGAAAAATAGCCCCTAAGGCACATCAAACTCGATTCTTACAGAGAACACGTTATATGGGAACTGGACAGTGTTAGTAGTCTTCTCTAGTCAGAATTTAAAAAGCACAATGAAACTGTAAAGTTACCTTTTCTGTGGTTATTTCTAAAGCTAAAGTACAGATTGCAGTAGCCTGAAAATCAGTGAATTCGTAAACTGTGTGAAACAGATAAGTCAACAGAGGACTTTCCTCTTTTGGCTAATCTCTTCGCCCGAGTCTTTCGATCTTTCGGCCCTTTGAATTTGCTGAAATAAAACAAGGATCGGCGCAAGATATGACCCAAAATTGCGTCCTATTATTTCTGCCGACAATCGTACGAAACAAACACTAAATGCTGGTAACAAGTTAATCATACGAAGGTAAAATGAAACGGTTATCATTTTTAGGTTTCTAGTGAGAACCAGAAGGGACACATGTGAAACTGATTATTGTGTCGGGGAGATGGAACATTAGGAACGATCAGTAATGTCGCGAAAACTTACTAATTTTGTGAACTGAATGAAACAGAAACACATGTTTCGTTTTTTTCCCGTCTGCGCCCTCCTTTCATTGCTTTATCTGTCGTCAACATCTCGGGAACTTCCGATACATCTTTTCAGAAGTTTACCAGTTCTTATCACCTTCAGGAATGGTTGGAAACAACATATGAGGAATTTCTGAAAAAAAATTCCGACTATTTTGTGCAGAGTTTAAAAAATGTTCAGAAATTTTGGAAATTCCGAAAATGAGCCGAAACTGTGCCAAACTACTTGGTTTTTGATCCCTCTCGGTCGAAGAACACACAGAATCCACACATTTTTGTTGGAAGCATCCTTCCGAAATAGTTTTTCACTTCTCGAAGCAAATGTCTTTTTTTCTGTTGAAAAAGTGAGGTTTTCGATATTTTTCGGAAAAAGTTCCGAAAAGAAACGTCGGAAATTTCGGAAGACTCGGTAGTTCCGTTTCCGGTTCCGTTTCCAAGCCTGGTTACAATTATTATCGAAATTTTCTCAAATGGCGTTGAGGCCGAGTTGGAGGATTTCTAGGCCACCGACAGTCGCTAGTCGGACGTAGATCACCGCGAAATTTTTGAAATTTTCCACAAGTTGGGAAGATCATTTTCGTCCGTTTTTCGAAAAAATTTTGGGCAAAACCATTCTTCATTGTGTCTACCATGTTTTCACCCGATAATTAGCACTAAAAACAGCCAGGAATCGTGTTTTTGAAATAAGGATTACGGTAACATTCGTTCAGCTGTGTCGAAATTGTTTCGAGACCCATCCCCGCTCACTCGCTTTTCTCCCCCCACGCCATTATGTGTGGTTTTGATGGTATTAAATTATTAATTTTTGATAGTTCACTAATTTAGTGGACTGCATGAAACAGAAAACATAAGAGAAGTTCGAAGCTTCTAGTACACTGCCACTTTGCAGACGTGGACGAGTGTGCGATGGGAGAGTGCGCAGGATCGGACAAAGTGTGTGTGAACACTCTCGGATCGTTCAAATGCCACTCGATCGACTGCCCAACCAATTATATCCACGACTCGTTGAACAAGAAGTGAGTGGGAGAACACTGTTTCAGAGAGGCATCATACATGATGGACTGTTTCATAGAGTCACTTTTTTTTTTCTTTTACAAGAATAAGAACCACGAAACATGGAGTTTCGATGGTTTATGATACAACAATCAGGTTTCGGACTCGAAAACACGGCCTTATTCTGGTGATAACACAGCATGATCTCGTGTGCCGATTCTCACCCACTAACCCCCGTTTCCAGTCGCTGCAACCGTCAGCCGTCTGCATGTGGCCTGCCCGAAGAGTGTTCCAAAGTGCCTCTCTTCCTCACTTACCAATTCATCTCGCTCGCCCGTGCCGTGCCCATTTCCTCGCATCGTCCAGCCATCACCCTCTTCAAAATCTCGGCTCCCAACCATCCGGACACTGACGTCGCGTTTGAGTTGCATTTGAAGACTTCCACAGTTGGTATGATTTTGAATGGATTGCAGTGGGGAAGAGGGAACTGATACATGATCATAACAAAGTGACGATTCTCTTATTCATGTAGAACTTGAAACTGTAACAAAAGAATACAGTTTCACGAGGTACTTGTTCACAAATATCTAGTTGTGAATTTCAATTCTGGGAATAAAAAATTGTTCTCACAATTAAAACACCAGTTCTTGAGATAATTGTTTCTTTTTGAGAAATCCCTCAGATCCAGTGAGCTTCATAATGATAAGACACCCCTCCCTAGAATGAGAACAACCGGAGGGAGATCCATTTTCTGGGAGTGTCATGGTTTTCAGGACCAAACATTCCTGCTTAATTTTTGTAAAGCCTTTTTAGGAACCTCCGTTGTCCGGAGATAGCCTTATTCTAGAAAAGGGAGAGGTCGGAAAGGGAAAAGGGAGAAAAGGGAGAGGTGTCCTGTCATTTAGTGAATCGTTGGAAATCAATTTCTATCGTAGTTTCTCAAAGATAATGAGAAGATAGTAAGATTGAGACTGGAACCAAACAGAGACGTATTGATATCATCTCTAACTTCACACTGTTTCAACTATATCTTATCAATGAAACAGGTTTCTCTCCGTATTCAGTTTGTGAGTAGAAAACTCCGTTCTAGATGATCTCATCGTTCGAATCGTGTTCAAAATTGAGCGTTTTTCTGCAATTAGAACTTTATAAAATGTAAAACCACTCGACAATTCAATAACCCCCGTTTGAAGTGCCTCCTCTAACCTTCACTTGCAGATGCTCCAAACGTGCTCCCAGCGATCAGAGCCAACTTCCTGCTCCAGAAGGGCGAGAAGCGGAACAGTGCGGTGGTGACCCTCCGGGACAGTCTCGACGGGCCGCAAACTGTCAAAATGCAACTGTTGCTGCGGATGAGCAAACGGGGAAAGAGTGTGAACACGTACGCGGCGAATCTGATAGTCGACGTGGCAGCCCACAAACGACACAATACCGTCCATCCGCCAGTCATCAGACTCTGATTTGAAGTGGGAGAGATTGATTTGATTGTGTGTGTGTGTGCTCTCTGTGATCTCAAAACGATAATATGTATGTATCAATCGTCATTTGCTGCTAATCTGTTTTCCTTTTTGTTCCTGTTGTTATTCATGTTGAGCTGTGATTCTTTTGTCGTGTGAAATTGATAAAACTCACTAAAGTTCAGTCAGAATGTTGTGTAGAATAGCCAGAAGGTTAAAGTTTCCGAGTGAAACATTAAATAAGTTGAGAACAAATATAGAACGGATGGGGAAGAATGGTTCTATGAAATAGTTCTTATGATGTTCGAAAGAATCAAAATGGGTCTCGCAACGAAAGTAAGGCACAGAGTTGATTGAACCAGTCGTTTCAAGATCCACCATTACTCCCTCTGTTGAAACTGGAATTTATTTGAAATCACGACCTTTTCCTGTTTGAACAGTGCTTCTTGTTATTCATGGTTTCTAGAAGAATCATTATGTCTACTGTATTCCCATCGCAAAACTGGCAAATTCAGAGAAACAAGGGTGATAGTTTTGAAAATATCTGAAGAGAAGTTCACTGTGAAATTTTAACTTTGCAACATTCATAACGGATGTAGTAGAATGTGCGTACTACCGTAAACTTATTTGGAAACTTTGAAACAGAAATATCAGTGTTTCACAACAATATTTTCTTTGTTCGTTCTTCTCAGCTGCTTCATTTTGCTTTTGGCAATTCTCTCCAATTTTCAGCCAAATCGCCGACGGCTACTCGTGCATCAAAGTGTGCGCAACAGAAGACACCGAATGCCTCGGCAACCACACGCGCGAGGTCCTCTACCAGTTCCGAGCGGTTCCGTCGCTGAAGACGATCATTTCTCCAGTGGAAGTGTCGCGGATTGTGACCCACATGGGAGTTCCGTTCTCGGTCGACTACAGTTTGGATTTCAAGGGACAACGCCATTTCAGCATTGTTCAGGACAGGAACGTTGGTGAGTTGGGGGAAAGGGAGCATGGAGAAATGAGACAGTGATAATGTAAATGAAAGATTTAAGATCATATCTTCTTGAAACAGGGGTTTTTCACAAATTATGTTGTCATTAAAAATATAGTACATCGATTCTAGTAGACGGGGGCTCTAATATAATGAAAACGGTTCCGATATCATCTGCAAGTTCTGAAACACGAATCCACTTCAGGAATAGTGCAACTGGTGAAGCCGATTCGTGGTCCGACGGTCGAGACGATAAAAGTGAACATCCACACGAAATCGCGGACCGGAGTCATCCTGGCGTTCAACGAGGCCATCATCGAGATATCCGTTTCAAAGTATGCGTTCTGAAGTGTCTAGCATCACATACACATATAATCGTTATATTTATTTGGTCTCTCTCCATCTATATTCTCTCTTCCGCCGTTTCCCCACTCTTTTTTTCGTCTATAACGGATAAACGATTTGACCTTTTTTGTGGGGTGTTTTTGACGCTGATCGAGATTAGTCGATGAGTGAACAACGGATTGAAGGGGGTGGAAGGGTAATGAGACAACTGGTTCACAGTTTGACAATTGATGAATTTGGAGCTGCCCAGATGTGGTGAGTTGGTTTATTTTCTTGTTGACAGTGAACTGTTTAGAAACTAGAGAAGTTTTTCGAAAAACCAGTTGATACTAGAGTCCTTATCTTGTAACAGTGGAATGAAACAGAGATTGATTTTTAAAAAAAGGGGAAAATAGTACAGGATTGCTTCAGAGTCCCCAGTTCAACAGTAGAGCGCACTTCTGTCACCCAAATACTATTGAATCCATCCAAAATTCGACAATTTCGATGGGAAACTGTTTTTGCCAACCGCCGGCGGTCTCGAAACGAAAGAGACAGTCAGCGTTTCTTACTGTAGCTCTTATTCTAAGAAGCCGGGATCCGGCTGATTTTCATCCGGATTTTTTGAAAAAAAAAACAAATTAAGCATGATAAAAGAATGGATTAACACGAAGAATACCCGAGGAACGGCTGAAATTAAGTTTTCCTGGCCGGCTGACATTTTCGATAGATCTCGTCGAAATCTTGATTCGTTGATTCAAATCAAGTGTTGGCCATCTCTCCAACACTAGATGGCTTTCAGAAACAGTAATTGTTCAAAATTTGAAAACTTTGATAACTACGTCGATCCTCAGAAGAAAACCATCTACATAGTTTTTGAGACATTCGTCTTCTTATCATTATCACTTTTTATCAAAGTTAGTATTGAAATTTCAACGGAGCCCCGTGAAATATATTCACAAGACCTTGAAAAAGTCGTTATTATGAGTAGTTCGCTGCGAGTGTGGACTCCGCAACGAAAGAGCGAGACAGTGTGTAAATTTCAGAGACGCAGACAGTTTCAAAACTTTTCGCGCCAAAAACGAGGTCCACACCCGTGGAGAACGAAGAGTTTCCCCTCCGGGAATCGTGAACGTCAAAAGTTGCTGTTTCTAGAGAAAATCACTACGTTTGAGAACATAAACGAGTACATTAATATAAAAAAAAAATGGTTTGACCCCAAAATTATGCTGTTTCTCGATGAATTCAACTGAAGTTGTGAAAATGACAACGTTGCTGCTCGGAATACGTTTTGATTGGCTCAATACAAGGATCCCTCCCAATATGTAACGCTGCGCTTTCGATGAAAGTGAAGTGCGCTCCAGCGAAGGCATACGGTACCTCGTTTAAAGAGGTCCTAAAAAGCTTTGAAGGGATGGTTTACCGGTCGATTTTTCAAATCTTTCTTATACTAAAAGGGAAAGGATGTGTGTTTGTCTGTCTGTCTGTCCGTTTGTTTGTCCACAGCCGTTTCTCAGCGCCTACTGGACCGTTTAAGCCCATTTTTGGCACAGAGGTCACAAGTATTGACCGCAAGGCGCACGTCAATTTTCTAAGCGATCCGTTAACTCTGACGGCTTCTGGACTGATTTTTGTACATTTTCCCTCTAAATTGCAGAGAGGCGGCGTTAGCCGCCTCGATTGGCCTGGTTTTGACTGTTCCTAAACACGTCCTCCCACGATTACTAGGCGAAAATGCATCGTTGTTTCTTCTATACCAAACATTCTCTCGGAGAAACTCCAGTTAGACACGCATAATCTGAATTTGACGGCAAAAAAATGATGATTCAAATGAGGTACCCCGTGTAGTTCTATGAGTGGGAAAATTGTGCAAAACTTCTCGTTTTTGAAATATGACCAAAACTTCAACTTTGAGAAATCATAGCTCGCTTTGAAAAAGTCGTCGAACGTTGGTTAAAAACCGAATAGATAGGTAATCATCTCTAGTTTACGATGCACACACGATCATATCACCACTTTATCAATGACCATCAGAAATTATCATTTTTCTGGTGCTGGCGCGTTACCGAAACTGCCGGTGTTTCTGCAAATTTCAGTTCTATCTGAAACGGGAGTCACCCTTTGACCCCTTGACCATATTCCCCCTTGTCGGAAAGTATTCTGCTGCTGCTGGTGTCAGTCACGGAAAACAGTGGGCGAGAGTGGGCGCAATTGTGAGGGATAATTGGCAGCCATCATCGTGTCCGTCACTGCCGATGACACCCTTAAAAAGCAGCAAAAAAGAGCGACAGTTGTCGGAAAGTCACACCTCGCACTATAATTCCGTTTCGGTTCTCCGTATTTTGTGGGTGGAAAACAGAGAAAGAACTTATTCAAATTCGACATCGGAACCGACTGAACAGAGTGCGAGAGGCTATAAAAAAGAGTTCACTCGCGAAAGTTTTCCCCCCTTTCCGACTGAAAATGCCCCATTCTCTACCGATTACCCTTCCCTCTGAGCCACTGTTAAGCGATGAACAACGACGTAAGTAAACATTACATTTCTGAAGATCCCCCTTCGAAATGAGAGATTTGCAGCGAAAGGATCGACTGGAAAGCTGTCCGATGAGGAGCTTCTCGCGAGAACCATCGAGAAGGCGCTGACGACGAAGAAGCTCGCTCAGTCGCCGAATATGACGTCGTCTGTGAAAGTGGCACTGACTTCCGAGGAGTTGTTGGATCAGATTGGAATGTGAGTGAAGGGAGAGGTAGATCACTGGATCACTGTTACAGCGTGTAGGCATTACAGTCCTTAAAACACGTTCCGTCGCTAACTTAGAGCCTCTCAACAGTTGCCGTGTTTCGATAAGTTTCGGCAGTCGCAAACCAATTTTCAAATGAGTCACTTGACAAATAGTTCGATCGTCGCGAGACCATAACTACTTCAGTGGTGGATGAATTATTGAACTTTTTGAATCAGAACTGTGAACTTTATTCAAAAACCGGAGTTTTCAAAGATTTCCAGTTTCATCAAAAGTGGGAAACACATTGAGATGTTCAGTCTGAAACTGATATGAAGAGCTGCCGAAATCTATGGCTATCCATGTTTGTCTCGCGCGTTTTTTTGCGGTCCCTAACCGATTCGGACCCTCATGGGTGGCAAAACGTATTCGCCTCGGAATCGGGTCCGGTGCATTCCACCTGTGTTTTCCTATCAATTGTTTGAGGATTGCTTCAAGAAATGTCCCTTTTCCGATGTTTTGTGTGTTCCACAGAAACATCAGATCTCAGTTTCAAAAAGATATTATCAACTTATCACTTTCGTCAATCCTAATTCAATCAACATAATCGGGCTTCTCAGTTTCCTGTTTCTAAACCTCAGTGGTGATTCGTTATGGTTCATGATCTGATTCGCAGTTGCACCTATCTCATATCTCGAGCTGATATGCCTCAGAAACCATTATATTCTCCTTGTTGCAGATGGCACCCGTACCCTCTGTTCATCACCTTCTCGATGGCGTTCCTGTGGTTTCTGTCCGTGATGCCGACGATGTCGCCCAGTTACATGGCTCCCTCGAGTCCGTGTAATCTCGAGAATTGCACTTTTATCACTGTTCAGGATGAGGTGGGTGTGTGAGGGATGGGTGAGAGAAGAATTTAACATACTTTCCGGTTTCATCGAGTCTTTCTGAAAAATATAGCTTCGAATAGTTTAATTTCGCCTTGGTAGTCAAAGTTATAGTTAGGGACCGCAACGAGAGGGGGCGGGACCGCGCGTTTTTCTCTGACGACTTTTGATTTTGGGGATTTGAGGGTGTCTGGTTGTTTAATGGTTGCTCATAGTAGATACGACGGTTTTATAAGTAATCAGCCATGCCGAATCTATTGGTGATAGTGATTTTATCAAAAAACGTCTGGTTCGGCCAAAAAAAAAACACATGGTAAAATCAGAAAATCACATTTTTCGGGTTGCTCTAGGTCGAACACGCAACACCTGAATATTGATTCTAGGAGTCTTTGGTATCGTTTTTGAAGTTTATTTGAAATTTCATAAATGCGCTTTTTTCAACAAGCCGTCAAAGAGCCACGGAGCACAGTAGAAATTTTTCAGCGGTGACCTATCATTTTTATCAGTGAATCATTTAGATAAACCGTTCAGTAAACCCTATGCAGGGGTCTGGAGTTTCTGAAACAAGCTTTGTTTCCATTTTGATCAAAGCGTGTTTCAAAAAAATCTCGTTTTTCTCAATTTTGAGGTTTTAGTAGATCGAACACGCTAGTTCTGAGAATGCCATGTTGCGGTCCCTAGTTATAGTCATGGTAAACTGAAAGAGATCGAGAGAATCGACTGAAAATCTTCATATACTACGAACGGACGCCGTGGTCCCGCAACTGAGGAGAGCTTTCCGAAAAATCAACATATCCCGAGATTGATAAGAGATATCAAAATGTTGTCAACTGCTAACTTATAGTTCTAGTTATGATCTACAAGTTTGCTGTTGGCAACTTTTTGATATCTCTTATCAATTTCGAGATGTAATGATTCTCCGACAGAGCTCTCGTCAGAGCCATTTGGATGGCATCCGATAGTTGGATGATCTGTTTTTCCGCCGTTTTTCTCGAGAGCTAACTGTAATTGCTCTTTCTCCAATTGGCTTGAATTATGTAACCTACGATCTGTACACTTTTGTTTTTCAATGGTGCCGGGGTCTCATGTGAAAACAAAATGAGCATATAATTGAGCAAACAAACGGGTTTAAACTTGTTGTATTTTGGAAACGGCGATTGCTGAGAGAGTGATAACAATAGGGGGACAAGATACAAGCCGGAGTAATTTAGAGGAGTGTAAAACGGAACACATTCATAAATGGAATAGACAAGTTGTACTTGAAACAGAGAAATACTGTAGATCAGATAGACTGACATTTGTACACTTCATGGTTGATTCCTATCCGCTAACTCAAAATTGACCAATCCTCAAGTAAATCGTTCATTTTTCCCAACGTTCACTTACCAAATTCCATTGCCAAGGGCATGCAAAAACTGGTTTCCATTGTGAAATCAACGTTTCAGATCTTCTTCTTGAATGTGTGAATCCGAAAAAATTCATTCACAAAAACATAAAACACGATTTCTTCACTTTCCAGTTATTCAGAGCCATTCAGATGAAAATTTGTTTTTCGTGTTTCAAGTGACCTTGATATTGGTGTCCTTGTTGCATCGTAACTCCTTGATCTCTGGCCACCTTTCCCCTCTCTCGACCTCTCCATTTCCAGTTCAACATCACAAAAGCCGTTATCGACCCGGGGGAGATGACGACGTCGGTCTTCTTCCTCGGAAACGGAGTCCTCGGACAGATATACGCAGTGGCTGCCGACAGGTTTCCAATGATTTCCCGCTCACCTCCATCGCTTTTTCTTCAGAATCGGCCGTCGCCCGGTGCTCATCGCGAGTCTCTTCATCTCCGGAACGTCTGGAATCCTTGCCGCTTTCGCCCCCACTTTCGAGTTGATGCTAGTCGGACGCTTCTTTCAAGGCAGTTGTTTCACGGTAATTCGGAACCTAGCAGATCCCCCAGAATGCTCTATTCAACAGGCCCTGACCATGATCAACTGGGTGATGTGCTGCGAGAGTATCTCGTTCTCGGGACACGGCTACGCTTCGGTGCTGTTCGGACTGTGCTGGGTGCTCGGTTACTGTTCGGTGACTCCGTTGGCGATGTGGTTCTCTTCGTGGCGACACGTCCAACTGGCCACTTCAGTGCCTTGTGTGCTCTTCGGCGTTTTGATGTTGTTGTAAGTGGGTCTTCTAAAGGACAATTGAAAACGTGTCATTGAGCTTTTGGGATAACCCCCACTTGAAACAGAACTCTCCGTTTCAACACTCCTTCACCACAATGACTCGTTCAACCTGTCATTCAATCATTGATAGAACGTTCCAGCACCCTTCCCGAGAGTTTCTCCTTCCTGGTCGCCAAACGGAAACGGGACGACCTCGTGAAATGGATCGAAATGGCGTCTCGAGTGGGAACCGAGGACTTTGACTATGACGCCGACCAGATTGTCGACATGTCGAGTCGGGAAGAAGACAACAAGTCGCTGCTGCAGACACTCAAACTCGTGCTCCAGTCGAGGCTCATGATGACTTACACTGCCGTCGAGTCGTTTTTGTGGTGGGTTTTCTTTGAATTTGGGAGCTTGAAGTGACCCACTGATCCCTCCGCTATGAAACAGAAAACCGCCCGTCTTCCAGGATCGCCGACCTCATGATCTACAGCGCGCTCTCGCTCGCCTCCACCGGCGTCGGCACCAGCAACATGCACCTCTCCTACATCTTCTCGGGCCTCGTCGAAATCCCCTCCTACTTTCTGATCCCGGCCGCCATCGATTGGTTGGGAAGGAAGCCGTCGGTGATGGCGAGCCACCTCATCCTCGCCTTCTCGCTCCTCTCCATGTACCTGTTCGACCACGAGGAGGATCCGCAGATCTTCCTCATCATCTGGCTCATCGCCAAGTTCGCCGCCTCCTCTGCGTTCATGTTGTGTTTTGTCTACGGAGCAGAGTTGTTCCCGACGAATTGCAGGTTTGTGGGGTGGCGAGGGAGATGAGTGACTGCTCACTGTTTCAACTATCAGTTATTTTGACACTTTTTGAATTCAAATTGGTTCGAGACTTTTATTTGTTGAGGATATGACAACATCTGGCGAACGGTTAGAGATAAGAGAGCGCAGACAGTCAGTCACAATTCTGTCGAAAAATGAGAGTTTTGAGCTGATTTCTCAGATAATTCCACAGAAATTTTAAAAAATTATGCCCCGAAAGACACAAAAAGTTCAAGAAAACTTTTGCTCGTCTCCTCTCTCTTATCTCTAACCGTTCCCAAATTTTTAGGATTTTCATACACTCTAATTTTTGGAAAATTTTCGTTTGAATAGAGGATGTCGATCATATGCATCATGAGGTTCAGAACACTGCGGAGAAATCCCGGCTTTAACAATTGTTCGACCAACCACTGAGTTCCTACTCTTCTCTCTGAAACCGCATTATTTTCCTTTTTGGTCCATGTTCACCGTTTCCGAACGAATCTAGAAATTCTCTCTCTGTGCCAGTTCACTCGACTTCCATTGATGGATCAGACCGCCTACTAAGATTCTGATCATAACTAGAGAAGCCATACTGTCCACACATGAAACAGTGCTAATTCGCACGAGAATGTTTTGGAACTAGTAATGCAATTCCTGACCAAAAGAAAACTGAACTGAGAAACAGTAATCAAATGCTGCTTTCTATCGTGTCATCATTGTGTCTTCAGTTGTCTACGTCTCCGAATCCACACACTGTCTCGCCTTCATGTATGATACCTTCGTTTGCCGAAGCTCTGCACTTTGACACCTTTTCGCAACCCAGACATCTCGCAACTAGTCAATTTGACAGTTGTCTAGAACTATAATGATGCGTCATTAAACAGATTCTAAACAGCACTCTTTTGGGACGTTGTGAAATTGAGCCAAAAGCCCGCGACAAATCGACCGTAAGAGTTGTCGAGGAGTGGCAGCTACCGAGTCTGGTCAACTCGGCCAACGGTACTGAGTTTCTTTTTTCTCAAGGAACATACGCCAGTAGTCACCGATCGTAGAACATCAGAGGAACAAGAAATCGAAATTGATTGATCTAATCACATTTCGTCTTTTCTCTGAAACAGTGTTCCACAACTCTAGTCCATTTTCCCTGTTTCAAGAACTCAATGAATTCAGAGAGTGTTCCTTTATACCAATCAGCAATGTTATTTCATATCTTCCAGAAGCATCTGTCTTGGAACCTGTGCCACCATCTCGAACCTCGGAGCAGTCGCCGCTCCCCATGTTCCAGCGATGGTCGGTTCCTCCCCACGAGCATGTGATTCCATTCGTTTCCAGGACATCTTCTTCCCGGGTCTCCACTATCTCTTCTACGCTCTCTGCTCGTTCATCTGCACCATTCTCACCACCATCCTCCCCGAGACGAAGGAGTATCACAGCAGTTTGCGCAGCCAGCAGCAGTCTTTGGCTTAATTCTCTCTTCTCAGCGTTTTCTGTTTTCTTGTTGTTCTCTCAGGTGTCATCCAATGAACTACGACGCTTTTATTGAACTCACTGGACTCTCGACTCGGAATAAGAACGGAACGAAGAGGGAAAATGCGACAAATCTCAGTCTGGAAAGCGATTAGAACCCGTGAAAAAGGGGACAACTAGTCTATCTATTGAACGTTCTGAAGGGGTTCCTCCTCTCTTCTCACTTCCGGTCGCTCCTTTTTTCGCCGTTTCAGCTGCAACTCTTCCGGGTGCCAGAATCTGGAGAATTCGATTTGACGTCGTTAGAAAGATGAGCTCACTTCAAATAAACAGTGACTCCGATGGAGATGATGAGAATGATGACGCAGAGAAAGAGGAGGAAGATGAGCACATTGACGAACTTGTGCGGCTCATTGTCGTAGTCCTTGTACTTCTTGCGGTATCTTTGAGTCGTCGGCGCAACGGTCGTTGGTTTTTGTCTGCAAACATTGAGGATTACGAACAACTTCGTTAAGGAATGGAAAATGAATTTGTGAATGCTGATACTGTCTATAGGTACGATTATAATATTGAAGTTGAGTTTTCAAAATTGATAACAAAGTTCAGAAACAGAGAAGCACTATACTAGGATGCCATCGAGATGCCCCCCCCCCAATCGAGGAGAGCTCTGCCGGAGAATCATTATATCTCGAGATTGATAAGAGATATCAAAAAGTTGTCAACAAAAAACTTGTAGTCCTAGTTATGATCGAAAAGTTTGTTGTGAACAACTTTCTGATATCTCTTATCACTCTCGAGATATAATGATTCTCCGGCAGCGTTTGGGGTGTTGAAAATTGACTCAAAATGATCATCTTGTCTGCGCTCCAAACCTGAAACTTTCGTTCCAAGCCGAAATCCCATAAACTGACTACGGGATGAACGGTTTCCCTTGGCTCACCTCAACGTAGCCACCGTCTTCTCCTCCGTCGTCTCCGTCGCCTCGGTCGCCTCCAACTCGTCCATCGTCTCCAGAATACTCTTCCTCGTCGTCGTCGTCTGTGTCGTCTTCGGAGTCGACGTCGCCACTCTCTCCATGATCCCCTTCTGTGCATTCTCGACGAATGTGATCCACTGTTTCGTGTCTTCCGTCGGATCCAAACACACACTTTCGTTCGTTCCCGGGAGCGCTTCCATCATCCAGACGACTCCGTGACCGTTCAAATCACACAACATTTCGTCAATGTCGTCGAGCTGAATTAGTGAAACTAAAGGAATGATCAACATCATTGAATGCAAGAGTATCTTGTGATAGGGAGTAGTTGAAACGGAGAAATCAATGGAACTATTCGAAAGTGTGTGCATGGGGAAATGTTAGAGAAGATGTTAGTAACATTGTACCGTAAAGAAATGTGTATCACTTTTATAATTTGGATGAAATGTTTCTCTGTTTCATATTTCCTTCAATACGGTTGTTCATGTTTCTTTGTATTCTTTTTGAACTTAGGTTTCTCACACCGCCCATTCCCCGATCATTCTCCTCACCTTTGCCCGATTGCTCCTCTTCATCAGCCACCGTTGTAGATCACTCGGTGACTCACAATCACACGCGAACCTACTGAAGTTTCCGCCCAACCGAACCTGCAAAACCCTTTTTATCTGTTTATCATTATCATCGGAAAGTGAAACAGAAAGCGAAAGGCGCAATCATCGTATCAAGTGACGACGCAATTGTCCAAGAAAAAAACCATGTGGAGGAACAGAAGAACTGGTTCTCGGGGCTATCACCCGACTGCCGTCTCTCCTTCTCCTCTTTCAACTGTTGAGTATCAACCAAAAGAACACACCTTCTTGAGAGAATCCAAATGGACCAGAGAGGCGGCTGAAAGTTGATCCATCGGGTTATCGGAGAGGTACAAGTGGGTGAGAGAAGGAAGAGTTCCTATGGATTCCGGAATCGAGGTGATGGCCGAGGAGGTGATCTCCAGATGGGTCAGGTTGCCGAGGTCGGACAGTTGTTTCTGCAAATCAAGAGGGATTCTCGGTTTCACGGTGGGAACATGTAGAGTTGGAGTGGAAAAAAGGCAGTAGATGCTTTTCAACATACCCAAACCATTTTAAGGACTAATTTTATAACTGACAAGTTGTGAGTTTGTAGATTTTTTAGAAATCTAATTTTTAAAATTTTTTAAACACTTCAAGCAAGATGGTGCGAGCTATATTAAAAATAGCCACTTTGAAACAGGCTTTCGCAAGATCAACATTAACTTTATAACAGTTGTATGTATGGAAATTAGGAAACAGAAAGAAACTCACAAATGGAGCTCAGGAACAAGCGACAAACTGACCAGAGCATATAGTGGGTTGCCGTTTCACAAAAACGTTATTAGTTTAAGAAATCAGAGCCGTCTATTAATATTTTTTTCCCATGTGTTCCCGACGCGTGTATACCAGTTGTGCCGAATCCGTTTTCCGTTTTCCGGATTCCAAAATCAAAATGTTTCATTCCGCCCAACTCTGGGGTATACCTCGTTTTCGGAGCAAAATTTTTGAAATTTGTCTGCCGCTCCAAATCCACACAATGCTCGGTCTTTTCGCTGCGAGACCCGCACCGAAACTGCAGATTTTCATTCAAGTATGCTTCTTTGCAGTTTCAACAGTCCCATAGATTCAGGACACTGGAATATCATCTAATGTGGACTCGTCACACAAATCACAATGTTCAATGAGAACAGCTAGCATCTTCCGGGATATTTCTCAAAGTTTGCCGCTTCAAAAGTGCCGTGAAATGTGAAACGTGGAACTTATGTGATCATGTATTGCCCTTCGAATTCCATCTTTTGGTCCATACATAGGAATCTAGGAAGCTGGTTACTGTAGCATGTCCTTTGACATGAACTCCTGAGCGTCTCACCATTTCCAACGTGGTCATTTTCGAATTGCCAATCTTCAGCACCCGCAACTGCTTCAGCGGCCTCAGTTTATCCGCGTCGAAGTGCTTCCAGTCGGTTCCGTTCATCTGCAATTGCGTCAGTGGCGACGGCAATTTGCCCATTTTGTCCCATCGCAAGTTGTCGCAAACCATAATGTTCTGCGATGTCTGAAAGAAGAGAGCGTTTAGTTCCTGGTTCCCTTTACTGTCCTTATCACTTCTTCTTCTTCTGCCTTCAATTCCTCGAAAAAAAGAGAGAGAAAGAGAGTGTAAAGTGCGCGAGGCGCCTGATCCCAAACAACCGAAAGAGGAAAGAGTGTGGAGAAGTTGGAGACGGAGAGAGGGCAGAGATGTGCAAAAAACACGGCCAATTGGCAGTATAAAAGGGAACGGATGGGCAGGGGAAGGGCATCATCCATTTGATCAGTCTCATCATGGAGGACAACAAAATCAAGGTAATCTAGTTACTAGTAGCAGTCATTTCAGTTTGATACAGTATCCCTACAGTAACCCATCCACATTCCAGGCCTACCGCCTCATCGGCTACGCCGCCGTTTCTCTCTCGGCCGTCGGGATCCTCTCCGTGTGCATCACCCTGCCGCTCGTCTACTCGTACGTCAGCAACCTGCGCTCGCAAATGCACTCGGAGCTGCGCCACTGCCGCGACACCGTCAACACCGTCTACGCCACCGCCGTCGCCATGCCCGCTCTTCCCTCCCGTGGGAACCGTACCGCCCGTCAAGCCGGATACGACGTCGCCGTGCAGGACGCTCCCGCTCAGGAGGGAAACACGTGCGACGGGTGCTGTCTGCCAGGGGCCGCCGGACCGGTCGGAGCCGCTGGAACCCCGGGACGTCCGGGACGGCCGGGAGCTCCAGGAGCGCCAGGACACCCAGGAAAGCCGCCACAGTCGCCGTGTGAGCCACTGACTCCACCACCATGCCCAGCTTGCCCACCAGGACCACCAGGAGCTCCAGGAGCACCAGGAAAGCCAGGAGCCGAGGGACCACAAGGAGCGCCAGGACACGACGGACCAAACGGAGGACCAGGACAGCCAGGACAGCCGGGAGCGCACGGACCAAACGGACACCCAGGAAAGCCAGGACCACAGGGACCACAGGGACCACCAGGACACTCCGACGAGCCGAAGCCAGGACAGCCGGGACTCCCAGGAAGAGCCGGACCACGTGGACCACGCGGAGTCGCCGGACTCAAGGGCAAGGACGGAGCTCCAGGAGCGCCAGGACAACCGGGACCACGCGGAGGAGCCGGAGAGCCAGGACTCGACGGAGCCCCAGGACAGCCAGGACTCCCGGGAGCCGACGGAAGCGCCGGAGAGAAGGGAATCTGCCCCAAGTACTGCGCCATCGACGGAGGTGTCTTCTTCGAGGACGGATCCAGACGCTAGACGCATTTTGTGCCCTTTTCATGATTATAAACGATTTAGCATGCATTCCTTCATCTTCTTCTTCACCTTTGTTCTCGAAAGATGAAAAAAGTACTAAATGACATGATACTTACCATCAATTCAAAATATTCAGAAACAGTACATAGTTTCAAGTGTCTAGAAGATTATAGCGGGGGATTCCGCTGGCACCTAATATACTTAAAGCATCACTCAGCCGGAAAAATAACACAGTCGCTAATGAGAGCGATCAGAAATAATTTAGAGAGCAATTAAATATGGATCGGTGTGAGCACCGAAAAACGAGCGTTAGAAAATATCAGCATTTCACGAAACCGTATTTTCCGGTTTCTGGGTGGCAATGAGAATGCCGTTTTTCACTTATCAAAATAGTTAGACTAGAATAGAGAATTGTTCAGGTAAATACTGTCAAAGAATCTCGCGGAGAAAGGGAACATACGGTTTCAAAACGAGGCATCGAATGGGGTCTCGTTGAAACAGAGAGTTCTTTCACATTTGTAAAGGTTCGTTGCGTTCTCGAAAGCCTATTTAAAGTTTTACCAAAATGTATATTCAAATTCGACTGAATTGGTGCCTCATTCTATAAGTGACACATGAGATAAATCAGCGATCCTCTTGTGAAGAATGAAGCTGAATCGAAGAAAATGATGGCTAAAACACGATATTGCATTGTGATCTTGGTTTTTAGACGAATTATTCGAAATTGACTCCGGTTTCTTCGCTGAGGTTAAAGCAGTTTTCTCAGAATAGTACGTTGTTCATTGCGGGGTATTATTATCAATCTCTCGAATCTTGGAATCTCCATTTTGAGCTTGTCATGAATAATCCTGGCTGGGCTCCTTTTTTGAGCTTGTTTTTGAGCAATAGAGAGTACGTGGATTCCATATGATCGGGTGACCCCTTTTATTCATGGCGAGAACAGCAATCTCATCAGTTCACGTGGAAAACGCAGGTTTCAAGATTTTAGAGATCAATGGATTAAAATGGCAGCCCTGACAAACGAACGTTAGAAAATATCAGAATACTTCGAAACAGTAGTTTTCGGTTACTGAATGAACACGAAAACGCGTCTATTATCGTTTTCTCGCAAAGTGGCAGTGAGGACGAAGAAAAGCGCGAGTGGGCGAGACGCCGGTCTCGAAACGAAAGACACTGCTCAACGTTTTGTTACCGTAACCCTTGTTCTGAAAAGAGGGTTTCCGACCGTTTTTTCATGTGGATTTTTTGACGAAAAAGCAAGAGAAGCTACAAAAAAAATTTAGCACCAAAAATTTCTGGAAAATCGGACGTAATCGATTTTTCCTGGCCAGTTGAAATTTTGAAATTTTTTTACAGTAACCCGCGGGGTCTAGAAACCGCCGATGGCCTAGAAATCTCCTAGCTCTTCCACACTGCCACTGTTGGAGAAAAATATAATATTAACACTTTTTTTTGCTAGGACCACGAAGTTCGATAGGTTCGATTATATCAAACGGTTTGAACGAGGCGTAAAATGGGGTCCCGGTGAAACAGAGAATAATACCATTGAATTGACCCGAAATGGCGATTCGAGACAACGCTCCAAACGACTGTATTTAAAGTATTTAAACTTCAATCTTTGTTTGCTTCAAAAACCAGGTATCCGGCCGTTTTTCATGCGGATTTTTTGATTTAAAAAAATTAATGTTAAAAGAATGGATTTACACAAAAAAAAACACCCGGAAAACCGACTGAAAGGTGGCCTAGAAAACTCTTTCTCGCAGAAACCTCGTCAAAATCCTCATTTCGGATGCATCCGAAAGTAGAGACTGTGCCAGAATAGGAATCATCCCCGAATTTCGAAAGCTATTTTTCGACCAAAAAGTATTATCAAAATCAGCGGATGTGGCAAAGTCTGCAGTTCACCGTATCGGCGGGTCTCGCCACGAGAAGATTAAACTTTTTTGAAAATCGACATGCGCCTTTGAAGAAACTACGGTAGAATGTAACTCAAAACATGGAATCCACAGTAGTTTCTTTAAAGGCGCACGTCAATTTTCAAAAAAGTTTAATGTTCTCGTGGCGAGACCCGCCTGTGAACTGCAGACTTCGCCACTTCCACTGATTTTGATTATAGCATCGCGGAGAAAAGCTCGTTTCGTATTCACCTACAGGGGAAAATCGATCGGATTAGCGAAGTCTCTTGGCATCTTCTGTGTCGCTCGAAACGGAAGAATTTGGTTTTGATGGACCTTCTTAACTGTTATCTACTTTTACAAATAACTTCCATCCCATGGAATTGGATGAGTTTCCGATTAAACGTTTCAGAGACGTCCTCGGTTTGACAGGATTCTTCTATTTTCCAGAAACCTTCCCTATAAAAACAAAATAGACTCACCCGAGAATTGGCCACATCGGCGGATCTCAAGCATCGGCAAGTCGGAGGGCACTCGAATCGACACGAACACTCCTTCTTCTCGCAGCACTCACAATCTGCTTCGCACATCTGCAAATGACACTTTGTGTATTTTGAAGGAGGCAAAATAAAGAGAAACCAACCAATCATCTAAATATATAATTTCTGAAACACTATTTATATCTATCCTTACATTGGAATACTTGCAGAGCAATCTGTTCCGGGAGTCGGCCAACGTCAGAAGTTCCTTCTTCTCCGGTTGCAGAACGTTCGAGCATTGAATCGCTTGGAGATCAGCTATCGAGATGTTCTGAACTTATCAGTGTTATCATTCCACGGCCCTTATCACCTTTGCTCCCGCATTCATGATCCACTTGAGGTTGCAATGGCAAACCAACGGATTCTCCGAAAGAAACACTTTCATCTGGAACTTTGAGCCTCGGAAGCTCGACGACTTCACTTCCTTCAAACTGTTGTTTCTGAAACTCTTCCTCTGTAGATCAGCCGCCCCCCCCCCTCTCCGATGAAACTCACTTCAAATCCACCAGAATCACATTCGCCATGTGTGCCAGTGCATGATCATGAAGATACGTCAGCCGATTGTTCGACAGATCCACGTGCTTCAACTCCGACGGCAACACATTCACAGCCCCCGTCGCTATCCCGGCGACGAATTCCATCCGATTTCCAGACAAATCGAGGCGTTTCAGATTGCGAGCACTGGCGGGAACGTAGTGGATGGTAGAGACCAAGTTGTGACGCATCGAGAGATCGGTGAGGTTCTCCGGGAATCTGGGAAGAAATGGCGTTTTGTTGGAATCAGAGGAGCTGTGGCTATACCTCCGAAAGTCAATGTTAGTGATCTTGTTGTTATTCATCGTTATCACCTTCAACTTCGTCAGCGATATCAGTGTGTTCGTCAAGAATCCAATATCGTTATCACTCAGATCCAAATGGATTAGATTACTGTAACAATCACCGTTTGTGATCTCTTTCCCAAAATACTTACTGCAGTGACCGTATCGAGTGTGGTTCGATTCTCAATCGATTCCCCGATAGATCCAAAGTCATCAAATTGGGGATATGGGCGAAGACGTCTCTCGGGAAATCGGTGATGTTCGCATTCTTGACAATCAAAGAGTACAATTGACCGAGGCCCTGGAAGACATTCTTCAACTGATTCAAGAGGAACGGCTCACCGCAAAGAGGGTATTCGGTACGTTGTCAATCAGACACCGGTCCATTTCCAACCGGTCGAGGTTCCGGAACCCTTGGAACAGTCCAGGGGGCGGAGTGGAGACTTTGGGCGAGTGATAGGGGCATTTGATGGTGAGCGTTCGGACGAGATCCGGACGAGCCAATTCGAGGGTTGTCGAGTTGAGCTGCAAGTTCAGTTACTCTACAACTAGTCGATTTTATCTTCTTTAAAAGACTAAATAACCTAGACTATTCAATTATAACAGGAGTGCGTGAAACAGTGGAAAACAAGACGAACGTCTCCGAAACCACAAAATTTATGTGGAACCGAGTTGAGCGAATTTCGGTTTTCCGGAGCAGAAAATTGCATTCTCTTCTCCAGTCTCCGTTTTTTGGGTTCCGGATTCAAAATCTTTGATAGTCAAAGATGTTGCAAAATGATTGTCAATTTCCAGCCAGCCATTTGTAAACACGTTGAAACTGAACATTTCTCATTTGGCTGTTCATTTTTTTGACTGTAAATACACAGCTCTCATACAAAGAAAGTAACCCACCCTCCAGAAGAAAACAATGAAAAACGTTTGGTGTAACAAAGAAGAAGACGCTGTTCTAGGGAATCATCTCAATTGTTGTGCTTTCAACTGACGAACATAACGACACTATTTGTCCATGAACAAATAATAAGGCCACTGGAACAATGATCAATTGAAAGCCATATATTTTTGTTGTGAAGTCTATTCTTCAAAATAACGGGCATCCAGCGCTCGAGCATTTTTTTGTCAGTACATGTAGATGGTGAATCGTTTTCCGCACAAATACTCGCTGAAACTGACTGATATCGTGGGAAATCAACTCCAAAACTATGCCTGTTTCACATCTGGATGATACTCTCAAGAACCATAGTTTTGACAATGTGACAAATTTTGATAGAATGCGACTTTGTGAAATGGAAAAAGGTCTCCGTATAATTGGAGAGCACAGCTGCTGATTAGCTTATCATTTATTTGGAACAGTGATAACTTGTATTATCGTTAAATCTCAAAATCGGAGTCGACAAAAAAAATTCAAACGCGCGCGTGAGATATCTCGCAGCGGAGAATCAAAATGTAAACGGCGAAGCGTGCTGCGCCTTTAAAGCCCGACTACGGTAGGTGCCGATAATTAATTTCTTGTTTTTCACTCGAATCATTTAATTTCAGCGGTTTTTCAATCGTTTTTCGCGCTTTTTCCTGTAAAAAGAGCATTAAAAGTGTATTTTCCGTGAAAAACGGTTGGAAAACTGCTGAAATTGAGTGAATCGAGTGGAAAACAAGAAATTAATTATCGGCACCTACCGTAGTCGGGCTTTAAAGGCGCAGCACGCTTCGTCGTTTACATTTTGATTCTCCGTTGCGAGATATCTCACGCGCGCGTTTGAATTTTTTTTGTCGACTCCGATTTCGAGATTTAACGATAATAACAGAGCCGTCTTTCATGGTTAGCACATTGCTGTTTCATGCAGCTTACAAGATGTTCTCAGTGTTTCATTACCATTCCATGCTAGTTCCCTCACTTCCTGCTTCTGACCCACATTGCGCCCAGATCAGTGCCCAATGCGTGCCCTTGTACTGTTATGTCATGTCTACTCACGCGCGCTCTAATCCATAATTACCCCCTCATCGGCTAGTACACCCCCTCCCGCGCAATTACCTGTTCCCACTTGCAAATGAGATGCACTTGTTGGTTCTGCTCGTTATCCGAATAGCACTGACATCGTCGCGGACACGGGAACAGTGACGGTGATGACGTGGCAGCGGGCGAGACGGAGAGAAGGAGGAGGAGGAGGTGGAAGGACATGAACCATGAAGAGAATGAAGGAGAGCTGAATTCGTCGAATCTGAGGCGAAGGGGACGGAAACGGAAATTGAGATGGGTTTCGGGTCGTCAGAGGGGTCGAATGGGCTTCCAAACGGCTCTGGAGGGCTATAGGAGCTCAGAGTGAGAGATGATTTGGAATTGTCGAGATAAGCGGAACGAGAGTGAAGTATTCGTTATGTCGAGGAGAGGAAGTTGACGAACACTCCACCAATTTTAATGGTTTCGTGAAACAGTTGAAAGTTTGAAGTTAGCGATGAAAAACAAGGAAACACTGTTTCACAACTTTTATCAATATGGAGATTTCCCGGGGAATTTCCAATTTATGCCTCGAACCATCAAGAAGAGAAGCGATTTGGTATCACTAACTTGAATCACTTAGTTAGATTAAAATCCGCGACATTATTGAACGATTGGATGCCATCGAAATGACCCTGGAGAGCTCTTTTGAAGAATCATTATATCTCGAGATTGATAAGAGATATCGAAACGTCGTCAACAGCAAATTTGTAGATCACAACTAGGACTACAAGTTTTCTGTTGACAACTTTTTGATATCTCTTATCAATCTCGAGATATAGTGATTCTCCGGCAGAGTTCTCTTTGGTTGCGACGCCAGTTCGATGGCATCCGATAGTCGGTATTTTTGATGGAAACATAGTAAAATTATCATTCGGTTTTATTCCTGAAAGTGATAGCTTATCATGGCTCGAAACTTTGTTTCATTGCGATTTTGAGAAACTGTGCACTAACTATTCTGTACTGAAACAAAAATAGAGATGTTGTTATTTAGGTAAAAAATGAAGGCATTGAAGTAATCTAACTCTAATACGTTTGTCTTAAAGAACAAATCTTGAAACACGCATTTTTTTCATTAATATTGCTTAGACTAGAAGGAATTTACGAAAGACCAATTTTGCTGACACTGCTCTTTTTTTTTGGAAAAGTTTTGAAACGGAAAAAAATTTATCAAAAATTGAAATAAAACACTGCTAACCCAAAACTTTCAAACTCCCCCTTGTATAAGTGGACATTTTTGGGGAAAAGAAAAAGAGTGTAAGGAGCTGAAGAAATTCCTGATGTTTGTGATCAATTACACGAAAAGTCGGAAAATTATATAACTGTTTTGGTGGTACCTGACTGATTAGACACTTTCGAAGCAGTCAATTTGATGAAAATAGGGAACGAAGAGAGACATCTCGAACTTTGAATTGTGTTGTGAATACTCGAGAAATGCGAGTTTCAGTCGGTCATAGACACAACATGGAATCGTCGTATTGATGTATGAGAACGAGCATGAGCACATTTGGAAACAGTGTCTTCAAACTTTGTTTTGAAAAAATGTCAGTTTCAACAATTTTATGAAATGTGCACCTCCTCTGGAGTTGTGCTTGAATGACCACTGATATAGAAAAAGAGAACATACTGAAATTTCCGAACTGTCATCTGACAAGGGAACTGCTTGTACGCAAGGATATTGTTATGAGACTCAGCGCGATGGGAAGAGATAGGCTTGAGACTCGAGAATCAGTTCTCGTAAAAGGTTCAGATATCAAACTACTATGGAACAGTAAATTCTGGGTGAGACGTTATTCAGGAAACACCAGATAGTTGATAACGCGGGAATAAGATAAAAGTAGCGACAAAACAGAGATTAACTCATCGAGAGAAAAAAAAACCGATTTCGAAATACCATAAAAACTCTCATTTAACGACATGCCGTTAATTTTTGAACCTTATATTTTAGTGTCGTTATAATTTTCAATTCTGTTTCCAAGAAAATCATTCGGATTTTCGGTCCCGTGATTACTCTTGTTTGGCTAATTTCCACGGTGTCACTGGACATTTGTTCTGGGAAATTAGTGAATGGTTGAGAAAAACTTTCAAAACCCCGAGGTAACGTGTAAAATGTGGAGAAATTCAACTTTTTTCACGAGAAACGACAAAATAGAAGGTTTCGTTAAGTAAGGGGTCGTATTGACGTATGAGGACGAGCATGAGCACATTTTGAAACAGTGTCTTCAAATTTTGTTCAAAAATATATATCAGTTTCAACACTTTTATGAAAAAGGCACCTCCTCTGGAGTTATGCTTATAATGACCATTAATAGACAAAAACAAAACATACTGAATTTCTTAACAAATGCAAGAAGTCCCCTGAAAAAAAAAGTTCAGACATCAAACTGGTATGGAACAGTGAATTCTGGATGAGACGTTATTTTCAAGAATCACCTGACAATGCGGGAATAAGAGAAAATTTGCTAAAAAAACCGATTTCGAAAGATTTTATTGAGATGATTCCCTAGGCCAGGATTCCAACTAGTAACTGAACAAACAGAGTTGATATCAGATGACGTTGAAACAGTGATTTTTTGGAATTCACAATCGGAATCTGTTTGCTGCTCCCATGCAAAAATGTGTGTCTCCAGGGGAAATCTTTTTGACATGATCGGTTCTTGGAATGGAGCAACAGATACGGAGGTAGCGAACTAGTGGATGTTCCAGTGGAAATGAAATATAAATCTGTTTCAAGGATCTCATGAGAATGGGGTACGTGATGGATCGAAAGTTAAGGCATCGCTTCAAAATCAAATAGAATCTCATCGAAACTTTTCAAGAGGAAAGGTCGAAAAGTCACAAATGAGGGGGGTTGTGAAGAGGAAGGAAGTCGGCGGCACTCTTTCCTCATTGCAAAGGACCGATGAATTGTTCCAAAAAAAGGAGGGGACAAAGAGCGTGGCTCGGAGCAATTTGTGCATTTTCGGCTGCACTGGTTCCCTCCCAAATACATATTCATTCATCTTTTCTCTCTCTCTCGTCGTTGGGGCTCTTTTGGATGGGGGATGTCCCCGCGGAATCAGTGTCAAAGACGACACAAAATAGACGGGAGGGGGGGGGAGGAAGAATGATTGCCCCAGAAGAGGCCACACCAGATTCTCAATTGAGATTTCATATTTCGAAACGGAAGGGTGGAGAGAGAGTGTGTGGGGCGGAGAGACGCAGACACCCAATGAACTAGTCTGTGGGAAAAAGGGGGCGGAATCTGATTTACGAGTTATTCGATGAATCTTTCTGGAGAGAGAGTCGATTATTCGATGCGAGGGGGGGGGGGGGGGGGTAATAAATTGAGTTTGTATAGAGACTTCGTCGAGGAGAGATGGCACAAAAAACACGCGAAAGAAGCAACAAACGAACGGCGGCGAGAGTTGGGCACGAAGTGCGGATTTCCGGATGGGGGGACTATACAATGGGATGAGAGTTCCTGTTTTCTCTTGTTTCGATAGAGTGTTCGAACGGGGGAAATGTTCGGTTTCTTCAGAAAAGATAGTGGAAATACCATCACTTACATGCAAATCTTGAACATTTTGAAGCCACCATGAAACAGGAATTTGTTCTTTTAGGAGTTTGTTTACTGATTTCTGTTTCAAGAAGGAAACGACATCTTGCACATGAAGCGACATTGTTACCACGGCGATTTTAGCTTCATCACTTCAAAACCTCCAAATGCTGCGTGGGAGGCTTCGCAGACAGTTTCCCTACTCATCTGGCAATTCTGATGGCTTGAATGAACTCAAAATCATCGGTAGCGACCGCTCCAATTCAAAATTACAAATACCAAATGATACTGTTTCAAAACAACCATGAATTGAATTGTGGTTTCTGTAAGGTGATGAACGCAGATATTCGCTAATGCTCATGGTGCTCATTTTGATTCCGACTTCCCCCTTCCGGATTCACACCTCCGCCCAGCTCTGGTGCTCGTACAGAACCTCAGTTAACGTTTACTGTTTCAAAGGGAACACAAGATTTTCAGCATCTACCCGACGTCAATCGACTCACGCACGCGATAATCCGAAAGTATTGCCGCTGTCTTTGTGAACCGTATTTCGATCAAATGTCAATATTCTGGTTGGATATTGTTAACAGGGAAGCCTGTGCTCGTCCTCACAAAGTAAGTACCAACCTGATGAAACGGACACTCACAGAAAAGTCGTAGTTATGCATTTGATTAGAGGATACCGTTCCAGAATGAACATATTCAACAATCGGGATCCATGAAATAGAAATCGGTAGTTCCACTTCATTTTGGCATGAACGCCATGTGTTTTCCTGTTTCAATGCACTATGAAAGTCAGATCAGTATCCTTTTCCTTAATTAATGAATTAAAAAAAACTAAATTCCACCGATGCTAATTGCAAAAAAACAGTCGAAGAAGCGATTCAATTCATTCAAAACCAACTCGAAGAACCAAAAGTTCAACGGAGAAAAATGCGGCGAAAAACGACAACGAATGTCAAAAACCGTGAGGAAATAGACCAGAGGAAGCAAGGAGAAGTGGTGAGGAGCTATGTGTTAGTAGTAGGATCTGAATTCGGGGAAGCATTGGCAAAAAAGACAGAAAGGGGAGCAAGAAGAGAATGATATGTAGACGAGGGAAGGGGAGAGAGAGAGGCAATTGGGAACACATTCACAGGTAGGACGAGTCGGTGGGCGGTCCGCTGTTGGGCATCTGGAAACGAGGAGGCAATTATAGAGGGAGTAGTCATACTGTAATTATATTCCCGTTTCATGGGAATCAGAACGTCTCGCTTCTCAATGAAATGCTTACCCTTATGAACGAGGTCTGCTTGAAATCCGTCGGTTTCGGCGACTTGTTGCCTCCTTTCAACGTCTTGATGAGCATTTCCTTGAACATCGGATTGAGCCACGCGTAGAGGAACGGGTTGGTGACGTTGGTGAGCATTGAGATTCTGGAACAGGGCAGGGGGTCTTCGGGAGATCAGAATTGGCACTCACAAGTGGGCGGTCATTGAGACGATGTACGTGTGATCCGTGTTGGTGGCCGAGTTCTCGTCGGAATGGAAGAAGAACTCGTCGTACTCGATCATCAGCGTCACGACGTTGTGCGGCAGCCATGTGAAGGCGAAGAGCAGGACCTGAGCAATGATGGAGGTTATCTAGGGGAGAGATCAGGGGTCCCATGGGGAGGAAGGGGCGCTATTTCGAGGAGGAAAAACGGCTGTTTCAAGAAAGACATTTGTTCGTGGAATCGGGACCTGGGCAGTTCTTAATGAGGTTTTCCAGTCCAGAAAGGGATCCAGTTCCACAGTAATAATGAACTCAACACTTCCCCCCTCTATACACAGCTTGAAACATAAATTCCCGTTTCACAACCTTTCCATAGCTTTTTGGAAGTTAACGAACTCACCATACACGACAAAATAGTCGTCGTTCGACGCTGCTGAGCAAGCACGGCGAGCCGTTGTTTGTTTTCGAGGCCATTTTGAACGGCTTCCTGAAACGATGAGGGTGATGAGAGGAAGGAGAAGACGGGGGGAAGTGATTAGTGATTGGTGATTGGAGAGTTGAAGGAAAACAGGGAGAAGAAGCAGAGAGAGAGAAGGAGTTAAATCACTATCACTGTGGATCAAAATGACGTCACTGTTTTACTGTGTATGACTTTAGGGTTGATATTGGATCCCTGGGGTGAAATGATCCAAGAGAAACCTTCGAAGAGCACGGATTTCGAAAAAGAAGTTCACAGAGCACTTTAACCGCCACTTTGACACTGTTCACCAGAAAAAACCACAGTAATCTATGTTTAGTTTCACCACTGTCTTCGACTTAAAAACGGTACCTTGATGTATAGTGTGACTCTCTGTAACTCAAATTTCGGTTTCAAACCTCATGATTTCGTATTTTCAGATACCGTATTTCCTCGAATAGAGTGGCACCTCAAACGCTGCCGGAGAATCGTTATATCTCGCGATTGATAAGAGATATCAAATAGTTGTCAACAGCAAACTTGTAGATCATAACTAGGAATACAAGTTTGCTGTTGATAACGTTTTGATATCTCTCGTCAATCTCGAGATATAACTATTCACCGGCAGCATTGCCGTTTTATTCGATGAAATAGGGCACTCTAGTCTTTTCAGAATGTACTCACCGCATTGATGCTGATAATGTTGGTGGTTCCGCACGTGGTACTGTTCTCCAGCAATTGGGACCTCTCTGACAACTTTTTCAGTTTCGTCTCCACTCTAAAACCGGACAGTTTTGGATCGGAGCACTGCGATGGAAGCCCTTATTACCTTTGCCTCAACCTCGAGAAGATGTTGTAATAGCAGAATGCCATCGTGGCGAAAGGGAACAGAAACTGTGTGATCAGCACGAGAAACGCGTAGCCCTTGCGGACCTCTGCCAACGGCCAGTGCTCGGTACAGTACTCTCCGCAGAGACCGCCTATCTTGTCGACGTCCATGTACCATCCGTAAGGCATGCAAACGACCACACTGATCACCCAGATGAGAAGAGCGATCATCATTGCGCTCCGGGAGGAGAGCTTCTGTTTGTGAGGCCTCACGACCAGGTTGTAGCGGTCGAGGGCGATGGCGGAGAGGGAGAATGTGGAGACGAAGATTGAGGCGCCCTGGGGGAATGAGAGAAGGTTTCGATCCTCCGATTCAGTCATTTACCTGCACTAGAGGAATGAGTTTACAAATCGGCGACGAGAAGAACCACTGTTTGTAGACGTTGGTGATGAAGGTGATCGGGAGACTCGTCAGACACATGAGCACGTTGGAGGCGCACAGGTTGAGGATGAAGATGTTCTGCACGGTTTGCAGTTGACGGTGCTTCATTGTCAGGTATCTGGAAGCAATCGATAGGAATCTAGTTGAATACTGTTTCAGAGTCTATGTTTGTAGCCACATTGAAACACATTGCGATCAAATGCTCAAAGCTACCGTAATCGTAACATTTTTCAAGTTGCAAAGTGGATTTGATAAGTTCAGTGATTTCAGGCAGTTGTTGGAACGCTACCCTGGATTCCAGAAGAAGAACAGGGGGAGCTATAGGCACCACTTGGAAAAAGAGATCCAAGTATCCAAGTATTTAAGTAACTAAGTTTTATTAATCAATGAGTAGCTGATTCCACGACTTTGTAGATATTTGGGAAAACGGGGAAACCGAAGAAATTAAAACTCAATCAACCTGGAGTTGTGTTAGTTAATCTTCGTTTATGACCTAGAAACAGCTACAGCTAATGGCCTAGAAAATCCAAGAGAAAGTTCGGCCACGGCCATCATACTTCCAATTGAAAAAATTACCGTTTCTAAGTCATTAGATAGTTGTGAAATGTAACCATGAGAGCTAATCCAGATCACACGTATAAAATCACATATTTGTCTTCAAGCAAACATTATCAATTTTCAAACTCATGCTCCAAGTTCTTTGGGTTAGATGGTGACCCCAACTGGCTCCCAAGCAGATCCAACTAACACTGCAACTTGAAACCGAACTTATTTTCTGCCCGTTTCATAGTTCACCTATCGATTCGGTTCTTGACAATTTGGTATTTTGAAAACTCACAACACAGCCGAATTGCCCAAGATGCCGAGGAGGAAGATGTGCAGGTAGAGGAGCGAGAAGGTGACGAGGACGGCCGGCTGGTTGGTCAGGTCCGGATGCTCGTCAATGTACCGTGTACACGACACCTCTTCTGTCTCGTTGATCATCTGGAAACGAGCGGTTTCGGAGGATTCGTGACTTTCTGGGAGAGGTAGGTCAAAAGGCCAAAGTGGGGTGTAGTTCTTCTATATTGTGTCTCAAAAGAGAAAAGAGCACCAATTAGATGACGTGGCATGATGTGGTGGTGCGATGAAAGTAGATATAGAGGTAGATATAGGGGATGGGGGGAGATGGACTGCTCGACGGCAATTAAGAGGCGAGCCCCAATTAAAAAGAGGCCACGCCTTCGAGTTTTTATTCCGAGAGACTCTTATTAGAAAAGGGTAAATAATTGTGGACATCTTCTTCTCTTCTCAATCCGTGTCTAGAGCAATTCTCGGAACCGCCCGATTTTTGAAACACTAGATCTTTTGTGGCGATTCCCCACCCTGCTTCCCCGCCCTTTCAATGCCCAAAAATCAAAGTGTTCACTTAATCGAATAGAAGGAGCAAAAGACGGATGGAAAAAGTCATAGAAGAGGTCGGTCGGTCGACACTCAATACATTTGAAAGTAGGTAAAGAAGTGGAGAAAGAGAGCAGGAGAAGTGGCGATTAATTTGATGACGAATAGACGAAGGTGTTGGAGCAAAAGATAAATTGGGAAGGAGAAGTGTCAGCGGCGGAATCGAGGCGGAAGCACATCGGGATGGACTTTCTACTTGAGAGGGCGGCTAGTTCCGGATCGAAACATGATGACTAGACAGTGACAGGAGGAGGAGGTAAAGAAGAAGAAGGAGGAGAAGAAGAAGGAGGAGGAGGAGGAGGCGAAGGAGGAGGAGGAGGAGGAGGAGGAGGAGGAGGAGGAAGAGGGCAGAGGTCAGTTTCCTTCTCGGTTTCAGAAACATCTTATGAGATGGAGTAATTCACCAGGAAACTGGTTAAACTTTATCTCCAGAGCAGGCTTGGTCGGAACCGGAAACGGAACTACCGAAATTTCACCGAAATTGGGAAAAGGATTTGCTTACTGTAGTTTTAAAGGCGCAGAACGAGGTTGTGTGCAATGGGTCTTGGGCGGAAGTTGTGAAATGCTCAATTGCTTTATTTCTCGTTTGTTTCTTCGGCGAAATCAGTTCATTCTTGACCGTTTTCGCGAAACAGGAATCAATTTTTCGGAAAATTTGGAAATTTTCGACTTTCTATTCGGAAACTCTTTTCAGGTCATTTCCGGCTGAGCCTGCTTCTGAGGTACACTTTTTGATACTACTTATCGATTCCAAATAGTGACTACCTACGTAAACGCTTAGATTTTGGAATATTTTGCCTCTCTTTCTCTCTAAAAGTGCTCAAAAATCGCAGACGTCTTGAAGAACTGCGTTCCAAATGGCTTAATGAGGGTCTCGCAACGATTGGGATAGTTTTGATCTACACGTTCACGCGGATGCGCACCACTGAAATAGATTGCTCGTTGTGGTATGATAGACCGTAAGCAAGTGATTTTAGAAAAAGTTCCTGATAATTTGATATTTTTCCGAAACAGAAATAAATTTGACTTCGGTTTCAAAAAGGGGCCAAATTGGGAATCGAATTTAAATCGCTTCAATTGACTTCAAAAAGTTCAATCGGTAGATCAGTTACCTTATCAGTTCTGTGATCGCCTAATGACATTATCCATTTCTCTCTTATTATGGAAACCATGAAACTGTGAAACAGTAAAAAGAAAATGCGATCATCAATTTTTCTCACTGTTTCAGATGACACACTTTCGATAAGAGTCATGTTGAAAACGATGACATGGTCTTTACACAACAAAATGGAAATGCTAACCGAAATTTAATGAAAAAATGAAATAAATTTTAAAAAGAGAACTTTGAGTGATAGTGGAAGTTCGTGTCCAAATTGCTCACAAAACCACCAGAAACAGATAAATTCAACTTTGGAAGTCATTTTCAGAGGCCTATTCTTCTAGAAGATGTTAATTTTCGATAAGAAACACCAGTTTTTAGAGCACAAGAAATTACGGCTATTCTGGTATTATATATTTCCAGCGAAGTGGCGCGACAGCGACGCGTGGGAGGAATCGGGTCTCACCACGGGAACACGAAATTTTTCAAAAATCGACATGCGCCTTTAAAGAAACTACGGTAGACCGTACCTCAAAGTTCAAAGGCGCATGTCGATTTTCGAAAAATTTCATGTTCCCGTGGCGAGACCCGATTCCTCCCACGCGTCGCTGTCGCGCCACTTCGCTGGAAACATATAATAGGGTCTCTCGGTCGAACCAATTTGACACGACAACGAGTAAGAAATGGAACACAGGCGTTTACTCGAGCAACACTTGAAACTCTCATGAAACAGTGAGTTGAGAGATTCATAGAAGTGTGCTCTCTGATTGAATACAAAATGTATATTATTTTAAATATTTTCTCAAACTTTGTGTAGTTCTCGAGAAGCAGACTTCATAAATTAGACACCAAGAGGAAGAGGGGATCTAATGAGTTTGTGGGGTGGGGTGGGGCTCAGAGAGAAAGAGTTGTTGATGATGTTCTCGGTTCGGAGAAATCTTCTCTCTCTCTCATCCTTCCGTTTCCTATTATTATGCGGGTTCTTCTGAGGTCATGGAAACATTTTTCTCGGGAAAACTAAAAGAGAGAGTTTCTTTCGAGTTCCTGATTCTCGATTTCTGGGAAGATTCAGGGAAACAGAGAGAAAGAAAGAAAGAAAGAAAGAGAGAGAGAGAGAGAGAGAGAGAGAGAGAGAGAGAGAGAGAGAGAGAGAGAGAGAGAGAGAGAGAGAGGGAGAGAAAGAAAGAGAGAGAGAGAGAGAGAGAGAGAGAGAGAGAGAGAGAGAGAGAGAGAGAGAGAGAGAGAGAGAGAGAGAGAGAGAGAGAGAGAGAGAGAGAGAGAGAGAGAGAGAGAGAGAGAGAGAGAGAGAGAGAGAGAGAGATTGGGCGGTTGAAGAGCGGCTGGAAAGGGGCATTATCAAGGTGACTTTGTTATCACTTGGACCGTCTGAGAATTTAAATATGTGGATTGTGAAACAGAGAAAGGTATTAAATAGAGTGTAGAAACCTGCTCAAAAGCAGTTCACAGTTTCTAAATTCTCTCTAGTACCCGAGTTGATCGTGCTTATTAATTAAGATTAAGTGTGCATTCGTAAGATGGAAAAGATCACCAAATACGGGCAAAATGTAGACTTTCTGGGAGAAAAGAGCACGAAACCAAGAATAGAATAGCAAAGAAACAGTCTGTCCATGACGAGCGGATCTATTAGAAAGTACCAGTTGGGATGAAGAACTTTATAAAGAAAATAGGGAAATAGGTATGGGTTTCAGGTTAATTTTGCCCAGAGAGCCAATTTTCTACGGCATGCCGTTAAATTTTTTTTAATCTTATATTTTCAAAAATCCGTTATTTCAAGGGTGCCGTTGGAATAGAGTTTTTACAGTGTACATCGTTATCGCTTGATCCCCATTTGTTCCGTTTTTTCTGATACTTGAGAAACAGGAATTTGGAGAAAGTACTCTACAACTACTCTTGACTACATCTTTCGAGGACCACTGTTTCATGGCAGTGGCATAGAAAGAGAGGCGTTCTTGAAGTGATGACTGAGAAATGAATTGATGATCGAAGCGTCTTTCAATGAAAACGTTGTTTTCAATTGTCACAATGCAGGAATCGGAAATGATTGAGACATCAAAAGAACATAAAACGCGAGAGCTCAATCGACAGCTTTCCGAACATCTGTTGTTGTTCCGTTTGACGAAAAACAACAACTCTGTTTCGAAATGTCGATTTGATGACACACAGAATCGAGTGCACCAGTATGACGTGTTGTGGATAGAGAAATATTCAATTCGGTTTCAGAAGTATCATGTCTAGGAAAAATGGGCAACTGTTTCAATAGTGCATCGGTTGCTGGAAAAAATATCTAAAACTTACAAAGATGAGAAGTGGCTACAATGTTGAACACCTAGTTTCAAGGGTAGTTTTCAAAATACGGGGGGGGGTGTCCTGGGAGCTCCAGTTCAATTTTACCGTCAAAACGAATCAGTCCAGTAGTCTCAAGTGAATATTACCATTTTGAAGAGCAATTGCCAAGACATTTACCGTTTCAAAATGTCTATATTAATTGTAAGAAAAGTGTAGTGCTCATTTTTTGGGTACTAGGTAGACATGGTCAAGAAAATATTATACCAGTGTTACGGTTTGAAACGTTAAATACAATCATCATAAAAATGGTGATTTCTAGTATTGTAAGACGAGAAGCAGAAAACTACATTAAGCATCGAATCCCTTCCTCAATACCTAACTCATTACCTAACGCCTCTGAAACAGAGAAATAGGGTTCAAAACTTCCCGTTTCCTACCAAAACACACAGAAAAAAGTATGGATCCCGGCGGAAGGAGAGATGGTCAGAGTGCAAGTGCATCGGGACCAGACGTCTTCGGAAAGTCTTCCATTCATAGAGTCTCACGGCGTTCTCACCGGTGGGAATGTTTAGAATGAATGAGTGAGAGGAGCGAAAAGAGCACGAGGGATCGAAGGGGGGAAACAAACGTTGAGAAAGGTTAAAATGATTAAAGAGAGTGGGAATGAGTGCTGCTCAATATCCCTAATTCATCCCCCGGACTCGACTTTATTTGTTCTTTTTACGAGCATCTAGTACTTTTTGTGGGCGAAGGGGGGAAGGGGATAATTGGGGCGCCTAGACGTTTTCATTCAATTCTCGCACACCAATTCTTTCCATTTTCATTTCATTTTCTGCGAAACTTTTGGAGAATTGAGTGTGTTTTCAATAGAAAGAGGTGTTGTGAGGGAGCCTATGTGTATTTTCGACTTCTCAATCATATCATATCAATTGGTTCTTCTTGATTCGATTCCGAGACGCCCGGTTATCCCCTTCCTTATAAAGAACACGCCTGGCTAGACGGAAGGAGAGGGGAACGGTCAGGTGATTCTGGGGGACGTGTGGAATTGACTCTTTTTCCAAAAGTCACATGGAATTCTTGATAACCCCTTGTGGTTGGTGTCCGTTTCAGCTGCTGCCACCTCTCGGAATCACAAGATCAGATGAGGGGGGGGGGGGAATCGAGGGGCAATTGGCTCTCAGAGCCATTGTAGATCAGTGTGGAGAGTGAAAACTATAGGCTTTCTGAAGATCAGGACCATTCCAGAAAGTGTGTGTGTTTCCGGCTCGAACTGTTTAAATTTCCCGTTTCCGAACCACAAGATCAGGTGAGCAAGGGACGGAGGGAACGTTTTGTGAGCTGTGAAACTTGTAAAAAATGACCTCATGGAATAGATGCACCCTTAACAACAAAAACATATGTTTGGAGTTTGAAACCGGAGAAAATAAGCTGAACTCCAGTTCATCGCTCTTTTCAAAGTGTAGGGATGCAACGAAAGCCAAACTTCTGCTAAACGGAAAGCGGAATTCCGTGCAACCCTGGTACAGTGTCAAATATTCTGTTAGATACGGATATTTCACACGAAGAACCACGAGATGATAACGGAAACGTGTTCATGGCAGTTTATGAAGTAAAGTTCATGAAACAGAGCAATTTGTTCGAAATCCAAATGGGATGAGGGATTCTCGTGAAGAATTCTCTCTGACTTCATTGAGAACGATTTTGTGAGTTACAGAGATGAATAAACCGATTCTGAACACATGAGTTTATGCTTAGAGCTTGAAACAGTGTCAATTCTCAACACAGCATGTGATATGTATTCGCAAAGATATTGTTGGCTGTTGAATGTGTTCCAATTTTTCTCCCGACTTCCTCAATGTTCCCTCTAATAAGCCGTACTGTTTCAGAGATTTCACAAAATATGGACAGAGCGCACCTTCAGAGATTACAATTGAAACTGGTCCAAAGTTCATGAAACAAAGGAAACCATTCGAAAGAGAAAACGAAACAATAGAGTCAAGTGGGATTGCATCTCTTGGATAATTGTCTCTGACCGCATTGGAAACGGATAATTAATTTTGTTTTCGGGGAATCGGATTGAGAGATTCGATTTCGAGATCGTTGAAACATTCTCTTAAAGAAATTCTTATCGGAATAGTAAATCGGTCCTAACCGTCAAAAGTGTTCATTGATTCTTTGAAACAGTGAATTGAACTCTATTCTAAAAATCATTTCTGATCACGATACTGTTCATAAGAAAGACCTGCCGTTTGTGATTTGAACATCTTCAGAAGATCAAAACACGAGGGAACAAATTGCAGAGAAGGGACAATTTCCGTCGATTGAATAAGTGAGCAAAGGTGTTTTTTTGTCGTTGATTTTCAAAAGCACTGCAGCAGACCAGGTGGCGGGAAAGAAAAAGAGAGGATGGTTGCAGCTTTGCGACAGTAGAGGAGGATTTCTAATGGGTGTCTTAGGCGCATTAAAAGTACCTATCAGATTTTCCATATTTTCGCCGTCGACAGTAACCCAAAAACTCCGGAATGCACAGAGTCTGCAATCACGCGCAAACCATGTTTCAACACAAACACCGTTCTTTGCAAAGACTAAGTACATTTTGGATCTTCAGAGGGATTACTGTCGACAGCGTAAATCTGGAGAATCTCGACGACGAAGTGCGCACTTAGATGCCATCGAGTCATAGAGTTAGAGAAACAGTGTAACTTCTCAGAGTCTGTGAGTTTGGCTGAAAACACTGGAACTGAACCAAAGTCAATGTGCGACCAGAAGGTTATAAAGTGTTCCTCTCAAAGTTCAACACGGCTAATCGGACCATGGATTTGTTGTTTACACCCCGCCCTCTGGCATTTATCCGGAAATTCGTGAGTATTTCTCCATTTATGATCTCTATTGATGACAAATAAACACATGGCACATGGGTTCAACGGACACTTTGAATGCTCGCAATGCGAACAAAACTGGTTGTTTCGGGTAGAAAACATAATCGCCTCCCCTAGATTAGTCAGCAAATTGACGACTTTTGACTTTCAACAATGAACCCTGAAATATCAAGATATCATTCACATCAGAGCTCTTGAACTTCGAGGAACTAGTTGTCGAAGGGGGGTTCATTGTGACCATGATTATGAAAAACTATAGTCTCTGCCCAGCTATCATATTTCCATATTTCCCGGATAAACCGGAACGCCAATTTCCGGCAGTTGAGAGAGAATTCCTTCGCCAAATGATGAATTTCCCCCCGGAAAAACATGTGAGAGCCAGCCAACGAACCAACAAAGAGCACATAACACAGAAACCACGGTGACTGTGCAATACATTCGAATGTTTTTGAAAACTTTATGACCAAGCGGAAAGAAACATCTTCATTGGAACTTGATAGGTCTCAAACTCTCGGAGAAGCTGTGCATTTTCCAAATATCTGTTCGAAAACTGCACGTACTCCAGGAAGCTCATTTCGAAAATAGTTTGAAACAGAGAATTCTAGTGGGAATGTTCAGAAAGAGAAGATACCGTAAAGTCTCTAATAGAAGGGCACCCCCAAACGATGCCGGAGAATCAATATATCTCGAGATTGATGAGAGATATCAAAACGTTGTCAACAGCAAACTTGTAGATCAAAACTAGGGCTACAAGTTTGCTGTTGACAGATTTTTGATATCTCTTATCAAATTTGAGATATAGTGATTCTCCGGCAGCGTTTGGGGTGCCCATCTATTAGAGACTTTACGGTAGTTCAAGAACTTTTGAATCCCGTGCAATGTGATAACACAACCGTCTTGATCTCTGTGAATGAAATTGAAAAATTAAAAAGTGACCGACATTTGTGGATTTCATGAAACAGTCAGTGTGATTAGCACAAAAGTCAATAGGCTTTCTTGTGGCTGTTCCGAGGTATTATCTGTCCTGGAAAAGTTCAAACTTCTGCGCCGACCGCGACGCAGCCGCGACGCGTGGTTCTCGCCGCAAACACTGTTTTTCTAGAAGAAAAGTACGATAGAGAAAGCTTTTTCTTCGCACATTCACGGCGAGAACTATGCGTCGCGGCTGCGTCGCGGTCGGTGAAGAAGTTTCATCGCAGGACAGATTAAGCCTAGTGTGGTAATTTCACTTGTAAAACTTCGGCTGCCTATGAACTGTTTCGAGTCAAAGTTCCATCGATTCGCCAAACACAATTGTGCCCAAAAACCAAAAAAGTTCCCTGCTTCAAGATCTTTTGAAAACCTGTGAACGGATGATTGGAAGATCAGGGACGAATGGATTCCTCCTACGAAACAGCACTTCTAGGTAGACAAGAAATAGAAAATAGCGGCAGAGGAGAGTATGTAGTGTTTTCCAGAAGGGACTCTTTTAACGGAAAGAAAAAGGTTCAGAAACAAACGAGTCGAGTCAAAGTTTGAAAAAGGTGGAAATAATATTGGAAGAGTTTACTGACTGATTCAAAGACCCCGTGAAACAGTGAAAATGTGACTCATAGAATAGTGAATGAAACTTTTAATATAAACCTCAACGTCAAGGAATAGAACCAGTGGGCAGCATTGATTATCAATTTGTCATCAGAAAGGGAAAGTATTTTGAAACAGAAGAAGAATCAAAAGTTGATGAGGCTCTCTTGGGTTATTAACACGGAACATAAACAAAAATGTTTAAGATTCACTGTTTCAAGTGTTCCCTGAAACAGGTTCCAGAGAAATGAAAATCAGTTTTTAACTGGTATCTAAATCCAAATCAGAACAAGAAACCGTCAAATCAGAAGACCAGCGCGTTGTTCCGAGAAGAACCGTGCTATTTGGCATGGGGGGAAAACATAAACTCGCCATGGATTCTTTAGGTTTCTCTCCGT
Organism: Caenorhabditis macrosperma; assembly: GCA_963932285.1. NCBI lineage: Eukaryota > Metazoa > Nematoda > Chromadorea > Rhabditida > Rhabditidae > Caenorhabditis > Caenorhabditis macrosperma. The sequence continues at coordinate 5,235,090 of OZ010620.1, forward strand.
CTATTCATCTTGCAAATCTCAACTGAGAATCAAAAAAAGAAGAGAGAAAGAGCCGGAAAAGGATGATATTCATAAGGAATTCCGAGAAACTCGCGGTGAGAGAGAGGAAGTGTCGTCGAAAGAAAGATAGACAGATCGGCATTGTTTTGCCAATTCGCGTGTCGCAATGTCTCGAGTTACACGGGCCGAAAACGACTGGAATGGGCTGGATGTGGGGGGAAATTGAAGACCATTTCCATTTTCAGCCGCAGTTCCAGCAGTGGAGGGCTGCAAGATTGCAGAAGCCGTACGCGCAAAGAGACACGGGGGTAGATCAAAAATTGGATGAATAGGGAAGGAGAGGGGAGGGAGGTCTTGTTATTTTTTCATGACAATCCAGGGTATCAGGTAACAGAGAGGAGGAGCGGCAGAAGGGGAAAACTTAGAGCCGAATACGTCATGACAAGGGGCGGAAGGGGAAGTGTCTGATAGTAGTGATCTGAAGGGGGGGACGGATTATCGTAGAGAGAGAGAGAGAGAGATTACCCGAACCTTTCCGAGCGTTTGGTTTCAATGGAGGAGGATAAAAGAGAGAGGATTGTGTGCTGATGGATCTAAATAATTTCTTCTCTTGACATTTTGAACGTTCTGATCGGGGAGGGAGCTCCTCTTCTGGAACCAATGAACACATTCCAGAGACAGCGAAAGGTCCACTTGGGGATGATTGACAACAAGCCCTCTCGTCCGTTTGGGGGGAGAGAGATTTCCGGGGAAGGAAAGTTTGATGCGAAAATGCGTGACAATTTCATTCGCCGTCGCCGCAATGTTTCCTCGTCAAAAAGTGAATGACACCGCGAGAGATTAGACACCAGAAATGGACGTCCCGGATTAGAAAGAGAGATAGAGAGAGAGAGAGAGATTCTTCGTTTTTCCAGAGAGAATGCGTGTTCCGCAATGAAGATAGAGAGAGATAGATTAGTTCGAGAATAGAGTTGTGGAAAGTGACGATGAGTGGATTGGAAGAGTTCTAGAAACTTTCACGTCTGGCTGGCAAGAGTCGGAAAAAGGAAACATGTTTCTTAAAGGTGCATACCACACAATTTGAAAACGGTCCCACACGGAAAACGTAACCGTACTCTAGAAAAGAAATCGGCTTAAAAAGAGGCGTAAACAACGAGCGACGTTTAATGGAACATCTATGGAAATCGTGAAACAGGAATTTGATATTGACCATGGACAGAATAACCTGGTATCCATTACATGGAATACCGTAAGACACATTGTTCAAAGTGAAATTGTTGGATGGACCGGATGGTTCATTGAGATTGTCACCCATGAATTACGAGCCAGGGTGTATTTTCAAAAATCACTGCAGTTTCACGAAGTTTCCAAAAAAAATTTCCAAACTTTTGAAATGCTGCGTTTGAATTCTTGCGTTTCTTTAGTCATTTTGGAACGCTGTAACAGGAAAAGAGGCTCTCCGAAGAAGAAGTTCAGTCGTTGAGAAATTTGTGAGAACTTTTGGGGCGTCGTGTATACGCACAGTTTCAGCTGTTTCAGCCTAACGAGAAGGTCTCGTGGAGAAGGGGGTCTCTGTTCTGAAAAAACGGAAGCATTGCTATTCACAATTCTGAATATATGAAAAAAAAAACCTTTTTGAAACAGAGAAAGTATGCTGGAACAGGCGAAAGAAGGTAGAAAACTTTGAGAAGAACAGGGGTGTCTTAGCTCTCGATGAGCCCCCAAGAACTCGTGATAGAATAAGAGTCTTTGTCTGACAATCCAGATGTCTCAACCTCTTTTAATTATCGAACAACTGGCCATAAGTTTCAAATAGAATCACTGAATCCCGTAAACTAATTGTGGGTACAGTGAAACAGAAATGTTCGCAACTGCAATGGTTCAGGTTTGCAGACGAATCGGGCGGCTCCACCGTATTCTCACTTGCAACAAGACGTTGAAACGCTGGAAATCCATTTTCTAGAAGCTCTTATCACTGATAACACGGGTTCTCTTATGTACAGAATGAGAATTAAATGTGTCGAAAGACCTGACACGCATTGTAACAAAATTGACATTTAGAAGAATACAGTCATGCTGAAACAGTGGTCGCTGGTTGAGGTTCACTGTTTCAAAATTCTCATGAAGAATTGAAGATTTGAAAAGAACACATTCATGCTCATTCCACTTTCTTCCCCCTGAGAGCTCTCTTTTCTGTTAAAAACTATCAAATTTCCCCCAATTGACAGGTGATGTCAGGTGAGGAAAGTGACAGGTTTGTGAAGGAAAGCTGAAAGTGATGAAAGAAGAAGAAGAAGGGGAAGATGATGATGATGATGGGAAGGAAGGAAGGAAAGAGAAACAAAACAAAAACAAGAAGTGATGGAGAAGAGATTGGAGTGGAAGGAATTGAGGGGGGATGGAAAGTGCAGAAGGCGATTGGAGGCTGATTGAATGAGGTGTGAGCAATGCGAAACAAGAGTCCAAGTAGAATTACAGAAAAGGAGTTCGAATTTGAGATGATTAGGTGAAACAGAGAAACATTTTTTTTCTGTTTCAATGACTGGGGAAGAACGGTTCAGTGGAACGCTTTTTTCAATGGATAACGTATAATCGGACCACTCGCTGTCGAGGAGAATCATTATATCTCGAGACTGATAAGAGATATCGCAAAGTTGTCAACAGCAAAATTGTTGACCTAGTTATGATCTACCAATTTGCTGTTGGCAACTTTTTGATATCTCTTATCAATCTCTAGATATATACTCGAGGAAATACGGTATATCTGATTTTATCATCGAAAGCTCATCAAAACCGTCTCATCTGTTTTCCAATGATTTCACCTCAATCCAGAACACCCCGACCCTTTTGGGACATTCTGGAAATTGTGCCCTCGACCCAAATGTCATTCATTCTAACACCCCTCCCCCTCACAAAAACCGACTGAATGACCCGGAGGATGTTTTGAACAACAACAGAGTGCTAAAAAAGAGAGAACGCAAGCGTCATTCACTCTCTGGAACTTTGTGCAAATCGGTCGAAAGGTCGCTGGCTTTACTCGGTGAGCACAGGCGGAAGACGGGAAGACGGGCTCAGAATAACAAGCGGATCAACGTCGATCGAACTAGGAGAAGGAGGACTGAGACTAGGGGGAAAGTGCTTTAGAGAACCAGAGTGGAGATCGAATAGTTCGGAGATCTCGAGGTATCAGTTGGAGTAAAACGATCAACAATGCGAAAGTCGTGTTCGCTAAAACGATGTCGAGAAACAGAGAAGTTTACAGTGTTCACAGTGTTCAGTACAGTTCTTTTCTTAAGAACACATAATAACAGAATTACTGGAATTCCATTGGCTTGTTGGTCTTCTAAACGTAACCAGCCCTTTACTTATGTTGATCAGAAACCTTGGCACTGTTTCTGAAAAATATGAAACATTCGTTTTCTGCATATTTGCTGTTTATTCGATAAATTGGAATACAGTGAACAGTGTTCGTGTAAAGAACTAAGAAAGTGATTCATTATCAGTCGCAGAGAAAGATGGCCAAATAAGTAAATTTCGAGAAACAGTACATTTTTCAAAAAAAAAGAAAAAAAAAAGAACTGTTTCGTGTAAAAACCAAAAAGTGAGCATGCTGACCTGTCAAATGATTACACATTCTCTGTTCCTTTTCCTATTCTCTACCGTTAATTTCCAAATTTTCTTCTCCAATGGAACTACTGACATCCGTTTCTCTTAATCACTGATTTGATAACCTGGGACACCCAAATCAGTGAATCATCAATAAATGAAGCAACTCGGAAATAAAGTGTCTTCGAAGAAACACGAAATGTTTGAAAGTGGCTTGTAGACTGCTAATGATAAGGAAATTCACAGACTGATTGTGATAATTTGACTGACCTTAACTAGTTCGCCGTTTCAAAAAGTTTTGAATAGTGGTGGTCAGGTGGTCATAGCAATTTAACAATTGGCGAACGATTGTAATACTATCAATGGCAAAAACAAACAGAATTGATAGTCAAAGAGGGATATTGCAGTGTCATCTGAAGTGAGCCAGAGAAGTTGATCTCGCCTACCTTTCTGTTTCAAGAGACTCTGAACACTGTGACCTTTGCACTTCTATCTATTCCATCATCAGGGAGTACATACCAATTACCTTTAACTGAGTCACAGGAGCTCATTTCAGCTCATCTCAGCTCACGAACCGAATACCATTCTATACATACATAGAATGCGGGGCAGACGCCATACACACACACACACACACAAACCGAACTTCCTCCTTCTCTCTTTTTCCACAAAAAAAGTGCGTTCGTCTGCTGTCAATTGCAGAGAGAGAGGGAGAGGAAAACAAGAGGATGGAGGAATGAAAAAAGAAGGAAAATAGAAAGGGAAAAGGGTAAAGGTGGTGTTATCTCGAGTTAAACATCTGCAAAGGCGGAGAGGGTAATTTGTTTTGTGAATCGTCGCGAGACAACGGGGGCTAATCGAGATTGCACAATTCTGGCGAACGAAAAGTGCTGGGGGAGGAGGGTTTAAGCTCACCAGCGCGTACTTCCTGCCGCTGGAAATCGGTCTAGAAAGCGGGCCGAAAAGAAGAAGAAGAAGAAGAGAAAGATAGACAAACTGACCTGGGCGGTGTGCAGTTGGATGAGCTTTCTGCGCATCTCCTGCAGCATTCGGGTACCATCCGACTGTCGCAGCATGTTTTTGAGCGCCTGGAAGAAAGAATGAAGTTGGGAGAACTGGGATGGGAATGAGGACTGGTGAGGCTGAAAATGACATGAGGGGGGCCTCCGGGAATGATGAATATTCGCGTTAAGTGGTGGCGCAGCCGTCTTTCAGGTGCTCAGACAGACAGGAAACGACGGCGACAGGCGGAGAGGGGGAGGAAGCCTAATGTGAGGGCATGTCAGAGATTAGTTGGAAGCACTCAGAGACGGGACACGGAGTCACTTGCAAACGCTTAGATGGTAGATCAGAATGACGGCTTGCAAGAACTCTGAAACTCACGGACACCCTCAGCAAATGTCCTTTTAGAAACAGTAAACGAAACAAGGAATACATTGGCTGATTCTCCTTTTTAAACGTTATTTGTCAGCAGAAGACAAGGTGTCACAAGTGCAATGGAAAAAAGAAATTTACAAGAAAAGGAATGCGATCCAAACATAAATGTTTCAGAAACCGGGGACTTCAAGAACTAGTGAAACAGTGCTTTTGAAATCGAATGTTCCCGTGGAAACGGGGTCAATTGAACGGAATGGTTCCAGTACGAGAGAGATTTAGAGTTGTTTTGGTTCAAGGAGTTCCAAATGATGGTTTCCCTCCGTCTAAGACTCCGCCCCCATGTTTGCCGTTTCGAGAGATATCATGAGTGAAATGGAAGAGATTTGAGAAGCACTTGAATAGTAGCAAACTGCGACCGACTAATACAAGTTTTCATAAGGAAATAAGCGCTATGAAACTGTTAAATAGGGTACGTTTTGAGTTGGAAATGCTAGATTTCAGGCGATTGTTGGATCGGAGGAAACATTGCTGAAAACAAAACCGGATCAGAGTTTGATGGAATCTAGATTTTTAAATGGGAAAGTTGAAACCGGAACACAGAATAGCCGAAAAAGTTCCCTTGTGAAGCAGTGAGCCTAGAAATGACTAACTCGAACGATAGACGCTCAAAATCTGCATTTGCGCGTCAACTGTGGTGCCGCCAATTGCACAGAAAGCTACAGTACTCTCAACAAGAAAAATGGGAGGATTTTCGAATGTTCTATGATTCGTTTTCCTATTTTCTCGAAATCCAAGCTCAAAGGGCGAAATGTTTTCTAGAGTGAAGACTGTCAGTAGATCACAAATCGCATTATTTGCTCTCCGTTTCAAAATCTCCGTTTCTACACGTTTCGTTCCGAAAACTTCAGTTGGGATTTGATGTTTTTTCACGCTACTCTTTCTCTGAGAACCAAATAGTTCCATCCAAAAAAACGAGAAAAAAATAAGAAAAACATGTCAAATCTGCGGAAGAACACAAAACAACAAGCGGTGGAACCCCCCTCGGCATAGTTCCATTGAGCCGTGAGGGGCCAATTGGGGGGTAAAACAATGTGTTCGAGCTCAATTCGAGACGGATAAGACAAAGAACGACAAGTGGGTTTTCATGAGGAACTCGCGAGAGATCTCCTCATCTCTCTCGTCTCGAAATTCGGAAATTGAGACTGAAATCCAATTTTGTGTGTTGTCGGGGGCTTTTTTGCAATTCAACAACTTGTGCTGCTGCATTTCTGTTTGTGTTCGAGAAATCTCTCGGATTGCCCCGCTCCAAGGACTCCAGTTTCCTCATTTCCGGGTTCTTCCAGCACAGGATCAAATCTCAAATTTCTCGGAAATCCCGTGTGAAACACGAAAACACACGTAGACATTGACATCTCCTGAATAATAATCCCATCAAAAGTCAAATGGGTGGCAGGTGAGAGGGGGCCCAATTCCACGAATGTTACTCGAGAGATGGACGGAGCGAGACGGAAGTTTTCCTATATATCACATGTGTGATTTCTGATAAGATTTGATGGAGAAGAAGAAGAAGAAGAGTTGAACTTTGGCTCTATTCCCCCTCCGGAAACAGGGAATCACAGAGATCGGAAAGTGGTTTGTCAATGGAGTGGTGGATTGACTTGCGGGCTTCGGGCGGATAAGGAGGTATATTTGGAGAGAAGGAGTCACGCTATCCGTAGAGGAGAAGGAGCAAGAAACGCTGGCTTTTCGACCGAGATTGAATAGGGGGATAAATGTGGTGAAAGTCGTCCGAAAAGTAATAGGTCCACCATAAGCATACTGGTTCACAACTATCATCCTCCCGGTGCTTATCAAATAAAAAAATGGACGGATCTGCCCAAAACAGCCTGCTCTTACCATTGATACATATTCCCTCACCTCAAAGATTTCGTCTCAATTCCGTTTCCGTCTTCCGCACATTTCTGGCTTTCCGTTTCCGTCTCCCGGAAAAAATCTCAGCCGTTCCATTTCCGTTCCCGTTTTCCGGTAGAAAAAAAAAGAAAAAGAAGAACCAAATCCGTACTGGCACTACATAAAAACTTATTGTCTTAAACTTTATCAACTCGTGAAACAGGAATCATTTCAAGAAACAAAATGTTTCACAAATTCATGAAGTTGTTCTCTTTTCGGATCTACCGTATTCCCCCGAATAGATCTCCGCGACACTTCGCCACGTTTTCACGGGTTTTCTAGTGTTAATTTACAGTTTTACGTGTCGAAGTGTCGTTGAGCGTCAAATAGAGCGGCACCCCGAACGCTGCTCCGGATAATCAGTATATCTCGAGATTGATAAGAGATATCAAAAAGTTGTCAACAGCAAAATTGTAGTCCTAGTTATGATCTACAAGTTTGCAATTGACAACTTTTTGAAATCTCTTATCGATCTTGAGATATAATGATTCTCCGGAGGTGCCATCCCGTATAGTTGCATTTGCACTCCAATTGACACTTTTTTCAGCGAATTTCAGCAACACGCTAATAAACGTTCTCCTTTCTGTTTTTTGAGTTTAGAATTCTCAGAAAGTCAGAATTCTTATGTACACCTAGACACGTGGAGCAGAAGAGGAGACTCATAACACAAGAATCAGTTTGACTTCTTGACTTCTAAACGTGTTGAAACAGAGACTTTGACCGAAAACATTGACAGGATTCATGTCGAAAGGGATCGAAAATCCAACAAACTTCACTTGATTCAAGGTGTCACAGAAACAGTGATATCTTTAGAATTTCCAAGATTTGAACAATGAAGAACTAGAAATATCGAATATTTAAATGACCCAATGATTTATGAGGATTGTTTGAAAACAATTGTCCGGATGATGAAACAGAATATTCGAGAAAGGTTCACTATTTCTCGAGATCATTTTCCCAAGGTTATTATGTCAATTTTGTGAGAAACTGCTTCAAAATTCACGAGAAACCATCTCAATATTTCATCAGAATTAGTACTTTTCTGGCTGGACCAAAACAAGAAAACGACGTGGCAGGACCACTTCAAGTCGGTTTTTTCACTGTTTCAAGGTTACTATTTATCAATGAGTGGGATCCACTCGAAACAGTTTTAGACTGACAATTGAAAAACGGCAAAAGTTCGTGAAAAGAATGACTCTTTGTGCCGTGTCACGAGGGGAAATAGGCGAGGGGAAAAAGTGCGGAGTCGTGGAATATAAATAAGAAGAGGTGGAGTCATCGTTCTCGCTTCTTCTTCTTTGCCTTCTTCCCCGTCTCTTCCACATCATGAGAGTTTGAATAATTTAGGGAAAACGAGCGGGGATGACTGGACACACATCGAGAGAGAGCCATTTTCCACGCGAAAAGGTTTCTTCGGATTGCAGATTGCCAGGTTTCCCGTTTGGGCCTCCCCTCCTGACTCATCAAACACCTCGGGGAGACTACGTAGTGTGAATAGGGACGAAATTGGGTTGGAGTGGAGTTTCGAATGAAGACTACACACTAGACTACGCGTTGTGGTGGTGGTGGCTGGAATTCTAATGAACTTGTTTGGCGGAGACGGAATGCAAATGCAAATGTGTGGATGACCTTTGAGGAATTCCAAAGACCAGATCATCGAGAGCACCCTGGGGGATGGGGGAAGTCGGGGGGAAGTTCTCAAAGAACATTTGAGGAATGAGTTCATGAGTTCTGTATGTCACACGAATGAGAATGAGTGTGCTTTTGAAAAAGTGGATTTCCGTTTCAAGGTAAGCACAAGTAAATTGAGAAAAATTAATTTTCAATTAAATAATTCCACAAGTTTGCTGTTGAATACTTTATGGGACATTTTCTAGCATTTCCTCCTCGTCAATCAAAAAATGTGCAAAGGATTCAATGTGTTGCTCCCAGCGATCTTTTATTTAAGATGGAACTGTAACTGAGGATGTTTCTGGTCGCTGAACAGGTGGAAAACTGTCGAAACTTCCATCAATTCTCAAGAATGTCCATTTTTCAGTTGAGCACTTGCAGATCTCTCACTTCGTTCCTTGGTTTCTCTCATCCTTCACAGCCCCTCAAGCAAAAACTCAGTCCCAATCGAGAACGAGAGGTAAGGACAGCTGGTGTGCTCTACGCGTACGTGGTTCACTCACAAGATACTGATGATAACTGTTTCAATGTTGCTATGGATTCGTTAGCATTCATTTTGAAAACAGTTCAAACCCGAAGTCGCAAGAGAAATATAAAATGAGCTTTCCGATGCCCCATAGTTATGACTCAAAGATGCACACATTTTGGAGGGTTTTGGAGAATTTTCCATCGAATTATGAAAAAGTTGAACAAAAAGTGGCCAAAGAAGGTACAAAGAACAGAATTTTTCGAAAAAAAAATACACATCTCAAACAATTTCAGAATCGCACATCTCACCCTTTTCGGGATGGTCCAAATGAAAGGTTTTCTGTTCGGTAAATACTTATTTTTCAAATTTCCAGGTGTTTGACAGTTCAAAAGGTGCAGGAAATTAGTATCCTGCTACTATAGATCACGTTCAAATTTCCAGAATTTGAGCAACTTGGCTGTCTATGAGTAACATAAAAAGCGGCAATTCTTTCTTTCTGTGTTCGTATCGGTATAATGAGCAAAAGACTGCATACATTTCCATAAATCAAAATCACTCTTCACACTCTGAAACGTCAACCAAATCGTCATGGAGAAGAGCAGAAATCACTTGCTCACGGAGGGAACTTGTTAATACTAGAAGAGGGGGGAGTGAACGCTTTTTCTTTGGATGTCTGTTTCAAATTAGCCACAAAACATGTAACTGGGAAGGATTGACAATGTCAATGGGGCCTAATTGTAAGTTGCACGTTGGTAAGTTAATGGTAAAAACGTTGGACAGTTATAGAGATGGAGAAACGGCATGTTTTAGGTGAACAAGGCCTCCTAGAAACGGTCGGAACTACAATAAAGGATACCAATTGTCAAGTCAAGGAGCTGAATGCAAGGCAACTAACACACTTCTCTCTATTCTATGAGCAATTAATCTATTCCTTCCCAGTTGAAACAATAATTACCACTACTCACCACAAGGTCCGGCGCCTCGACGCGAGCCTTGACGATCGACATGATGAAGTGATTGAGGCGGGCGTCTAATCGATAGGTGGAGGCGGTGACGTTGCTCTCCTGAAAATACAAGTGATATGAGAAGACGTTGAAAACCGGGAGGGGGGACTGAGCAATATGTGATAAAATGACGAAAATAAGGATAAGGTGGCCGCGGAGGAGGAGGCAGCGAACACGCGGCTTATCTCTGGAAATCTGGAAATAAGCGGCGGACGCGCCGAGAAGCCGCCCGTCGCGCCGCTTTCGAGACGAAATGCCGCTGTTGGTGCTGATTCAGAAGCACGGTGTGTTTTGAATTTGAGGTGTTGGGAGGATCAAATGGGGATGAGGATGTTTTGTTTTCCTAATGATCCAATAAGATTTCCAAATGGGATTCTTATGAGCATCGGAGAGCAACTGGCGTTAGTGGAGACGAATTGAGGAATTGAATGGTTGGCAGAAATGGGAAACGGTTCATGAAGAGCGAACAATGAAAAATCAACGTGGGGTTACATGGGATTGGAGTCAAAACTCTTTCGAACATACATCTGAGACCCGTGAAACAGGAAACAGCAAGTGGTATGATTGGAAGCTCAGGACCAGGGATGTACGGAAGCCGAAACTTTACTAACCGGAAAACGGAAACGGAATTGAACTTTACTTTAACTGAATCCTGAAACAGAAACGGAACGGTCCCAAAATGTGCGGAAAACGGATGCGGAAGACGGAACTCCGTCCATCCCTGGACTATACAGGAGCCTAGAAGCCTCTGAAAGATCATTCGGGTTTCCATGAAACTTCCGATCATTTATTCAGTGGTTGTTTCCCCGTAGAAACCACTTTGCCACCTGCGCATGTGCATTTTTTTTCTTTTTCAAAGGATGTACATGAAATGTCCGTTTCAAGAAAAAAAAGAAGTGTTTCATCCGAAACCGAACTTTCATTACTGCCTGACACCTATTTGCGATGTGTTCAGTTCGAAATCGGACAATGGTTTGATCTCGCGAAAAAGTGGGAATAGTGAAACAGAAAATGCGAAATGTTTCGGTTTCATCCGATAGACAAGGCTCTCGAGATAGTAGGACCTCATTTCGAACGAAAAATTATTTGTCCTGCAAAAATTGAAACTTTTTTGCCGACCGCGACGCAGCCGCCCACGCGTGTTCTCGCCGCGAACACGCGAAGAAAATGCTCTTTCTACCGTACTTTTCTTCGAAAAAGCAGTGTTCGCGGCGAGAACCACGCATCGGCGCTGAAGGAAATTTCCACTTTTGCAGGACAGATAATAACCAAGAAGACGCGGTACTACTGAAATCCGATAGGAATTCCTTATACATCAAAATTGGAACAGTAATCAACATGTGGGAAAGTAGGTTATCAAAAACGTAGTCAGCAAGCGCGCCCCACCAAAGGTATACGGTACCCCGTTTCAAGAGGTCCTAAGCAGACAATTGAAGATATGGTTAGGCGATATTTTCACTATGAAACAAAGATTCTAACGTTCAAGGCTCTGCTGCAACTATTTGGGTCTAGACACTTGTGGAAAACATTGGTCAAAATGAATACGCAGAACAGGAAGGCTCCCCTTTCTCCTCCAGAATCCTCTCTTCTTCCACGAAAAAGGGCAATGTGTGTGTGTGCTACGTGGAGAATTGCAATAAGCCGCCATTCTCGGGAGGGGGTTTGATCTATAATTAGGTCTTCTCTTCTCGAAATAATTATTGTCCATTGGTCACCACCACCCTCTTTTGCATTCCTCCAACTTTCCAGAGGCACCAACACAAAACAGAGCACAAGTGGTCGCGAACCGAGCGGTTTCCTCTTCTCGCACTTTTTTCTCTCTTTCTCTCTGGCTGTCTGTCTGTCGTATTTAGTTGTTGGTGAGAGCGCAGATGAATTATTCAGAATTGGGGAGGAGAAGTGTTCGAAGATTACTCTAGAGACTATGTTGGGGAGGGTTGTTTCTGAGATGATGAAGGACGGAAAGAAATGTCACCGGAGCCTTGGTGTCTGCACTCTGTTTGATACGACCGGCGGCGGCGGGGGGAAATCCGATTTCCTTCCCACTTTATCACATTTACATTTTCGATAGAGGGTTCTGGTTATGCCATGTCTTACGAATATCGACTAGAAATAGAATGACACGTATTAGAAGTGAGTTGATTTGGAGGAAGAGGAGAAGGAGGAGAAAGAGGAAATGAATTCTGTTTCAGCAAAGTTTTAATTGGCGGATCGGAATCATGAATCAGTTGCTCTTAGAGTCAAGTACATTTTCTCCAAATGAATCGGGTTTCCGGAGACTTAAAACCGGACAGCTTGCAGAACAGATATTCCGGAATAGCACCAGTTTGATGTTAGCTTCGACCCGTGTTCCACTTTTCGCGGTGAGACGAGTCAACTCATAATTTTTAGAAAAAGAGCCATAGAGAAACTTCCGCTGATAAGTGATTACTGGGAAACGGGAAATTTTTGACCTTTTGTATAATGTTTTTTGGTTCACCAACAGTCAAACGGACAAAATGGTCATAATCACGCGATAACGGACAACGGTCGCTTCGACTCATTTTCGTACAATTCCTTGCAACCGAGAACTTTTATAACGCTGCTGCTGCTGATGTGGGGTCTTATGAATAATGCTCGTGGGATGTCGAGAGTCTCCCCAGACTCGGGGTTCGCGAGTGGATCTTCGAATGCAAACGTCGGAATGACTAGTGTAAGTGAGGAAGGAGCGTATCATGTATTCGGGTCAGTCGTCAAACTGTGAGAAAACGAAACGGGGAGGTTCTGTTTCATTGAACGGATATAATACAGCCTCGGAGAGAGTTCTCTAATACCTCGAATTTTCTATAAAACACACTTTTCGGAGGAGGCTGTGACAGAAGACGAGTTCATATTGATTCGTTTTTGTTCCGAACGGTCTCTCTCATAACACACCCATATACTGATTCACGTTCGGGTGAAGAAGTGGTTTTTTTGCAGAAGGAGCTAATATTATAATAATAAAAAGAGACAGGAAACTCTGGTAACTTCTCATGTTTCCAATTTCAACTTTGACGTTCTATATTTCGAAGAATTATCAGTAGAGCTCATTTGAGGCTGTCATTCTAGAATATAATTGTTAGAAGCTCAAGGAATCATCGAACGACGAAAACGTTTTTTCAGTTTCAATGAACCGTGGAACAGGGATCGTTTTCAATGAGATTTTGTGGAAAAAATTCTGGAAAATTGAAAGAAGATATTAAACAGCACACATAAGTGTTTCTTATCACATAACTTGTTGACTTGAGATCCAATTGAAACAGAAAACCATGAAAACACGCCGTCTAACTCGTTTCTCCAAAATCATTAAGCAACCACTCGACCGGAAAACAAGTAAGTTATTTACACGTGTTCCCGACGCCATGAACTATTCTGTAGAGAGCAAACTGCCCCAGTTTGGAGCAGAGAAAGAGGGAGAATGTTCGGAAGATAGAAACATCAAGCAGCTGAAATCCAGCAAGACGGACTGAAAGAGTGCAAACATAAAGGTTGTGAAACATGAACAATCTAGATCTTACAAGAACGGTCGGGTGAGCCGAACCCCAAACGCTGCCCCGGAGAATCATTATATCTCGAGTCTGATAAGAGATATCAAAAAATTGTGGTAGGAGAATGTGATTCCCGGTTTCACAAAAACTTTAACTTTCAACTCTTTTTGGACAGAACCAATCTGAAGCGCCCTACTAATAGAGACTTCACGGTACATTGTACTGAATTATTGTCCGTTCATCTTTCCGAAAAACGCGCTCCAGTGAGAGGATCTGAATGGGAAGAGAAACATGTTTCGCTGGCCTAGAAACCACCGCCTCGTCCCCCTTCGTGTCGATTTACGGGAGCCGCGCCAAAATCAATTTTTCATCAGATTTTTGTAAATTTTCGCATTTTTTACGATAAGCTTTCGTTTTTTTCTCACATTTTTTGTGAATATCAAACCCTGGAACCAATAAAATAATTTTATCGTAAAAAAAAGCGAAAATTTACAAAAATCCGTTGAAAAAACTAATTTCGGCACGGCTCCCGTAAATCGACACAAAAGAGGGACGAGGCGGGGGTTTCTAGGCCAGCGAAACATGTTTCTCTTCCCATTCCTCTCATTGGAGCGCGTTTTTCAGCGAAATGAACGGACAATACTGGGGGAAAAGTCATGCCTAGCAGCATGATAGAACTGCTGTTTCACAAGAGGATAGTGTGAAACAGAGAAAGAAAGACGGTAATATTGTGTAAACACAGGGACCTTTGAATCCATAAACTTTGAAATCTTCAATGCTAATGGGTAACTAAAACGTCATTGAGCATCGTAGTTTGGATCAAGTTGGTCGAGTTTTGCTCTTGGAGTCACCATCAAATAGCTAATGTTCCCGGAAATTCACCGGATGTTAGTGGAAATTAGTGGATTTTTGAAAAAGAACATCGAAATTTATCAGAATTACCTATATAATCAGAAGTATCCGTTGTGAAACAGAAGAAAAGCCAAGTTACACAATGTTTTACTTACGAAGGAAGGGTTTTACTCAAAATTTCAGAGGTTTCTGTAAATTCTTAGAGAGAGACTTTTTGAGTTCATGGCAACATAGAGGCTACTTGCAAACACTGTTACTTTTCCAAATGGTTTGTCCCAAAGTGTCTGAATTCGTGTCATTTTGCGAAAAACGAAATATCGCGAAAGCCGTCCGGAAGGACGAGGTGGAAAGAAGCAGAGCACAATGTGGAATCGAACACATGTAGCAGATAGTGTGATTTTGCAAACCCATGACCTAAGCTATAGAAAAACCTGAAAGGTTCGTCGTGTTAGCACAAGGAACACACTGCTCAGGAGTTCCAGTGCCGCACATTTTCCCCTTGGCAAAAAACGGGACAACAATGGAAACTGAACTCCTGGACAGCGCCGACTGAAAACGGTAATCCTGGCTCTCAATAAGAGAATCCTTTGAAACCGTAGAACAGTGTCCAATGAATATCCCTTCGCAGGGAGCCAGAGAACCGGAAGGAACTTCTGGAAATCGCCTCCAAATCAATTCCCGAAATGCACTGTCGGGTGCGGTTCCAGGTAGCCGCCGTTTTCACAAATGCACACGAATTCCCCTAAATCGAGAGCGACGACCATGAAGGTCGAATGGGGTGGAGAGGGGGGAAAACAAGAGAGAACACGTGCAAAAAGGATTGGGGGGAGCCGCAGAAGAAGAAGACGTCGGGGAGACAAAGGAAACGTTGCTGGAAGTTCTCGGAATCCACACTATAGAAGGCATCAACTTCATTACGTGCATTCTCTCTTTGTCCGCAAGTGAGTCACGAGAGAGAGAGAGAATGTTTCATTGAACTCGTGCGGAAAGTCTTTAGTTTCCATTTGCCACGTGGCCCAAGAAACGACGGAAAAGAGAGAGAGAGAGATAGGAGGATGTAAAATCCATAATTCAGTAGAGAAATGTATAAATAGGTAGAGAGGGGCGGTCTCATAATGGATTCTTCAGGTTCATCTGCATATTTCATTCGGCAAAAGGTTTCTTCTTCTTCTGAGGAGGAGGAGGAAGAGGAAAAGAAGAGAAGGAGGAGGAGGATGATGACTGCAAAATGACTGGGGGAGGAGAGACACAAAAACACATCGGAAATGGATGAAAGAGTTCGCCTAGTCGTTATTTGCAAAGTGAATTGAGAGAGAGAGAGAGTTCCGGTTTTGGGAAGGGAAGAGATTGAGTGCTCGAGTTAGACGAAGATTACGGTAGGAATGAGGTTTTGGAGTACGAGAGAGAGCATCGAAACGCGGGGTCTACCGGAGAATCATTATATCTTGAAATTGATAAGGGATATCAAAACGTTGTCAATTGCAATCTTGTAGATCATAACTAAGACTACATAACTAAGACTACATCATAACTAAGACTACAAGTTTGCTGTTGGCAACTTTTTGATATCTCTTCACTGCTAAACCGCTGGCGTGTACGCCGAGTACACGCTAGTGGTACGCAGCGGACACGCTGCGTACCCGCAGCGGTTGAAAATTACCCGCTGCGTGTCCGCAGGCGACCCGCCAACGGCTGGCGGACCCGCTGCGTGTCCGTCGGCGACCTGCCAACCGCTGGCGGACCCGCTGCGTGTCCGCTGCGTACACGCAGATCCGATTTTAGCCGCTGAGTACACGCCAGCGGTTTAGCAGTGTTATCAATCTCGAGATATAATGATTCTCCGGCAGAGCTCTCCTAGGAGAATGTGATTCCCGGTTTCACAAAAACTTTAGCTTTCTACTCTTTTTGGAAAAAACCAACGGAACTATTGAAGTAACTGTGTGGTCTTTAAATGAACTCATTGCAACAGTATTCGAAAGTAAACCTCCAATTTGTGCCTTTTGGATTGGGAAAAGGTGAAAAATCATTTCAATTTCAATGAAGTTTACACACCATCAAATGGAAAAAGTGCTGAGAAACAATTTGGAAAAATAGAACTGCGCTCTGTGAAACTGAAAACCGGGCGTGTGAATGAGAACTGAAGTCAGGTGAGAATCGGAGAGGGAAGAGGTTGAAGCATGAGTGTTCTCCTTGAAACAGTACATTGTGAATAAACACTTGCAGTAGATCACTGTTTCAGTGGACACTTTTAGGTTTCAGCATTGAGGACCACCTTTGATGTGTAAGTGGTCAGTCGTGCCTGTACGAAAAATTTTGCTTTTTTTTTAATGCTTGGCCAAAAAAGGGAGAAGAATTGTTTGGCTGGGGTGAGTGGTAAGTGCCAAAATGTTTGAAAATTTTTGGCTATCGTAGAAATTCCGTGTGTCCAAACAGGTGTGTAATCAGCTCACAGCAAAATGCGCTCTATTGCCAACGTAGAAGGAGGACGCCGAGAAGAAGCTGCGGTTCAGATTTCTGGGATCCTCTCCTCCAAAAGTAGCCTTTCGACTTGAAAATCAGATTGGAAGAGATGAAAAGAACATTGCTGTTCAAAGCGTCAATCACTATCGACAGTTCTCCGCACATTTGTGGAATACACCACGTCATCAAGGCTCATTCACCACTACGTACTAGTGCATTTTGCAGAAGAAAACGCCCATCGGCCAAGTGTGAAACGTGCAATCGAGAATGGTGTAAAAAGAGAGAGGAGCAGTGGGTGCTCGTCGTTTATCGACGACACCGGTTGCACAATTGCTTACTCACTAGAGATGGGGGGATTAGGAGTAATTTCAGAGGGGAGGGGAGGGGGGAAAGTGAGAAAATGGGCAAGGAGGAGGGAGAAGAACGCCCTGAATTAGTGAGGAAAGATACCTCCTTCTCTTTTTTTTTTGAGGGATTTCCTGAGGAATTTTAGATATCCTAAAAGGAAGTGATGTGATGCTTACTCACCATGTTTCAGATTGATCCGTATCCAAAGTTTCAGAGTTTAGTTCGAGAATAGGAGCCACGACTGGACATCTCTATGTGTGACTACTGGGGGGAAACGGCGGGAAGACATTAATTAGGCTCTCTTCTCAAGTCTCAATGGCTCTTCAGGTCGCCTAAACGAGTTTAACGAGTTTTTTCGGGTAGGAGGAGACGACGGGCGGAGAACAAAACATGCACTTCCAGGGTGGGAAGGGGGCCTTCCGGGAAGTGGGAAATGGGTGGAGAAGGTTCCCCCAAAGATTGTCTCTGTTCGAAGGGAGAACTTGGACCATTTGATAGTGTCACTCGATATACATCGTTGTTATTATCTACTTCATGAATCTTGAAACCTGCGCAAACGCGCTCCGTCGAACTCGTATTGGTCTCGGCACGACTCTTGTCTGCGTCTCTCGTGGGATACACAAGACAGGGACAATAGTCGTGGCGAGACCAACACGAGTCCAGCGGAGCGCGTTTGCGCAGGTTTCAAGATTTGTGCATTGAAAAAATATCTTTTAATTGAGATTTTTGGACTAGAAGAAGAAATCAGTGGTTTTTGAAACAGAACTTTCAAATATTGGGGGATAGCCAAGTTCCCTGATAAAGCATTGGGTTCTCCGGTTATTGTTCGCTAGCATGGAACATTTTAGAAACTGACATGTTTTCCAGTATTGACCTCGAAATGCCAACGATTCATGGAAGCCTCGATATATATCGATGTATCACTGTTTCAATTGATAAGTCGGAATTCTCCAATGAGTCAGTTGTGTCACTAGAAGAAGTGAAGTTAACGTGCTGTGACATTGGTTCCTGTATACGAAAACGTCCAGAAACAGTGAAATATCATACAAAATGATCAGAAGATTTCAATACGAATTTCACATATCATTGTACTGATGACTGTTTCGATTACAGCTGATAAGATCACATTCATAGTTTCCCATAATGCATTACTGATAAATGCCCTTTTATATGCTTATTCTCGTAACAATTTTCTTTTTTAGTTGAAAACAACAGCAAGTGTCACTATGGAATTGTCTTAATGCTGCCCGAAGTTTCCACTTTCTTATCAAAACCGCCGTTCAGTGTCCAATCAATGATGGCATCCTCATGGAACGCTTTCGTTTTGAACTGTCCACACTTAAACATAAACATCAATCACTGTTTCAAATAGTACACAAAAACGTTTGATCACTGTGCCGAGATTCCAAGTAATGAATAGACTTCTCGCAGATTGATCTACATAAGCAGTCTTCAAAACAGGAACAAATTTTGAACATAGGGATCTCCAACATTATTATTTGAGCAGTTTTAAATTGTAAGAACCTCACACAAGCCGCTGACAGCACATCAGTTCGGTTATGAAAGATTATGAAAACATGGAGAAACCGTGAAAACTGCTGGAGTGGGGACCTTTGGATTCTGATCTCCCGGATGAGTTCTGGAGTGAACTGGATCAAAAACAACTTTTAATTGAGCTATAGTCACAATTAAAAAGGCTATAATAGATGACGAATCAAGAGAAAGAAAGGGAAGAAGGGAGAGCACTGAACCGACTGTTTGACACTGAGTTCAGAAACCCACCGGATAGAAAGGGTACTGTTTCAGAAACTGATGACAATCTGGGTGAGGTCGAGATCCAATGCTTCGTGTCGACAAAGCGATAGAATTTGCGTGTTTAGCAACAAAATCCGGTTCCCACATATATTTCTCAAAAACTACTTATTAGAACTGAAACAAAAAACGACGATTGCAACTGACAATTCAGGTTCTAGGACATCATCAAGCAGAGAAAAACGCACAGAACCTCTCAAAAATGTCAGCTCTTTCCATTGTTATAAAAAGTTTCAAATGGGGTTTGTTTACTGTTTCATTGAGTTTTCAAGACATCAGGTTTGTGTTTTGAACCGATCAACCTTTGATTTTTTTTGTAGAGGAAACGAATAGAAACACTTGAAACATGTCTAATATAGAGGTGACAAATAACGAATGGGGTTGGCTGGAGTGAAGAAAACGTCAAAGTTTAAGTAGCCGTTCGTAAAACTACACAGTTTTTTTCTGTTACGAGTATTCGTTTCTAAATGTGATAATAGATCTCGCTAAGTGAGTGAAATATCAACGTTTTGGAAAACAAGATGATTGAGAGAAACAGAGAAAAAATGGTTTTCAGGTACCGGAGCTGTCTGGAAGTGAAAACAAAGGAGATTATAGCAGCAGGAGCAGCAGAAGGGGACTCCAGACTCCGAAGGCAAGTGGCTTCAAAATAACTGAAAGTCTCAGCTCCTTGTGGAATTAGTCATTCGATCAGTTGATAAAAGTGCGTAATTTCAATGAAACAGTTAAATCATAACAATAATTGAAAAATTGGAAGGTAGATGAGGATTCTGTTTCAAGTTGTTCTTTATTTAATTTAAGATGCGGATCTCATATTGCCGGATGTTTCTATTCACAAGAATTGAACAAAATGTGAATTTCCGGATTCCGGAAACCGGACGTCCGAATCCGGATTCCGTCCCACTGTGGACCCCTTTGAGAACACCGTAATCGCTGTCGTCACATATGACGCATTGTGTGCATTCGAGCGGCACCACAAGGGACGCGCAATACAGGTACATTCTCGTGGATTTCAGGTGTTTCTAAAACCTCTAATTATTTTGTTATAACACCATCTACTACTAAATCACGAATCTTCGACTTGAAACAGTGCGTTCTGTGTGCCAGGGAAGCTGTTGAAGTGGTATAACCATAGATCCGTAGAAGGAACTAGACTAAAGGCTCTGGTGTGCTTCTGATGAAACCAAAAGGTCACAGAGGCTATATTCCCAGGCAATTATATGACACATAGACACTTATTATATAACCGTCACTAGACATTTCGAAGTTTGAACTCGCTTCTCTTCCTCTAATTATCGAGAGACCGCGTAACCTTTTCACACTTCTTCTTCATCTTCTTTTTCTTATTTCCCCCTATTCCACGACGTCATTTGGAGGAGATAAAAGTTGACAGAGAAGAAGGAGAAGAAGAAGGCGAGAGAACTCTGAACCGCTATGTGTGTGTGTTGAATTATAAATTAATTGGGGAGGCCGGGGCGAAAAGAGAGAGAAATGTTAGTCACGAAGTGAGTAAGTAGGCGCGCAGCTGAAATTTCGGCGCCGATCAAGGAGAGGGCGAAGAGGCGAGTTCCAGACGAATGGCCGAGATCTCTGATATTCGAAGAGGAAGGAGGAAGAGTTGGATGGGGCGTATAATTTGAGAGCGACTAGTTGTTTGCAAGTTCTGATTTGACCGGAGGAGACAAGTTGAGACGGAGGAGCAAGAGTAGATCATATTTCGACTGGAGAAGATTCGTAGAGATTCGAGTGCAGCAGACACAGGATGTTTTCGAGAGAAGAAGGCCGCCGGGGAACGCCTTCTTTTCGACGGGGGATGGAACGGGCGGGAGGCATATCAAATGTCGCGATGAGGGCAGTCTGGAACGATGACTACGAAATGAGATGGGGGATTTGAGAGAGATTTCTGATTCTGGAGAGTCACGAGTTTTGAGAGGAGTTGATGATGAATCTGTCAACTTTCCAAAATGCTGCCGGAGAATCATTATATCTCGAGATTGATAAGAGATATCAAAAAGTTGTCAACAAACAATTAGTAGATCATAACTAGGACTACAAGTTTGCAGTTGGCAACTTTTTGTTATCTCTTATCAATCTCGAGATATAATGATTATCCGGGGCAGTGTTTGGGCTTTGAATTCGCAGATGGTCCCTTTTTCGATACTGGTGGTTGATCCCACACAGCGGCTACCTACACAAACCCCTGGATCTCCAGATATTTCTTATCAAAGTGCTCCAAAACTGCCGAATATTGTGGGATTGTGCACTTTCAGACAAATTATCTGGGAATCGAGATAATTTCGAAGATTGCCGCTATGTTGTGGCATTTTTCAGCATCAAAAGGTGCCTCCTCTGTAGAGCAAAAGTGTTAGGAATGTTTAGAACTATTGTGATATCCGAAAGTTACAGTCACTTGAAATAGTGACAACTTGTTCGTTCTTTCTCTTTTTGTATTATTTCCAAACAATTCCCAAACAGAACTACTTCTTTACTACACCAGCTAATCGTCAAGAAACCGTGAATCAGAAAATGACATTTTCAGAAAACAACCACAGTTGTTAAGGCAGAAACATTGATTCTTTAAGACAATGGAAACAATCAGAATCGAAAAGTGTGGGCTCAGCGATTATTCACAGTTTCATGAAACAGTGATTGACACGCAAACAATTGTCATGTGATTAACCTGACAGAGGAAATACAGATCAGTGAACATTGAGGGAACTCTCCCATATCTCTAACAACTCTAACAAGATATTGTCACTAATTACTGATAACAAACGACTGTATCAGTTGAAACGATAGATTGACTGTTTCAACGAACAGTTATCATCATTGCGCTATAGGACTTTCATCAATATGATGATTCTTCACGGATGCAATTTTCAGATATTCAAAGATGGTTTCTGAGAAAAAGAAATAGGATCATGTGATCTTATCAAATGGCAACTTGTTAGCTGTCTGCTCAATAGATCAAGCACTCGAGAAAGCAGACATTCAGCTGCTGATTGTGTCCTCTTGAAACAATGTCTGTTCAGAAGAAGAAACGGGTGGAAAATCGAAGAGAAATGAGTAATCTGTGGCTGAAGAGAACGCGCGTGATATGTGGGTTTTGTCTAGTCAATCGTGTAATTATGGGAAAATTGAGAAGAAATTGGCACTTGTGCTGGGCCCAAAACCACCTGATAAGATACGTGAAGAAGTGGAAGAGGAGAGGGAGGAATGGCTAATGTTAATGGATTCCATGAATGATGAGAGGAGATGATAAGAGGAGATGATAAACCATCAGCGACTTTTGAGGATCAGAGTCCTTTGGTCCAATAGGTTGCTCGATCTGTGTGCACTACATTCTAACGTCTGCACCCCCATTTGTTACCCTTTCCAAATTACATATTCATCTCGTTATCCCCCTATTTCAGGAGGCACACCTCCTCAGAATCAGGAGATCGCAAAGGAGAGTGAGCAGAGTTCATTTGGAGAGAGTGACTCAGTGCGAAGATCATGAGTTGATTGACAAGCTATCAGTAATCGATAATGTGTGAATGATGTGGAAATGATTGGAATAATCACTAGAGACACAGAGATGGAACGGGAGACATCGTAACAATGAATACGAAATGAGAGGAGGTGCAAATTTCAGAGAGAATTGATGGATTGTTTTTTGCCGTGAATTTTCAGAAAACGATGAAACTGTAAACTTTGTCAACATCTTTGCTTGTCTCGTGCGGTATTCCACTAATCGGCTCATGTCAGAAACCAGTAAAAGTGGTATCAGACAACTGAACTCGATAGTCACCCAACTCTGCCGGAGAATCATTATATCTCGAGACTGATAAGAGATATCAAAACGTTATCTATAGCAAACTTGTAGTCCTGGTTATTATCTACAAATGTTCTGTTGTCAACTTTTTGATATCTCTTATCAATCTCGAGATACAATAATTCTCCGACAGCGTTCGGGGTTCCGCTCTCATTCGATCGAGAGAAAATACGGTCAAATCTGCTTGCTTATATTGACGCACATCAGAATCACTAGAGAACGCAGAATTCACGATTTCTCAAAGTAGTGAAACTGTGAAGGTGTGGGTGATCTACATTGCATATCTTGTCACAACAATTCAAACTTTTCATAGAATTTCAAAGAATTCGACGATAACACAATAATTAATAGAGTCAGTTGAATCAGTTGTGAGATTCAAGAAATCGTGAAACAGAAAAGGTTTCATTTCCGGATATTGCTTATGTTCACAGTGGTTCTGAGAGAAGCTAGTGGGATAAAAAGTTACGGTAATCAAGATCTATGTACTCTAATGGATCTAACTGTTGTGGTGCTAAAAAGAGCATTTCGATCTCATTTTCGGATGGATCTCAAGAGTTTAGAGTCCTACGCTCTCCTTCATCCACTTTATTTTTCTGTTAAACCATCACCGACAAAACAGCCAAAAAATGAGCCAAAGTTCTCTTATCTCCAGAAAACGTCTTCTGCAAAAAAAAGGCGTCACGCAGACAATTGAATTGGACTGGTTATTGCCAGGTGGTTATATGTTCCATTTCTCACTTGAAATCAATTTCAGAACACACAGACAGACAGTCTTGTTCTATCTCAATGATCCATCCTATCAAAACTTACTATTAGCACATCCTGTCCACGAAAACTTTTTTGAAAATCATGGAACAGACAACTAATTGTAAGCTGTTCATTTATTTGCATTCATTCGAAGAAAAGTTGACAGGTGATCGAGATTTCTGACGCAACTGATGATTGTCTAGGATTACTATTGTTTTTTGCTTCTGGAAGTTCATTCTTCTGGATTCGATGCAACAGAACAGAAAAAGTAACTGACTATCGATATCGGAACCTGTGCACTTTGATGCTCCTCTTCGAAAGTCAAACTCTTATAGACTACCCGACACGGAAACACAGTGCGGATATCGAATGCAATCGCGCTTCTGGGCTCTACTGCATTAAATTCACATTTTGCTGCGTCTGCTTCTCCACACGTCTCAAACTATTTCAAACTGCGTAGCCGAAATAGCGGGAAAACAGGCGAGACGGAGACACTGTGAAGCGGAGGAGCACGATTGCATTGGGCGCACACTTTATGATTCCGTGCCCGATTCATGAGCTTCGTGTTACCTCAGAAGGTAGATCATTTCTCCTAGGTTGTTTGTTATTTGACAAGGGTCAAGAATAGCTCATTCTGAACTCACTGATGGAATTCCAGTCTCTAGTTTGGAAAAGTTCTGGAGCAAGGAACATTTCAAAACGAACTTCCATGATTTCAGAATTGCACATGGTTCACGCAATCATTGACCAATCATGGAATTGAAACAGCGAAACTCAGTTTCATAGAAGCCTGATGACTGAAACAGAGAATACCTCCCCAATTCCATAGTTTGAAACCTAAGAATGGTGTCCGGGTCCCAATCAGTGCTTATCAATGGAGGATAACATCCCATTTCAAATAAGGCAAAACTCTATAACCCTGCTATAAAACAGCAATTTCGAGAACGAAAATGGTTCCAAAGTGTTCAAATGGAAAACAGAGCGATCAAAATTTTATTCCAGAAGACAGGGAGAAAACGAGAGTGGCTTTAGGGAAGAGAGGAGAGGATGGGAAGAAGGGTGGACCGGAAAAAGCGGTTTTCAAGACCGGAAAACCAGAAATATAAAGTCACAAATACTATCTTGCGACCGAAGAGAGCTCTGCCGGAAAATCGTTATATCTCAAGATTGATAAGAGATATCAAAATGTTGTGAAATAGAGCAAACTAGTAGTCCTAGTTGCAATCTACAAGTTTGCTGTTGACAACTTTTTGTTATCTCTTATCAATCTCGAGATATAGTAATTCTCCGACACAGCTCTTCTCGGTTGCAAGTTGCAAATTTAGGACAGACTAAAATGAATGTGGTACTAGATTGGTACAAATGACATAACGACACCGAAACAGTGAATGAAAAAGGCCAAAAACGTTCTATCTCTCTAACTGTTCAGTTGACAACCCACCAAGTTCCAGACATTCTTCCCCTTTTCTTCTCTCCGACTCTTTCTCTTTTGCCCCCTCTATGTACATCTACACATCAAACACCACTGCCACGTCACAGTTACAGTATCTCGTCGTCTTTGTCTTCTCCAATCGTCCAAATAAGCAGAAAAATAAGAGAAGACACGAGCAATTGACAGGACAAAACGGGTGTACATGTGAGATATGGGCGCACTAATTCGATTTGGGACACCGCTTTTCATGAATAATTGTCGTGTTGTTTGTGGCGCTGGGCCCCCCCTCGCAGACACACAGAACAATCTTAGACCAAAAACCAAAGAATTAGGGGAACCGCCAAGAAGTTGTAGTTGTGGGAGAGGGTGCACACCTACCTCATCATTATTTCAGCTGCTCCGGATTGTGTACGTGTGAAAGCGGGAGGGGGAATATCTGAAAGTTTATATGTGATACGAGACGAGTGATAAGAAGAGAGAGAGCTGATTGGGAGAAGAAGCCCTTGATGAGCACAAGTTGAAGATCAAGCGCAATAGAAGAACGCAGTGTATGTTGGTTGGTGGCTCTGGTGAGTCAGGGAAAGATGTCTCTCATTGTGTAGATTTCTGTTTCATTTGGAGAACTTCCGTTCTTCAGTGCTTTCTTGAGCACTTTGATCCTCTTGGGGTTTCCAGTGATCTACATACAGATAGGGGAACAGTGTACAGCGAAGCTGATGGACTGTATTTCCCAAAGAATGTCTGTGCATCAGAGTTGGCCGGGATCCCGTTTCCCTCTTCTGCGAAACCCAATTTTTTCCGGATACCGAATTTATTCTCTTGGAAACCTTTTTTTCAAAATTTTTTCAAAGAATAAGAAATTTTCAATCAAATTTCTCTGTTGAAAAATCCAAATTTCGCAAAAGTTTCCATTTCCCGGATTCCGAAATCAAAATGTTTCATTCCGCCGCCCTTTTCGCTCCGAGACCCGTCAACCGGAAACGGTATAGCCTCATTGGAAAGGCACTAAATCTCCGAAGGTATCAAAAGAATTGAAATGGACTTTCCTGTTTCAATAATCCGTCAAGAATTGGTTGCTCAGTGAGAGGAACAGTATGTCACAATTAGGCATTACATAAATGATCAATAAAAAATAAGTGATGGACCATTTCCAACGTAATTGAAACAGTTACGACAATGATGAAAACGGTTATGGTATCAGTCGATAATTGAATCCGAAACGAAGTTTCACAGAGAGAGAGAGAGAGAGAGAGAGAGAGAGAGAGAGAGAGAGAGAGAGAGAGAGAGAGAGAGAGAGAGAGTGGTGCTAATTTATGAATTTCTAACTTGAATGCTGCGAAAGTATTGAAATTCCGACTCTACCCGATTTTCAGAAAAAAGAGGGATTTTGAAATGTTAACACATAAATGATGAGTCTATAGCCAGTTCTTCCGTCGCCATACCAAAGCATAGTAAAAACATTATTTTCTGTTCAAGCGGGTAAATGAACAGAAAATGAAACAGGGATGAACAGGGATACAGTGGTTTCCTGTCAGAGAACACTCTGCTCACACACACACATACCATGTGTATACAATCATTTGTCAAACTTCCAATGCCGAAGACAAAACAAACGGCCGACTGAGAACAAATGCACAAAAAACTGGAAGGAAAACAGAGAGAAAGAGAGAGAGAGAGATGAAGTTCGCGGATTGCGAGGGCAGACAAGGAGGGTGTGTAATGCATGAATTGGTGTGCATTTGGAAGAGAACTCGATCGAGGAATGAATGGAAAGAGAGAGAGAGAGGCAGGAGGAAGGGATGTTTTCAGAAGGACTTCCAAAAGTCAGAAATAACGGATATGGAGGGGATATATTGAAATGAGAGAGGAAACTCGAGAGGTGGCCTATCAATGGCGCTCTAAGTGTATTCGATAGAACTCCCAAACGCCACGGACTCTTTGGCAAGTGAATGTAACTGTTGAACTTCTCGGTGCGTTGATCCAGGATCTCTCAAGAGTCATGTCCAGTGGTCCCAGACGCCCATTGTTTCATTCGACTATGTGCTGCCATCCCTCCGGACAGTGTTCTAACATGATACGCCCACACAACTTTGCGAGCTTCTAACTCGGCTCTCGAGGTCGTTCCGCAAAATTTGAGAACAGATTCAAACGCCCCGTATCGAAATCTATCGGATGGACTAGGTCCCGTTTCCAAATCCCACGGACACTTCACACACCTCCCTTCTAAGCTAAACAAAGTTCATTGAAGTTGTTCTCGCCATCTCTCCGATTCGTGCTCAGAAACGCATTTACACCATCAAATTACTGTTTCTTCGAAACTAATCAACCATTCACATTTGGAATTTGTCAATGCGTGCTCTCTCATAAACCCGTGAGTCCTTCAAGTATTTGTTCCATTATGGGAAAAAAACCAATTTTGAAGAAGAATTCCAGTCAAAATACTGCGCCTAATCGTGATCGTGACATTGAGTACCCGAAAACACCCTTGACAACTCCATTTGTAAGTAAAAAGGTCAGTGTTCTCTCGACATCACACACACACAAATACTGATAATTCGAATTTGTTTTGGTTTTCTGTTTCAAAAGTGGAATATGTTGAAAAAAAAAACCGCTAGCGGTATTCCTCTTGTAACATCTAATGTTTTTGTGTGATGGCTCGGGTTTTTTTTGCCAAGAATAATTTCCCGGGCGGTTACCGTATGATCTCTATAGAATGTGTTCAATACCTTTGGATTTTTCGGGAGTTTTCTAGTTGAAAATCCATATCTACTCGTGTTCTTACACAGAATCTGTCGAAATTTAGAACTTTTTTCACGTTTCGAAAACTTCAGAAAATTGACCCTTCTTTGTGTCGATGTTTCAAAGCTTTTCACGTCCAAATGATCCGAATCCAAATGCCCTTCACACGAATATTTTGTGGAAAGTGCACCAGTACGTTCCAATCAGCATCTGAAAGTGACGCGATGTCTGAAAAAGATACGCTGGAACGGAAAACAACACGAAACGAAAGGCAAGAGACCGGAAACCCGTTGGAAACAAAAGGAGCTCTAGAGCTGTTCCGGGTGTGATTTTGAGGAAGTTACTGTTTCAAGTGATGAAGAAATCTCTCGGAAAGTGGAAGACGGCGATCGGTATTCTGAAGGGTCAGAACTAGTCCAGCAATCGGAACGGACAATGGAATTCCGTTTTTCTGGAACCATTGATAATTGAGAACGTTCAAAACCAATTCTCAAACCATGGAAATCCACCACCACAGTTCAACCGAAATTATCAAAAAATCCGCCTGTTTCAAGAGATTGACAGGTTCAGTTATCACTGCAGTTGGAGATATCTCCATTTTTATCTCTTCCCAAACCTCTATAACTCGGCCGAAAATGGTCCGTCTGACAATGAGATCGGACTTGAACCGTCAATAAAAACAATTATTTTAGGACATGTTCGGTGTTTATAAAAAAATATTTTTTTAAAATATTATCACTGATAACGGCCTCAACTTAATTTTTTACGATTCTCCGCTATGATGTTCGTACTCGATAAATCAAAATACCCCAATAACGCAAAATTCAGACCGAAATTGAAAATTTTTTTGAAAATTCGGACGTCGGGGATCTCTTTTTTACCGAAGAGTTCTCTTGTGAATTCCAACTATTTCCAGATGACTGTACTGTGCAATGATATCAAAATAATTTATACACACCATCAATCAAAATGTCACCCATCAGTCAGTTGTTGTAGGGACACGTCTTGTGGATGGTCTTTTGGCAGACGCCGGTCGGATTCTGATCAGTGTCCTCGATGACGGCCTGCAAACGCATTTCTCTTATCACCGGCACTGATAACACTACTCACGTGAGCGATATCGTCGATCATGAGCTTGCAGAGCGCCTGCGAGGCCTTGTTCTTGATGTGCTCGACGCAGTAGGCGTCCATGTGGTGCTCGACGATGGCCTCTTCGCACTCGGCGTACGTCTCGGCGATCAGCACCAGATCGAGACAGATCTCACAGGAGACGTCCGAGTTTTCTGGAAGGCTGATGACGTGGGATCACACTGGGAGGACTCACGGACTGGGACGTATCTCTTGGCCATCTTGGTAATGTCCACGGCTCCACACTGGTCATCGTTCTGACCATTCGGACGGGCATAACCGACACAGAACAGGGCGAGCACTGAAAATAGCGATTCGAAGTGAAAAAAAAGAAGAAACGACTCACAAACGAGAGCAGAAGTCTTCATCATTTTGGAAATCGAGGCTCCGAATGACTGATAACATCATCAATTTGAGGTCTTTATGTGAAAGTGTTATCATTGTCAGTGACGGCAACCACGTGGTGTGATCGTGTGGAATAAGGAGAGAGGGAAGAAGAGGAGAGACGGTCTCCGGGTTGGGTGGAAATGTGTTTACACGAGACGGCTGGAGCGGGGTGGAAGGTTGAACTATAGACACGGGGGGAAGATCGGAAGATGGTGGAGAGACGGAGAACTGATTCCTGTTTCACTTGGTACTCTTCAGACACTAATCTTCCGAATCGAAGATACTGCGTCAGTAAAACTTGCATACTTGATTGATTGATTTATTGATGAATTGCATTACCGCTAATGCTTCAACAGACAACAAGCCAGTAGTTATGTAAAGAAATCAAGACTAAAAACAGCTCTCTTCCACTAGTATGCCCATGATACGCGCACAGAAGCAAATCAGTTGAAACTCGAAGACTCCGACTGATTCTCAGCTTCAATTCTGTACCATCAAGTCCTGGATCGTTCACATTGTCACTTCTACCTTCACCCCGCACAATCGCCGTCAGTCTTATCTCGGTCAGTAATGATTTTGAAAACAATTAGAGACTGCCAAGTGTTTTGCTACCTCGGGTTGAAGGTTGAGCACTAGAAACGGTGACTGATCTCTCTCACAAAGCTCTTTACAATCGAGTAATCTTCTTTGGAACTCTTGTTGAAACGGAAGATTTGGAACTTTAAAGCCCCCCCCCCAACTGATTTCTCTGTTTCACTTCTGCATCTTCAGCCGCCGCATTTCCTTTATTCTCACTACGGCCTCTTGATACTTACCACTTTTACAGCTTTCGAAACGTCTCAAGATTGGATGTCACTACGCTACAGGGTGGCTGATACGTAAGTATACAAAGTTTTGACACAGTAGGCAAAGGCTCTTCTCACTACACATTCAACAATATTCAGAAACAGGTGAAAATTCTTTGAAAGTCAAAGTTCAATGTCCTATTGCTCAAGACACTTATAACCCGTGTTTCCAGGTAACGGGAACATTTACACGTGGACACGTGACGTTCGACGTGACCATCACTCATATCATCTTTATTTCTGCATTTCGATCCTGTTCAACACCAGACACTTTCGAAATGGCAGATAAAGATGAAAAAAGAATCAATTGGAAAGTTGGACAAATGTGAATCGTGTCACGCATCCATCATCGTCCTCTTCGTAGTTTCAGATTATTTGGCTACGTGGCAATCCGTCGAATCTGCGACTGCACAGCGTCCAGACCAGTGTATGGGGTGAAGAGAGACGAGGAGACACGCTATCAGATGACACTGGAGAAGGTCGGCGAGAAAGGGTATTCGGTGCTCAAGTGGGAGGCCGACGTCCTCAAACAGCTGCAGCCGGAGAATGTGTTCCCGACGCTTATCGATAGCGGCCGCAAGAAAGGCTATCAGTTCTTGGTGCTCGACGTTCTGGGACCCACACTGCATGATTTGAAGGCAAACTGTCAATTGGGAACGTTCTCTCAAGGGACATGGTCCCGAGTTGGCATGCAGTGTCTTCACGCGTAAGTGTTCATCCTATTCCAAAGAGTTCGATTGGTTCTTCCAGACTGAAAGTGCTGCACAGCAAAGGATTCGTGCACCGCAATCTTAGCCCAAATAACTTTGCTCTGGCTCTGAGGGACTATCGCCGGATTATCCTCTGCGATTTCTCATCGGCGTTCCAGTTTGTTGAGAGCAAACAGGCGAGGGATGCATCGGAGGAGAGAAAGCTGTCGAGTTCTGGAGCAAAGCCTAAGAGACAGCCGAAGAGGTCCCAGGTGGATATGAGCAGGTGCTCCGAAGCCGGCGGACGCAAGTTCCGGGTGCCCCGAATGAACACAAAGTTCCGAGGGACCACTATGTACGCCTCGTACCATGCACACAACCTCGCTGATCTGAGTCGTCACGACGACATCTGGTCGTTGATGTACGTGATAGCCTCGTTGTTCACGCAACTGCCGTGGGCGATTGACAAGCGTGATGTCTGGGAGAAAAAGTTTAAGACGCCGCTCCTCCTCTTGTTCACTGCTTCGTCGTTCCAGTTATGCGGAGAACCTCGCCAGAAGATACTTGCGGAGAGGATTCCGAACAAGTTCACGGAGGATATGAGGGTTATGATCGGGAGCATCGATGAGATGCTCCGCATGTGCACATTCGTCGATGGTCCCGACTACGAACTCGTCCATAAGTTCTTCCACTCGGCGATGGTCGCTTCGAAGACGTCGTTGGAGGATCCGTACGATTGGAGCAACTTCAGAGAGCTCACTTATTACGAGGGCCTTTGGGAGGACATTTGGGAGGACGTTTCCGAGGTTTATTTCCCCTCTCACGGGTCGCTTTTTGATCTGAAATAATGATTTTCAGTGGGATAAGCGGAGGAACTTGAAGAAACCGGTCAAACCGTCGACTCCAGTGATCGAGGAATCGGAGGAAAGTGAGTAAAATGAGGAAAACGACGGCAAGAAGAGAGAATTAACTGTAAGTTCTATATAAGAGAGGGAAACAAGCTCATTTCAATGTTTCAGCAAAGCGAAATGAACGCGTTATTAAGACTACTGGCCCGGTCCCAGGGCACGCTCTAGAACTCGGGATGTTTCTTGCGGAAATGAATCTTTTTGTACCATTGGAGTCGATTTTCTTTCTTCTCGATTTCCTGTTTTGGGCACCCAAATGTATTATGTGAACGTTTCAAGACAACACCGAAACGGAAAACTTTACCATGACTATTGTGACTTGTAAGAGAAAATGCGCAGTGTGTCGGTTTTGGAACGGAGAACTTTGCTCCGTTCTTTGGTCTCCGTCATCCGCAAACCCCACAGATTTTCCGGAATTCTCTGTTCCCCGGATTCCGGAATCAAAACGTCTTCATTCTCTGCTGTGAGGATAACTGTATGATAAATCAAAGAATGGCTCATGAACGATAAATGTTCAAGTTTGGGGTACATGTTGATCTCACGGATAGGTAATGTTTTCTAACCCTGAAATCGAGCACTATATCGAAATTGCTCTCACTACTCTTCTGAGATGAATTCATGCCTGCCATATTCTAATTGCCTTCTATCAAATGCAGTGCCAGTTGCCGAACAATACAGTTTCAACGGGAGCTAATGAAGAAATGGAATGGAGATGTCAACAATTGAGTTGTTCCAGTGTGTCTGGTTTCGTCGAATCATACGAACAGTTCTGTTTTGCCTTCTTTTTCCAATTCTCTCGGTTTCAAGCCCTCCAGTTAATCTTTTACAGTTTTCTCCTATTACTACCCACTCCTTTGTCCAAGGAATTTCGAAATGTGGCCCTCCGAATCGGATCTCGAACCGCTCGACTCGATAATCGACCGAATGAACCCGATATTTGGCTACCCGCACCCGATGAAGTCCGCCAAAAACGAGGGATTCCCGAGAGGTGTCGGCGATCCGTGGATCGGTGCGTACACGAAGAATGGTTACTGGTTCAAGCTGTCATGGGGAGGAGACGAGGAATGGAAAGAGGTGGTGAATTGGTGTAGATGAGTACTATTTGCAGTTGTTTTGTAGATTGCCAACGAAATGTGGTATCGGAACGAGTTTCTCGTCGATGCGAAGAGCTATGCATTGTACGGAAAGGCGAATGGAGAGAAGGAGGAGGAGAGTCTGAAACTGCTGGTCGCCAAGAATATTCGTGAGTTCATCGAGAAAAAAGACTATTGAAGTGGCTGACATGTTCCCAAGCTGTTGAATATGTCCTGAAACCGGTAAAAAACAACATGCTACAGTCATGTTTGGAAAAGTCGTAGTATTCCGGTGTTCCTCTTGGTTTCTGGTTTAAAAATTGCAGTCGCAGTCTTTTAGAACTGAAAGTAAACATCTGAAACAGAGTTTTCTAGTGTACAACAGGTCGAGTTGCCGTATTTCCTCGAATGAAGCGGTACCTCGAACACTGCCGGAAAATCATTATATCTTGAGATTGATAAAAGAAATCAAAAGGTTATCAATAGCAAACTTGTAGCCCTAGTTTTGATCTACAAGTTCACTGTTGACAACATTTTGATATCTCTTATCTGCCTCCTCTATTATATCGCGATTGCACGAGCGTGCGCGTTTGGGGGCGTGGCATGTCAAAAAAAATTTCCGTGAGTTTGTTTGTGACAGCGATTATCTCAACTCCTACTGAACCGATTTTGCCCATTTTTGGCACATGGGTCAGAAAGGGTGACCACATGATGCACGTCAATTTTCTAAGCGATCGGTTGAGTTTGACGGCTTCTGGAGAGCTTTTTGTGTCTTTTTCGGACGTCTTTCTCCAACAATGTGCCTCTGGGAAAGTGCGTCGACTCGATCTTCCCAGAGGCGAATTTCCCCAGAGGCGCACTCCGAGTGAACCAAGGTGTTCCTAATGTTGCGAGAAACGGCGAGGACATCACTGTCGACCAGGTCAGCGCAATCTGTCGAACGAGTGGCGCAGTGGTAGCGCGCTTACTTTTGGTTTTTTGGGTCCCAAGTTCGTGGTCACCCCGTGACAAATGTTTTTTTTTGAAATGAAGATATTATATATTTCAAAAATCTTGGAACCTCCATTTTTCACGTGAACTGATGGGATTGCTGGTCCCGCCGTGAATAAAAAGGGTCACCCGTTCATACGGCATCCACGTACCCTCTATTCACAGTGAGACCAGCAAGCTCATCAGTTCACGTGAAAAATAGAGGTTCCAAGATTTTTGAAATGTGTAATACGCATTCGACGTGGTAACAGGCCGCGAAGCGGCCTGAAACAGGGAGCATCAGCTACCGCCGCAGCGTTAGCTGCGGAGGTAGCGTTAGCTCCCTGAGCCCCGCAGGGCTAGGGGATTTGGGCCGAAGGCCAAGAATCCCCTAGTCAATCTCAAGATATAACGATTCTCCGGCAGCGTTTGGGCGGTGGCGTTCTATTCGAGAAAATACGGTAATTGGAGATTGGTTGGAGCTCCGAAGAGTGTCACGTAATCGCGAAGAACTCTTTTAGTCCATCACCAACCCGTTTCCTTCCCGAATGCTCAAATTTCACAAAGTTTCAAAAATGGATGGGCCCTTTTACGGTCGCCTCATTTTGGAGCAAAACAGGCTCGATCGCTAACATTATGAAGACGCGATTTTGAAATTGCGATCGTTTTGAGCTCACTTTTAAGTGCAGAATCATGTCACAGTCTCGATTTTACCAGCTTCTTGTTGATTTCTCTTACTTTAACTATAGAGAAAGTTATGTTTCAAAACGAGACGACAAAAATCATGTATCTGTTTCACAACTATTTTAATAATCACTCGAACACCTATTGGCCAATAAACAATTGTAACTGTTTCTTCTAGGCGATGAAGTGCTTGGCGTTGCTCTTCTTCTCAAAAACCCCGTGGCTCAATTCGCGTACGTCGGGCCAATCTTCGTGCAGGAAGACTTTCGACACGTTGGAATCGGGACAATCCTCATGAAAGAGGTGATGAAGGGGCAAAAGGAAGTGGCGTTCAATGCTGGTGAGTGCATCTCTGTCGGTTCCTCCATCGTTTCCCTTTGCAGTTTCCTATCTTCTACCAACAATCGAGAGGTTCAAGTTAGAATCGAGGTCAATGAGAACCATCGGAAGGGTTCGAGTCAACAGTCCGAGTGGGTTCGCTTCGTTGAAGGTACGTCTGATCTATGTACTTCAACTCAATCAGAATTCTAGGAAGAAAAACTCGGAATCGTTCTGAAACTCGGGAGAGAAGTGACTTCTGATGAAGAATGGGAGAAGATCGTCGAGTTTGGAGAGAGATGTACAACCGAGAAGAGGAACTGGAAGGCGTTCGTTGGGGACGAAGGGGAGGGAAGGAGTCAGTTGGTGGTCGCTTTCGATGAGGTCGGTGTGGGTGGAAATGGAGACTCAACTACATAGAGCTAGACTCCTAGGGCTTGAACTATCTACTGTATTTTTTGTTTGTACTGTCGCCCTTACAATTTTCCTCTGTTTCATGATTCTATCAGACAAAAGAAATATTGGTGAGAGTCGTTTTTTTCATTGTATGATCACCTTCATTCGATCTGCTTGTTAGGTGGTCCCAAACACTTATCAACCTTCCAGACCACCAACAATTGCGTCGGAATCTGCGTTCTTCGTGAAATTCACAACGAAGACGGCCACATTCCCGATTTACTCGTTGCTCCGCTGTACGCTAAGACGCCCGGTGTGGCGGAGATTCTATTGCGAAAGACGCTGAAGAAGTTCTATGTGAGTGTGTGCATCATGGTGATAACGATTGGGAGAACCACCCGAATGTTTTAATGGGAGTTTTGAAATGGGGAACATTTGATGTGTAGCAGTGTACACAAGGATAAACCCGCAAGGATCTTATTGTCAGGTGGATTTTGATAGTTGTAATAATATTTCAATGAAACCAAGGTCCATTGCAACAGAAGATACATGAGACTTTTTCGTCGTGCAAACACCATTTTCCACCAATTAGCGGGTCTCGTAACGAAAGGACCTGACATTGTGAGAAGATTTTGAAGTTTGCACAATCATCAATGGACTGTCCTTTTTCTGCCAACTCTAATTTTTTCTTAGTTTTGGACCACGCTGTAATCCTTCTCGGTTCGAAGAAGGTACCTGTTTCAAAGTGTTGGTGTAAACCAGGGATGCACGGAATTCCGTTAAAAAATGGATCTGGTTCCGTTTTCCGTTTCTCCGTTTATAAAAATGGTGGGCTTCCGTGCATCACTGGTGTGAACCACTAAGAGATAAAGTTGTATTCTTTTTCCAAACAAATTCCGTTCTCGATTTCGTCTCCGTCTTTAGCAAAACATAATCAGCCTGTCCCGTCTCCGATTCCGTGTTCCGTTTTCCATTTTTAATAGGAAATGTTCGGTTTCCGTGAATCAATGAAAAGCACTTGTTCTTCGAGGAAGTGCTCTTTCACTAATCACATTCATAGTAAACTCTCATCGAAACAGTACATGTTGGTTCTCCCCACTACCTCTCCCAGTTTCCTTTGCTCTTTCCAGAACCCCGAAGACGACTACGACTTCGACGTGGACCACGAGGCGATCTACCGTCGTTCCATCAACTTCTTCGTCTTCTCCTCCTCCGAGTCCTCCGTCTTCCCGCTTCTCCGAAAGTTGTGCGGATCCGCGGCCGACGGGAAGATGTCGAAAGACCGTCTGACGTTCCAATCGTGCTCCAACTTCCAGCTTCCGGCTATCAGTCACGACATGATATTCGCCACTTCCGACCCGAATATCTATTTGGCTTGAGTTGAGAGGAGCAGCGCAAATATTTTTGTTATTCGCTTTGATTCCCCCCCCCCCCCCCCTTTTTTTTTTGAAAATTCCACCTACACACACTGACTTTCTTCCGTGTTCCTGACCAGCTGAATAAATCTAAAAGTACACAGACACGGGTAGAATACAAAAATGGCTGCCCCGGAAGAAAGGAGCATCCGAAACATGAACTCTATCCCCAAATTCCCGCTGGTTTCTCTGATTTCGGTGCTCCTGACCGTTCTGAACGGAGTCTCGACCCAAAGTACCAGTTCCTCGGAGTTCCGATGTCAAAATGGACAGATTTCTGTGACACGTGAGTCATGAAATTCAAGATTTCACTGAATCCAACCTCATTCAGCGTGTCGGAGAGCTCTATTCGGAAGTCCTCGGTGTGACAATAACACGTTGGTTTGTGAGCAGAAACAGTTTTGTTGTGAGTCCAAATGAGCCACCCTCGACGAGTTCCCAATGTCTCCAGGTCCTTCCGCGTCCTCCACAACTAAGCCAGTGACCGGATCGACGTCTTCCGGTATTCCGGTAACCGGAACCACCGTATCCCCTCCGGAAAACAGTGACTGTGAGAAGTGCGACATAGTCGCCCGTCACTCTTGTTTCCTGAGCCTCCACGTCAACTACACCACCACGGAAACTCCGAATCGGGACTGCGCAGTTTGTGAGAACTGCTGTAATGATGCGTTTCCACACAAGTGAGTAACACCAAAACTACACATAGCAATAGGAATGGAGGCGGGTGGAACTAAATCAGTTTTTTGAAACAGTAACATAAGGTTGTTCAAACACACATTTCCCGGGCATGAACATCAATTTTAGTTCATTGCCTCTATCTTCAATTTATCATTGTGTGATTTTTGATGGAAACAATTTCTGAAACCCCTCCCCCACATTTAAATTACGTGAAATTAGAATACGATAGGATAGGAGACGATTGATAAGATTTACTCTAAATAGTGTTCCACTTGAGAAAGATTTGATAGGACTAGCTCATAGATAATCGGATAAGCAAGACATTGTACAATCGGATATGTCTTTTCTGAAACAGTAACAGAAAGTTGAGTTCTGGAAACTCCTGTCACTCTGGTTCAATTCCAAAACGCGTTTTGAGTAGAACCCCCGTGACAACATCTTTTAAAATAGTTTAAAATGAATTGTTCACAAAAATCACTGTTTCTATCCAGAAACAGGAATGTCACCAGTACTGTTCCTTTATTAGTCTTATGGTGATCTCAATCAATCGTTGAAAACAATGAAGTTACACAGCAAAACTCTCAAACACTATAGAACAACGAGAAACAATCTCTCCTTTCATGACCAGAAAACCTGATTTGTGAGACCCTAGGAGCTGCGGATCGCTGGTGATCCGATCCAACAGTCTCTATACATATGAATATCCTCCCCATTGCATTCCACACGTCTTCAAAAATGAATCGGTTGGATAAGGAAAAAGTTCCGATGAGTTCAATGTATTCCGGCTGCACATTGCTGTTTACTGTTTCTAACATCTTTGATATCACCTGGAAGATTTCAAAACACGATAATGCATGTCTAGCTTTCTGTTTCAAAACATAATTATCAAACAACTCCCATTCCCAATAAGCGTTTTGCAGATGCGAAGTGTGGAAGAATCACGACTTCTGCGACATGGAGTGGTATTCGAGCGACAAGAAGCGGATCCTGTGCGGGAAGACGTGCGGAATATGCTAACGTTTATTGATTGCCGTGTTTCCGTGTGTGATCAAATGAAAACTGGAAAGAATTTGCGGATTGCTAACTGCCAATTGAGTTAAAGCATTGTTTCGGGGGGAACTGTGTGTTTTTGTGGGAATTTGGTATGAAAAGAGGAGGACAAAGTGAAGAAGTATCGCAGAGAAAGAGGGAATACTGTATGAGAGAGGGGGAACCCGAGAAGACCGACGCCTATTCCTCTTTGCTGTCGTCGACGACCATGAACAGCTTCTGGATGAATATCGTCGACGATTCTGGAACAAGTGGGAGTTCTAGAGAGAGAAGGGGTTGAGAGACTCACCGATGAGGCTGTTGAAGAACTTTGGCTTGTTCTTCCATCCAATGAAAATCACATAGACCGGAACGGCGGAGAGCATGATTAGGAGACCGATGCCTGGAAGTGTGGTCGGATAATGGATCAAATTGTATTAAAACTCCATTCCACGTCATATTTTCCCTATTCAAACGACTGCGTGAAAAGTCGCGAAATGTCGTGAAACTCGAGTTTCACAAC
Source organism: Caenorhabditis macrosperma (assembly GCA_963932285.1). Taxonomy (NCBI): domain Eukaryota; kingdom Metazoa; phylum Nematoda; class Chromadorea; order Rhabditida; family Rhabditidae; genus Caenorhabditis; species Caenorhabditis macrosperma. The sequence continues at coordinate 5,273,919 of OZ010620.1, forward strand.
AGTACACTAAAAAGTTTTGCGACAGTGGGTAATGTAGCGATCGCTCGTAAATCTACCCAAAGGCGTTCTTGCACTGTTGTGTGCGACATTTCGCGACATTTCACGACTTGATTTTAATAGGGGGAAAACGACGTGAAATAGCATTTTAATACAACTTGAACTCCTATGGAAGAACGAGGATTCAGTGAAACGGGAAAGTTTTCCTGAATACTTGTGAATGGAAACTGATAATGTTAGCGCCACTACTCAGAACTTAACGTTTCCGTGTAATCACTGATAAGTTTTACTGTTCCATTCATTGAATTTATGCACTTTGAGATTCACCAGACGGTTCACAAAACATATCGGCAAACGGCTCACATCATAAAATTGGCAGTTTCTATTGTCAGTTAAACAAAGCTGGTCAATTTCAGAGGACGTTAAGGGAGGCTCTCGCCCTATGTTGTTCGACTGTTTGAATGAGCTTGAATATCACTTATCACCAAGATAACAAACCGTCAGACGGGTGGGGAGGGAATAGCACTGTTTTTATGAACCCTTTTAATACAATAGATCCGGTGTCCAAGTATTCAATGGATTCTCGAAACGGTAAAAATAGTAAATTGATCAATTTTCAAAGAATTTGCGTGTTTCTACTGTTTCACATTCACTTTGACTTTTCAAGGTAAACAATGGTTGACAATGGTAAACCGTGGTTAAGTAAAAAATTAGTTTTTCCAAAAGTGTTGTGGACTCATATCATTCACGCTTCATCAGTTGACTAGTTAGTGGTTGCTTCAAACGAACTATTTAGAAACTTTCTCGTTTCACATAATTGAAGAACTTTACAGTTTCCCCCAGTATTCAAGTGGATATCGGTTTCTGCTCCACTCACCAGTGTCTCTCGGAGCAGCAATCATCGGAATGACGACAAGAGCCACGCATCCGGCGAGGAAGATCGCCGGCCAGATGAGCGGCACTTTGATTGGTCGCGGAGCATCTGGCATCGTTTTGCGGAGCCAGAAGAGGGCGGCGATGGCGGTTCCGATGGCAAGCCAGTAGCTGATCTGAAGTGATAAGGGATTATGAGGTAGAGAGAGATTGATAAAGAAGGCGTACCTGAATGTAGTTAATCAACTGGTACACATCCTTGGAAGCCAACAAATAGGCGATTGAGAGTAGTCCAGTGAGAATGACCGCTGGGATCGGCGTCCTCGTGTTCTTGTTGATCATCGTGAGCACCAGAGGCATCTGTCCCTCACGAGCGCCCGAGTAGAAGAGGCGCGAAGAGGTGAAGATGACTCCGTTCGCGGATCCGATTGTAGAGCACGCGACACACAGGGGCATGATGAAGGCGAACTTGCCGTAGAGTTTATTGGCGAAGAGGACGGCGACTGCGGGCGATTCGAGCATCTCGTCCGGGGAGATGGCCGTGTAGAGAGCCACGTTGGTGAGCACGTAGATCACTGTGCAAGTGGTGATGGAGATGGCGATGGCGAGCGGAAGGTTTCTGAAGAGAACGAGGTTAGAGAGCAGCAAAGAGCTGTTGACTGTTTCATTGTTTCTACTAACAAATACCGGGCAGTTTCTCAGATATTGCACTTTCTTTGGTCTCTAAAAGTTAATAATGATCTCTCACTAACCACTACCTCAAGCCTCGAAAATACATGAAACATTGATCTACTGACAATATCCGATGGTCTAATTCTCATTTCATTCACTGGTTTCACTTTCAAACATGTTTTACTGTTTCAGGACTTTATAATAATCAGAGATTAAAAGGCTAAATGTTACTCCTCTTTTTTTCACACCTAGAGCCAGGAGTTTCAAAGTTGAATCCAAATTTTCAGGAAAGAATCCAACTCGTTCCCTCCATCTAATTTCTTCAAATTACCTTTTTGGATTCTGAAGTTCCTCGACGATGAAATTCAAAAAGTTCCATCCCGAGTAGGCGAAAAGGCCCGAATAGAAGGCCAGAGAGACCTTTGTGAAGTCTTGAGACGTGTTCTCGAAGATGTTCTCGAATGAGTCCTTGTACTGCGCTTCTCCTTAAAATGGTCCACTTTCAGTTTCCAGATGCTCAAGTGCTTACCGAAGACGAGGAGATAGAGTCCTGTGAGGATGATGAGACACAGAGCGACGACTTTGGCGATGGTGAACCAATCCTGGACGAGGGTGGCCAGACGGACGGAGACACAGTTGACGGCGGTCATGAGAACTAAAAGGCGAATTCCCATCGATAAAGAAGAAAAGAAACCATGTAAAGACCATGAAACGGCAACTCACCAATGAGCAGAATAGCCAACAACTCGGCGAGCCCGTCTGGCGGAGCGCAATCGGGGAAGAACGGACGGAGGCCGTAGATGGCGAACGTCAGGGCGACGATGGTGACTGTGCACGGACGGACGACGATCGCCTCGATCCAGAGACGAATGAAGGCGACGAACGGACCGAAGGCCTCCATTATGTAGGCGTAGTCACCGCCCGACTTCTTGATAAGAGTTCCCAGTTCGGCATAACAGTAGGCTCCGATCGCAGTGAAGACTCCCGAGGAGGCCCACACGAGCAGAGATAGTCCCACTGATCCGGCTTCTGGAAATTTGAGGGATTCCGGTTTCAGAGATGCTAAATATGTTGTGGAACATTAGAAATTCCGTTTGGTGCTGGCTAGGTGTCTCTATGTTTCAAAAATGCTCATTTTGTTCAAGATTTCATGCTTGTTACATTATAGTTTTTCGGGGACTTTATGTTTTTAGTTACTTTCTACTGTAGTTTCTTTAAAGGCGCATGTTGATTTTCAACAAAGTTAAATATTTTCGTGGCGAGACCCGATTCCTCCCACGCCCTACAATTACGCCACATTCCATAAAATAACTGTTTCAAGAATTCTTTGTTTGTTCAAGATTTCATGTTCGCTACATTATTGTTATGGCTAACGGTTTCGACCTCATAACCGATAAATTTCACAGAGCAGGAATGGATTTCCGTGGTTTCTATGATATTACAGTGCGCGTGATAGCCCACCCCTCATTTTGAACGTTTCGAGAGGAACCATGCATTTTCATGAAAATGCTGTGGATGCCAATCGTTTTTTCATGAAAAATAACCCCGGGTGCAAATCTGCCGGATACAGGGTCAACATTGAGCATCCAAACCATAATGATAGCCAACTCTCAAAAAAAAATCGGTTTCGCAGTCATTGTTTGAGCTGAATTTGCATTTCTCACATACTGACGTGAGAGTGTAGTTTTGTATTCATTGAGACGTTTTTCAAGTGTTTGGGGCAAATTCAAAAACAAATCCGGCCATGGACCGATTGAAAACTAAAAATATCAGCAAACAGATTTTCATAAAAATGGCCTGGTTCCTCTATTAACGTTCAATAGAAATATCCAAGAAACGTTGTAGTCGGTTCACAGAACACTTTTCGACACTTTCCTTATCAGTGATCCGAAAAAAAACTGTATTGATAACAACAAATTCCCAAGAAGCCTTTCGGTAGTCTTGCGAACAAGTGATATGATGCAACGGAGAACTGTGAATTGCGTTTTTTATCGGTTTCACAAAAGTTTCTCGAGATGAAGGGGGTATAACAAAACTCGGTAGTCCTTTCACTTCAGTGTTTTTGAGAGAAGAACAACTTACGTTCTTGAACGCCAGTCGGCGAGACGAAGATTCCGGAGCCAATGATGCATCCGACGATGATGGAGACGCCGTTGAAGAGGGTCAGCGACTTGGCCAACCCCTTTCCCTCGCCGTTCTCCTCCTCATTCAGAGCAGCCGCCTCGGCCTCTTTGCCCTTCAGGGGCTCGTTTTCAGCCGTCATTTCTGGAAAGTATGGAGAAAATTCAGGCAGGTAGATCAAACTGAGATGATGATAATAGCGAGAGAGGAAGCTTAAAAGGAGCCAGAGATCTCGGTGAGCTGGGAAAATGATGACAAAAATGAGGAAAGAAGGCAGAAATGCTGACAAAACACACGAAAAGGAGGAGGAGGCGGATTTGTGGGGCGAAGAGTGACCGCGCGGTGTTTTCCAATTACATCAGCCCCCCTCCCACCCCCCTTCCAAAAGAGCACTTCGGGGGGAAATTCGATTGGAGAAACGGCGGAATCAGAGAAGCGGCGCGTTTTGCAGAGACAGCACAGTTGTGTGTGCGTGTTTCCCCCGAGAGAGAGAGATGATAAATGTTGATAATAATCGAGGGAGTGATAGGGAGAATGAAGGAATAACAACGGTGAAATTGGATTGAAAATATAATTGCGAAGAGAGAGAGAGTGTGTGGGAGAGAGAGACGGAGACGTCGAGAGAGGGGTCAGTTCTGTTTGTTCAGCTACTGATAAGTGTGGCGGACGGGGGAGGGGAAAGAGGAGAAGATGGGAATTTGGAGGAAAGAGAGGGAACATACTTTTACTGTTTCAGAATGGGAACATCTACTGTGGATGGTTTAGAGCGACCATTGCCATCAATACCAAGCTATGTATGGGAGGAATCGGGTCTCGCCACGAAAACATGAAACTTTTTTTTTTGAAACTCGACGTGCGCCTTTGAACAAACTACTGTGAGTTTCATGTCTTGAGTTACTTTCTACCGTAGTTTTTTTAAAGGCGCATGTCGATTTTCAAAAAAGTTTCATGTTTTCGTGGCGAGACCCGATGCCTCCCACGCTCACATTCCAGGAAATACAAAATATGGTACAGTGCTGGCCATAAAGGTGTTTAAAAGTGGGTTTGAGAGAGCATAACTCTGCAACCAATGGTCGGATTGACTTCCAATTTGGCATACATACTTCTTGATTGACACTCTGATCCATCCACAGTAGATGTTCCCATTCTGAAACAGTAAAATTATGTTCCGTCTTTCCATACAAAATGAACGGGAAATGATGATTTGGAAGGAATGACAGCTGAAAACTTCTCTGTTTCTGGATGTGAACTTTAACTTCTGGTCATTCAGAGAGTTATTAGCAGAGTGACGGAAGTACAATTAACAGAGGTGACCGGGGATTTGAAGACTGAAGACAAATAGGCTTGGTTCTGAGAACTGCCGGAGACTTCTCTGTTTCAGAAAGAGTACAACTACTGTGGATGGTGTAGAGCGACCGCTGATGTGAAATTTGTGGTAAAAAAAGGCATTCGAAGACGGAGAGCTAAAACGTTTTCTCTGTTCCAGAAAATGACCATCAGATGCATTGGGTTTGTACTTTTAACAAGTAATTTAACATGAGGAGAACTATCGAAACACTGGAATTGCAGCCCTCAAACAACATCAGTGTTATGCTTGAATCCACTGTTACATGGGATCCATGAAACAGGATAGCAGAAAGTCTTTCTCATCGCTCAGAAACAAGATTTCAGGTGGAACTTCATGCTCATTGATGCATTGAGAGAGGCGTGTAAAACAGCAACAAAGAGCATTTCTGATACCATAAACAACAATGAAAAGGGAAAATCTACGGACGGATAGCTGAAGCATCTCTGTTTCAACAAAAGAACAACAGTTTCTTGGGGGTTGGGCTGTTAGTAACTTTCTCTCATCTGAAAACAAAGGATTGAAACAGTGGGGGGAATGTACACGTGGCGACGAAGCAAGTAATAAGTGGACATGGAAAGTAATCCATCCGCAGCCAGCCCAAAAACCGATGCTTCAGGGATGGATTTCATGCTTAGAAGTGGCACATGAGTCAGATTGAAACAAAACGCGGCTCAGAACACAATGCGTCAATTTTTCACTGTTTCAGTGAAGCTACCTACATTCAGATCCACCACAAAATTTGCTTTTGCGTGAGATTTTCATGTTTTTACGTCTTTTTTCTATAACAAGATAGCGTGAAGTCTAGTGGTTGAAACTAAACGTTTCGGTTAGTGTCCAGAACAGAAACGATGCCCATTGAGGTTAACAATGGTACTTCGAGAAAAAAAGTCCAAAAAATCGGAAACAGTAACCTCTTTTTCTCTATATTGACAAGTCACCTTACACAGTAACTGAATAGAAAAAACCAGCAGACACGTCCGGATTGTTTGTGCAAACGAATCGGCCCGCGCGACGCGAAAATCGGCAACATGTGTGTGAGGGGGCAGGGAAAGGGCGAGTGAAAGCGAGCGCCGTATATCATGGAGAGCCTATTGTCCTGATGGCGAATGGTCAAAAGAAGGATGGTTTTGTGGTGGTGGGAAACAGAAACGTTGGAAGGCGAGAAGGGGAGGAGACGCAGAGAGAGAAAGGGAGAGAAGCTGCAAAAGGAGGGAAAATAAACAAAAACAGACACGAGGGGGGCCGACTCTTCCCCCCTTTCTTTTCGGTTTGTAACCAAGTTTTTGTGTCGAAACGAGAAGGCAAAGCAACATTTTTGGGAAACGGGGAAGAGGAGGAAGAGGCGATAAATAAAAGGGTCAACACGGAAGGATACAAATCGCCCCCTTCTCTTCGGCAGAGAATGTGTCGTCGAATGCAATTACGTGGGTGTTTGATAATGGAAAGGAGAGGGCAGAGATAGCGGAGGGAGATGTTCATCTGCTCTTATCAGTTAATCAATCCCTTTTATCCCGATGGAGGTTTTCGCACTATGGTGGGCTGGATGGAGGGGAGTTACGGTTTCAAGGGGCAATGGGAACATTTTCAGGAGTTTTTGATTTTTACTCTTTATAGTTCCCTTATAAAATTCAACTTTTTCTCCCCAGAACATTTTTCGGATTCCCGACTCCGTAATTACTTCAACATTTTCAAAGCTAGTTGATTGAGGGAAGTTGAGGGAAGTTATTATCTGTCCTGCAAAAGTTGAAACTTTTGCGCCGACCGCAACGCAGCCGCGACGCAGCCGCGACGCGGCCGAATATGCGTTCTCTCGCCACGAAAACACTGTTTTTTCGATGAAAAGTATTTTTCAGCGAAATCAATCCATTCTTGACCGTTTTCGCGAAACAAAGAACAATTTTCCGGAAAATTCCGAAATTTCCGATTATTTCGGAAAACAATTTCCGACCGGTAATTTCCGACGAAGCCTGGAGGGTGCCGTTAAAAAAGAGTTTTTACGGTAAATGTTTTTTTTCAAAAAAGAACATGGAATACGCGTGCGTGCATAATGACACCTCACGGAAATGGATATCCCGAGACTGCGACGTTTTCAATGTTCGTACTGGAATCGGTGATTGAACATCGAAAGCCAAGTGCTTGTGAAACAGAAAACAGCGAGTATTTAATGATCTTCCACTGATGAATGGCTAATGATTATGTAAAGGTAACAAATGGTGATGGACCCACGTGGAATATTTCAGAAAAAGTGAGAACATCTGAAACTCTGTTAGAGAACTGGTTCTTATATTCCTGTTCTCAGGGGTGAAAGCTACTTCGCACTTTCGAGGATATGATTCTAAACGCCGCCGAACTTGTGTATTCTCAAGTGGTTTCTAGCCGTCACTTGTTACAGCAGCCTAATCTGTGGATACAGTTTCAGAGGAGACTCTTCACAGAGCTCCGCAGTTGATAGTGCTCAAGAAGGTAAATCGAACGAAAGGAAAAACCCGCCGAGCAAAAGAACGTATATCGTTCATCAGAACTTTGCTGCTTCATTTACCTATTTTGAAGTCGTGAAACAGTGAACTCTAGTTGAATAGCCCAGTTTTTACCTGATGAAGAGACTCTCAAAACTAGGGAACAGCTTCCCGCTCACTGGAGCAAACCACTATTTCCCACTAATCACTTCAACATGAAGGAGAAATATGTCTTCATTATATTCGCTCATTTCCACAACACAGTAACCAAAGAACAGGCAGCAGTGGAATTTGGTACAAGGAACAAAATATGTTTCTTATCAGCCGTGCCTGTACACTACACACCAAAATGGACTCGCTTATCAGTCGAATCATCACTTTTCGTACTCACGTACGCAAGAAACGAGCAAACAGCTGCTCCAGAGGCACTGTTTCGGATTGGTGGGGTGATCGGAGAGCAGTTGATCTCTGTTATCAGTATCAGATATTGTAGGGAACTAATAGATTGGGTAGTTCTTGAGCAACAACTAACAAACTCTCAAAATAAGGAAATGGTTCAAACTTTTCAGTGAAACAGAGAATTGGGCATTTTAAAAACAGGCCACCGGAGTTTTAACGTAGAGACAATTAGCGAGAGTTGCCTGTCTTTGGTCAGTTATCTGAAACGTCGGAAACGAGAAATTTAGGGTACAGTTTGAAACTGGGAAACTTCTATCAAATGCCATTTAAAGAATTGAGACACACGTCCCTCATATTCACCGTTTCATGAACGATGTTTAGGTCAACTAATCAACAAGAGACGAGAAGTGTTTCGTTCATAACCCAGGCCTGCGAAACGATAGAGAGAGAAAACGAGGCTAAACAGAAGATAGTAGAGGAAATGCTCGCATTCTTGTCATCTTAAGCCGGTGCAATAGGGACATTTTCTTGTTAGGAAGGAACACTATAGAAAATGAGCATGTTTCGAGGAAAAAGACGCGCGGCCGAAGAAACAGGAACAGAAAACAAGAAGGGCTATTCTTGGTTCCACGAAACCGAAACCCCAGTAAAGTTCAAACACCCATCTGCTTCTTCCCAAAACGAAACAGCCAACCGGCGCTCTAACGTGTGTGTGAGCAAACGATGTCATGGGAAACAAAAGGGCAACTCGTAGGGTTAAGCTGTGCTCTCTCTCTCTCTCCCGGCTACCGGTGCTCAGCGAGCGACACAAAAGGACCGAGAGCCACAGGTGTCAATATTTGCACAGCGACCGTACAACTCGGCAGTAGCCGCCCGAACAGCAGCAGAAGCAGTTCCGAGAGGCAGATACGGTCGTTGTTTATCCCCAATTTGTGTCAAGTTCTGTTTGTTTCTCTCCCGGTCTGCGTTCCGAGTATTTTGTGATTCTGTTCGAACGGGAGAGATGCTATCACAAAGGTGACATTCGCGCGCCGATGTCACTTTGAGAGCGGCTGTCACTCTTTGAAACAAACGGAAATGAGAGAGGCCGTTCCGGAAAGGATGACAGGAGAAAGGGTCTCTGGGGGGCAAGAAGGGGTATTCGAAATGGAAGGAGATGGTCTTCCTTGTGATACAGGCGTGCTATTGTCCGCTCAATTCGCTGAGAGGATCTGAAGGGGAACCTCGTCCCCCTTGTGTCGATTTACGGGAGCAGGGTTTGATATTCACAAAAAAGTGTATCATAAGAAATGCGATAATTTACAATCCGATGAAAAATTGATTTTGGCGCGGCTCCCGTAAATCGACACAAGGGGGGACGAGGCGGAGGTTTCTAGGCCAGCGAAACATGTTTCTCTTCCCTTTTAGATTTTCTCAATGGAGCGCGTTTATCAGCGAAATGAACTACATTTGTTACTATCAACGCATCAGGTATCCGTAAATGCTAGACCATTGAAACAGTATTCCGATGAAATGTCGAGCTCATTTGATGCGAAGTTCAATTAGAAGCACTCGCACAGAATTCCACGATATCCATGTTCTTTCTGAAACACCTTTTGGTGAATGCATCTTGATTATAAGGTCGTGAGTAGACAGCACAGTATCGAAAGTGTTTCTGAACAACCATGTCTTGCAAGAATCTGTTTCAACTAGAGGACAAGTGAATGGTCTTTTTCAAATGAAATAATTTCATCTTGAATTTCTAGACTTCGGGTTGTGAAAACGAAGAACAATCGAGAGATTCGCGGAAGTTCCGCTTATTTGCCGTTTCAATTACCGCGATGCCAATCTGCGAATTTCGCTGCGTACCTCGTTTCCTGAGTATTCAACGCTTCATGCGGTCTCGTATTGACACAAAGCACACCCTTCAACGATGAATAGTCAGAATACTGTGAACATGCAGTTCGCCCATGAAGTTGAGATAGTCAGTGAGAAAAGTGAAACTGTTCAGAACTTATCACAAGGACCATAATTGAGTTGGGGAATCTCTTGCCAGTCTCCGAGATAAAAACATTTCGTTCTTGGATTGAAGGAAGCATAATGACATGGGTTGCGACCGCCTGGACAAAGAGGAATAGTTGAAACGGGAAAGTCTTTTTGTGAGCTTAAGCACAAAACGCATTCCTGGGCGTTGTAGACTTCATCATTTATTCTCCCGTTTCTGACGTTTTTCATTAACAGTGACGCATTCAATTTCCAGTCTCCATTTGACGTCTCTTGTTAGTACGATTTTTTGTAAGTTGACAACGTTTGTGAAATCACCGAATTGTGTCGAAAATTCAACGAGTCTGGACAGTTGAACCAGCCGTTCATTATCATAATATATTTCCAGATCCTAGCAATTCCAGCTCTTCGAAGACCCACAAACGGCTTTTTTCGCCTATCGAAGTTCGTTGAAATTTGTGAAAAGCTGCTCGGATGATTGAAGTTAAAATTCTCACAGCAATGCTCTCAAAAAACTGGACCAGATCTCTAATGTCTATAACATATCCAAGATTCAGCCCCAACGGACCATTTTCAGCCGAGTTATTATGTTCTCTGCTATGAGTTTGTCGAGCTTCAGATCTATTAGTCGGCAACTCACGGAAAGTTCTCCTATTCTTGAAACAGAAGTTATTCGTTGCCAGTTCACTTTGACACTTTTCGGTTTCAGGAAATGCATAAAATCTCCCTTCTGTTCAAACAACTCAATTCTCTCCATTTTCTAAAACTAGTTTCAGCGGAAATGGCGGAGTCAGCAGTACACCGGGCGGGTCTCGCCACGAAAATATTAAACTTTTTTGAAAATCGACATGCGCCTTTAAAGAAACTACTGTGGATTTCGAGATGTGAGTTACTTTCTACCGTAGTTTCTTTGAAGGCGCATGTCGATTTTCAAAAAAGTCAAATGTTCTCGTGGCGAGACCCGTCGATGCGGTGTACTGCAGACTCCGCCACGTCCGTTGAAATTGTAAATCTCACCTTGGCTTGTCATTCAAAAACTATCAAAACCACCCGTATCACCGATCATTTTCTTTATCTCTCCGGATTGATACGAGCGTCCAGAGAGCACAAACCACAACGCTCTTCCCCTTGAGACTAGACTGTTCTCTGACTTGTCGCCCCCTCTTTTCCACCACTGATCTTTATGATTGTGACCATTTGTGTCCGATCCAGTTCAGTTCAATTCTCAGATTCTCAAAGTTTTTGTGACATACATCGCAGACCCATTTAAAAAGAGAACCTCCAGACTGCCTCCCCTTGGCTGCCGCCTTTCTTTCTCCTCCTGCGTCTCTTCTCTCCATCCCTCTCTCTCTCTCTCTCTCTCTCTCTCTCTCTCTCTCTCTTTTTTGTTTTCGAGTACTTACTTACACGCGAATTTCACTGGTGTCACGTACACCTCTGTTTCTTAACATTTATCATTATCATTTCTCCAAAATTAACAATGGTAACTATCGAACCAGCGAGGGTTTTGTGTGAGTCTCTGTTTCTCTCTCAATCTTCTTCGTCCTTCCTCTCTTCTTTCGATACTAAAAACGGTTATCCAGATATCCGAATGTCGTGCGAATGGGCGCTCTTCGGAGCGGGCATCTTGCTCGTTTTCCTCGTTCTCCACCGCATCTTCAGCGTCTTCTACAACATTCTCGTCCCGTACGTCCTCCTCAAACCCGTTGATCTTCGTCGGAGAGCTGGTGCTCCGTGGGCTGGTGAGTTGGTTTTTAGTCGATTCCGAAGTTATTTGAAACTGATGTACGCCACTTTCCACCGCTTCTTCAATCTCGTAGGAAACAGAAAAATCGTGATGATTGCAAAGAACGAATCCGCGTTGTTCGTTTTTCCACTGAATTTCTACCATGTGCTCTTTGAATTCCCCGCAGTTCATTGATCGGCAATGTTTTTAAAATTGATTTCAATGGGAAAGTGCTCAAATACTGTCGTCAGAAGTTTACATCTTCCGAACGAAACCGTTTTTTTTTCTTGCGCTTTTGCTGATTTGTGGCATTTCGTTGAACACAATACGTGGCACGTGGTTATCAATCGGTTCACGTGATTGAAAGTTCTGAAAGTATTCAAGAACTCGTTTTTTAGATGACTTTCTCGGCTATCTCACAGCTGTGTCTGTACGCATTGTTGGTTGTCTGAACAGTTCGCCTTATGTTGATATTTGAAACGGTGATTGTTGATGAGCAACCAGAATTCGAACATCTTTGAGAACATCCACTCGGCGTTTTTGAAGACAATTTTCACTGTTTCTGATATCAGTCTTCTTCACGGACAATACGCGTTCTCGATGTTTCGTTCACTTGTTCAACAAGATTTTGGAGATTTGATTAACAAATACTATCGGATGCATCCGAGATGAAGATTTTGACGAGTTTTCGCGAGAAAAAGTTTTCTAGGCCACCGACAGTTTCGCGCCGGCGCGAATTACTGTGGAAAAAATTTGAAAATTTCAAATGGCCAGGAAAATTCAATTCCAGCCGTGTTTCCAGATGTTTTCGTTGCGAGAACCGCCGGTGGCCGCCAAAGCTTTTTCTCGTCAAAATCTCCATTTCGGATGCATCCGATAGTAAGCACTTTTAGCGGAATTTATTTCTCTCACAGAGTCCAACCGACCGATAATAACACTAGACAGTTTACATGAGCATTCTGAAACAGACAAATATTTGTTTTGTATGTACTTCTGGAAACAATCTTTTTAGCCAAAGAGGCTGCGGCGAGTATAAACCGCATCACCGCGATCCTTCTTCCCATCTATGCTCACTACACCCCCTTGAAACCATGAACCGTCTTCAGTGATCACCGGATCCACGGACGGAATCGGAAAGAGTTACGCATTCGAGTTGGCTTCCCGTGGATTCAACATCTTCCTCGTCTCGCGGACCCAATCGAAACTCGACGCGACGAAGCAGGAGATCCTCGACGAACACCCGCACATCCAACTCCGCACCGCCGCCTACGACTTCACGAACGCCTCCGTCTCCGGATATCGCGATCTTTTGGCTCTTTTGAATGAGGTCGACGTCGGGATTCTGATCAACAACGTCGGAATGTTCTATGATTATCCAGAGGAATTGCACAAAGTGGGAGTCGAGAAACTCGCCGACGTGGTCACCATTGACACTCTGCCGCCTACACTGGTAAGATTCAAGTGAGGAAATCCACTGTTCTTTCCCTCCAGCTCTCCGCCGGCATTCTTCCCCAAATGCTCTCCCGTCATGCCGGGATCATTGTGAACATTGGTTCTTCCGCCGGAGTCCATCCGATGGCCGAGTGGGCCGCCTACTCGGCTTCCAAGGTAACGAAACAGTTCGTGCTCTCTCTCGGAGCCAATTGAGTTTCAGAAGTACGTCGAATGGCTGTCTGCAATCCTCCGCAAAGAGTACGCCCACCAGGGGATCACCATCCAAACCATCACTCCCATGATGGTGGCCACCAAAATGGCCGGCAACCCAGACGTCTCCTTCTTCACCCCAGATGCTCCGACCTATGCCAAATCGGCGGTTGACACGATCGGAAACGCGGCAGAGACGACGGGCTACATGAGCCACCAGATGCAGTACGAGGGCATGCAACTGTTTCCGGGCTTCGTCATGGATCGGGCCGTCAAGAAGAAGAGCGCTCAGCTGCGGGCAGCGGGCATTGCGAAGAGACAGAAGAAGTAGAAGATGATGACGAGTGGTTGCCTTGTTTCGAATTGTTTCCGTATTTTATCAATTGTGTGTCAGAAATGGATTGTGAATGAACGGTGAATATATAGGGACCGTCTCCTATGATGTCTTTGCCAGTTGTACAGTGCACGCGAAACGGGCTTTCACGAGAAAGGCGCCAGCCTCCATAGCTCGTTTGGGAGCGTCGTGAAATGTTGCGGTTCATCAGCACTGTCTAGCAGAACAACGTGTGATGGGTGTAGTGAGGTCGTGAAGATCATCGTCCTCCACTTGTTTTCTTGTGTTTTAGCGGACAAAAACACATAGTCCCCAGTTTTTCCAATTAGTTCTAGGTTGTTCAGTTCAATTTTCCCGCTCAAAAATCGGTGGCCGAATCGCTATCTCGCGCGAGAGAGTCCAGACGGAGAAAGGAAACAATTCGTCGGCCGCGCGTGAATTACAGAGACGCAGACACTTTCAACACTTTTCGCGCCGAAAGGTCCACGATCGCGGCGAACTAATAGAAAATGCCGTGCCGTGGACCCATCTGAAACGGATTGTGGGATACAAACCTCCTTCCGGTTCTGCGCCTTCTTTCGAACGTCCGTAAAGGGAGACAATTCTTCTGATTTTCGGTGAGAGAGAGCGCTTTGTGGTCAAGGACCACGTCACTTTCCCCCACCAACACATGGCGACCTTTTCTCTCTCCGTCTCCTCTCTCCGCGTACTGTTTCAACCCACTCTGCGTCTCTATCTCTCACTCTCGAATGGCGATCGAGGGCTATCGGCATTGCGCGTGCGGCGCATATTCCGTGTTTGTTTTTTGGTTGTCGCATTCGTTGCAATTGCATAGCCATTTTACCTTTCGTTCAACCGAAAAGTACTGTTTTTAGAGTTAAATTTGCAGAAGCACTGTGAAAAGTCAGTTATAGCTTGGGCGTCATCATGTCAACCACAAAAGAATCAGTGAGTTTTGAATTAACGATTGCGATTCAGCAGATAATAGTAATCAATGTGTCATTTACAGGAACAAATCGAGGTAGAGGAAAAGGTTCCGGTCACTCCACAACGTGCCCCTGAAGAGGGCGATCTCTCGAGCCGAAGTCTCCGGAGAAGAGGGTCCGCAGTGGCGTCGTATCGAGAGAGCTCTCCGGAATCTGCGGATAGTCGAATGTCTCCGGAAGACAATCACGAATTCAGACCGAAGAGGGGACTTGTGAGTGTTTACTGTCTCCTGATTGCACTCCTAATCGCTTTCAGGCAGTCAGCGAGGCGACCAAGTTTCTGGAAAGCGCATTGAACAAGACCCTCTACCCGAAACAAGTGGCCATCAATCGGCTGGCTGCTCAGTGCGGATGGAAGACAGAGCGGGTCGCGCGGAAAATCAAAGAGCTCCGGAAACTGCGGAGAAATAAGAATGGCGGTTCGGCTCGACGATCGAACTCCCCTCTCGACGACTCGACTGCTTCTGAAACCCCACGGTCTTCAAGAAGAGATGCTCAGGACGTTGGAATCCAGCAGCCGATTGTTTTGTATAGAACAGGTGCTCCGATATCAGTGGAGGTCAAAGAGGAAGAGGAAGATCAGCTGGAGGAAAAGCCGATACAGCACATGGATGCTCTTCGGGAGCCAAAGGAGGAGCCGTTGGAAGAATGGGAAGAAGAGCCTCCCCACAGGACCTCACGAAAACGAAGAGCCACCTCGTCGAATTCTGAGGAAAACACGCCGAAGCGATCATCTCTGGTGAGTTTTCAAGAGTTGTCCAAATTTGAATTCCCGCCCAGCTACGCTGAAATTGTGTTTTCAGGCGGTCCAAGTCCGCACAGAGACGAATGGAGCATTGGAAATCACCCCAACACCAGCTGAGCGCGAGCGATCGGTTTCAAACTGCACTCGTTGTAACAAGACATTGAGAGATCGACGTAGTTCTTCTCGACCGGCCGCCGGAGGATCTCCACAAATTGCTCAGTGGTCAGTTGTCAACGCTCCCGAAGTGGTTGATCAGGCAGTACCGGCTCAATCGAACGGATCTGAACGACCGAAGAAGCACTTGGTATTCCACAGAAACCCCGTTCAATCATTCCAACGAGAAGTGTTTTCAGCTGCCTCCCAACATGGAACTAGTGCTGCCAACCGGAGGGACCGTCCAATATAAGGACTGGACTGTAAGTGTGCCCATAGATGCTCTACTTAACTATCCGATTTCCAGCACTCTCAGTTCATCGAATGGATCGGTCTCGTGACGACGGATCAGATGGTTGTTGGATTGGCGATCAAGGAGAACATGGACGGACACTCTCTGCCGTTCTTCTGCGACAACGAAAAGTTCCGCGAGCAGTTGGGAATCCGCATCGGGACCTACGCGAGAGTCAACGATTACGCAGCGAGAGTTCTCAATTCGTGTGCTGGATATGATTGAGTCTCTTTCATCTGCAGCTGTCCTGTTTCCTCCCTCACCTTCTCCACCATCTCGTGAATACTTCCTGTTTCACTGATCTGTTTTCTTCTAAATCCTCTGCCCCCCGTAATTCTTATCTTCTTCTTCCACTGGCTTACATCACTTCTTAGTTTTCATCATAACGCATCACAAGATTCCCGTTTCAAAGTATTTGTTTACCAAGAGTTTGTTCTTTTTGTTATTGCTTTGGGATGATTTTTGCCGATTCCTGCAAAAAATTACCCGAGGTGCAAGAAATTAAGTTATTGTTGTGGAAAGTCTTTATAATTACAAAACATACTGTTTTTTAATAAAATAATAAGTAGACCCATTGTCCATGCGAAAAGTATTCAACGAGTTTCTGGAGCAGTTTGTTTTATAATTGGATCCTTACTGAGCGGAACTCCAAATGTGCACTGAGCCGGTGGGAAAATAATGAAAATGTGCGTAGAAGTGAAAGGAATGATAGGTTAGCCTTTCTCGCCCATATTCGAAAAATATCCCGGAATATCCGCGGGATACTCCTGGGCATCCCGGCGGATACTTTTTTTTATCCTTAAGGATATTACTGGGTATTCTTCACCTGATATCAGAAAAGAAATTGTGCTTTACTGATTCAGCTTTTCAACGAATCCGATATCATCCACATTGTACAATGTAAGCGTTTAAGTCAAACTTACTTACTTACTTACTTAGTTACTTACTATTAGACGATTCGTAGTTCGCGGTGGTGGGAAAGAAATTCACCAGGAGAACTGAGATTCGCCATATTTGGGGGGCAAAAACCGGGGAACTCTACCGCAGTTTGCCTTGAATATGTAGGCAATCGTGGTGTTCCAGTGCCAAACTGTGCCATCGTATAGTCATTGCAGGATGGAAAAAGTCCCCTTTCTTGTCAGCAATCTTTCCAAAATTCTGTCAAACCACTGATTGCACGCTTCGATTTCCCAAGCCAAAAGGGCGTTTTGAAACAGTGAACCGAACATTGGTTCGCATTCTTCCCCCTTTTTGTCTTCTCTCTGCATCCATGAACTTTGTGATCGATGGTATTTGAAGAAGAAGAAGAAGAAGTTTGCAAAACATCACCTGAATCATCCACACCGTCCATCCAGATTCGTCTCTCAAGTGTTTTTCGTCCACCGGATCACTTGAACTTTCCATTCAACATTTCAGTTCCACATTCCACATTCGTCATTCTCATTCTCATTTCCCCCCCCCCATGCCCAAAAGAACAAAGTGACGATCAGCTTGGCTAGAAACAAAATGTCCTTTGCACTGATCACTTCGAACCAGCTGGGTCACAAATCACAATCGAAGCGCCGCCCACTCCGTGACTTTCCTCTTGCCCAGGTGTGACTTCTCGCTCAAAATGAGGTCTTAGGAGGGGGAGTTTTTCCAATGGGAATCTCATTCAGAGCAGTTAGTACTGACCGCTCTGAGCTCCTCGTGACGTTTTTGTTCCTCGTGGATCGTCCATTCCTTCTCAATCAGTTCCTTCTTCCCGCATCCATTCCTTTCAGATCTGTCGATATGTCGTGGGAATGGATTCTGATTGGAATCGCCGCTTTGCTCTTCTTCCTCGTGCTCCTCCGATTCCTCAAGTTTTTCTACAATATTCTCTTCCCCTACGTCCTCCTAAGCCCAATTGATCTACGAAAGAGGGCCGGAGCATCGTGGGCTGGTGAGTATTGTGTGTTTGATAAGAAACTGTTATACGTATTTGAGGGTTTCTGAGAGGGAAAATTTTGAATTTTAGCCAGTTACAAAAGTAGAAACGCATCATTTCATTTTCGAAATCGTCACACAGAATGAGTGGTGATAACTTTTTCAAGATGATTTTAAAAATTAGCATCAAAAGTGCGTGATATGTTGTTAACACCATTTCTCTGGTATTTGCTCATTACATCGCCTTGAAACAGAGAACACAAGTACTAGATGGAGCAAAGCATATAGGGGCCGTTGAGGAGCCGCTAGACGGTGATGAGGGTTTTCATTAGTCTACCGGAAGGCTTCACGAACTTCTCAAAAGCACTACTTCAGATAAACACACTTGACAGTTTACATGAGCATTCTGAAACAGACAATCTTTTATTTTGTATGTAGCTCTGGAAATAATCTTTTTAGTCAAAAGAGGCTTTGGCAGTTGTAAATTGCAAAACCTGGATCTCACCATTTGAAACCATGAACCGTCTTCAGTGATCACTGGATCCACGGACGGAATCGGAAAGAGTTACGCATTCGAGTTGGCTTCCCGTGGATTCAACATCTTCCTCGTCTCGCGGACCCAATCGAAACTCGACGCGACGAAGCAGGAGATCCTCGACGAACACCCGCACATCCAACTCCGCACCGCCGCCTACGACTTCACGAACGCCTCCGTCTCCGGATATCGCGATCTTTTGGCTCTTTTGAATGAGGTCGACGTCGGGATTCTGATCAACAACGTCGGAATGTTCTATGACTGTCCGGATGAGATGCATAAGCAAGACATCGAGGAATTGACGAATATGGTCACTGTCAACACTCTGCCTCCGACCCTGGTAAGTACGTAGTTTTCTGGTTTCAATGCTCGGCAAATAAAAAATAAAATATTCAAATGTCTCGGTTTTCAAAGATTGTTTGAAGCTTAATTATCGATAACACCTCTGAAATCTAACACATCCGTGAGTCATCTCTCCCCTATTCCAGCTCACCGCAGGCATTCTTCCCCAGATGCTCTCCCGAGGGACTGGCGTTATCGTGAACATTGGCTCTTCGTCCAGTGCCAATCAGATGCCCTTTCTGGCTGCCTACTCGTCATCCAAGGTTCCATCCCTCTCGTGGCTCTTCGATCCCATCTCTTCAATTCCAGAAATACGTCGAATGGCTGTCTGCAACCCTCCGCAAAGAGTACGCCCACCAGGGAATCACCATCCAAACCATCACTCCCATGTTCGTCGCCACCAAAATGTCGAGCCTCGGCGGCTCGTCGTTCTTTGCTCCGGATGCTCCGACCTATGCTAGACCAGCAGTGAACACGATTGGAAACACGACAGAAACCACCGGATACATCGCCCATCAGCTGCAGTACGAGGGTATGAACCTACTTCCACAGTTCATCGTCGACGTCTTCGTCAAGGAGGCGAGTATAAGGATGAGGGATCTGGCCATGGCTCGGAAGTACAAAGAGAAGAAGTAAGGGTGAAGAGGAGAAGATTAGTGTTTCGATGTGTCTATCAAGTTTCACTGCATTGAAGACTATCCCGAATAATATGACTTTAATGTTTCACAACCATGCCAAAGGCATGGGAGCACTTTTGAAGATTACTGTCACGCACGACACTTTCGCTCAGTAAAAGTAAAAAAGTATTGTGACAGAAAAGGACAAGCCAATCATACGCCTGAACGTTTGATACTCAGGCAACAGGTACGCAGCGATTACAAACCAAGGTGACTCGAAAGGTGTTTTCGATAATCTTTGGTTTCAAAGTTTGCTCAAGTTTCTCGGAAACAAAGGTTTTCTGGTTATCCAACAAATCCAATAATTCCTTTTCATCTTTTTTTTTTGTTTTTACAGTAAACAGCCAGAAAATAAAAAGTTCAGCGATCAAAATTCCAAAATGTACAGAGTCTGCAAAGAACGGTGTCTTCGTTGAAACATGTTTTGCGCGTGATTGCAGACTCTGTACATTTTGGAATTTTTGAGGATTACTGTCGATGGCGAAAATCTGGAGAATCTGGACGTCACTTTTAACTTTTAACGCGCCAGTACAGTTGCCGTATAAGTCAGTTAATTTGTGGATTCCATGGCTTCGGTTTCAGCGGTCTCGCAACAAAAGAGGCAACCAACGGGCAAAGACACAGACACCTTCGGAACATTCGTAATAGCTGCAAAGTATCCAGCCCAACTGCCTCGCTTCTTTGTGTTTTTAGAGTCACCGAATGGTTCACATCTTTTCAGCAACTGATCTGGATGCATCTGGAAATAACAGAATCCTGAAACAGTTCCCAAAATCAAGGGCTTTATTAATCGAGAACACTAAATGAAAAGGGATATAGAAAATATATAAATCAACTGTTTCGAAATGAAAAATAAGCACGAGGATTGAATACTAGACTGGTCTGAATAGAATTTTCGGTGGAATTCAAAAAATAAGAGAGAATTCGAGAGGACTATGTATGTAATTCAAGTGATTGAGGGAAATGGAGGGATCGTTGAGCTGTCGGTTCTAGAGAAATGTTACTTCTATTCGGAATAAAAAACCATCGAATATCAATAAAAACCATGTGAAAAATAGATGGATTCTCAATAGAATTGGACCCTAATTGACTAATTTGATAATTGAATACATTGGAAGAATAGTAGGAGTTTGAAAAATAGATGAGAGGAAAGAATTATACTTTTTTAATTGATTCGATAGCTGCTGAAGATCACCGAAGCTAGACGTCATAATCGGAATGCGGAACTCCATCGGCCATCTCCTTCTCGATCGTCTTCAAGTATCTGTGAGCGGCTGTCTCCATGATTGGCTGTAATACTCCGTTTCAGATGGTTATCACATATGTTATCAAGTGTTTTGCTTTGTTCTCTGTGACATAATCCAACCTGCACAATTTCATCGTAGAGCTCCTTCTCCTCGGTGTACAAGCTCTCGAAGTCGTACTTCTTCACGAACTTCTCCCACATCGTCCCCTTCTCCGTGATAGTGAACGAGGCGTAACAGTCGTCGGAGATGGTGTACACCGCGTCCGAGTACTTGTCCTTTATCTTCTCCTTCACCATCCGCATCGTCTCCATCTTCAGAATGTCCACGTCGCTCATCGTCCGTGTGCTCTTCATGAAGCACAGATGTTTGTGCTCACTCCCACACCCCGAAAACAAGTACCAATTCATCTGGCGAAGGCGAATCGCGTCGCACAACTGATAATTGCCGTCTTGGCAGCCGAAGAGGCGATCGAGTTCGCGACGCTGATTCTCAGTGGCGCATTGTTTGAGACGGAACGAGAACCAGAACTTGGTGTCGTTGAAGTTCATGACTCCCAGACGGTACTCGCACGGCATTAGGTCCTTCGGTTGGAATGTCTCTCTGCAAGGACAAAGATCACCGTTTCAGATGGTTAATGAACAGTCGGAACATGTCTTGTTTCTTGATTGTAAGACTTTTTCGTGTTCTCACAATGGGAAGTGTGTGAAGTGTCCGGGGGACTTCGACCTATTCTATCCGATAGATTTCGATACGGGCCGTCCGAATCTACCTCACTACCCAATCTGCAACCACCGTTTTCTAGCAGTCACGGAGCAACTTCTAACTCGGCTTTCGAGGTCGTTCCGCAAAATTTGAAAACAGATTCGAAGCCCCGTATCGAAATGCCACGGACACTTTCCACACTTCTCTTGTCGGTGGAACCATTTCCAGAAGGAACCACAACTCACCCCGTCAAATACTTGAGCCAATTGGGAAGCGCATTGTTGAGCAGTCCTTCGACTCGGTAGGAGTGCGGAATGTCGATGAAAGTGTACACGTCTCTACTGTGAGTGAACGAAGTCTTCTTCTGAAAGAACTTCTTCTTTCTCTGTTTCATATCCACATTTCTTCATCGAGCCCTTCTCTCTCTCTCTGGATATTTGGTGTTTTCTCTCTCTCTCATCTTATCTTCTCCCTGTATCTTCCCACGACTCGTTCTCTTTCAGATCATCCCAGTTTAGCACGTGTTCCATCGGCGGGTGGATTACAGAGGAAGAAAGGACAATAAGTGAGAGGTGGACGGAGGAAGAGAGATCAACTGTCAGGGGGTGCGAGGCAGAGAAGGGGTGAGGACACGTGGACGAATGGGAGAAGATGACGGAAACAGTCACGGAACGAACATTTATGTTAATCGGTGCGGCTATAGAGATGCCTTGAAACAGGGACTATTGAAAGCTCAATTCGAAATTCTCGAGAGTTGGAAAAGTAGAAGGAAACAGAACGTGAAGACAGCTCCACTTGCGAGTAAATCCTTATAGTTATTCCCAGCAACTTTTCATTGAATCTTTGAAACAGTTACTCTTTTATAAATATACCAGGAAAACACAGTGTTTCGGGGGAAGCTTACCACGAGCCACGGATGAGTCAGGGGAAAACTCTTACGAACTGCTAATAGGCGTTTCTCAAATTTTCCGAGAGTCTCTCTTAGCAGTAACATTTTCCATGAATTTTGAATTTGAAAAAGTCTGAAACAGATAAATGGATTTCGAAGGTGAGATATTATTATCGTTGTATCTCGAAATCGGAGATCACAATTAAAATTTCACGAAATCTCGCAACGAAAAAAATTGTCAGCGCCGGAACGTGCTGCGCCTTTAAAGCGACGATGCGGTAGTTGCACGTATAGGAAATAAGGAGATGATAGTGGAACTGGAGAGTTTGATAGCACTACAAAGTGCTCTCAAATCAGTAATTTTTCACCATTACCATTACACATCCTATATTGATCTTCCGTGGGATCCAACAACTCTCTATAAAATGTTTGAAACAGTTATGTACAGATTCAGTATTGAAAACAAAGTTGAGTTTGAGAAACCGTGTTTGAAGAGATGAAATGAAGCCAGAAAGTGCCAGGTAGCTCTTGTAAGGAAAACAAGAGAGTGATCATTTTCGAAAGTTTCAAAAATAATTGTATTTCCGGAATTAAGAGAAGGTTATAAATACCGTCAATTATATGAGAATCTCTTGAAACTGCATTTTTAGTGTGTTTTTTGTTTGGAATACGACGGGATTATGTGGGGGGAATCGTGAGAACGAAGAAATGGGAAAACAAGATTGAGCTGGAAAGAAATCAAGAAGATGTGGAATAATGAGGCTCCTGAGAAACGGGTTAGAGTCATGGCTCAAATACACAACAATGTAAACGTCTCGTGAAACGGGTTTGTGTTTCTGCTAAAACAGGGTAACTGATCTACAACGTCTCCAAGAAATACCTTCTGCTCACTGACCTTTGGTGTTTCTGTCGTCGGGTATTCCTCCAGGAAAGCGGGTGTCTTTGGGACTTCCGAAGTGCCTTCTTCTCCAATGTCTTCCACTCTGTACACGTCTTCTCGCTTATCACCGCCACCGAATAAAAACTTCTTCAAACTCATTTCTCGAGGAACCGAAGGAACCGAAGGAGAATAAGGGAAGCGGGGATACTTCTCAAATGAATTGAGCGGAGCGCGCGCCTTCCCCCCGCCCCGAGTGCTCATCGGGTCGCCATGGAGACACCTCTACGTTATCATTGGGCCCCAATTAGCGAGACGCGTCGACGCGAGAAATCATCTGGGGAATCGTCCCGTCTGCAGAGAGTTTGAGGCTCAATGAAGCGGATGTGTGTTTACGAATTCCGAAGTCTACTTGCGTCACATTCAATGATGATTTCAGAGAATGCGTGCGTAGGGGCCCAATGATCCGTTTTGGAGCAGTGCTTTTGAGGAGGACGCAATTAGAGAAGGGGATTAAAAAGACAGATTCCAACAGATTTCTTCAAGAACTAGTGATGATAAGGAAGATGGGAAACGGTGAACTATTGCGAAACCAGCAGCACTTGGAATCTTCTTTTCTGTTCCGGGGTTACTTTATCCAACAGTAACGTGTTCTGCAGCCAATAATGTGGTGGTTGCTCTATCACTCTTCCTCCTTCTATTCTTCTGAAGACATACTTTTGCGTAGTCTTGGAATGCTCCGATTGGAGCAACATTTCGAGAAGGGTGGTTATTAGAGAATGCACTTTAGAGAAGGAGCTACGTCGACGGTGGATATACACTGCCCGTCATAAGTATAGCTCCACCCCACAAATTGAAAATATGAGAAGACAGGCAAATTTTTCGAGAATGGCGAGTTTAAAATTGGAAAGTACTCGCAAAATGAGGTAGGTAGGACACTTTTTGAGTGGATGTGGGGGAAATTGTTGAAATTGTACCGGGTAATGCAAAAAATCCATTTTCTCTGCGCGTCACAAGTATAGCTCCACCTTGTGTTTTTCTGTAATTCCAAGTGTTTATGATCTCTTTTTTGGTGGGAATCGTGAATATTGGTTGCCTAAACTCATTTCCACTCTCAACTTCTTCATCCCGTTCCTCCCCCTTCACCCACGTGGCTCCAAGGGGGCTGAATGCACAAAACTCGAATTTTCGTTTTTGGTGAATACGGATGAAGCGGTCAGAGCGGCAAACAGGTTCCAGTGTCTTTTTATCCTATTTCAGACTGTTTTGGGTCATTATGACCCTTCTGAAATTCAAAAAGTCGGAAAAATGAAGAAAATTAGTGATCTGGGTCTCTTTCACAACCCACAACGGAGTTCCGGTAGTGTTGGGAAGAAGCTGTTCTTAGCTGATAACTGTCATACAACGTTAGAAAGTGTCTTTTATAATCTATAAAATAAATTTCACTACGAACCCTCACTCACTGACCGACCAAAATACAGCGGTAATCAATTCACTTGGGTCACCTTGAAGAAAACTTCACAATGCTCTCAGAAAATATTAGTTGAGGAGGAAAACTGATCAACATCTTTCTCGGACCTAGAATTGACTTCAATGAGCCACACTAACCGGTTCAGCTCCAAAAAAAAATTAATTTCGAACATTCGCTCACAGTCTCAAACGGCGTGGAGCCGATTGACATCAGGACGATGTGTGAGATGAGATGTCCTTATGAACTCAAACGCTAACCACAAATTATACGTTTTGCAACTCTTCCATGAACTGAATGTGTGCTTAAACGTGAAATTAGCCTCCTCCCAACACTACCGGAACTCTGTTGTGGGTTGTGAAAGAGACCCAGATCACTAATTTTCTGCATTTTTCCGACTTTTTGAATTTCAGAAGGGTCATAATGACCCAAAACAGTCTGAAATAGGATAAAAAGACACTGGAACCTGTTTGCCGCTTTGGCCGCTTCATCCGTATTCATCAAAAACGAAAATTCGAGTTTTGTGCATTCAGCCCCCTTGGAGCCACGTGGGTGAAGGGGGAGGAACGGGATGAAGAAGTTGAGAGTGGAAATGAGTTTAGGCAACCAATATTCACGATTCCCACCAAAAAAGAGATCATAAACACTTGGAATTACAGAAAAACACAAGGTGGAGCTATACTTGTGACGCGCAGAGAAAATGGATTTTTTTCATTACCCGGTACAATTTCAACAATTTCCCCCACATCCACTCAAAAAGTGTCCTACCTACCTCATTTTGCGAGTACTTTCCAATTTTAAACTCGCCATTCTCGAAAAATTTGCCTGTCTTCTCATATTTTCAATTTGTGGGGTGGAGCTATACTTATGACGGGCAGTGTAGATATAAGAGTCTGAAAATGAATTTCAAAAGTGTTTGAAACGTTATTCTGATAAGGGGAGTGTTTCTACACAAACATTTTGAAATTGTCTATTAATTATCGAGGGTACACTTTTTGATACTGGGAATCGATCCCACGTAGTGACTATCAAGCCTGTAAACGCGGCCGGCCGCACAAAAGCCGCGGCCGGTCGTGGCCGACCGCGGCTTTTCCTATTCAAATCGCAAAAGCCGTGGCTGGCCGCGGCCGGCCGCGTTTGCTGTAGCAGCTGGCCGCGGCTTTTCTGCGGCGAGCCGCGGCCGGCCGCGTTTACAGGCTTGGTGACTATCTACACAAACTTCCCGTTTTCCAGACAATTTGTCTCAAAGTGTCCAAAAATGCGCGATTTCGTGAAAAACTGGATGCGTCTTTAAAGAAACTACGGTAGACCGTACCTCAAAGTTAAAAGGCGCATGTCGATTTTTGAAAAATTTCATGTTCCCGTGGCGAGACCCGATTCCTCCCACACGTCGCTGTCGCGCCACTTCGCTGGAAACATATAATACAGAAAAATACTTTTCATTGTGAATTTGTTTTTAAATCTGTACATTTTCATTGACGCATACAGAAAAAGGATTAGGAGGACAGTGTTCCGTTCTTTCTCTTCCTCCCGGCTATAAAATCGTAAACAGAAGAAGGTTTTTAACAAAACACCTCCATTCTCATCTGAAAAGGAATCACTGAACTGCGTTTTTTTCTGAATTCCTCACTGAAAATTCACTTTTTTTCAAAATGAAAATTTTAATTTTTAAAAACTTTGGAAATACTGTATCGTCGATGTTCATATTGTTTCCGGCTCCGAACTGGAGAGCATGAGCAAGTTGTGAAACAGAAGAGCAAAGTTCAAAGAAAAATTATCTACTGAACCCCATCCTTACCGTTTCATCAAGAAGTGTTGTTCCGAATAGGCAGTGTATATTTTCGGTGCACTGAAATCTTCCGAAGTCGCACTTGTATACTTACGAGCAGCACAATGTACAGAAATAAAGCATCAGGCACTGGACAGAAAGAAAAAACACGAAAAACCTACTATCAAAACTCTGAAAAACTTGTAAAACCACAATTTTTCACGATATCAACACTTTTCTCTCTCATTCAGTTGACTTAAACGTCGTGCATGAAACGGTGAAACGGTGAATAAGTGTGAACGGAGTTTTACTTTTTCTACGAGTGTTTCCCCTGAACTGTCGTAAAATCTTTCGAAGCCGTTTTGTTTAAAACTTGCCGTTTCAAGCTGTTCTTATTCAAGAATCCAAGTTCCCGAGTTAGTATCACTGATTCTAATTGTTGAAACTTACTGTTAGAACAGCTGGAAAAGTTTGAGAAAAGCGACTGTTTCGAGAAGAATTGAACTCAATTTAGGCAAGAAATGAACAGTTGGTTCAAAATTTGTCGACCGATGTTATTCTTGTTTCGAAAACGAGGCTCCTGTGTTTATTTTTATATTTCGATACTTCATGAAGCAGTGAGTAAGATAGTAAACATACATAGTACATAGTAATGTATATATACATACATGTGACTTTGTTACAGTAACGACGAGCATTTTCTCTCCACATTGGAACTGGATTGAAATGGAAAAATAAACAGCTTTGGATATTCTGAAAGCCATGGGAAAACAGTCTTACAAGGGAACCATTTAAGTCAAGGTTACAACTTTGGAAAACGGACTTTATAGGTTGAAAGAGGACCTTTAGTAGGTCATAAATCCGTTTTCAAAACCTGCTAAATATTATTTTGAAGTACTGAAAATTCGGTCTGAAACGCCATTTTCAGGCCTTACGGGCCACTGTGAACTCTCTGGTTCGTGCCCGATTTTCAAAATTGTGATTTTTCTTTGCCTTTTTGCCCTTTTTGTTTGTTTTTTCAAGTAATAGTCTGAAAAAAACAAGTTTTCGGGAAAATTTTGAAAATCGGGCACGAACCAGAGAGTTCACAGTGGCCCGTAAGGCCTGAAAATGGCGTTTCAGACCGAATTTTCAGTACTTCAAAATAATATTTAGCAGGTTTTGAAAACGGATTTATGACCTACTAAAGGTCCTCTTTCAACCTATAAAGTCCGTTTTCCAAAGTTGTAACCTTAACTTAAATGGTTCCCTTGTTAGGAGCAGACGGTAGTTTTCAGAACACTGGGTTCCAGAGACTATCCGCTATATTATATAGTTGTGTGAAACTGAAAATTCCCATTTTATGTACATAGTTCTAGAACAGTGGAAGGGGTCTGCTCATTGTTCGTCTCAAATGCGCTCCTCTGAAATATCAAGGTCTCGCAAGGATTTCCCATGTTCGCCGAGTTCACAGAACTTTTCATTGATCCGTGATCTCCCATCCATTTAAAAAAAAGACCCTTTGAGCTGGGTGTTGGAGACAGGATCAGACACGGTAACCAAACCAGCAAAGTTATGTGTGGTCTTTTCAAAAAAAAAAGTGATCTGTAGTTACTTTTGTCCACTGATGTAACTTTTGAAAAATCTCCGTTTCAACTCAACATTTTATAGCAATCACTGTAGGATAACTGATACGATTCTAATTTGAACAGTATCCTCTCTTTCTTCTTCCCAAGAGTACGCTGCTTCCCAAAAAACGATCCATCCATCCCCTCATTCGTCCCCTTATCTTCCCTCCACCCCTATTTGTCTGTCGGCTAGTCGGCACCAACCTCATACTAATTAAAAGTGAGTGATCGCTTTTTTGCGCACACACCACCTCCTCCTTCCCCTTCGCCCGCCCGTCGCCTTCCCTTTCCCCGCCGTGTCGTCTTTGAGTGACACGAGGTCGCATTGATCCTTATCATTTGGGCCGCCCGCGCGGACCATCCGAACCCATTTGACTGTAAAATGAGATGGTCTCGAGGTCAAATGAGAAATCCCCCCCAGTTCAATTTTTATTCCAAACGGCATGATGATGTCATTCATAATTTTCACATTTGGTCCGTTTTGGGAATGAAATGGAATGGGGAGAGAGCAGATTTGGTGACAGATGGACGCTTTCTGGAGGGAGCGAAGGGAAGAGTGAAAGTGAAAATGAGGAAGAGGAGTGGTGACTGAGAATACTGACAAATAAATCCAGGATCACACTACACGAGAAAAAAGAACTACACGAATGAAGATTTCATGAAACTGAAAAAAAGTTTGCTTTTCCGAGACCTGGGTGTCACTGTGCTCCGGACACTCTGAACATGGTCAGGAACACCTTCTACAATCGAATCCAATACCTCCCTTGTAACAAATGTTCCCCGCTTCACAACTTCTTTATTTCACATTGAATTGATTCACTACTCAATACTCTTGCTGTAGGATCAACTGAGAATAACAGATTCTTGTTCGAATTCCATTCGAATAGAGCGGCAATGCTGTCGGAGAATCATTATATCTCGAGATTGGTAAGAGATATCAAAAAGGTGTCAACAGAAATCTTGTAGTTTTAGTTACGATCTACAAACTTTATATTGACAACTTTTCGATATCTCTTATCAATGTTGAGATATGATGGTTCGCCGGCAGCATTGTCTCTCTATTCGAGGAAATACGGTAATTTAGTTCCAGGAACTGTTGTTTTCCTGAAATGTTCCCTGTTTCAAGAGTTTCTGAAGAATCAAGTTTCAGTATCAGTGCAGTCTCACGGGAAATGCCGGAAAAAGCCATCCTATTTCACTGTTTCACGTTTACATTGAATATCCAAATCGTCCTCAGCAAATCAGTTTCGCAGGTTCTGCTCTTTGTTCGTCACTGATTATCCCTGATTATCAGCGAGATCCGATGATGAACTCTCTGAGGTCTGTTTGATAACTCCTCTTCCGGTTGCCATCACTCCCTCGTCACAATATTACCCTCCCTGGTCCCCCCGTTGCATAATCCCCCTCTTCTTGCCTGTGCATTAGCCACATCACCTGCCACGTCACCTGACCCCTGCAATTAGCGTGTCAGTGTCGACGTGCCTGCCACGTCACAAGTCGCCGACGATGAGCGAGCACTGGAAATTGAGATGGATCGAGAGAGAGAGAGAGAGAGAGAGAGAGAGAGAGAGAGAGAGAGAGAGAGAGAGAGAGAGAGAGAGATAAGGATCTAGAGCCGAATGAGGGCTCGAATGTCCTCCGAACAACAGGTGATAGTTGGCGGAAAGTGTGAATCGGAAGATAAGCGGATATGCAGGTGTCCCCCGGGAGGTCCCGGCGGTTCCCACGCAGTTTCAGCGCGTTCCTTTCCCGTGTAATTGGAGCAATTTCTTCGTCATTCCTAATTGTCATTGTCTCAAAGTTCTAACTATGGGAACATTGTCGGGCGGTTCAAAGAGCACAAGTTCTCCTCACACTTCTCTCCTTCTTTCTCAACTGATCCGACCGACTAACACTTAATTATAGAGGGGGGACACCTGATTGTGGGCGACGTCTTTGAAGTGGCCGAGTTGGTGCTCGGGTGTGAGCACTGGGCCCTTTGTGACCGTGTGGAGATGATCAGAGGAGTATGTACAGTTGTAGACAACGAATTAGAATCGGTTCGAAATCGCAAGTTGATATGGATCCGCTGAAACTGGAACCTTTTGAGAACTAGGAACCCCTGGATTGGACAAGCATGCTCATTCTCGAAAGGTCTCTAGAACGTTTTGAGCGAAACCATAAAAACTGTAAACATCGGATTATTTGAATTTCTCTCGTTCTATTGTAAAGAGCTTACGCATTGGAAAACAATGAACCTTTCACGAATGAGGGAACTACTGAAACTGTGATATTTCATAGACATGTATTAGGAAGAAACGAGAGCCGCATAATGGATGCTCATTATCACCTGCACTTGAAACCGAAAGCACTGATTCTTGAAAAGATCAACAATTCTCCAATCGGATCGGTTTCCAAGGTGAAACAATGGAAAAAGATCACTGTTCCAGAAACAAAACATCAGAAAGTGGCTTCGAAGCTGCAAACGATTGGATGTCTTTGAAGAATTTAGATTATGGAGAAAATCACCTGATTAACTCCTTGGAACTGTGAAAATCGATACTGTGATAATTTCATATGGCGTTGATTTGTGGACAAGCAGATTTCCAACGTTTCGAAGATCTCAAAGTCAGCATTCATTTTCCGGGTGAAACAGTGGACGAATGGAAACTTATTATGTATCATTCGGGGACCATGGGAAAATAAGGATTAAAGTTTCAAAAAGAAAACATTATGAGGCTTGATATTCGTGTTTTTCAATTTGCGAAGGGTTCGACCTAAATCCCGTCATCACAGTTTTCAGCCTGTCTCATCCTGCTCTTCTTCCCCCTCTTTATTTCTCTGTGCCTCTCTCCTGCCAACATAACAAAAACGACCCATTTTGCAGCTGTATTTGCACTCGAGTACACTGTTTTTTTCTGTTTTTCGCTCTTTCCGGAACCAATGCGAAACGTTTCTAAACTCATTCTATTCAAGATCCCACTGTGTAGACCACTGTCCCCATTGCAATAAAGCACCCATTCTCCAAGATTTCATGAGATCTAGTGGGTTGACAAAAAACTTTCATAATATTGGCATCACCCTCTCTTTTCCGAAATGTATGTTTCAACTGAAACAGAAACAAAGGTGTTCTAGGAATGAAAGCTACCGTTTCCATTTCTACCGAATAGGTTCACAATGGGAAATGGACATATTATCGTTTTCTCGCAAAGTGGCAGTGAGGACGAAGAAAAGCGCGAGTGGGCAAGTCGAAACGAACGACACAGCTCAACGTTTTGTTACCGTAACCCTTATTCTGAAAAGAGGGTTTCCGATATTTTTTTTCGTGTGGATTTTTTGATGCAAAAGTTAATGGAAGCAATAAAAAAATTTTGCTCCCTTCAGATAAGAACCCCGTCTGAAACAGTGGCCCTCTCTGTTACAGTACCCAGTAGCGCCCCCGTCTCCCTCGTAAATCCCCTCCTCTCCGACGATCATCGCCCTCCTTCTCAGCTCAACCTTGACTCGCTTCGCCTTAACCAAACTTTGCGTCTCCGTTCTTGATTTATGACTCGCAGGTACTAAATTTTGATAACCATCTCCCTTCGTTTCTCAGCGAACGGTTGGTTGTCATCAGATGTCGATGGGCCATGAAAAATGCTGATGATGGCTGGGGATAGTGGGTGGGATGAAAATGCGAGCAGATTGCGGTCTCTGAACAAAAACTGACAGCTTGAATCCTCTTCTCGGCGCCATGGCCCCCCACGTCTCTCCATATGACGCCTTCTGTTCACTTCTCCCAAATTCATTAGAACACCCCCCCCCCTTCCCCTCATCCATTCTCCCAGTCCCCCCTCCATTTTGTGTGCTGCTCATCTTTCCCTTTTTGGCTCCATTAATTTTCCCTCTCCCACTCTTGACACTAATTGCTTAAATTGCTGCAATCCCTTCAGAACTTGACTGCCTAATTGCAGCGGGGGCCCGTTTTCTAGACTTTCCCAGGAGCACAGTTCTGGGGGAATGTGCCGGAGAGCGGCCGATTGACGGGGTGTCCAGAGGGTCATTATGCGTTCAACATACTCGAGAACTATCGAAACAAGTATTTATAGTGATTGTTTATCGATAAGAAAAGGACTTTTGGTGATGGTGCTCAGGTAAATTCTCTGTTTTCGTTTATTGTCCAAAACCACACAAAAATACTAAATTCCTGTTTCACAAATAACTCAAAAACTGAATTCCCATCCGTTTTCCAATGTGTCTTTTACACAAAAGTGCTTGTTTCTATTGCCAAATAGGGATAGAGCTTTGCATCTGGAACGTCATCCGGAAAATAAGGATTTCTCTGTGAAAACGGAAAAGTGAGTGAGTGCTCTTGCTCTTTCAGTTGCTCTTTCGTCGATTTCTCTGTTCTCAGTTTTCGTTTATTGTCCAAAACCACACAAAAATACTAAATTCCTGTTCCAAAAACAATCCAAAAAACTGAACTCCCATCCGTTTTCCATTGAATCTTATACCTCCGTTGTGTTCGCAGACCCCCCCCCCCCTACAACAGGACAGCAGAGGCTGTATTTTGAGTTTGGTGGACAGCAGAAACAGTGTTTTTTGAGTGAGATAAGAAGGGATAGTAATGATTGTTTGCGAGAAACAAATGGAAATGGGAAATGGGTATCCAGTGAATCAGAAAAGTGCGTCTGTAACCTTATCCGAAACGAAAAGATTCTAGTGAAAACGGAAAAGAGAAGGAAGGTTTCGGTCGTAATTTAGCCCTTAGCCATCTTGAAAATGTGTCTGTAATGGAGGTTATTGGCGTTTTTGAGACCATGAAAACGATGATTCCGATGAGCAGTGTGTTCCTCTCTTTGTCTATGTTTCTGGTTTCCCCGGCATCAAAAATCAGTTAGACCACCGTCAAATCTCTATTTCAACGGTAGTCAAGGTTTGACGGATATCTTTTTTATTTGCTTGAACCATCAGTTTCAGTCACACTAATTTTCCTGATAACCACCACCTGAAACAGATTCCTGTCATGTATTCTCCGTTTCACCATCTACTCATACTCTGTTCCACCCGAAATCCTCCATTCCCTCCTCGAAAAACAGTAATCGAAAC
This sequence comes from Caenorhabditis macrosperma, assembly GCA_963932285.1. NCBI lineage: Eukaryota > Metazoa > Nematoda > Chromadorea > Rhabditida > Rhabditidae > Caenorhabditis > Caenorhabditis macrosperma. The sequence continues at coordinate 5,306,735 of OZ010620.1, forward strand.
GTGGAATCTTCCCATTCGAGACCACCTCATCTAGATACCAACTTTACGACCGCCCCAGACACGTTTACCACCAAGTGTCCGTTCACGCAAGCCAAGTGGTTGAGTTGTGCAATTTACAACTGGCACGAGTGACATGCCACCTGAGGTCATGGTGATCTCCCCCAGTTTCCCCCGAGGGGGAATGGAATGGAATTCGAGATGATCGTAGTGACTGTCCTCCTCCTCATCCATCTATTTGTTTCATGGTCTTCTTCTTCTTGTCATCGGAAGACTGTCGGCGTGGTGGAAGAAGAGGAAAACACATTGAAAACGAGGCGAATGAGGGAGGAGGAGGAGGAGGTACGGTAGAGAGAGACGTTATCGAGTCGACTGATCTGGTACGAGTGACACCTACAAACACGGCTTGGTCTTCTCCTTCTTCGTCTTCTTCTGAAGGAAAGACCGCTTCGGAAGAAAAGAGGGAACTTTGGCGACCCGGATGACCCAGATTCCGAACGTGTTTGCTCCGCGTCTCTTTCTCCAAAAAAGCACCCTGTGCTCATTTCCTCGGGGCTCATCCCCCGTCCGCTGCTGCTGCTGCTTCTGCTCATTCCTCGCCTCCTTCCTGCTTACCAAATGAATTATATGATGATAAATCAGTGTGTGGAGCCGCCTCCCGAAAGAACAGCCGGGTGTCTCATGGACAGATTGTATGCAAATATCATCAGCTTGTTCTCTCGCGCGCGCTCGTGGGTCGTAACGCGTTGACGACGATTGATGGGTTATCGAGAGTGTCTCTGACACGCTCATAACAAAGAGGGGGAGCAATTCACAGCCCCCGACAATAACTTAATCCGCCGCCGACAGATTCGCGAGGGTAGAGCCGAGAAGGGCGTGAGGACGGGGGGAAGGAAATGGGAAGGAAATGAGGATTCGGCCGTGTTCGGCTCATCTTCGAGAAAATGTTCTGTTTCAAGATGTATGTTTCAAATCTTCAATTCATCAATTTCTAGTTAGACTTCGACTCTTTGTATCTCTTCTTCTCCAGGGTTATCTCGAGTTCTTTTTGATCGGCTACATCCGATTATCAGCACTATAAGCACTGATTCAGAAACACTTTCCAATTTTTCTCCCGTTTCAGTAGTTCTAGAACTGAACCTATCGCCACCATTTTTATTGCATCTTCAAGTTCCTATGTCAATTTTAAGATTTCCAAAAACCTGCTGTCCTCTATGATGCTGTCAATTAGCGTACACACCTTCTCGGGATCCACGACTGTTCCCAGTGATTGACAAGCTATCGGCTGTACTTATCATATAATGCTTATCAGAGTTGAAAAGCGACCATAACCGCTGAGAGGTGTCTGCTTTTCTTCCCATCGATCCAAAAGATGTTCTGTTTCAAGATTCTAACTAAAACGTATGTTCAGCTTCGGAATCCATTGGTCCTTCACCTCTTGATGTCTTCAGATTCCTCTTTTTGAATTCCAAACTTCTTTTGCCAAATTCCAAACTTCTTTTGCCAATTTTTGCCCGAATTTCCACGTTTTCACCTTGAAAAAACACCCTCTCTCTCTCCACCCAACACACCCACCTTGCCCCCCATCATGACTTTATGACTCGCAGAAAGTTTTACGATCCACTTTATTAGGTGGCACGTTTACGATGTGTCGTCGTCGTCTCGTAAATAAGGAATGCAACACACTTTGCTCTGCAATTACCCCCCGAGATATCGATGCGCCACGTCATCAATCTTCATTGTTGTCGTTTTCTCGCTCTGGTTCCACCGTTCGTTCCTCCTCCGACGTCGTCTCCGATGCTTATCTATATAGTGTGTCTGTCGTCCGTGTTTCCAATGACTGATGACGTGGCAGGGTCCCTCGTTTGAAAAGAAGAGGTAGAGAACCCTCGAGAGTTCCACTGGGACTTCTCTCTCTCCCCAACTTATTATGATGTAGGACATTTTGACGGACACCCTTCACACCGATAACCCGAGTGGGGGTCAATCTACAAAAGAAGGCTTCATGAGCCCCTCCGCCAAACGTCTGTCACCTATCATTGTGATGCGTTTGGCCGGCGGCGGCGGAAGCCATGAATCTCGATTAAGGTCCGCGGAGGAGGAGGGGGGGGGGGAGATTTGAATGGTCCCCGGGGAACGATCCGTGTGTTTTCCACTTCGAGCTTGATTCGCTTTTGATTCTCATTCTGTATTAAGGAGGAGGAGTATATAGCCGCAAGTACAATGGATAGAGAACGAGAGAGTGGGGAAGAAGAACCTAATTAGTTTGTTGGAGCAGCCGCTTATGATTTGAATTTCCGCACTGATTCTTGTCCCAAGTCTAAAGATCTGTTGGATACGAGAGGATCCCTATATATTCTCGTGTTCAACCTCTTATCATTGTCCAGGTTATCATAATCAGCTGCTACTCTCCCATGCGCCTGATGGAAGCCGCAATGTCCTTGAAGTCACCCTGAAACAGTGAAGTTCAGGGTCGCCAGACGGACTAGCAGAAGCTGTGTTCTTTATATTCACTGCCGTAGAACATTTTCCATTTCTGTTTTCTCTATGAGATGCTTTTGAAATAATGTACTTTTCACGAGTTCCCCCTTATCATCTCCAATTCCTTTTCGAGAAACTTCCATTTCCATTTCATTCCTCCACATCCCCCAAGTGCGAACACCACCACACTCTTTCGGCAACAACACGTGCTCGCCGCCAAAGGCTCATGTGTCGATGATCCGCCCTTTGACACCGGGCCCCGTTTTACCGCACACACCCGGAAGGGGGTAGAGATGGAATGACAAGCGGAAGAGGACACCTGTCTGGGGATGTGGAGAAAGTGAGGAGGAGCCGGGGCAGACAGCTGATTCTCGAAATTTGGCTAATTGGGCTAATTGGTTTAATTGTACTTTAATTAGAGATCGATAAGAGAGATACTCAAGAGAGAGAGGGGGAGTTTGAGAAAGAAAAGAGAGATGTTTGATTTCAATGTGTGGATGTTCCAAAACAATGGGAGGCACGTGCCTATCACCTATTGTCCTCCACCGATTGCCACGTGGAAACTCCACGTTCCTCCTTTTGTCTTCTTGTCGCCTTTTGACTGATTCCGAAACAAAGAGCGTCTTATCTTCGTGTTCGCACCCTAGTGACAATCGGGAAGAGATCCCCCTTGGAGCCCCCACAAAAAAGAGCATTGACAAGCGTTGACAAGACACTTTCTGATTAGATCTCTTCCGCCGGCGGCCCAGAAAGCAGCAGCAGCAGCAAAAAAAAAGATTGCCGCTCGGAGATACTGTCACTCATTTGCGGTAAAACGGGAGGGGGGCGATGGAGGGGAATTGGTGTGACGAATTGCGACGCTTCATAAATCAGTTGCGGCGGCCGGCCGGCGGCTCGACGCGCGCGTCGTGGGCTCCTGAGAGGAGTGTAATGTAGAGGACAGGCGCCCGTGCTTTCATCCCTCCGCCACACCTTTCCCGATGTTCCAATTGTGTGTTGGGTGCCCCCTCTCCCCCTCCCGCTCTAAACAAAAAAGAAGGAGCTCTTCTGCATCTTCAAGCTGCTTCTGCTGCTCATCCCCTCCCCCCATGATTTAATGGGGTGTTCAATGAAGCGAGGAATGAGCTCTGCGACTACGGTAGGTGGCTCCTCGAAGAGGAGGGAGAGCAGCCGGGGGCATCCGGTGGGAATTGCGAAGAAGAAGAACAAAATGAATCTGAATCCTTTTCCCCCCACTCGTTTACATCGTTTATTTTGTCTTCGGAGGACACTGAACACACGGAGGAACAGCCTACTGTAGGTGGCTAATGAGCTGATATGATACCCCTTATCACTATGATCTCTCACCACCCACGTGTTCCTCCCACCTCTTCACTTATCCGTCCGTTCATCTGGGCAACACTAGGCGTCAATCGAAAACAGTCGAGCACTTGTCACCATCTGACCAAACTTTGGCTCACCTCAAAAACGCATTACTTTCGGTGCGAATATGTCACTGCACTCAATTATTATTATGGGTCTGTTATTGTGGGAAAGGGCGGGTGGAACGGTGCGGTACGGCATTTCGGTCCTTTTTAACGATCCAAATCCCCCATTTTCATTCTTGCTTATCTGATTCAAAGTTCCCGGGCTCCCCCCGCATTTCCATGCATTCTTGAATCCTTCTCCTGAAAAAGTACATTCTTCCCAACAATCCGCAATGTAGCGTCACATGTGGTGCCGCCACACCGACGGCGTCAAACAATACGACTATTTACAGTAGTCCACATATCCCAAGAACCTTCGAACCTTCTTCTCATTCATCTAAAGAGCCGTTGAGCTCCTTCCGTGACTCCGTGCCCTGAGCATCCCTTTTCCCCGCCATATCCATTACCGTTCCCGCAATTATGCCTCCGAATGCTCCCCGACACCATCTCACAGTTCTTCCTTCTCTTCCTGCTCACCAGGTGCTCTTCCCATCGCCGTATCTCCTCTCGCCATCACACACACATATCTCCTCAATCTCCCATACATTATGCAATAATTGGGGTTCCTCCACCGGCTCCTCCGACCTAAAAACGCGTCCCACGTGATGCTCGGGATCTAGTTCACGTCCCACTCTTCCCCCACGTCTCTTTCTCTCTCGCTCACGTGGCAATTCTCCGGTTTCACGTTGCTCTCGAAACCGCCCGAACGCGCATTTCTATCGCGCCAATCCGCCGTGCAAATCGCACGGCGATCGTTCCATTTCTTCAAATCATTTCTTATTCTTCTTCTTCTTCTTCTTCTCCCGCTCCTTCGCCAACCTTCACCGTCTGTTTTTGCGCCTATTTGCACTAATCACTAATCACGCACCGTCCTAAATAATCAAACGATAACGACGACGACGAGAACGACGACGAGGCCGGCACAATATACTCGGTGAGCCGGTTCACGCCCCTAGATGTCGGCCCGCGTCACAGGAACATCATTTCTCTACTAGATGGATTATTGTGCCGCTCAGACCGTCGGCGACGAGGATGAGGAGGAGAGGTTCTCGTTCGACGTCCTCCAAGAAGATCACCCCACCCATCACACCACCATCGACATCGACTCGTTGCTCCGATTTTCCGAGGCAGAGGATGAAGAGGAGGATGAGGAGGAGGAAGAGGAAGAGGAGGAGGACGACGTGTTTCTGGGCAACTTCTTCGAGGTAAGTTTCCCCGGGGGCAGCCCGCCCGCCTAGTGCCCCTTGGCTCCGCCCCCCGTGCCGTCGATTGGACGCGACCAATTAGCTGTGTGTGTGTGTGAGAGAGAGAGTGTGTGTGTGTGTGTGGGGCGGGTCCCCCTCCCCGCCACGTCTCCTCCCGTGTGTAGAGGGGGTGTCCGATTCAGTCCAGCGACGGCGGCCGAGGACCGTATCTAGATAGACCCAGATAATCTTGGCCGCTCTCTCTCTCTATGCGTGTGTTCTAAAAACGACGACGACCACCATCAGAAGACGGAGATTCCCAAGTTCATCTTCTATAACATCTGCAATTCACATCTCAATCTGTAACTCGCGATCTCTCCCCGCTTCCCTTCTTATCTCCCTCTCTCTCTGCGGTTCCGCTGATTATTTTACCGCAGATGGTTATCACTTTCTTCTCTTTCCCGTTCCCCCTCTCTCTCTTTCCCTGCGTCTCCTCTCTTACTCCCGTGCTCCGTCCGTGCTCTTTAAGCCCTCTTCCGTCGTCTCCGTAATCCCTCTCTCTCTGCATGATCGCTAACTTTTCTCCTCTTCCAGGCGACCATGGACTACGACAAGGTCTCCACCGACTTCTCCACCGCCACCTACTCGGGAGCGTCGCTGATCGCCGCGAGCTCCGCGTCCGCTTCCGCGCCCTTCGCCACCTACAACGCGGCCGCCTACAACACCTACAAGGACTACAACACGGCGCAGACCAGTGAGTTGCTTTCGTTGTTTGTTCCTTGCTCGCCTTCTTCTTCCCAATTTCCGGACGTCTTGGGGGAAATTAACCCCTAAACACTGCTTTTTCTCTCTCGAATCGTCTCGTTTTCCAGGCTACCCGATGTTCCAACTCAACTATCCGCCGTACAACACGTCGACGGTCACCGGTGATCTCGACGGCTTCGGAGCCGACATGACGATGCAGCAGAACGTGTTCGGAGGTGAGTAGCCACCACCACCTGTGCCCCCAAAAAGGAACACTCCGGAGCCATAAAAGTTCCTCCTTTCTCTCTTTTTATCTTTACGACGCATCTCTCTCCTTCCCCCTTCCAACCACCTTGTCTTCAGCGCAAAACTCCAACTACTTCTACCCGCCGACCATCAACAGCTACAACTATGATCCGCTCGCCGCCGCCACGTCCGCCTCCGGAATCACGGTCAACAATCAGGTCAACGTGAGCATTGTCCAACAGGGAGCGACGGGCACGACGCCAGGCAACGCCAACTCGCTGACGACGGCGTCGAGCGCCGTTCAGTCTTCCGTCGTGCCGAGGAGTCAGGGACTCACGCCGACTGGCCTCGCCACGTGCTCCACGTCTTCCGGATCGTCGTCAGCTTCCAGCTCGTCCGCCAACTCGACCTCAACGCCCAAAGCGTCGGTAGTGTCGAAGGTGAATCGAGGCGGTGGCAACAACAACTGTAAGTTCCCTTCTAGAGTTCCCTAGACTCTTCCCACTTTCAGTCAACGCAGAAGGTCGAGAATGTGTGAATTGCGGAGTGCAGAACACGCCCCTGTGGCGTCGCGACGGCAGCGGACACTATCTGTGCAACGCGTGCGGTCTCTACTACAAGATGAATCAGACGAATCGGCCGTTGGTGAAGCCGAAGAAGCGGCAGGTAAGAGACATTCTCGGGTGGTGGTTTGCGACCTTGGGGGCACAAGACTCGACACTTTTTATTAGAGGCGGCGGTGGTGACGGAGGTCTCTCTCTCTCCCGACTCCCGGCTGCTGATATGATCTCACGAGGGCCATCTCCGTCTCTGCGATTCACACGCTCTCTAGCTCTCCCCCTCTCTTCCCCTCATTGAGCAATTGATCAAAAATGGACCTTATTGATGATGACAAATTGGGGGAAGGGACCCTGTAGTTAGGTCGGTGTTTCGTAACAAGTGACACGACTTGTCGCGTCTCCAGATGATGGGTTCAGGGAGATATTGCGAAACTCTGTGATAGAAGGAGGAGGATGATGGGATGAGTGGAAACATTGGTAGTTTTAGAGGAGAAGCTGAAACAGTAGAATAGGGAATGGGGCCAAACTTTCAACTAGAAATGACAATAAGCAAGAGCAACCCAAAGTTCCCATTTTCAGTTTCAAAGTGTTCCCTTTAGAAGTGGATCATTTGAAAAGCCAGTAATCTTTCAGTGAGATGTATCCATCGACCCTTATCAGTTATCTGTTATCAGTTGAGCTGCCTTGCTCCTAGAATCCTTCGAAAAGTTGGCCAGTTCTCGAGACTTTGCGTTGTTTCACTCGCTACCGTAGTCTCTGTTTCATTTCGATTCATTTCGATTCATTCCGAATGAATTCCCCCCCCCCCCTCCTCCTCTTTCACACAAAAATTTGTCGTCGTTGTCGCCTCTTTCTCCTCTTCCTCACTGAAGAAGACACCCGAAGAACCGACGAGGCGGAGGGGCAAAACAAGAGAAGAGGCGCTCGTTTCTTCTGGGGCCCCCGATAACATCTTCGCTCCCCTTCTTCTTCTTCTTCCCTTCCCGCTCGTCCCTCTCTTTTCCTCTTCCTCCCTCCCTCTCTCTCTTTCCGATTCGGTGCTGCTGAAATTCAAACGTTTCGCTGCGCGCAGCAGCGGCCCTGCCCCCTTTTTCGGCAAGAATGCGTGTGATCGGAGGAGACGTTGGAGACAGAGAGTACTGTAGGCGTCGTCGCTTTCTCCTTCGCCCACGACGACGTGTCAACGATGACGCCGACAAAGGCGTCGCATGGTTGTCAATTTTGGAATGAGGGAGGGAGAAAGAGAGAAAGACCTCATAAATTAACACCTTTGGGAGAAGGGGATCTTGCATCCATCCATCCCGCACATCTAATCGTTTCCATTTGCTCAGCAGAATGCTCAAAAACGGACGGGCGTGCAGTGCGTCAATTGTCACACGAACAACACGACGCTGTGGCGACGCAACGGCGAAGGGAATCCGGTGTGCAACGCGTGCGGACTCTACTTCAAACTGCACAATGTAAGTTTTCACTGTTTCACGAGGGGCATATTTGGAATGGGGCCCTGAAAAGAGCCAGTCGATGAAAGCGAATTGTATCATATTGAAGTGGTAGAACCATCCCACGGTCACTGTAGCTTTATTACTGTTTCGGGGGTGATACTTCAAATGGAGAGTTCTGAAAAGTGTCAATGGTTGGTTCATTCTAACAGGCCATGTCATGAGGTTTCTTTTTGCCCAACTATATCCCTATCTTCCTAGACACCCACCTGCCCTGCCTTCCGGGTCACGTAACCTCTCATAAACGGACCCCAGGGGACGGTTTACACCCCCCGTAAACCATTTCCCACTGACTTTTCGCTTTCGCCGACTGACCGACCGACAAATTGGTTGCGTGAGCGCGAAAAAAAAGCGGTGGGAGTTGCGTAATATTTAGAGTAGTCACAGATTGTAATCTTTTACCATCCTTTTGAGAGGGTATCCGTTTCCCGGCTGGGACGATCATTATTAGAGACCACCACCAGCGGCAGTGAGAGAAGGTAATTACGTTCTCGCGCACAAGCGGTTAGCAAAACATTAAGGAGGCGAAATGCCGACACCGCAGAGATAATCTGAGCGATGGATCTCTGTTATCTCTTTCTCGCTCGCTCGCGGAGTCCTTTGCCGCTAAAGTGTCATGATTGATGGGAGAGTTACCTCTAAACGAGTGCGCTCTAAAAATAATTGTTATTGGAAGGGGGAAATAAATATTTAATTGGTCGCTTTTTTGAGTGAGGGGAGGGGTGGGAAAGGTTACTGTTTCAAAGGGCAATGGGGAAGGTAGAAAGGGGCCATTGAACTCTGGTAGCAGTTCCGATTCTTGCAGGTCGAACGTCCGTTGACAATGAAGAAGGAGGGAATCCAGACGCGAAATCGCAAAATGACCGCCAAGGGAAGCGGCAAGCGAATCAAGAAGGAGCCGTCGTCGGTGCTCGGCGCGAACGGAATGAGCGTCTCCTCAGTGGCCGCGTTGCCCACCTCGTCGCTGGATCTCGATCAGTGGAACATGAAGGCGTCGCAGCCGATGCTGATGGCAACGCCGACGACCTACTTCTCGACGTCCAACTTTTACTTTGGCGGCAGCGGCGGACTCGACGATCAGCTGCACGGCGTGCTCGCGCCGACGAGCGTCATTCAGTAGTCGGCCGCCGCCACGCGGAGGAGGCGATGTGCGTGACGATGATGATGATTAGAATTGAATTTTCAACTTTGCAGGCCCATGTAATAAAATGCTCGACATTTCTTTTCTCTCTCTCTCTCTCGCAAAGCCATCCTCCCATCCCATCCCAACCCCTTATCTCGTCCCTTTTTCTGTGATATATGAACACATTTCGAACCCCTTTTCCCTCTAGAATCGACTATTCTAGTAGTATTTTCTCGTGGTTCCCCCTCTCTTTTCCACCTCATTTTCACTTTGGCTCAACTCTTCCTATGTGTATTTCCATTCCCCCCATTTCCCCCTTCCACAGTATTTTGTTCTTATTTATCGCCCCGTTTCGGACCCGGCTCTCTCTCTCTCTCTTTCTCTCTCTCACACACACTGTCTTTTATCCCCCTCGCCCTCTCAAACGAACAATCCTTATCTCCTTATCAACTCTTCCGTTTCATCCTCACCAAAAAGCCTTGATTCTTTACGAATTGCCCCTTTCTTCTCTTTTCTGGCTCTGTTCAGTGATACCAACGTCCCCCTCCCAACCACTCTGTTTTCCTATTGATTGACTAAGATTTTTGACTATTTATTGACTGATATTTGAAAATGAACAATGATTCAAATGATTTATTTTTTTGATGAAACTTGGGTATCTCCGAGAGAAACAAGCGCAGAATTAGTATTTCAAGTGAAACGGGAAAGATTTGGAAAATGGGTGAAGACAGCGCTTATGTGTAGATGTACTCATCTCTTGTCTTGCTCCGAGCTCTCAGAGCCCATCGTTCTTTCCCGTACTTTCGCACATAGAGCCTATCTAAAATTGATTTTTCATTGACTAGCTCCGACTACTATCATCGAGCGATACCTTTTCCTCTTGAAACAGAAAAGTTTCTGAATGATCAGGTGGAACATACGATCGTACCTCTCTTACCAACGATCATCGGTTTTCAGTGAAACAGCGGTCCGTCGCAAAGTGGGAGAGATTCTCTCATTCTCCCAGACCTAACATAAGCTAGAAAAGATCACTTGATAAGGTTAGTCAATGCGCAAAGCGATTGATCCGATTCGTCCATTTCGTTCTGATAGCCTGCTACCTATTTTCTAGACTATTGTTGCAAGAAAACATACGGAAGTATTAGAAGAACTTACCAAAGCACTTATCAATGATCATGTGCCTTCAGTGAAACAGAGATCCACTAGAAATGGAACAAAGTGTGAAAGTCGGTCGAAACAGAGGCTATCAGAATCCAAAGAGGAACTCCAATGATTCTAAATTTTCGAAATCTTTGACATCAGCGAAGCTGTTGTTTGTGGTTTTTCTGAAACAGGGAATCAATGCAAGATGTCTGCAAATTGTGGGGAGGGAACAATGAGAACTCGGAAAACCAAGAGACTTGGGAGTTACATTTTATCCGAATTTCACAGTTAGGTCTCACTTTCGACACAAATGTTCACTGTTCAGGTGATATATAGATATGACCAATGTTTATCTTTATATTCAATTCTGCGTATCTTCTTTATTGAACATTTTCAAACATATTAAGAGAAGGTTCAATTGAGCTGGATATTGAGATCAGCCAGTCTATTTTACTATCGGATGCCATCGAATTGGCCCCGCAACCGAGGAGAGCTTTGCCAGAGAATCTTTATATCTCGAGACTCCAAGATGTTTTTTTCATATTAATGTCAACTCTGTGAATCTTGATTTTCAGTTTCAGACGGAGGTGATAGTTGGCAAGATTTGACGATATTCATTCTTCGGTAAGCATTTACCATCAGAATCAGCGAATGTACCGAAGTCTGCAGTTCACCGCATTGGCGGGTCTCATCACGAAAACATCAAACTTTTTTGAAAATTGACATGCGCCTTTAAAATAAACTACGGTTTCTTTAAAGGCGCACGCCGATTCTCAAAACAAGTTTGATGTATTCGTGGCGAGACCCGCCGATGCGGTGAGCTGCAGACTTTGCCAAGTCTGCTGACTCTGATTATAGTTGGTTGGAACGTAGTTGGTACACTTTCATGATGAAGGACTGCGTTTTTTATCTGTTATGATAAAAAGTGATAAGAAGGTACATCATTCGGTAAAATGTTTTATTCACTTTTCTTCCCATCGTCAAAGCGTTTCACTTTAATTATGTGATAGCGATGTATATTGGCATTCACCGTCTAAAAAACACTCTGAAACAGTGAACCACCAACCATTCTTCTCTCTCTCTCTCCTCTCCCTCCAACTCATAAATCACCAAATCGTTTAGCATCTCGCCTCCATTCTCCCCTCCCCCCATCATCATTTTTTCCCCTTCCTCCCCCTGCTCCCCCCATACAACAGCTGTCCCCCCCCCCCTCGACATACTTGCGGTTGGTGGTGGTGGTGGTGGCAAACAGATTTATTGGTTTCGAAACAGGAGGGAACCAATTAATAATGCTCACAGAGATGAAGCAGAACCTATCAGTTCTCAAGGACGACGGATCAGCGGGAGGAGGGATCGACGGCCTCGGAATCCGGAGCTGCCGTCGTTTCGGAATCCGCCACTGTTGGATTGGACGTCGCCGACGAATCCTCGAGGGTTTCTGGAAGAAGTGGATGGGGGGATGAGAATACGCAGTCAAGAAGAGCCCCAATTCAACACAATTGTGAAACAGAGAATCAATGTCTTTTGAGCTCGTTCTTCTCCCACTCACCTCTGATTCTGATTGATCCTCGGACTCCTCACGTACTTGTCGAGAATGTTTCGAAAGACGCTCTGAAGTGATTCCTCCACTTCTTCCACCCTTCCGAACTCACCCTTTTCTCAATCATCGAATCAACCGCAAACACGTGGAACAGAGCAATAATGACAAGGATCAGATGGGCTCTCATCTTTCACTTTTCAAGTAACCAAACCCTTTTTATACCCCGTTCTCTCTTGTTTTCTCGACTCAATAGCAAGTGGTCATCTGTGTAGTTTGTTTATTTGTTTTGCTCAACTCGCACCCACCGAAAAAGTTCCCCTTTTTCTTTGATCCGATTAATATAACGGGTATACACAGAATAAGTTCATTTCATAGAGTTCTGAGAAATTCCAAATGAAATTCCGATTCAACGGGGAAGTACTTCCGGAAGTCAGGACGACGCTCTGAAGAACAGCTGAAACGGAGAAAGTTGGACAGTTGGACCGAGTTTTTGAAATTGTCAACTGCAATTCGAAGCAATGGATCAACAGAAAAACTGTAAAGCTACCATTCATCTGGAACTGGTGAAACGGCGAAAGAAGGGGGACATCTTGCACATCTTGTTCCAAATCCTTGTTCCCGGATAGCACTCTGTTCTTTGATGTTCGAAGTCAGAAGAAACAGTTCCTTCATCCCACCAGTTATCATTAGCAAAAAGAAAGTGAGTATCAAGAGCACTGTCAAACATTCTTGCTCCAGAATAGTTCAAGATGGGGGTAAAGTCTTGTTCCTAAGTGTGGTTTCGAGCACAAAGGAAATGTCCCATTTGGCTGTATGTACATAAGTACACCAAGAGCCAGTTTGTTACTCCTTTGAAACGCTGTTTTCGAGAACATCTTGCCACTGACCTCTGGATTTTTTGCAACAAAGTGCCCTCTAATCACTGGAGATTCGTCCTAGTTCTCAGTTCAGATCGATCTGCTCATTTTGTCGAAACTTCACAGTTTGGCGCCCATCTCTACTATTGAAATCACTCAAAGCGGCGCATTCGACGAGACAGTTCATTTCACGGCTGCCGTCGGTCTCTCGTTGAGAATACGTATGCTTCAAATCCCGGTCTTATCCCGACGTCTGTGATTTCTGTCTCACAATTCAGATGACAGTGCGGGAAACGAAGTATGCTCTGTTTTTTGTCTATAAATGGTCAGTACTAACACAATTCCAGAAGAGGTGCACTTTTCATAAAATTGTTGAAACTGACATTTTTTTGAACAAAGTTTGAAGACACTGTTTCAAGTTGTCAGTATCAGAAGGGAAAGAAAATGCTCCAGAGTGTTTCGAAAGTTCCGACGGAGCGATAAGTTTTCAAAAATAATTCATGGGTCTCCCACTAACCAGGCAAAAAAATGAACGAGAAACTAGCAAAGCGTAAGTACGAGCAGTGCTAATGATTTCGAAATTAGTATTGGAAAAGCCAATATTCATCCGCATTCTGTTGCAAACCGTGAAAGTTCTGTATAAATTCCACCGATTTTTCTGTTTTTCAAAGATTTTTGGTTCGTTGGTTTTTGCTCTGATTCACTGGCTTTTCCTCCGGTTTGCTCTTCCCGGTTCGTGGGTGACTTAACTATTTAACAAGCCAGCAGATTCTCGTGTCGTACCAGTCATTTATTCAGAAATAGTATGAAACAGTGAAAAAAAACAGACAATCGAGGGACATTCAGCCGACCTTACTGTACCGGGTGGTTCTCTTGAATCCTCCGTTTCCGTGTCCGCCGGGTCCCATGGCTCTCGGGCGGCGAGGTCTGAAAATGGAGGCAGTTGGGTCTCAGACAGAGCACACTCACCTCTCCATTCCACTTCCACGTTCACCGGTATTCTTGAACGGTTTTCCGGGGCGGTTGAACTTCTGAAATATGGAAATTTCAGAGGAATTCATTGATCCTCCAACTCACTCTATTGTTGCCGATGACTCCCGACGTCTTCTCGGATTCGGGTCCCGGAGCCGTGAGCACAAGATTGATGAGCATCAGAGTGATGAGAGCAATAGCGAATTGGGCCTTCATTGTGTCACTGATCTCCCCCGTCCGCCCATTTCCTTAAATACCCCCGTGTTTACTTCCTTATCCTTTGAACGGTCATTTTGTTTATTTGTTCTTTTCGCGAGTCGGCTCGACAAATAACTCAACTTCAACATTGTGCTCCGAGAGCATCGGGTTTCTTCTCACAGCTGTTCCGTCTCACGAGTATACCCCCACCCCCCGCTAATATGGGAGTGATCAGTGGTCAAAGTCCGGCGATTTGTGTTGACGCAAACGGAAAGAACAACACCAAAAACGACGTGCTCCCTCGAAAACGCTCTTCATTCAGTTTCACTGAACGCTGTATTTCTACCCGAATTCGCCTCCATCTTTTCCCAGTTTCAAAAAATTCATAAACTGGTACTTTCAGATTACTTTCCGCTTTCGACGCTTAAGATTGACCGGCATATTTTCCATTCGAATTTGCACCCGAATCACAAAAAGAAAGAGTTCTGAAACCGGGAACAAATTGCCACGGGGTGCTGAGGGGAACCTCATTCGAATTTTCATTTTTCGCGGGCTGCGAATTCAAAATATGCGTGTCTAACTGAATTTTCTCCGAGACTGTTTCGTGTAAAAAACACGCCGATTCATTTTCGCAAAGTAATCGTCGGAGGGCAATTTTAAGAACAGTTGAAATTTGAAAAATTGTCCGTCAAACCGTGTTTTCAAAGCCGTTCAGAACCTCTTAAAACGAGGTAGTGAGATATTGTATCCCATGAAAAACCAGAAATCCAGAATAGGCAACTCTGTAAATAATAGAGAGTGCGAGAAGGTGAGAGACGAAGAGAAAGACAGAATACATTGCCATTGCGCTGAAAATGTGTCTGCGTCTCGTTCGTCGCGGGACTCTAAATTCTGCTGAAATGCGATATCCAAGTGTTTCGAATGGGTCGCTCGTCAAAATATACACTCCAGTTTTCTGCTTCAGCTTTCAAACTTCTGACAGAGAGACCGCGAGTTTCATTGAATTGTCTAGTTGTTTTTCGAATGTTTTGTTCAAAAGACTCCGAAGTTCCTTTTGCTTTCGAACCGTTCCGGAAACAATTATTTTGTTTTTTTTGGATTCATCAGTAACGCTTCATCACTCGTGAAACCCACCAACAAATAACACTGTTTTATTGTCGCCTGTTGTTCAAGGGTATTCTCACCCTATGCGTCATTGATAGGTGATGGATTTTTGAGGAGGGGGAAGAAAGAACAGAGCATACACAGAGAAGGAGGGACACAGACAGGAAGAAAGATAAATTATACATATTCTACTAGGTTAGGATGGGGGAGAGCGAGGTGACAGAGAGGTACAGAAAATGTCAGAAATTCCGAAAATTACAGAAAAAAGCAAAGAAAAAAGGGGTGAATTTATAAAGAGGAGCTGCAACTTTAGCTGAAGCGCTAAATGTTTTGCTTATCAAAATAATGATTGGGGCTCATCAGAGAAGAACAATTATGCAGACTGTGTTGCTGGGCATTCGAATATATAAACAGAGAACATGAGACAGGATTTCCGACTCGGAAACTGAATTTCAGCCGGGAAACCGAACGCAACTCGAACCGAGCTGGAAACCCTGAAGAAACAGAGGTGGGGTGGGGGAGGGAAAGTGAAGGGGGGATATGTCTGGTCATGTTTCTACACGCTTTTACACACATATACATCAAAACTCGAGAGAGGAGATGTGCCGATTTTCAAAAGGAAAATCGGTGATAAACAGGGAGAATGAGTGGTGGGAATGTTAAAGTTACAAAATTCAGAGAAGTTAATCAAATGAAAAGATGAGAAAGAGAGGGGAAGAGAGGAGAAGAGGGGGAAGAGAAGAAGCCGGCGGGAGCGGGAGAAAGCATCTAGAAATGAGTAGGAGCTAGTCTGTTAAGGGGAACATCTAGTTAAGTTCAATATCTTCCATATCGACGTTGGTTTGGTCCTTCCGCCGTTTGTGTTGCTGAAAATCGTGGGATTAGAGGAACAAAAGCGGTTTATGCAAATGTTACAGTACGGAAACACTTTCCGATGCACTTCCGGTTCTATTTTTTGCAACATTAATCGGGTTAGAACAAGTACCGTACCTTCTTGCTCTCCTTGTCGACACTCTTGCCTCTGGCAACTTGTTTGATTTGCTTGAACGTCTTCTTCTTTTCTTTCTGCTCTTTGGCCCAATCGGCTGATTTCACGGACTCGGCTGTTTCGGCAGCAGCTCCTAGAAGCTTACGAAATCAGCATGGCTTTTGAGCCGTACTGATACTTACTCTTCTCCTGGTGCTTCTGATGACGGTACTTGCGATAACTGGCACGCCAGCGCTCAGCAGCCTCCGCAGTCATAGCAGGAGCAGTTCTACCGAAAGCAGCCTTTTCGCTCTTCTCCATTCCGAAGGCACGGAGAACGCGGAGCTGAAAGTTTGAATAAGAAATCACTGCGTACAGACAAATGACTTACATGGTTTCCGATGATGAACATTCCTCTCATCCACAAGGACTTTCCGCTTCTGCGAAGGGTCAGAGCTCTGGAGCGAGCACGAACGTTGTAGTCTCCGTTTATGTGGATTTTGGCAGCCTCGACTTCACCCTTTCCGACTTTCCAGGTCTTTGGCAACTTCTTCGATGGGATGGTGGCAACGACTTGTCCCCAGATGAGGGTGGAGAGTCCGAGAACAAGGCAGACGATCCATTGTTGAAGAGTGAGAGGGGCAGTTGAGAACCAGGCTCCTCCGAATTGAACAATGATGATCTGGGCGATGAAGGTGGTGATCCAGATGACGCAGAAGACGCGGTTCGAGGCGAGTCCCTTGAAGACGTTACGCTCTCCGTGCACCTTACGGGCGTTGATCTCATTGAAGACGGTCATCATGACGAATGCGTTGAAGACGAGAGTGAAGTGTTGGGATGGAGGGGCAAAGAGTGGCGCGTAGAGACCGGACTTGATTCCGAAGATGGAGTCTCCGTAGAAGAAGATTCCGAAGATGATGACGAGTTGGTAGAGAGCGTGGCACAGGATGTTCTTGACCATGGTTCTCGAGATGAGCGACTTCTTACGGCCGTATGGCTTTCTGTTCAATAGCTCGTCAGTTGGTTGTTCGGTGGCAAGAGCAAGCGAAGCGAGGGTGTCCATGATAAGGTTGATCCAGAGCATGTGGACGGCCTTCAGCGGCGAGTCGGAGACAGTGACGGCTCCAATGAATGCGGTGATAACGGCGACGACGTTGACGGTGAGTTGGAATTGCAGGAATTTCGAGATCGAATCGTACACGTTGCGGCCCCACATGACTGCCTTGACGATGGAGGTGAAGTTGTCGTCGGTGAGGATGATATCAGAAGCCTCCTTGGCCACATCAGTTCCAGCGATTCCCATGGCAAATCCGACGTCGGCCTTCTTGAGAGCCGGTCCGTCATTGGTTCCGTCTCCGGTGACAGCGACGATTTCGCGTTGTGGAGTGGCCTTCGAGTCGATGATTCCCTTGACGAGAGTGTACTTGTCGGCTGGTTGAGCACGAGCGAGGACACGGAGACGTGGCCAGATTTCGTCGAGTTTTGCTTGCGACACTTTTCCGTTCTCATCTCTGATTCTCTCGTTGAATTCTTTTCCCTCCAGAGCCAAGAAATCCTCTCCGGGTTCGAGAATCTTACACGACATCGCAATGGCTCTCGCCGTCATGATGTTGTCTCCGGTGACCATTCTGACTGTGATTCCGGCCTTTTTGCATTTGGAAATGGCAGCTGGGACTTCTGGACGCACTGGATCCTGGATACCGCAGATGGCGATGCCAGTGAAGTTCTCGTACATCGAGTCCTCATCCCACGGAATTTCCGATTCTTCGGCGAATTCGATCTGCAAAAAATTAAGTGATGGGTGGGAAAAGAAAAACAGTGATAGTGAGAAGATCAAGAAGCAGCAGGAAGATCGGAGAAGAGAAAGAAGAGATCCTGTTTCGGCGAACTAAATGATACTACGCGCTCTGATGTGGTGATTCTATGATCTTTCATCTTGTCATAGGAAGTCAAAGACAGTAACTTTTGAACTGAATTCAGCGAAACATTTGACTTCCGCTAATCACAAATTGCTACAGATTGTTTTCGTCATGAGAAGAATCTAGTCAATGAAACCGTAATTTTGACACCTACCTCAGTCTTCTCCAATTCTCTGGTTCCCTTGCGGATGAAAGTCTTGTAGGCGACGCAGATGGTTCTCAGTCCACTGTTGGCCATCTCGTGGATGATAGTTGATGTGATCTCCTTGAGGCGGTCATCATTGAGCTTGTGTGGCTTTCCGTCGGATCCGAGCAAGTAAGAGCATCTGCCAAGAACGATCTCGGAAGCTCCCTTGCAGTAGACTCTGTATCCAATGTTCTGCCCGTTCTCGACGTACGGAACAACAGTCATCATGCACTTTCTCGACGAGTTGAAGGTGTAGACTTTGGTGAAGTCGTGTTCCGGGAATCGCTTTCTGATGGCTGCGTAGTCTCCACCGAGTCTGTTGACGAATCCAAGCAGTCCGCATTCCGTCTTGTTTCCGAGCTGTTGAACTTGCTCTCCGACCTTGGTTGGCTCAACGATCATCGAGTTGTAGGCACTGTTGATGGCAATAGCTTCCATGAGAATGGGGCCAGTGACGCCTGGGAGATTGGCTCCGTGCGGTTGAGATTCCTGGCTGGTGTAGTGGTTTCCGTTGATGTACGACTGAACGACGGTCATCCGGTTGGTGGTGAGGGTTCCGGTCTTGTCGGAGCAGATGGAGGTCGCATTTCCCATGGTCTCGCAGGCGTCCAAATGACGGACCAAGTTGTTGTCGTACATCATTTTCTTGACCGAATAGGTGAGAGCAAGGGCGATGGCGAGTGGGAGACCTTCTGGGATGGAGATAACGAGGATGGTGACGGCGATGATGAAGAACTTGACGAACATCTGGATGTCGACGAGCGAGAACTCGTACTTTTCAACGACATAGTGCTGGATACAGAAGCGGGTGATGAGGACGATCAGGGCGATGACGGCGATGGTAGTTCCGCAGTAGATGATTTGCAGAGCCAGCTTGGAGAGTTTCGCCTGAAGGACCGACTTGGCAGTCAGATCGTCGTCTCCGGATTTCGAGCTGTCAGATGAGGTGGCATTGGAAGATGATCCTGATGAGCTGGATGAAGAAGAAGAGCTCGAAGACGTCGAAGTAGAGTCATCGTCGTCAACGCCAGACTTTCCGGCGCCGAGAAGAGTCATGATGATACCGGTTTGCGAGTTGACACCGACTGCAGTGATGAGCATCTTTCCGGATCCCTCCATGGCGTATGTTCCCGAGAGGAGGACTGGATCGGATTCGATGGATTTCTTGATGTGATCGGATTCTCCAGTAAGCGATGACTCATCGATCTAGAAAATAATCATGTTAAACCGGCGAAAAAGCAAAAACTCTGTACCTTCAAGTCGTTACTCTGGATAAGAAATCCGTCGGCCGGCAGAAGATCTCCGTACTTGACACGTGCAATGTCACCAACGACAAGATCCGAAACGGGTACGTCAATGGCTTCACCATTACGGATCACAGAGAACTTTTGACCGGTCTCGATTTTTTCCTGAAAATAAAAATGAATAGTTTCAATTGATTCTCGATATTCTTCAATACCTGCAAACTTCTAAACTGTCGTTCTTTCGAGTAGTCGTTGACGGCGGTGACGAGCACGACGACGATGACGCAGAGCAGAATGGCGACTCCTTCGATCCATGCGGTTCCGTGTCCCTCCGACGGGGCTTCGGTGGTGGTTGGGAGAGTTCCGTTCAGAAAGAGAGTGGTTGCAATCGTCGTCGCGTTGATGAGCGTTTGCGTCGCGTCCTCGGCCGCCGATGTCGGTTCGTAGAATGATAGCGCTAGGTTAATGAAGCCAGAAAGAACAAGGATGATAAGAGTTGGGTCCTGCAAAAAACGGAGATGATCGCGAGCTCATTCTCTATCGCTCACCTTGCACGCATCGATGACGAGTCGCAAGAAGCCCTTGCTCTTGGCCGGCGGGATCGTGTTCGCTCCGTACACATGTCGTCGTCGATCGAGGTCCGCCTGTTCTCCGGCGAGACCAACGAGCGAGTCGGTCTTGAGCTTTTTGCACAATCCCTCGACGCCTTCGTGTTCCGTCGACAGCTGTAGACAGTAGATGTGTGTTTCGCCCTCCCGTTTTGCAGCGGTGGTAGTAGTAGCATATGATAAACAGGTGACACCTTCTAGTTCTTTCTTTCTCTCTCACGCATAGTTTAGTTCTCGAGACGCCTATTGTTGTTATGTGAATTCCGTCTACTAACTATAGGTCACTTTCAGCCACCTGTCACCTCTCTTTCTATTGTCTTTCTTTGTGTTTCTTCTACCGTTTCAAGGCCGTCAGTACGCCTGCCGCCGTATCATCATTTATCTGATTATCAGTTGGTTTTTCAACACGGTCAGCAGGTGAGAAAAAGAAATGGAGAGAGAGAGGCAGAAATCAGAATGACGTCTCTAGATTGGAAAACAGGCGCGGCGCCCACCACCCGCACAAGGAATCGTATTTCAGAAGCCACGTTTCTGATTCGAACTGTGTGCCGAAAGTGTAGCGCAATTTTTGGACTCGATGAATTGAAACTTTAAAGTGGGGATTATGGTTGAAAAATGCGAGACCGTTTAAATTTAAATAAATAAATAAAAAGAAACTCACTCTTACTATCGCCTCAGCACCGCGAGCCTCCATGAGTCCGCGAAGATCGGCAAGACTGCAGCCAAACTCTTTAGCATCCTGAAATAAAGTTTGTTTGTTTGGTTTCAGTTTAAAAAATCATTGCATTTTTTCTGAAATCCCCTAAACTTTCATTTTTAAAATCTAAACCTTTTTCTTCTCCTCCCCTTTCGGTTCTCGTTTCCAGAAATAGACAATGAGTCGTCCAACGAAACAAACGACAAGAATGATAGCGATAATAGGCATTTTTAGTCGATTTCGAAAATTTCAAAAAGACGACGCATCAGAGAAATAAATCACAATGGAAGTAACCGTTTCTTTCTCGTCTTTTACTTTCTCCCTTCCAAACTGTTTTCGGCGAATTGAACAGACGGTCAGAAGAGACACACACATATCGGTCAATGTTTTCTAGAGAAAAAGAGACTGGAAGGTCACATGGACACGTTTCACACCGGCAGACGGTTCTGTTTCTTTGAAGTCGTGTGTTCCTCGCGTCATTTTTATTTGCTTATCTTTTCTCTTCCGATTCTGATCTCTCATTTGTTTGTTCCTTTCAACGTGAACTTTGAGAATTCGTTTGAAATCACCTCATCATAGGTATGAGCTCTGCGCAATCTCATGCCGCGACTTCCCTTCCGATTCGCTTTTGGATGCGGTGGAGAGCTCTCCGATTCGAATGAAAACTGAGAAAAAGAACAGCAAATCGATTGATATCAAGATGCGATTAGAAGATAACGTGTTCAAAAGTTGAAAGTTCAGAGAGAAGATAAGATAATGAATGGCGGAAATAGGCAAGTCAACTGACCGGAAATCTGCAGAAACTATTTGAAACCCTAAAAACAGGTAACAGGTAATCTAGACAGAAGACTGAACAAGAAAATAAGGAAGATTAAATTAGGTCAGTCTACCAAACGGAAACTGGAGGTATCAAGTTATTTTGGAATGATATCGAAAGATCCCTAATTCTTCGTTTGGTCTATTCCTGATTTTTCGATACCTCTGATTGACTTCGGCGAATCCCTTATCTCGAGAAATTGAGAGATCAAAAGTTTCTACTAGAATCTAGCACGTGTTCCGCGTAAAGAACGTCCAAAAAGGTTCATTTCGGTGTGAACCTTGATAAGGAACCCGCTGAACTGATTGAAGATAGGCCAGAGGTTACGTAAGGTTATCAAGAATCACAAGTCAGAAACGGGTTTCGAGTTTCGATGGAAGGAAACGGTAAATGAGATTAGCCGTCGAGGATAAAGGGATAATCAACTGGGTCAGGAAAGAAGAAGTAGATCGCTGGAGCGCGGTTACATCGAGATCCGAGTTGGCATTGAAACAAGCTTGTAACTAGTTAAGATCAAGAACTTATGGATCGTCTAGGGAAGCAGTTGGAAGAATCGATGGAACCGTCAAAAAACGACGATAAATCAAAATCATTACGATTCGGAAACGCATCTTTTGGGTAGAGAGTATCGGATTATCATATCATCCTCCTCCTCCTCCTCCCCCGCTTCCTCCTCCTTCATTTCACTGTATCATCATCGCAGTCCTGTTCAAAACGAAAACCGAACTGACGCCAAAAAGAGAGGGACAATGGTGATGATGAAGAGTGAGAGAGCGACGACACGGGGGGAGCGGATCGAAAAGAGAAGAAGGAGCGACACGACAATTGATCATAGGACGGCGTCTTCTTCTTCTCCATCGTCGGGGCGGTGGCCCCTCCTCTTATCACTCTCCCCCCTCTCTCTCTTCACATGTACGTTTCGATATGTCATCAGTCATCTTGGGGTCCCAAACTGTCTTCAAATCTGACCGAGAGAGTTGGAGGGTGCTGGAGAAACACGGGCATATTTACTTCTCTCATCGTTGGCTTCCGCCCCATTCGGTCAATGGGGACGGCCCGTCGACGTCATTATTCGAGGACGGATGGACCGACGGATACTATCTTTCTCTCTCTCTCTTATCACTTCTTATCAACTCCTTCTTCTAGCCGGTCGCTTCATCTTCTCACTCACGTAACACCTTCTTCTTTCGTTCCCCGCTTCTGACCATCCTTTTTTACACTCGCCCGTCATTTTCCGCAATTTCTCTGTTTTTACTCGGCGCCCAACTTTGAACTAACGATTATCCAGTTTTGTAAGTGAATATGCGGACTACGTTTGAATAATGACCGAAATGACGGGCAGACGAACTATTTCCGCCGGTCAAACTCCGGATCGGTGTAGCGGAACGAGAAATCGTCGAAGACTACGGTTTTTTGATTTTTTAGTTGGGAAACTGTGTTCTGATCTGCTCAAAGATGAGATTAAAATCTTCATCTATCGGTCATTTATATCTCCGATTAATCATCTCCGCCTCATAAATGACTCATAAACTATCGGAACGTCGTGTACGATTCACGTGTTCATCTCTGGATCGTCACGTGAAACATGAAACATTCGGCTGATTTCGGTGGTGGCTAAGCTGACTTTTTTTTTCGGCTACCGCATCATTCAAAAAGTGTAACTATTCAGAAGAGAAAAAAGTGATTGAAGAAGAAGAAAAAGTGATCGAAGAAGAAAAAAGTGAAAACACAGGTGACCTATAGACGCCGTCACCGAGACACTCTGTTTCATTGTTCCCGGGTACTTTGAAAGGGCACGGGAAGTGATATGTTTGATGGGGAATATTACACACTGTACCCGGTACTATCAATTCATTGACCAGGTGTCTTTGGCTTGTCGGGCGCTTGCCGCGGGGTTTCTGAAGCGCGAGGAGAGAGATTTTCATGGAAAAGGAGCCAGAGCGAGGTTTCTGAATTTTGACAAAACTGGGATAATATATGTGGCCAAATTGAGCTACTCAACCCGCGAAAGGCTCTGCGTCCTAGATTTTCCCGGAATTTCAGTATTTTCAGCACTTTTCGAGCCCCATCACTCACCTTTGCCTTTCCTGCGTTAGTATCAGGAGAGGTGTGATGGTGGCCGTTCGCCGCCGCCACACCGTTTGTTTCAGTTCCTTCGGTTACATTTTGGCTCTTTTGCATTCCACGAGACGATTCAATTGTCGACAGCTTCGAAGACTTTGGATAGAGGCGATCGGTGATGTGCCGATGAGCCTTTTCCCTGGAACAAACACACATTGTGAACTGACTGACGGGAGGAACGGAGGGGCGAGCGCGATGTCTCGCATCGCATAAAGGCACCGCAATGGATTGTTTATAACGGGAAGAGGCAAGTGCGGGGGAGGCAGAAACGTGATATTTGACGAACAGGGCACCGTGGGGAAAGTCGAAAAGAAGCCAAGAGTTATCAGAGTGAAGAGAACAAGAAAATTGGCGAAATGCGAGGAAATCGTGACTATTTATACCGAGAAACTGTGCATGAGTCATGAAAATGATGAAAATATCAGGAAAAAAATGAATGAAACCAGAAAAACAGCGACGTTTTTTAGAAATTGGTGCCATTTTTAGATGTTTTTTTTTCTCTTTTTGAATTCAAAAAAATGAGCGCGCTCTGTGAACACCATGACGTAAGATTGCGTACTCGCGTACAGTAACCTTCGAATTAATTATTTTTTTCAAAAAAAATAATTCGATTTTTTCTCGAATTCCACCCATTTTTCAAAGCGAAGAGCGATGGGAAAACTGAAATTCAAGAGCACCGCGCCGTATTTATATGGAATCTATCGATACAGTACACTAGAGTCGGCGATAATCGCGTGAAATTTGCATACGCCGTGCGTTTGTGACTGGAAAATGCACTTTCGAGAGCACGAGTTTAACTCGATTTCATTGATCGGAAACGGTTAATCTGCACAAATGCTAATTTTCTTTCGGGCGCATTGCGGCAATGGCGTATACAGAAATTTGATGCCGCTGGAGGGACGAATTGTCATCGAAAATCAACGAGAGGGGGGAGAAAAGAGCAGAATGTGTTACGACCAGGTATCGGGAGAACAATGGCGGGGTCGACCGATTGCCATCTGGGCCCCCCACGGAGGTCACTTTCTCAGAACACTTTTACAGCCGTGCACACAGTGTGCACCGTATACCGTCCAAATGATTCTCACCCAATTTGTGCGTCAAATTGAGTGTTTCTCAGTCAGAAGTTTCCACTTCCCCCACAGTAACAATGACCAATTTGTTTTGTTTAACATGTTCATTCACTGAATAAATGTTTTAAAAATGAAAGAAAAAGGAAAATTTGAAAGAAATTCGAAAAAAAAAATTCAAAATCACAATTTTCGCATTGCATCGTTTTTGTTCTTCTCGCCGACGATTCCGATATGTTTGGCACCAACCACCATTTCACTATTATGAGTTCGCCGCGAGCGTGGACTCCGCAGTCGCGGTGTCGGTGTAGGTCCCGCAACGAAAGAGCGAGGCAGCGCGTAAATTTCAGAGACGCAAACAATTACAAAACTTTTCGCGCCAAAATCGAGAACCACGCTCGCGGCGAACTCACAATATTCATGTCGAAACCTGGAAATGGAAAGTATTTAGTTTCCTGGTCACACGGCAACGGAAATTTACATTTGGCCAAATACGTGGCAAATTGCGACGCGCGTGCACCGTCAGTTGGGCGCTGTGCGAGACGCTGATGAAGTCGATGATTTCCGGCGATTCGATGGGCATTTTCAGCAGTTTCAGCCAGATTTCGTCGATCCGCCGATCGAGTTTCTCCTTGTTCTGCTCGATTCGCACACGGTAGCGCTGGAAAATCGATAGTTCGTCGAGTGGGTTTCGACACAGTTTTGGTACGGAAACACAGTGCGCCTATTCTTTTTCGACTCTTTAATCAAAATCAGCAGAAGTGGCGGAGTCTGCAGTTCACCGCATCGACGGGTCTCGCCACGAAAACCTTAACCTTTTTCGAAAATCGACATGCAAAAGTATTATGAGTTCGCCGCGAGCGTGGTCCTCATTTTTAAGCTTAAAAATTATCTGGGTCTCTGAAATTTACGTGCTGCCTCGCTCTTTCGTTGCGGGACTTTCGCCGACACCGCAACTGCAGACTCCACGCTCGCGGCGAACTCATAATAACCAAAAACATGCAATCCACAGTAGTTTGTTTAATGGCGCATGTCGATTTTCAAAAAAAAAAAACAGATTTATGTTTTCGTGGCGAGACCCACCGATGCCGTGAATTGCAGACTTCGCCACCTCGGCTGATTTTTGATAATAAGTAAATGAATTAAATTCGAATTTCCCTGCGAGACTCATGTCGAATGTCTACGTCTAAAATTCGTCGAACTATTGCACTGACGGAACAGCCTGCGAACAATAGAGACGCAGAGACAACTGGAGGGCAGAGGAGCGCGTTTGCATTGTGTGTGCACAGTCAGACAACGGGAATTCCAGCCAAAAAGGGCACTTACAGTCTGAAAATAGTTGCACTCGTCGCTGAGCTCTTTCGCCGCCTTGGCCGGCAGCAACTCCATCGCTTCTCTGGCTCTGTCTCGTTCGACGAGCAGCACTTTCAGATCCTTGAACAGATTCTCCGACAGTTTGAACGAAAATTCGCGGATCCTATAACGAAGAGCCCTTATCAGTGATATCTCTCTATTCTTACAAGTTCTCCTTGTCACTGGAAGAACTGAAAGGTCCGTTGATTCTCGAATCCGTTCGGAAATGAGCAGTTTGAGCGGTTTGAGCCAACATGGACGTTTGGGAAGACGTGGTTCTCATTAGAATCGGCGCCGCTTCTGGAATTCAGGACGGTTGTTCGGTAGAGCGCACTTCCTCCCTCACCTTTTTCGGTGGATTGCAGCTGGAAGAATCGCGTCTCGACGATCTGATCGTTGATCTCCAACTCTTCGTCCACTTCCCGATCTTTCTCCTCTTTTCCCATACTCTGAAAATGTGTCCAATAGAGCGCACTTGCAACATCTCGAGGGAAACTCACCAAATTCGACTCAATCGGTTTCGAATCGGCGAATACGACTTTGAGGGGCGACAACGCATTTCCGATCGACCTTCAAGAACAAAATCACTGTTTTCTCTGTTTCATCGTAAAATTTTATGAGGTGTCAAGTTGGAAATTTCAATTGTTTTTTCATTTTTTAAATTGCAAACACCGTCAACACCAAATGCAGGATTATAAAGAGTTTCGAATTCGGAATATTCGCGCGACATTTGATACTCAGTATGAACAGCAAAATGGTCGATTCTCAGTAGAGCGCGCTTCCTGTGTGATTTAGCAATCTCATGAAACATCAATTTGGGATAAATTTCCTGCAAAAGTTGAAACTTCTGCGCCGATCGCGACGCAGCGGCGACGCGGCCGAATATGCGTTCTCTCGCAACGAAAACGGCTTTTTCGACAAAAAGTACGGTAGAAAAGCCGCGTCGCGGTCGGCGCAGAAGTTTCACCTTTTGCAGGACGGATAATATGTGCCGTTCCAAATTTATAACAAAATCGGCAGTTTCTTCCAGAAACGCTTCTTTCGTCATTTGACTCAAATGATTTGAGCGTGTTTGCATAGTTCCGTGAGCTCTCCAGGTGTCCATGGCTCAGTGTTAGTTCATTTCATTGGCACCCACCTGTTACTATCCGAAGTGGACGGTCCATCGACCAATGGACCATTGAAACTCGCCTCATGACTCTTCGTGTTGCTACTCTCGTAGAGATAGTCCCAGAATCTGGAAGCCTTCATTCTTCCCTTCTTCTTCTTTCAATCCCCTCACCTATCCACTTCGTGCACATCTATCTCACTCTGCGTCTCCGTCGCCTCCTTCAAATTCATCTTGTACGTGGACTTCTTCAGACTGCTCACAGTCACACTTGACGAGAGAAGCGACTCTTCGGTGCTCTGCAAATGGGAGAATCTGGGAGATTAGCCGAGAGTTCTTGTCGGAAAGTGTTCTGTTTCAGACGGCACACGATTCGTCACAAAACCCATTATCATTGCTATAGAGTTTTGGGAACTGCCAAAGTGAAAAAACAACACGAAAGAGTTGATATGTTTGTGAACAGACCGCAGTGATTAGCAACCTCGAATCTTCTGTGCTCTCAACGGCAAACAAGAACGCAACGTTCAGTTTCCAGTTGTTCTCAGCGCTATTTCTCTTATCATCCAGTGGAATGATTTGTTATTGTGCGTTGTTCATGTGCGCTGTTCAAAACCACTCTTCGAAACAGAAAAACGTTTGGTGACTGTCTATCCCCCATTTTGCAAAAAAAAGTTCGGCACCTCGTTCCAAATGCGCTTTTTGTTGGAGTAGAGAAGGGTATTAGAGAATGTTCTGGAGGCTTCCCACACTATAAAATAAGGAAGAGCCGCATCCAGGACCATCCGAATTTCAGTCGGAAGCACTCATTGGAGTTCGATTCGGCCAACTGTTCCACTGTGTAGTTCAGTGTGAACAATGAATTCAAAGACGTTTGAAACAGTGAAGTATTTGTTCATTTCAAACACTTTCAGACTTCATTCGTAAAGTGATGTAAAATGAAAGAAACTGCAAAGATTTTGAACACTTTCTCAGGTTAAAATTGAAATTCACGATAAACTTTCTTGCGTTTTAATCGCTCATTCCAGCTCTTTTGTGAGTTGAAAACCGCTAAAAACATATCGGAAATTTCGAACGGATTTAGTTTTTTCTAAAGATTCTGAACTGGTTCCAGTTAAATTTTACAACAAAAAGCTAAATTCACAGTTTCAAGAAGCGCATTCATATGCGCACTGTTGAATAAAATACGCTCCCACATCGTCTTTTTTTGCCTTTCTAACAAGTGTAAAGTTGGAAAAACTATTCCATAACATTCTTTCGCACCTTAACAGGTAACCAGATTCGTGGCGAGACCCACAAAATCAGCGGAGCGAGTTTACACTAAGATTCTTGTAAATTTTTTGAGAAACTTTTATGTGCCTCTTTTGGAATTGATTTCAGTTGAAAGTTGAGTTAAATTCACAGTTTCAAGAAGCGCATTACAGTGCTGCTCACTCAGGAATGATGTTTCTCTTTTCTGTATCTTGGATCACTCTCAAAGATTCTTCAGAAGTTATTCGAAATGATCTACTTGATATACAGGCAGTGCTTCAACAACTATTGAAACCGGAGAACCCACAACCGGTAAATCATGCGATTGGGTTGTGATTGAAACGGAGAACCTGCCGAGACGCATAATCTCACCTGATGTACAATTCCTCTCGGGTTTTCCGTCGTTTCATGGTTCTCGGTCTCATTGTCATTTCCAACTTGGACTTCCTTCTCCTCTCCTTTCACTTCCTCCTCCTCCTCTTTCCTCTCTTCCGCCTTTCCTCCCCCTCCTTCTTCCTCTGCCAAATTCTCCGTCGACGCCTCCACCCACATCTCCGTGCGACTCTTCCGTTCGTCCGAATCGAACGGATCCGCGAACACATTAGTGACCAGATGGCCGGCGCGTTCAATGTACATACGCATCTCCTCCTCGTAGCTGATCTCTTTCGCCTGACTCGATGTGATGTCGTTGGATGAGTTGCTGGAAGCGATGCGTGTGAAGAATAGATGCGTTGATTACCTGTTATCACTATCAGTGAGTGATAGTGTCGATGGAATATCCACATGCCACGCCTCGCCCAACTCGTAGTCCGGTTGACCGTTGATCTCAATGTCCGAGACGCCGCTCGAGTTGGACATCTGGAAACAATTGAGACAATTGAGGGAATTTCGAATGAGGAATGAAATAGGAAAACGCTCAACTATCTGTTTCACTGAACGATCAACATCCTTCTTATTTTGGAATGAGGGTGAAGGGTAAAAGGTCTCTCCGCTGTATCTAGCGCTGACGGAGGATAGACGATTCTGGACGAAACACAAGTGAATCGATCAGGTGGATGTTACGGCTGTATTTATCAATTGAGAATTTAAATCACTCTGGGCAAGAGAGGACTGATCTACCTTTCACAACTACACTACCCATTCACCCCTTTGCCAAGAATACTTGCTACGAAACAGTGAACTTTCAAAATTTCGAACGTGTGATTTTTTTTGACCTGACCATTTCGGAAATCTTTGGGGGAATGTCAGAATACGGTCTTGGAACACGTTTAGCGAAAGAGCAAAAGTGGAACGTCATTTCGTCATGGCTTGTTTTAGGATGGCAACAATTGTGCTGAAAGACGTCAAAATGGCTTCTCACACAAGAGATTCTCAGCTTGCAAAAGTTATTTCCCGATATTTACGTGTCTGGATTAGTTGGTTCAACTGGTTCAATTGGCCAATGTTACCATCGCAAAATACCCCTAATCACTGTTTTTCCGTTTCAACAGTAACGGTAAATTATCGAATGAATGAATCACCCGGTGAAAATTAACATTGAAAATTAGCTTTTTGTCAATTTATGTTTTGGAAATGAGCTCAAGTTGAAGCTTATCAACCCACGAACACTTCTCTTTGTGAAGCTTGTAAACTAGAGCCCCCCCCCCAAAGCAAGAAATTTCAAAATTTCGAAAAAAAAAACATCTCTGTTCCACAATGGCATCAAAAGACAGAGTTTGTGATAAAGGTAATGGGTCTCTTTCTTTATCATTTGCAAGGAAAATGTCATTGGCAGTTGGAAAAAGAGATGTGCAGTCTGGCGAAATCCTTCTGCCAAGTGTTTGCCACCGGCTATTTCAATGATTGCCCAGGCGGAAGCCGCGGCTGCCGTGTTGACAGGGGTTGGAGCAGCGAGCAGAGGTGGCGAATTAACACTATCAAAATGGAATAACTGTTGCGTTAGCACTCCGGCTCTCAGAGTTGGAGTGGGCACATTTTGGGAATTGTTTTTGCTAGCCAGAAACAGTATACTCATATTGCCAGAATATGAACCATTTACCTTTAGGAACCAGCGCAGTCAATGGAAACATTTCGAAAATCTCTTTGAAAATGAGCTTCTTGTCAATTTACGGTTTGGAAAATGAGCACCAGCTTCTCTTTATGAAGTTTGTAAGCTAGAGCCCCCCCCAAAGCAAGACATTTCAAAGGTTCGGAAAAAAAACATCTCTGTTCCACAAGGGCATCAAAAAACAGAGTTTGCGATAAAAGGTGGTAATCGAAGAGGACCTCAAGGGACAATAAACATTAATGTACAGAATCCTCCCCGTCTTGAGAAGGATCAAAACAAAAACAAATATTTCCGACTTCAGAAACCGGGTCTTCTCCTTTTCATTAGATGCTCTATTGATTCAGTTGACCTACGTACGAGTGATGAACTAATCAACTGAAAATGCGCAAAAGCAATATCGAAAAAGCGGTGATGATTTCCGTTTGAGCCCAAATGGCTCAGTGGCAAAACAAGACAGAGAGAGAATGGAAAGGTGTGTCCGTTTGGGGGCCGACCAGGTGTCGTCTTGTCTTCTTCCTCCTCGCCGCGTCGATCCGACCACAATTAGTTAGCGATGCCGCACGCGTTTCCACGGCGACCACCACCACTACCCGCCCAGCCGTGACGCCTTTTTGACAGAGTGTTTTTGACGTGTGCAGCAGCAACAGCAGCACATGCCCTGTTTTCCGCTAGCATTGGCTCGAATTGAGATCAATGGAGTACGAGAAATAGTAGTGTAGAGGATATCAGTAGTTATTGGAATTTTCATAGAAACAGTGAAAAACGATCACGGTTTCGAACTTGAGACAAATCTTTAGAAGTGTGCCTTGTTTAATGTGAGTGATTCAAGCAGATCTGACATATAGTAACCCCGACAACTCGCAACTCTTGCAGCTCTCGCAACTGAGCTATTTTTAGTGATAATTGCAAAATGGAGCCAAAAACCCTACAAAATGAGCGAAAATCAGTCAGCTTTTCAAGCGCATGCAGTTGCGAGTCGTCGCGGAGTCTTGAGGCGAAAGTGTCTTCAAAAAGTCAGCTTTGCTATTAATATAATATTTTGTTATTTACATTTTTGAAATAATGCCTTTTCGAAGACACTATCGCCAAAAGGAGGCTTTGGAAACGAGTTCAAGCAATTGAAACTCTGTTTTTCTATGAAGAAGTTCAATGAAAAGAACATTTTTTCCAAAACTTCACGCGGTTTCCAGGGATATCCATGTGTCAGTGGAACAGTGGAAGAAATACCCATTGAATTAAACAATCATTCAACATCTCTTTAGCAATCATTTGAAACAGTGAAAACAACCCACCAGATGACTCATATTCTCCTCGTGCTTCCTCATCCGATCCCTCCTCCGTGCCTGATAATCGACGAACGAAGACTGAAGCGATATCGAGTCGACTGTCATGTTCCATTCGGGATCACTGGAAAACACGGGGCGTATTGTGGTTTGCAGTTTCTCACAGAGTGGTTAGAGATTCTCATCGAACTGCGAACATTATCACCGTTTTATTGATGTATTTCTGAATATAAATGTACTGTTCCGAGGACGGAATTTTCAGTTTTATGTGTTTATGCACCAGGTTAACGTTTAAAGGGTTGGAGATTGATTTTCAAGGGTATCGCTATCAAATTCCCTTGTAAAGTTATCATGGAATGGGGTGAAACCATGCATTGTCCGTTCATTCCGCCGAAAACGTGTTCGTGTGTCGAGCGAGAGAGTGCGCTGCCACCAGAGACGCCAGACGAGCAACACACGACACACGGGGGACGAGGCGGAGGATTCTCGGCCAGCTGAACATGTTTCTCTTCCCTTTCAGATCCTCTCATTGGAGCGCGTTTTGCAGCGAAATGAATGGACACTATATACTGTTTCAGCTACATTTCATTATCCAATGTCGAACGACATCCACAATGTACTCATGTTGTCTTATCATTGCAACAGTTTCTATAAAATGGAGATGCCATGCTGCATGAGTACATTGGGGCTGTCGTTCGACATTGGATAACGAAATGTAGTTGAAACAGTATATATTGTCCGTTCATTTCGCCGAAAAACGCGCTCCAATGAGAGGATCTGGAAGGGAAGAGAAACATGTTTCGCTGGCCTAGAAACCTCCGCCTCGTCCCCCCCTTGTGTCGATTTACGGGAGCCGCGCCGGAATCAATGCAATATCATCTCAAACGCCCATTTTCCCCATTGATTCATTGATCTACCCTATCCTCTTCCCCCCAACAACTCACGTCCGACTCGTCATTGTGACTCCCTCACTCGTCAGTGCCACCGGCTCACTGTGACTTCTCCGGAACAGCATTCGCTTTTGTTTCTGGTCCATATCACCTGAACTTCTGCGGTTATCAATGAAACATTTGAATCAACTCCCACCCAAATGTCTACACGTCGCCTCGAGAACCTCCGCTGTCATTTCGGTTGAGTAGCATTGGTACAATCTGGAAATAGACTGGAATTGGAGAGGAGAAACCAAAAGTCTAACTAGTCCAACTTGCAGAATCTCTCTCTTTTTAAATAAATCTTTGGAAAAAAACTCAAAATGCATCCCGAAAAAGAAGAGGAAAAGATAGAAAAGAGAGGGGGAAACGAATGAATAATAGATGGTCTGATATGATGATGATGATAGAGATGAGATGATAAATGAGGAGAGAGAGAAGAGGAGCGAATGGGTGAGAGAGAATGCAATGAGAGCGGCTTCAGGGGGGTGTCTGGGGAGAGTACTACTACTACTCATTCAACGGATTGGAGGATACGAATGTGTTATTGTCTGAGAGGGTGTCTAGGGAGTTCTGTTTCAGACAACAATTGAACGTGGCTGTTCATCTATGCTATTGATGAGCTAGATCTCCAAATCAAAGAAATCCCCAAATCCATTCCCAATGCTTGAGAAACCCCCGTGGATTGGTTGCAGAGGCCAATCAGCGCGGTGGTGGCCGAGTTTTTCCCTTCTCTTCCAACATAGCGGAAACATTTTAAGAACAATAAATCACTTGGAAATCCTGAAGGTAAGTAGTTGTATTCTGTTTCAGAGTGGACAGGCAATCAGAAGGCGATTGATTATGATTATTTGAATTGTTTACAACCAAGTCTGTAAAAAGAGCGCCGCCGGCCACGGCTTGTTTGGAAACTTGTTCACCTATGAGGTTGAGCTACATGTCCCTTTAAGTTTCTACAGTAGTCGGTCGCAGCGTTTGCGATTTTAATTGCAAAAGCCGCGCTCCGGCCGCGTTTACAGGCTTGTCCACAATCTTGGAAGAATCAAGTAAACCTTCGCACCGGCTAACGTCGACCCTCTGTAAAAAAGGCTGGATTTGGCGTTTCGGCAATGCATTTCTCTCCTGTTCACGTGAAATTTGTAGAGAACCCGGCGGAATGGGAGTATGAAAAAAGCGAATCCTCTAGGAGAAATGGAAAAAGTGAATGATTTGATTTCCACTTGATTCACTGTTTCACTACGAACTCATACGTTCCGATTGAATCTAACCAAGTTTTTGCAGTCGGTGAATCAGTATATCTCGAGATTGATACGAGATATCAGAAAGTTGTCAACAGCAAACTTGTAGTCCTAGTTATGATCTACAAGTTTGCTGTTGGCAACTTTTTGATATATCTTATCAATCTCCAGATATAATGATTTTCTGGGACAGCACTTGGAGTGGCGCTCTATTCGCGGAAATAGGGTACTGCCCAAGAAGAAAGCACTTTGAGTGATAAAACAAAGTGATGAACTTGATATGAAACAGAACAACTGCTTAATAATGACGATGCAGTTATTCCAAAGAAACATATCAATTGTTTCATGAAACGATTCCAAATACAGTCTGTTCTCGAAGAACATTCTGGAATTACAGATTCAATTTTGAGATGAATAATGAATTCAAGGACTCTCCAAAATAATGACCGTTGCAAATGGGATTGAATAGCCATGATGGGGGTTTGAGAAAGTGATCGATGTGGTCTTGACAAACTATTCTCTAAAAAGTCCCAATTTCAATCGAAAATAGAGATTGCGGAAGCAAAAAACGCCAGAAGAAAGAGAAGAGAGAGTCTAGTCAACGGCTGATTTCATTAGAGCCAAAGAGGCGTTGACGTCTCCTTCACAGAATAATTACGAGCTGGAGCCTTCAAAGAACAAGCGATTCTTCTAAAAGTTCCTTCAGTAAAGAGTACATATATGGAACCGCAAAGAGACAAAGAGAGATAATCGGCATCGGATGGGGAGGAGGGAGGGTTCCGGAATCGGAGGAGGGGGGTTTGGGAGAGAGAGATTCCAATTTGCAACCGCTTTTCCAATTTCCGATTATGCCGTGTTTCCAATGGAAAAACAAACAAACGGCTACGAAGTTGATCTACATTCTCAGTGGAAATGTCCGATGTGAAGGGGAGAAGTTGTGCTTTGTGCTCTCTCAAGAAACATCTCTCATAATGAACAGAAGCTCACCTTGAGTAGTATAGTCAGTGATAGAGGGGGAGTAGAATGGAATGATGATGATGAGGAGGAGGAGGAGAATGAGAGGGAGGATAAACAAAAACAATATACGACGCTTTCTCTCTCTTTCCTTTTCAATCGGCCAAACGGATTAATCTCGCAAGAGTTTCGGCAGGATTACGGGGGGAGAGAGAAAGAGAGCGACGGAAAGGATGGTGATTCCCGACAGAAATGTTTCAGTTATCATTGCCTCATGTTATCAGGTAGCTTTGAAACTGAAATTTACAGTTTTTTAGCTGAACACTTCGAAGCTCTTCGAACTTTTTCCGTTTCGCTGGACCTTTGAGAAAAGATTTTCAATCGGGTCTATACTTTTTTTTTTCTTGTAAGACTCCGGTTCTTTTCTGCTAATAGCTTAATGATAACCAGTGGTAACCAGTGATAACAGATATCAAACCGACTGTTTCAAAAAGAGTTAAAGAAGAACTTTGTTTCCTATGAGAACCAGTTGAGAGTCTCACTTTGAGTCGTTTTATCTTCTTCATTGCCCCCTCATTTTACACTTGACCCACGGCTTTTGCACGCCCCTTACGCCAATTTTCACCCACTCTCTATCAATTTTTCCCCGTTTCCTGTTGTATAGATACCACTGGTTGTTTGAATACATAGATTGGGAAGTTTTTCTAGCAATTAAATAGCAGCCAAAGATGGACTGTTTCATATGAGAACGAGTGGATCCCGTACTATTTCTGTACTATACAGTCACGAAGTCGGAAGGCAAATTTCACAATAACATCCCGGTCACCGTACAAAACGATATTATATTTATATTACTGTTACGTCTTCGGTAGTTCAGTATCTCTTCGATTTTTTGTTTGATGCACCGGTGCATGAGGAACTGTTCTAGTGGCTCTACCCGCTAAAAGAGGGATTTAGAAAAAAAAGAGGGATTTAGAAAAAAAAGAGGGATTTAGAAAAAAAAGAGGGATTTAGAAAAAATAAAGGGATTTAGAAAAAATAAAGGGATTTAGAAAAAAAAGAGGGATTTTCAGAAAAAAAGGGGATTTAGAAATGATAGCATAAAAATGATGAGTCGATATCATTTTTTCAGAAAATGAACAGTATTCGAATATTCAAAGTTCATGTTACCCTTTTTGATAGTTATAATGTTTTCACTTGTTTTTCAATTCCTCATCAGATTTTTCGATTTCTTATCAGAAACAGTGTTTTTCCGACTATTTCATTTTTTCAAAGTGTCCCAGGCTTCGATGACTTATGGCAAAATAACCTGAACCACTCCATTCGTTTACACTTTTTGAAGATGTATTCGGAGAGTTGCTGGTGCTCATACCACGATTGCCAACCTCTTTTTTAGTTTGTTTATTGATTTCGTCTATTTCGGGTAGCTTTTTCGAGTATGAGACGATACCCCTCGATCAGTTTCTTTCTCTCCAAATAGTTTTTCTGTTACAGAGGAACGGAAGATTGACGAGTCCGTTCCCCACTTTTTGTACATGATGTTCAACCGGGACTGGTATAAAGCTACGACCAAGTTGACCGTGTACTATGCCATGAATCATCGAAGTCTGGGACACTTTGAAAAAATGAAATAGTCGGAAAAACACTGTTTCATGATAAGAAATCGAAAAATCTGATGAGGAATTGAATAACAAGTGAAAACATTATAACTATCAAAAAGGGTAACATGAACTTTGAATATTCGAATACTGTTCATTTTCTGAAAAAATGATATCGACTCAACATTTTTATGCTATCATTTCTAAATCCCCTTTTTTTCTGAGAATCCCTCTTTTTTCTGAAAATCCCTCTTTTTTTTTCTAAATCCCTCTTTTTTTTCTAAATCCCTTTATTTTTTCTAAGTCCCTCTTTTTTTTCTAAGTCCCTCTTTTTTTTCTAAGTCCCTCTTTTTTTTCTAAGTCCCTCTTTTTTTTCTAAGTCCCTCTTTTTTTTCTAAGTCCCTCTTTTTTTTCTAAGTCCCTCTTTTTTTTCTAAGTCCCTCTTTTTTTTCTAAGTCCCTCTTTTTTTTCTAAATCCCTCTTTTTTTTCTAAGTCCCTCTTTTTTTTCTAAATCCCTCTTTTTTTTCTAAATCCCTCTTTTTTTTCTAAGTCCCTCTTTTTTTTCTAAATCCCTCTTTTTTTTCTAAATCCCTCTTTTAGCGGGTAGAGCCGTTCTAGTTACTCTCAAACGAGACAAATGATATCTTCCCTGTTCGAATGGTTTCATGAAACTGTAGGTAATGCGTCTAGTTCAGATTGGAACGTTTTGCAGGAAATGAGTAGAAAACTGTAGAAACAGTGAGTTATTCGAACTAACAATTTCAGATCATTGCTAAATCCGCCTCATTCTCGAATCAGACAGTTTTTGGTTCTCAATCAGATGGTTAACGTAAATCACTGATGAGCTATCACACATGGGAATCAGCTAACGAACACACGGGAGTTTGGCACTTCTGCATTACGGTAAATATGGGGAAGATCGAAAAGGACATTCAATGTAACATTGCAAAAAGGAGAGAGGAACGGCTGAACCATTGAACTGGGACGAAAGTCAGGTTCAATTCGAAGACCAAGAGCCTTTTCCTGTTTCAGATTCTTGAGAAAGAACTTCTCAAATGATCAAATTAACGATAATCCAAAGATTAGTCTATACCCATTGAACCCTCGGAAATAGACTCACCTGCGTCTCGTGATGGTATTTTCGCGTGTCGCAATGTGTACAGTACTCTTCGGATGGTAGGGTAGCTGCAGGAAGCAGAACATGGGCGGATGTCGCTACGAGAGCATCTGCAAGGCTGCGAACTTTGTAAAGCGAACGAGAACAAGATCCCGTGCTAATTATAAGGTTTCGTTCGTTTCCACTATCCCTCTTTCTCTCTCTACAGAACGAGAGAGAGTGTGGAAATGCGAGAGACGGAGACACAAAAGCAGGTGGGATCGGTTTCAAAGTGCAATTTCCTGGCCGCTGCTGCTGCTACCGCTGCTGCTAGGCGGCTAACCTAAATTGGATGTAGTCGGAAGGTAGATGGATGATGAACAAAGAGAAATTGGACAGAGAGAGAGGAGGAAGCGCAGAGACGCAGGGCGGGCAGAGAGAAAAGAGCACAGCGGCGGAGACAGGTGCATTACTCAAATGAATGCGCAACGAGAAGAGGGAGCAGCGAAGAGACGGGACGGCAGGAGGAGGAGGAGGAGGAGGTGGCATAAATTTTTGGGGGTGACACATGAAGCTCCCGGCCGCTTTTGTGAGCCGGAGGAAGAGGAGACATGCACACTGGAATTTATGAGAACGGAAGAGCAATTGGGAGGGGGGGGAGCTCTTGTGAGAATAGGAGGAAGGGACCATGTTGGGAAATATTGAAAGTTTCCTGTTTCAAAGTAAACGGATAGGAAGAGAATGGTGGGATAAACAGTGTGTGTACATATAGCGCAGTTGGGCCGAACTCCGTTTCCCGATTCCCGCGGTTTTTGGGCTTTCCGTTTTTGGCAACTCAAAATTTTCATTCCGCCCAACTCTGGTATATAGGACTACAGAGAAAATGATCTAGATAGATGGTTAGTGATTTCTATGAAACACTCTAGGAGACTTTAACAATCACTGTAAGAACCACTTGAAATCGGGTCAAATAGTTTCGGTTACAGGAAAACGTTATCAACGGGCACGGTTCCAATGTGCATTGATGGTGTAAATTCTAGTTCAGGACACTATTTAAATTCGCTTTTTAACTTTAATCACATAAACTATGAGACGCACCGTAATCCCAAAAACTGCCGGACAATGATTATATGTCGAGATTGATAAGAGATATCAAAAAGGTGTCAACTGCAAACTTGTAGATCGTAACTAGGACTACAAGTTTGCTGTTGACAACTTTCTGATATCTCTAATCAATCTCGAGATATAATGGTTCTGCGGCAGCGAGTTTTTACGGTAATCAGAATTGATCTCACACAACAATTAATCGGATCATTCTTAACATTTTCTATTCGACAAACAATCAATTTCTCGAAAATCAGAGCAACATATTGAATCGCTGAAAAAAAACAAATTTTTTTGTAGATCAAATGCCGTAATAACAAGTTTTCTCGAAAAGCCTTGAAAACGTAGACCGATTATGGTGTTAGCCAATGTCTCCTCTCAAGGACGATGCAAGCAAAACTATGAACATTGTACTTATTTCATGGAGTATTTCGAGAAACGGTCCATGTTCCTGCGAGTACTGAGAAATTTGACACTTGAAAGGAATCGCAGAGTGTGCATTGATAGGAAAAACAGCACTTCAGCATCCAACAACTGTCTGAAACTGGAGAACTTTCAAGAATATGGGGAGGACACCAAGGACATTTCACCAGGAAACTACTGATTTTGGTACCAATACAGCTTTTTAAAATTATACCGATGCTAGATGCTCAAATCATCGGAAGATCACTTTTTAATGTTAAAAGAGCGCAACCCCAAATGCTGCCGGAGAATCATTATATCTCTTATCAATCTCAAGATATAATGTTTATCTTCACGGTGCCGCTCTATTCGAGAAAATAGTGTAACTATCTGTTTCAGCTTTGCCTAAATATCCTTCATAGCCACTACTCGAAAGTCCCGCTCACCCGGCCTCTCCTCGTAAGATTCCTGGAATTGCTGAACACCCGCCTCCGCCTCCCTTTGACACCTTCATCAAAAATGAGCCCATTCTTCTTCTCCATGGATACCAAACACTTCCCCCCGAAACCATTCTGTTTCGCACTACATTCATCTCATCTCAGCCCGTCGGTTTTCCGCTTTCTTTGCGATTTCCAAAAATGTCATTGCCAACGTCAGATGAGGGTTTGCGAAGGCGAAAGGACTCGTTGTCGGTGAGTGAGAGCATCCGTCAAACGGAGCATTTGCCGTCATTTGAGGATGAGTTCGATTCGGAGTTGGACGACAACGAGATGAAGGCGATTGTGAACGACATCGAGCAGGACAAGCTGCACGACGAAACGCCGGAGACACGGTGGACGTGAGTGGCCAGGGGACAAACTGAACGGCTGTTTTGACACACTTTGAAGGCGTTGGGGAGTCATTTCAGATCAGTTCCATCAGTTGTTGACATATCAATCCCCTCCAATAGAAAACAGTTTGCAGTCGGTTCAAGACGCACATGAAGGACTGGGGAGAGACGGCGACGATCCACGGAGTTCCCCACATGGCGCAGGCGCACACCACTTACTCGATCATCGTCTGGAGCATCATTCTGATCGTGAGCGCCGTCGGATTCGTCTACATGTTCACCACGATTCTCGCCTCCTACCTCGCCTTCAGCGTCGTCGTCAATCTGAATTCTGGCCTCGAGTCGGAAGCGTTTCCCTCGATTACATTCTGCAATACAAATCCGTACAAATTGAGCAAAATGTCTGGAGTGCCCGAGTTGAATGCTCTTCTGACTGTCTATCAGGCGTCTGCCGATGGAACGTTGTCGTGATTCAAATGAACTATTGAGTTGTGAATTCTCTCTCTTCCGACGTACTAGCACAGAAGAACAAAGAAAACATCAAATGAACCAGTTGAAACCGAAACATAGAGTTAACACCTGACCAAGCAAGAACTTACAGAAGTTTTCAAGAGAAAAAGTCTGCTGAAAAACAAAATTCGTCTAACTTCACTTTTGGGTGGCAAAAAGTTTTCTGTTTCATCGAAATATTCAAACCATAATCCTGAGATTTTAACTCTGATAGAGGGACTATTTGAATGTTCAACGCCGTGGTGAACAAGTCAGCAAATGCGCTCTAATGCGCTCGTGGAAAACACCCCTTCGGAAGAATAATTATATCTCGAGATTGATAAGAGATATCAAAATGTTGTCAACAGCACACATGTAGATCATACCTAGGACTACAAGTTTGTTGTTGACAACTTTCTGATATCTCTAATCAATCTCGAGATATAATGATTCCCCAGCGTTTGGTGTGACGTTAGAACTTTTACCGTAGATCTACAATGTGTAAAAGGAATTCTAAACTATGTAGACATTCCTCAAATAACACCATCTCATCTAAAAATCTGTCAGAGAAACCCAACTACACCCTTATATACTTACTCCTCCGGTAGATAGGCAGATGGCAATGTCTGCCTCTCCATGGGGTTTATGTCGGAGACGCAGTGCTGTCCACTGATTGTCACAATATGCCAACTGGGTCACAAAACGGACTATCACAATAAGGGAATGAGTTCATCTGACAGACAAGACCTCTTAATACCGTAATTGTAATCATCACTGCTTTTCACCTACAGCAATCTTCAAATTGTCTAGTTTCCGTAGTCTCCGTAGTCTTCTAAATGATGACAAACGGAGGACGAGTATATAGTCTTGAAGATCCCCTGAAACCTTCCCCTCACAATGGGTCTACTCATCATCATCGGCCTTTTTCTAATTGCTCTCTACGTTGCCAACTTCTACTGGAAAGTCAGCAAATACCCCAAAGGACCGTTTCCTCTGCCATTCTTTGGCAATATTCTCCAGGTACTCTCATATGAATTGCTCCTCTCAAATGCTCCTGTCTCAGTTCCCCGCAGAGAACATCCATTTGTATTACGACGAGCTCTCGAAGATCTACGGACCGGTGTTCACCGTCTGGACGCCGCTTCCCAATATCGTCCTGACTGATTATGAGCATGTGAAGGAGGCGTTCGTTAGAAAAGGTGATCTACTGTTTTTGAATGTACTGGAAAGCGGCCCATTTCAGGAAACACGTTCACCTACCGTTCGCACCGTCCTCCGGAAACCCTCCTCCAAGCTCACGTCAACACTGGAGTCCTCGTCTCCGATGGGGATGTGTGGAGGACGCAAAGAAGGACATCTCTCAAGATCCTCCGAGACTTTGGAATGGGCCGAACGCTGATGGAGGAGCAAGTCGAGAGATCTGTTCTCTCGCTGCTCGACCAACTGGAGAACGGGGTTCCCGATGGAAACGCGGCGGACGTCTTCTGGCCGATCCAGCTGTGTGTGGGCAATGTGATCAACGAGACGTTGTTCGGGTTCCACTTCCACTGGGAGCACGCGGAGAAGTTCGAGAAGTTTGTGAAAGTCATCGACCGTCACGCGAGAATGTTCCGCAACGCCATTCCGCTGTTTGTGTCCTCCTTCAATTGGTTGAAATATGTGCCTGTGATTGGAGAAATCGGGTATTATAAGATCAAAAGGAACATTGATACGGTAAGAGATCAGAACCCCTCGAGTCCGGAAACCGGTGACGTTCAGTATCTAAAATTCATCGAGGACGAAGTGGCCGTTCAAATCGAGAAGTACGACAAGGAGTCGGAGCCTCGAAACTTCGTCCACGCCTACTTGCACGAGATGGAAACATCCGGGAATCCCGAATTGGAGTGAGCATGAATCTCCCTTTTCAACTGTCAATGGCAGATTCCTTTCACATTTTACACTGAGCACTTGGACCACTTCCGAAACCTTCTCTTTCTTCCAGCACCAAGAACCTCATCGCTTCGGTTCTCGACTTCTGGTTGGCCGGAATGGAGACGACGTCGAACGCTCTCCGTTGGCATTTGGCGTATGTTATGAAGTACCCGGAGGTTCAGGACAGAGTTCGGAGGGAGATAGTGGAGGTGGTGGGCAGTGGAAGACTGCCGTCGATGGCCGATAGGGCTCAGATGCCGTACACGCAAGCAGTGATTCATGAGGTTCAGAGGCACTCGAATATGATCCCTCTTCTACTTTCCCACATGTGTGAGTGATACGGCGGGTTCAAAAGACGCGAGTCAAGATAACGATTCGTTCGCTAAAAACGCCTTTTTTTAAAAATCCAGAATATCTGTTTTTTGGCGGATTTTGGAACGCTGAATGCGATACCAAGTATTACTCTTTTCTTTGCTCGAAATGTATCAGGTCCTTGAAACAGAAATCCAACGTTTTGCAGGTATCGAAGACACCTCGTTCTCCGGAATAACCGTACCTGCCGGAACGAACATCTACGCTCAAATCTGGTCCATCATGAAGCATGATCCGGTGTTCGAGGATCCCGATGTTTTCAATCCCGAGCGATTCCTTCTTGCCGATGGGAGAACGTTCAATAAGGTGAATTTTTTCAAAAGACATGCCAACGAATTGATGGATTTCCAGGCGGTTCTCGAGAAAAACATCCCATTCGGAATCGGGAAGCGGGCGTGTGTCGGCGAGGGACTCGCACGAATGGAACTGTTCTTGATCTTCACGGCTCTTCTTCAAAAGTACGATTTTGTGGCTAATTCGAAGATCGACTTGACGCCAGATTGGGGAGCAGTGCTTACTGTGAAACCTTACACTTGTAAGCTGATTCCGCAGTTCTAATAGTGGTCGTCTGATGCGAAATAAAGTTATTCAATCGTCTGCAGTAAAAAAAGGCACAAGCAAGGTGGAAAAAAATGAACAAGAAGCAGGCGAAAAAGAGGAGGGAATCACAATGAACGAGTGGAGAATTGGGTGCAGTAGAGTATTGAGTGGGGGGAAAATAGATAATTATGTTCGGTTGTTGTATTTAGTTAAGTAGCGAGTATAGCTCTGACAAACTGAAAATGCAGGGTCGGTGAGGAAATGCACGATTTCTGAACTTTGAAAAGCAAGGAAGCTACACTTTTTTGGTGA
Source organism: Caenorhabditis macrosperma (assembly GCA_963932285.1). Classification (NCBI taxonomy): domain Eukaryota; kingdom Metazoa; phylum Nematoda; class Chromadorea; order Rhabditida; family Rhabditidae; genus Caenorhabditis; species Caenorhabditis macrosperma. The sequence continues at coordinate 5,350,290 of OZ010620.1, forward strand.
AGTTCTCCGGGAAGACGCCTCTTTTTCCGTCCTCCAACTCGCCGAGCCTCCATCCATCGTCCAACTGATCTTTGTCGTTGGCCTCGATCACTTTGATCTTCATTCCCGGCTCGAAGCTCAGCTCATCAGTGTCCACTGCTTTGTAGGAGTGAGTGGAGGTGACGAAGTACAACGTCTTTCTCTTCTCGTTTGTTATTCCGTCGAGAGGTTTTGGCGCCGGTTCCGTTTCGTCCTTTTTCTCTTCCTTCTCGGGGTTCTCGACTTCAGTAGACTCATCGTCGTCGTCGAATGGGTTGGATGGCTCCTATAATAGAGAAAAGTTCACATCTGTCCCATGTGATTCTGGTGAATAACTTGAAACGTACGCCCCTCTCTACTGCTCAAAAGTGCTGCCCCACCTGTCTCCCGATCCCAACATATCCCGCAAGTGCTCACCTTCTTCTCTCTCCTCGCGGCAGCAATGGCTTGATCAGCGGCAGCTGTTTGTTGAGCGTTTAGCTTCTGAACAACAACCCACATATTATTACATCGTTTTTCGAGGATAGGTTTTGAAAGAAGAAAAGAAGTTGATCCTTCTCTTTTTCACTTCACGAACAAAGAAGTCAACTAACCGGATAGACTTTGGCCTCGATCTTCTCCTCGACATCTGTCGGCGTCGCCGTCTCTTCATCGTCTTCGTCGTCGAATGGGTTGGTGGAGTTGGCCTGGAAAACACATTGGGTTAGAGAGGGGTGTGTGTCTGTGTGTTATCTCTAGATCACTCCCCAGTACATCAAGATAACCCACCAATGAAGCGACACTTTCTCTTGGTTTTGCCGACGGCACAGGTGCCGGTGTTGGTGCGGGAGACGGCGAAACGACGATCGACGGAGATGGAGTGGATTGCCGATTTGAGGCGTTCTGCAAGCAATAACAACTGATTGATCTCCTAATTTGAAAAGTATTCTTACATCCACCGGCTTATTCGGGTCAGGAGTTTGTGGTGCATCGCCAGAATGAAGAGAGCTGGTGTCAATTGGAGTCAGAGCGCGAGCTTCCGGTCGGGCGACTCTCAGATAGTCCATCGACTCTCCGAGTTTGTCCAGTTGCATGACGATTTGTTTGTGGAACTGAAACAAATTTTCAAATTATTAGGTGGATTAGGCCTTTTCTGAAGAACTTACCTTGCTGGCATCCGTCTGATAAATACTGTTCGCGTTGAAAAGCGTCTGGAGGGTGTCGACGAAGAACGTGATACGGCTGTCGTAAACAGCTGGCAGGATCTGAAAATCGGATAATTTCAAGAAAATTCAGATTATTCAGAGGTACCTCAAGAAGCTCGCTGTTCATTTCTGTGTACAGCTGCTCGGCGGATTGAAGCTCAACAGTGGCCTTGGCCAATTTTGGATCGTTGTCCTGCAAAACACGAAATATTTATAATCAAGACGTGGAAGTTATTAAAATACCTTCTTGCTGGACGCCTTCACACTGTTGAACGAGTTCTTGGCACTATCGTAATCGACGAGTTTTCGACCGCGCTTTTCAATCTGCAATTTATGATTTTCAATAGATTCCATGTCGATCTACTGAAAGTACCTTTTTCTTGAGCTCAGGGAACTGGTTGACATACTGAGTGACCGTCTGGGGAAGGTCTTCGCACACTGTCTTCTCAAGCTCATTCGTTTGAATGTCAAGGTTCTGAAATAGAAGAATTAAAATTACTTGCAAAAAAAGATGGAAAACTCACATCGAAAATGGCAGTCAAATGCTCTCTGTCCGGCCAATCTGCCTCGTATGCCTCCCGAATTGTGTCTCGGAGCTGCTTTTCGGCTCCCAGCAGAGTTTTCAGAGCGGCGGCGTAGATCTGTAAGGTGTGAATTGAATGTTCCGGTTTCTGGTGTTTTCTAATTCAAGAAAAGTTTGATTCGAGTACTAGAACTTTGATGTACGAATTTTTTGTACTTATTTCCGGGGTGTCGAGTTATTTTTAGAGATACATTTTGGATAGACATTGTATTTTTGAAAAATTAACACACTAATTAGCTCACCTTGACATCTTTGTGCAGCTTTTCACACGCTTTGCTCTGTTTGCTCAGATTGGCGGCGTGCTGATCGAAAACCTCATCCTGCGTGGCTTTGGCCTTTCCGATTCCTTCGAGAAGCTGCAAAATCTCTCCGTCATTGCGAAATCCTTCTCTCTCTCTCTCACAAACCTTTTCTTTGGTGCGATTTGTGGCCTTTTTGAGGTGCTTGTTGAACAAATCAGCCATTTGTGGCTGGAAAATACAGGTTTCGGTTCGGAAAAAAACGGGCGAAACAGAGAAATGAAGGGAAGAGGAGAGAAGAAAAGAATGTTTCGTTCGTGAAAAACAGCCCGGAATGACGTGCGTTTCACAGCGTCCTAGATCGGAAATAGGAAAACCCCGCGAAAATCATGCGCCTTCACTGACGCGTTTCGCGTGTGTCTGCGTCTCTTCTCTCCACACTCTCTCGCCGCCTGATTATGTGTGCTTTTCCAGTTTGAGGGAAGAAAGCTCTTTTTCAAAAATCTGACCTCTGACACTTGTAAAGCATGAAATTCTGCGTCGATTGGTTTTTAGAGCGCAAAATTTGGTCGCGTATTCGCGGAGTTGATGACTCTCAAAGTTTCAACGGGAAGCAACCGATTTCGGCAGTTTCGGAGAAATTCCAAGAAGCCGGGCAACTTTAGTCACTTTTTGGTGTCTATGGATTATAGAGGGTTCTCTTGCGCACATTTTAAGCTACCGAACGTCCCGAAAAGTTGAAAACCGACAGAGTTGATGCAGTTTTTATGAAATGTCGTTTTTAGAAATCGCTCAAAACGTGTGAAAACGCAATTTCATAAAAATATTTTAGTAAAATCAAACATTCAGTTCCATTTTCTACAAGTATTTATTCGATTTGCCACATTTAATATGGAAAATCGCCGGAAATCGGCAAAACAAATTTTAGAAATTTTTTAGGCGGCGAGAGAGTATTTTGACCGAGAGACGCCAGACGAAAGCGCGAAATCCTATTTCCGATCTGGGACGCTGTGCGTTTTGATAAAAAATAGCGGAGAGGAGGACTCGTCTGTTTCTCGCTCTCTCCCCACAAAACGAACCGAAAGGAGACCAATAATCGATGGTTGTTGTCTGAAGAGACGGCAGACAACGAGAGACGGGCGAGAGAGTGTGCGGAGGGGAGAGACGGAGAGAGAGATGGGAACGATTAGGCGTCCGCCTGGAACGATGCATTCCACGCATCGCTTCGCTTCTTTTTTGGACAAAAAAAGAGACAATTTTCCCCTAAAAGATTTATGGAGTTTCATCGATTCTGCATAACGGGAAAAGTGCGCTCTGCTGATGGACTTATTCAAGTTGCATTTCGATGTTATTTCGCGACGTTTCGCGACGTATTTTTCCAATTCAAACGACGTCGCGAAACGTCGCGAAGCGACGCGAAACTCGAGTTTCACGACGTTTCACAACAGTGCTAAATAGTTTTGCGACTGTGGGTCTCGCAGCGATCGCTCGTAAATCTACCCAAAGGCGTTTTTGCACTGTTGTGAAACGTCGCGAAACGTCGTGAAACTCGAGTTTCGCGTCGTTTCGCGACGTTTCGCGACGTCGTTTGAATTGGAAAAATACGTCGCGAAACGTCGCGAAATAGCATCGAAATGCAACTTGAATAAGTCCATGAGAATTGAGAGTTCTTGCGGAAGATTCAAAGAAAAAATAACTGCTCTGGCAATTCATTTGGAATCAAATTTGATAAAAGTGGAATTAGATTTGAAAAGGCTCATTTGTGAATCAAATTGGAAGAAAGTGGAATTAGATTTAATTAAATCTAATTCCAGATTTTGTATTGCAAAACGCGTCAGCAAATATATGGCGCATTTGCTGCCGGCCATTTTTACCTCATTTATTTTTTCAAACTTGTTCGTTTTCGAGTTATTTTTCACCGTTTTTTGCATATTTTCTTGATGTTTTTTGTCGCATGCAAAGAACAAAATGTTTTTTAGTTTTTGCCTTTTTTTTCTCAATGCATTGACATGTATTGTTGCAAAAACAGTTAGCCTTTCTGGCGACCATTTTTAATTGTGTTTAGGGTGTTTTCAAGTTGAAGGCTCGATAGAAGTTGAAGAGCCAAGAATCGTCTGAACGGAAATTAACAGGAGAAATGGTAATTTGTCACCTCGATTCCCGCTTCCAAAAAATCTTCAGAATCTGTTCCGGATGAGCAAAATGTGAGAGAACACTTCCACTTTTCCGATTTCGCCGGTGTCACTAGGAATTAATAAGGAATCAAATGTTGCCACCAAAAAAGAAGTCGATTTCCAGTAAGCAACGCCATTCGTGAATAACCGTAAATTTCACTAATTTGAAGATGGCACGTTAGTGTTTCCACCGACTCGGAAATGAAGAAATGGCAAATTGAAAAACGGACTGCTCCTTCCATACAGTTTTTTTTCGATTCGGTACGTTTAAATAACATTTCGGAATTAATATGAAGATGAATAAATTTACAGAATTTCCATCTGCAACAATCGGAGAATCGTTTGCGATTTTTGATTGCATGTGGAAAGGATTGCATCATACCATAGCCGAAAATCCTGCTCGTTGTGAGTTATATTTCTCACACAGATCGAACGTATATCACTTATTTTACAGAAATAGTACTTCGTAATCAAAAATAGGAGACAACGACCGATTCGCCGATCAACTACAAAATATATACAAATATCATGTAGAATTCTAGAGAATTATTTTTTTGATACTATTTTTTACATGTAAGTCCACTTTTTTTCCCCCATTACTTGTTTCCGGCTGTTTCCTGGTTTTTGAAGTAACTTCCTTTGATAATAAATATTTCGTTTTCGTTCTTTCAAAAGAAAAAAATTAAACACCGCGAGGGTACGATGCTCCAGACCAATATTGGAATTAAATCTAATGAATTTGGAATCAAATTTGATAAAAGTGGAATTAGATTTGACGAAAGTGGAATCAAATTTGGTTCCGTGGGATTTCCACTTTTGTCAAATCTAATTCCACATTTGTCAAATTTGATTCCAAATGAATTGCCAGAGTGTGCAGTTGGTGAAAAATAATTAAACTGTTGTTTAGGGTCTGTTTTCAGAGATGAAAATAATAAACTTCAGTTGAAAGTACTTTTCGCTTTTAGCTTTTAGCAGGAAATTAAGCACTTTGCAGGAAAAATGTCGAAAATTTGCAAAAAAAAAAGCAGGAAAGTAAAAAAACAACCGGCGTAAATCTACACTTAAAGGCGCATGGTGTTCGGAGACGCATGGGTCTCGTCACGAAATGGAAAGTTTTACTGTAGTTTTCTGAAATTTTTATCGGTTTTTGGCGATTTCATAATTTTTTTCAACATCTAAATACTTGACGATTTTCAAAAAACAAAAAATTAAAATTAGAAAAAAGAAGAAACCATCGCGAAGACCCATCACTCAAACTGAACTCTCTCCAAATCAACGTTGTAGAATCCGAAAAAGAATCCGAAAAACAAACTTTCTCTCGTTCATGAAGCATTGTTTGATGAGTCGACCAGTATGAAACCGATTCTATGACAATTGTATTTCGATGAATCAGTTTATGTGAAATTGCCAGGCACAATGAAAAAAGAGATGGGAGGGGAAACAGAAATAGCGGAGAAAAGTTTGAGAGAAAGAAATTAATATTTGTGTTGAAATTGGAATATTTATCAATTGATAAACTTATGTGTTATCGATGAAACAGGGGTTCACGAGAAATTGAGGTCAAATTCAGCTGTTCAACATTGATGGTCTCGCAACGATTTCCTGATTTCCCTGACTGAGAACAGTGTCCAAAAGCCGTCCCGATCTGTCTGTTTGACACTAAACGGTCACCCTGTATAGAAAAATGTCTATTTGAGAAATCGAAACTCGAAAAAAAACTCTGTTAATTTTTTTTGTTTTTTTATCGAATTAAAAAAAACAAATAAAAGGATGGAATGAAAACAGGACAATATAGGAATGAGAGTAGAACATGAAAAGATAACATAAGATCAGAATCAGTCAATTTAGTCTCCGCCTCTTGGGTCCCAATGAGGCGATGGCGTCGGCGAAACTCCTCTTCAGAGTCACCTCATTTCTTCTTTTGACGTTCGGAACCACTGCACACGCACGCGGATCGTAGACGGGATGGGAAGCGGAAGGGGTTGGTGGAGGAGGAGGGGCACGGCCACGGGACTTCGGAGCAGCCTTTCTCTTAGGCTGCTGGTTGGTGAAAGAGCTCTTTGCATCTGAAATTACTTGTTGAAACAGTTGTTAAGAGAGAGAGAACAACAAACCTTCTCTTTTCGTTCTCTCTCCCGACTTGGCGCATTTTGGAGCAGGAGTCCTTTTCTTTGGCGCCGAAATTGGAGCAGGAGTCGTGGGAGCTATTGGAGCAGTTCTGGAGACCGTTGCCTTCTTGCTCGTCGTCGGTCTCTTTCCCTTTGGCGGTGTGTTGGAGAAGGTGACAACTGGAATGATGGATTGTAAAATATCTGGATGGATGAAAGAAACACTTACCTTTTCCGTTTCTCGTCTCATTCAATTGGGCCGTCTTCGGTGGGGCAGTTTCTTGGATCGGTTCCTTGGCGATTTTGATGTTCACGACGTCTTCGTCGTCGGAGGAATCCGAATCGGAGTAATCCGAGGAGTCGGCACAGTTGTCCCGAACAGGTTTCTCCATCGGCGGCATTCTCTTGGCGGGAGCAGCGCATTGAACCAAACGGTTGAGTGGCTGAGCTGTCGTGGGTGTCCCTTTAGCGGAGATGGTGTCCTTGACGTCAGCGTCCTCGTCATCTGAGGAGATCGATGAATCGGAGCAGTCCGAGGAGTCGGAAGAGTCGGAAGAGTCGGAGGAGCTGTCCCGACATGGCTCCTCGTCCATCTTCACCATTTTTTTGACCGGAGCAGCCCGTTGGACTGGTCGATTGGGTTCTGACGGAGTTTTTTCAACAGTCGGCAATGGCGTCTGTCTGTCCAATCGCTCGATCTTCGATGAGCTTCTCGGCGACATGTCCTCTTCCTCGTCGCTGCTGGACTCCGAAAGGCAAAAGTTGTTCGTTGGACGAAGTGGGCGACGGGCTTCTGGGGCATGTCTAATCTCTTGACGAGTCTCGGATTCCATGGCGGAGGCACCGGAGGCAACCTTGGAGTACGACATGATCGTCCGCTTTCTGGAATTACGGGAGAATAAGGAAAGTGGACAGAGACAAAAACAAAAAGAAACCCGAATCGAGAGCTCAGAAAACAGTCACCATCCGGTGGGACCACTCGAGACAAGAATGGTTTGGAGTGGATCCATCTCCAGAGTGTGCTCACTGAATGGAGGCGTGTCCTCCTCCACGTATCTGTAATTGTGTTGATGGTAGCAAGATGGTAGGTGTCTGGGAGTGTCCCATGGGAATATTGACCGAAAGGGGGGTTCTCTGGGTGAACATGTTGTCACCCACCGGATGAACTGTGTGGTGATGGTGTTCCATTATGTCACATACAGAGTCACGAGTGACAGGGGAGTCTGAAACATTGGGAAAGGAACGGAAATTCGTTCTTGAAGCCACCCGCAGAAACCGTCAATGTGTTAGTCTTCTGGATATCGAGATTCAACTGTTACAAACAACAACTGTACCTCAGGCTTGGTCGGATCCGGAAACGGAACTACCGAAAGTTCCGACTTTTACAATTTGGAACTCTCTTCCGTTGAAAATTTTACCGAAGCCATGTTTTGGAAATTATTTCAGTCGGAACTTTTGGCGACTTTATTTTCGGAAATTGTTCCGAAAAATACCAAAAACTTCACGTTCTCAACACAAAAGTGCCAGTTTGAGAAATGGAAAACGATTTCCGAAGGACTCTGACAACTCAAAGTTGTTGATTTTGAGGTGTTTTCGAGTCGAGTAGATGATGAGACATTTTCCAACGTGAACCGCTCGCATAGCGGGCTCGTCGAACCGCTGCGGGAGCTGAAGAGTGCTCGATAAATGCCCACTGTGGGTCCGTTGGGTGCCCGCCAGCGGCCGAATTCGCTGCGTGTCCGCGATTTCTAGCGCTTGCTGCCAGGATTGCTCAAAAACTAAGTGGACTACTAACAAAAGCCGAAAAAAGCAAGTTGAAACACCAATCGAAATCCTGATTTTTCACCAACTCGCAACGTACAAGTGACGCCCGCTGGCGGACACGAGACCCATTACCCCTAGATCGTTGTAGATCATATTGTTATTTTCTCAATGTTTCATGTAATAATGAGTTTATTCGAACGCGGAACACAGTAATATGGTAAATGCTAGACGTTCTGCGGGGGGAATGGAACGAAGCCAAAGAAGACATTGGTCCTTGTGATCTGTTGAACTATCTTCCATAATCCACGAATTCGTTAATAGACTTGTTCGACAGAAAATCGCGAATGAACTGCTGGAAAGTGATGGGTGTTCTGTTTGAATCTGCTGGGAAAAGAGGGGAAGAACTCACAATCGTATCTTGTTCCGAACGTTTTTCGGGTTCCTCGCCGACTGAAAATTGAAAATGTAGACATTTCTCAATACAAAAAGCTCACCAGCCATCATGTGATTACGAATACAATCGTCTTCGAAATGCCATTTCCCGGTGACTGTTCCCTTGATTTCTTTCAAACGGCCCAACAGAATGTCACCGATTTTCAACAGATTTGGCAGAAAATCCTCAAACTCTCTGGTTGAAGGAATCAGGTCGAGAATGGGAATGAGAAACTTGACTCTTCTGGAAATAAACGGTTACAATCAAGTAGTTTATCTGATTCAACTAACGGTTCTTTCTCCATAAACTCCTTCAGCTCCTCTCTTTTCTTTATCAGAACCTTCATGTCCGTTTCTCCCAACCACGGAAGAGGCACATACATACCAATCACTATGTACAGCCAACTCTCAATGTCCTCTGCACGACCGTGTTTCCATCTATCCAAGAACTTTTTTGACGAATAATCGAGGTTGTCCGGTTGTTGAGACTGAAATATTTCTTGCTGAACAGTTTCAGAATCAACGCGCATCGGTGGAACATATGTACATCCGTGCGGAATCATTTTGCGCGAATTTACAAAACAATGCACCAACGAAGATGACATGAATTCATCATTTCAGCTACGGCGGCACAGATTATTATCATCGTCATTCACTGGTTGTCGTGAATGAGGATGGCAATAGGTTGGTTTCAGATACCCGAATCAATTTTCAAACGTTTTCAAAATAACTGCGCAAGCCGAGAAAACAAAAAAAGTAAATATCAGTTACTCACAAAATGCGTTTTTGTTTCCCTGTAAATGCTATGCATCTTATCACAGTTCGAAACATCGTATCGGCAGAAATCGAAGTCAATCTGCATGACAAGTGGACATTGACCACTCAGAAATGGAACAGCAAAGTTGATGGGTCTGACGTCACAGTGTGCATATCCTTCTTTGTGGACTTCTTTCAGCGACATGAGAGAACCGAGTGCCAGTTTCAGAATGTCTTCTTCGTGAAGTCCGCCGTGCTGAATCATCATAGTTCACAATGACTCACACTCTTGACTCACAGTCTTCCATTCATCCATCAACTCCTGAATAGTCGGTCCCCATAGAGTCATGACCTCGAAATCGTAGTCGTCGGTTTTTCCACGCTCTTTGTATTCGGGCAACATGAAACCTGACAACAATCTGATTACGTGGTCTTCCACGTCAATTCGATGGTTCTCAGGGACGCGTTTATACACCTGAGAATTCAAAATCCGCCTCCTCTCTACCCCCACCAAAGCCTCCACTCACTCTCATCGCAAACCATTCCTCCGTCTTCGTATTCCACACAACAAACTCTGATTTGTCGGTCCGAGGTCGCATTCGCTCAATAACCTTCCATTGCTGAACATCCGGGAAAAAATCATCTTTGAGAATCTGGAAACCGATACAATCTATCTCACAGTTGTCATGTATGTTTATCTCGAAAATTGCCGCAGATTGCAATATCTGTGAAAAAGCGGCAGCGGCTTCACAATCGTCAACGGTAACTACCAACGTTTCCGTAAACACTCACCGTTCCGTTCTTAATTTCGACCGGTTCGAATTTGTTGACTTTCAGAGGCCGTCTGAGAGGTTTCTTCTCTTCGTCTTCTGCTTCCCTTGCAATCGCCTTTCTTCGCTCTCTTCTTTCTCGGCCCCTGCACAAAAAAGAACAGGAGTTCGTCGAATGAATTCACACCTAATCATTCACAATAGTGAAGGAGTACACGGAAGATGAACGGATTCCGATTCGAAGTCATTCCGTTTAACTGTCATTCCTCCCGAATCTCGAGCACATGTTCCTTCACCATTGTGCACGATTCAACGAGAACGCATTCCGCGTAGAGATCGAGAAGAACTCGATTACGGCTCCGGGACATCTCGGAATCGCATCGAATTTTCCGAGAAGTACGCAAGACTTTAACAAAAAACTGGCAAAAACTGAAGAAATCGGTGGGACCGTCCAGAAAATACATTCAATGTTCCTGAATTTCCTTATTTTGTTTGAATAAATTCTCAAAATAGTGGATTCTCGATAGCACTTTCGCTTGCAAATGCTTCAACGAATAGTTCTATGATACAGTACAATTTATACTAACTTGCAATGCGTCATGCGGTTTCGAGACGTCCCGGAGCCTCGATTTCAATAAATGCAACACTATTCAACGTACATGTACCGTTTAACACTCATGATTGACGGATCGGAAGGAAAAATCAATTGAGAAATGAGTGAGACGCAGCTATTGCAGGAGGCGATCAGTTCTCGATGAAAACAAAACGTGACAGTGATATCACGTGATGTCACGGCACCCTGGAAGCTACGTGTTAGAGGAAAATCCAGGCCATATTTGCGTTTTGAAACTCCGCCTCCTGACACCTTTTCCTAGTCCCCGAGGGTTTTTCGCATTCTTCTCGAAAAACTTCTAAAAAGTTGCAAATTTTAAAAAAACAAATCTTTCTAAATTGATTTTCGAACGATTGAAAAAAAATTTATGCCCAAAATTTTAGACCATTGACTCGAAAAATTGGATCCGTGGACTAGGCGTTCAAAAGGCGTTTTCAGTAGGACTCCGCCAATCGGACCTGCGTGTGGCAAAGTTGCAAAATTTAAAGGTTGCGAAAGGGGCGTGGTCCACGTTGCAGGATTGCTGATTGGTGGCCGAACCCGGAAAAAAGTTCCGAAAATTTTCTACTACACGTAGCTCCTAGGGTGCCGTGAATGAAACGAGTGGTCAACTCTTGTAAATATTGGTTGATGAACTTCTGAGGATTTTTAAAGAGCTCATTTTCGAGCTCCCCCTATTTTCAATTATATTTTGCTGAAATGTTAAATATTATGTAGAATGGAATTGAAAATAGGGGGAGCTCTCTTCAGATGGGAAGGTTCGTCAATCATGCAGAGCTGGATAAGATACTGCTTATTCCACTTCGCAAAAGGGTCAAGGGTAAAGGGTATCCGCTATACCAATTCAGAATCCGTAAAAAGTCAGAAATCGAGTCAAAAATCGTTTTGAGTCAAAAACCGGAAAAAGTCAAAAATAACCGAGTCCAAAATTATTTGCCAGATTCGACTGTTATAAACAAGAACTGTGCCCCAGGCTTGGTCGGATTCGGAAACGGAACTACCGAAATTTACGGCCATTTTCGGAAATAATTTCCGACTTTTACAATTCGAAACTTTCTTCCGTCGAAAATTTCATCGAAATCATGTTTCGGAAATTATTCCCGTCGGAACTTTTGCCGACTTTATTTTCGGAAAATGTTCTGAAAAATTCCAAAAACTTCACTTTCTCAGCTTAAAAATGCCAGTTTCGAAAAATGGAAAACGATTTCCGAAGGACTCTGCCAACTCAAAGTTGTTGATTTTGAGGTGTTTTCGATTTGAGGGACTGGAAACCCGCATTTTATAGATTTAAGACTTCAAGTACACATTTTCCAACGATTCCGAGAAATTCCTCTACTCCAATTGTGACAGGTTCCATGAAAAGAAATAATGAAACTGTCACTTGGTGAATTCATCAAATCGGGAATAAAAAGATCGTCCCACGCTTTCACCAAATCAGTTTCCAGCGGCTTCAAATTGGCGCGAGGACAAACACAGACACATGACTGAAAGTGTCCCCAAACGACATGGTTCAGCGGATTCAAATCCGGTGACGACGATGGCCATTCCGACTCCTTGGTGAATTCCCTAAAACGGGCTGCGAACCGCCGTTGAGCCGTTTTTGTCTTGTGCGAGGGAGTCTAATTCAGTTTTAACGTCCAATTGCTTTCAAAATGCTACCTAAAGTGAACATTACGAAATAAAATTCTGGGAAATGTTAAAACAATGAACAAAAAAAAGAACAAAACAAAATTGACCCGTAAAAAAATGCGTTAACGCCCGCACCGGGGCGTCAAGCTCGTGCACCAATACTTTTGCGCCACCCTGTAGATCATCTTGTTATTTTCTCAATGTTTCATGGAATAACGAGTTTATTCAAACGCGGAACACAAGAATATGGTAAATGCTAGACGTTCTGCGGGGGGGGGGGGGGGGGATAGAACGGAGCGAAAGAAGAGAGTACGCAGAAAGAGAAGAAAGAGTACCCACATAGGTCCTTGTGATCTGTTGAACTATCTTTCATAATCCACAAATTTGTCAATATACTTGTTCGACAGACAATCGCGAATGAACTGCTGGAAAATAATGGGCGTTCTGTTTGAATTTGCTGGGAAAAGAGGGGAAGAACTTACAATCGTATCTTCTTCCGAACGTTTTTCGGGTTTCTCGTCGACTGAAAATTGAAAATGTAGACATTTCTCAATACAAAAAGCTCACCAGCCATCATGTGATTACGAATACAATCGTCTTCGAAATGCCATTTCCCGGTGACTTTTCCCTTGATTTCTTTCAAACGGCCCAACAGAATTTCACCGATTTTCAACAGATTTGGCAGAAAATCCTCAAACTCTCTGGTTGAAGGAATCAGGTCGAGAATGGGAATGAGGAACTTGACTCTTCTGAAACTGAATGGTTCCTATCGGGGGCTTTAAACATTCAACTGACGGTTCTTTCTCCATAAACTCCTTCAGCTCCTCTCTTTTCTTCATCAGAACCTTCATGTCCGTTTCGCCCAACCACGGAAGAGGAACGTACATATTGATCACCATGTACAGCCAACTCTCAATGTCCTCTGCACGACCGTGTTTCCATTTATCCAAGAACTTTTTTGACGAATAATCGAGGTTGTCCGGTATTTGAACCTGAAATACTTTTTGTTCCGCAGTTCCAGAACCCACTCGCAGTTATTTGACTATTTCAAATATCACATTTTTATGGAATAAAGCTCATATGGATGACATCGGAGGAGGATAAGTCCGTGTGAAATCATTATTAGAGAATTTACTTTGGAATAAAATATTGCTGGATAGAAATAGATCGGTTTCAGCTAACCGAGTCAGTTTTCAAACGTTGTTGAAATAGTTCCAAAATCCTGGAAAAGAGAAAGTTACTCACAAAATGCGTCTTTGTCTTCCTGCGCTTGATTTCTTCGTTTCTCATCGTATCGCTCGGCGACAATTCGAATCGGCAGAAATCAAAGTCAATCTGCATGACAATTGGACTTTGACCACTCAGAAATGGAACAGCAAAGTTGCTGGGTCTGAGGTTACAGTGCGCATATCCAGCTTTGTGGAGTTCTTTCAGCGACATGAGAGATCCGAGTGCCAGTTTCAGAATGTCTTCTTCGTGAAGTCCGCCGTGCTGAATCATCATAGTTCACAATGACTCACACTCTTGACTCACAGTCTTCCATTCATCCACCAATTCCTGAATTGTCGGTCCCCACAGAGACATAACCAGGAACCGATAGTCTTCAGTTAGTCCAGTACTTTCGAATCGGGGCGACGTAATGAATCTCGCAAAATGATTGAATACGTACTCTTCCACATCAATTCGATGGTTCTCATTAATGTTTTTGTACATCTGAATCTTCGAATTATCCCACTTCCTAGTCCTCCATTCCTCCACTCACCCTCGCAGCGAACCATTCCTCTGTCTCCGTATTCCACACAACAAACTCTGATTTGTCGGTCCGGGGTCGCATTCGCTCAATGATCTTCCACTCCCAAGCACCCTCTTTGAATTCGTCTTTGAAAATCTGGAAACCGATATAAATATTTCACAGTTGTCATGTGTCGGAACATCTGTGGAATATCGGCTGCGTACTTAATTGGCTCTCCCTGAAAGACATCGTCGGACTACTGCAAGCGGCTTCGTCAACCGCAACTACCAACGTTTCGGTAAACACTCACCGTTCCGTTCTTAATTTCGACCGGTTCGAATTTGTTGACTTTCAGAGGTCGTCTGAACGGTTTCTTCTTTTCTTCTGCCTCATCATCCGCTTTTCTTCGCTCTCTTTCTCTTTCTCGCTTACTTCTTTTTTGGTAACTACTTTCTCGGTCCCTGCACAAAAAAAAACAGGAGTTCGTCGAATGAATTCGCGCCTAATCATTCACAATAGTGAAGGAGTACACGGGAGATAAAAGGGTCCGATTCGAAGTCATTCCGTCCAAATCTCGAGCACATGTTCCTCTTCACCATTGTGCACGATTCAACGAGAACACATTCGGCGTACAGATCGAGAAGAACTCGATTTCAGCTCCGGGACATCTCGGAATCGCATCGAATTTTCCAAGAAGTACGCTTGGATACTCTATATTTTCCTCGGCACAGGTTCCTAGTCCGGACTCCGGAGAAATAGGAATAAACGCGTGAACCCTGCGACGTGGCTGGCGCGTTTCTCGTGTGTCTGCGTCTCTCCGCCCTCCACACTCTCTCACGCACCCAACTATAACAGACAAGAATTCAACAAAAAATCGGCAAAGACTGATGAAATCAGCGGGAACGTCCAGAAAATACATGCAATATTCCTGAATTTCCTATTTTTGGTTCGATTCTCGAATCCGTTGTTAAATTCTCGAAATAGTGGATTCTTAATAATACTTTCGCTTGCAAAAGCTTCAACCAATAGTTTATACTAACTGAAATCGCGAAACGTAGTCATGCGGTTTCGAGACGTCCCGGAGGGCCTCGATTTCGATTCGATCTTTTAATCGGAGCGCAATCGAAATCGAAATCAAATTGAGTCCAATTGAGCGAATGGATTGGTTTGCAATACTAATCAACGTACCTTAGCACGTTCAATCCACGAGGCATGATTGCCGAAGCGAAACGAAAAACCGAGAAATGAGTAAGACGCAGCTATTGCAGGCGGTCAGTTCTCGATAAAAACAAAACGTGACCGTGATATCACGTGATGAAACGAGTTGTCAACTTTTGTAAATACTGGTTGATGAACTTCTGAGGATTTTCAAAGAGCTCATTTTCCGGAGAGAACATTTGAATGAGAGAGTCATTTCGGAAAACGGTTGAAAAACCGCTGAAATTGAGTGAAGCGAGTGAAAAAACAAGAAACTTATTGTCACGCAACTACCGTAGTGCCGTTTTAAAGGCGCAGCACGTTTCGGTGATTATAAACTTTTTTCGCTGCGAGATATTTCGCGCGAGCGTTTGAATTTATTTTGTCGATCAACTCCGATTTTGAGATACAACGATGATAGGTGAGTTCTTCTTCGTTTGGCCATAGACAGAGAAAGAACAAAACTCAATCTTTCAAGGTAACATTAGGCTCATTGAGCATTTCCCAACTTCACCCAACTCCTTCTCAGCAGCACCATCTCTCTCTCCACTGATCCTCCTTCGCATCGGCAGACAAAACTCCAAGAACGCGGCGGCGGCGCCCGAATTCGAAGAAGTTTCCAATTTTCTCCTCGCTCGTTTCACGTTTTCCCCACGGTTTCTGACTCAAACAAACAGAAAACAATCTCGTCCGTCTGCTGCTCAGTCGGACTCAGATGCAAGCCAACGCGTCCAAAGTCTATCAGGATTTTAGCTCTTCCTTCTTAGATGACGTCAACAGCTACATCTCCGGAGCCATTTCCATCGTGTTCAATGTCCTTTTGATAGTGGCCACTGGCAGAATCAAGAGCTACACGAAGTCGGTGAGGTTCTCAATGTACTCGATATCAATCCTCCGGCTCTTCTTCTCAATCAGCATCATTCTGACTGTTCCGGTGAGTCTAACAAACAGATCCAGTGTTCCCTACTGCTTCTTTCACAGACCCTTCTCTATTCAAAGAACATCACCTCCCTCTACATTATAAAGAACGGCTACAGCTTTCCGACTCCTCTGGGCCACGCGTGCCTCTCTCTCTTCGTCGCCTTCATCGTCATGTCGTGCAATCTTCCAGCTGTTCAGTACCTTCAAGTCGCCAGTTTACTCTCATCGTGAGTTCTTCAGAAGGGCCTCTTGTTATTGGTGGAGATGATAGAAAGGATTCTAGCAGAACCTTTGCCAGATACGGTAACAAAAACGAGAGCTCTCCGTGTTATCCAAACCTGAAGTCGATTGAATTTCAACTACTATGTTTCCCCCAAAGTGAGTTAAAAATAGATACTGTTTGGCTTGATAATTTGTTGACATTGATAGAGAGCTCATTCGAAATTTTTATTTTCTTGAATAACCTAGATAGGTTGAGTGGGGGAAACACATCTTCCTTAGATATATTCTCCTTAAGGAGTGGGTTTTTCATTCATTCATTCATTTCGTCCGCACGTATCCCAGTGGCAAAATGTTGTGGGAAGAGGCACATCCAGCCAGAGTACCGGCGTTAGCCGGTGCGAACAGGCTGGTTCTCATATGGGACGGAACATTCCTACTAGGAAATAACACTTGCCTGTTACCGAGATCGATACTCAAACCCAATTTGAAACAGGGAACAGTTATCAGTTCAGATCGTCCCGAAAAGAAATCGGTTACACCATCTCAACGATTCCCGTCGCAGTGGTCATCTCCTCGTTGGTGCTGATATTCTGTGGCTACATTCCGCCGTTCTACGAGATCCGTATCAGCAGTTTGATAAGAGAGAAGATCGAGGAACAGGGACCGACGGCGTTTCTGATAGTCACTGTTCGATTTGTAAGGTTGAACAGAGAGTGTCGAGGGGATGAAGTGGTATTTGCAGTCGTTCGACTCGGCAAGCGACAGCTACAACTTCCAAGTGCTCTCTCAGATATGCACTCTGTTCATTCTCATCGTCATGTTCATCTCGATCATCGTCGTCCTCATCTGCTACTTCTACATTCAGAAGCAGATGAGCATTCGGTTCTCGGTTAGCTCGAGCTCCAGAAGGGCTCAGGAGCAGCTGAACACCGTGCTCGCGTTGCAGGTTGGTCCCTGATTACTCAAGTGATACGAGAACTCTTATCACTGTTCAGTTCATGCTCCCCTTCACCACAATCCACATTCCCTTCTACATCATCGCCATTTTCCCCTTCTTCGGTCTCACGGCGCGAGTTCTCTCGGATAAAGTCCTCTGGCTGTTCTCCTGGTGTCCTGCCATCAATCCAATACTCGTTATTGCCATGGTCAAGGTAACTGATCCACTGATCTCCTGCTGATCCGAAGGGATTTCCAGAACATTCGGGACCAACTGATTCCGAACTGTTTGAAGAACATCGGAAAGAGTCGCAAGATGAGGAACAAGACGAGTCAGGCACACAGTAGATCAAGAGTCAAAGTTGTTAGTTTGTGATGAGAAATGAAGTTGAATGGGAGACGAGAAAGTCAAAGAAAGATGAACTGGTTCCATGAAAGACCATTTGAAAATCAAGTATGTGTGAAACAGTGAGATGGAAAGGAAATCCTAGACGGCGGAGTTCGGCGGATTCAATTTATCCCAAACTTCCACGTCCCAAAACACTATGTTAGACAGGGAGTCGCTAGAACAAGAAATCATGGACTGGTAGATCAGAAGAACGACTCAACGTTTTCGAGTTCCTTTAATTCTGAAAACAGAGAAAATAAATACGCATCAGGATCAGTTCTAGCCCATTCAACCATTACAAACCCCCTAAATGGAAGTGTAGATCAGTTTTCTGTTCAATCGAGAATCACTGTTTCTGTTGATCCATAATTTTGTTGGGAACGGCAAAGAAACAATGAAATTTTTTTAAGTTTTGTTAGTAATGGAAGTGCGGAGAACTGTGAAGGAAAGGTTCGCTAGAAAATTCAAATACCGAACGATAGTCGTCTGTTTCAATGGAACCATGAATCCAGGAATCTTCTGAATACTGTATTCGGCTGACAGTATGGTTTGGAAAGATCCTCAGAATGCACAGGATGGCTGTCTTCGATTTTGATATTTTTTATACAGAAATTGTGAATGACGTGTAATTCCTATTATATATTTCAAAAATCTTGGAACCTCCATTTTTCACGTGAACTGAAGAGCTCGCTGGTCTCGCCGTCAACAAAAGGGGTCACCCGTTCAAATCGAATCCACGTACCCTCTATTCATGACGAGACCAGCGAGCTCTTCAGTTCACGTGAAAAATGGAGGTTCCAAGATTTTTGAAATATATAATAGATCACTTTTGAAAAAATGTACCAAACATTGATCAAATTTCAAAATTCATTAAACATAAAAGTAGATCAGTAGACCCGTCTATGACCCGTCTATGAGCAGCAACCGCCCACCGCCTCACTCTCCTCGATCGTCGTCAGTGGACCCAGGAAGAAATATCCGGTGGCATGGCCTGAAACACGCAATTGTCGCCTCATTTGGCAACTGGCTTTACTGCTACGTGGGACGAATTTTTATTGCAAAATCATGAAGTTTCGAGAATTGAAGGCTCTCAGAAACAGCACACATTCCAACGACCAACCTGCCAACAAAGAGAGGAAAATGGGCCAGTTGTAAGTCATCGAGACCAACATCAACGAGTAATCGACAAAGTGCTGAACGAAGAGAAGAACTGAAGAGAGCGCGTGCGTCTTCGAGAGAAGAGACTCGCGGGTGAACCTGAAGGATTATATACTTTATGAATCTTGAAACCTGCGCAAATGCGCTCCGCTGGACTCGTGTTAGTCTTGCCACGACTCTCACAATAGTCGTGGCGCGAAACCAACACGAGTCCAGCAGAGCGCGTTTGCGCAGGCTTCAAGATTCATGAACTATGTAATAGTAGAGGTTTAGTGGTTGCGATCTCTGTTTCAGAAGATCTAGGAAATGTGAAACAGGGAGCAGCGCATCAATGTATGCTTTTGATAAAAGAAAAAATAAACTCACGGCGCGAGATTGAGAGTTGGTTTGAGGGGCCGTGTTTCGGGAATGTTCCAGGCGCCTTCTTCTTCTGTCGAACAACAGCAGTCGACTTTCTGAAAAGAAGAAACTGATTGGAGATGTAAGAACTGAACATGTGTGTTTGACTATCACAAGTGCTGTCTGGGAAAACCTGAAAATCTGGGAACGGTTAGAGATAAGAGAGCGCAGACAGTCAGTCACAATTCTGTCGGAAAACGAGAGTTTTGCGGTAATTTTTCAGATAATTTCACACAGATTTACATTACACAATACATTATTTTGTCCGAAATTCCCAGATTCCGTCTTCTCAGATTTTTAGGTGTTCCCAGAAGTTGTCACGCCCTCATCTATCTGAACTTTGTCCCAATCGAGATCTACCGGATGAATGGTCTCCAAAGATGGTCACGAGAACAACCCACTGTTTTTCACTCGATCGGAACCCCGGATTTGGCACGATTTGCCGGAGAAGAGCGTTTGAACAGAGGTTCCAAGTTCAGAGAGAGACTTATGATAAGGCAAAATTGAAAGCGGTTTCTGATTAAATTTTTGTCTTGGACACCCTTAACGTTCAGACCATTTTTGAGGTTTTGCAAGTATTAGGTTGGTGCATAAGTTTCGATCAGCTCTGGAGTCTCATCTTTGGGAGTTTTTTTTTGGCCGCAGGATTGTTTTCCAAGGCTGTTATCTTGGCAAGTAACACATCATATTTAGTACTGCTAGACTACTTTTTCTTTCATTGCCAGCGTCCACAGTGGTCGAGAATCATTCCTGTCTTTTCACATAACAAACTATGCGTTCTGAGCATACTTTTGCTTTAGACTATTTCTGACTTTTTAGTTACTGACATTTACAAGAAAATGATGAATTCGTATTACGGATATAGTCCCTCAAAGAGCACCGTAATGTTCCGGGTGAAACTATTCGAGCCCGAGGGATGCAGCCTCAAAGATAAGCAGCCTCCATGTCAGCAGTACTATTTTCATCTCGACATTTTCTGGACGTTGGTGGAGTTGGATTCATTCAAGACTAAGGGTGTTATGGTGACCACTCTCAAGGTTAACCAACCCACTATCAGCCATGAATTTAAATCTATTGGAAAAGTTCAAAAATTAGAGCGATAGTTGCTGAACGCTCTTAATGACATTGCCAGTAATAGATTAGTGGGTACAAGTTCGGCGCTTCTAATTTCTCACAGGACTCATGCTTGACTGAATGATATGATTACGGGCGATAAGTATTGGGTCTACTATTCTAACTATGAGCCAGAGAAATAGTGGATTGGTAATGTTCAAAAGCCCAAAATATGAACTTTGTCCAAGACAGGTGATATTCGGCATTTGATGGTCCGCGCTGACAGCTGAATAATCGGAGCTCCTCGCTTGCGGCGAAACGGTAACAAGGGATGCATGTACTCTCTAACTGCAAAAACTGAAGGATGCCGACAATCCTAGTCGTCGAGAAAAACCCCGAATTCATAACCGGCGTGGTAGTATGCCAACTCACGTGACAAAACCAACAAATACCAAAAGAGCTAAATTTGACTGGATCTCACTCTTGCGCCCACAGTACTTAGCGGACCTTCCCTCATTAAAATATCACTTGTATAGTCATCTTCAACGACTTCTTAACGGAAAAAAGGTCGAGGCGAAATAGGATAGCAAAACAGCATTGATGTCAATTTTCGATTTGGGGCCGCCGTTCTTCAGAGATACAGAAATCGGGCAACTGCCTGCGTGTTGGCAGGGGACTAGTGATACATATAAAAAAGATTTTCAATTTATAAAGCGTCTCTATTTTTTAAGAAGTTAGCATGAAATTTCATTGAAAAACGATCGAAACTTATGCACCAACCTAATAATACAAAGTTTTGAAGTTGAACTGAAGTTGAACTAGGAAAATGTTTTATAGGCTACAGCTCAATGTTTTCACATTCAATATTGTAATGAACCTATAGTTTTTGTTTGCGGTTTCACTTAACTAACAACTGGAAGGAATCATTTTTGACTCGGTTTCCCGATGAAATAGAACTTTTTCACAATGAAAACGAAGAATATGCTTCAAACTGAAATCGGCTCTCAGACATTTCGAAACCGGACATTTCGAAACCAAGACATTTCGAAACCGAGACATTTCGAAACCGAGACATTTCGAAACCGAGACATTTCGAAACCAGACATTTCGAAACCGAGACATTTCGAAACCGGACATTTCGAAACCGGACATTTCGAAACCAAGACATTTCGAAACCGAGACATTTCGAAACCAAGACATTTCGAAACCGAGACATTTCGAAACCAGACATTTCGAAACCGAGACATTTCGAAACCGCATGAATTTTGGAGGAAAAACGCTTGGATAATCGGTTATATATATTTTTTCTTGAAGTTTTTCATAGAATAACAGATTTTCAGTTGGCCGAACTCGTTTTCATGGCGTTTGTTCGCGCATGTTTCTTCGCGAAGATCTTCAAAGACCCATTATTTTGTTATTCTATGAAAAACTTCAAGAAAAAATATATATAACGGACTATCCAAGCGTTTTTCCTCCAAAATTCATGCGGTTTCGAAATGTCTCGGTTTCGAAATGTCTGGTTCCGAAATGTCTGGTTTCGAAATGTCTCGGTTTCGAAATGTCTCGGTTTCGAAATGTCTCGGTTTCGAAATGTCCGGTTTCGAAATGTCTGAGAGCCCTGAAATCAAGTCTCGGTTGGCAAAGTGTGAATTAATATGACTGTGCAAAACATATGCCTCTTCTGCTTCACAATTCCCTAATCTATTGGACACGTGGATCCCGCTCATTCGAAGAAACAACTCACCTTCTCCTCCTTGCCCTGGTTCACAATCAATTTGGACCGTCCAAACTTGAGAATCTCCAATCCGAATGCAATCAGAAAAATGCCGACGCACGAGAAGACGTAGGCGGTCGTGTTGAGGGGCTTCCACTCGCGGAACAGAATTGGTTCCTCGATTCGGAAGTGGAAGAACATCTCCATCATCATGTGCATCATTTTGGGAAATGAGAAGAGCTGGAACATGTTCTTGAGATGAAACACACAGAATGAAACAGAAAGTATACGAGTTGAGAATAACAACGTTTTGAAACAGAGAGAAAGATTGTGAATCGAAGAACTTTATGCTGCCCCCATTATTCATTCTTCCCGCCGAAAATCAAGAACCCGATGGTCAATCCGACGACGACTGCGAGGCCGAGCCAAACGGAGAACGTCATGAAGATGAGCATGAGACAGTAGCTGAAACCTAGCTGAACGAAGAAGAGGAACGTCTGCGCCAAGTGCGTCGTCGAGAAGAGACGACCGAGATATCTGGAAAGTTTGAGTTAGTGGGGACAAGATAACTGAGGCAATTGTCAGTTGGATTCAGGGAAACTTCTTGACATAGAGCAATCGTGGAAAACTAGAAACTTTGAAGACATTGCGTATTCTTTACGTTTTGAGAACACTCTCTAACAGCAGGAAAATGTTCTGTTCAATTGTCGAGAAGTCGAGAAGAGTGTCCATGAAGTATGAACACATAAAAAGGCATCCGGAGAAACAGAGAAAGTTCGAAATTGATAGGATTGTAAGGGGTTTTTCAGGCGTTTGCTTGATAAACAAAGCTGTTCTCTAGTTCAATACGCATGTTTTTTCATTGCACATATGTGAATGGTCTCCTTCTCTTTTCATGTTTTCTTGCTTATAAATGAACCGCCCGTTTCAGGATAACTTGAATCCGGTGATGCACGGATTCAACATAATTTAGCTTCCGGGAAACTGTTCGCTTTGTTTTTGTTCTTTTCTCGCGGCTCCTCAAAATTTTTTTTCAAGCGAACATATGGAAACAAGGTTTCAGCGATCGGGTCATGAAAGGAAGCCATTTCTACTGGACTCAGAGCCAATTACAAAACCTCAAACCAAAAAGTTCGGAGTGCGCTGATAAATCAGTAAAATTTGAATGTCCTTCCGATTTCTCATGAAAACTGCTTCAAAATCACTCCAAATAGGTAGTAAACGGATTCAACAGCGTTCGGTCTAAATTCTCATTCAGTTTGCTGAACAAAATTATGTTTCGACAAATTTTCATCATTATCGGATGTCATCGAAATGTCCCCGCCACCGAGGAGAGTTCTGCCGGAGAATCACTATGTCTCGATATTGATAAGAGATATCAAAAAGTTGTCAACGGCAAACTTCTACTCCTAGCTATGATTTACAAGTTTGCTGTTGACAACTTTTTGATATCTCTTATCAATCTCGAGATATTATGATTCTACGGCAGAGCGGGGCCATTCTTATGCCATCCGATAGTAATGAAAACTTTATTTAAAAAAACCTCTTTTTCTTGTATGAAAAACCCCAAAAAAGTTTAATGATTGAATACTAAAAATAATTAAGTAAGCAACTTGTCGTATTTCTGTGGAACAGTACTCTGCGGTTCGTTCACATTTTCACCAATGAAAACACTCACGTTGACTTCTTGGCACTGGGCTGTTTCTTCTGAATGAGTCTCCTCAAATACTTGATCAATTCGAGAAGGACACCAGCTATCGCTATCAGGATACACGCCCAGACCATGGCTGAAAACACACCCGTTGTCTCTGGAACTCTCTCTCTGATCCACTCACTTCCAGCACTTGTGATATTCCACGTGGAGAAAAGAACAGTGTCCTGGGGTTTCGTGTGGAACCACATCCACATGAACGGCCCTTTGTTCATGTCCATGTCCATGTCCATCGACGAGTGCTCCATCTTTCCCAAAATCTGCAAAACGGGCAGAATCGAAAAGAGAGAGAGAGAAGGGGGTATTTATGTACAAAGTGCGTACATGATGCAAATTCATCAATCGCTTACATACAAATCAATTGAACAATGCTCTTGAGAGAGAGGAAGATAAGGACGGAGAGAGAGAGAGACGCAGAGATGGAGAGGTGGAAGTGATAAGAGTGTACCGAAATACCACAGAACAGTGTTTGTGGGGAATGAATGGTTCAAATGTCGCGGTATCTTGGGAATTGCCAAGTAGCGGAAGAATGAGAAGTGAGAATAATCGAAGAGAATTTCAGCGTTTTTGAAAGTGCAACTACTGGTCTAGAGTTGTGATCTCCCGTTTCAGAGCGTTTTCAAAAAGATATTCAATTAGCTATCGTTTCAGTACATCGAAGTTGAGCACAAATGCTCTGTCTGGAATCTGGAAAACAGTGGACGGATTGCTTCCAACTACATAGTTAACCGGTAGACAAAATGTCATGCTCAGTGGGGATTCATTTTGTGAAAATCTGTAGTAGATCAGTGTTCCTTTTCGCGTTGATATGGTTATTTAGCGCAAGTATTATGCATTTCCCGGTATGTGGCGTAATGGCAGAGCATTGTAGGAATTGGGTCTCGCCACGAGAACATTAAACTTTTTTGAAAATCGACGTGCGCCCTTGAACGTTGAGTTACTGTCTACCGTAGTTTTTTTACGCTCTGTTATTACGCCACATTCCGGGAAATAGAAATGTTTTCAACAATATGATTATTCACCTCCTGGCTGGAAAGAATTATGTTTTATCACTGAAACAGGAGAAATCCGTTGGCCAAGGCAGATTGTAATCTGAAGAACACACGATGATCCCACTTCTCTCGCTGCCCAGCTGGTCCCTTGGATTCTAGCGATAGAGCGAACTTCCGTCTGAAGGAATTCTACGATATCAGATAGACTTCACTTATTTGGCAGAATTGACTCTCTGATCTCTCTATGATCAGACCACTTGTTCAAGAATCACTGAAGTCGGAGGGCATGATGCAAATGCAAGTTTACGGAGTTTGAATTCTCATCTAGGAGTGACATCGACAGCATTCTTGAGATAGCAAAGTGTACTGTAGACCTCTATGCACACTGTTCTCCCAATTGTTGTCTGAAAGATACAACTGCTTTCAGACCAGGCGGTTGAGACATGATTGTCAAAAACTTAGCGAATGGAACTATATCATACGAACATGTCAGGAGTTCGTGAAACAGAGGATGTTTTGTGATGCTGATAAGGTTAAGCTACTGAAATTATGAGAAGACGGGGAGAGTTTGAATCTCGCCAATTTCGCAGTAAGGGTTTGTTGTATGGAACAAGAATTCAGACTTTCGGTAAAGGAAAAAAAGCGAGTTTGACAACAGAACCGCTTCACCTCTTGTGAGCAGAGTTGTGTTTGAAGATTGGCTGGAACTGGACCATGATCAAGGTCAAGGTAGAGTGAATTTGCAAATCTAAATATCCCGGCTCACAGGAGGGAGGAGTTCACAGTTTTGATCAACTGAAGAGTTGCTCAAACTTGTGTAGGTATTCACTGTCTCGGCTCCGTACTCCGAATGCCATCAGTGAATGAGCAATTCTCAAATAATTCCAGGAGTGCTCATCTTTATAGAGTTGAACCAGAAGAGATTCTTTGTGGTCGATTTTATTGGATAGGTACTTGCAAATTGAGCCAAAATCCATTTCACGGCTACCGTCGGTCCCGTTGAGAACGTGAAAGAAATGAAGGGCATTTCTCATTTGTGTACAGACAGAAATGACGTTTTTAAGAATAAATCTCGAAGAGAACGTCATTTTGGGTGGAACAATACTTTCGCAGCGAAATCTTCATTCAAAAATTATGAAAAATGCTATATTAGAAGCAGAAAAGTGTGGATCATCCGGTCCTCGACGCAAAAATAAAGTGTCCGATGGCCAATCCCAAGCACAATGAGAGGCAAATGTACACCTGAAATAGTCATTCTTCATCGGAACCCTGCTATTGATCCAACTCACCGAGAAGACCATGTAGACGTTCATGAGGATATAAGCCAGGAGGAGTTGCCAAAAGTGGTAGAATGTGTCGATGATGTGACGTTTCCAGAAGCTGCAAGGATTAGAATGAGAAGGGTCTTTGAGTGTAACACCCCCCACTATATAGAGAAACCCACATAGTGCCTCTATAACTATCCCTTTTGGGTATCTCAATTCCGCCGTACTTTGTCTTCGAATCCGCGTTCTCCCCCTCATGCGACCTCATGTGTCGATCAGAAGCCCATCTCGCGTACTTCAGCGCTTCCAGCACAATTCCAGCTGCCGCGATCACGAAACACGTCCACACCATGGCTAGAAGAAGGATCTCCTGATGAGAGGGGGCTTCTCAACTCACTTCCAGCATCGAAAACGGTCCAACTCTTGAAGAGTACCGTATCCTCCACCTCCACATGGTACCACATCCACATCTTGTGTCGTTTCGCCACCGCACCGCCCATCGTCGTCATATCCATCATTCCGTGATGGCCAGTCGACATGGACGACATGTTCATCATGTTCATTTCCTGGAAAACGAGGAGAATTCGGGCTGAAGCGCTTCTTTTATAGGTGACGCAAAAATCAAGAGTCATTGAATCAGTGAACTGGGAATGGGACAAGACATAGTACAAATCATGATGCAAATGTTGTCCGGCTGCGTCTTCTGTGTCTCACTGATAAGACGGGATGATAAAGTGTTGGTAAATATATGCATTGCAAAGCGGTTGTTTTGCGAATACTTGTTGCCATGAGAAGAACAAAATGTCTAACAACTCAATCTCTTGTCAGCGGAACAAAGTAGTCAACGGTGTGAAACAGAAAGGAAATGCGAGGAATTCATTCAATCATTTTCAATTTGACATTTATGATTGAGTAGTTGGAAGGAGGGGAGGTAAACAGTGATAAGGGAGAGAGAGTACTGATAGCTACAAAATACATTTTGGATTTAGACAAAAAAGAGCTTGATCTGCGGAGGAGAGAAATTACATGGACAGGGACGGAGCACAACTTGCGAACGAATTTGTGAACGCTTTTCCAAGCACCAGAACTACGTGTGCACTACCAGAGTCCCCGAAAATTGGCTTGAACATGCGTAGACTAATGTAGACAAAATATTTCGTTTGCCGGCACTTTTTGGAAGAGAGGATGGCCGTCGGTTTGTGGGTCAAACTCAAACGAGCACACGCTCCATCTTCCAGCTCTGAAAGAGTTTGAGGTGAAGGTCGCTTTTTTAGACATCTCAAATGACGCGGTTAAGAGAAAACAGTGTTCTAGCTGTTCCTGACTGAATACCTTCTAATATGGTCAGAGCTTCAACTGAAGTGGAAATTGAGTACGACTGAAAGAATACCAACATGAGAAACGGGTTCGAGAATCGTTGCTTTTTTCGTTTGTGCCATGACCAGCGGCGATACCGAAATTACGGAGAACATGCTTGCTGTGAACTCATTATATGCGGAAGAAGTTCTTTTTTTCTTTGAACACCGAATCGAACGAGTTATCTTCGTTCCTGCAGTTTGCACCATTAGTCCAATTTCAGATGATGTCTGACTCTTGACGGTCAAAACCGATCGTATGTGAATGAGGAGAATGAGAACTGAGTTCGGGGTTCTGAGATCGCTTACTTTACATTCCACAAACGACACTAAATCTGCGATGCACTGATTCAATGCGACAGACCCTTTTCAGAAACAAACACACACATGTGTGGATTCATCTACGGTCCACAAAAAACACGGAACAGTTAACAGGACAGAAGACTGCAAAAAGGGTAGTTTAACAAAAAGTTTATTTTCATGGGAATGTTCGGTGTTCATTGTGTGCAAAACAGTCAGTTAGCAGGGTTTGCCGCCAGCAGATTTCTTCGATTCGCATTCCACAAAACTGCCTCTGGCTGATTCCAATCGCCCGGAAGCGGTCTGCAAAGAGACTCTTTCACTACTCAACTTCCCATCGGTGCTCACTTGTCAATGAACATCCTTATGGCTACAATCCCCCCATAGGAAGTTCTGAAGTCCAAGTAGACGTCACTCTCAGAGCCCGTCTCCAACTGAATCGTCTTCCAGATCAAGTCAGAGTCACCCTGAAACAACTCCAATTGGACAGTAGTCGTTGGGGGAAATGCCCACGTAGTAGTCCTTCTGTGTGTAGATCAGTGATGTGGTCTGTGATGTTGCTCTGTTCACAATCTTCAATGTGATCGATTGCAGAGAGTATTCTGAACTGGGAACAGTTGAAAGGAAGCCTAATAGTACATACCTGTCAAGATCTCAGCTGTGACTGCCAATGTAACATTCACAAACTTCTGTCCATACTTTGGAACTTTCAGTTGTTCTAGTTGTAGGTTTGTAACATTTCCCAGCCAAGATGGATAAGAGGAATAGATCAAACGGTCGGAATCACCCATCAACAATCTGGTGATCTGAACTGTTCCTGTTCCAATCACTTCTGTATTCAAATCTTACATTGGGGAAGCTTGCATCGTTCTCGGGCCCCTTCTGCCCAGATTCAACAAAAAGGCCTCCTGAATGACCAGCAACATGTCTCATACATCCAATATAACCTTGCTCTGGCATATAATTCGATTGGATGAAATTGACCTACACAGACAAAGTTAGAAAGTCTGAAGAAGTTAGTAGAGTGTCATACCGTGATTCTTTGTGTTAGAAGTTCAGGAAACATCCCGAAATCGTCTCCTGTTTGATTGTAACGTTTCATGAGGACGACAGCGAAAGAGCCACACAACGATGAATTGGCGTTGTTGAGGAAGGACTGTAAAAGGTGTATTGTGATGTAGATTTGATTGTATCAAAGATACTTCGAGAACCGGGAAGATATCCGTGTTGCTCGTCCAATCAGGGAAGACAAGAGACTTCGACGGTGGATGGGAGTCAACAGAAGAGGAGAAGCTTCTGAACGAAGATGGGTGTGAATAGGACAAGACCACTCACGAAACAGTATCATGGTAGTAGATGGTCGATCCGTTGTTACTGTCGTATCGGACATCTGCGAACTTGACGAAACGACGCGCATCCGCATTCAGCTTCTCAACGATCACACTCTTCACATTCGCCACCACAGTCGGATTCATCTGTGTCGAGTAGGCGAATAGAAATGTGGACGTCGTGTTGGTAATGTCACAGTAGACATTGTCTGAAAAGGAATTGGAACACTCTGAACATTGTATTACACCCTGAAATGGTTATTTGAACTACGCTGTTATCCTAATTCTGATGTTGTACATAGTTTTAGGGGAGGGAGTGAATATTAGGAATACTATGAATGAATGAATGCTTACGCTGTCTTTCCTTTTAAGCGAATAGTTCTTATCAGCTTAAATCTAAATAAATATGGTCTCACTTCCTGTTTATTCGGTGTGTTGGAATTCATGGTTTGGAGTCGCAGAGAATTTCCAAAATAATACTCACTGCTCCCATTTCTTATCAAAACATGTGTTTGAAATATTCTTTCTTTTCCCCCCGGAAACTCGAAAGGATCAATCATGGAGCCGAAATTGGGCGGAACACTCCACCTTCGAACACTTCTGCTTACGTCTTCACATCTTTTTCTATAGAAAAAGAAAAGAGAAAGAGAAGTTGAGTATTGCGAAGCTTCAAACGCAGACCACTTCTTGGGACCAATATTTCGGGTGCAACTGAAACACATTCCTTTCTGTTCTTCTAAATAACTGATGACTATTCACACTGCGATAAACACTGAGAGGTGGATGGGAATCAACGAAAGAGGAGAAGCTTCTGAAGATCAAGGGCGAAATGTTCAGACCGTCAGCAATGTGGTCTGCGATGTTGCTCTGTTCGCAATCTTCAATTGATTGCAGACTTGTTCCTGAGTTAAGTTCTTGAAGAAAAATGGTTGAATTTTATGATGTTACTTCGTTTTCAGAATTACGAATTGTTTGTTCTTAAATTCCCTGTATACAACAAACCGCCGGAATAAACATCACTCATCAGAAGTCTCGTGAACTGTTCTTGTTCGGGTATTAGTTCCTGCAACATCGATAAGCGGATGAACAAGAAGTGGTACGATTTTTCGATTTCTACTCGGCTTAAACTGATAAGAATGATTCGTTTAAAAGGAAGTTAAGTGTAAACATTTTGTCGACTAAGTGATCAAACTTAATATTCACTCCCTCCCCTTAAACTATGTACAACATTAGAATTAGGACAATAGTGTAGTTCAAATAACCATTTCAGGGTGTAATACAGTGTTCAGAGTGTTCCAATTCCTTTTCAGACAATGTCTACTGTGACATTACCAACACGACGTCCACATTTCTATTCGCCTACTCGACACAGATGAATCCGACTGTGGTGGCGAATGTGAAGAGTGTGATCGTTGAGAAGCTGAATGCGGATGCGCGTCGTTTCGTCAAGTTCGCAGATGTCCGATACGACAGTAACAACGGATCGACCATCTACTACCATGACACTGTTTCGTGAGTGATCTTGTCCTGTTCACACCCATCTTCGTTCAGAAGCTTCTCCTCTTCTGTTGACTCCCATCCACCGTCAAAGTCTCTTGTCTTCCCTGAGCGGAAAAACGACACAGACATCTTCCCAGTTCTCGAGGTATCTTTGATCTGTTGGATCTTGAACCACTATACACCTTTTACAGTCCTTCCTCACCAACGGCAGTTCACCGTTGTGTGGTTCTTTCGCTGTCGTTCTCATGAAACGTTTCAGCCAAACGGGAGACGATTTCGGGATGTTCCCTGAACTCTTAACACAAAGAATCACCGTAAGACACTCTAAAAACTCCTTAGACTTTCTAACTTCGTCTGTATAGGTCAACTTCATCCAATCGAACTATATGCCAGGGCCAGGTCTACCTGGGTACATGAAAGACGTTGCTGGACATTCAGGAGGCCTTTTTGTTGAATCTGGGCACGAGTGGTTCGAAAACGATGCGAGTTTCACGAACGTAAGGTTTGAACAAATGCGGTTAGATTGGAACAAGTACAGTTCAGATCACTGGACTGCTAATGAACGAAGTGTATACAGATGGTTTATTGTACGCTACCTACCTTGCCACATCGTTCAACATGACAAACAAACAACTGGTAGCACTGAAAGTGCCAAAGTATGCACAGAAGTTTGTGAATGTCACATTGGCAGTGACAACTGAGATGTACGAAGGTACTCCGTCGAATTCAACTATTCGTCCTTGAGAACTGAATTCAGGAACAAGTCTGCAATCGATCACATTGAAGATTGTGAACAGAGCAACATCACAGACCACATCACTGATCTACAAACAGAAGGACTACTACGTGGGCATTTCCCCCAACGACTACTGTCCAATTGGAGTTGTTTCAGGGTGATTCTGACTTGATCTGGAAGACGATTCAGTTGGAGACGGGCTCCGAGAGTGACGTCTACTTGGACTTCAGAACTTCATATGTTGGTAATGTAGCCATAAGAATGTACATTGACAAGTGAGCACAACGATGGGAAGTTGAGTAATGAATGAGTCTCTTTGCAGACCGCTTCCGGACTATTGGAACGTTTCGACATATACAAGTCGAAGACATTTCTTCGCTCGTCAAACATTCTAACTGATTGTTTCAACTACAAACAATAAAATTGAACATTGCAAACGGTGTTAATGAACCACTGGAGCGCGATTACATTGGACACATGGTTCCGTGACTGTTTCGAATGAGAGAGAGCAGGAGTAGCGGCAAGGATCCCGTTACAGATCCACTCCACACTTTCTGACGTTCAATGTTGGTCTTTGAGGCTAGCGTTCAATCTTCGGTCCAACATCCATCGTCTGCCCTTTCCGCTTCTATTTCAGACCGTAGACATTGTCCGAATGACTTCCCAAACTCAATCAGTCGTTCTTTATAACCGAGTTCTCTTGGTTCGGAGAACACTTCCTCAGTGTACCGACCGTACTCATTATCTCACATTCCCACGACCAAAGCATACGTGTCTGCCCCGTCTTCCGGGGCTGCAGGCTCTGTTCAACAGGCTCTCGAGGTACAAATTGAGTAATCGAATGCCAACTTTTCGCAACGACAGTCGCTCTTAATCTCGCTCACAATTGCTGGAGGAAACTGATTCGATTTCCGCTTCTCGGAACCCGTTCTCCGCTCTCTTCCCCCTCCAACTCTCAATCTTTGCTTTTCTGCGTGTTTGCTGTCTTGTTTTCGACTCGAAAACGTGAGATCTTGCTGGAATTACGGCTTGTGTGTCCAGAAGTCGACGTCAGATGTCTTCTATGAACTACTCGTTCTCCAACATCACGTCCGAGAACGCGACGAGTAAGCCCTATCAGAACTTCAACGACTCCTACGTCGGCGACATCAACAGCTACATCGCGGCGACTGTGAGCCTCGTCTCGAACTTCATTCTGATCTACGCCACTTCCCAAGTCAAAAGTTATGAGAAATCCGTCCGATACTCGCAGTACTCCATCTCGACCCTCCGACTCATCTTCTCCCTGAGCATCGTCCTCACTTGTCCGGTTAGTCCATCCTCTAGTTCACCACGAACGCTATCCAACTCTCTCAGAGCATAGAATACGTCCCGGAGACCGAGTCCTTGTATATCATCAAAAACGGACTGACCCTTCCGGTGATCGTCGGGGAGGCCCTCCTCGCAGTGTTCATCGTCTCCATCGTCATGTCTTGCAACGGACCGGCGGTTCAGTATCTTCAAGTTGCTGTTTTACTCTCATCGTAAGATTCGGAAAAAGAAGATAATCATCGATGAATGGTTCCAGATCGGCCCGAAAACAAGTCAACATCACCATCTCAATAATCCCGATCCTTGTCGGCGTGCCCACCGTCATCCTCGTCTACTTTGGATACGTGCCCCAGTTCTACGACGTCCAAGTCGCCGAGTACTTCATCGAGCGAATGGGCGACCAGGGAACCACCTCGTTCCTCATTGTCACCGCCCATTTGGCCAAGTTGGACGTCGAAACGGGCCACTATGACTTTGATATGATGTCGCAAGTGTGCACGTTCTTCATTCTCATCGTCATGTTCTTCTCGTTGTTCATCACCATCATGTGCTATCTGAGCATTCGGCGGCAGATGAAGTGCCGGTCGACGGCCGGATCCAGTACGCACAGCACCCAGGAGCAGTTGAACACGGTGCTCTTGATTCAGGTACAACGTGAGAATGAGCGAATTTCGGTTAGACATGGACAGTTTGAGCTGAAAAAAGGAAGATTGTGTGGGAACTCCCAGTCCTAGAGCGTAGATCAGAAAATTGAAAGTCTAGAACTCGGCTGAAGCTGAAGGGAAGCTGCAGCTCTAGGAAAATTGGCCGGATGTTGGAAACCCACGGATCCCCTGTCCAGTTAAAGTCCGAATTAGAGCGGTCTACCGTATTTCCAGGGGTAGAGCGGCACCCAAAATTCTGCCGGAGATATCTCGCGAGATACATCTCGAGATTGATAAGAGATATCAAAAAGTTGTCAACGAAACATTTGTAGATAATAATTAGAACTACAAGTTTGTTTCTGACAACTTTTTGATATCTCTTATCAATCTCGAGATATAATGATTCTCCGGCAGCGTTTGAGGTGCCACTCTATTTGAGGAACTACGGCTTTTTGAGTTGAGTTACGGGTGCTTTCCGGAAGTGTAATCGAATTTTGAGCGCATTTCAAACTGAAAAAAAGCGTGCAATGGTTGAAATTTCAACAATTTTTTGAATTACCGTGTTATCTGGCCAACACACCCTCTACGCTTTCTTAACCACACAACGTTCGTTAACTAATAACGGTAACGTGGCAGTTATTCATCTCGTATTGCTGAAACCGCAAACCTCTCTCCATTTTGTTTGCAGTTCCTCTTCCCCTTCCTCACCATCCACATCCCCTTCTACATCACCTTCATCCTTCCGTTCTTCAACAACGAGACCGAGTTCATCACCGACAACATGCTCTATCTCTTCTCCTGGTGTCCGGCAGTCAATCCGATTCTCGTCATGATTATGGTCAAGGTGAGTCGAAAACAATCGGTGTGAATCAGCGAAACGGGGGGCTCCTCAGAATATCCGAGAAGTGTTGATTCCGAGGAAGGTGTTGCTGCTGCGCGTGGGAGACAAACACAGCGAGAAGAGCCGCAATTCGACGAACCGCGTGTTCACAACAAGAGCCTAATTGCCGCCGTCGCACGAGTCATAATCGTCGCTTCTCTCATCGTATTTACACCTTTTTTGCTCATTCCTCCCAGATTTCACATTTTTCCGAATGAATCAGCCAAAGTTCTATCAAGACTTCAATGACTCGTATCTCGACGACGTCAACAGCTACGCGGCATGCGTTGTGTCGGTGGTGTCGAATTGTCTTCTGATCTACGCCACGTCGCAAGTCAAGTGCTACACTCGCTCCGTGAGGCTCTCAATGTACTACATGGCATTCTGGAGGCTCGTCTTCTCGGTGACAGTGGCGATGGCCAATCCGGTGAGTTGCCATTTGTTGGGGGAATGTCCCAGATTCTGATTGATAGTTCTCTCTCTCTTGGCTGCGAATTTCGTCCAAAATTACCGTATTTCCAAGAATAGAGCGACTTTCTGATATCTTTTATCAATCTCGAGATATAATGATTCTCCGACAGTGCTTGGGGTGCCGCTCAATTTGAGGAAATACGGTATAACTCTGTGGAACTCCTCAGAATTAGAATGCGGGAGAATTTTGCAGCTTAAGGAGCGAAAGTGTTGCTTTCTGTTAGTTTTACTGAAATGGTAAACTAATTGTAATAGACATTGAGACCAACGATTCAAATTCCCTGTTTCGCGAAACAGTCTATTTCAGGTGATCGAGTACATCGAGACGACTCGCTCTCTGTACATCATCAAAAGCGGTCTGATCCTGCCCGTGGCTCTCGGCCAGGTGCTCCTCGTCCTCTTCATCGTCTCCATCGTCATGTTCTGCAATGGTCCGTGTGTACAGTACCTCCAGGTTACTGTACTTTTGAAATCGTGAGCTCCCCTCCCGCAACTCCTTCACCCCTTGAATTCTAGAACTTCCAAACGCGACGCCAACTTCTTCATCTTCCTAATCCCACTCTTCGTCGGAATCCCGACCGTCATCTTCATCTACTTTGGCTACGTTCCCCGATTCTTCGAAGTCTACATAGCTCCCGAGATTGCGGCGAAGATCAGAGACCAAGGGGAGGCGTCGTTCCTGATAGTCACCTCGCACCTGGTAACTGCTCAGTGTTCGCACTGTTCTCTGATGTCCCCAGTTCCAGGCAAACCCCTCAATTGACAGCCACCTGTACGGATTCGATGTAATGTCCCAAGTGTGCACTCTGTTCATTCTCATCGTCATGACAGCATCAATTATCTTCGCCATTTCCTGTTACATTCGGATAAAGATTCTGATGAAGGAGAAGTTCACTTCGAGTTCATCGTCGAAGAAGACCCACGAGTACCTGAATATGATGCTTCTGATTCAGGTGAACCTATTGGAATTGGATCAAAACTGAACTCTTGCCCACTTAAAACTCTCAATTTTCAGTTCACTTCGCCGTTCTTCACCATCCACATCCCCTTCTACATCACCTTCATCTTGCCGTTCTTCAACAGCGAACTCGAGTTTCTCTCCGATCACATGCTCTATTTGTCGGCGTGGTGTCCGGCGGCCAATCCGATAATTGTCATGTGTGTTGTGAAGGTGAGGGTCGTCTGAAATGGCAACCATAT
The DNA here is from genome assembly GCA_963932285.1 of Caenorhabditis macrosperma. NCBI lineage: Eukaryota > Metazoa > Nematoda > Chromadorea > Rhabditida > Rhabditidae > Caenorhabditis > Caenorhabditis macrosperma. The sequence goes on from OZ010620.1 coordinate 5,385,973, forward strand.
CGAGATTGATAAGAGATATCAGAAAGTTCTCAACAGCAAACTTGTAGTCCTAGTTATGATCTACAAGTTTGCCGTTGGCAATTTTTTGATATCTCTTATCAATCTCGAGTGATTCTCCGAAAGAGCTCTCCTTGGTTGAGGGGTCATGTCGATGGCATCCGATAGTATCTCAAAGTGGTCCGAGAAAGCTGGGTGTTAGTGATAGATGTTCGTTAGAACACGGACAAAAGAAGTGTAAGTCGTACTGTAAAGGCTCCTGAAAGTTTGTTGACATTCTGAAACTGTAACTTGTGCGAAGTTGGATTCAGAATTCAGGGATCTTCCTGTATTAGTGTTATTGTAACAAATTTCCGATGGCTCCAACCGTCAGGATCATAAGTAAACCCAAGACAACTCAGACTTCAGCGTTCACACAATCCCTTGTTTGTGTTAGTAAGATCTCCCGTTTCACCCAACCCTAAAAGTCTCCTGTAATCAACTCCGTTCAATTAATGTCTTGAATAATCTTAAACATTGCAGAACGTCCGAGACATAATGTGGCGGAAAGTGGTCCGGCTGACCAGATTGGAGCACCGCGGCGCCGGAAAGACGTCGACTCAGGAGACGTTGAGAAGGGTCGGATGAAGCTGAATCGAGGAGGTAATCGAATGATGATTCCATGAGGAAACAGTGAAATGACCAAAGTTTCTCTCTACTTGTTTACACTTCTCTCTCTTTCCCATCGCTCTCTCACTATTTCCGCTTGATAACAGCCCTCTTCTCCCCCACATTTTATCAACGATGAGACGTTTTATAACGATTTTATAACGAGAGTGCTTCAACAATAAAATTCTCTCGTTTTTCCCCCCGAAACCTTTCGTTTCCTCCATTCCTTCTTTTTCCAGAACGATGAACAGCCAGTCAACCGACGAAGACCGAGCAACTGAACTAGTTCGGAAGGCGTCGCCCGTGTGTAAAAAGGCGGTGGACTATGACAAACTCAACCAAATAAACGACGCGATTCCCAAGTACACAGAGGGCCTCGCGATTCTCTCGGTGGCTTTCCGGTGAGCAATTCACACGGTTTCCTCTCGATTCCATGGTCTGAAATTTCAGATTGATGGACGAGACACACAAGTTATACAAAGAGGTGGTCGAGAAGCGGAAAGAGTACAAGGAGAGGTTGGCAGTGTTGAAGGCGCAGTGTCAGTCTGTTGTGAGTGTTTTTGGATTGAGGAAGCGGGAGACTGTGGATTGCATAGGTTGCAGGAACCATCCGGTTTGCTTTTCCAAGAGAACACATCCACTTTTCGTCACTCTAGAGACAATCCAGTAGTTTTCAGATAAAATCGTCTTCTGAATATTGAAAACTGGGGGGGGGGGGTGGTGCCACGGCAGTTGTGAGTTTCCATGATCGTTTGACAATGAATCTAGGGAAACGGAATCATTATTGAAAACTCTAGGAAACAGACAATGTTTCATTCCGTTCGGACAGTCACACCAAATGTGTGAGCTCTATTGCTTCGTATCGACGGAAAAGAGAGAGAGTGTAAAGTTTTGGACTGAGGCGTAATGAGATGGTGCACACTGACAATTACTACAGGGTTGGGGTTAAAGGAGCTCGAAAGGCATTGAGAGCCCGATGAGTCAGAGCCGAAGCACCACATCGACGGTTCTCATGATCGCATATCTTTGCAGGTGACATTGGAACAGCGTAAAATCAAAGACAGATCAATCGGTCATGGCTACGAGAAGATCTTCGGTCCATGCTGCGACGACAAGTTGAAGAACATCGAAGTCGACGACTCCTACATTCGAAACGGCGTCCAATTCGAGAACTTTGTCCGATTCTGCGAACTCGTAGTGGCTCAATCGAAACGATTGAAGACGATCACGCTGAACACGCACTCGGAGGCGAAGAAGAATCAACATGCGTTCCAGAAACTTGCGTTGTGAGTGAATATGTCGGCGAGTCTTCTCCATCCGACTGATTCCAGAAGCCTCGAGAGCCAGGGAATCACTTTGAACGTGGAGTTCATTCCAACGATTCATGACCGACAGATTACGTAAATGTTGGGATGTTTCAAAACAAAGAGCCTCCGATTTAGGTTCGATAACGGATGGACGGTGAAGATCGGAAGAGGACTGGACTACTTCTATCCGGTAACCGACACAAGTGTTCTTGGAGCATTCGACCTCAACTTCCGACCGTGCAAAGAGACAATCATCGACATAATGAAGGGCACGAAGAAACCTTGAACTATCTTCTTCAACTGGATGTTCGAAATAAAGCCTACGTGCCTCTTTGTTACCCAAGTTCTGCAGCTGATTGCATTCCATGCTGTCTAGTAATCCAATTCGAGGAGATTATCAAGAATCATATCAGATCACCTCGTGAGGCAGCTGAAAAACACACAAAACGGAACGGCGCTGAATCGCACTATTGTTTTTAATATTCGCAGACGATTTGGGCGAATATCGACAAGCCTTCCTGATACCCATTCCCAGTCCGTTTGTGCGACTTTGATTGGTTTCGTATTGCAGGGAGTTTCCCGCGAACCACTCATTCCCTCCGTCTCAACGTCACTGACATTTCGAAGATTTATGATGTTTGAGCAATCAGAATGCTCTCATTAGAAGGGGTAAGGGGCACATGGGAATAACACGAACACTCTCTTGAGCAGAAGTTGAGAAGGACTAAAGTTGACTTTTCGGTTTCACGATACAGTGATCACTTTTTGTGTCTTTAGGGGATTTGTTACTCTTAGCCTCACAAACTTCACTTTCTGGAGAGTTTTTGGTGTCAAATCAGTACGCAGCAACGTGTTATTTCGTACTTACCTTGTTAACTTGCGACCTTCTTGGTATGCCCTTGATAAGTGATTCGATAGATCAGTTCTCGTTTTCTTTCCAAGTCACCCAGCTCTCATTCGTTTCCTTCACAGATCAAATAAGTTAGAACAATAATTGAAACAATTTCGGTTTCGCAGTAAACTGAAAAAAGTTAACTGAAATGAAAAGTCTCGTTATAATAAACATTCCGTTTTTTCCGCAGACTGAATGTGTTCAGTGGAAAACTGGTTGTTTTATGTTAGATTGGTGGAAGGTGCTCCTGAAGCATTCAGATATCCGTCACTGTTGAGAATATCAAATTTTTAACTCGAACACGAAGCATTTTAAGAGATAACCTTCGCCAATGGTCACATGAAACACGTTTTAAATTGGACTTCAAGGGTGTCTGGGCTTGAAATTGGAAACCTCTAGAACACAGTTCACTAGAGTCCAAATATAATGTGTTCGCCTCTGCGTGAACTCCGTAGCGTCGGTCGCAACGAAATAGCGAGGCAGCGTGCAGATTCGGAGACGCAGACAATCTCACAAGGGAAGCGTTTTAGACAAAGTTCTGGAATTTTCTGAAAGTTTGCAAATCGATACTGGTAACTGATCCCACATAACGACTCCCAGCGCAAACTTCTAGTTTTACAGATATTTTGTCCCAAAGTGCCTGAAAACTCCCGATTTCGAGAAAAAGCGCAGTTTTGGGCACTTTGAGGCAAAATAACTGGAAAACTAGACGTTTGTGCAGGGAGCTACTATGTGGGATCAGTTACCATTATCGAAAAATGTAGCCTTGCCAATTTATAGAAACTTCCAAAACTTTGTCTAAAAACACTTTCCTTGTGTCGCAAACGCATATTATTTGTCCTGGAAAAAATAAAACTTTTGCGCCGACCGCGACGCAACCGCAACGCGTGGGTAGAAAAAGTGTTCTCTTCGTGCGACGAGAAACACGCTGCGTCGCGGTCGACGCAGAAGTTTCAACTTTCACACGACGGATAATAACATATTTCAAGGGATTCTCTGTTTCAACCATTCCAAAAGTTTGCTTACTCATTTGTTCCCACATTCTTCAGCTGTCCGAATGAACATTCTGTATTCTGATTCATTTGCTTCTGGAAACCAAAACGTGAGTCTGGAAATCCAATTTCCTCGAGAAAAACGCAGAAGCAGCAGCAACTCCGTCTCCTGTCTGTGTTTTCCCCCCGTGTGATCTCTGTCTCTCTCCCAATTTCCCACCCGTTCCATCGTTTGTCGTTCGAAATGTGTCACCCGGTTGGTGAAGTGGGTCGTCTGTCGGTGAAAACAAGGCAATAAAACTCCGAATATTGCTCGAATCCAATCTCGTGTCCCCCCCCCCACACATTATTCAGTTATCTTCCAGTCTCTCAATGATATCACTTCGTTCAGATATCCTCTCCAGATGATGGAACACTACACCACGAATCCGTGGCTGGAGGAGGTGAATGCTGGCATCGCGGGAATCGTGTCACTCGGGTCGAATCTCCTTCTGATCTTCGTCACGTCAAGGGTCAAATCATACACGGAACCCGTCCGATGGGCTCAGTACTACTCGTGTGTCTTCCGATTGGTCTTCTCGCTGATTGTGGTTATCACTGCGCCGGTTAGTTGATAAAGTCCCACGTCCACCGCACTATCAACAGTTCCTGAATGACTCCGCTGATGTTTCTGATCGGCTCTTTCCGAAAACATTATGAGTCCAGTGGAAAATGTTCGATCCACGTTCTTGACTGATGATTTGAAACGATTTGGCCGACGTTTCGCCATACACCCGCTTCTGCTATCATAAAATATCTCATTGAACTGATTATCGGCAGTGCGTGAAACTATCGATACTTGAATGAGTTGTAATTGTTAAGAGTGTCCCTTTCTAGGTAATATATCAGTTTTCACGGCTTTCCAGTGTTTATGGAACACAGGGAACTGGTTTTTTTCGGCTCTGTCCTCCAAATTGCAGTTTCAATGTTCCCACAAGTTAGGGTAAAATTTGGGAGAAAATGTTAAAAGCTTAGGATATCTTCAAAAAAGCGAACAAATTGAGACCCTTCTAATAGGAATGTCAAGAAGAGTTGAAAGTGCATCCAATTGGAAGTACATACATACAGTGCAGTAGAAAATAACATAGCCAAGGGTTCAGAGTTTTGGAAACGTATCAAACTGCCTTGGAATCGTCACCCTTGAAGTTTCCAGAAAGTCTGAGTGAAGTGAACCTTCAACTCCTTCATTAAAAATATTCTAACCCTGAAACAGAAACCCTCTTAATTTCCAGACAGTGATGTACATAACGGAAGTGAAGGCGCTCTACATCGTGAAGGGAGGGATCGACGTTCCGCGGGACATTGGCGCCTACTTCCTCAACGTCTTCGTCGTCTTCGTAGTCACCTCGTGCACTGGACCGACTGTTCAGTACCTTCAAGTGGCCTACTTGCTCTCCAAGTGAGCTCCCTCTCCATTCGTCCACTCCCCTCTATTCCAGTCCTGCACTGAAGAACCATCTGATCCTCCGTTCGCTGATCTCTTCCATTCCATTCATCATCGCCATCCCCACCTTCATACTCATTCATGTCGGCTATACACCCAGTGAATACGAGATGAACGTGTCTGAAAGTCTCATTCAAGAGATAACCGGTCATGAGGACAGCTCGTTTCTGATAGCTCCCGAAGAGAAAGTGAGTGGGTTTCAGGGGGAATCCGATGGAAGTTGGAATGAATTCAGATCTACGACTACTCCACTCAAACCTTCTCCTACGACGTTCCCGCTCGGATATGCACGTTCTTCATCTTCACAGTGATGATAGTCTCACTGATAGTGGTTATCATCTCCTTCTCTCACATCCAAAAGTCCATGAAGAAGAAGTCGATGAGCAGTACTTCGAAGAAGTCACAGAGACAGCTGAATCTGCTGCTCATGGTGCAGGTGGGACGAACTTTCCATTTCCAGATGAGAACTAAATCTTATCGGTTTCAAACTACATTCAAATTGCATTGGGCATCCATGAGAATATTCATCACACAGATTGAGAACACCCAGAACACACCGATTTCACATCATTCTTCTCATCTTTTCTTTAAATTTACGCTTAGAATTCAGTCAAAGAACATATCTAACAGAACGACAAAACATGTAAATAAGGAGCTGATAGTGAGGTTTTATTCACGAGAACAGCTTCAGTTCTAAATATTTAAACAAAATAGTAGATTTTTGGAAAAATCAAAAATGTCGTTACAAGAGAAAAAGGAGAAGAGACAATATCAATCGATTTTTGAGATGGAACGGATCACGAAGAAACAGTGACTCCGTAATTCCAACTCAAATCTTGATTACCTCTTCAATGACTGACCCTCATCCATCGCCACCGAAACGGAAACCATGTTTCCAGTTCATCTTCCCCTTCCTCACCATCCACATCCCCTTCTACACCGCATTCATCCTCCCGTACCTCGACATCGAATTCAAGATGCTCTCCTCGAATCTGCCGTTTCTCTTCGCATGGTGTCCAGCGATCAATCCACTTCTGGTCATTTGCATGGTTAAGGTGAGTGTACATAGAATAGATTGTGCCAAGTCTGTAGATTATCTAAATTCCGGTTCCACTTCTGAGTTATACATGTGTTCATGGGTTTGAATTCCAATTGTTGAGGATGGTGGAACTTTGAGAACCGAAATTTTTGACACCAAGGTGTCAGATGATGCCTTCAGGTCACAATATACAGTGCTGCCAGAGAATCATTATATCTCGGAATTGATAAGAGATATCAACAAGTTGTCAACATCAAACTTGCATATCATAACTAGGACTAGAAGTTTGCTGTTGACAACTGTTTGATATTTCTTATCAATCTCGAGATATAATGATTCTCCGGCAGCGCTAGGAAGGGAAATTCGCTGTTGGCCGAGATCGGAAGAGATCAAAAATGCTGTCTAACTGAATCTAAAAATAGAACCGATGTTCTCTATTTTCCTGCAACTGACCTTCTCTGTTTCATCACTCCCATAACAATAATCCCTCATTCTACATGAGCTCTCAATTTTTCAGACCGTCCGTGACACCCTCCTAAACCGGAAGAACACCCCTCTGACGGGAACAACGTTCACTTCGAGTCACCACGTCCTCCACTTGAAAACCTCAATTGCACGCAGCAAGAAATGAAGGATTTATGGATGGATTCGAGGAACTTTCGAATGGAATGATTGGAATGATATCAGCGGAGAGAGAGGAATAAATCAAATCACGAGTTCCCATTATTTTCTGTCCATTTCTCTGTTCTATAAAGAAATCAAAAGAGAAGTCAGAGAATGTACTTCCGATGACGGGCTGTCCGCGGTTAGAGCCAATTTGCAGCTGGAAATCGAATTGTGTTCGAACTTTTCGGATTTTCGTACTTTTAAGCTGATAATGATAATGATAAAGACTCTAGAGTTCAGAGGAACAGTTATGAGCGGAAAACGTTGTTATGGAGGACTCTGAAAGATTTGGTTTTCCTTGAAACGAGAAACAGAATTCCGATTGTTCATCTATTACTGAGAGCTGATTTTCTTCTGAACCCTCTCCCCACACGATATAAAGAGCCAGAAGACGCAGAGTTCTCTTCCACTCTCAAGTTCCGCAAACTAGCAAGTTTCCACTGTTTCACAGTCACCTGAAACTCGTAGTTGGTTTAGTTCTCGAGTCATTAATCGAATCTGAATTGAACGGCAACAATCAATTCAAGGTTTTCTCCCTTTTGTGATTAGTAGTTTCGGAAACAGTGATCTACTGAACTCCTATAATTTCATTTTCATCGACCAAAATGAACATTTCGGCAGCTAAATAGCCGTCCAATCTGGACTGGATTTCTGTTGAAATTTCGATATTTTTTCATGTTTCGCAAAAACGAGAAACTTCCCGTTCACCTCTTTGCTGTGATATGAGTCTCAGAGAAACGACAGTTGTATGTTATCAAATTCTGAAAAGAACGTCGTGCTCTTCGGCTTGAAGCCACTTTCTGTTTTCAACATCCAAAAACAGAATTCACCTCCCCCCTCCTGAAAAATACCCAAATGGTATTATTCGATTAGGAAGTGTATAGATCGGAAAATAACAATAAAAGATAGTGTTCTTTTGGAAATTACCATTTCTTTGACATGCACTATGTTTGTGGGGAAAGTTCATTGAAAAATTACGTGAATTAAGCTTAGAGTTACTGACGATTTTAACTGCACTTTTAGAAGAAATGACCTTGAAACCGTGAAGTTGTGGAAAACGAATTCATTCAATTCTGGCTATCAGTGAGTTTCTAGAGCACTCTTCAAAAGATTATGCTTCTGTTTCAGACAAGCGATACATTTTCAATATAACTATAACTATGATAATGTTGCCGTATTCTTTCTCCACTGAATAATCATTTGCTCACTTTCTGATCCTTCTGACCACTTATCACAGTCTACATATAACACAATTTCGTTCATTCTCTGCTCCGACACGTGACGAACAATTAGTGTTCACTCGCACTTTCGCCCATCGAATCTACGTAATTCGTCTGCAATCCTCCCGATGCGTAAGCTCTGTGATTAGCGGGGGGAGGAACCAAAAGAACAAGCCGCCCGTCGTCTCTCGGGAGGGATTCCCCTTCGTTCAGTTGTGTTGAGAGTATTCAGATTGGAGAAGTTGCTGGACTACTCCTTCATTCAACTTTTGTTCTTTATCATTCATTTGGAACAGAAACAAAATGAACACTTTCTTTCGAGAATTGAACTATGATCCCGAAGGGTTCAATTGTCCATAAGACACGTTCAGCGATCAAGAAACTCTTCGTTTCGTCCAAAAATCACTATAATTGTCAATTTTTGTGCATGGTTCAATGTTCTTCGACTGCAACTATAGTCTTTAGATTTATTCGAACTGGGACTGAAACAGCTGAAAAGATAAAACTTTCATCATCTCCCGCCGCTGAAAATGTCTGTTTCACTCCAACATTTTATTTATGGCTCGTTCGTTTTTTTAGTAATAGAGTGGGAATAAATTTTCTACCTCCATCCCATTTGACACAATCCGAGGTCCCATACTGATAATGATATTTCATCTTCCCGTTTGCACCCTTTTTGTATTTTTTCGGCGAAATTTCAGATTTTTCTATAAACTAATAGCAGAGGTCCATTTTTCGATACTAGTAATCATCCGCACACAGTCCCAATCTCTGTACACTCCCAGTTTCTCAGATATTTTGTCTTGAAATTCATGGAAAACTTACGATTTTTGGAATTTATTTGGAAAACCATTGTGTGAAATAGATTACCAGTATCGGAAAAGATCAGCAGAATTTGATTATTCTTATCTAGATGATGTCCACTTTTCCAGATGACCTCCTCCTCCTCGATAACTTCCTCTCTGAAGAACACGAACATTGACGAGATAAACAGTGATTTCGCCGGAATCATCTCCCTCGTCGCCAACATCTCTCTGATCTACGCCACATCGAAAGTCAAGGTCTACTCGAAGTCATTCCGCTGGATGCAGTACTATGTCTGTGTCCTCCGACTCCTCTTCTCGGCAGTCGTTGTGCTCACTTCTCCGGTCAGTCTCTCTTTAGCCCCGGATGAGGATGATAATCAGTTACAGACGCTGGTCTACGTAGCCAAAATGAAGTCATTGTACATCGTCAAAGGCGGTTTCTACTTGCCATTCAATGCCGGTGAGAGGGAGTGTCTAGTCTGCTTTTCGGGAATATGCGGGTGTCTGGAATTGATATGATTACGGGTTACTCACGGCTGAACTGCGAATCAAGTCAGAAATGGACAAGTTCCGGAAATTGGGTAGTAGCATGTTATGTTTAGGGACTTAGGGAAGCTAGAAACTGGGGAGAAAGTAGGGAAACGCAGAATGTGAAGAAATATGATTCACGATTCCCGACTGAAATCAATCGACTGTATTGATAGTTTCGTGAAACAGTGAGGTTAAATTCATTTCGGCCAGTTGGAGCTTGAAAAAGGTGTCCGCGAAGAACCGCAGCTTCAGGGCGATGTTCCTTCTCGAATTTTGTCTATTCAGTGCTGGTCATAAATGTATTTAAAAATGGTTCTTTGTGACTTTGAAAGAGCTTTACTCTGCAGCCAATGGTCGGATTTACTTCCACTTTGGAACACCTACTTCTTGATAGTCCACAGATTTTCAGATTTCTCACCACATAACCACTTAAAAGAAAACATATTTGTTACTTCGAAACGTTTCTATATCATATTTTGATCATATTTTGAACCAATTTTAAACACTTTTATAGACATAACTTTAGTCATAATAACCGAGCTACTGAAAGAACTGTGAACAAAATATATTTGAAACGGGGAACTTTGAAGCTGATAGAGTTCCTCTTGCCAGGTCTCATCTTCCTCATCATCTTCATCTTCTTCGTGGTCATCTCTTGCAGTTCGCCCACCATCCAATATCTTCAACTCTGTCATCTGCTCTCCGAGTAAGTCCCTTCTTCTCTTATTCATCCCCTTCGTCCATTTCCAGTCGAGGTCATGATGAGCGTTTCGGTCCGATAGTCTCCACGATATCAGTGCTGACCGGTCTCCCAGCCATCGCTCTCGTCGCCACCGGATACACTCCAACCGATCAGGAGGAGATCGAAGCGAAGGAAATAGTGTATCACTTGAATGGAGAGGGAGACAGTGCCTTCCTGATGGTTACGGTTACAAGTGTAAGATTAATTGATAACAATCGAAATCGGGGGCAGTTTCATGTTTTCAGCGAAAGGATCCATCAACCGGAGAGTACAAAGTGGATTGGACATCGGAAATCTGCACATTCTACATCCTGGCAATCATGATTATCTCTGTGATAACAGTCGTCGTCTGCTCGTTCTACATCAGAAAGCAAATGAAGAAGAAGATGTTGAGTGCGAGTGCGAAGAAGTCTCAGCACCAAGTGAACATGATTCTAGCCCTTCAGGTGAGCCCCTGGTCTAGCTCAAAAGAGCATCTTGTTCCAGTTCGTCCTCCCGTTCATCACCATCTACGTCCCGTTCATTGTTTCATTCATTTTGCCAATGTTCGATGTGGAGAACACATTTCTGTCGACGAATCTTCCGTTTCTCTTCTCCTGGTGTCCGGCGATCAATCCGATTCTGGTGCTGGTGTTGGTGAAGGTACTGCATTTACGTGTGCTCATACGACTTTAGTTAGCAAATGATGAAGCCAATAGAGCTATTCTTCGCATTTATGAAACTGTGTTTTTGTTAGAAAAGTTAGGGACAAATGTTGGAATTCTCCTGTATGCATGAGAAAAAGTGCTCTCGGAGTTTTCAATGGTCATTTGAACCTGTGGCCGTTTGATTATTGGGAGTCTGGGTCAAGTTACAGATGAACATGGGTCTAGGATACCATCCGAATATGCAATTGGTACCTGAACCATTACACCTGACACTATTATTTACTGTTTCCGTTATAATAGTAAAGAAGGCTTCAAATGGTCCAGTAATCTTTCTGCTACAATAGCGAACTCCTCCCGATTTGCAGAACGTCCGTGAGCGTCTCCTGTGCAAATCGGTCGTCTCGAAGGTCTCCTCGAGCAACATGAACCAAGTGCGTCAGTCGCAGGTGCTCGCTTCACGTGCTCAGTGAGCCCCCGTGAGCCTCTCTTATTCAATTGTCACTCTTCCCTAATTGCACGTTGTGTCGGGTGTGCGTGCGGGCGTACGCGAGTGATCTTCTGACGTCTAGACGACGATTTCGTTTGTTTGTGTTCCTGTTGTTTCCTATCGAAATTCTGTTTATATTGTGTTTCTAATATGAAGAAGTCTATGTTCAAACAAAAAGTTCATAAAAATCACATTTTCTTCTAACTCATTGATAACTGTTTCACTTGTACACATCCCATTATCTGTGAGAAACAGTGTTTTCTCATTGAAAAAAGGTAATAATGGATGTGTGTATTGATGTCTGGGACTCAGACTCGTTTCCAAGACGAAGAACAATCATAGAACAATTGAATTTATTGGGGAGCAGGAGTCACCTCTCCCACTTTTTCTCTGTTCCGTGGAGGCCTCATCTGTTCAATCGTTTCTCTCGAACTGATCTTCTTTTGAGACGTAAAACAAAACAAAATCCGCCCCAACTCTGCTTGCTTTGCTTTCGCCGCGAGCGTGGACCTCGTTTTTGTCGCGAGAAGTTTCGAAATTGTCTGCGTCTCTGAAATTCACACGCTGCCTCGCTCTTTCGTTGCGGGACATTCGCGACGAACTCATCATACTGTATGTGAATCTGGTCGATTCCAACTCTTCTTCATACATATTTGGTAGACGAACGTTCTGAATGAACTGACCAAGTTCTGACTCCTATTTTGGTCGTATTCTGAAGGTGTGACGTCTACTTGACCTCTAATGACACTGAAAATGGCAAATCAGCGCTATAATCGGTCTGTTAGACGTTGTTTTCCGGAATGCACGAGTGGAATGAACCCCAAAAGCACTTCTCTTGATAGCTACTCGTATCAGCTCCACTAACCACTTGCTCGCGCTCTACCGCACAAACCTTGGATATGACATTATGGCAGAGCGTGGGAAGAAGCGGGTCTCGCCTCGCTGCGGGGGTTACTGTAACACTCATTTCAGCTGTGTCGAGAGTTTTTTGTCGAATAATACGCTCACCGAACATCTCGCTACCGTATCACCACAATTCCCCCTCACTGCTTTGGCAGTTTTGGAGCACACTTGCCCGTTTCAGCTAACTTTGAAATTTTTTCACTGATTTTCAAAAACAATTCCACGACGAATTAAGAGAAGGTTTTTGAGAAAAGTCAACAACTGGCCAGTCAGTTGGCACAGTTCCCGAAACTATTTTTAAGAGACCTGAAATTCCCTGTGTGGATACCTTAGGGGTCCCTAGTTACCAAACCGACCATATTGAGCCGACTTGTTGCTGCTCCGCACGCTCGGGGAGCTGAAGGTCGAAAATCAACTTTTTTGTGTGTTGCTCAATTCATCCAAATCTTTGCGCCCGGGGGTTTTTTGGGTCGTAGAATCCGAATATGACACTGAAATGGATGAATCTTCGACCCAAACCAACGAAATGCTGAAAATTTCACCAAAATTTGTCAAAAATGATTTTTTTCCCGAAAACTAATATGGAAAGGGAAAAAGCGACTATGTTCATTCGATTCTACGTCAAAAAAGACCCCCGCATGCAAAGTTGCAGAATTTTAAAAAATGGGATATTGAACGATTTTTTGCTCCAAAGTTGCTCCACTCGAGAATGTCAGAAACTGATTTTGGTCGTTTGGCGTTTGTGTGGAATGCGTATACGACAGGCGTGTAGAGAATTCAATGCTGATCATTTTTGTAGTTGACCACTTTTTTCTATCTCTTCTCGTTCTCGAGATATTTGAATTTCTGTGAAGAGTGTTTGAGAGGAGGTTGGAAAAGTGATGGAAAACAGACGCCAACTTTGAAAAATCATAACTTTTTTCAAAATTGAGTAAATGAGTCAGTTAAAAAACGAAAAGGGAGCATTTTACATGAACATAATTATCAAAATATTCGTTTTCCGATTGCCATCACAATAGGCCACTGTAGACACGATTTCTCACGGTGTAAATTTCATTCTAAAATTCAGATATGTTTGAAGAAATGGAAGATTGGATTGTACATCTTGTAAGACCATCTGTTGGTGATACTGTTTGTAGTTGATCACTTTTTGATATCTTTTATCACTTTCGAGAAAATCTTTCTTATACTAAAAGGGAAAGGATGTGTGTCTGTCTGTCTGTCTGTGGGTTTCTTTGTCCACAGCCGTTTCTCAGCCGCTACTGGACCGTTTCAGCCCATTTTTGACACAGAGGTCAGAAGTATTGACCACAAGGTGCACGTAAATTTTCTAAGCGATCCGTCAACTTTTACGGCTTCTGGACTGTTTTTTGTGTGTTTCCTCTTTTAATTGCGCCTCTGGGAAGAATCGACTCGCCTGTCTTCCCAGAGGCAGATTGGGTAGAAGGGGACGAAAAACACTGCATAGCCCAGGCTGAGAGGCGGCGTCAGCCGCCTCGATTGGCCTGGTCTTTACTATTACTAATTGAGAAAGGATGTGTGTCTGTCTGTCTGTCCGTTTCTTTGTCCACAGCCGTTTCTCAGCCCCCACTGGACCGTTTAAGCCCATTTTTGGCAGACAGGTCAGAAGTATTGACCGCAAGGTGCACGTAAATTTTCTAAGCGATCCGTCAACTTTTACGGCTTCTGGATTGTTTTTTGTGTATTTTCTCTCTAAAGTGCGCCTCTGGGAAGGTTGCGTCGACTCGACTCGCCTATCTTCCCAGAGGCAAGTTTGGGGCATAGCCCAGGCAGAGAGGCGGCGTTAGCCGCCTCGATTAGCCTGGTATTCTATACTTGAAACAAACGCTTTGCCTCATACCCAATATGTACGTTATGAGCTACTGATCGTTACTCGAAACTGATAAGAGATATCAAAAAGTGATCAACTACAAAAAGTATCACCAACAGATGGTCTTCAAAGACGTACAATTCAATTTTTCATTTCTTCAAGAATACCGAAATTTCAGGATGACCAATTTACACCGTGAGAAATCGTGTCTACAGTGGCCTATTGCGATGGCAATCGGAAAACAAATATTTTGATAATTATGTTCATGTAAAATGCTCCCTTTTAGTTTTTTAACTGACTCATTTACTCAATTTTGAAAAAAGTTATGATTTTTCAAAGTTGGCGTCTGTTTTCCATCACTTTTCCAACCTCCTCTCAAACACTCTTCACAGAAATTCAAATATCTTGAGAACGAGAAGAGATAGAAAAAAGTGGTCAACTACAAAAATGATCAGCATTGAATTCTCTACACGCCTGTCGTATACGCATTCCACACAAACGCCAAACGACCAAAATCAGTTTCTGACATTCTCGAGTGGAGCAACTTTGGAGCAAAAAATTGTTCAATATCCCATTTTTTAAAATTCTGAAACTTTGCATGCGGGGGTCTTTTTTGACGTAGAATCGAATGAACATAGTCGCTTTTTCCCTTTCCATATTAGTTTTCGGGAAAAAAATCATTTTTGACAAATTTTGGTGAAATTTTCAGCATTTCGTTGGTTTGGGTCGAAGATTCATCCATTTCAGTGTCATATTCGGATTCTACGACCCAAAAAACCCCCGGGCGCAAAGATTTGGATGAATTGAGCAACACACAAAAAAGTTGATTTTCGACCTTCAGCTCCCCGAGCGTGCGGAGCAGCAACAAGTCGGCTCAATATTGTCGGTTTGGTAACTAGGGACCCCTAAGGTATCCACACAGGGAATTTCAGGTCTTTCAAAAATATTTTCGGGAACTGTGCCAACTGTTATCAACATTTCTCAAAAACCGTCTCTTAAATTTCTCGTGCGAAGCGTAAGTTGACCAAATGTACACGAGTGTCCAAGCATTTGCTCACTCTACAGTTCCCTCATGAGTAGATCAAAAATACATGTTCTCCTCCTCAATCCACTCCGTCTAACTACATTTAGTTTCATTTCCAAACTGCTCATGAATCTTTCCGGGTCCAAAGGTTTTGTCTCCTCACAGAGCACCAGGAATCGAATCGGCGGAGGTTGTGTAGGCCACAAACCATAGAAACATCGCTCTTTTAAACTCCCAAGTGGTTATTTCTAATGGTCATCTCATGTACTTTTACATAGTTGGTGACATAATCAACTGACAACTTTGAGTGTGAACTACCTTTCTTTGATCGAGTCGTTTCTTCCGCTATTGGTCAATTGTAAGACACAGTTACACTTGATGTAGAAACTGAAAAATGGTAATGATGGTCTGGTTTTTCGAAGTGTTTAACCACGATAATTGTGATAATTGTGAGAGACTTTCTTCGAGATCATGAGTTTTTTTGTGAAACAGTTTTTTTTCGTAAGTTCTGAAGAAAAGATCCCCCATCCTTTAGAAAATGAGTTCCCCAGATCAGAGGAACTATCCTTGCTCCCGCAGAGAAGCAGCCGACGATTTGCGGGTTTCGCAAGGTGCAGAAGAGGAGAAAAACGTGTATACCTCCCTTCGAATGAGCATAACTTTACTCATAATTGTCCATTTGAGTTGGTTCTTGGATATGTGATAGTCAGAACCATCTGGAACATGATGTACTGTTTCTGGAGTGATACTTCAAAAACGGAATTTCTGGAACTCGGCTGAAATAGGAGATCAAAAAAAAAGAAAACAAGGAGTTGTTTTTGTTTCCCTTTTGTCAAATTTTTGAATTTTCTGTGATTTCCACCGTAAGTTTCGGGTTCCAAATCGTTCAGAATCCGGAAAACAAAATCTGCCTTTTTGTGACATTTTCTCCGTTTCACCACAGAAACTTCAGTGCAACGACCCAACGTCGAGTCAATTTTTCATCAATGCGCTTCGTTTTGTGATTTGATCGCGTGCTCTCTTTGTTTTGTCGTTCCACTTCGAATCCAATCTCTTCCAAATGGATCTCTGAATGAAATCGTTCTGTTTTCTCCCCTCCGCCCCCCGGGGGCTCTTTATCAGCACGTGAGTTCCGAGAACTTTTCGATCTCGAATAGTTCCCCCAAACAATCCAAACGCGATTAGCCCCCGATTCCCGAGAGCAGCCTCACAAACAGCCGAACGCTGTGATTCTGATAAGGCGGCGACTGATAACAACTGGTTGCCACGCACCCCTCTAACCCCTTTTGTCTATTCTATTCCATGGAAATTCCTATAAATCTCACTTTAACAAATGGTTCTGTTATCAGTACGTTATCAATCTCCTTATCACTTGCTCATCCCACTTCCAGCAATGACAAGTGTCGAGGACATCAACGACACGCTGCTCGACGAGTTCAACGGCATCGTCGCCGCCGCCGTCTCGTTCGTCTTCAACGTGGCACTCATCGTTGCCACGTCACGAGTGAAAATCTATTCGGAGGCGGTGAAACGGATGCAGATATTCGGCTGTGTTCTACGGCTCCTCTTCTCTGCCTCGGTTATTCTCTCCTCGCCAGTGAGTCACTTTAATCAGTTGATCTCCGAACACTTTGTTTACTTCCAGACTCTTGCCTACATCACAGAAGCAGAAGCTGTCTACATTGTCAAGGGCGGTTTCAAACTTCCTATCGCTTTCGGTGAGTCAATGAGCAAAAAAAGGTCTGTCATCCGCAGGATTCGAACCTGCGCCCTCCGGAGAGGACTGCGACCTGAACGCAGCGCCTTAGACCACTCGGCCAGAATGACATGTTTGTGAGCGGTCGACGAGGGCGTACACATGAGTGTTGTGCAGCGGCGGCGGCAGTGGGAGAGAGAGGGAAAAGATAAGACGTGTTTTGTAGGCACGGCGATTCTTATCACATTCGTCACCTTCGTCATCTTCTCTTGCATGGGCCCTCCGATGCAGTTTCTACAGATGGTTTGCATTGTAAAGTACGCACAGCCAACCCTCTAACCCCTGAACCCCTTGTTCCAGAAGCACTCGCTTCCAGCACAACATAGTCTTCCTAACCACGGTCGCCTCGTTCGTCGTCTCCTTCACAGCCACCGTCCTCCTCTACCACGGCTACACTCCCGACATCTCAGACGACCGTCTATCCCAAGAAATAGTGTACAATCTGAACGGAAAAGGCCAGTCCGCCTACCTGATCGCCTCGTTGGAACGATATGACTACTCGAGAGACACGTGGGTCCCCGATCCCAGCTCCTGGGCGTGCACCCTCTACATTCTGGCGGTGTTGGTGTTATCAACAGTGATATCAGTTGTGTGTTGGGTGATAATCAAGTGTCAACTGGGGAGGGGAGCCAAGAGTTCGAACACCATCAAGGCCCGACAGCAACTCGTCACTGTGCTTGTCGTTCAGGTGAGAACAGAGTTTGACGGTTTTTCGGGGTTTCGGGGGTTTGATGGACTTGGATTTTAATTCCGAACATTTAGTTGATCATGTCGGAGATACCATATTTCCTCGAATAGAGCGACACCTCAAAGGAGAATCATTTTATCTCTAGATTGATAAGAGATATCAAAAAGTGGTCAATAGCAAACTTGTTGATCGTAACAAGGGCTAAAAATTTGCTGTTGACATATTTTTGATATCTCTTATCAATCACGAGATATACTGATTCTCCGGGGCAGCGTCTGGGGTGCCGCTTTCTGCTAGACTGATAGTTATCATGAGACTTATCTTTGTGTAAAAGTGTTCGTGGCTCAATTGTGAAATCAACAAGATCTAATCAACCAAATTATCTTATCACTGATAAGAACAAAGAGATCCAAAGGGTTTGTTGAAGCGACTCTCTTTGATAGAGATTTCCCCGTTTCAACGCTTCCATTTACATTTCCATTTGGAAAATGAGGTCACTACAAAACAAGCAATAAACAAAAATGGGCATAAGAAACAGGTGAATGAAATTAGTAAAATGGCCAAGTTGGCCTGCAAAATCCAAAAGGTCAAGTGAAGGAAAGTGGGAGGAAAGCAGACCGTCCCTCCTCATAGAAGGAGTTTCCCCTATTCTCCAAGGCCACGAGAAACCGAAATGCCCCGATTCAGCTATCTGTTGGGCCATGCACTTCACAAATTGAAATCGAATCTATCCATCGAAACACTGCATAACTGTTTCAGGGAGTCATGAAATTTGCGCTTTTATCCAATTGAACTCATTGAACTCTACATAATAACTCTGACTCTAAAAACTGAAAAAAAAAAATATACATACAAACAACGGCGTTCAGACATTTCGAAACCGCATGGAATTGGGAGGAAAAACGCTCGGATATTCTGTTATTTGTTGTTTTTTTTTAGCGTTTTTCATATTATATATTTCAGAAATGTTGGAACCTGCGCAAATGCGCTCCCCTGGATTTGTGTTGGTCTTGTCTGCGTCTCTCGTGGAACACACGAGACAGAGACGATAGTCGTGGAGAGACCAACAAAATCTAGCGGATCTCGTTTGCATAGGTCCTAAGATTTATGAAATATATAATAGAATAATAACAGAATTTCAGTTTTCAGAACTCGTTTCCACAGCGTTCGTGCGCACATTTTTCTTCAAAGGGCCATGATTTCGAAAATTTAACAAAATATTCGACATTTTGAAAAGAAAAACCAACATTCTCAGGTGAAAAATATCCTGGAAATATCCCAGGGACAGCCTGGATACTCCCGGGACGCTGGATATTTTCCTATCCGTGAATATCCCGCGGATAAAAAATATCCTGGAAATATCCCTGGGATATTCGCTGGGACGCTGTCGTTTTTACGACGATGGGCGGAACCCGCGAGATGTCGGTCCATGCGAAAAGGTACCTCTAGCCACTTGATCAAAATGTTTGACTTTTCATAGAAAATTCCGACCTTTCGAAAGAGAGATTGCCGGATTACTGTATTTTTGGACCTGCTTCCCATGGCCCATGGCGCCGGGTGTAGCGTAAATATGTTCATTCACCATCTCAACGGTTCTTTTTTCTCAAAATTGCACGCCGATATTCGAAAATATCCTGGAAATATCCCCGGGATATTTCGAATATCCCGGAATATCCGCGGGATATTTCAAAATATCCTGGAAATATCCGCGGGATGCTGCTGGGCATCCCGGCGGATATTTTTGTTATCCCGCGGATATTTCCAGGATATTTTTCACCTGAGTTAGGAAGAAGTAATTTATGAACGTTCACAATGATTTTTGCTATTACTAATACTTTGTTACGTTTTCGAAGTCATGGGTCTTTGTCAACTCTTTGAAGAAACGCCATGGAAACGAGTTCTGAAAACTGAAATTCTGTTAAGATTCTATGAAAAACGACAAGAAAAAACACAAAAAACGGAATATCCAAGCGTTTTCCTCCAAATTTCATGCGATTTCGAAATGTCCGAGAGCCCAATTTCCGTATGTCAGGGCACCAGAATAGCCTAACGAGATCCATTTCGGTTTCTTTTCATGGCTGTTCTGGTGATTGTTTCCTTATTCGTGAGCCAGTCCAGCAAGGAACCAACAAAATCGGTTTCACATTGTCTAGATGCACAAACTTCGATTCCGTACCGCATTCACTTGAGTATTTTCAGTTCACCGTGCCATTCCTGACGATCCACATTCCGTTCTACGTCTCGTTCCTGATGCCGCTGTTCCGTGCCGCCACCACTCACATCTCCATCTACCTGCCGTATCTGTTCTCTTGGTGTCCTGCAATCAGTCCAATCGTTGTTCTGATAATGGTCAAGGTATGTAGGAGAAGAGAGTCAGGGGATAGAAGAAGAGAATGTTTGCAGAGTATTCGGGAGAAAATGTTCGTGAAGAGGGTCAAGGGAAACGATCAGAAGAAGAGTTCCAGTGGCAATGTGGTCATCAAGCCGAAAGGAGGAGGAGGAGGATAATTGATATGATATGATAGGCAAAACGATTGATTACGTGTTGATTATGTATAAAGTACATTATTAGGAGAACTGGACTTCGAAATGAGGGGCTAGAGGCTGCTAATCAAGAACAGCTTCAAAACAGAAAGAGCAGATGGTAAATTGAGCAATGCGCAATCATTATGTTCCTTTGGATTCAAATCAAATGTCTCCTTTGAAACAGAAAAAAACTCGAAGATTTGTTCATCATTCATCATCAACAACAACAACAGTTCAACATCGTTTATCTTCTCCTCAACCCGTTCGTTATCACCTCTTCATATCAATACTTTATCTCCCTTGGCATTGGAATCGTCACTGGTTCCGGGGGCGAGATGTCCGAGAGTCTGTATATCGTGTACTCCTCCTTCGTCTTTTTCTCTGTCCATTCGGCAGGCGACACTCTCGAGAAGAGTGTGTAGAGGACCGAAGTGACGACGACGGTGATGGTGAGGAAGTAGAACACGAATGACCACTGCAAATTGCACAAACTCAGATAGTGAAACTGTATTCTGATTACTCGGGATTGTGGTTTCTTTGGAACAGTGGTTTATTTTAATTTTCGAAAATTTGCTTGCCTGAGTACTCAATGTTTGATTCTGCGATTTCGTAGGTCGACACGATTTTTTCAAGAGACCTATCCTGCGAGTGTCGGAAAATTTCTAAATTTGCTAAATTTCTCCGGAATAAGGAAAAAAGGGAAACGTTTGAATACGGCGTTGATAATACCCTCCCAAGGCCTCACAATTCCCGACGCTTCATTTGGTTTTCAAGGAGGCCCATCTAACATCTCAGGGGGAAAATATCTGGGAAATATCCTTAAGGATAAAAAAGTATTCGCCGGAATGCCCAACAATATCCCGCGGATATTCCCGGATATTTTTCGAATATGGGCGAGAAATTTTGAGAAAAAAGAACCGTTGAGATGGTGAATGAAACATATTTACGCTAAGCGCGACGCCATAGGAAGCAGGTCCAAAAATACAGTAATCCGACGATCTCTCTTTCGAAAGGTCGGAATTTTTTAGGAAAAGTCAACAATTTTGATCAGGTGGCTACTTTTCCGCATGGACCGACATCTCGCGGGTTCCGCTCACCGTCGTAAAAACGACTGGGTCCCGGCGGATATTCCAGGAAATTTTCGGGACCGCGGATATTTTACGGATATTTTTATCCGCGGGATATTCACGGATAAGGAAAATATCCAGGGTCCTGGGAGTATCCAGGCTGTCCCTGGGATATTTCCAGGATGTTTTTCACCTGAGCGTACACGAAATCTCCAAAGGAAGACCCAATTTTTCAAACCGCGATTAGATTCAAGAACTCTTGAAACTGTCTTTCTGCTCATTTTATTGTTTTCTACAGTTGCCTGTTTCCAAAACAAGTGTTTAGGAACAAGAGGACGTTTTCGCTGATCTCTTGGGGAATTTATCAAATATTCATCATTTTCGTGGCGGGACCCGCCGATTCGGTGAACTGCAGCCTTTGCCACGTCTGCTGATTTTGATAATAAATATTTGATGAATTGATCAAAAA
Source organism: Caenorhabditis macrosperma (assembly GCA_963932285.1). Taxonomy (NCBI): domain Eukaryota; kingdom Metazoa; phylum Nematoda; class Chromadorea; order Rhabditida; family Rhabditidae; genus Caenorhabditis; species Caenorhabditis macrosperma. The sequence continues at coordinate 5,407,694 of OZ010620.1, forward strand.
AATCAGCGAAAACGTCCTCTTGTTCCTAAACACTTGTTTTGGAAACAGAAAACAATAAAATGAGCTTTTTCACGAGAGATAAACCACGACAAAACTGAAAGCTAATCGAGTTTTTTACCAATTTCAGTCGTTTCTTTTGGACAAGGAAACGGGGTTTTCAATATTTCTTGCTGAAATTTCCCACTTTCAGGAAACCTCCACCCCTCTGCCTCTGCCTGCTCACCTGACTTCTGGTGTTATCCGGCACAGCCGCCTGCACTCCCAAAGGAATCAGTATCTGTGCGACTCCAGCGATCACCATGTTCAAGTTGAGAGCAAAGTGCGAGTGTTGGGCGGCTCTCTGAGCACTCAGTGTCTTGTTTCTACACATTCCATCCCCGAAACACTCACAATTTGAATAGTCCGACTGCAGATGACAGGCATGAAGAAGTGGAGAGAGGCGAAGATCATCATGCAGACCAACGCCCACACACGGTCGTCGAGCTGAAGAAGAAGAAGACGTCAACCAGGGCGTGGAGGAAGAGAGAAAACTCACGAATCCAGTGAGAAACAGCGAAAACGCACTCATCGACTCGAGAATTACCAGCGGAATGACGAGGGTCAGTTTGGGACCACAGCCGAATTTGACATCTGGAAGCAAATGATACCGTTTCGAGATGAGAGCAAATATGTGGTTGGAGGGAATGTCTCCGATTTTTCGCACGCTTGAGCTGTCAAAAAGAGTTCTCTTTGGAATTTCGGCAATATTGTGACCCAGTGACATTTTTCATAATAATTGAGTTCGGAGCCTCCTTTTATAGTTTTTCCAACGCCAAACTAACAAAAGTCTCGAACATCCGCCGAAAAATTGAACCGTACTTCCGCTATCTTGACTGTGTACTTTCGCGTCGCCGTGTATGCACCGTTACAGTTTTTTAGTTGTTTACGAAAGTACACAGTCAAGCATTGATTTGAATTCACTTCAAAGTTTTAAAATGCGAATTGTGAAGCAGAAAAACAATTCAAGTTTTCTTTCCACAATACACATTCAACTACGACCCAACCACAGATTTTCTGTTTCTGAAGCCCTATCTCACACGAGCCAAACTTTTCGACACATTACGTCTTTTTGTTATAGCTGTCCGTCAGAAAAGAAGACCAGTTGATACTTATTGCTGACAAAAATAGAAACCTTCTGATGATAGAAACTCAGCGAAAATCGTCTTCGTACAACCTTCTTCCATTTATTATAAAATAAAAAGAAAGTCTTCAGAGTGAGTAGTTTACATTTGGCTGAAATCTAACCAGGGGTATGTGTAGGTCTGAGACATTATCAAGAGTAATGTGTTGAATCGATTTCAGAACTCTTAAAAGAGGATCGTGAAACAGAAACTACCAACTTCTTCTCACACTGTTGTTAGAGGGTTGGACAACACTCTCCGATTGAATAAATCATCAAATACAGGTTTTATCAGTTATGATCCGTCTACCATTGAACACACCGTGTGAACTGCGGAATCATCGAAAAACCCATTTTTTCCGTTTCTCAATTGCCATTTCACGTTGAGTAAATGGTTCGTAGACACTTCGTCTATCAAATTTACAACAGCTTGAAGAAAATAGAGGGTATTTGGCTGTATTCACAGCGTATTATCATAGAGGCAACTATGACCAGTCAGCGTTCCAATCATCTCACATTGCACTTAGACCCCCTCTTAGAAACAGTAATCTTCTCAAAACGAACCCAACAGTCTTCCGCAGCCAATCTTGATGAAAATGGCGATGAGTTGAGGAATCGCCGAGAAATAGCCGGTTTCTCGGATTGTGAAGTGGAGAACCTGAAGTGGCAGCTCCATTTCATCCCGATTGTCTCAACCGACCTGTTTAATGAAGATAGGAGAGTACTGTTGGTAGACGATCATGGCCAAATAGTAGCCAGTGAACATGAGCAAACTGATCCAGATGGTCCAGTCCTTGAGCAGTGCCAGATATGGGACCGGATCTTTGACTTTTGTCGAGTGTTTTCCAGTGAGGATGTACTTTTTCTCGGATTCTTCCAGATGCCTAAAGCCGTCCTTGTTCTGAAGGAAGGTCTCTGACTCTCACCGATTCTCCTCCACACTGTCCGAATAGTAATAGGCGAACGCGCTGGAGGCGATGAACGTCCCTACTCCCAGAATGTAGTAGGTGCCTTCCCAACCGAAGAACGAGGAAGAGCACATTTCACCGCCGAGGATCATCGTGAACAGAGGGCCGAACTGCGAGGTGGCCAGCATGATGGAGAAGAAGAACGAGGCCTCCGAGTGCGGAGTCCATCGCAGCACGAAGTCGTTCGTAAAGTGCAACTGACTCGCCTGCGCGAATCCGGCGAAGAAGCGGCACACGAGGGCTGGCCAGAAACCGAGAGAATCGGCCAGAGGGTAGAGGACGGTGCTGAGGGCGGAGAGGAGGCCGTAGACAAAAATGAGCACTTGGGTGCTCACGAAATGGACAAAGTAGAACGGCGCGGGACCGAGACACATTCCGATGGCGGTGGCGGTGAACATCCACGCGACGTTCATCGAATCCAGCAGGTAGTAGTCTGGGAAAAGAAAAAACTCTTTGCAGCGGTTCGTAATTATCACTGCTTCAAGATCCACGCAAATTGAGTCAATTTCGCTTTTGTTCGTTCGCTCGCCCTCTCTTAACTGGATCACCCTTGTCCGTCTTCTATTCAACTAAACTCTCGAATCCTGGAACCTTATCGCAAACGCGCTCTATTTTGATTTTGTGGGTCTCGCCACGACAGCGGAGCGCGGATTTGAGAAAATACTGTACACCAGAGTTGCTTAGAATTCCAACTTCCGCTTCCCGGATTTTTAAAAAACCACTTCTGGATAACTCTGTTTTCTGATGAGATTTTGAATAATGATGCCGGGAAACGGTAAAGTTTGAAATGTACTCAAATAGGAATGAGTGCGCGGAAGTTTACGAATTTTTAATTTTCGAAATTTCCGAAGAAAAGTTATTCTTTGTTTCGCCAAGACGGTCAAGAATGAATTGATTTCGCTGAAAAAACTAACTAGAAAACGGAAAAAAATAACAATTGAGTATTTATTTCACAACTTCCGCCCAAGACCCATTTCACAAAACCTCGTTCTGCGCCTTTAAAACTACAGTAAGCAAATCCTTTTCCCAATTTCGGTAAAATTTCTGAAAAAAAGTTCCGAAAAACTGAAAAAAAGGTTCCGAAATGAAAAATTGGAAAAAACTCCCGAACTGGTGTAGAATGTCATGAAAAGTTCTCAGCGATCGACGAAGTTTACCACCTCCTCTAGCACGTCATCTGATTTATGTCAAAAAACGGAGAACTTGTGACGATGTTAGGTATTCAGAAGTTTTAATCAGAATTCCAAATTGAAATTCATTTAAAGCGCGCAGACAGTGGAAGGCCCTCAACGAAAACAAATTCTGCGAGTGAAACAGAAAAGAAAAGTGTGCCCCACCTGGATCCACCGCCACCTCTACATCGCTCTCATTTCCGCCTTGCTGACAAATGATCGTAAACCCGAAAACCACTCGGTTACTGTAGACGAACGTCATCGAGACGGTGGCCACGAAGAGCAGAAAGAACCGAAAGTTGTGCATCGCGTCGTCGTCTTCTGCTTCTTCGTAGGAGAATACTCATTCAAAAACCACACAAATTGGTATCGAATGATCGGCTGAAAGTGGTCGACGGCTGAAATAGTGATGCGAGTGACTCGGGACGCGGTGATTTGCATAAGTCTCACTCTCGGGGGAAGGGGGAAAGATTGCGTAACGTTGTAGTTTTTTCAATGAACCCCGTCGATCCCTTTCCGGCCGGAATAATGGGAGCGGGAGGGATGTGTGACGTTTGAACGCACTCCAATTGAGACGTCCTGCAAAGAATAGGGTGCTGGTAGTTTCGAAATCAACATTAAGATATGTGTATCACTTATCTTGTGAAGATATTGGAACAGTAGAAAGTATCAGGTTTCCAGGACCCTTTGGACAGTACAACATACTTCTAGTGACGTGTTCATTTTGAAGAAGGCAAAGAGAAGGCTTGATCCTTAGACTGTCTCGAAGGCTCTGGGGGAAAATTGGGGCGGCGCAGCTGCCAGGGTCTCGCCAAGAAAAACCTTTTCCTGCCGTACTCTTCTACGAGAAAAACGGTGTTCGAAAGTTGAGCGCGCGCGGCTACATCTTTTTTTTAATACGTTAGGGTGGGTTTTTCTTCCCAAGACACGTTTCCCAAGGACATTTCGATCAAATTGTCACAAGCAAATTCGGAAACGTTGCGGAATTCAGGCGGTGTTTTCCAATCTGGTTGGTGTGTATGATATGATGAGCCATTAGACAACGTTCCTTTTCAGAAGCACCGAGTTTCGATGAGCCGTTGAAACTTGGAAGAACGACAGAATGCAACGAACCCGCAACAATCATTATTTCCCTGTTTCAGGTCTCCGACTTTTACTATAATGATCGGCACATACTAATGCGGTATAGAAATTACAGAAAAAGGCTGTGAACTGAAAAATAATGAAAACTGTCATTTTCTAACAGTGCGACCAGGTCATAAATACCTGGCACATTGCCAACTTGGCACGCTGCCAGACGTTTCGAAGAGAGCGCATTTGCAGCAATTGTCAGCGCCTGCAGTCCGTGATGCGACGCATTTTTCGACAGTAATCTCGAATAATTCAGTAAAAAATTCATTATGTTGGTGAGTAGTTCGATTGCCCTAATGAATGGGCGACAAGATTGTGTTGAGCATCATGCGTTCGGCTCGCGGGGTGCTCGCCATGCACGTCAACTCCTCGCAGCTCATCGGACCGAGACGGACGAGCGAACGGAGCACCGGCTGCACCTGCCAGTCGAACGGCTCCGTCAAATCGACGCGTTCTTGTTTGGCGATGGAGAGCACCATGTTGGCGATCTTATTGTAGTCGGGACGTTCGTGGGAGCTGAATTGAGAGTGAATTGAGGGAGCTTATCATTGATATCAGTTGACTCACGCAGTCTTCACAATCAAATCAAACACAGCCGCCCATCCCTCGGGAAGGCCTTCGAAGAGCCGCTGCTTCCCGCCGGCTCTCCTACAGTACATTTTCCATTCTCTGACCTTTGCCAGATTCAGAGATCCTTTCGAGTTGTGCCACGGGAGGCCGCCTTTCAGAAGATGCACCACCATGTACAGCCAGCCCTCAATGTCGTCCGAAGGCGATTGATCGCAGAATCCGAGAGAAGTGAGTGGGGCGTAGGGGAAGGTGCCGACGGAGGGGCCGAACGGACGGAGAAGATGTCGACGACCGTCTCGTTCGCTGGAAGGGAATACTGTTTCAACACGTTCTCAAACAGTCATGGACATTTCGGAAAACTAATTGAGGAGTTCATGAGTGACGAATTGACCAGTCAATTTTTCTTGGGAGGGTGGTTTTTAAAGAAAAATCATGCTCGACCCCTCATAGCGGCTTCCTATGCAAGTTTCAAATTTTTAGAATATTTGTAATTCCACCAAATTTCAAGACGCTCAAAATCAGGATTCCACAACATTCACAATAGTCTTCAGCACTCACAAGAGAAGCGTTTTTGGACGAACTTTCAGATTTTGCTATAAATTTGCAAGGGTACACTTTTCGATACTGGAATTGATCCCGCACAGTGGCTGCCTGCGCAGACTTCTAGTTTTCGAGAAACTGTACCTCAAAGTGCTGAAAATTGCGTTTTTTGCATGAAATCGGGCGTTTTCGTGCACTTTGAGACAACATTTCTCGAGAACTAGACGTTTGTTAGCCACTGTGCGGGATCGATTCCCAGTATCGAAATGTGCACCCTTGAAAAATTTTAGCAAAATCTGAAAAATTGTTCAAAAACTTCTCCTGTTAGCCCGAAATTGCCGAAATTGCTGACTTTTCTGGGCAATTTCTTTGGGCGAAATAGAAATGGACAATAGAAAACGGTTGCCGCTTTACGAAACTCCACCGCTTTCTGAATTCTCTGTTTCGCATTCAGCTGAAGTTTTACTCCAGTCCGACCCTACTGTTTTCACTCTTTCATTATGTATTGCACTCACAGATATCTCCTCGTCAGTCCAAAGTCGAGCATGTACACAATACTGCTCTCCTCTCCGAAGCCGACGGCGAAGTTCTGTGCCTTCACATCCCTATTCAGCCATCCGGCGTCGTGAAGAACCCTCAGTCGATCCAGCGTTTGGAGGGCGATCTTGTAGACGGTCGAGGAGGAGAAGCGGCGGTTCGGGGCGAATTCGAGGAGCATCGAGAGATCGGGACCGACGAGTTGCATGACGACGTACTTGAAGTGATCCGTGCGGCCAGAGTCGGCGAGAGACGGGAATCCGGGGTTGGAGCCGAGGGAGGAGAGCACTGCGTGGTCCAGCTGCAAGAGGGAAAGTGGAGTGCAGCAGAGGGAAAGAGGGCTCACCTTGAGAACAGGCCTCAAACATCCGTTCTGCGCCTCGACCTTCATCGCGTAAGAGACGCCGTCCTCTTCGACCAGGAACACGGAAGAGAACGGTCCGGTGGCGATGGCGTCGCACAATTTGTACTTGTGACCGCCGAGACGCAACTGTTTGCCTTTCTGCAACCATTCGCGGACCTCTTCTCCTCACAATCGCAAAAAACCCACCAACGGCATGAGAATGTCATTCGTGTGGACGTTCGGACGGGCGGCGACCATGATTTCAGAAGCAAGAGTTGTTGATTCGGGGAGAAACTAATTTAGATATCGAGTGATTATTGACAATGATCGTTTTGGCGGATTGGCGACGAGAAATGAGAATGATCCGAACGGGGGTTCACGTTCAATTGAAGGACTTCTTCTCTATGGAAATGAAGAGTTGATCTCAATTAATAGAAGAGGAACATTTGAAACTGGGAAGTGATCTTGAAGCGGAGTGATCACCAAATTGTCTCTTCCAATAGAAGTTACAGAGTGCTCTAATTGATATCATGTTACCGGATCACATCGTTTTTAATTGTTGAAAATCATGGTTATAACATCATTTCTGGTTCATTTCCCATCCAATTTCAAAATATAAAACTGCGAAGTGAATCAGCGCACAGTTAGAAATTTGGAGACCTTCCCAGTTCAAATTCAAGTGAAATTTCGTCAGAAATTGCATTTTTGGTCAAACACATCTGGTCAGTGCTCGCTGCACTACGACACTCCGAAATTACGAGGTGTACTGTTTAGCAGAAGATCGCGCGCGTCATTTGAATAGGCAACTCTTCTTTCTTCCCGATCTTCTGCCGAAATTTGTTCCAGATGATCAGAAATTGACCTCAAACATCAGTAATGGACCTGTTCTCACTATGAATGTCGAAATTACCCGTATAGCCTATAACTGTTGTATCTGTGAACCTGGACACTTCCAGGACCTTCTGGGCTTGCTCTACGTGTTCGGAAATGAGCATTTTCTCCTCTACAAAAGCTTTCTGCTTGTTCTTGCGACGAATTTTTGAGCCGAAATCTGGAATTTGTTACATTTGGGCTCGTGAGAAAGTGTGGAGAGAGGAGAGACGCAGACACACGAGAAACGCGCCAGTCATGTCGCATGGTCCACGCGTTTATTCCCATTTCCGAGCTAGGAACCTGTGATGATTGAACTGATCTGTGAGCAGTTATATATCCCATTTCGATGAAACAGTCTCCCAGTGTCCCGTTTCAACAATGTCATTTCAAGATCGACACCCTCCAAGGAATCGTTACTTTAATGTTAATAGTATCGTTGTGTCTCAAAAATGTTAGTCTCATGATGCACGTAACTCTAAGCGATCAGTTTAACGGCTTCTGTGAAGCACGTCTTCTGAGCCGATGTGGTGATGAGTTTTCCGTTTCAACGTTGCATTGTTTTCACATCGATACCCTTTATTGAATGATTGATATGATTTATTGCAAAATCGAGGAAAACCGTAGAATCGGGGAACGGTTAGAGGTATATAAGATAGCGCAGACAAGCTGACAATTTTTTCGATTGATGAGCCAGAAATACTGGAAAATTCAATCAAATTGTTTGTGGAAAAATGCTTGTAATTTGATAGAAGTCAAATATAATGAAGTCTCTTTTCATGTCAAAACTTTAAAACTTCTTCCATCTCAACAATTATCAGTCTCTGTCTCTCTCTCTCTCTCTCGTTTCCACTTCCGCGCCCTTCCCCCGCCCCTTCACCAAAGTGTCTCTCCGAATCTAATCATGCGTTGTGTTGGGTTAGGTTAGCACAACTTCACTTTTCTTTTTTCTCCCCCGATTTTCCATAATTCCTTTCATTCTCCCACATTTTCCACACATATCATGCATGTCTGCATTCGAATCAAATCCGTGGTAATCATTTCCAATTTCCGGCTTCCCCCCGGTTGCAAGTCTTCTGAATTTTTCCTACCTTTTTCCCCAAACTAGCATAAAACCTTTTCCATTCCCTGATAAGCCCTCATTCTGAAACGGGGGGACAGATTTCGGAAGTTTGTGACCATCTGAATTCGCATACATCAGCACCACGAAAACATCTGAAAATCAGGCGGCTGACACGTCAATCAACGTGAGAAACGGCGCCAGTTGCCTATGGTAACCCCCGGCCGTTTCCCACTCAAAAAATCACTCGAAAGCAACTGAAATTGGCACCTGGACGAGAGGAGAATTGTGTTAGTTCTCGAGTTGCTCACCACCGATAATCACATGATTCCCCCCAGTCGGGGCGAGTTTTGATCGAATTCTTGTGCTCTCTTGACTTTTGGCTCCGCGACAGGGCGAAAGCAACAAACATCCGCTTCTCGGTCCAATGGACTTGAGACGCGTTCTTGCAGAAGAGAACAGGTGGAAGTGATGAATAATCACTCGAAATCACCTGTTCTTCAAGAGTCGCTCCTCGTTTCGAACCGCCCCCTTTTCCCTTGTCAGTCGATCATGAATTATTGAGTGCTGTTTCATCTTCCTCACTTGAACATTCGATCAGCGATTTGTTCGTTTTATTGATCCTATCGACTAATTCACACAAGAAACCCAATCTTCACAGTTTGAAAGATTCTCTCTTTTCCGTCGACTTCATCAGCTGGTTAACAGGATTCCTCTATCAGAGTTGACCGGAATTCCGACTTCCGCATATTCCGGAGTCCGGGGGAGGGCTTTCTTGTCACTCCGATTTCTGAGAAATTGAACATTTGTTCCGACTTGTGGCTCTTTCTTTCTGTGTTTTCAATTTCGGCCAACCTGTCCTTTCTCCTCCGATAATAATGAGAGTTACAGCCATTCCTTTCCTAGAATCCTCCGTTTCAGATAGTCTTCAAATAATCACCGTTTCTTTGTAATTTGTTATGATGTCAACAAATATTTCAAAAACTTGAAGTGAACCGAACTGTCTCTTATTCGGATTTCAAAACTCGGAAAGAGCTATCAGACAGCTGAACAAGTCAGTGTACTGTTTCTTTCTCCGTTTTCCCGAACGATCAGTGCATTGTGAAACAGAGAAAGTTCCCCAGATACTTATAAACCTGTTTCAACTCTTCCTTTTGTTCCTATTCGAATACAATTTCCGATTACAAATGAAAAGAACTTATTGGGCAAAGAAATTCGAACTCCTAATTACCGTAATCATTTTTCAATCAAATCCTTTGTTACAATCATTGAAAAATCAGAGTAAGCGGGTGTGAAACAGATTCGCTGAAGCAGAAAAAACAAAGAGAGAAGCAGGTGAATAAGCAGAAGAATTTTTGATTATGTCAAGACACAAAACACTGCTGATAAGGAATCAGCTGTTTTTCGAAGGAAACTATTATATATTTCATATATCTTGAAACCTGTGCAAACGCGCTCCACTAGCCCCGTGTTGGTCTCGTCACGACTATTGTCTCTGTCTCGTGCATTCCACGAGAGACGCAGACAAGAGTCGTGGCGAGACCAACACGGGTCTAGCGGAGCGCGTTTGCCCAGGTTTCAAAATTTTTGAAATATATAATATTCGACTCTTGGGGAATTTTGTTTAACTTCACCCATTAGCAATCGTTAAGAAAAAGGGCAGTCACGTTTCTAGTCTGAAACAGAGATAACTGCAGATGGATCCTTCCTCCATAATCAACTTTTGATCTGAATCTTTCTTATTCTAAAAGGCAAAGGATGTGTGTTTGTCGGTGTGTGTGTCCGTTTCTTTGTCCACAGCCGTTTCTCAGCCCCCACTGGACCGTTTTGGCCCATTTTTGGCACAGAGGTCAGAAGTATTGACCGCAAGGTGCACGTCAATTTTCTAAGCGATCGGTGAAGTCTGACGCCTTCTGGAGCACATATTCTGTTTTCCCGCACTCACACGCTATAAGGCGGGGTGGCGGGCGCTCATCGCGGGCCCTGATGGGTGTCGGCTGCTTAGTTTTCTCTTAATAAGGCGTCCCGCCGCCGCCGCCGCCGCAGCCGGTTCAATTACCCAAGTTTGAGGTAACGGCGGCCGGGTTTTGAGAAAAGTTAGGATCTGATTACATATTCGGATAGAGCTCGACGAGACGATACAAAATGGCTTTTTACTTACTAATTTTGATCCACGGACGACCGTTTTATGGGAAGTGAAAGTTGCGGTTTTCACCCATTGAAAGCTTGGCGCTGGATATTGAGAAGAGCTAGGAGCCGTTCACATATTCCGATAGATCCCGGCGAGACGAGTGGGAAAACACCCTCATTTATGTTTTTACTCGAAACATGATCATTTTGTGAGATGTCAAAGTCACGATTTCCACAGTTGCTGTTGAACTCACGGCGAGAACAAATTGACGAGTTTCGACGAAACACCGCAGACAACGACAACCTGACCGCTCAGACGCCACTAGAAAGTATCGCTAGCATGGCGCAGTCGGTGTCGTTTTTGGCCGATGATCCCTTCGAAGCGGGTTCGGGTTCTGCCATCTTATTTTTTTCTTTTTTTTCTATTTTCTTATCACGCCAGAAGTGATAAGTGTTTTTCTTTTCTTTTTTTCTTTTTGCAAGTCACTTTCTTTTCTTTTTTTCCTTTTTTTTCGCGTTTTTTTCCTCCCTTTTTGACATAAGTGAGTGTCTCCATGATTTCACACACAAAGCATAGCGGCCGGCGCAAGCCGCGAGATGTCGGCTGCGCAATATCTGTATGAGCGGCGCCGAATTTCGACAACTTATCAAACTGACTATGCAGTCAAGCCAGAGTCGAAAGACCTCGGTTGAACACGCAAATTTTGTGGAACCTCTAAATGAGGAAGTCGCAAACGATCAAAGTGAAGAGCCAGAAGAGCCAGAAGTGCAAGACGAACAAGAAGATCAAGAAGGTCCGTCCACTTCGTCGCCTCCAAAAAAAGTGACAGCGCGAGAGCGAAAGAGGGTAATTTGTGATAGATTTCGTCTTTGAAAGCTCTTATCTTTTCCCACTTTCAGCTGAAGAAGACGGAGAACGCGGAAAGGAAGAGAGCGGAACGGCAAGCAGAGACCCCCGAGCAGAAGTCGAGACGGTTGGAGTATGCGGCGAAACACGATGCCGATGGTCGTCTCCACGAGTCACAGCGTGAAGCGGACTCTCGGAGAAGACGTTCTTCATCGAGAATCTCCGTTACACGATCACTGATGACCGACGAAGAAAAGCGAGAAGCACGCGAGGTCAGTTGCAGTCAGAGGAGTGAACAACGTGCCGCCCTCCCAGAAGAGGTTAAAGCGGAAATCAGGCGGAAGAACGCGGAAAGCAATGCGAATTTTCGAGCTGCAGAACCAGAAGACGTCCATGAAATCCGAAGACGCGGGAATGCGGAGAGAGCTCGGACGAGCAAGTCTTTGGAGTTGGATGAGGAGAGAGAGCAGCGGAGACAGGAAGATGCTGGAAGAGCAGCGATCAGAAGATCTCAGGAGCCGGAAGAAGTGAAAAAAGAAAGGAGAGAAGCTGTTGCAAAAAGAGCAAAAAAGCGACGATCGGAAGAGCCGGAAGATGCTCAGAGCAAACGGCGTCAGCAGAATGCGGAGCAGACCGCGAATGCCCGAGCGAGCGAGACTCCTGCTCAGCGAGCAGCGCGACAAGCTGCGAATCAAACTCGGAAAGTACAACGAGGTGCTCAGATGGGAATCGCTGGCTCCGATGCTCACGTTGATGCTCATTACATGGGCAGAATGGACGAGCAGTGCAAAGAGTGCGGAGCTCTTTTCTTCGAGGGTACTCATAGTTATCTTCTAATCAGTTCCTGATAAACTCTCTTTCAGACGAAAAGACCAGTGGCGGAAAGTACTCAAAGTGTTGCATTCAGGGTTCTGTCAACCTTGAGCTTTTCGATGATTTTCCAACGGAACTCAAGTTCCTTTTTCTCTCCGGTGACGCTGCTTCCACCCACTTCCGAGAGCACATCCGCAACTACAACAACGCCGTTGCGATGGGAAGCATGGTGGCCAGTATGGACACTCTCAAGTCGAAAGGACCCTTCTGTTACCGTGTGCACGGCCAGGTAGTTCCCCTTGAGAGCCTCTTCTGAACCTTCTGTTTCTTCAGGTGTACCACTTGGTCGGTCCGATGCATCCAGAAGAGGGACAGCAGCGAAAGTTCGCACAGGTGTTCATAATGGACACATCGCAAGCCGCAGAAGAGCTCGCGGGAAGGAAGGCGAATGAGAACTGCGACGAGTCAATGTTCAAGCTCCTGTTCGATATTATGGATGAGTACAATCCATTCATGAAATCCTACAAGACCATGAGGGAGGTGGAGAAGGAGGAGGAGGAGAAGGCGATTCTGGAGAACAGAGCCGAGAGATCAGTTAGTATGACGTTCCGAGTGAACTCAGAAGACGATCAGAGAAGGTATCAGATGACAACAAAACAGTTTCCAATCTCCCCGTTTCCAGGTATCAGCTTCCCACGACAGCTGAAGTCGCAGTTGTGTATGTCGGTGACGACAATGAGATTCCCGGCGAACGAGGAATCACGATACACCAGAGAGGCGGAAAGCTCACTACAATCCGCGCGATCGATCCCCACTGCGACCCCATGATCTACCCAGTGTTCTTCCCGAAAGGAAAGTTCGGATGGAGTCCATCGATCAACTACGCGAACGCGAGAGTCCGGAGAAGTCGAGTGTCTGTCCGCGAGTTCTACTCCTTCTACCTTCACACGAGGCCTTCCTTCAGCCCACTGTTCCGGTCCGGAAGGCTCTTCCAGCAGTTCGTGGTTGACATTTGGACGAAGATCGAACAAGACAGACTGAACTTCATACGGTGTAACCAAGACCAGCTGAGAGTGGAGACGTTCAAGGATCTCAAGGACTACGTGGACGGAGACGATCGAGGACCTGTTGGATCGCGGATCATCCTCCCAGCGTCACACACTGGCTCTCCGAGGAACATGGTAGCTCAATACCAGGACGCCATGGCGATCGTCGCCAGATTCGGCAAGCCCGACTTCTTTCTCACGGTCACTTGCAATCCCAAGTGGCGTGAGATATCAGAGTGTCTTCACGAAGGCCAGTCTGCCTTTGATCGTCCAGACGTCGTTGCGAGAGTTTTCGAACTGAAACTCAAGGCGATTTGTGACGACCTGTACAAGAAGAAGGTTCTGGGAGACGTCGCCGCACACATCCACGTCATCGAGTTCCAGAAGAGAGGCCTCCCGCATGCTCATCTTCTGATCATCATGAAGGCCGGTTCGAAGCCAAGGTGAGAAACGGAATGAATTCAAATTCACCACGAAATGTTTCAGAACTGCAGCAGATGTAGATCGAGTTATATCGGCAGAGCTTCCGGACAAAGAGAAGGAGCCAAGATTGTGGGATATCGTGTCGCAGAACATGATGCACCGCGCCTGTGGGATTCACAATCCTTCCGCCCCATGCACAGACGAGAAGACATTCAAGTGCTCGAAGGGATTCCCGAAAGTGTTCCGAGACGACACTTCAGTGGATACGGACGGTTATCCTCTCTACCGGAGACGCGACGACGGCCGGAAAGTTCGTGATTCGAAGACGAAGATCGACTTGGACAATCGTCACGTCGTTGCCTTCAACAAGTGGTTGCTCCTGAAGTACGAATGCCACATGAACTTGGAGGTCTGCGGGACCATTTCCTCTGTGAAGTACCTTTACAAGTACGTCTACAAGGGCAACACGCGAGCCTCCGTGCGTATTCACACCGACGCTAACGGGATCCAGCACGAGATCGAGGACGAGATCGACGCGTTCCTCAACACGAGATACGTCTGTGCTCCGGAGGCGATGCACCACATCTACGGCTTCAAGATGACGTATCGGAGTGTCCCCGTCGAGCAACTCAAAGTTCACTTGCCAGGAGCCCAAGGAGTCGTTTTCCGGAGAGGCGCAGAGCAAGAAGCAGTCGATGACGCAGAAATGCGATCTACCACCCTCACGGCCTTCTTTGACCACAACAAGAAGTGCTCCGACGCCGTGCTCCCAGATGGAACCCTCCCGCCCACAATTGTCGACTCACGAGTCTTCACATACCACGAAATGCCGGAGCATTTCACTTTTGACGCCAGGAATGGATGGAAGCCTCGGAAGAACAGTCGGTTCTCTATCGGACGGATGTATTTCGTCTCGCCACGTGACCGTGAGCGCTTTGCTCTCCGCCTTCTGCTGCTCTACACGAAGGGACCGACGAGTTTCGAGCACCTGAGGACTGTTGGCGGACAGTCTTTCGACACGTTCGTGGAGGCAGCGAGAGAAGCCGGATTCCTGAAGGACGACGCTTTCTATGAATCGTCTCTCGAAGAAGCAGCCGGTTTTCACTCGGCCCGACAACTCAGAGGATTCTTCTCGACGTTGTTATGCTTCGGAGAGGTCAACAACGCGGAGGAGTTGTGGCTCAAGTTCCTCGACCACTTCTGTGAGGACTTCGAGCACCAAGGACGCACACGAGAGCAGGCGGAGTCGTTGGCTTACTACGACATCTACGACCGTCTGGAGGCCATGAAAATGGACCTTCGCACGTGGATCAATCTCCCGTATCAGCGTGAGCAGCAATCAGGACCGCAGATTGACTTCGATCAGTGCGAGTTGGACGGAAACTCGATGCGAGAACAGCTGACAGTCGAGCAGGAGAGCGTCGTCACAACAACTCTCGATGCAATGGAAGGAGACGGTGGTCTCATCTTCGTCGATGGCCCCGGAGGAAGTGGGAAGACATTTGTGTACAACTGTCTCGCCAATATCGTCCAAGGAAGACGGAAGACGATTCTGTGCATCGCCTGGACTGGAATTGCCGCCTCACTGCTCCCATTCGGCCGCACAGTCGCTTCGACGTTCAAGTTGAACATCAACGATGGATGTCGCTCTTCCAGCCTACGATTCGGTTCTGCGGAAGCCAAGCGCCTCGCCAAAGTGGACCTCCTTCTCTGGGACGAGGCTCCGATGTCCCCGAAGGCTGCTCTCGAGACCGTCGACACTTTCTTCCGAGATCTCATGGAAACGGATCGTCCGTTCGGAGGCAAAGTGGTCGTGCTCGGAGGAGACTTCCGGCAGGTTCTGCCTGTCATGGACAAAGGCGGCGTCGACGAGCAGATTGCGAACAGCATCAAGATGTCGTCGCTTTGGAGCCTCTTCCGCACTATCCGGCTCACTTCCAACATGCGGCTCACTGGAGCTCAAAGCGGATGGAGAACAGAGCTTCTGACAATCGGAGATGGACTTCGAGGAGCCCCGCTCACGGGAGCAATGGCTGTGCCAGAAGAGCTGAGGAGCACAGGGAATCTGGCTCAGGAGGTGTTTGGAGATGTGCTCGGCGAGCAATCAAGCGTCGAGGAGCTGGCGAAGCGGGCGATCATGACGCCGAGGAACAAGGAGGCTCTGGAGATGAACAACTCCATCCTCCGAATGATGCCTGGAGACGAGAAGATCTACAGATCTCTCGACGAGATCGGATCGAAGGACGACGAAGATGTGCTCGCCAATTCGAACCACTACACAACGGAGTTCTTGAACGGACTGACGCCATCGGGAATGCCACCGCACGAGTTGCGTTTGAAGGTAAACATTCCACTTTTCCAGTGATCATTGATTCATTTTTCAGAAAGGAGCTATCATCATGCTGCTCCGTAACCTGGATGTCCGAAGCTCTCTCTGCAACGGTACCAGGTTCGTGGTCGAGGAGATGGGACTGAAGGTAATCCATTATCTCAACTTCCACCTCTATTCCTCATTCTTCAGGTGCTCCAGTGCAAGTTCGTCAGTGGCTCACGGCAGGGAGAGTCTGTTCTACTCCCCCGGATTCGGCTCAACTACGAGCAGAACCTGCCGTTTGTCCTCACTCGACTGCAGTTTCCGATCCGGTTGTCATTCGCGATGACGATCAACAAGAGTCAGGGACAGACTTTTGACCGGATTGGACTGCAGCTCGATGAGCCCATCTTCTCCCACGGACAACTTTACGTCGCGCTCTCACGCACTCGAACGAAGGAGGGAATCAAGATCGATTCGCCTTCAGGAATTATGAATAATATTGTTTTTAAAGATGTTTTGTAATTTCTATGTTCTTTTTGCCTAATCAGATTGTTCTTTGTTCGCTAATCACGTTTTATGCCGATTTGAAATGAATTTGATGGAATTCATCTCGCTTTTCGTTTTCTCTCTGAACCTTATTAGGACTCTCTTCGAAAGACTTATCCAGAAGGGGGCGCCGGCGATAGCCGGCAGCAACCTTCTGGTCTTCGACTAACAAATAAAGAACAAAAGTGAGATCATCGTCTCTGTGAACGCTGAGCCCTCGAGCACGTAATGACGGTGTGTACACCATAATGAGTGAGTTCTCTCAAGACTGACAACACATTTTGAGCCGCTTCCTCTCAGCTCTCGGGGCGTTTTAACATCTTTTGAAAATTGATTCGGGGAGCTCTCTCTCGGTGAACATTTCATTTCAATCGGTTCTTTGCAGCACTTCCCTTGTAGAATTATTTTTTTCACATTATCACCTTATTACCAGTTGTTATATGTGATCCAGTTAAAAGAAAGAATGTGAAACAGGAAACTGATCCATCTAGTAAAAGACACGGAATCATGTGGCGTACATCCAATGCAAACGCGCTCTATTCACGAATCTAGCAGTGAAATTACACGGTGACTCAATGAGTTGGAGCCAAAAGCCAAAATTCGTTTTGTTTTGTGATTCCGTGAAAGACAAAAAATCCCAAAGTGCGTAATTTCATTCGGTTGCTGCTCTGGGACCTCTAGAACTGCCCTGTTGGTCACTCGTGGATTTCGATAGACTCTTGAAACAGAAGACTCGAGATCAAATGCGCAATTGCCGCTTGTCCCAAGTTACCTATTTATCAACAAAATGCCCATTCGGATGCAAAAGTTGCCAACTTGAAACCGGAAACTGTTTCAGGCCGGTTACGAATTGTTGGCTTGTAGATTTTTTCAATTGTTCGGCAGTACTAATGAAACGATACACTTCCCACAAATCCATTCAGATTACAGTCAGGAATTACTGTTCCATTTCAAAGTGATTTGGGCTCTATTGCTAATTTCAAAGAAATGGGCGATCCGTTGAAAACATGAACCTACTTGGTACGTTAAAGAAAACTTTGTCTCTAATATGATATTGCAATGCGGTCTTGGGTTTTAAACTAATTCTTCAAAAATTTACTTTATTCATGTTTTCGCTGTGGTCAACACTTTTTCCTGATTTTTGCATTACAATTTTCAGTACTTGTAATGCAAAAAATCAGATTCAGAGCAAAGCGAGATTCCATAGCAAAATGAGAGAACAATGATTTTCCCTTGAATCCCCTTTGAAACACAAATCTCCCTCTCTCTCTCGGATCCCGGAACTTCTCCACCTGATGATAATTTCATTTTTGTTTCATTGGTTTTCTTCTTTCCCATTCGCTGCTGCTGCTACTGAAAAGACTGGAAAGACCTCTTCCGAATCCATCGGAAATTGGTTATATCCGCCTCTTGTCGCCCCCCGTTTTCCCACAATCCCCTCAATGTTCACCCACGTCATTCAGCCCCAACAACTCAGCTGACCACTGGACACCCAAGT
Organism: Caenorhabditis macrosperma; assembly: GCA_963932285.1. NCBI lineage: Eukaryota > Metazoa > Nematoda > Chromadorea > Rhabditida > Rhabditidae > Caenorhabditis > Caenorhabditis macrosperma. The sequence goes on from OZ010620.1 coordinate 5,425,661, forward strand.
ATCCTCCGTTCTCTCTGTAACTCAATAAGGTCAATTCCCCCCGACTTGTTTTTTCCCCTTGACACCACCTCCCAACGTCACACTCTCTCTCCCACTCACTCGAAGAATCCAGAGAAAACAGGTGAAAACTACTTCAGAATGACGACGTCGACGTCGGTGGCTGGCCTGCTCACGTCGACCGTCTTCTCACTGCCCGACATGGACGACTTCGGGGTGGAGGCGACGACGGCGACGGCGAGGAAGTCCTCCTCGAGGACCTACCCACTATGCACCGAGTTCTTTTGTGGTGAGTCGTGGGCTAGGACGTCCGAGCAATTGGCATAGACTCCGAACGACAATTGTATATGGTTAGGCTGAAACCGAGAATTAGAGTTCAAAGAAGAGATGAGAAACACTGCAATTTGGTAGCATTTTACATGTTTTCTCTCCGAATTACATGCGTCAATCATAAGGTGAGAGGGCCTCAATTATTTCCAATGGACGGAAAGTTAGGCCTATACAAGATTCGTGTAGCTTCCGCTGTAAAACACCCCAGAGAGACGGGATTTTGTAATTCCCACCAATGCCCTTCAAAAAAGTGGAATTAAAATATTGAGGAGAGGTCTGAAAATAATCACGTACTGACCCACGATAGCTGCCCAATTGATATGTTAGCTTAGAAACCGAAATGTTTTGATACATCGTTGACTGATAACAAAGGGTTCTTTCCGTGATTTGTGGTGTACAGGAAGAAGTGCATCATCTGTCCCATTGTAACTATTCAACGGCTGAACCTGATTCCCTTAGGAAGTCCCTTGGCTTTCTGACCCTTCAATTCAAATATCAGTTGACCAATAACAGGCGTATAATCCTGATAAACCATACAGACCTCTTTATTCACGGTCGGAGAGTATATTTCTGAATCTCCCGCATTTTCGTGTTTCTTGGCTGATACATAGTTGTGGGCAGAATTGTTCTGAATTCCTCCACGGAAATAAGCCTTTGGCAGAGTTCCGAACACGAATACTTGTCGCTGATCATGTGCAGTCAACTGGTGATTTGTCTCGAATACATGACACAACTTGTTATTAGACTCCAATGATCAGCAAAAACCAGACACTCTTCCATTCTCTCACATACACGTTCCGATTACATAGAAATCAGGTACATACAGTAATGAAAAACTAGCACCACTTTCTCAAAATAACACTTATTACTTTTCGTATGAAACTGCGTATCAGAGCGCAATGTGGGTGTTTCTAGGCAGTGGTTGATTACGTGTTGATTGGTTTTTGAATTGCTGCTTTCGCCGTAAGAACACAACAAATGAAATGCGAAAAAGTCTAATAGGAACTCTGGATCGCTTGAAATGAGACTGTTTAGTCGTGTACCAATCGAATATTTAGTTAATTTTGAAACCGAACTTTTGTGAAACGAAGCCTCGAATTCAACCAATGACAACGCTTGCACATTTCTCCCCCGATTTTATTGAATTTTGAAACGGGAAATGGTTATAAATTGGGTTTTTGTTTCTGGCGTCTTGTAATCTCGATTCCTGTGGGAATATGTATTTTCTGTGTGACGCGAGACCCAGTTTATCAAACCTTGAAGTTCGAAACCCTTCAAGTTTCCCTTCCGGAACAATGATTCCATTCCAGATGCCTACTTCACATCCGGAAAGATCGTCTCTCTGACAATGATGATCGGCCGGGTGGCCATTGCCCTTCTGATCATGTTGCTCGGTTTGAAGATGGAGAAGGACTACATGCGCAGCATCACCAACGCCATTTTCATTCCGATCGCCATCTCCGAACTGTTCACCATCTACACCGAGATTGCCTACTATCAGGACATGTTCACCCAGTCGCCGACCCAATCGAAAGAGTTCAAAGCGTGAGTTTCAGTTGTTGGATGATCGATATCAATCCAATTGTTCCAGTGCCTATATCGATTGGACGTACGATTTCATCGGGATAATCAACGACTACGTGTCGATAAACTCTTTCGTCCTCATGCCACTCCTTCTGTATTGTGGCAGAATCGCCACTCTGCCCAACGATAGAATCAATGCGTTTCCCACAAAGTGAGTCAGTGGGAGAGTTTGTTTTTGAGAGAGAAAAGGGAGTGATTCTCTGGAAATCACCGGAACTCTTGGTCTGAGTGCTATTATCGGAACTCCATCGAACCCTGAACACCACGGGAAGAGGTGACGATCGCGTGAAACTGCAGATGTTCCTGAAAGAAGAGAGTAGTTGTTTTTGATGAAATCCCTCTTACAAGGGTAGTGTTTTCACACAAAGTTTTGGAGTTCTCTATAAATGTACAAGGGACCGCTTTTTGATACTGGGAACCGATCCTCCATAGTGGCTAACTGCGAAAATTTCTGGTCTTCTAGATATTCTGTCTCAAAGTGCTCAAGATCTCGTGTCTTCAGGAAATCGGGCGTTTTTGAGCACTTTGAAACAAAATATCCGGAAAACTAGAAGTTTGTACAGGTAGCCACATTATCTCGATTCCCGGTATCAAAATATCTACCCTTGCAAGTTTATATCGAATTCCAAAACTTTGTGCATGAGGAGTTTTGTCTTGGAGGATCAGATTATTTGAGAGCACATTGATAACTGTGTACAGGAAGTTGCTAACTGTTCTCTCTGAAACAGAAAAACACCCCTCTTGCCCTCACTTCCCCCTTCCTCAATATTCAATAACTTCTTCAACTTTCCAGCATGATCTGTCTCATAATGCAAATCGTTCCGTTCTTCATCTGCATCCTCAATTACATCCAAACACTCAACGGAGCCGTCGTCCTCAAAATCCTGGCCGCCACCTCGCGAATCGTCACTCTCATCAGCTTCTCGGCGATTTTCGTTCAGATCTTCATGGTAACATTCACCCCGTTCGAACTGAATCTCATTGATTCTCAGGCGATTGTGTGCGTGATGCGGGAGCTTCCGAACGAGGCGGCGACCTCTGTGGACATGCAGATCAGGGATGCGAGGAGCCGACTGATCTGGCTGCTCGTCTACCTCATCGTTCCGCTCCTCGCACTCATCCCGTTCGTCGTCGAGGCCGTCTTCTACATTTTCCAAATCACGGGACCACCCAACAGTGGAACCCGATTTGTGAGTGACTGGGGAGAAGAACAGTAGGATCACAGATCAGCACAATCTGAATTCTAGTGGAAGATAAGTTGTAGGGTGAAACGGTGAAAAAGAGATAATTTGAATTGCTTCAGAGACACTCTTCCCTTGATCCCTCTCAAATGAGACCATTCCAGGTGCAACTGCTCTACAACGCGCTCATCCTAGTCGTCAACTTCTACCGTCCGCTGTTCATGGTCATCATCACGATGCTCCTCCTGCCGCCCTACCGTCGCGCCTTCTGCATCGTCTTCTGCTGCTGCTCGTGCTGCCCCAAAGTCAATGTGGAACCACTGCCACGCAAAGAAAACGAGTCGAGTCTTATGTATCGATACGCCGATCTCTGATCTCTCGCAAAACAACCAAATGTGTGAAAACAACCCGTTGTGTGAATCTCGGTTGAATCTCCAGTTCTATGGATTGATCTGAAAAGAACAAGTGAATGAATTTGTGAAACGTGTGGAAGACTGATTGCACTGAAAGAATATCATACTCTGTTTCACAGATTTATAAGAACAAGGTGGTGTACGCTGATAGTTAATCGTAAGGTCATACAACAGAAACCAACCAAAAAGGAAAAAAGTTGTTTTGAGCGAGGAGCAAGAGCATCCAGGAAGAGAGACGCTATTAAGAACTGAAGAACAGAAGACAGCAAAATAGAGCAATTGTGGTGGAAAAGGCCCGAATAGGGGAATCATGCCCATCCGTAACAATAGTTCTCCCGTCACCCTCGCGATCGTTTCGAGATATCCGCGTCTTGGGAGGTCATGCACATGCAAAACCGCCCAGCTCCCCCTATTTTTTCCAGTCGTCTATGGAAAACATAAATATTGTTTTTTTTCTTGAATTACTGTTTCAAGAAGCCTTTCTAACTAATTATTGAGACACAAGGTCAATTGCAGAGATTCGATACCTTGCAAGTTCTCTAAAACTCATCTCAAATGGCGTTGGGTGGAACTGGTGGTCTCGAAGCGATGTTGAATGACTGCCTACCGTACCTTCACTTGGTTTCCGTTTCAAATAACCGTTTTCAGTGAACAGCTTCGAAAGAGCGTTGATCCGCCCCGCAAATCACCGATTACTGCATCACTACATGTTCATTTATCGATTGACGGTTACTGTTTTTGATGGGCAAAGAGAATTATCAGTTTGTCTTCAAGAAGTCTTCATTCTCGCATAACCAAAGAAACCGATTGCAAGATAAGGCATAAGTGGGGGAATAGTGATCAAGTGTTCAAATAAGGGAGAAAAACGTCAAATAATTCAATCAATTGGTGCAAAAACGGACAGAAAGACATTGTACCGGGATCGAGAAAGGGGGTGGGGGAGAGAAGAAGGATTCATTGGGAAGGGGGGAATTTAGAATAGAAGGAAGAGAATCACAAGGAGAAGGGCAGAGAATGGATTGGGAGAAGGCGAGGAGTTGATGGTGGAGCCGTTGCAGAGGGGTCCTCGACACGAGCACACGCTGAAAAAGAGTGTTCTGTCAACCATCGAAAAGTGACCATGAATAAATTAATGGCACTTTGAAACAGAAAGAAAACTCTATATTCACGGCATTCTGTTAATTGTGTCGTTTCTCTAGTGCGGTTTATGAAATAGAGTTTTCGCGGTAGTTTTGGAGAAGTGAGGAATGAATGTTCCCAGTTTCAAATCAACCTTGTATATTGGAAGATTTATGTGATAATCAGTTACGACGTCTCGTTTATAGAATTCAACTGTCTTAATGGAATGAACTTTGGATACACCAATCGAAATTTTAAAACCGCTCACTGCCTGATTGATAACCTCCAATATTCCTTCTGAAATGTTCTCTGTTCCGGAGAATCTATTTGTTTGGTAACTGCTACTCAATCTGATCATAGTATTGAAACACGCGGCTCTGTTTGTCAAACAATGAAACTTTTGGTTAGTTTTGGCTGGGTTCATGAGAATAATCTAAATCCAATTTCACTCCAAAAGTTACAAATTGGGGGAACACATTTACAAAGTCCCAGATTCTTTCTTTTTAGACGAACACTTCCACTTTTGAAAACGCCAAAAACATTTGCCTTCACTATAGTACCACTAGATTCGATCCATAACAAATAATGTGGTGCCGAAACAGTGATTGTGTCACTTTTTGAAGTTTGGGGTCTTGAAAATGGAACTGTAACCTAAAAGTCGCGGAGTCTGAATGAAATGCTCAAATGATAGGGGTTTTCAAAATTGGGAGGGTTCATCTAACATGAGACTTTGCAGACGTGTTCTTCCCCCAACTAACTTTGGAGCACAACTGTTTTCAGGTTACAGTTCCAGTACGAAGGCACCAAACTTCAAAAGGTGATACAATCACTGTTTCAGCACCACATTATTTGTTATTGATCGAATCTAGTGATACTGCAAATGATACAGCTCCCCCACGTTTTCCTGATCTCCACCTTCATCTTCGCCCCACAAATGACCTCCCTTGTCAGTTGTCTCTCCTCTTTGGAACAACTCCTTCTGTAACCAGCCCTCCTTTTTTATCAATTCTCCTCCTCCCATGATCCCCGTTGATTCCTAACTCCTACCCCTTCATCACTGCCTTCTTTCTCAACTTACCATATCCCAGCCCCCTTCCCTCCCTCTGGCTCTCGTTTCTTTGAACCAGTCCGCTTACATTTCATTTCCGAACAAATGTGCTATATATATATTCTACAGTTTAGGGGATAAAAGCTTATAATAAAGTACTCGAACTCATGGTCAGTTCTCGGGAAACCCCCCCCCCCCGATTTCTTAGATTCGTCCGCGATTGGAACGAGGTTCTCGAAACCCATGAAACGGAAGAAAGATAACAGAATAGGTTATTCAAAAAATAAATGTTCTGTTTCAGTTTGTGGTTTTCAGTTTGAAAGTGCTAAAATAGTTAATTTTGCGTTTTTCCTGACCAATGTGAACATTCTCATCAAGATAAATCCAAATGTCTTTCTATTATGTGTTTCCTGGAATGTGGGGTCTCGCCACGAGAACATTAAACTTTTTTGAAAATCGACATGCGCCTTTAAAGAAGCTAGACGGTAGACAGTAACTGAAAGTTCAAAGGTGAAAGTTCATGTCGATTTTCAAAAATGTTTTCGTGGCGAGACCCGATTCCTCTCCACAGGAAGCACATAATACAAGTGTACTTCCCTCGGGAAAGTGACAAATTTCTATCGAACATTGAATACTTTCTTCTGTTTCACTGTGAACTCATGAAAGATGTAACTTCTAGTAAGGGCACTCATGAAAGATCGAGTCGACCCCATCCACAAACTTTTACCCACCCCTCTCTCTCGAATCCACTGGCTGCCACTAACACACAATAAACAATTTGTTAATGACATCGCGGTGTGTGTGTGATGCGGCAAGCCGATGGACCCGTGTATTCCGTCATAGACAATAATTGATGATACTTAATCCATCAGGACACATGTGTCCATCGGATTTCGAGTGCTCCCTCCCACCGACTACTCACTTGATCGACGACTCTTCCGGCCGACCGCCGCTCACCAGCTGTGTAAGGTTGAATGTGTGACAGAACGAGTGCGCTGCCAGTGCGCCAACGGTACCTGTAAATGAATAAGATTAATGAAGAAAGCTAGTATTGGGGAAAAGAACAATGTGTGAGAAGATGTTTAGTTGGTGAAACAGGGAATTTTCAATTATAATTAGTTGAAGAAATTTCCAAATATCAGGGATTTTATCTTTGAAACTGTGCAAAAATCCTTTGCGACGCTTTGTATTTTCCTCTGTATTCTCTAAAATTCCAACCGGATGACCTTAAGCGGATCTATCAAAGTATCAAAACAGCAAGTTTGAATAGACCTGATGTAGGGAATAACAAATGAAAGTTGCCAGATTCTCAGAACGTTTCATTTTTCAGAGAAACAGTAACCCACTGTTTCAACGATATCTTCTACTGTTAATCGAGTTCGAGGCCTAGTTGTCCAATCAGTTAACCTTGCTTTTTATGGAACTCATCATGTGAAAACGGAAACTTGTTATGTTCGTTCCGAAACAGTAGAACTCATTAAAAGACGCTTTCAAGCACAACTTTAATGTATTCTCCACGGCGCTATTGTGCATTTCCATTTCAACTCAAACTCATTTATATCAACAGTTTACTTTACTTTAATAGTTTTTGTGTATTGCACCACTAGGATTTTTTTTCGAAACTGAACAGAAACGGTTTGAAATAGAGATTGAATGATCTTTTGGAAAGGTAATTTATGTACTGATGGTCCCAGTAATCTCCTAGAAAATGTCTTACTCTTTGTGATCTCATTGAAACAGTCGACTACAGAAGCGGTTAGTGTACCCTTCTTCAAATGAGTTTCAGACAGTCTTTTTGAAGGTGTGGCTCCAGAAACATAGGAGAATGTTCTCAAACATACTGCCTGCTTTCTGTTCAAAGCCCAGCTGATACGAATCATTTTCAGCCGATTCAGCAGATGTCTGTTTCCAATTGTCTTCATTGAAAATGAACAGCAATTCGATCTTATGTTGGCCTCCAGACACTGTCCGTTGACAAACTCCTAGGTTTTTCCAAAAACCGTCTTTTTCTAACAGTTGTTTTTACTCCCAACACAACTAGTGAAGGCTATGTGAAAAACAGGAAAAATACACTTTGAAACTGGTGAAGGTTGAAGAAAAAACGAATTTTCACAATTTTTATGCTTTAGAGAAGAGCATTTTTTTAAATTTGTTCTGTTTCGAGACGCTTATTTCATTGACCTTTTTGAGCATTTTTGATTGTTGGAACGTGTCTCATTTTTTCTATCCTAACCAGTGGAAGTCTCAATGACACACTCACAGTGAAACACGAGAAGTTCTAGAATAACTGACGGTTCAGAAGCCTTTTTCGATACTTTTATAATGTCGAAATAACCTTCACAAAGCTATATAAGCCTGAAGAACTCTCCAAAACGATCGGAAACTGAACGCTTTTCAGGGTTTTCTAGATTCCTGTTTCAAGATTCCTTGATTAGCTCTTTCGATCGGAACATTCTATTCCGTTGTTGCAAGACGTGTTCAATTTCTATTCTATCGGAACCTTCGGTTCCCTGGCTTTCCGTATCCCTGCCAGAAGAAAGAAAATGAGAAAACGACGCGTGTTGATACTCATACTCATACTCATACACACACACACACTTTGTGCCATTTCCCACACACTTTTGACTCATAACGAGCTCCCGAAACGTGCTCATTTTCTCACGCGACACGCGGAAAGTGGTCATTAGCGGTTGGAGAGAGGGAGAAGACATGAGACAAGCGTGTACTTTCCGACACGACTAATAAGCGACGAGAGCATTTCGAAATTGGAGACAACGCCCGAGAGAAGAGGCTTGTATTTGGGTTCGGAAGGATCGGAGATCTAGTGGAAATCTACGAATTGATAGGGTTATTCGGAGTTTGGTGATCTACAGTCTGAGAAACAGAAAATGCCGAAAAATGTGGAATACGTACGTTTTTCTTCAAGGAAAAGGAAATGTTCACTGTTTCACGAAATCTTCAGTTTTCTCGCCGGCACTACTTACTATTTATTGCTCTATATTTTATTGCTTATTGCTCTATTGCTTTATTGCTCTACCAACGCGAATCCACCGTAGCGCGTTTGCGCAGGTTCCAAGATGTTTGAAATATATAATAGCTTACTGCTAATAACTATGCACTTGAAAAAACAACATTTCCAGTTTAGGAGACTAACATGACCTGAATCTCACCAATTTCATCTTCCTACAAGCTGATGGCTCTACTCCTCATATTTAAAGAGCAAATTTGGGCGTTCTTTGTCAACATTGGTCGGATAACTCGAGAACGAACCGTCTCTTGAGATCTTGGGAGTTCTCACAACTTTTCCATTTCTACAAACTCATGAGTTGAACAGCGTTCTTATGAAGTACTTTTCGGTTTCAAAAGAAGCTGAAATAGAGGGGTTATTACACTCCCGACAATCAACAAAGACTAGGCGAGAGCGCATTTATGATGATAACTTATCACTTATCACTTTGCGGATTTGGCGGAGGTCCACTGTTTCAAACGAATGTTATTAACTTCTATGGGTTTCCTATTCAATGTTTGCAATTATCAGGTTGATCAATAAGTTTCTGCGTTTTTTCGATGAAAGTTTGTTCCAATTTCTTCGAAAATAGAAAGGCTGTGAAAATGAAAAGCGGCTCCAAATCGAAAAATGTGATCAATGCTGTTTTGCTATCCTATTCTCCGTCAAGACGCCGTTCAAAATGACTAGCGAAGTGGTGGGAGTGAATAAGGGAGTGTCTGGTACTTTGGGCGCGAGAGCAAGATCCAGTCAAATTGAGTCCGTTCGGTATTTGATGGTTTTGTTACATATGGTTGCGTATTGGCAGGTTGTAATCGAAATCTCGACATTTTTTCACGACTATGTTGGACAACATTCTTTACTGTTTATAGCTGGGTAGTTCAGACACTTCCAGTCTGCATTATTATCGGCCAAATTCAATTTCACAGTCACATCCTGTTTCTAAAACTGTTTTCCTGTTTCACTATCATTTGAAACCGTGTCTTCGTTGTTTCAGTGTTATTGGGTCCGTTCCCAAACTCACCAGTCCTATTGAATCCGAACAGCAGCACAGAGCCCCAACATCCTCGAATGTATCCCCGAGCGCCGGTTCCTGAAACAGAGAGCAACTTTATCCTCCTCCTCGACATTTCGCCCCTCTCGGAAGCGGCCCGGTTCAATTCGATTTCACTTCGATACAGCCAATTTGAGGAGTAGACCCCCCGATTCTCTCTCTTCTGATTGACCCCCGGGAGAAAAATGAAGAAGAAACAACAGAAGAGAGAGAGAGTTCTTCAATTTGCGGTGAGAAGTGCCCTCCCCGGGTCATCATCATGACACTTGATATCAGTTATCAGTGGCCGTGGATGAGTGATGGGTGGCGAGAACATTTCTGACAAGTTTGATGACCACGAGCACTCGAGGGGTGTGTGTTTGTGAAATATGTGTGATGTGGGAGAGTGTTGGAAAAAAAGTGTTGAAGAATCACTTTTTCCGAAGTGTATCAAACTTTGATCGGGGCTAAAGACATTTCAAAGATTGGGGTACAAGTCAAGAAGAGCTCCGTTTCATCACCTGTTCCTTTCATGAGCAGTTATTGAAACAGGAATTTGTGGAAAGTGGTTTTTTGATTTTCGTCTAAACCTCTCATTCTCTCGCTCTTCACTTTTCGCTGTGAGACCCACAGCCTTATTTCTTTGAAACAGGCCGCCCGAATACTCACCAATCTTGAGCTCCTCGATCATCGTCACACAGTTGGCGCTCTCCTCGCAGTAGCTGTAGGGAACGTCGGCTCCGCGAGCCTGGGGATCTCTGAAAATATTCCAGAATGGTTTCTACTTTGCATCATCCAAACCCTTACCTGCAGTGGTCGGTGAACGCGCGTGGCTCCTGATAGATTCTCGAATAGCCGGCGAATTGCCACGTGGCACCGTAGTATCTCGACATGCAACTGTAGCACTTTTGAGCCGCATTCGACGAGCCTCCGCCGCCCGACGACGACGACGACGACGAGGAGCCTAGAATCAGACGAGTAGATGTCGGTTCGAGTCGCGAGAATGTGGTACTGTAGGCGTGGAGTGGTGGCGGGTGGAGGTAGAAGAGGAGAAGAAGCGATGACGTCATCATCCGGAGCAACATTGCCGATGCGACATGGTACGGGGGATCCTATCCGAGAAGCAGATGGCGCATGGGTGTCTTCTCTCGGCAAGGGTTGGTTATCTGAAAATTGGCAGGTGGACGGAGAGATGGGGAACAAACACATAATTCTGCGAAGAAAAATGAACACGAAAAGGAGGAATTGGGGAGAGAGAGATAGGGGAGAGAGAGGTGTTGTTATGAGGGGTGGGGGCGAAATGAAGAAGGCGAGCAGGAGGAGGGAATTTAAAATTCTCTCTCTCACACGAAAGAATTTGGGGCGCGACGAAACCGAAGACGATGGCAGAAGAGGGGAATTTGTGTTATTTATATGGGGGGAGGAGCCGAAATTTGAGGGGAGGGGAGGAGGGGGAGACATAGGGCACAGGAGGAGACGACGCAAATTGGCGGTTGTGTGTTCTCGATTCAAAGTGCCTTTTTCATGGGGCAGGCGAGGGGCGGGGAAGGGGGGAAACAAGGAGCAGATGGAGAGGGAATCTTTCGAGAAGAGGTGATTGGAGAGAGACTGTGAAAGTTCGCTCTATTGGAACGGTCTCTTCGCACTTATCCCAGTTTCAACGGATCCACATCTCTAGATTTGGATTCCATTCTTTCCAATTGAGACCTTAACAATGTTCTCGTAGATCTACTCGAACTCTTCTATATTCCACGGTTATCTAGATCCCAGTTTCAAAGGATCCATATCTCTTGGGATCATGTGAACACTTTACTTCTTGAGAATTAGTCGACGGTTTCCGAGGGACCTAACGTGGACTCTGGTGGAAAAAGATAGGAAAAAAAACCGGAAAAATAAACTAATTTTTGCGGATTCCCGTCCGTTACGATGTCTAGAGTTGGATTCCACTCTTTCCAATTGAGATCTTTGGCTGTGGAAGTTCTCGTAAATCTACTGGAACTCTCTTATCTTCCACGGTTATCTAGATCTGAGAGAGATTCAGCAAAACCATGTATTTCAATTGATGCATTCTATTCTGTTCATTCTATCTACTCCCTGGCAATCCGTTTCGTACGAAATATTATTTTTTTCTTGCCCGTTAGTCGACACAACTGCTGTAAACACCGACGCATAACTCGAAAGTTTCTGGGTCTTGACAAGATTTCCTATTTAGAAAGAATGGTTTATCAGTTCCCTGATAGGAGAGTCCCGTTCATTTCTGTACAACTATGTAGGTAACGAGCTGATTTCTAAATATTCACCACTTGTTTTATCAACACGATCATTTTCTCATGAACAATCAAATGATCCCAAGACGATTGAAGTGAACCTCTTGAAACAGAGAACTGATCTTCGTTCAACTCAACGGGAATACTTACTGTTTCGAAGTCAACACTAAAGAAAACCATATGATTTTCTATGTTTAATAATGCCTTAATGCTAGAAGTAGGCTGCTTTGGATGAATCCGTTCATTTGGTAGGCACCGGGAGGATGATTACCAAAGTCATTGCCCAACGAACTGTTTATGTATTCATTTGTGGATCTAAAAAAGTGTTCCAGACATCAAAAGGCGAGAGAAATCTAGGTGATTGGGAAGAATTAAGCAGCAGACTGACACGATTCGCAGAGATCAACCAGAAAAGATCGATTTGAAACCGACGAATGATGTTCCAAATTTCGAATTCCTTCCGTTTCAAAGATAACACTAAAACTCAAGAGAGCGATGCTTCACGTTTCTCATAGTTGCGGTTCCCCATCTTTAGTGTTGACTTTGGTAAATTTGAACTACAACCCGTAATGTTTCGAGTCAGTGTTTTGGCTATTAAACGATTACAGATTCAGATGGTCTGGTTAATCAAAAAACATTTGCTTAGGCTGATACATTAGGGAGTAAGATCACAAAAACCCTGTGACAAGAGCAGAGACTTCCGAAACCAAAAAGGGAGGAATAGGGGGGGAGGTACGGGCCAGGAGAAGAAAAGGTGATGCGTTCAAGTGATGCTTGCACTTTCCGCTCCACCTCGCTCTCCTTCTTCTTCTCATTCTTCTCCTCAACCTTCTCTCTCTCTGTTTCTCACTCTCAAAGAGGTTCGACCAAGAGTAGCAAACGAGTGGCGACGGGCGGTCCTCTCTCTCACAAACAATAGGTGTGAGTGACATGGTGAATAATTGAAGAGCAAGAAGAAGAAGAAGAAGCCGGAGGAGGAGGAGAAGGAGGAGGAGGAGGAGGGCACCTCTCCTCGAAGGAATGCGCAGAGAGAAACAAAATATGGGTAGGAGAGAGGTCAACGAGGCTTATGAGACGAGAGGGTTTTTTGGGAAGAAGGAGGATATTTGGAAAACGAGAAGAAGAGAGAGAGAGAGAAGGATAACGAGTAGGAGATGGTGGGAAAGCTAAGTGACCTCATTGGTTCTCTCCGTAGAAAGTGCACGAGTCGTTCTGGAAGTGGTTTCTGCGAGTGTGCGACTTTAACATCACCTGAGAAGAGGAGAAGGACTGGAAACTTGGGGAGGCAAGGAAGAGAAGTGGATTCGATTTGTACCAAACAAAGACGATGAGTAATGTTCAAGATACAACGAAAGATCTTGTGGAAATTGTGAAACAGGGAAACTTTGTGATACCGTGTGTTTGGGAACTTTTTCGGATTTTATGTGTTTCCCGGAATGTGGCGAAATGGCAGGCAGGGTGAGAGGAATAGGGTCGGAGTCTTTCAACAAATTACTGTGGATTTCATGCTTTGAGTTACTGTCTACCGTTCTACCGTAGTTTCTTCAAAGGCGCATGTCGATTTTCAAAAAAGTTCAATGTTCTCGTGGCGAGACCCGATTCCTCCCACGCTCTGCCATTACTCCACATTCCAGTAATAGTTATCGAAGTTTGAGTAGTACGATGTACAATTTGAGGTAGATCACTATCTTTCGTATTTCTCAAAAGTGCTCGGAATGGGAACAAGAGCATCCCGAGACGGTATCAACCTCAACTGATAGTCCATCTGATCACCATCTCTTTACCATCAGTTTCGCAATGAGCCATCGTTCGATTTCCAGCATATCAGTGAGTAAGACAATGATACTAGATGGACACTGTTTCAGAGTTACCACTTATTCAGATTATACAATGCTCAATTGATTAACTCGTTTTGATGGGTACCACAAAAAGTTTAAGCAACAGTTGGTTCGCTTCGAGACCCATTTGTCCGTTAGAGGGGCAAAATTTCAGCTAACTGATCACCCTCAACAGATCATGCCACAACTATTCGGAGATGATCTTCAAAAGCTCGTGAAGCAGAGCAAATTCACAGAAAATAGAAACACTTTTCAGTTTCACAGGAACTAGGATTTTCTTTAGGATCGTCTGAGGATTCTGAAGAGAAATTAGAAATGACTGTCAACATCGAATAATGGGTAAGTTAATACCACTACCGCCTGCTCTTCTTATTCGAAACTTTCTAGAAACAGTGAAGTTAACCGGAAAAATATCCTGTTTCAACTTGTGCATTTAGTCTTCCGTTCGGTCAACATTGTCATTATGACAAAATTCTCATCTGAAATCCCCTTCCATTTCGATGGATTGTGTGAAACACCATCCTTCTCCTTCTTCTCCTGCTCAATTCAAAAAACACTGACGCATTGGAAGATTGGTTATAATCTGCGGAAACGAAGAAAAAGAAGTGGGAGAACATCCGGAGGAGGGGGGGAGACACACACCCGGTGAACATGTGGAAAGAAGAAGAAGGAAACAAGAAGGATTATGAGAAGAAGAAGAAGAATGAAAAGAGGAGGAGGAGTTCTCTCCGGAAGAGAGATAATCATGATGAAATCACTTCGACTCCTCCCTCTTTCGAAAAAAAAGTGGGCGGAGCGGAGAGCCATTGTGTCTGGGAGAGGGAGACGAGAGAGAGGAGAGAGAGAGAGAGAGAGGAAACTTATTCTCAAGAGAAAGAAGAAGAAGAAGAAGGAGGTATGTATGTGTAGGTGGTGGTGGTGGAGGGGAAATGGATCCACGTGGGAAACAAAGTGTGCCGGGTAATTGGGAAACGAGAAAGACATGGAAAAGGTGTATAGAAGGGGATGATGAATACCGCATCCGCATCAGGGGAACTTTTGATGGTATTCTGAGAAGCGGGTGAAACAGGGAAAACAGTGAACATGTTTGGCAGGATTAGGGCAACCTTTTATCACTAATCTCTAGGTGATAAAAGGGATGGAGAGAACGTCTGGGATGATATGAACGATTATTTTCATGGTGAATGTAGACGTTTCATTTGTGGAAAACTGGCAGTTGACTAGCAGACAAAGTGACGTGGCACTGGCGAAATATTGTGAGTGGTGGAGAGACGCAGAGAAAATGGGTTTATTTACAGAAATCGTGAGAGACGGGAATAATGCATCAAGTGTTCTTTTCAGTTAATTGGGAGTTTGAAACAGGAAAAGAAGTTTCGAGATCAGGGTTGCACGGAATTCCGTTTTCCGTTTTCCGTTTTCCGTTTTCCGCACTGTTTTCGGCTTCCGTTTCCGCCTTCCGTTTTCCGCAAAAAAAAAAGTGACGTTCCGTTTCCGTTTCCGTATTCCGTTAAGAATTTTGTGTCTTCCGTTTCCGTTTTCCGCTTTCCGTTTTGTCAAATTTCGATTTCCGTGCAACCCTGTTCGAGATGGAGAAGAAATTCTGGCGGATTTGTTCTGGCACTTCTAATAGTTCTAAACTCTACTTGTACTCATATTCCCGTTGTATGCATATCAATCATGTTAACCGTCTAAAGAAGTTAGCAAGTGATTGAAACACCTTGTTATATCAGGAACTGTTTTCGAGATATCAGTGGCTTCATTTTGTCCGCAAAACGTGTCCTCAGCTATTATATGTTTCCAGCGAAGTGGCGCGACAGCGACGCGTGGGAGGAATCGGGTCTCGCCACGGGAACACGAAATTTTTTGAAAATCGTCATGCGCCTTTGAACTTTGAGGTACGGTCTACCGTAGTTTCTTTAAAGGCGCATGTCGATTTTCGAAAAATTTCGTGTTCCCGTGGCGAGACCCGATTCCTCCCACGCGTCGCTGTCGCGCCACTTCGCTGGAAACATATAATAACTCAAGACTATTCCTTTTCCGAAACCATTCGCCTTCATGGAATAAAAGTACGATGCAGAAATTCTTTAGATTCACAAGTCAGATAACTTACAGTTCATCGTTTGTCGGAATATGCTCGAATAGTTGCGGGTTCTATGAAACAGTGAAGTTAAGAAAGAAAAACAGGAAGGAAATCTATCTGATAAGGGTTATTCTGGGAGGTTAGAGAAGGAAAGTAAGCTGGTTCTTCTAAACACTTCAGGTACAACGGAAGTTCTAACTTTCAACAAATCATGGTACTTTTCAGGAATCACACAGTTAGTGAATGTAAAACGAATTCCAACAGTTTTTACAGAGGAAACGTCAGACATTCTCAAACGTATCGATGTTCAGAAATCACTGTGAACTTCGAGGAAACTATGAAACAGAGAACTTCAGGGAAAACATGAAGGCGGATCAAATAGAGATTTCAAGGTGTTCTGGGAATGGGGAAGAAACGAAGTTGGTTCTATTAATTACATCACGAATTCAGCTGTCAATTAACCTCCATGGTATAGTTTTATTTTCCAGGAATATATGAAACAGTGAACTTTGGAAGAAACAGAGTTAGCTGACCGAAAAACAAGTTCTCAAGTGATTTCGTGAATTCAGAGGAGACAAATGAGCTAATTTCAATTTTTGGCTGGAGAGTTATTGATGATCAGATATCACCGACAATTTTGAGAAATCTATGAAACAGGTGAATTTAGGGGAAACATAAAGGTAGATCAAATACGATTTAAAGGTGTTCTGGGATGTTGGACAAGAAAAGTAAATGGGGTGAAGTACTTAATGTAACCTGTTCTTCATGATATCTGTTTACTAATTTTCAAAAAACCATATTTGTCTTCTGGAATCTATGAAACAGTGTACTTTAGAAGAAACACAATTAGCTGACCGAAAATTAATTCGATATTGATTTTTTCATTTACAGAAGACAAATGAGTGTATATTTCAATTTTTGGGAGGCGATTTATTGAAGTTCTTCGGAAAACACCAAACGATTTGAGAAACCCATGAAACAGTGCATTTGAGAAACACGGCTAGCGAACGGGAAATTAACTTCAAATTCATTTTATGATTTCACGGAAGTCAAATGAGCCGGTTTCATTTCATATAGGGGACGGACCAATTGATGTTCAGAAGTCATTTACAGTCTTCAGCAATCTATGAGACAGTG
This sequence comes from Caenorhabditis macrosperma, assembly GCA_963932285.1. Classification (NCBI taxonomy): domain Eukaryota; kingdom Metazoa; phylum Nematoda; class Chromadorea; order Rhabditida; family Rhabditidae; genus Caenorhabditis; species Caenorhabditis macrosperma. Next base: position 5,442,695 of record OZ010620.1, read on the forward strand.
AATTTTCGAATGAACTGACAACTGTGAAATGAGTGTAAATGAGAGCCGAGGGATGGTGAAGTCACCGTTTCAATGAACCGTGATCAACGTTTTCGGTTGGCACTTGCAATTATTTGTCGTATTGCCAACCAAAATGAGGAAAAGTGAAACCGGAAGATGAGAATTTCGCTGAAAAATGTTCAGGAACAAATGAACATCGCGTTGAATCGGAAGGCTAATCCGGACGAAATGAACGGATTAATCGGTCTCGATGGGGACAAAAGTGTGTCTGTGATAAAGAATATCCATAGATGAAAACTTCTTCAAATGTCACTAACTATGGCAATTGTACTAGAGGCATAAGAAACCAAATCCAGAGATTCTGGTCACACACAAAGGTTCACTACACAAGACAGAACGAGAAACAACCCAAATATGGAAGTATTTTTCACATATTTTCCTAAAAATCCGTCCGGAGAGGCAATTGTCAATGTGTCACAGTTGAGAAAACTTTACACTGTAACAGAAAATGAATACAGTTTCAGGATTTGGATGAGAACTGAGAGATACTGAGAGATTAATACGATGGCGTCTCTGAAAACTGAAATTTTTCTTTTTGTGTCTGCCTTTTTCTCCGGTCAGTGCCCCACATGTCTCCCTAAATCCCGCCTTCCAATTATGTTTTTTTAAGTGGAGCTTCAAACAGAAGTATGAATGTCTGCCGCCAAAAAACCCTGAACAATAATCGAAAATGTCGAATGAAACGCTCAGAAACCAGGATTTCGAAAAATTTCAGCGAATGGAAGAGTTTTCGAGAAAGAGGTTTTCTAGTCCAGCTCTTCCACGGCCAATACTTTGAACGGTCGCCGCTTTTTTAAAAAGACGGAATTGAAAGGCGGGATTGAGGGAGACATGTGAGGCACTGACTGGAGAAAAAGGCAGACACAAAAAGAAAAATGTCACTTTTCACGTCGGTGCCGCCGTTTAATACGATGACAAATGCCACAATATAATGTTGGAGCAAGTCTCGTAATTGATAATAACCTTCAATGTAACAGAAAATGAATACAGTTTCAGGATTGGGATAGAAGTCTCGGAGATAGTTCAAGTATTCGTTTTTTTCGAGGTTGGATAGAAGGTGTAGTGGCTGAGAAAGCTTAGAGTGGGTGACAAGTTCTGGATACTCGCAGTTTCAAAAGTAACAGACATGACAACAATTGGAAGACATAGGTGATTATGATAGCATTACTGTTACAAAAGACCCTCAACTAGGTGACAATCACTATTCATTCAATAACTGACGCTGTCAAACAGAACGTCTTCCCGGAATCCGGAATGCGGGCAATTCGCATTCTAAAAAGAAGCAACGAGATCATTTGAGATTACGTCAATGGCTGAGAAAAGGCGTCTCCTTGTCGGGTATCGAATGTCTGGCCAATTTGTCACACCTCTCGTGTCTCATATTTACTCTCGAAACACTCCTCCCGAGAATACATCCAATTAGGGGGTGGTTCCTCCCCGGGATTAATCATGTCCTCTCTTCCTTCCTTCCTTCCTTCCCCTCTCTTTCTTCTCCTATTCCATTTCCAGCACACGGGGAGGGCGAAGGGGAGAACGGGAGGAAGGGGGGTGTCGCTGCCCCAAAATAATCAAAAAAGAAATTATAGCCGAGAAGAAGGGATTACCGGGGCAACCGACGGGCACGCACGGGGCGCGCGGATGATACAACTACGAAACGCGGCGTCGAGGGGGGAGGCTATTCCGGGAGATACTCGAGAACATTGTCAATTTGTCTGCTATTCAGGTCAAAAAATAGTCGATGCGATGAGATTGAAGACGTGCGGATTTGCACATTTCACGAGGGGGGGAAAGGTTCTTCCGGGTATGAGGGGGCGAGATTCTGATCTTCTGACTATCGTTGTCTGGGATTCAGAAGGATACGAAAGTGCGACGATGAGAAGGTGATGAAGAGCGAGCACTTTCAGTCAGAAAGCGAAAATGATAAGGGGAAATGGGAAATAATCAGAAAAAGGCCAGGGGGAAAGAAGCCAAACGTCTAGGGAGCCGTGTGTTCATTGGCCATTGGTCGATGGGAATTCAGGAAGTTCGGACTGTTCTTTTCTCTGTTTCAATCGGAATTCATGTGGAACTGAAGGGTTCAACTGTCTTGAGGGAACGCCGACTGGTTGCTATCCGTGGTTACATACTTGGTCGCAGAAAATGAGCATCGAATCAGAATTCGTTTCCCAGAGACGCCGTGAGATCTCACTGATCGCTTCAAAAACGAATACAAATCTAGCAAATGCAGCTGGATGGGAGAGAAGGAAGGAGGGTCTTGGTACGGAATCACGCGCAAAATATAGTGTGAGGAAACCAAGAAAAGCCAAGGATTTTCAAGTTAAAAAGCAATGAAGAAACAAAAGAATACTGTTTCATCTGACTTGTTTGACATTTTGTACCGGTTGAGGTTTTCGTTTGGAAGTCGCATTCATTCCAGAAATCTTACATTCACCATCGGGAGAACATTTCCGATCCCTTTGCCAAAAACCGATTGAATCGGTCCAGTAGGCGCTGAGAAAAGGCTGCGGACGAACAGACAGACACAAAGAAATTGTCGTTTAACGGAAATAGTTTGGAATGGTTTTTAGAATGCGTCAGAGACGCCCACGAGTGAAAAGAGAGCTCTTAACCGAGAATTAACAAACCACCGATGTTCAAGAAAACTGCAATGATTTATCATTCCTGTACCGAGAAACCTGTTTCGTGAACTCTATTTGAGAACAAGTTGAAACGGCGTATTTACTAATTGTTGTCACGTCCTATCAAACTCATTGAGTATCACTGTCCAAATATGGAACATTTTTGAATGGTGGTCCATGATGATTTCACCACGAACGAACAATCTCTCAAGTGATTAATGTGCCCCGAATTGTTCAAAAAGTTGCAACCACTGCAACCACTGAGACCTTCATTTAGCAACGGAGAGCGGTTGGAATGAGGATCCAGATTTCCGAAAAAAGTGGGTAAAGTTCGGAAGAAACAACAGGAACTCTATGGAATCCCGAGTTCCCCTTCTCGACGACAGAAACTAAATGAACTGCGCCATGGTGACAATGACGTCTGGTGGTTCCCTAAATGACCCGGGGGTATTCAAAAACACACTCGAGTATGGATAAAACACGGGAGCTTCGGAGATGTGCGGTTTGAATTCCCGCGCTACCGGACTGCAAATTTTTTAAATTTGGCTGCGAGCGTTGCCTGAGTATTCAACGCTTAATCATATGCGCTCTCGTAAATCGACACGAATCACACGCTTTAACGTTGAATACTCAGGCAACGGCGTCGCAGCCAAATTTTGAAAATTTGCAGTCCGGCAGCGCGGGAATTCAAACCGCACATCTCCGAAGCTCCCGTGTAAAAGGGAAGATAAACAATTGTCATTTTCGGTTCAGCTAACATTTTCTTCGTTTGATGAAACAGTATATTAGTTTTTGCATACTCGACCAAGTTACAGTTTCTCTATTCCTCTATTCTAGTCAGTGGCAGCCTAAAACGGAAAATTTACCGTCACGAATCGTCAAGTTCTCAGATTATGACACTTTCACCGATTGTAAATACGTTGTTTTCTTGCGGAAATTACTTCAGAGTTGTTCATTTTCAGCAGAGTTGCGGCTCTGCGACACATCGCCACCATGAGAGTTCGACTTGTTAACTGTTGTTGTTTTCTTGGCCTCAAATTTGAACTGTAGTTCGAAAAGAAGCTCTCTGATTTTGGCGATAGAGCGATTTCCACTTCAAGATCAGAATTAGGGGTGGTTAACAGCTGATACGTTCGAAAAATTGTTGGAATATGAACAGGAAACTAGAATAATGGCTCATGAAACAGTGAAGACGTCCCCTTCTCGACGGAAAAGAAACTCATCGGTGTGTGCCGCTGCGAGCCCATTCTCCGGGTCAGAGTGTCCCATTTCAATGCATATTACCCATTCCCACTTGGAGCCCCCCTTCGCAAGGGGGAACAAGAATATGAATGAAAACGAGGCGAAGGAGAAGGAATGAAACACTTTCTTCTCCTCGGCGACAAAAATGAGCAAATGAGGGCTCAAAGTGCCACAAACAACAACAGCGGGCGGGGACGGGGCGGGCGAATAATTAAATTTGGCCCCGGGAAGGAGGAAAAGAGGTCCATTTCGGACACATTTCACATTTCAACTCGTCAAAAATTACTCTCGGGGGCTGGCTGTGAAAGCGCGAGAGACAATGGGAAACAGGGGAGAGGGAAAAGAAATGGAGAGGGGTGGGGGAGACAAATGAGTGGTCCAGGGACACGGGGGAAGGGCTCCAGGTTCCCTGGGATTCTGAGATCCGTATTCAAATGAGTGTTGATTTGTCAAATTGGTCTCTGGGAGAAACCGAATGACGTGTGTAGACAAATGGGGAGAGAAATGAGCGAAAATGATGGAATAGGTAGTACGAATTGAAGGGGAAAGAGGTCATCAATCCTTTTCGTCGCTCCTTCTCTCTCACCGAAACGACCCCACGACGGAAGGCTCTCACAGAAGATGGAGAGGGAAAAACGAGAAATTGGGGGACGAATGGGAAGAAAAAATATGAAGAGGATTGGAGGTGTAAACAGGAATTGTATCAGTGTTCGGAGAGCAGGTGAGAATGGGAAATTCACTGGAGACCACGTTGTTATTGGGAGAGAGAGACGGTTTGCAGGTGGATTCTTGGGGTTCAGCACTCTGAGGGTTACTGTACTTTTAGGAGGTCACTGTTTTGGTGTGATCATTGAGATATTACAGGGTGCGGCATGATTATTAGGACGCGATTTTGCGTCATTGTATCTTGAGATCGGTGGTGATATCAAAAAGTTGTCAACAGCAAACTTGTAGATAAAAACTAGAACTACAAGTTTGCTGTTGACAACTAACTTTTTGATATCTCTTATCAATCTCGAGATATAATGATTCTCCGGCAGAGCTCTCCTCAGTTGCGAGGACATTTCAAGTTTCGGAAAACTGCACTTATTAGATGTTTCTTGCAAACGCGCTCCGCTGGATTCTGTTGGTCTCGCCACGTCTCTGTCGAAACATGTTTCGATGGCCGAGAAACCTTCGCCTCGTCCCCCGTGTGTCGATTTACGGGAGCCACTGACAAATTGTTTTTCAATCTTCGTCGATGTCTCACAAATGGTATGAAAAAAGATGAAGTAGAAATTCTAGTGTCGAAATGTCGCGGAACCAGAGATTATGCCGTTTGAGAAACGGAAAAGTAATTATTTCAGAGTAATGTACGAAGACAGGGTGAACCGGCCAAGACAAGAGAAATCAGAGAAAAACCGGCAGGGGTTTTGGAAGTTTGAATTGAAGATACATGTTATACACTGAGGAGCTAATATGTTGTGAACGTGCAAAATAATATAATTAACCATCCCTTGTAAGGCATCAAGGTAAACGGAATCTTTGAAACGGGGGAAATGTTGAACTGCCACTGTTTCAAGGTTTGCAGATAGATGCAAGTGTCTCTTATTGAAAGCAGTATATTGTTTTCATATTTTTTCATCTTTCAAGAAGAAAAAAAAATGCGGGAGTACATAGATGAGTCCTCCTGCTGTCCATTATTCATTTCACTGTGTTCTCTTATTCCACCCGTCCAGAAGAAGCACAAAAAGTGCAAGGGTCATAACTCTCGAGCAATAACTTTTGAGAGGGAGGAAGAGAAGGACTTTCAAGGAGGGAAAGGAGGGAGAATGGCGTTCAAAAAAGGGGGAAAAAGAAATAAACAAAGTGGGGGCTATTTGGGGGGAAATCGAGTTGACTTCATCAAAAGTGAACATGTTGGTTGTTTATTGGACGCAGAACCAATTGACAACTCGACCGCTGGGACTACTAATTTCATGAATGAACAAAACAGAGTTTGGGATCAAGAAGGGGTTATCTGTTTCAGAGAATACTCGAGACTGATTAGAAGGTGATGGAAACGATGTTTGTCGCATGCTTTGCAACGATTTTCTTACCCTTCCAAAGTTCGGAGATGTCAGTAAACAATAATCATAACACTTTCCAATGACAAGTGTGATTTTACAGAAAACAACACAGAACATGTGTTCGTTCTCATTTACATAGTCACTGAATTCACGTTTCGGCAATGCTAGAAAGCTCAGAGATGACACACGACAGTGTTATATTATATGTTTCCAGCGAAGTGGCGCGACAGCGACGCGTGGGAGGAATCGGGTCTCGCCACGGGAACATGAAATTTTTCGAAAATCGTCATGCGCCTTTAAAGAAACTACGATAAACCGTACCTCAAGGTTTAAAGGCGCATGTCGATTTTTGAAAAATTTCATGTTCCCGTGGCGAGACCCGATTCCTCCTACGCGTCGCTGTCGCGCCACTTCGCTGGAAACATATAATAGATCCCATTAATTTTTGACTCAAAACGAAATGAAAAATATAGAGAAACCCCGTCTGAAAAGGGCGTAATTGTCAATTTTTCCTGTTTCCGATTCATCATTTCTTCTCGATATTTCGAAATTTCCACGAAACAACCCGCACCAAATCAAATTGCGGAGATCTCACTGGTATATGTCTGGGGGCAATAGATTGTGAAGTTGAATGACACATCGGAAATAAAACAGGCAAACCGCCAATGTTTCTCCTGTTTCAAACTCTTCTTTTATTTTTGGAAATGGAAGAAACAGACAGTTCGCAGGTCTTACAACTCCATTTTGTTGTGTTAGAAAACTTGGATCCTCGTGCGAATGCGTTTCCATCAAAGTGTTTATGTTTTTGACTATTTCCATGTTGTTTCGGCATTTTCTTTTCTCACTTCATTAGAGCGCATTCGCACAATGTCTCAAGTTTTGAAGGGACTGCTGGACTCCAAAACAAAGGAAGTTGGGAATATGGAATCCCTTGAGAAATTAAGCTCTGAACCGGTGGGCTTCAAGTGAACGACGGTTGCCAAGAAACGGGATCTCATAGTGACGTGGCAACAGATAACTAGAGTTCGCTCAGAAGAAACGCAGATTGTCAAATTTACTCGAACCAGTTTTCGCGCTTAATTTTTTTACCGGAAAAAAGCGCGAAAAATGATTGAAAACCCGGTGAAATTGAGGAAATCGAGTGGAAAAATACGAAATTAACTATTGCGCAATTACAGTATCGCCGCTTTAAAGGCGCAGCACGTTTCGGCGCTGACAAGTTGCTTCGTTGTGAGATATCGCGCGCGAGTGTTTGAAATACATTTTTACTGCGAACTCTGATTTTGAGATAGAATGATAATAGTAGACTGCACGGTCTTGAAGCATTAACGCACAACCGTCACGAATGAAGAGAATCACGTGAAACAGTGAGAGATTGAGATCAGATCAGAAGAGTAGCAATGGAAAACAAAGCACTTCATCATGAGTGTGTGCACTTGCACCAAATACCACATAATCCCTCCTCCTCCTACTTTTTGGAACATGTAAGAAACAAGAACAAGACACATGTACATAATATATCAAAGGGATTAAACATGAAATATGAGTACTAGAGGGGGGATTTTTAACTTTTGCCACTAACAGCCCTTCGAAACTGAGGAAAAGAGAGTGGAGAGAGAGAGACGGGCGAAAGGCAATAAAACCAGGGGGCACGCGTGCCCGTGATTGGTCCTTTTGCCAATTTCGCGTGAAAGAGAGAGAGAGAGAGAGAGAGAGAGAGAGAGAGAGAGAGAGAGAGAGAGAAAAGAAAGAGAGTGTGCACTTTAATTTCTTTCCAAGAAGTTGTCATAAAATCGGTTAGCCATATGCATAAGCGACCCGAGAAACCATCTGGATTGGTTATTATACGATGAATAAAACCACTGGGAAATGGAGGAGGGAGGATATTATTCTATACTCCAGCCGTGTTTTATGATTAGAGTCTCAACGGGATAATGGGGGAAGTTTCGAAGGGAACATTGACTGGAGGAGCCGATTTCAGCGGGCCTTTTTTTCTAAATCTATCTTTGTAGCAATCAGCCAGAATACTAATAACTGTGGACCCTTTCTGTCAACACATCAACCTGAAACAGGAATATTCTCAAATTCTGACCACTTCAGTACCACTGTACAAAAAGGAATTGCAAAATAGAGTCGTACGGAATCCCATTTTCAGTCTTGTTTTCTCTGAATCTGGTAGAAAACTCGATCTTTTGAGTCACACGGGATTACATCACTGACAAGGTTCCTCCCTCGGAATATGGTACTTCCGTGCCCCCCGCTAACTTTATAGGAAAGAAAATAACAAAAACAGTGCCCTAGTTCGAAAATGAGATCACTTCCAAGAGGAGAATATGCGGAGTTTGACACGATAAGTTTTCTATGTAGATCCCTCCCTAGATCCCTAGATCCCTTATGTCTGGCTAGGCATTCCGGAAAGTTTAGTGGGAAAAACGGAGTTCCGATTCCGTCCCTACTCTGATGGAAGCCTAGAAGTGCTGTAACCGCTAGAATCAGAGACTCTAATCATTTCCTCTTTTCCCTCTTCCCTTCCATTTCCCCCAATTCCTCACGTGAACTCCTCTTCCATGGTGGCAACCCCTTATCATCGGGCGGGTTCCACGTGAAGCCGAGTGAATCAGTGCAATCAGTGCTCTCTCATCTCAGCTCTCTCAACTCACAGTGCATGGAGTATCATGATGATTTCGATGAACCGTTCCGGATTCATCTCAATTTGGATAACTTGTCAGAGGTGAGTGAAGAGTTCCCCTTCTGTTCCAAGAGCCGTTCAGGAAGAAGCGAAAGCACGATTCTCACTGTTATACGACGAAGGGGCGCAATGCATGAAGAGGAGGGAGAACACGGACTACTTGCGGCCGATCTGCATCGACGGCACCGACGTTTCCAATAGGTCAGTTGACATCGAGAGTTCCGGATTCTAGAAGCTTCCAATGCAACTCTTTCCAGTTTAAACCGAGTCATCCGGAAGAACATGGACCTTTTTCCGGTCGACAAGTCGATTTTCAACGTCCGATCCATCAGTCTCGCCCTCTGGTACTTCATCTCGAGGGGACACTCGGTGAGCAAAGTTGCGCAGCCAATGTCGTAGGATGCTCTGTAGAGATCCCATTAAACTGTAGAAGGGATCGCAGAAGCTCTGTCAAATTGTCTATAAAATTGCGGAAAGTTTCTCAGAGGCGAGAAATTTCTCTCTGAAAGCCGGAAGATTACTTTATGGGACGTTAAAAGTATCTGGAGTCGCTTTTCTGGGTCGACCTGGTGGCGTTCAAAGTGCGCATTTCGTCGTCCAGATTTTCCAGAATTTCGCTGTCGACAGTAATCCTCAAATTCCAAAATGTACTGAGTCTGCAATCACGCGCAAAACATGTTTCAACACAGATGCCGGTCTCTGCAGACTCAGTGCATTTTGGAGTTTATGAGGATTACTGTCGACAGCGAAATTCTGGAAAATCTGGAAGACGAAACGCGCACTTTGAACGCCATCAGGTCGACCCAGAAAAGCGACTCCAGGTACTTTTAAAGGGGGACTGTGACATAAAAACAACTTCGCTTTAAAAGTTTCGTACAAGTTGGGGGGTCATGTCTGCAAAGTCCCAAATACTAAAAAAAATTTCTGAATTTTTGGTGATTTTTCAAGTGAAAGCTATCTGTATTGGCCTAACTTTCCCAGTTTCAGTGAAACTCGGCCACGGCGGCGAGATTGCGCCGCGGCGGCAGAGTTCGGCCGCAGTTATAAATCGGAGAGATTGATTACATTCTGATTTATTTTTTGTCTGCCTTTCAGTATTTGTCTTTCTCAGTATACGCTCACAATTGCTCACAAAATGATTCGAAATGAAACCAAATATTCACAAATCCACCAAAAAACTCGCGCGACGCCGCGGCCACGCTATCCAGCACTTGAAATGCGCCAAGGCTGCACGCGAAATGCGCTGTACTCTCGCACCCTCCGCAGCCGCCGCACTCTCTCGTCAGCAAGGTGGCGAGAGAGCACGTCTCCGCAATAGAAAGGCGTCGCGCGCGGTATTCTGAAGAATTGGGACACTTATCGCACACAGTCATGAGAGATTTTTGATAGTCAGAAAGAAGAAGTGTTTATCTACATTTTAAGAAGTCGGCGAACATTTTTGGTGGCGAATTAACCGGGAAACCATCGTTTGAAGTGGAGTAACTTAAAATTGAAACTCCTCCGTCAGTTTTTGACGAAAATAGGCGTTCAACCTCTCAAAATGTAGCTCTTCAATTTGTCTACAATTCGTATTGACCCGAATTTTGAAATCCCGTCGGAAAAAACCCGAAATTTATGAAATTGTGAAATTTTCGCCAAATTTTCATGAAAAAGTGAGAAAAACCACATGACAAAAAATACTTTTCAAAATTCTGGTCAATACGAATTGAAGAGAATATTTCGAGCTTTCTTTTGAGAGGTCGAACGACCATTTTCGTCAAAAACTGACGGAGGAGTTTCAATTTGAAGTTTCACAGAACTAACTTTTTCGACATTTTTCAATTTCTAAAATGCAGAACAGTGTGCTGGTGAGTGAATCTATGTTATAGTGGTAGAACAGAGATACCTCTCGACATACAAACTATTGGGTTCACATATTTTTGGAAATTCACTTATAAATTATCTGTTGCAGTGGTTGCTTCAGAGGGTAATCTTCAAAAGGAATCAACTTTTTTCAAACTGGTCCAATCAAGTTGTTCGACATCTCAAATTAAAGCTGTTGATAAGGGCTATAATTCCTGTTGACCAAAAAATTGAAAACGAATCTATAAACGGTCGAAAATCGGGAAAAACTTCAATTTTGAGGTTTTTTTTGCTCAAAAATCACATAAATTGGATGAAATCGAAGCATAAACGGAACGTTTTCCTAATTCTGGTCAACAGGAATTGTAGTCCTTATCAAGTGCTTCAATTTGAGACCTCAAACGTCTTGATTCGTTCAGTTTGAAAAAAGTTGATTCCTTTTGAAGCTTCCATTTTCACGTCAATTTCGATTTTTTTCGTCTCTGAGAGGCAGACTGAAAGAGAATTGAGAGCAAATTGATCAGAAATGTTCCTTAACACCCAAAGAACATTTGCTCACAATGCTGCCTGTTTTGTAATCAATCTGCCGATTTCTCTCCAAAAGTCATTGGGAATTTCTGCAAAATTCCATTAGATGCCGATTTCTCAGCGAAAACTCAACCAATTTTTGTCTGCTTTGTTGCAAATGAAAGAGAACATTTTGCTCTTCAATTTCATGGTCTTACTTCCCCTTTTTTCTTCCAAAATCGCTCTGAAATCAGCGAGTGACTGTTTCAGCGCGCGCTCGCCACAGTGGGCGAGCGAGAGAGTGCGCGGCCACCAGAGACGCCAGACGACGCGCCGGATTGCTTGCGCATTTCAAGTGCTGGATCACGGCGAACCACGATCGACGTCTAGTAGTAAAATTTCCAATAAGCGGCCACCAACCAGCGCCGCGTGAGGGGCGTGTCGCGGTGGGCGGGGCGACCAATCACAGAATGCAACGCTGCGGCGCGAGGTTTCGCACTGGTTATTAGAGACGTTCGCAGCTATTAATTGTTGTAAATCAATGTTTTCATTAAACATTATTTATTTATGTGAATGAACAACAAACAATAGGAAATAAACATAACACAGTTATTAATATGACAGATGTTGCGACAAGACAGATTTTGAGGCGTAGGTGTGGCACATATCATGTGGGGACAATGGGGAACATGGCAAATGAGTAACATCGGGTGAAAGGTGAAATCAGGAATAACGGGGGAGAGGGAGCACAAAAAATTCACATTTAATCATCCTCCCGTCTCGTTCAACTTCATATTCCGCAGGTCCTCGTTGTTCGACTTCACGAGCATCGACTCGTAATTTTTCATGGCGGCTTGAAGTTCTTGAACTTTTTCCTCGGCTTTTTTTGCTCTGGCGGCGTACTCATTGTCTCCGTGCTTCTCGTCGATCATCCGCTTAGCGTGGCGTATTCTCGCCGCCGTGGCCGAGTCTCACTGAAACCGGGAAAGTTAGGCCAATACAGATAGCTTTCACTTTAAAAATCGCCAAAAATTCAGGAATTTTTTTTAGATTCTGGGACTTTGCAGACATGACCCCCCAACTCATACGCAACTTTTGAAGCAAAGTTGATTTTATGTCACAGTCCCCCTTTAACGTCTCATTACTAGAATATCGTTGAAATCGGAACCTCATCTAATTAAGCTCCACTGAAACAGTAATGTCGTGCAACTATTTGACAACTGATTTTTCGTGTAAATCGTTGGAAAATCATGTCCTTTTCAAGTTTCTCCGGGATTCGTGAGATTTTTACCGGTGTCATGATAAACACGATGCAAATGCGCTCCTCTGCTCCACTGGTGCCTGCGTCTCAATGTTCGCACGCTCTTTCGTCACCGCAGCTTGAAACTTTCAGAAATACATAGTATTCCAGCGCTTTCCCATCTATCCCATTTCTCGCATTGCAGGCCATCGTATTCCTGCCGACAAATCTACGAGAGTTCGCCCAAAAGTGCTCGGATCCTCACGAATTGTGTCTGCTCGCCAAACTGGAATTACTCGTTTTCGATGAGTCAAGTGAGTTGGTTGGGGATTCACAAAATGTTCTGTACAAGAATCACAAACTTTTGCACTCAAGATATTATAAATCCGGATTGAAACTGCAAACAGTCTAACTCCTTGAGACTGAGCTCACGGGTTCGATATCTTTGAAATGCAAGCGTTTCTGATGACAGGAACTGCGAACTTCAAAAAAATCATCTGACAACTGGAAAAGTCAGTGTTGGCACAATGATTTTTCTCCCGGGTTTTGATGCGACATCCAACTTTTTCGAAATTATTTTTCATTCTACTGCAAGTTCATGAATTGAATCCGAATTGTCTATCCAAATAATTGCACCAGTGGATTACCGTAGTCATTAACCGCGTCATGAAACAGAGAAAACTCTAGTTTCCGTATTTCCTCGAATTTGGCCCTTCAAACGTTGTCGAAGTATCAACATATCTCATGATTGATAAGAGATATCAAAAAGTTGTCAACAGCAAACTCGTAGTCCTAGTTTTGATCTACAAGTTCACTGTTGACTACATTTTGATATCTCTTATCAATCTCGAGATATAATGATTCTCCGGATGCGTTTTGGGTACCGCTCTATTCGAGGAAGTACGGTAAGTATGAAAACGTACTTGGAATTGTTCTCGGAAGAATAGTAATAAAAAAGTTATTAAAAATTACACAAAAAAACGTTTTTGTGTGTGTGTATTTTCGAATAAATCTCTGTTTCAATAGACTCTTGAGAACTCAATCCAACTGTTCGAACAGTTTGCCCAAGGTAATATACTTTCATAATTACGAACAGCCGTTCCAGTTTGGTTCAGTGGCTTTCCCCGCACAGTTCTGTGGCTTCTCAACCATCTCTCTCTCTCCTGTTTTTCCAGGCGCACTCGCCCCCTCATCGCCCGTCTTCCTCTCGAAAACCGTCGCGACGAGTGCGCAGAACAACGACGGATGCATAGTGGGCAGTCGGAAGAAGTACGCCGTGCTCGGTCAGAAGTGCCCCGAACTCATCGACAGAGTCACCAACTCGCTGATTCGTCCCTGCTTCACACTCGATCACGAGCTGAAAGTCGGCGATTCAGTGCGGCTCGTGTTGCAGCCGGAAGAAGTGCATCGGAACGAGGAGAATGCGAATTGCATGAGTTTCCAGCAATTGGCCACCGATCAGGTCGTTATCATGAGCAAATTGGCGAGGATCATTGGAAAAAGTTAGTTCGGGGGGACGCAGCTCGGATCACCGTTTCCTTGGGTTTCTGGAATTTGTGGGAGAAGGAAACGGGAATCGTTGTGCTTTTCCGTTTCTCACATATCTGATACATTTCTGTGAAAACTGTTGGTCTCATTACGAACATGCTGCTAGAACACTTCCAGTTTAAGAAAACCTCTGATTAACAACTGTCACAGGATCCTTTGATAATGGACCTGACATTTTCGAAAATTTTGCTTTTTTCCGGAAATTCGAAACTGCTCTAATCGGGAAAAGTTTGCGTTTTCTCGTCGATTTTGGGATTTTATCAGGCAATTTTTTTTTGAAGAAAATCTGGTTTCCGGTTTCAATGTCAATTTGTTTATCAATTTGCCGTCTGTTCCAGACTCGATGATCGATCTGTGCAATCGTGCGCGTGAACTGAACCTCTCCTCACTGACCGCTGCCCAACAATCGCATCTGCGTTCCTTCCACCACCAGCCGAATCCGCTCGACTCGACGTCGCGTGCCAACGCCTCTCCCTACCACTACAATGATCCGTTCCTTCCCGACTACGTCGCTCCGCCGCAGCCGATCGCTTTGGAGACGGTGGCGAAACCGACGAGAATCGGCCACAAGCACTCGATTTATCGTGTCGGCGGCGAGAAGAGAGCGGAGGAAAGCGGCGAGGAACGCCGGATTTCCTCGTTTCGAATGGCTCTCGTCGAGGCTCTTCAGCCGATTTTTGGATTGGAAAAGGTTGTTTTCAATGTTGAAACACTCACCGAAACGTCGTCTTTTCCAGGCCACAGAACTTGTCGAATCCCATCCGGAGTTACGCGAAATTAACGATTTGATTGAAATCGGACTCGATCAACAATAATCCTAACAAAAAAGAAGATGTTAACAAAAATTAAATCAAAAACCAATAGAAAAATCGCAAAATAAACCAATTACTAAACAAGAACTCGTATCTGGCGCAGAATAAACGATTTCTAATTTTTCGTTGTTTTTCTTTTTTCAAAAATTTCAGATAAAATGGGGAAATTTCATTACTAAAAGGGCTAAAAAAAAAGAGAAAACCTGTTCGGGAATTGGCAAATAATTGGGTAAAACACAAGAATGAAACGGGAAGGGGAGTAAAATGAAATTGGAAAGAGAATATATTTTACAGGATTATGATTTCGCATGCAATAGAAGGAAGAGGAGGAGGGGAATAGTGACCGTGTCACACAGTGACGATCTTCAGGGCCTTCAGAAGCGAGACGTCGATAAGGCGAAGAGCGACGCAGTGTCGTCGCTGCGTCGTGTACTCTCTGTAGACGGTGTGATTCTGGTCTGGCGCCTGTAAATCTCCAATGATGCACATATTTAATTTGAAAAGTAAAACTCACGTCGAGGAACAAATCGATGAGCGTTCTCATCAGCTGTCTACTTCTGCTGCTCGCCATGTTGATGCCAGTGAACGTGTGCAGCCTGATTTCGGCGTCTTGGAGCGCCTTCAGCGATGACATCTTCGGCTGAAAATTGGAAAATGTTTGTGTTCAAATTGGAATGGTAAACACTCACATCAGAATCGATGGCGTGTGCAAGGCACGTGGCAGCATGAGCGACGATGTCCGAGGGATAGAGACGATTGTGAACGTAGAGCACGGAGAGTTCGAGTAGGTACTGCAGACATTCGTTTTTTGAGAGCACTTTTCAAACATCAAACACTTACGTTTGTCAAGTTGATTTTGATTGGTGAGGCGGCGACGTGGAGGAGTAGGTAGGTGGCGAAGGTGAGCGGCGTCGGGACGGTGACTTCGAACTGCAGAGCCGTCAGAACGACTCGCTCCAGAAGACCGATCTGAAGCCGACAATCAAAATAAAAATTAAACAGAAACAGTTACCATTTTGACGGTTTTGTTCTCGACGAGATTGTGCTCAATGACGTCGCGGATCGTGATGCAGTTGATCTCTTCGACTTTGCTAAAGAAGAACACTTCCGGGATCGTTCAAAAGTTCCAAATCTACCTGGCAATGACCAATGTGACAGCGGCCAGATCAACGAGAGCGTCGGTGCCTACGAGCATCACGTCGAGGCACTGGTCCAAAAGCGCCGCTCCCAAATGGAGCGTCTCGGAGCACAGTTTGAGCGCGAATCGGAGGGAGAACACCTCGAGAACCGCCTTCTTGCGGTCGTCGATGCTGAATTTATTGCGAAATTGAGACGTTGTGATTCGATACACACATTTGTTGGTACCTGCACTTGTTCGGTACGCCGCTCGCCTTTTCGTCCAGCTGCAGGTCCTCATCCGGCAGCACGAGGGGTTTGGGGCATGGAATGGCCGATGCAGACACTCGAAGTGCTGTGTACATCTGGAAAATTTTCCAGTTGATGAATTTTTTGGAGTCTATTTAAGTTTATGAGATATTCAGAAATTTTTCCAAAAATATTCGATTTTTTTTGAAAAATTTTGATTTTTCGAAGCATTAATTGACTTTTGATGCTTTTTTTTATTTCTCAATTTTAAAATGCGAACCTCTTGAATATCCAGACTGGAGCAGAGAACGGCGCTCAGTCTTCTCGGACTCTGACGGATTTCCGATCGATTTTCAGTCGACGGCCGCGAATCCTTCGTCGTGATCACAATTCCGTCGCCTTTCGTCTTTTTTCGCTCTGGCTCATCTCTCTTGCTCAGAGAAGTTGGCTAAAAAACTTTTTTTTGACCAAGAATTCCAAGAAAATACTTACCTTTTGCCGTTTTTGGCCATCTCGTATTACCAGCCCGGCGTACGTGCTGTCTGGTATTTTTGTGGCTAGAATTTGATTTTTTTAATTTGAAAATAACTTTAAAACTCACTTTCGGTAATGTTTTCTGGATCGGCGAACGACGGCGATTGGCTATGGCACAGAAACGTTTCTGTCGTGTTTCGAACCTGAAATAAATTGATTTAGCTTTGATTTTTAGAAAAAAAAATTAAAACTCACTGTCAATTCTGGTATTTTTCTGTTCGAGTCACCAACCATCTGAGTGAACGTCGACAAAACGACGTTTTCCGGGAGGGAAAGGGGTGAAAACTGTGAAAAAAATCGAAGGAAAAAGCGAAACGAAGGTTCCTTGCGAGACCCGTTGACAAAAATTGGCATGCGCCTTTAAGGCTACAGTAACCTGCAACTGCAATTTCCGCGAATTTCGACGAATTTTCGATTGATTTCGTGAGTTTTAAACAAAATTCGCCGTTTTTTTGGTAGAAATAAATTGAAAATGGAAAAACAAATTTTTTATTGTATGTAACAGAGTGGCCATTATTTTTCACGAAAAATTCAGCAGAATTGAACGACATAGTTGGCGTCTCTGCAAGTGAACGTAGACGACGCGTCATCGTACGCGTAGGAATAGGCTCCTGGGCAAGCGTCTTTGAACAGCGACGCCGTCTTGCTCTGTCGGCACCTGTCCGGGGTTCCGAACTCCCCCCGGCAGCACTCCTGGTCATTGTTGTAAGCGAGACATCCTGACTTACAGGCGACAGTTCTCCCGTCTGAAATCAGTGATTAGCCATGGCAAGGCCCATGTGCACGAACCTCTCTTAACTGCCAACTCATCGGGACAATTGTCATTGATGTTCCTCACACACTCTCCGGCTCTCCGACAGTCCCCATTGCCCCCTTCCGGAATGATAAGCACCTGAATATTGAACCCGTCCACCAGGGAAACGTCGTAGAAATCCAGTCCTTGGTCGCCGCGGAGAGTGAACTCGGCCAACGACGCGGGGGGTTCTCCGCCGGCTCCGTTGCATTGTTCGCGATTCTGAAAATTACTTTTCCTTTTTCGGTTATAATTGTTCCCCGTTTCAACGTTCAAAATAATTGAGGAAGGAGGAGCCATCACGAACACCAACAACTAACTACACGACGGAGTTCCTCAACCAGACGACTCCGTCCGGAATACCCCTTCACGAGCTGCATCTCAAGGTACACAGAATATAAGTTCAGTTTCAAATGAATCCATTTCAATTTGAGAAATGAGCCATCATAATGCTTCCCGAAACCTCGATGTCAAACTTTCTCTCTGTAACGGCACACGTTTCGACGTGGAAGAGCTCGGAGCAAAAGTATGCAATTTGCCCTCATTTCTGTCTTAAATTGCCCATTTTCAGGTCATTCAGTGCAAATTAGTGGAGTGAGGCAGGGCGAATCCGTTTTGCTCCTTCGCATAAAGCTCAATTACGAGCAAAACCTGCCGTTCGTGCTCTCTCGGCTGCAGTTCCCGGTCCGTCTGTCCTTCGCGATGACCATCAACAAGAGTCAGGGACAAACATTCGACCGGATTGGACTACAGCTCGAGGAGCCCATCTTCAGCCACGGATAGCTGTATGTTGCTCTGTCGCGGACACGCACAAAGGAAAGAATCAAGATCGACTCCAAAACCGGAATGATGAACAATGTAGTACTTATGGACGTTCTGTGATTATTTTGTGTCAATTTGCCCAAATGCTTTTGCTCGCTAACTGCGATTTCAAATAATCAAGTGATATGAAATAAGAAAAGAGTTTTCTTCGCATTCTACCTGTTTTGAACTCTCCCAATAAGACTCGCACAGTGACGCCGGACAATCATCATATCTCGAGATTGATAAGAGATATCAAAAAGTTGTCAACAGCAAATTTGTAGTCCTAGTTATTATCTACAAGTTTTCAGTTGACAACTTATCGATATCTCGTATCAATCTCGAGATATAGTGATTCTCCGGCAGAGCTCTCCTCGATTGCGGGGTCTTTTCGATGGCATCCGATAGTAGAGAACCAAAATCACATCAGTTCTTTCCAAAATAATCCAAATCCTCCCTGAAAAAGATTCTCAAAAACGCACCCCACAGCTTCCAGTGGCACAATTCATGTCTCCGTCGCACTCGGTCCGTGCCCGAATTCTGCCCGCCTGCCAGTCATCGGCCACATTGACGCTGCGAGTCTCTCCGGAATCCAACCGGAATCCGCCTCCTTCCGGATTTCCGGGACCCAGAATGCCGGCAGCAGTCGGGAATGGACAGTTGTTGTGGATTCTGATCTCTCTGGTGGATGTTTGGACGATGAGGGGAAGGAGGAGATAGAGAGAATGGAGTGGTAGCATCTCTTGGAATGGTTCGAATTCAGAAAACTGGAAGCTGTTTGAAGTACCAAAGTTTATATACTGAAACGATCAAAGTGGGCGGTACGGAACCATGTATTATGTAGTAGATCACTAGATCTAATCAGCGTACCCGTGATCACTCTCTGATGAACAGAATAAGCCACCGGAACCTGGTTAGATCATAACAAAAATAAAGCAGAACGAATGCAAAAAACAGTCGTCATTGTGTTTTTCCATCGGTATCTGACATTTATATGACATTTATTATATATTTCAAAAATCTTGGAACCTCCATTTTTCACGTGAACTGAAGAGTTTGCTGGTCTCACCGTGAATAAAAGTGGTCCCCCGTTCATTTGGATTCCACGTACCCTCTATTCATGACGAGAGCAGCATGCTCATTAGTTCACGTGAAAAATGGAGGTTCCAAGATTTTTGAAATATATAATAGGTACACAGTGATAATAGTGATAATTATAGCTTATCAGTGATAAGGGAGGTGATTAATGGTTGGAACAGAACTATTCCTCATTGTTTTTTGACACTGTTTTCTCAATGATTCATTGAAACTCGTGAAACTGTTATTTTTGCGGAATCTCCAGTGAAATCTCCAGTGAAAATCCATCATGACAAAAATCAATCGATATCTCGAATTCCATCAGCGCTATCACAAATCCATCAACTAGAAAAATGATCTACAGATGATTTCCTAACGATTCATACTCCTACTTGATATTTTTCAACACTGATAAGCCGTGATAATCAGTTTCAAAGCGAATGAAGAAACGGCAAAACTTTATTTTTCTCTAGTGTTCAGCAGAACTGCACCAAGTACTCTGCCGTCGTCTGACATCCGAATGATGACGTGGCGTCGTCAAAGAGATACGAGAAGGCAGTCGGACAAGCGTCTTTGAACGTCTGTGCCACGTGGCTCCGGAAGCAAGTGTCCGGAGTGGCAAAGTTGCCCCGACAGCACTCTCTATCGGTCCTCAACGCATCGCACGCAGATCGACACGCGACTGTCGTGTTCGCAGGAGGAACGTCTCGGTCGTTGAGCCTCCGCTGCTCCCGTGGGTCCTGGCTTCTGATGTTTCGGTTGTTGTGAATCACTCGCATCCTCTCCGGACAGAATTCGTTGACGTCGGAGAAGCAGCCGCCGGCACGACGGCAACCTGAAAACAAATTGGCACTCAATGAGATACAGGTAGCGATTCGGTGAATTTCGAAGCGACCTATCCACTGATCTCGAAACAGAGTTCTCTCACTCACCCTCTCCCCCGAACGGCTCGATGAGAATCGGCACATTGTATCCGTTGACCAGAGACACCGAGTACACATCTTCGTCGTTCGACTCGTCCAAACTAAATTCGGCAGAAGTGAACGGGAACCGACCGATGGTTCCGTTGCATTGTTCGCGGTTCTGAATGGAACAGTTAGAGACTAGTTCCGATTGAGATGAAAAGAGAAGTACGAGGGAAACGGTAAAGTTTGCGAGATATCTCGTCAAACGAAAGAAATGTGTTTCAACTGATACTGAACTCTCTAGTTTTCTTTTACAATTGTTAGATTCATTCTAAAATAAATTTGCTTCCACGAAATAGCTTGAGACGCAGACACCCATGGAGCAGAGAAGCGCAAAATCATTCATTTCTGAACAAATCCTATCTGTATTTGATCATTGTGAGATCATTAATGTCACTCGAGAAACCCCCCAACTTACCCCACAACTTCCGGTGGCACAAGACATCCAACTGTCACACCACGTCCGTCCCCAAACCACCCCCTTCCAATTGTCGTCGACGAATATCTTCCGAGATTGCTCGTTTTCGAGACGGAATCCGCCGCCTGGAAAATGAACGACTTTTGGATCACCTTTCGTACTTTCAATGACTCAAATAGTCCCAACTCTTGATGATACTCCTTTGAAACAGAACAAACAAAGAATCCCTCACCTGCCGGAATTCCTGGTCCAAAGACGCCTGGCCAAACCACAAACGGGCATCTGTTGTAGATGTTTATCACTCTGGCAGTTGAAGAGATTCGAAGGATCGGAAACAAGAAGCCGACGAGCAAGAATATCATTGGGGAGGGTCTATGAACGTTCACTCACAACTCTTTTATAGATCAAATGTTATGGTCATTTAGTGTTTGAATAGGTGAAGTTCTGGACGATCATTTCGGAACTTGTAAATAAGGCTGATCAAATAGATGATTGAAAGTTGGAAGTGACGAGCAGGTGCTCCGGTTTAAGCTATTTTTGGAGGTAGGTGTAAGAGTCCATGTTGCTGTTGAGATATACTTCAGACTGTTTCAATTCTAGACAGAAAACGGGAATTTCTGTTGCTGTGGGTTTGAGACATTTCAAATTTGGGAGCAATCTGAGTTACAAACCATTCGAGTGGTTCCAAACAAAATCTCGCACACTTAATATTTCCACATTACATCACTCATCAGAGATTTCGCTTCGATTGAGTACATGATACTGTTTCGAAACAGTAGAGACAACAAACAGATTTGGAAACAAAATGAACATGTTTTCAGTTGTTTCGTAACTATCAGAGTGTATCGAAATGGCCCCGCAACCGACGAAGGCTCTGCCGGAGAATCATTATATCTCGAGATTGATAAGAGATATCAAAACGTTGTGGACAGCAAACTTATAGATCATAACTAGGACTACAAGTTTGCTGTTGACAACTTGTTGATATCTCTTATCAATCTCGAGATATAATGATTCTCCGGCAAAGCCCATTTCGATGACATCCGATAGTATTAAACGAAGCAGAATTATGCGATGTGTGTTCTCCAAAAGAATTGACTGTTTCAACGAGAAAATATTATACATTTCACCAATCTTGGAACCTGCTCAAACGCGCTTCGCTGGACGCGTGTTGGTCCCGCCACGACTATTGTCTCTGTATCGTGTGTTCCACGAGAGACGCAGACGAGAGTAGTGGCGGGACCAACACGAGTCCAGCAGATATGAATGCATGTTGAACTAATAATGATGATCTCTGCTGAACAAGATTATCAAGTTTATATTTCAAAAATCTTGGAAAATCTTGGATTTCAAAAACCCTCTATTCATGACGAGACCCACAAGCTCATCAGTTAACGGGGAAAATGGAGGTTCGAAGATTTTCGAAATATACAGAATATTACTTATAATAAGTTTAGACGCATGGACCATGCGGCATGGTTCTCGCGTTTTTGCCTATTTCCGATCTAGGAACCCATCACTCATGGACCATGAGTTTCCAATTTTCGGTGAGCAATTCTGGTTACAAAAGAAGCGAAAATCTTCCATCTTCTCAAAACAATTCACTGTATTCGACAGCGATAAGGAAAAAAATAACAAAAGTATAAAAAGTCGTTAAACATGAAATGCGGACGATTAGGGTTTTCAAAAGTTGTTTCTGTTTCACAATTCGGATGAAATCTGTTTGATTCACGAATAGATATTGCACAAGTTGCTTCTATAAAAAACAGTTGTGTACAATTATGAAAGCGATTAGGAAGGGACAAAAATACCGTAAAACTTCTAATACAAGACCAAAAGTTCAGTGGCCGTTTTCTATTTTTCGCCAAGCCGTCTTGGTCACCGAGGGTCGTTCTATTAGAGGTTTCCAGGCGAATATGAATAAAGAGAGAATGCGACAAAATGAGATGAAAAGGAGGAAAAGAAGACAAAAAGCCTGTTGCCAGAAGAGCTTTTGATCTACTCACGACTACAATTGATAGTTATGAGAGTTGTCGAAAACGATGAAGGTGTGACTAACAGAGGCCACGAAGAACTTGTGGCTCTTCTCACTCCCATCGTGGAAGTAGATCAGTTTCCTTGTCGAAACATCCGTGTCCGAGTAGTCGTATCGGGTAAAAATGCGAAGAATGAGCGAGTGATCTATCTGACGCCACTGCACAGTGAATGTCTTCCAGGATGAGGGGTCTCGTGAGCGGAGATTCTGAAAACGGGAGGGATTGAATGAATAGATGGAGGGATTGAATGAAGAGAAGAAAGAGTGATGATGGACTGAAAGCCCTTCATCAACCGTTATGGTAATGCAAATAAACTATTAACATTTCAAGTCACGCGTGAACAGAAAATTAGAAAATCTTGAAACCGAGTTCAAATTTCTTGATGCGGGAAAAAAACCTGTTTCAAAGAATCCATGTCAATATACATTTTCGCTGGTTAGTAGTTTCCTCACGGAAAGTATTAGATTTGGAAGTGAAAAGTGAGCATTATCAGCAGCCCCGCATTCCGCCAGATGCACTATGCTCACTTTTTCAATAATTTTCAAAAGTTGCTTCTTATTTCCACTCGACAGATTGAATTTCAAACTGAAAACGGAGAGTTAGGAGCATTGAGCCGTACTTTCTCTTCTTTCCAGAAACTTCAAATGTTCAATGTTTGCCGAAAAAGAAAAGATTTGAAAAGTGAACTGTTTCAGCGGACCTCAAAGTGACTGGCAGTTGTCATCTCGGTTCAATACAATAGAATGGATGATTCCAATGATTATGATATCGTAATTGGTAAAACATCAAATGTCAGAGAGTACGTGAGATAGCATTTTCAGTATGAGAAACACGTTTGTTGAGTAAATTGTGAGAGATCTTGGAGTTTGGAACTTTTCGACTAATCGAAACAGAAATTCCTTGTAGGAAACGTGTCTTCTCTTCCCATTTTAGCCGACAAATGATATACTGATAACTTTTCTCCAGTATCATCACAATTTTACAATGGTTGTGTATATTTTGATGAGACATGGGTATCAATCTTGTTACACCCCACTCTTTGATACGTACTCACTGAAACAGCGTTTCTTTGAAAAGACACCTCCCTAGACACATATAATTATACTTCGACGCCACTCACCTCAACACACGGAATCAGGTATCTCGGCGACATCTCTGACGTAATCAAGTAGACACTCGGGAAGTGAGCCCACTCCTCGACGCTGGAGATGATTCTGAAGTCGGTCTTCTGCAACTTCACCGCCCTCTTCCACTGCTCCAACTTCACGAGCTCATTGAACTCGAGTTTCGTCGACTCGATGTCAGGAGTTATCAGCTTATCGAGGTAGATCGATCGGAGAGTGACTGGCTTCAGAAGAGGGAGTATCTGGAGAATGTTCTCCTCTCCCTTGTCGAATATCATCCGGAAGTTGTGCACCGGCAGTTGGATCTTGAGCCCTCTGAGGAGTGCGTGAATGATGGACAGCGTTCGGTGCTGCTGGGAGCAATCGTAGTCAGACATGAGGTGGAATCGAGTGCGGACGCGAACTCGACGGACGATCTCGACGATGAGGAAGTCGAAGTGGGTCTTCGGGTTCTTGAATACGGTCAGGAGGTCGATGAGGGCGCACGCGAGGTAGTCCCTCTCGAACAGAAGCCTCTTCCGCTCTCCCCGCCCATCCTTGATTGTCAGGAAACAGTCGTTGTGCTTGAACTGGTACATCCTCTCCAAACTGTCGTTTCCCGAAATGAGAACGATGACGACTGCATTCTCGTGGATTTTCAAGTGAAGCGTGTCATAGAAGTACTCTGTTTTATCGACGAACCTCCGCATTTCCGGAGACACTTTCCGGAGGGTGAATCTGTAATTTCTCCGTCAAAAGCGGGAAGAGTTCATCTGAAAATACCTGGAAGTGATGCTCGCGTGGGCAACAATGCCCTCCTTCACGTGTTTCGGCATATCTTGAAACTGCGGACGTGGTTTTCCGATCGTCAGAAGATAGACCATTTCAGTGGCACACTGGGCAGAGATGTCCTCGGTTACAGAGCCAAGATTAGTAGTCATCTGGAGATTGTTTTGATTATTGGAAAAGCCCCGACGACGGAGCAAGTGAAGTCAGAAAGAAGAAGGAGAAGACAGAAGCGACACACGCACATAATGAGAGCCTCTGGTAGTCAAGTGGCAACCGAGAGAAACAGAGAACGCGGACGAAAAGAGAGAGTTGAGGAGATGTTCTCGCAAAGAATGATGTTTCGAGGTGATTCGAGCAAGAGACGAAGAAGCATCGAGATTTACTTAATTTGAACAGCACGAGTTGATAATACAAAGGGATAAACGAAACATGTGTATTGTTTCATCCAGTTTTACTTGAAACAAAACTATTCCATGAAACAGAAAATTATGAATATTTCCTATTTCAAGTGATTGTGATAACACAAGTGCAAACTGAGTGTGATAGTTTTTCTTCGAATTGATCTGAACGCACTTTGGAGTCAACAAGAAATGGAAAGCGGTGAATTTGAAGCAAAAGAGGAGGAGGAGGGGGCAGAATTGACGGGTTTATGTGAACGAGGGAGCGAGAGAGCGGGCGACATTTATATTTTGCACGTTCTCCGAGGTGGGGAAGGAAATGTATGTACATAGAGACAAATGTGTTCGGAAATTATGCTATCGGATGCTATCGAAATGACCCTGGAGAGCTCTGCGGTAGAATCATTATATCTCGAGATTGATAAGAGATATGATAAAGTTGTCAAAAGCAAACTTGTAGTCCTAGTTATGATCTACGTGTTTGCTGTTGACAGCTTTTCGATATCCCTTATCAATCTCGAAATATAGTGTTTCTCCGGCAGAGCTCTCCTCGGGCCATTTCGATGACATCCGATAGTAGACGAACTAAAAAATACGCTAAATAGACAATTTGATGGATGGTTGTGAAACATTGGAATTGAAACTGTAATAAGGAGAACACGATCCATTGAAAGTAGTATTTTGGATCCATCAATGATTTGAATACGAAGAGGGGACCGCAAAGGAATCGTTGAACAGCAAAATACTTTGACTGGTGTTCATGGGGTTTCGCACGAAAAGGACTAGACAAAGTTTTTCGTTTCAGACAATGACGGAAATGCGAAACTGTACATAAATGATAATAAATTCCCCCAGTTTTGCTCGAAACATTCCACAGCTTACCCCATGTTCTATCGCTTCAATCTTTCAGCATATTAATCAGTCACCCGAACTGGAAAAATTGTTATCTGGGTGCTTCGAAACAGAAAAAATTGGTTGATTTTTCTGTTTTTTATTGACACTGCTAAACCGCTGGCGTGTACGCCGAGTACACGCTGGTGGTACGCAGCGGACACGCAGCGTACCCGCTGCGTGTCCGCAGGCGACCTGCCAACGCCTGGCGGACCCGCTGCGTGCCCGCCGGCGACCCGCGAACCGCTGGCGGACCCGCTGCGTGTCCGCTGCGTACACGCAGATTCGATTCTAGCCGCTGAGTACACGCCAGCGGTTTAGCAGTGGAATTACTGTAAGACAAATGAAAGGATGAAAAGAAAATAGGACAAGAACTGCATAGAAATGATAACAGAAACAGAAGATCACAATAAGTCAATTTAGTCTCCGCCTCTTGGGTCCCAATGAGGCGATGGCGTCGGCGAAGCTCCTCTTCAGAGTGACCTCGTTTCTTCTTTTGAAGACGTTCGGAATGGCCACTGCACACGCACGCGGGTTGTAGACGGGATGGGAAGAGGAAGGGGCTGTTGGAGGAGGAGGAGGGGCAGTCTTTGGTGCTCGGCCACGGGACTTCGGAGCAGCTTTTCTCTTCGGCTGCTGGTTGGTGGAAGAGCTCTTTTCATCTGAAATTACTTGTTGAAACAGTTGTTGAGAGAGAGAACAACAAACCTTCTCTTTTCGTTCTCACTTCCGACTTGGCGCCTTTTGGAGCAGGATTCCTTCTTTTTGGTGCCGGAATTGGATCAGTTCTGAGGACAATTTCCTTCTTGACGGTGGTCGATGGAGCGAAGGAAGCAACGGTCACTCGAATCGGTTCCTTGGCTAATTTGATGTTCACCGCGTCCTCGTCGTCCGATGAATCATCATCCGATGAATCGGAGTCGGAGTCCGAAGAGTCACGCATCGGCTTTTCGTCCATCGACGGCATTCTCTTGACGGGAGCAGCGCGTTGTACTGGAAAGGCCGACTTCTTAGCCAAGTTGGTGCCCGTGACGTCCTCATCGTCTGATGATTCTGAATCCGAGGTTTCAGAGTCCGAAGAGTCCGATGACTCTTCCGAGCTGTCACTGCATGGCTTTTCGTCCATCTTCACCATCTTTTTGGCGGGAGCTGGGCGTTGAACGGGACGGCATGGTGGCGGTGGAGCCATTTCCACAGTCGGCAACGGAGTCTTCCTATCCAAGTTCCCATCCATCAAATCCTCGTCGTCGGAAAAACCGGACATCTCCAGTCCCATCTTCTTGATGTCCTCCGATACTTTAGAAGATCTTCTCGGCGGCATGTCCTCTTCCTCGTCGCTGCTGGACTCCGACAGGCACAAGTCGTTTGCTCGGCGGAGTGGGCGAAGGACTTCTGGAGCGTTTCTATCCCTGAGCAGCCCGTGAAGAGTCTCCGATTCCAAGACGGAGTCAATGGAGGAAATCTTGGAATACGACATGTTCGTTCGCTTTCTGAAATAACGGAAGAATGAGGAAAGTGGACAGAGACAATAGTAAGATAGACATTCAGATAGAGAGCTCAGAAAACAGTCACCATCCGGTGGGACCACTCGGGACAAGAATGATTTGGAGTGGATCCATCTCCAGAGTGTGCTCACTGAACGAAGGCGTGTCCTCCTCCACGTACCTGTAAATGTGTTGATGGTAGCAAGATGGTAGGTGTCTGTGTCCCATGGGAACACGCAGTGTATTGACTGGAAGGGTGTTTTCTGGGTGGACATGTTGTCACCCACCGGATGAACTGTGTGGTGATGGGGTTCCATTATGTCACATACAGAGTCACGATTGACAGGGGAGTCTGAAATGGTGTGAAGTGCTTCCAATACAGATATGACACCTCTTGTTTCCGGAACTTTTGGGGAGAATAATAACCGATAGAGAAAATCTGTGAATTCCATTCGATTTGGCATGTGAAATGACCCCCGGACCTCAAATTGGGCACCATTTGAAGATAGGACACCTCATCGAAAAATGGATTCCGACGTACCCTGCAATGACTAGGCTTTCCGAAAAAGTTACAAACCTACATATTCAGAGTTAATATGACTGTTTCAGCTTAGTATAACGGATAAAACCGCTTCTCTCTCGTGACATTACCACTGGAGGGTCGCGTAGAATCGAATGGTCAAGAGGGCAACAACTGGAGCAATATATCAAAGTTCCGATTCGCTCAAAGATTTGATTTGTGATGAATACAACGGACCGCACGTCTTGCTCCAGTTGCCCTCTTGACCATTCCACATGACCAATGTCGAGAAAGAAGCGGTTTTAGCGGATTTATCAGTTGCAATTGTACCACTCGGAGACACAAACGGTCAGTTTCCCAGTGAGTTTTCAATGCGCTTCCCGCCGCCAAGATATGGGAAGTTCGACAAGAATTCTGGAGGCGGAAGGTGATCTCCTTGTCGCTACCCTCCTGGCAACGAATACATTGAATCCCGGAGCCAGAAACATGTACCAATTCGCTGTTTCAGCATTTCCATTTTTTCGGCATTTTCAGCTGTACTTATTCGTGATCTTGAGGTATACAAAAACGTCATGTATTTTGTTTCCACATAGACTTTTCGATGTTCCAAATGGAGCGGCGTATGTCCGTTCCCAGCAGTCTGTAAGGTGTACTTCCGCATACCTGATGGATCGTTCGCTCAACTTCCCGCGTACTTTCCGTTCATCGAACGAAGTGGGAGGATTCGTCAACTTTGGATCTCATAGTTTGTATCATATACTTTTCCAGTTTACGCTGAATTTATGAGAAAGCTGATCTTGAATTTCACCCCTTATCAACTCTTATCTTTGCATTTCCAATAACTTTTCCTTCCTATCGTATTTCCTCAAATTTGATCAAATGGAGCGGCACCCCAAACGCTGCCGGAGAATTATTATATCTTGAGATTGATAAGAGATATCAAAAAGTTATCAACAGCAAACTTGTAGTCCTACTTATGATCTACAAGTTTGCTGTTGACAACTTTTTGATATCTCTTATCAGTCCTCGAGATATAATGGTTCTTCGGCAGCGTTTGAGGTGGTACTCATGAATTCGACGAAAAAGTATCAACTTCCTGTCGGCCCTCGCTTCCCGTTTCTTGTTTTCCCTCGCTCTCTCTCCCTTTTCTTGTCTTGTTCTTCAGGTTTTTTGTTGAGAGAACGATGGAAGACGGAACAAAACCATTACAATCAAGGAACTAATTCTGTTCGTCCTTATCTGTCCCCAAAACCTCAAAAAGCAATGGTGATAACGTGTCGGTTCGTTTCGAAAACAAGTCACTCTCTCTCTCTCCGCAGATGTCCATTTGCAGTGAACAATTGCAGTTTCAAATGGACTATTTATCTTCCATCTAATCACTTTTAACAGTAGTTTTGCCCTGGGAAATTTCGGAAATGAGCCGAAACAGAGCCAAACTGTCCAAAATGTTTCGAATTATTTGATTTTGCAGTCCTTTGAATCGAAAAAACGAAAGAATCTCGAAGCAAGTTTTAATTTTTTTTTTAATTTTTATTTTTCGCGGGCGGCGAATTCAAAGATGCGTGCCTAACTGAATTCTCTCCAAAATTATTCGGTGTACATAGAAAACAAGAAGACTCATTTTCGCATAGTAATCGTCGGAGGGCAATTTAAAAAAGAAAAGTCAAAAATTGAAAAATCGTCCGCTAAATCATGTTTTCGAAGCTGTTCAGAGCCACCCAAAACGAGGTACAGTATGCTTTCAGTGGAGCGTACTTTCTGACTATGTCGCCCCGTGAGTTCGGTAAAACTTCGGACGGAAAAAAAGTTCCGAAGGGATTCGCTAATTTTCCGTCGGAAATTTCGGAAATTTCGGGGGACACTCCCCACAGATGAAAAACTCTTCAAATTAATGATCAATGCTGATTTCGCAGATTACTGTTTCAATTTTTCATAAATCACTCATTTTTGCAGTGTGGAATCACTGCTCCATGATGAACTAGTCGCAGCAAATAAGGGCTCGCGCCCGTTTTGGAACTCAAACAACTCGAAAAAAGAGACCGTCTCAGAAACCCTTGATTTTAGATGGAAAACACGATTGAGAATATACTTTTTTTCATGAGAGAACGCAGTTCATCCTATTTTCGTGGTTTCTGCTTCGGAAAGTTGGTCAAATGTGAACCAGGGATGCACGGAAGCCCGGAAACATGCCGAAGACGGAATTCCGTGCATTCCTGATGTGAGTACGTCGGATACGGACTAGAAACAGGTCGTATTCCGGAACGGTATTTTTCGGAATTGAGGATTCCCGATTACAGTGATTTCTGAATGGACCAATTTCCAATCCAGGTGGGAGCGGTAAAAAAGTTGCTCGTTGACGAGTTCATCGATTGAATTAATTACTGTTGCAGGAGGAATGTTTGTTTTTATCCGTCATTTTGATCGGCAGTTTAGAGAAATATTCGCACGGAAAGACGACGGTTACAAGTTTCACTTCAAAATGAAAACAAACGCTTGTACTATCGGATGCATCCGGAATGAAGATTTTGCCGAGAAAGAGTTTTCTAGGCCACCGATAGTTTTGCGCCGGCGGGAATTACTGTAGAAAAAAAACATTTAAATTTTCAATCTTTCTTTTATCATGCTCAATTTGTTTTATTCAAACATCAGTATGAAAATCGGCCGAATGTCACTTCGGGTGAACTGGATAGATCTTTCCTGCATCGGACGATGCCATTCGGTGGTTGTTCATAGGTGCGAGAAATCCGCAAAACTCCCGCGCGCTCTCGTTTCCCAGTTTCTAGCAGCATGAAAGTCAGAATGGTGGTGTCGAAATGTCTGGTGGCGAAGTGTCGCGGAGCCCAAAATTTTCAAATGCTCATAAATGGAACAGAACATTTGTTGACAATGTCAAACACTCGATCACTGTTCCATTTTCGCCGCCTTCTATAGGAATCTTCCAGGCCTTTTCGAGTGACTTTTAGGTAAAAGTGTTCCACTTCCAGAAACTCGGGATCTCTGTTTCAAAATGACAATAACTGAAACTTTCAATTACCATATACTGATTGTAGTCTCGAGGCACATAACGCTGCAAACGTCCCAAACGACAAACAGTTGCCTTGTCCCACTGGGAATCACCCCAAACTTCTTGAATTATCCCGAGTGATTCAGTCGCACGAGCCATCATAGTTCGAGACACGGGACATTGGATCACCAAATTAGTGAGTAAACGCCTACCGGAAAATCCGCTGTTCCAAACTCAACTATACAAAGAACTCGTGAAACCGTGGAGGCGCGAAATAACTTTTTGAAAATTTGAAACTTCCCGATGTTCACCATATTTTTTCACAAAGCGACGTTTGCTGTAGGACGCAATTCCCAACAACAGCTGTTCTGTTGCCAATTTTGAAAAAAATTCACGCCTCCACGAGAAGGACACGAGAATCGTGGCGAGATCCACACAATCAGCAGAGCGCAGTTGCAGTAGAGGTTCAAAAACTCATGAAATTGTTACTGTTTCCTAGCAAGTTGTTAACAGACAACTACATCAAAACACACTACACTTCAAAAGAATAACGCAAACGATCCGTCGCGAAGGTGTCTTCTTCTTCTATTTGTCACCTTGCCTTGGACGAACTTTCCATGAACTTAGGACCATCCTTCGGGCAGTGGTAAGTGATCAACTTGAACTATTGGTTCACTCTCCTGTCGACCAATTACCACTTCAAACAACAATGGCAGGGGGGATCGTTTAGAAGACGTCGTCGTGCCTCCAATTAGCCTGATAACGGCTAGAGAAGCCGGTCGTCTGTCCTTGACCTGCCCCTCCCTCATCATCATCTGACTGACTCATTGTCGTCGTCGTCGCCCCCCTTCTTCTTCTCGAACTTTTTCTTCTTTTCTGTGTGTGTGTAACTTGTTGTGTCCCTCCCCTCTCTCACTGTACACCGTGCCCGTTTCCCGCCCTCCCGCCGCCTTCTCGTGTGTACGTTCATCGCCTCCTTCTTGTGTCATCTGAAGGCGCCCTGAGAATTTAACAAATTCACTCGTTGCTGCTTCTTTTTCCGCCAATCATTTCTAGTTTCTCCTTCTCACACAGGTTCTCTCTCTCTCTCTCTTTTCTATAACTATGTTATTCTTTTTCTCGAATTCTCTCCTTTTCGCTTTCCAGATGACAATCCCACTACATCTGGGTGTCAACGATGTGCCCAGTGTCAAAGAGATCCTTGGATTCGGTTTTCAGGTGAGTTACAGATCCTGATAGGTTTTATCGGAAAATTGTAGCTCCCAGAAAATTGTTCTTTGAAGGTGGTTTTGAAACTGTGAAGGGAGGTAGTTGCTGTCTTGAGTTCCTGAAAGACCATCTGGCCATGTTCCGTGAAACGTCTAATACAAAGACACCCGGTAGACCAACTTTGGACAGAAGGTGCCCTTTTATTGGAGGTTTTCATGGAGTAGAGGTCCAAACTTTGAATGAGTTCAATAGCCAGCATCACCTCCTAAAGCCAATTATCCAAATTGTCCAATAGTTCTGATCCATGTGCCCAAGTCCAACTGTTCTTGTACACATACAGTTTTTTCTGCACTTTCACCACAGTCACCTGACGGGTATCTGGTCAGAGGTTCAAAATAGTCCAAGAAACTCCCACTTGTCACATTCCCGTTTCAAAAGCGATAAGTGAAGCGGGGAATTGTTTTCTTCACATTCAGAATCTCTTGGTGAATTTTCAAATTTCTAGAGTGCAGTTCAGGATTAGTCTGCATGGAGATAAGCGTTAAGATAAGATCTCTGTGGCTTTCTGAACTTTGCGAAACTGTGGAATACGGTTTGTGAATATAGAACCGTGAGCATTCCACGTTTAGCATCGGGTTAGTGTTCTCTCCTATCTCATCCACAGCATGATCAGAGTTCTCTCGTGTTCTACACGTCGATTGTTTCCTGCTTCCAAACGTTCAAAACTCCCTCATTCTCCCTTCAATTCTCTTCAAAATTCAATTGGGACTAATCTATAAATGTTCACTGTTTCCCTCTTCTCCAAAAACAACCTCGAGCAAAACCTATTTCAGTTTCTGTAACAATATAACTTGTTCAGTAGGTTTTTGTAGATTATCGTCTAAAATTTCCAGTTGGAGCTGAAACACGACTGAGCTAATGTTATGTAGGCGGGATCATAGAGAAACAGAAGTTTCTGTTTCAACAGATAATTAGAAGTGAACGCATTCGGTTGGTGCACTTTATAAGAATTCATGGTCGGTTACGACATATTTTCCCTATTCAACCGACGTTTCACAAAAGAGCAAAAACGCCTTCGTGTAGATTTACGAGCGATCGCTGCGAGACCCACAGTCGCAAAACTCTTTAGTACTGTTGTGAAACTCGAGTTTCGCGACATTAATGTCGTGAAATTGCATAATGATGCCGCTCGAATAGGTCCGTTATTAGAATACCTAATTGATGTTCTGAAACGATTCTTTTGCGTTGCCAGTTCTATCTTGAACAGAGTTATTGGAAACATTGAAAACGTCTTTGAATAGAAAACCAAATATTGAATGTTCACGAACAAATGATATTTTATGTGTTGTTCTCTCTTCGCTGTTTTTCCGTGAGTCGAGTTAGACACACAGGTGACAATGTTGTTGTCAATGTCTGGACCAATGTGCTCCTTCATGAGCACAGATCCGAAGATCCAGTACCTCGAAACCAAGACAATTGTGGACGCTTTGAAGCTAAAATAGGAATAGTGATTCTAGAGCATACTTCCTAGCACTTTGCTGTTTCAATTCAACATGATAATTGACGCAGCTGAAACAGACATCCGTTAAAGTCGTAGTCGATTCATTGAGCACATCCCACTTCATATACACTCAGTTGATAGTTTCGAGTACTAATCCCCCCTCTCCTCCACACAAAACTTCCTGGTTCTACAATTCGAAACAACGTGACCACTTGTGTCGCAACTAGACTGCACTCATGGTTTTTGATGCGAATAATCTTCGAATTTGAATAATCCGCGTGTTTGGAACATTACGCGACTGCATCCCTTTTTGTTCGGTTTTTCGTACAAATTGTCATGTGAAGGGGATAGAGAGAAAGAGATAATGATTTAGAACAAAAATAACTGTAGTTGCAAACTTGACGATCATGATGAAGATCTTCGGAAACAGGGAAAAGTGTATTCAAACCTAGAGATCCGTTTTCTCTCTTTTGTTGGACGGAACGGATGTTCGTTGGCTCAAACGTCTCTCTAACTGTCTGCGTCGCCATGCTCATTCGTTCGTTCGTTGCGAGACCCGTAGCTATTGAATTCAACTGGAATGACGATTTTGACGAAACATTTGCTTTGCCAGCCGCCAGCGGTCTCGAAACGACTGATACAGTAAATTTCAGTTTTTGTTTTCAAAAATCTGGTTAAAGGAATGGATTGACACAAAAAAAAGGACTGAAATTGATTTGAAATTTTCAAAAGTTTTCCACAGTAATTCGTGCCGGTGTAAAATTGTAAAATTGTTGTAATAATTGTCGGTGGCCTAGAAAACTCTTTCTCGCGAAATCTCGTCAAAATCTTCATTATGGATGCATCCGATAGTAGCTCTGTAAATAACTGATTTTTCGTGGAAAAACTCAATCTGAAATCATTGAGAAGAACTGAAGAATGAAGAAGAGGGTGGAAGATTCCATAAAAACGAGAAACAGAGACATTTTCAATTTCTTCCCCCCAAATCACCAACTCTTCCCAATCGATTTGTTCAGCAAGCGATGCTGTGCATGTCGGGTCTTCTCGTCTACCCGTTCCTCATCTCCAACTGCGCGTGCGCCGGAGCAGCCGCCGTTCAGCTCCGCGTGCAGCTGATATCAGCGACGTTCGTCTCGTGTGGAATGGCCACTATCCTGCAGACAACCTTCGGGTTGAGGTGGAGAGATAGTTCCCTCTATACTCAATAAACCATTTTACTTTATCAGGTTATCAGTACTTCACGGCCCTGCGATGGCTTTCCTGCCTCCATTGTTGGCGTATAAGCAGCAGAATGCGTGTCCATACACGGTACATGACAATGTGCCGCCCGAGTTCTGGATGGGCAGGATGAGAGAGGCGAGTGGGAAGAATTGCTACCGTTTCAGATGGACTTTGAGTTCGGTGCACTCTACACCTCTAGTATTATTCATGATTCGAAAGAAACGACAAAAATATTAGAACCGTTGCCCGAATGGGTATTTGATGCATGTTCGTAACAATATCAGGACTGTATCAAACGTCACTTCACTAAATTCATTCAATGCACAACTTGGAACAGAAGTTTATTTGTTTTCATTCTGAAACTGAATACTATCGGATTCCATCGAAATGGCCCCGCAACCGAGAAGAGCTCTCTCTTCCGGAGAATGATTACATCTCGAGAATGATAAGAGATATCAAAAAGTTGTCAATAGCAATCTTGTAGATCGTAACTAGGACTACAAGTTTGCTGTTGACCACTTTTTCATACATCTTATCAATTTTGAGATGTAATGATTGTCCGGCAGAGCTCTCATTGGTTGCGAGGCCATTTCGATGGCATCCGATAGTACTGTTTCGTTCGCCTTTTTTCCCATTCCTGAATCTCTTTCAATATGAGAAGGGTCAATTTTCAAAAGTTTTCAAAACGAAAAAAAAATTTGATCTCCGAAACACAGAATTATGAGTTTTCTGTTGATAAAAGTAAGTATGGTCCATATGGATTTTTAACTGGAAACTCCAGAAAAAGCCACAAAAATTGAGCAAATTTCATGTTCTGTAGGTTTATTGGAACTTCGTAGAAATAGAAAAAAGAAAAAGATTGATCCGTTACTATTATCCGTCCTGCAAAAGTTGAAGCTTCTGCGCCGACCGCGACGCCGCCGCAACGCTGCTGCTCTACCGTACTTTTCGTCGAAAAAACAGTGTTTTCGTGGCGAGAGAACGCCAATTCGGCCGCGGCGCGGCTACGTCGCGGTCGGCGCAGAAGTTTCAACTTTTGCAGGATGGATAACAACACTTTTGAAAGTCACCCCTTCTTATATCCATCGCTTGTTTCTTTCAGATCCAGGGAAGCCTCCTGCTCGCCTGTCTCGTCTTCATCTTCGTCGGAATGACCGGAATCGCCGGCCACCTGTCCAACCTCATCGGCCCCATCACAATAGTTCCCCTCATGCTCCTCCTCACCACTTCCATAGTGCCGACGATCGAGGAGAAGCTGTCGCTCCACTGGATATCTCTAGTGTGAGTCAGTGCTCTCTATCCTTCCTACAGTAATCCCTTGTCTACAGTATGCTCCTCGTCGTCGTCTTGATGGCCGTGTACCTCGAGAACACAAGGGTCCCCATCTACTACTACAGCACCAAAAAACGACAATTCGTCTCGAGGAGGATACGACTGTTCGGACAGTTTCCGGTATTCCATGAGTCTCTCTTCGTTCTCTCTACCTACAGTAACCCACCTACAGTACCTTCTGAGCATGCTGCTCGTCTGGCTCATCTGCTTCCTCATGACCATCACCGACTTGGAGCCCTACAACGGAGCGGCTAGAACCGATAACAATGTGACGATGATAGTGCTCAGGGAGTCGCCATGGTTCCAAGTTCCACTGCCGTGTAAGTGCGCTCTATTGAGAAAAGATGAAAAGGACTCATTGTACAGTACCCTTCGGCACCCCGACCATCGGCGCCGGCATCTTCTTCGGCTACGTGGCGTCTTGTTTCGCTTCGATCATTGAGAACATTGGCAGTTACGACCTGTTGGCAAGGACAAGCCATCAGAAACCACCACCGAAGGACGCGATTAACCGGGCAATTGCGATGGAAGGTGAGAAGAGAACGGATAGTAGGAGGGATGGCTTGGAAACATCTATCAGAAGAACTGTTTCGCGGGAAACTTATTATGTTTCAATGGAAATGTTGGAACAATTATGTCTTTTCATAAAAATCGAAAATTTGTTGATGTCGAAAAGTGACAGAAAAGTGAAATGTTTCTATTATATCAACAAAAAGCTGTTTTAACTCATGAGGACCGCCTCAAGACCGGGACCTGAACATAGTTTCCGCAACTGTTTCTGTCTGGAAACTTGGATTTATGAGAACCTTGATCGTTTTCAACTGAGACTCCGCTACAAATTTTTCTATAAATCGTACCAATAACTAGGAGTTTCCTGTCGAACCGTCATGATTTTTGCTGAAACAATGAGGTTCTCAATAGAAAAATCTTCTATTCCCGACGAATTGTTCTAATTCCGGAGAAACCCCCTGTTTTGTGGACATTGTCCACTGGACAACCGGAAAAAACGAAATTCCGCCAGAAGACATGGTATAGGGACGTTTTGCAACATAGCGTGATGTAAGAACTGACATCGCATACATTCATTTCGTACTTTGCAACCTTCCGAAACAGTATTTAATCGTTTCCAGGCGTCGGCAGTCTCATCGCCGCCGTCACCGGAGTCAGCAGTGGAGTGACCACTTACGCCGAAAACATTGCCCTCATTCACATAACCAAAGTGGCGAGTCGAACGACGATGCAATTCGCCGGCGTCGTGCTCATTCTCCTCGGACTCTTCTCCAAATTCGCCGCGATTCTCGCGTCGATTCCCGATGCGCTCGTGGGCGGAATTCTGACGATGGGCATCTCGATGATTGGAGGCGTTGCGTTGAGCAATTTGCAGGTGGGTGGGGCAGAAAGAGCTGATTCTCAGTCATTTTTGAACGATTTGAATACTGTTAACAAGCAGTTACTGAAGAAAAATTGAAAATTTTGGGAAACCATGAAATATTTTTCAACTTTTTTTGAACTTCAAGGCACCTCCGACATCTCCCGAAAAAACACTGACTGCGGTGGTTGACAATTGCTGCAACAATTTCCATTATTTTTCAGTTTACATCCTTCTTCTGTAATTTTTCCAACTTCGAAGTATCGAAAATTTCGGAGAGCCGCCGAGAAAATGAGTCGCAAAAAATGATTAGCAGGTCTCTGCGTCTCTCGTTTCTTTCGCTGCGTAGCGACTCAACGAAGAGCGCGTTTGAATTTTTGTCAGCGCCCGCAGTCCGTTTTTAAAAGGTAACTATTATATGTTTCAGAAATCTTGAAACCTGCGCAAACGCGCTCCGCTAGACCCGTGTTGGTCTCGCCACGACTCTTGTCTGCGTCTCTCGTGGAACACACGAGACAGAGGCAATAGTCGTGGCGAGACCAACACGGGTCTAGCGGAGCGCGTTTGCGCAGGTTCCAAGATTTCTGAAATATATAATATATTTAAGTTAGTAAAAGATTCGGTATTTTTCGGGAATAATTTCCGAAATTAGTCGGAAATTTCGGCATGCCTGCAGTTCCGTTTCCGGTCCAGACACTCCCGAGCACATGAGCATTTCCCGGGTTAATTTTTTCTTTTCATATTACTTGAACTCATGAAAAATTACCTCTGGAAAATCGCAAAAAAATATTGGAGTAATCTTCAGTGACTGCCCACCAGGACCACTCTCACTTCATCAACTCATATCGATTCTTTGAAACCGAAAACTTCCGATTCTCTTCCAGATGATCGACCTGAAGCTGTGCCGCAATCTGTCCATCATGGGACTTTCTCTGCTTCTCGGACTCATCGTCCCTCTTCATTTCGAGAAACATCCCCTCGACACGGGACATTTCGAATTCGACAACATCCTCAACATGCTGCTCAACATCAAAATGCTCGTCGGCGGCCTCGTTGCCACGTTCCTCGACAACACGGTCCCTGGAGCAACTCGTGAGCAGCGTGGCTTCCGGGATCATCTTCTCAAGCGGACGTCTTCGGAGTCTTCATCCGACACCGAAGCGTCGTCGGTGTCTCCTGAATCCGACGCCTACACCTTCCCAGAAGCGCTCCAACGTGTTCTTCGTGCCTTCCCTTTCCTTCAAAAGCTGCCAATTTTGCCGTCGCTCTCCATCTCTCACTACAAATCGAATCGGGTCTGAAAATCTTGTAAATGTAAATAAATAGTTTCTAATTAAAGCATTACGCTATATTCAGATGGCTAAAACATTATTCATATTATATTACATCATAGTATAAATATACTCAAATGAAACCGTAATAAGAGGAGAGCGATTCGAGGAGGAGAGAACGCATCGGATGAATAAGGAGTCGATCAACGGGACATTGGAGATGTGTGGGGGAGAAAGAAGAGGAAAAACATGATTAAAATGTGAATTGCAGTAGGAAAAAAACAGGAAATGGAGAATCTTCGATACAACATTGATTATTAGTTGGTGAATTTTTTTATAAATTATTCGAATCGATTGTAGAATCTGAAAATAGGCAAGTTTCAGCGGATCTCTTATTATTGAACGTCTTACTTTGTTCCTAAAAATCGATATCATCTGGAATTTGGAGAGCCGCGTCCTCGTCTCTCGCCCGCTCTTTCTCCTTTCTGATCAGCTCGAGGTACTCTGCCTTCAGTTCCAGATATCGTTTCATCGAGAGCACTTGAGTTTTTATGAAAAACCGTCGAACCTGTCCGCCAGGGATGTACTTTGCCAACTTCCGGCACATCTTCTTCCTCTTTCGCTTCTTTTTCTTTTTCTTCTGCTCGTCAGCGGCTACCGGCTCTCCATCGCCACCACCACCACTTCCTTCCACTTTAGTTTCAGGGACTTTTTTCTCAACAGCAACACCGCTCACTACTGCTGCCAGTCTCGCCTTTCTTTTCAGTTTGGCTCTCGTTGCATTTTTGTGGTTGTGCAGACGTCGCCGGAGTATGGAAGCAATCGAAGCTTTGCCTCGTACCCCTCCGGGCCGGCGACCAGCGTATGAAGTGGAAGGTTCGCCGCGTTTCCGAGGGGCATCCGAAGTGGAAGGTTGGTTCGGATCGTGAGGATGATTCCGACGACGACGTTTCTGGAACTAGTGGAACGTTGAATAATTGCCACTTTTCCTTAACTAACCTTTTGTTTCTTGCGTTGACCGTGTTCGCGCGTCTTCTTAACGAGTCCTGCTTTCCGGAGACAAATGAACTCTCGGAGTCGTAGCTCTCTCAATCTCCGCCGCAATCTTTTCAGACGCATGAACATCGGCCAAGTCCTTCGCTTCCGTCTCATTCGAAGCCATCGTATCTCGTATATCAACTTCATCATGTAGTTCTCGTGGAATGGCTTCTGACGTGGTATGATCTCTTGCGGAACAACTGGCGGATTCAGATTCTCGGGGTCTCCGGGGCCGAACTCCATAAAATCTTGTTCCACCAATCGAAGCTCTTCGCGTTTCTTCGCCTCAATGCGTTCGTAGGGAATCGATGGATCGTTGTACTTGAACTCGGCGACCATTTGTGCCGCAGAATCCGCATCGACGAAGCGAATGAATCCGAAGGCACGCGGCCGAGATCCGACATTTATCAGCGGCTTTTTCTTCGGAGGAATCCGATGAATGTGGTGGTGAACCGGCTGCCTCGAATTGTTATGATGTTTCTTTCTCGGATGATGACGTGGTCGGATCCAGCGAGGACCTTTTTTCGAAATAGACAGCTCGGCGACTGTTCCGTAGCAGTTCGCCAATCTCATCAACTTTTCCTCATTACAACCTTCCGGGAGATTATCCACGTAGACCGTTGCTGCTTGCTTGTCGTAAATAGGCAAGTACTTCAGATACAATCGATGGTCCGGTCCGTCTCTTTCGATGGCAAAGAGGGTCGTGAACTTGGTCAACGAGAGCATATGATTGTCGCGAAGCATATGAGTCTGCAAGGATGATTTTTGCTTCATCAGTTCTTCAAATCTTACATTTTTCACAAAATCGGAAATCTTGAGTTGCCTGAGAATATCGCTGAGAAGTGCTCCTGAAAACAGTAGGGCTACAGTAACACCGAAGGCGTCAGTGACTTACTCGGCGTTCCCATGGAATCTCGTTCGGTGAAGAGATGATAGATCAGTGGGATTTTCGGGGCTTCGACAAGAGCTCGCTCTATCTGAAAACATTGAAAATTAGATTTTTTCGCCCGAAACAAATGCAAATGCTCACCGATCTAGTCACTTTCTCTCGCAGAAATCTGAGGCTCCGTGGACGGTTGACCTTCTTCTTTTTCCAGTTTCTTCTGATGATCTTACGTTTTCGGCCACCTGAATTCCCTAAATTCTTTGTTTTAAAGCTTTTTCCTGCTGAGCTTACTTGGTTTTTTGTCGCTTTTCGGAGTTTTCGGGGTGTTTTCTGCCGATTTCTGGGCTTTTTTGACTGGGGTCTTGTTGGCATCACTTCCCCGTTTTCTCTTTCTCTTCTGGTTGGCCGGCATACCGAAATTTCTGCAAAGTTGAGAGATGTATGGAACAAAAACCGAATTTCTGACAGATGTTTCGTTTGTTCTTTCGAAAAAGCGCGCTTAGTGCCGCCAACAGAAAGCGCGCTCTCTTGTGAAAAGTCTGCGAGATTGCGTCATTCGTGGCGCCACCACGTGTCGATTTACGGCGCCGATAACGAACAAAATTCCGGATTCCGGCGTTTTCCAGCCAATTCCAGCCAATCTCAGTCAACTGAACACGTGGAATGTCATTTCGGGGTGGACACATGCGAGGTGAGTATTGATTTTTGCATATCTCGACTGAACATTTTGAAAAACCCGCTCGAAAAAATTGCTTCATCAAATGATTAATGTGGCTTTTCAGGACCAAACGAGGACTCGAATTACTTGGAACGACACAATGACGATTTGGTGAATGGGTTGTCGTCGAAAGTTGCAGCTTTGAAGCGTGTAAGTATTTCATTTGAAAAAAGAAAGCTGAGGGTTTTTCCGAGAAAACAATGCAACAAAACAGAGTTTTATCATCGAAAAATTGCTCAAAAAGTATAAATCAGTATGTCTAATTTTATTTTGTTTGAAAAAAGAAAACGTTCATCATATTAAGAAAGCTACCGAAGCGCATTCTAAAAAAGGATGTTCTGCTTTGATGTTGGCTATCGCTCGTCGAATTTCTTAAGCTTCCAAGCATATTTTCTCATTTTCTAGGTGACAATTGCCATCGGAGATGACGTCCGCGAGCAGAATCGGCTCCTCGGCGAAATGGACAACGAGTTTGATTCGTCGAAAGGCCTTCTCCAGTCAACGATGCGACGTCTCGGCCTCGTTAGTCGTGCCGGTGGAAAGAACATGCTCTGCTACCTCATTCTCTTCGCCCTTTTCGTCTTTTTCGTCATCTACTGTCTGTCCCGTTAGGGATAGCTGATTTCTCTGTTGATTCCCTCCCGCGTCCCAACTTCCTCGTCATTTCCATTTTTGTACATTTCTGTGCACATTCTAGTTTATATCGATTCTAGAACAGAGACTAACTGTGATTTTCCACCTTCCCCTAATTTATTTTCCATTCATTCAAGCGAACTGAAAACGTTTCAAACTTTCAAATCTAGTTCTATTTAGTAATAGGAAAAACCGACAAAGTGCACATTTATTTTGCAGAAAAAAAAACGAAGGAAAGATACAAGAAAAAGAGCGATATGATGAAGATGGTGAGGGGAAATTAGTGAAAAATGTGAAAAGTGGCCGTTGGGCAGTTACTTGGCCCAGGCGGCCTTCTCCTTCTTCTCGCCGTCCTCCTCGTCCAGCGCGAACTCGTTCTTGTCGACGACCTTGAGCTGGGCGCGGAAATCCACCTTGGACACCTCCTTCTTCTTCAGCTTGTCGAACTTTCCCTCGGTCTTTGACACCTTCTTCAGTGTTGGCTTCACGCTGGAAATGTGGAAAATCAGATGGTGAGCGAATTTCAGAAGAAACGAACAATTTTCCGCGAAGATCGTTGACGGCGATGGTCAACTCGTTGATTTCAAAGTCCTTCTGACGAACGACATAGCTGACGTCGTAGTTCTCCGACTCGAGCTCGATGAGCCGCTCGCGGATCTCCTCGTAGACGGCCTCGAGGTCGTCTGGAAAATATGCAGATTTGGTGAGTTTTTTTCAGAAAGCATTCCGAAAAAATACGGAAATTTCCGGAGTTTCGAAATTAAATTTTCATTAAAATTTTTTCCGTTTCTGCCAAGACTAAATTCGGTGATCCGATACGGTCAGATAATAACAGTATTGATATATCTTGCTACGAGAAAATTTTAACAACTCGCATTTTCGTTCTCAAATCCCATTTTAAAAAATTTAAAAATTGTTTGATAAAGTGAATGAAAGTGAATAAAAGAAAAAAAGAGCCACTTCAAACAAATTAGCTAAAAAGTATTATTGTTTTTTGAATACACTGTTTTTTTAAATATATGTTGTACGATTTCCCCGCCCCTAAACCCCCCGTGGCTCACCCTCGTTGTCCAAATCGGGCAGCGGGATGATTCTCTCCTGCAGAATGCGCTGTCTCTCCTGCTCCTTGAGCATCTGCTGCTGTTTCAGATCCTCGGCGGCCTTCATCATGAGCAGCTTGCGGAGCTTCTTCTTTCTCTCTGGCGTCAAGAATCCCTTCTTGGCCTTCTTCATTCTGGAAGCCTCCTCGAGACGCTTGCGCACCTCTTCCTTCTTGCGCTCGCGCTCCGCCATCTTGCGCGCCTGGAAAGGAATTGGGATGACAGGAGGATTTCAATGATAAGGGCAACAAAGGGAACTCAGGACTTTCCGAAACTAGAAACCTAGAGAATTTTTAAAAAAATAAAACAAAGTATTATTCTTAAAATTATTTTCGCTCACTTGGAAGAGAAATCCAAACCTAGTCCCCCGTTGGTCTCGTATCGATGGGGCGGATCCAGCCTTGCTGATTGGTTGCAGAGGCCAATCAGCGTGGTGGCCGAGTTTTCCCCTTCTCTTCCAAGTGAGCGAAAAAAATTTTAAGAATAATATTACAGCAACAGAAAAAAAACTCAAAATTCTCGAAACAATCTCTAACTCACTTCTGCGTCCATATGAGCTGGAAAAGGCTGTAAATCTACTCGGAGCGAACTT
The DNA here is from genome assembly GCA_963932285.1 of Caenorhabditis macrosperma. Taxonomy (NCBI): domain Eukaryota; kingdom Metazoa; phylum Nematoda; class Chromadorea; order Rhabditida; family Rhabditidae; genus Caenorhabditis; species Caenorhabditis macrosperma. The sequence continues at coordinate 5,486,349 of OZ010620.1, forward strand.
ATTTTAAATTTTCATTCGGGGCCGCCAGAAAAATAACTCAAAAACAGCGGAAAATGGGAAAACTCACCTCATCGGCATCAACGTCGCTCATTTTTGAAGAGCTCTGAAAAGCGAAAAAATGTTTACTTTGTGTTTCAAAGTTTCCATGAATCAACTGCAGAACGGTTCGAATCAATAACTATACCGGCGGACAAGCGCACGAAACGGAAAGTAACAAGAATCAGTACAAAAACGTTAAAGGAATTCGTGAAAAGGGGGGTGGAAGAAGAAGAAGAAAGTGCTGCGGAGTGTTGGTAAGTGTGTAAAGGCGAAAAAGAATACTTGAGAAACGATGGCGCGGGAGGAAATGATATTTGCGAAGCTCTGAGCTCGGCTCGAGCCGAGAGAGAGAGAGACAGAGCCCCCGGCGCCGCCTCTTCACCTACAGTTCCCCGGGGGCGAGAGAGCACGCGAGAAGCGGAGACGCAGAGTCACGGGAGTGCTTGAGAATATCCCCCCGGCGGTGGTGGTGTGTTGCAAGGCAGAAATCGGCGGAGGGAGCTGTGTAGGAAAAATGCGAAATGGCGGGGGGAAAGGAATGGTTGTTTGACGAGGGAGGGAGCGGAGGAGGAGGAGGAGATAAGGGGGGATTTATTATCAGTTATCACTGGGACAGAGAGAAGGAGCTCCAGGAATTCCCCGTTGGCAGAGAAGGAGCACACCCGAGGTGCTTTTCAGCTTCAATGCATTTTCAAATTGTCTCGAACAATTCCAACCGACATAGACGGAATAGTGGGGGAGCCATAGAGACGCAGACACCTGTGCATGATTCGTGTGTCGATTCATTGAGGGGCATGCGAATTGGTTTTTCGAAAAATGCCAAGTGTTCGACGGCTGAACCTATGACTGATTCTCGAAAGAAAAGCTTGATTGAAACAGTGACATGGACAAGAGGAGTACCGGAAGACGGAGATAAAAGCAAAGTTATCGGAAATCGAAAATGTGATCAGGTTTTCTAAGTATTTATACCGTAAACACTTCCTCGAATAGAACGGAACTCCAAACGCTGCCGAATAATCATTATATCTTGAGATTGATAAGAGATATCAAAATGTGGCCAACATCAAACTTGTAGATCAAAACTAGAACTACAATTTTGCTGTTGACAACTTTTTGATATCTCTCATCAATTCCGAGATATAATAATTCTCCGGTAGCGTTGGGGGCGCCGCCCTTTTCGAGGAAATGTGGTAGGTTGAAAACCGTAAAAGCATAGTGGTAATTCCGAATCCATGACAATCATTCTCATGGTGTCATCCTGAAACAGCAGGAGATTTATTTTTAGCTATCCAACATGATTAATCATATTTCCGGTTTCTGTTGGTTCTCATCTAGCGTCCGTTTTTATTATTTCCGTTTCGATGGCTTTTCACAATCTCACTGTGCATCACCTCCATTCTCGATTCCGACGCATTGTTTTGAGTAAATACCTAGAAACTTTTAAAAAACGAATTATGGTGATTTCGGATTCTGTGACTGTTGGAAAAAGCGGTTTCCGAACTGATTGAACTACATACAGTGATATGGACTTTCGGGTGTTCGGAGTATGCGAACTATCATTTTGATATCCACTGGAAGCTTCCTTCCCTCCCTCCCTCAGCCACCCCTCTTCAAACTCGGCAACTTTGTTCTTCTCACTCCTCCTACAGTAACTTTTACACATTTCCAACTGTCTGATGTCTCTCGAAATCTCACATTCTCTCACGATTAGACCCAGAGAATGGGATCTCTAAAGTGCTTGAGTTTGTGCGCGCGGCGCCCGAATGTTTGACTACCTTCTTCTTTCTCATCTGACCGTCTCCGTCTCGGATCCTTCCCTCCTCTCAAATCCGGCCTTCCCGTGCTCGCTGATCGCTGATCCAACGATGGCACGGAGAGAAAGAGAAAGTGCTCGCGGGGGCGAGCAAGGCACTTGTCGACGAGAAAAGGTTATGGCAGAATGGGAATCAAAATCGATGTAATGTGGGTTCTGTTCGGAGTGAAGATTCAAAAGACTCTGAAACAGAGGAAAACGGCGAATAATGTTGGGTGTTCCACAGGCTATCCGGATACAAAAATCAGTCAGGGCGAGTCAAAGGATAGTCTCAACAGATCGCAGAAGAAGAAGACTGTTATAAATTATAGCCTATAATGAATAGAACACCTTGACCGAGAGACCAAGTGATTTAGCGCCCGGTCATTGAATCAGAGTGATCTGGCGTTGGCAAGCGTCGCAGAACTCACTATGACGCCAAGGCCATACATAGACTTTCGTGTTGCCAAGTGATCGAGATGCCGGCCGAGAATAAGCCAAACGTTACCATGGAACGGTTCCAAATTTTACCAACAGCGTTTGTCTTTAAGACTTCGTTGTTTAATTGGAACGTTGTCTAGTGGCTCATCCTATCATATAGGCTTGAAGACTATATATACCACCCTAGTCTAATGAAAGGATAGACTCATATGCAGTGTGGGGTCTCGAGACTGAAGTCTCGAGAAAAACTGGTTACTCGAGAATTTCTCGAGAAATTTTTCCCGAGAGAGTCTCGGGAAGGTCTCGAGATTTCTCGGGACTTCCCGAGAAAATCCCGGGAAAGTCTCGAGATTTCTCGAGAAGTCTCGGTTCCTTCTCGGTTCCTTCTCGAGACTTCTCGAGAAGTCTCGGTTTGTTCTCGGTTCCTTCTCGGGAAGGAACCGAGAAGGAACCGAGAAGGAACCGAGAAATGGTGAATTTTGTGGAATTCGTGGAATATTTTGAGTCTCTAAGGTACCTACAGGGTACTTTCGAGGTCGCTGAGTTCGAAAAACCTGGTTTTGAGATTTCATATCACGGGCTCGCGGAGCACAAGAGCAAAAACTGATTTTCAAAAGTTTTCGAATTTTAAAGTGAATTTTACGTTATAGGTGTATTTTGACCCATAGATTACGGATATCACAACGAAAAATCATGAAAAAAACATTCAGGGCCGTTATCAGTGATAAGAGATCAATTTTTCAATTTGTCAAAATCTTACGTTTATCACCAAAAATGGCCTCTAGATTACGAATACAGTATTTAAAAATCATGGAAAAATTATTTGAGACCGTTATCAGTGATAAAACAAAAATTTTGAAAACCAACAAAATTGACTTTTTATCGCTGATAACAGCCTTGAATGGTTTTTCTAAGATTTTTAGTTATGATATTCGTGTTCTACGAGTCAAAATACACCTATAACAACCATTACATAGCACAATTTGAACATTTTTGAAAATCAGTTTTCGTCTTGTGCTCCGCGAGCATGCAAAAAATGTTCGCGCTTGAGTCCGAATTTTGCGTCGCAGGGGTATTTTGACTCGTAGAACACGAATATCATAACTAAAAATCTCAGAAAAACCATTCAAGGCTGTAATCAGTGATAAAAAGTCAATTTTGTTGATTTTCAAAATTTTTTTTTTTATCACTGATAATGGTCTCAAATGATTTTTCTATGATTTTTAAATATTATATTCGTAATCTAGAGGACATTTTTGGTGATAAACGGAAGGTTTTGACAAATTGAAAAATTGATCTCTTATCACTGATAACGGCCCTGAATGATTTTTTCATGATTTTTCGTTGTGATATCCGTAATCTATGGGTCAAAATACACCTATAACGTAAAATTCACTTTAAAATGCGAAAACTTTTGAAAATCAGTTTTTGCTCTTGTGCTCCGCGAGCCCGTGATATGAAATCTCAAAACCAGGTTTTTCGAACTCAGCGACCTCGAAAGTACCCTGTAGGTACCTTAGAGACTCAAAATATTCCACGAATTCCACAAAATTCACCATTTCTCGGTTCCTTCTCGGTTCCTTCCCGAGAAGGAACCGAGAAGGAACCGAGAAGGAACCGAGACTTCTCGAGAAGTCTCGAGAAGGAACCGAGAAGGAACCGAGACTTCTCGAGAAATCTCGAGACTTTCCCGGGATTTTCTCGGGAAGTCCCGAGTCTCGAGACGTTCTCGAGAAGTCTCGGGAAATTGCTCTCGAGATTTCCCGAGACTTCTCGAGAGAATTTTCTCGGGACTTCTCGAGACGTCTCGAGAAATCTCGGAAATCAGATTTCCCGAGACTCGTCTCGTTTTTGTCTCGAGACCCCACACTGCTCATATGGGTCTACCCTCAAAGACTTCGTTAATTGGAACGTTGTCTAGTGGCTCATCCTACCATTTGACAGATTCTCCCCGGTGTCGGCAGGCATCTCGATCTCGTAGCAACACGAGAGTTTATGACGTCATAGGGTGAGTTCTGCAACGCTTGCCAACGCGAGATCACTCTGGTTCAATAACGGGGCGCTTGTGTCCCACTTGGTCATATTCGTTAGAGCAGTCGTCTTATACTGCGATCTGTTGTGACTATCCTTTGAGAAAGCTTTCGCAAGTCAAGGACCCGCTGAAGCACGTGATAAGAAGAAAACTGGAATTGGCTGGACATGATGAAGAAGGACCTGTCTGTCCGGGACAAGGACAACCAACTAGCAACAAACTGGACGACTCTGGCCAAAGACCACCCAACATGGAAAGCTGTGATCCGCGCCACCACGGCGAACTACGGATCGTCTAAGTAAGTAAGTAACTGACTGATTTTTGTATCATGCAGAATGACAAGCGGAATATAGTCATAATCAATTCACGAGAACTGACAACAACCCGAAATCTATCTCATGAGCGCTCATCCGACATTGCCATAATAATTTCATTCTAAACTCGCACTTCAAAAATGAACCGAGAAGTTAAGTAGTGAAAGATGTCAACACCTCGTTTCAGAATAAGATCTCAGGCTTTCAGAATAGGATTTCGTTCACTTCACTTACTTGTAATACCCGTGTTTTCTATCCTCATGTTTCTTCCGTGATTGTTCTCCTTTCGAAATAACATTATTTCTGTTTTCCTCTGTTTCAGAGTCTTTTGAACCTTCACTCCGAACAGAACCAACATTATACCGTTTGTTCTTATATCATGCGGAATGATCAGCGGAATATATGAAAATCCAATTTAATTCGCGAAAACTGATCATGAAAAACGGATTCGTTTCAGCCATCAGCATCGTGATTGTTTCAGATCACTTTTCCCCGCGAAACTTTGTGACATTTACATTCACATTCACATTTACAAGTGCATAATCGCCAAAGTTCTTCTCCAACGTCGCACTGACCTATAACTTATAGGCTATAAGAGATGTCATTAATTACTGACGCAGATGCCGATCCGAAGTACATGTGGTGACAATTAGCCGACCGCCTAGCGATCATTTCATGAGCATGGCTTATCATTTTTCTTCTGTTTCTCGCTTTTTTAAACATGAAAGCATCAAAGTTGAATTAGTTCTCTCCTTTCAATATTGAGCCCTTGTATTGAAACAGTGTTTAACCAACCAGATTGGGAAGACGAACGTCCACCGAAGAGACCTCTGCCGGAGAATCATTATATCTTGAGATTGATAAGAGATATCAAAAAGTTGTCAACAGAAAACTTGTAGATTATAACTATTTAGGACTGTTCACAACTTTTTACATCTCTTATCAGTCTCGAGATATAATGATTACCCAGCAGAAGCTTTGCGCGCTCTACTTTCGTGTCGAACACCGTTTGTAGAAGAAGCTTTTTCTTAGGAGGATCCTGCGCCCCAATTTTCCCTCGGAGTACGTTGAGGCAGTTGAGAAAGATCAAACTTTTCTCTCTCTCTTCTACGTTGGAATGTATCAAATTGTTCGGCCTTTCAAGTGGACTCGAACCTTCCAAGCCGAGGGCAAACTTCAAAAATCATGTTGCTTTTGCCCGAATTCACCTTGGGTTATATATCTTTTCCTGGAGAAATCCCTTATTTTTTTTGAACACTACACAAAACGTTTGTCCGAAATATACATGCATATATCCAATCACAGAAACAGTGAACTCCTACTCCTACATAGCTTGTCAGAAAACCCACGAACTCTCAGAATTCCTCTAAGGAACTCATTTCAATTTGTAGGGACTACATAGATACAAAACACGTGTTGTGCTTCTTTTTGGATAGAGCACTCGAATGTTAGAGAGGCTATTATCACCCGTGCTGAGTCATTTGAGTAACTTCTTATCACGTGGTTCTGCACAACGTTTCCCTCCGTCACCACGGGTTCTTCCACTTCATTAGGCCGTTGTCTCATCAGCTAATGAGGAGCAGCATTTCGTGTTGGCAGTTCATGCTCCGATGCCCGTGACTCATGCGGCCCTCTTCTCAAGACAATTCCCCCTTTCTCCCCATTCCTATAATCCTTCGCCCCTTTCAATGGAGCCTGATTGAAAAGTGCTGCGAGATTAGTGACAACTGATTAGTGATATGCATTCTCGTACTTCCCCCCTCCAAATTTCCATTCCTCGTGTTGTTATGTCTCTCTTTCTGTCCAGTTACCCGGGTAACCGAGGAGGTGATTTGTCGAGAAAGAAGATGAATATGAGAAGACAAGTTGGCCGTCTCCCCTCTCATTTCATCTTCTTCTGACTACCACCAGTCCGCCGTCGCATTTCGTGAGTTACATACACCCACTACAATCGGGAGCTCTCGTTCTTCCTCTTTTTTGATCTACTTGTCTGCTTGTCTCCAGAATTTCCAGGAATCCAAGTCGTCCTACACATCCAATATCACTTATGTTTTCTGTTTCGTGTGTGTCTTGAAACTGTGACCTTGTACAACTTTGCACTTTACCTTCAATACGCAAGTTATGGCTGAAGAACAATTGAAAAGCGTAGAAAACACACAATGAAGACTGCACTGGACGATATTTACAATTTCCAGTCTTCCTGGAACTGTCACTTTCTTGTTTTTGACATTAGCTACAATTCGTCGACTCGCTCACTGGAATACGGTAGCCATCTAATGAGCCACACGGGAGAATGAGCATTTCCAAGAGCCGAAAGTGCACAAAAAGGGTGCGCAATCTTGAACTTTTCGACTCTCTCGCGAGCTTCGTTTTGCCGTTTCGCTGCCTACGCTGCGCAACTAATAAGACAGTGGTTTGAATTCCCGCGCCGCCGGACTGCACATTTGGCTGCGTCGCCTGAGTATTCAACGTTAAAACGTGTACATTGTTTTGATTCATGGTTCATGGCATATGGTTAATCGTCGGGAAGTCAATCCTCTTGAGCTCCCGCGTGTCATTACCGTAGTCGACTGGGTAGATCTACACGAGAGATCGCTGCGACACCCAGAGTCACAGAAAGTCGATTGGAAAATGCTTGAATAGTGGATAAAAACGTCCAAAAACTTTATGAGCCTGAATATTTCGACATTTTCGACAGTGGGTCTCGCAGCGAACGCTCGTAAATCTGCCCAGAAGCCGTTTTGGACTGTTTTTCGATTGAAAGAAAATGCAAACGTTTGTCGAAAAAAGACTAGTTTACCTGTTGAACCAACCCCTCATTTGTGTTTTCTAGATAAATCGAAAAACGTGCTCCCGCTTTGTGTGTAGCCTACACTCATTCAGAGAACAAGGCGGAGCAGGTGGAATGAACACGAAACGGCGTGTTTTCTCAAATGAGACACATCAGAAGGTTTCGTGATTTCTCCGATTCCGGAAGATCACTGTTTCTGAGTTCATTGAACACCTGGATGTAGAGATGATTGGAAGTTCTGTATCTCGAGACCGATTCGGGGAAATTCACTTTGCGAGTCCCAACAACGGTGCCACACCGCGCAACACATCTTCCAGAACAGAGCCCAACCTTGAAACCTCCCCCCGTCTCGCTTATTTTCATCTCTTTCCCCCCTTCGAGTTCTCGTAATCCCCCGTGTCCCATATGTAAACATAGAATTACCCATTCCTTGAATCGTATAATTTGGCGCATTCTTCTTCTTCTTCTTCTCAAGTTTTCGAGAAAGTTGAGCAGTTCTTTGGAGTCGAATGTATTATTGAGAGGCAGGTGGAATGGGAGAGGGAGATCGAGAAAATCAAGAGAGTTCCAGGAGAATGTTCCCGTTTCAAGGGGTTCTGATAAGCTCAGTGGACGATTCCTGACCAGTTTCTCTATCACTTTGAATCAAAACCGTTTCAAAGTGCACTGGTCACCAGGAACCACTACTATCGGATGCCAACGAAATGGACCCGCAACCGAGGAGAGCTCTGCCGGACAATCATTATATCTCGAGACTGATAAGAGATATCGACAAGTTGTCAACAGCAAACTTGTAGATGATAACTAGGACTACAAGGTTGCCGTTGACGACTTTTTGATATCTCTTATCAATCTCGAGATATAATGATTCTCCGGCGGAGCTCTCCTCAATTCCGCCAAAACCTGACTCCCCGATAATCATCTTCCCTGCCCCTCTCCTCCAATGACGTCGGGTTCCTAGAGTGTTTCTTGAAAAAGAAGAAGAAGAAGAAGAAGAACAAAAACCATCTGCTCCTCCTCCACCCGACGTCATCTGGGGGGAAGTCCCCTCATTTGTCCCGATGTCCCTTGTAAGGGGGGAAAGTTCATCGGGTGTTTGGTCTTGTCCTGTCTAGAACACGACTCTCCATTTCTAATTTCCGTCCCCCGCCCGTCTCCCGGGCATTTCCCCGCAAAATAGTCTTTCCTCCAAAAGCTCAAACAACCAACATGCCCCAACCCCGCCCCCCTTCTTCTAATCTCCCCAGCGCGCCCCTTCTCTTTTTTCCAAAATGCACCGATCTTGATTAACTTTATCGACGTGCGGTGTGCTGCCTCAAACTACGAGCGGCGAGCCATAAACACACTTGTTTCCGTTTCGAGCCGAAAGGTAATCTGTTTAGCCGTCGATCCGAGGAGCCCTCTGTCCATTCGAGTTCTGATTAGTTCACACACACTTTGCTCTGTTTCACTTCGTCACAAGATTGCTTCCCACGGCTCTTTCGTCGGTTCTGGCCACGTAGTGATCATGAGCTCACGGGGCGCCTTCTCGAGCTCCGCCCCGAGCTCTCCGTTTCAACTGACCGCTAGAAGGAGCCGGAGAAGAAAACATATTCTCTCTCTCTCTCTTCTTGCCGCTCTCGCGTGTGTTGTATTCTTCGAATTCGTTTCTAAGACGACCTTCTGCATGAGAGATCACTCGATTTTTTGCTGGTAAGCGGGCGTTTTCACAAACTTTTTTCCGAAGAGTGCGTTGGAGAAGAGATAGATGTTGGAGAGACACTGCGAATGTCTTTGTGATAGGGGTTCCATGGGAAATGGGGTCTATCGAATGAACTGAAGTGTTCTTACGCAAACTTCTAGTTTTCAATATATTTTGACTTAAAAATCTCAAAATCTTTACCTTGGGCGTTTGGTCACTTTGAGACGAAATGTCTAGAAAGCTTGACGTTTCCGCGGGTAGCCATCATTGTGCCTGGTTCCTGGCACGATGCCAAGACAGGCATTTCGCAGCGAAAGCAGTGGAAGATCCCAATTGTACACTGTGCACATTTCTGTTTCAGGGGGGCCACTCAACATTTGTGGAAGTCTTGAGAGTTGCTAAACGGTGAGGTGAATATCAGCGTTAAAGTTTCGGTGTTCACATTTCCCATGAAAACAAAGTTTTTCAAACCATTTTTCTATCGACTTTCTTTTTTTTTTCTATTCTCAACTATGCCGTGAAAGCCGATGTTCCGACGTTTTTGAACAGACAGTGGGTCTGACAGCGATCTCTCGTAAATCTACCCACTGTCGCAAAATGTTGAAGAAGTCGACTTTCGCGACTTTCACGACAAAGTTTAATTTAGAAGAATGTCGCCAAAGTCTATGAAAAAACTGTAAGCTCATGGGCTGTTATGGTTTACGTTCAGAACGTAGTTCTGTGAAGCGCATGGTGTGGCCGAAGTACTCAGCAAGTACGCTCCACTGAAAAAAGATGCGGTAGCTCGTTTTGAGAGGTCCTAAACCGGCTTTGAAAACACGGTTTAAAGGACGGTTTTTCAAGTTTCGACTGTTCTTATAATTGCCCTCCGACGATAAGATAACAAGATAAGTAAGATCAGACGACTTCAGTATTTGTGTGAGCCAACCATCTAAACATTCATTTCTTGAAACTGTGAAGTTTCCTTCCGATGGAAAGCAGAGAACAGTCACATGCGACCCCATGTCATGGCTCTCTGAGAAACTGACCAATGTTTGACCACTCTTCTAATCAGCCACCTACTTCTGATCGTTCACCCCTCTGTCCATTGTCACCCAACCGGAACTCTTCTTGTTCTGATTCCCCCCGCGTGTCCAAAACATTCTCTGCGTCACACGACTACGTTTCCTTCTAATGCTCCAAATGCCCAATTCTCCAACTCATTTCCCACACAAAATCACGCGAAGACTGCTCTGTGAAACCAGTAATCAAGTGTCTCGCAGACTCTCTCTCTCCCACTTCTTCCCCCAAATCTCTCCTTCTTCTCATTTCAGTGTCCACCGGAGTTGGCTTCCATTCGCGATGGGAGTGACCACTTCCAGAACGGGCGGCACCGTCAAAACGCTCGTTCTCGGGTGCATGGCGGCCGGAAAATCGACGTTCATGAAGCAAATGCTGTGAGTTTAGTGAGAGGCACATTCAGGAAGCTGCACTAAGGGAACTGTTGAAATCCATTCAAATTAGAATGTTGAAACTGGAAATATGAGAAAGATAATCTGGACTCTGCGCTATTTCTGCTCCGCTTCGCTTGTCACCCGTGAAGCTCATCGATGTGTTTCCAGAAGACTCCACGGCAAGAACGGGATGGTTATGCGGAGAGATATCTACGCATTCGGCGTCCAATTGCACCTCATCCGGGTCGGTGATAATCCCCCTCTTTGATGTCCTCCATTCGCTCCTTTTCAGATATTCCAAGAGCTTAGAAAAGTGTGCGAGAGTTTGGAAATTGACATCAGCCAATACGAGGTGAGTACTCATCCGGGCATCCCCCTTTCTCATCCGTCTCTTCAGGAGGAGTTCAAAGCGATCGCCGTGTACAAACATCGCGAAGACCTCAAACCCAACATCGTCGAGGCGATTTCGACTCTCAAGAGCGCCGCGCTCTTCGATGCGTGCAAGAAGAAGGCGCGAGTGGTTCAGTTGCCGGTGAACTATAACTAGTCAGTGTCTGCCCTAGAACACCTCGAAAGTGCATCAATTGCAGCATCATCTCGCGTTCGGACGACATTCTCTCGCAGACGTTCATTCCGACCGAGGCGGACATTCTGAACACGTACGCGGAGACCGTCGGCATCAACACCGAAACCGTCTGCTGCCAAGGAATCCATTTCGAGTGAGTGGACTGCGAGTTGACAACAACTGAATGAATGCACTTTGCAGACTGATCGAAATGCCGGGACACCACGTCTGGAGACCCCGATGGCCGGATTTCTTCGTCGACACCGAGCTGGTCGTCTTCATCATCGATCTATCAGAGCTCTGCAATCCCGCCTTTTATGTAGCTTCTGAGAGCAGTACAGAATCAATGAAAACCCTCACCATTTCTAGAAAGGCCACCTCGAGAACAAGACGGTCACTGTGTTCACCGAACTCGTAGCCAATCCGGTCCTCGCGTCCGTCTTCTGGATGCTGCTCTTCAACAAAACCGACGCCTTCAACGAGCACGCGGCCGGATTCGACTTTAAGCGGCTCGCTTCTCACCTGGACACTGCTGACAGCGCACGCACTTTCTATCGTGGCCAATTCACCACTGTGGTTCCCAGAGACCGCAGCTTCACTCACATGGTGTCTCTGACTAGTGTATGTATATTCTGAACATACAACTCTTGCAAAACCCTTTATTTTCAGCCCAAGGAGAGCCAAACGGTCATCTCGGACTTGTTCCGAAAAGTCGGAAAAGCATACCGTGATCGTCAGCAAACGATGTGAATCCTACTTTCATTCTTCTCTCAATTATTCTGATCTCCGTCTATGAAATGCTTATATATTTTGCACGTTGAAATAAACAACTTTTTAGTTATAGTTAACGGAAATTGAACAGAAAAAAACCGAGAAAAACAAGACGAACAAAAATATAACCTAAAAACAAAAAACATGACTCTACCTTCTTTTAACCCTACTCAACAATGCAATTCTCAATTATATGGTCTAACCGATCCTCCATGTGCTGCTCCTGAAGTCTTTCAATCATCGCCTGAAGGCATTCTCCAGCCGAGAGGAACTCTTGAACATTTGTCACGGCCATCTGGATCCGGTGGTCTGTGACTCTGTCGTGTTGGAAGTTGTATGTTCGGATCTTCTCGGCGCGCGCTTTCGATCCGACTTGGAGTTTTCGTTTGGAGACGATCTTCTCGAGCATCGCATCGACTTGCTTTTGCATCAAAATGGCGGCGAGGCGTTTGTAGGCAATCTAGAGGGAAAACTGCGATAATCAGGAGCACGGGGGAAACGACTCACTTGAATATTGAGATGCTGAAATCGCTCGTCCATACAATGCACCGCAATTCCCGTCTCTTTGTGTGTCATTCGTACCGCCGTCGACCGTTTGTTCACATTCTGTCCACCGGGTCCAGATGCTCGCATCGCTTCGATTTTCACAGAATCACTTGGAACTATCACGGACACCTAGCAGAATGCGAGAATATCAGTTTTTTAAAACGAAAATTGGCTCACTTCTTCTGGCTCCGGGAGCACCGACACACTAGCCGTACTCGTATGCATTCGAGAATCGTTGAATGGAACCCGCTGAACTCGATGAACTCCTGCTTCGAAGCGCATTTTCGCATAGACGTTTTCTCCGGAAACGGCGATCAGGGCACTTCGGACACCCCCCAAGGGGACGTTGTCGACCTGAAAAAGAGATGCTCGCTGCGATCTTTCGGATGCCTCACCTGCAACGGATCCCACTTCCATGAGTTTGACTGCGCGAGTTTCGAGTACATATCCAGCAGCTCTCCCGTGAAAAGCATCGCTTCCTGTCCTCCTGCTCCACAACTCAATTCGATTTGACATTTGGAAAGAACATCGAGATTTGTGAGCGGAACGACACGGGTGGCCAGCTCGGCGAGTTCCGTCTCCAGTGTCTCCTCGAGCGATCTGACATCTTCTCCTGCAAGCTTCCGCATCTCTTCCGCTTCCTGAGGGTCATTGAAGATGGACTGCAGTTGTGCGAGTTCTGACCGAGTGTCTGTGACGGTTTTCGACTGCGTCGCGACAGATTCCCAGTAGCTGATCTTCTCGGGAGCCGCATTCAGACTGCCCGCCTGGCTCTGTGCTAGTCGTTCTTCGACAGTTTTCAGGAACTTTTCTCCATTCTCACTGCTCAAAAGAGTCACAGAAGCGGGGGCCGTCGACGATTGACGAGTGGTATTCCGCAAGAGTCGCAGGAGAACGTGGTGTCGGAGGAGCATAATCTGAAAGTTCCATGCGACGTCGAAAACAACAGAAACTCGATCATGTGTGGAGAGTCCAGAAACAAGTCATCATTTGAGTAAAGTTGCAAATATTTGTGGAATCGACTCTCGCATCTCTCGTCGTTTTGCCAGGCAAACATTCGCATATTTACATCGTTTTTGCTCGGGGCGTCGGAAATAACCGCTCTCCGTCTCCCACACTCACTCACTCTCTCCGCAGCTCCCACCTACCGTTTCTCTATAAACTGGTACGAGTACCTACTGGAAAGATAGTGGGAGTATAAATATAAAGTCTCGCGCCGACTTCTCCTGCGAAATTCTCGAGACACCGCTCTGGAAATGACTCAACTCACAGTTCTCGCTCTCGCCGTTTTCTGCGTTCTCGTGCCGACGACGTTGGCTGCGATTCAGTGCTGGGTCGGTCAGGAGACGATCTCGAACGGACGGCGACTCGAATCTGAAATCGGAGGACCTTATCAGTCTGGTGAGCTTTTGTTTCATTTTGTCAATTTTTTTCTACTTTTATCAAATGCCTTGCCTGTCTTAAGATCGGAACATGAGCTCACTGGAATTTAAAATTCGAGCTCGAGTTGTCGTTTGCTTGAGACAGGCATTTTTGCAAGGAAACCGAGCGAGGAACATGTAGACTACAAATCAGACTGTTCCGTTAGTTTCGCATGGAACAACGATGTTAGCAAACTTCGCACTAGTGTTAAGCCTTTATAGAGCTCTACTTATACAAACTTTTCGAAGGCGACAAACTTTCCTGAATAAGATTTCACAAAGTCAGCAGCATTCTCATATTCCCAAAGCCAATAGGAACTAGTTTGAACAATTCCTGATCTTCCCTATCTTTCAGTCCAATGCAACGACGCCGACTATTGCTACAACAGTTACGTGAAACGACATAAGAAGGGCGACGACAGTTACACGATCACAAAGAGTTGCGGAGAGACCGGAAAGTGCTTTGTGAGTAAATTCGCCTTCTTCGGAATAAAAAATGAATGAATCTCTTCGTTCAGGAAGACGGATGCCGTGGTCCAGGACACGAGAAGGTGTGCTGCTGCAGCGACAACATGTGCAACTCGAGCAACGGTCTGAACTATTCCTCGGCCGGCATTCTCATCATTCTCTCACTCATTTTCAGGCAATAACTGAGAAATGACGCAAAACCCCCTCTTCTCTTCTTGTATATACGGGCTCTCTAACCACGCAAAGCAAAGAAAATAAACATTTTCATGACACTCTTTTCCCGTTGTTTCACTTTGAAACTCGCTGCATTCGACAAGTTGTTTTTCTATAATTTCATGCAAGTGCGCTTTACGGCAAATGCCATTTACTGGTTGGGCACGCATGGGTCTCGCCACGAAATCAGTGAATGACTCGGATATAGGTGTTCTTAGCAAAATTATCTTATTTTCGTATTTTTATTGAAAAAAAAACTAACCGGTCGTTCCTTTTCCTCTTTATGGCAATCTGAAAACTTATTTTCCTCGTTTCTTCCTATTTTTGATTCAAGTATCATTTTTATGCGGACTCCACAAAAATCTGCTATCTAAACATCGAATACTTCAATTTTTAATTCTTGCGAACTCTTTATTAATCGACAGAAAGTAACAGCAAAACAGAAATTGAAAGCAACTATACAGAACTTTTTGGTGACCTTTTTCGAATGATTATATCTTTTTTTAAAGGGCGTACGGCAGTATTTGAGATGTTTTTTTTAGCTGAGGGGGGACGTAGGACATCGGTTCGAGTTATGATAAGCGAATTAGCGGGGTTTGGTAGGGTAGTAGCGGACAGAAGAACTAGATTCGATTCGAAAGTGTTAGGGTAGAGTGTGGATGGGGGAAGAGTGCTTCATCGATAGGGATTCTTCTCACAAGATGGCGTGATTTCGTCAACCATTGTGTCCACACCTGAGGTTACGACAAAAAGTCTTTGGAGACCATGCGCGACACGATGTGATCCGGGAGTCCCTCCTCGGCGAAGGCCGGGTTTCCGACTTGGTAGATCTTTTTGATGACGTTCACACTGGCGAGCTTAGGAAGTCCGGTCATCAGATCTTCCGGAGTTCCCTTGATCTTCTTGGCCAATTTTTTCATCTCGCTGCCCGACTTGTCGTCAAAAATGGCGGCAATGATGGCGGTGGAGTGATCGGCGATCCCGAAAGTGATCAGAGAGTCGGAGATCTAGAAACCAAATAATTTGGTTAAATTTTCAATCAAATGAGATCTTACGTTTCGGCTTGGCGACAACGAGTAGACGAGCTCCGCTGATAGACTCCGGCAGCTCATTCGGTTGTGAGCCGACTGGTGAACGGCTCTATTGGCGGCAGCGAGTAGCACGAATGGCTCCAATACCTAGATTATATTGTAATTTTTTTGATTATTTTGAAAAGCTTACAAGTTCAGCTCTAATCAAAGCGGCATCGATTTTTCCGTCTTTCAGAAGTTGTACTAGTTCTGGCTGCAAGAATATCAAATTTCATCGGCTTTTCTCGGGAAATTTTTTTCAACTTACAGCATTTTTGACATCTTTGAATAGACAAACTCTGCACGTCTTCCGTTGCGTGAAATCGTACGGATCCGGTTGAAGCTCGTAAAGGTGCGAGTGCTTCATCTGCAACACCGATATGAACAAATTGTAAGAAACTCGTCAGTTTGGTGGGAAAAAACGCGAAATCGCGGTGTTTTTCGGCACATTTACTAGGGAAACAGGTCGGCAGATGGCATCAGATACGAAATTCGACACAAAGTTGACGGGAAACATGCGGAAAATAGCGTAATTTTGGACGAGAAAGCGAAAGTGTAAACAGGCGAGAAACGCGTCAGCAGGTGGCTTACACGCAAAACGCGTCAACAACGAGCCGCTTGACGTTGTCCTCGTTTCGCTTCTAATTTTCACCATTTTTGGAAGTGTTTCGATTTTTATTTCACAAGAAAGATAACGAAATGCGTTAACAACAAACAAAAATTTTGCAACGTTTAATAGCTACTTCAATTCATAATAAAAATCAATCAGAGTCCTCGCTTTCCGATGAATCCAAGTCCGTTCCCCATCTAAGCTGAGAGACGTAGTTATCCAACCAAAATGCAACAGTAGTGTATGAAATTGATAGGGTGAGTGAGAGCTGGAAAACAACTCTGTTTTCTCATATATTTTCCACTTTCTCTCTTACGCGTAACCGTCTCTCGTAGCCGAGGTGTCTTCCCTTTCTCGCTACTTCCCACAAGGCGTCCGACGTCATTTCGTCGATATCTTGTTTTACATCTGGATACGGACCGTGTTCTTTCATGTATTCGATCCGTTGCGCGTTGAAAAAGCCGAGAACTTCTTCGTACTCGATCTCGAATTGTGTCGCGATGTCACGATACCTTGTTGGGTTCGGGAACGGATTGGCATCGAACTCTTCTTGAAGTCCAATTTTATTTCTCTCGAGTTCTTGATCCGATTTTGCGGCCAGGCTAACGAATCGTCTACGCATACTGTAACAATGCGGTTGGATGACACTAGGGAGAAGACCGGTTTTATCAGCAATCTGAAACACTCTGTTTGACAAAGAAGTTTCAATGTTTTCACTAACCACATGCATTTGCCCAATGCTCAACTTCAGGCTCTTTTCGAAATACTTGTACATTTCTTTTTCCAGCAACGCGCGCGCGTCGGATGTCAAACGCGAGTTGGTTTTTTTCGACGCCGACGACTCGAAGTACTTTTTGATACGTTCACAATTGTCGTTTGGCTCGCACTCGATCTTATGATGAATCCGGAGACGTTGGTAGTTTTGGAAACACACGTAGTACTTCCCCTGATACTCTTCCGCCGTCGCCTGTAGTTCTTCCGGTGACGGATGCATGTTTCTTGGGAACATCCGAACAATTGCTCTGCGCAACTTTGGCGACCCGGCCAACCAATCAGGACGGGAAACTGAAAATGTGTTATTTTTTAAACGTCTCAATCCAAACTATGACTCACCGGGCCCAAACTCTTTCTCGTATTCTCGATCTATATCTTCCAATGCCTTCTTGACATCAACCTTGATCGGTGGGGGAGATTCTGTAGACGACGTGGAGGCATCACGGACCTGAGTCTCCTCAGCCGGCTTCCTTTGAATTCTTCGAATACTGGGTTGCATTGGCAGCACGGTCTGAAACTCGCAGATTCCAGTAAATGGCCATAGTTCCAATTTTCCTTACCGTTGGTCTTCGGGTGACTTTGACAGGGTAGAGAAACGTTGGTTTCTGACGAGGATTTTTCTAAAATCATGACATTTTTATTGATTCGATTGAAGATGTAGCCTACCAGTTGCCCGCTTCGAATTGCCGGCCGAATTCTGTATGGAACTTCTGATTTGACGCGATTCGTTTTGCACTCATCATCAACTACCTCATTTTTGGTCTCCATTTTCACTTCGATTTGATTCTGATCGGTTCCAGTGACCCCGTCCATCGTGTTTCGATGATAATTACCGTTTTGATATGCTGAAATCGTAACTGGTGTTTTGGTAAGTCAGGATGAACAGTGGGGGCCGGGTAAACACTGCAAAAACAAGGGCGCAAACCGAAAAGGGCAGCTGTCTCATCGAGGGGTGGCAACCGCGACGCACGCGCGCGTCGCTCGGGTCGTTGCCGACTCGGCGTTGCAGTCGGTTCGCAAGCGCCGCGGTTGCCGTCAACTGTTGGGACGCGTACGCGTATGCGAAGCGTGTGGTGACAGGGGAAGGTAGACTGAGAGATGATAACTTTATCAAGTAGCCAACCTTGCCGATCATACACTTTTTGCGTATGTTTTATGTCGATTTATCAATAGGCAACTAGAAAAACTGTGTTTCCTGCGTAAAACTGCGTTTTTCTCTATTTATTGTGTTGCAAAACGACTGTCACTGTGCGCATTTTTGAAAATGTTTTCATCTCTCGTTCTAAATTTTTCTGAAAGCTTTTCTCACCTTTATTTCTTCGCTATTTCCTATCTTTACATACATTCTTTTGAAGGCAGCTGAAAGTTTTTGTCGGCACATTTCTTCTTTTAGCTGTAGAATCAGATATCGAACAGATCGCAGACTACATTTCAGTGCAAATTTTAAGCGAGAGTTTAAATCTTTCTGATTGAGAACTTGACGATGAAAAAAACGAAAAAAAAAACAGAAATTGAAACAAATAACAAAGTGTGTATGCGTAATAAAAGTTCAGAGCGTCGCTCCTGTTGGAATGAAGGATCTGATTCGAGTCTTGATCGCCATTGGATCCAATCCCGTCATATCGGCGAGCTGCAAAATACGGGTTTGAAAAAAAAGAAGAGTGTGTGTGTGTCGATAGACTGACCAAATGAATGTGTCCGATGGTGATCACAGTGCCGTATCTGTTGTTGAGCTCTTCGTCGAGCAACCTCCAGGCATCGTCATAGTTCATCCGATTGTAAGCGTTGTAGCTCTCGTACTCGAAATACTGCTTGATGCGCTCGCAATTGTCTCTCGGCGCGCACTGTACATTGTTACTGATTCTCAGTTTCGTGAACAACAAAACAATTTTCTTGTAGCTCGTCGAGAACAAATTTGCAATGCCGATAAGTTCCAGAGGCGACGGATGCATGTTGATGCGGAAGTGGTCGACGAGAGCCGTGTGAATTCCTGAGGCGGTTGAGATCCAGTTCATCTCTGATTCTAAAGCTCATCGTTTCTGGACTTCTAGCAACAAAAACGTACTTGCTGCGGGATCTACCTCGACTTTCTTCGCATGTGCTCCCTGCAGCTCCGTCGCTGATTCTTGTTCGACCCAGTGAGAAAGTGAATCGAAGGGGTCAAAGTCATCTACTTCCACTCTGGGACTCGGAATAGCTTCCAACAATCGTCTTTCCTCTTCCCTTTTTCTTCTAGCCGCTTTAAGTTTTGAAAAGAAATCGGACTGCTTTTTCACTAAATCCGCTTGGCTGAAGAGCTTAAGCACCGGATTTGTAGTCTCGGAGTGGTTATCCAGAGGACACCACGCAGTGCCGGGAATGCACTTGCCTCTATTCGAGCACTTCGGGACCACCGGAGAAAGAGTGTGCTGCATGTAGTTCGTGTCTCTGTTCGATTCACTTTGATCCGCCTTTCTTTTCATCAACTTCGAAGGCTTCTTGCAGTCATGGATATCCGACAATGTCACTTCCCATCCTTCCGAGTGTCGAAGATGCGGCCGAGACTGAAAACGTTTTCATTTCTTTATCAAAATTTCTATTTCACCCACTTTGAGATATTCCGCATTCACATTAGCAATAATTTTCAGATTGAAGTCTCGGCCGCATGAGTAGTGGACGTATTTCTGGACAGAAAACGACGCTTTGACCATTGAATGAAATACAAAAACACTTACGAATGTGAGATGGGGGAAGCAGATTTGCGCCTGATTCTTGATCGTGACAAAATTCTTCTTCTGACTGAGAATGCATCGGCTGCACTGAAGGTTGATCTTTCCCAGCCGCGAGTACAATTTGTGCAGGGGACACGGCTCGATGAGCGTCTCCAAATGCATTCTGATATGACCGGCGGCATGTTGAATTAAACTGTCTCTGAATCAACATGTAGTCGAATGAGGAACTTTTCAGACTCACATCAGAACTTTGTCACTGCACACCGAACAGAAGAAGCACTTCGAACTGATGTCACTCACCGAATGACACTCGGTGAGACTGCTGTAGTTGTGGTCGTTGAAGTAGTTGTGGATGAACATCCGCTCCTCGTCGGTCATCTTCCGCGGCTGCGACAGGTACAGTTCGTTGCTGTGCACGTCGAATTCGACGTTCGCAAAGTGCTCAACGCAAACTGTCGGGTTGGCTTGTCGGCATGCTCGCTGGAAGACCCTCTCGCCGACGGCTTCCTTCCACTCTTCGACTGCTTTAGGCGGCAGATTGTGGGGGAATGTGGCGACGTCGTGACGATAGCGACTGATTCCGCAGAGACTGCAAACGAAACAGTCTCCCATGAGGTGATTGCTGAAAAATTAAGGGGTTTCGAAGATTAAAGCGTAGAAAATTGGAAAAAAATCACTGGAAAATGAAAAAGATCATGAGAAATAAACAAAATAAAATCAACACGCGGATTACTGTAACAGGAAAAAATGTGTGCTTTTGCGTCGCAGTGTTCGCAGACTTGATTAAACCGGAAACTGTTTTTTCCGTTTTTGGATTTAATTGGTCTCTTGCACAATTTACGCCCTGGGTCCATGTCAAATTATTATTTAGTTTAGAGAATTTCAGATCTCCAACAAATAAATATTTGCCCTAAATATCAGTTTCGAAACGTTCGAGCGAGTTTCGGAGAGTTTGCGTTTGAAAATTTGCTGTATTGCGCAGTAGCGACTCAAGTAGTTGTTGACTTCGGCCAAATCGGGTATCTGTACATGCCCAAACACTGACTAAATTTCGAAAAAAATTGTATCACTCCTGTCTTGACCGCGCGTGGGAAGTCATTTTGATCAGTTCGCTATTACCACATCCCCTAAAATCGCCGAAATTAAAATTGATAGATTTATAATCCAAACTTTGTCGATCAAGAATTGTGGGGGGGGGGGGGGGGGGGGTAATCGGTTGAACAGTTGAACAGAATTCTTGAAGAATTGCTAATATATAAATGGAAGACAAATGTTGAAAGTCAAAGTTTGTGAGATACGTTTAAAATTAAGCAAGTTTCGGATTTGTGTGGTGGTGGTGGAAGAAGAAATGCGAAGAGGAAAAGGATAGTAACAAAGCGAAGGAGAAGAACATAAATTAGCAAAAATAAAGAGAAAGAGGGGAAGAAAAGAAGCAATGGGAAAGGAGAGGAGAAAGGAAAAAAAAGATAGAAACAACCGTTTTTAAAAGCAGGGATTGGCGAAGAAAACAGAAACGTTTCGATAGAGGATAATTGGGGGAGAAGAGGGGTTTTTGTGTATTCCTAAACAGGATCTCATCCACACGTCGCATGGAAGTCCGTCTTCTCGTGGATGTCCTTCGTCACTCGTTCGAGTCTCGCGTGCAGGTCCGCCAGAATCGTTTCGTAGTCGTCGAGTCGCATTTCCGTCGAGTCCTTGGACAGGTCTGAAATCATCGGTTGTGTTGTGGATGCCTATTCAAAATCCATCACTCACTATCAATATCTTCGCTGTGTCTCTGCGCCTGATAGAGCAGCTTAGCGGCTCTCTCTCTCAACTTCTCGGCCCTCTTCTGCGGCGCCTCGTTGCCTTCGGTGCGTTTCTCGAGCAACTCGTTCGCGCGCTCCAAATCCGACTGAATCTGCTTGTTCTTCTGCTCCGCGTTCGTCGCCGCACTCAGCGCCGCGTCGACCGTCGTCAACGCGTTCTTCGCCGACTCGGAGATCTGAAGGTACTCGACCTTGACGCCGCTCATGATTCCCTCGAGCTCCGTCAACGTGGCGTTCGCCTCCTTCGCCTTCTCCTCGCCCCTCTCGGTGGTGTTCTGCGCCTTCTCGATGAGCTCCTTGAACTGTGTTCCCATCTCGTCAATCTCCATAAGTGCCGAGTTGACGTCGTTGTCGGCTTGCTCGGCGACATGCAGCGCATCTCGCAAATCGTCCATCGCCTTCTTCAGCTTCTCCGCGTCTGTCTGAGCTTTGACGGCCTGGAAAATGAATGGTTTACGGTGTTAGTCGGTGCCCAGATCAACTCACTCTAGCTTCCAGATTAGCGGCGACCGTCTTGTTGCCTCTGGTCTCGTCGAGAATGTCGCCAATGTTGTTGATCTTGGCCAGCGACTCTCTGATCTTTCCGGTCAACTCGGTGATCTGATCGGGCGTCAGTGAGATCTTCTTCGCCAGCACCTCCTCGGCGAGGTTTCTTATCTGCTCCGGAGTGCTTCTCTGCGCGTTCAAGAACTCGCTGATCTCTCCCGAGATCTTATCCAGACTCGCTCTCGACTCGTTGGCCCTCTGCGCCGTGTTCTTCGCCACTTCGTACGCCTTCTCCGCTTGCGTCTTCGCCTGAGTCGTCGCGGTGAGCACGTCGCGAACGATCGCCAGCACCTCCTCGGCCTCCTTCTGCTTCTCGTCCAATCGGGTGTCGGCTTCGGTGGCGAAGCTCTTCGCCTGGTTCGCCTTGCTCACCGCCCCCACCATACACGACTGTCCTCCGCAGAATCCGCAAGATCCGGGTCCACCGCAAAGAGCGTCGCACGGAGCACTCGATGCTCCACACACCTGCTCGTTGAGCTTCGGCAACGACTCCTCGAGGCCGTGAAGCAGGGTCTCCGCCTCGACGAGAGCCGCCTCGTTCTCGAGGAACTGCTTCTCGAAGTCGTTCTTGTTCTTCTCCAGCAGCTCGCTAGCTCGGAGAGCCTCGTTCTCGGCGGCAGCCAGCTTTCCAATCGCCGCGTCGGTTCTCCGCTGAGCATCCATCGACTTGGCGCCCGATTCGCGAGTGATGTTGAACGCTCCGAGCACATCGGCCTCCTTGATCTTGCTCGCCTTGTCCTCCAGCTCCACCGTCGCCCTCGCCACCTTCTCGGCCTCCTTCTGCAAGTGCTCCAAGTCCTTCTGAGCAAAGTCGACCGCCTGAGTGATGTTGGAGATGCGAATCTCGACAGCTGCCAGCTTCTCTCTTCCGGCCGCCACCTGCTTTTTGAGCAGCGCCAACTTCTTGCTCATATCCTCAATGTCCTCCTTGGAGATGTTCGCGTCGGCCAACGCCTTCTTCGTCTCCTTCAACGTGTCCTCCATCTTCTCAAAGTCAGCATCGTAAGCCGACGCGACTCCAGTGTCCTCGATGTTGTTGGCGGTGTCGATGAGTGCGTGCACTTGCTTCTGCAGCTTCATCATGATGTTGTCCCACTGGTGGAAGCACTCTCCGCACGGATTACAGTACGGCCACTGTCCAGTGTATCCACGAGCACACTCGTTGCACAGAGCTCCGCCGCTGCCCGCCTGGCACTCGCAGGTTCCATTGTTGCGGTGGCACTGGAGGCTCTTCGATCCGGTCGGGTTGCACTCGCATCTGTGGCAGCCGTCGGTGGTGGTCGGGTCTCCCCAGTAGAGATCCTCGCACTGGTCGCACTTCCTTCCTCCGCGACCCGCCTTGCACTGGCACTGTCCGTCGAAGATGTTGCACTGCAGATGCGGCGCTCCTTCGTGATTCGCAACCACTCCGTTCGCGTCACAACCGCACGCCTCGCATCCGCTGCCACTCGCCAGATTGAAGTGGTTCTCGGCGCACTGGTCGCACTGCATTCCGACAATGTTTTCGTGGCACGGACACTGACCCGAGACGCGGTCGCAGGCGCCCTTCGTCGAGTTGGTGCCGAGCTCGTTGCACACGCACCGCTGGCACGTCTTCATCTTCGCGTCGCCATAGTAGCCGTCGACGCAGTGCTCGCACTGAGCTCCCTCGGTGTGATGCAAGCACTTGAGGCATTCTCCGGTCGCCGCGTCGCAACTTCCCTCCATCGCCATGTCGATGTTTCCGTTGCAATCGCACCGTTCGCACGTTCCACCGACCTCTCTCGGCGATCCCCAGTGGTTCTGTGCGCACTCGCCGCATCGTTCTCCTTGGTAGCCGGATCTGGAAGAGCGGTTATAGTGGGGGGAAATGAATCGAGAGGGAACTCACTTGCAGTTGCAGACAATGTCCTGAGTGTTGTTTCCAGAGTTGCGAAGGTAGCAAGTGTCCGCATGCTGATATCCGCTAGTGGGTCCTCCGGGGCACGGGCACGGCTTACACGGGATACCCACTCCGAGACGCGGATCTCCGTAGTATCCATCTTGGCAGCGATCGCAGTAGTGTCCAGTGGTGAGGTCTCGGCACTCGATACACGCTCCGGTCGACTGATCGCAGATGTTCGCGTGGTCGTTGCACTGACAAGTTCTGCACTCGGGGAAGCCCCAGAAGCCGGGTTGGCACTGGTTGCACTGTCTTCCGTAGATGCCCTTCTCGCGGCACACACACTGTCCCGACTGCTTGTCACAGTCGTTGCCGAGCGATCCGACGGCGTCGCAATCGCACTTGGAGCATCCGGACGGTCCGAATCCGTAGGTGCCGATGGCGCACTGGTCACAGCGTCTTCCGACCACGTTCGGCTTGCACTCGCACTGTCCTCCGAGCACGCTGCAGATTCCGGAGACGGATCCGGTGGCATCGCAGTTGCACTCGCTCGTCTTGTTGAGAAGAGCGGCGGCGACTGGGCACACGTATCTCTCGCATACCTCGTTGCGTTGATCCTTGAAGAGAGTGAGCGAGAGGGCGAGGTGTCTACACTGATATCTGTTGTACTCGGTGAGGTGCTGTTCGGCACGCGCCGATCCTTGGAAGATGTGAAGTTCGGAAGTGGGCGGCGCGAGGAGGACCGAGTCGATGAGGAGGTTGGCGGCGGCGCGTTCTTGTGGATGAGAGTTGGTACGCTTCTCGTTGAACTGAATGCGAATCTCGTACTTGACACCTGCCTCGAGGCAGACTGCCGGTTGCACTTCGATGTAGCGCGATCCCGGATAGATTCTGGCGATGAGGAAGTCGTCGGACGGAGGCGCGTCCGCACAGAAGCCGTCGCCTTCAGTCTCCGGACGAACGACAGTGATCTGAACGTTCTCCCATCCGATCGGATCGCGAGCGGCGTCGTGGCGAATGATGATGTTGTACTTCTGGGAGACCTCGACGAGTGGGTAGACGGTGATGATGGAGCCCTCGACGATCTGGGCGAATCCCTCTCCTGTCCAGGTCTGCTCGTGCGGTTGGGATGGCCACTCGCGGGATTTCACTTCTCCACGAGTCAAATTGGCATACTCTGCCTCATAGACGTAGTGAGTGATGTCGGCACAGTAGAACGAAGAGTCGGCGGTCTCGCATCTGAAATTCCCCCCAATTGGTAAGTGGATCTACAGTAGTCGCTCACCGTCTTCCACTGAAGCCCTCTCTACACTTGCACTGTCCAGTTGTCACATCGCAAGAGTTGTCGTACGATCCTCCGATATCGCAATCACACGCCTTGCATCCGTCCACGTGCTCCGAGAGCCCGTAGTGCTCAGGAAGACACTGGTCGCAGTTCTCTCCAGTGACGAGTCTCTTGCAAGTGCACAGTCCGCTGTACTTGTCGCATCCCTCGTTGTTGTAGGTTCCGAGCAGGTTGCACGTGCAAGCGACGCAGCCGTCGACATTCGTCTCCGTGAGATTCCAGTAGCCGTTCTTGCACCGATCGCACCGGTTTCCGTCGACGTTCGTCTTACAGTAGCACTTTCCGGCGACGAGTCCTCGCTCGGCGTCCTCTTCTCCCTCGCAAATTCCCTGAAAATCACAAGTTGGGAGGAACGAATCCTTCCAGTCTCACCTTATTCTGCGATCCAGCCTTGTCGCACTCGCACGGAAGACACACGTGCGGATCGTCGATGGTACGTCGCGGATCGCGGTAGAAGAACGGTTTGCACTGCTCGCAGTTCTTTCCCTGCGTGTTGTGCATACAGTCGTCGCAAACTCCTCCGGACACGTGGCCTGGAAGGGGAAAAAGTTTAACGCGAAAAACAAAACCGATTGAGTCATTGAGCCAGATGGGCTCTTTTGTAAAGGTTCGAAACAGCAAATGTTCCTTATTTTAGTTAGTTTTGCTCCGTTATAAGGTGTATGATGTTTTACTATAAAATATCCGATTTCCAACACCTGAATTCTGAATCATGTTCATTACGTTCAGGACCACCGACTATTCCACATATGTCGAATGGAAAGGCGTCCTCCCTTCCAGCTCAACCACTTTCAAACCCCCACCGAAACGGTAAATATTCCGAAGAACCAACTGAAAGAACCGGTCAGGACAAAGAATCATCGGCGTTTTCAAAATTATATTCAATCGCGATTGTGCCGAGATGCCAGGGAGTTCGGGTCGAAGGCCAAGTATTCCCTAATCGTTCATCAGAAACAAACTGTACCCTCCCGACCGCGAAACCCTTCAAACCCGCTCCGAAACAGAAACCAAAAACTCACCGCTCGCCTCGTAAACCGCCTTGTCAAAGTGGCACCGCAACGCGTGCCGATTGCAGTTGCACTGTCGGCACTCGTTCTTCTCGTCTCCGATGGCCGGTCGCCACGGCAGATCGTTGTAGAACGCCTTGCACTTCTCGCAGTTGAGTCCCTCGGTGTTGTGCATGCACTCGCACCGTCCGTGCACAATGTCCGGCCGCTCCATGACAGTGTTCGGCGAGACGTGCGGGTCGATGGGGATGCATCGCGAGGCGTGACCGTAGCACGAGCACGAACCACGCACGACGATCTCGTAGATGGCGTAGTAGTACTTCTCGTCGATTTCTGGTCTGGAAAGTGGATGTTGTTGGTGAGGTGAAGGTGCAAAACTAACCGATAATCGAGAAGATCGTCTCCGAGGGTGTGAAGTTTCGTGAAGTTGAATCTCAGATTGGTGATCTTCAAAAGGGTCGCAATCTCGTCAGCGTACGGATTCTCGGTGACAATGTGCGGCGAGATGACCTTATAGACGATCTCTCCTCCCGTCGACGGCGCCACATCCGAATACTGCGAAGTGCAAATGACGTCCGTATGCTTCTTGGGTGGTCCTTCCGGAATTCCGGGGAAGCTGCTGTCGCAGTCGTACGCGAAGTAGCGATACACTTGCCACGTCTTTCCGAAATCGGCGGACCTTTCGATGATCATGGCGGCGGGGCGGAACGATTTGAACGTCATGATGAGATGGGTGAAGTGGAATTCGGCTTCCAAGTCGAGCTGAATCGTCGCGTTCTGAACACCGTTCTCCGATTGCCACCAGTTGCGGTTCTTGTCGTCCATCACTTCGGTGACGACGTTTTCGATTCTGGAAAACACGAGAGAGTGTACTTTATATCTCTTCTCCATTCCGATCAAAGCTCTCGGATCAGATCAAAAAGAGGGCATCCCGTCTCTCTTGCCGCCTATTAATCAAGCCGCCTTCTCGTCTCGGCTCCGTCTCCGATCGATCGCACTATTACACACCAGAAGCGGCCCCCCTTCCCCTCCCTCTCTCTCTTCCGACTCACCGATGACTCAATCGGTACGGCTCTCGTTGGGGCTTCCATTCGGCGCGCGAGTCACAGTAGAAGCACTTCGTCTGCTCCTCCAAATGGGAGACGATGCAGAATCGCTGGCGACCTTGCGATCCGCACGTCGACGACGCCTTCAGTTGGCTCTTTCGGCCGATGAGCAAGTTTCCGGTGATGGGGTAGCACGAACGGTCTTGACATCGATCCTCGCTGTTTTGTTGTTGTTGTTGTAGGTGGGATTGGGACTGGACGACGAGGGTCCAGGTACAAAGGGCGAGCAGCCCTATCCTAAACATACCTGGAAAGAAAAGGAGGATTGAAGAAGAGAGAGGAAGAGAAAGAGAAATAGGGAGATGTGATTCTAGGAACGGTCCTCCCACTCGCCTCCCATTTTCATGAGAGCTTCGAAACGGAAAATCTCAACAGGGGCCAAGAGCGTCATCATTAAATCAAGCCGAACAGCTCTACGACTCATTCCAACCAAAAAATGAACGAGAGGAAGGCGGTGACCTCGATATCAGAGACAGAGAGGAGACCAAATGACTCTCTCCCGCCTCCCCCCTCTCCGCATTGGAGACACGACACCGCACCGAATTTTTTTTATTGGATGGATGCAACAAATGTCGCGGGGGGCAGTTTCGGGTTGGGGCTCTCTCTCTTGGGAGAAGAGTGAGACGGATTCCAAAGTGGAGGAGGAGAAGGTGGTGTCGGCGGGGGAAAGAAATGGAGAAAGTGCACAGCACACACCGACGCCCGGGCGGGTGGGGGAAAAACGAGGGTCAGAGCAGCTGGGGAGCACATGTGCCGGTGGGACGGGGGAGGGGCACACGGATGGTACGAATGACAAATGGGGAAGGGGTTCGGGTGGAGAGAGAGAAGGAGAAAGTGAGAGGAGGGGCTAACGAAGAATCACTGAAATGAAGTGGAACGGCTTGATGGGATCGACTAGAAACAGTGTTTTTAGGTTGAAAGGGGGTATGTGGACACTAATGGTTGTCTGATTTCTCTAATTAGCACTGCAGACAGGTGTCTGAGCTCCGAAAATTCGAAAAATTTCAGATTGACAGCGTAATTTAAGAGAGCGTTTGAATCACGAATCTCGCAAGAAACCGATGCGAAAGAACTATGTGATTGGTTGAAATCCCAACTTTCAGACCGATTTCCCGTCCAGTTCATCAATCAACCGAGGTGTGCCAGATATCAGATAAGATAGAAAGTACAATGAAAACTGAATGAATTGATCTTCAAGGAGGAACTATGTGAAATGAATTTTATCTGTTCATGGGGCAATTGGTAGAAGATAAGATACGTTTGGGGACAAGAAAAAGGCAATTAGTGGGGGTTTCATGGCTCCAAATGGAGGTAGAGAGAATGGGAATGGGGCTGGGGTTTTGAAGAGTAG
The DNA here is from genome assembly GCA_963932285.1 of Caenorhabditis macrosperma. Taxonomy (NCBI): domain Eukaryota; kingdom Metazoa; phylum Nematoda; class Chromadorea; order Rhabditida; family Rhabditidae; genus Caenorhabditis; species Caenorhabditis macrosperma. The sequence continues at coordinate 5,515,045 of OZ010620.1, forward strand.
AACCAGATCAGATCACCATAAATGCAATGGGATTGGAATAGAAAATGGAACGACACTGATGAAAAGTTGAAGAAACAGTGAAAAGTTTACAGGAAAAAGGGGGTGGTCATTGGATTTTATGAGCAAAGGTCTCTTTTGAGGCTGAAAATGGGGGAAATCCAAACGGAAAAAGGCTGGCGAAGTGATTGAATGCAAGAGAACAGTGTTACACGCTATACACGAAACAGAAAAATGATTCTCCCCTGTGTTCTCGCGATATTCTAGACCCCCTGGAAACCGTATTCATAATGACGTCATTCCAGATATTCGAAACCAAGTCATAAAACCGCCATTCATTTCGTAATTTGCAACGGGCAGTGTCTGTTGGACAACTGTGTGCTCGCAATCGGGGATAATTCGCGAGGAGCCCAGGGGCGAATTGGGGGTGAATTGGGGGATATAAGAGGGGTGCTGGTGGACTGTAGTACACATTTACAACAGTGTCTGCTGGTCATTGGAACGGGAGGATGGGGCGAGATTTAGAGAAGAAGAAGGGAAGAAGACGGGGGCAACGAGAGAGGGAGAGAAGATGACGTTCGTTATCAGTTATCAACGATCGCGAAGAGATTCATAATCATAATCATTCAAGGTCTTTCGGGTAAGGTGAGGAGGACACCGAAAGTGTACAGAGACTTAGAAGGGGAGAGAGAGATGGAAGAATTCTTTTTTAATTCAGAAAGGTTTTATTTTATCTATTTTGTTCGAATTGAGTGTGAAAAAACCTCAAAAAGGGATTTCCATCGAAAGTTTTTCATTTATCGCATTCATTTCACGCGAAAACATTTTTCAATTTCGCATCTGCGCCTTTGAAGTCTACAGTAACATGGGCAGCGCTCCTCCTGCCATTTTTCCTCGGAAAACGGGGGGAAGACGGATTTCGAGGAGCTTTATCAGTTCGGAATAAGTTTTCTGGCGTAATTTGATTCCTCGTAGCAGTTTTCGTTTAAGTTCTCAAGCGAAACGCTCATCAAGTGCCAATCAATCGGCGATAAAAGTACGAAGTATCAGGGGCGAAAGTTTGTACAAGTTAAGCGTTCGGGGCCCCGAGAACACAAACACAACAAAGGTAATCATCAGAAGTGATAATGGAGAGAGAGAGGGAGAGAGAGAGAAAGAGATTGGAACATGGGCCAAGTGTGTACCTAGTAACGAGAACGAGAGAGGAGCACAGTTAGCCTACCAGCTCATAGGGTCACTTATGTACAAACAGAGAGAGAGAGAGAGAGAGACGTCTCGAGGGTCCCGGGAAGAGAGAGAGAGAGAGATAAGTTTGTGTGTGCGTCTCTCCGTGTTGTCTCTCTATCTATCGGCTGCCCGCCCTCTGACCCGTCGATTCGCGGCAGATGCTCCATCGGCATGCGTCTGCGTCTCTCGCGATCGCAGGCTCTTTTGTGCGGATGACCTCTCCGCGAGAGACACCGAGATGATACTGGGGTAGTTTAGCCGCTAGCGACCCGAAGACACTTTGGCGATCGCGGAGGGCGCAGAAGAGAAATCGGTAAAAAAAAGAAGACGGAGAAGCTGTCTTTCTTCTTCTTCTTCCTCCCTCTTTTTCATTAGAGCAAGACGATTTATAATCGGAGGATTGAGGAGAGAAATGAATCTTAGAGAGAGAGAACCGCTTGCACGCTGCAAAGCGGCGATGAGTCAGCCAATTGGTGTCATCCTCCTTCTTCATTTCTCCTCGAGAGTTCATTCCAAAGGTGAGGGACGGAAGAACAGAAGACGTGACGGGGGGAAGAAGGCAACGGCGAGAGCAAACATTGCATCAGAACGGTTCCGTTGCGCAATTCCCTATCGTGTGTCTGTTCCTGCTCAGACAGTCATGGTTCGAAGGGGAACAGGTCTCACAATAGGCTCCTGTTTCATAAAAAGAACAGCAGAAGCGTCAGATTCTCGAATTCAGTGTCAGATTGAATTGATTTGAACAATTTTTTTGATTCGGTTCACTGGTTTACAAGCAAATTTTGCAATGCGGAAACTGCCGAAAAATGACAAGAAAGCGTGGAAAACCGGAAAATCCGAGTTCCACAAATCGATGAAAATCGAGAAAACCCTGAATACTGTAGATTTCTGAAATATCGGACGTAAATTAAGAAACCTAGTACACTTCTGAACCTCTTATCATTCCGAACACTCAAAACAATAATAAAACCTCGAGGGTGATCAATTTGTCCCCAATTCTTGTAATTTCCAACGGGGTGTCTGGTGGACAGTTGTGACACTTTGCACGTGGATTTAAGGCCCCGTAGAGTCCAATGGGTTTTGCGGGAATTGAGGACTACTATTCGACAGTCTCTCTTAAGAGTTTGTGATTACAACAATCCATGATTCAGTTTCTTCAGAACAATGACCACCTCGTCTCAGGTTACCTTCTCTCCCGCCAACACTATCGTCTCATTCGCTCTCAAAACATAGCCCTGGCTCTTGCAGATGTTGTTGTTACCTGAGTGTCCATCAGCAAACATGTCAACTTTACTGGAGGGATCTTCAGTGTGTGAACTGAATACTTGTGAAATTTCAGTTGAATTGATGGGAAAAGAGAAAAATAGCAATTGTTATCTTAATTTATATCATCCGATGCACAATCAACTTCTTGGAACTTTCTGAGAATACGTTTCCGCGAAAGTTGAGAGTTTTTGCGGCGTCCAAAGCTCGTCGAGGACCTCTATAGAGGCGACCTCGACGCGTCCAAAGTGCGCGTAGAGATCGTCGAGGCGTAGAGGTGGTACGGTAGCAAGAATGTCTGTATTTCTGGCTTTTCCCGAGTAATTTTTGTTCAATAATTTTTGGATGGCTTGACAAAAATTGTTAAACCATCGAAAGTTTGAAAAAGTCTTCAATAGTTCTTAAAATTACCATCCATTTGTTGCGCAAAAAAATGACGCAATAGTTGCGTCGTGGTGTTCACAGACACAGAACATTTTTACCTCGACACCTCGACGATCTCTACGCGCACTTTGGACGCATCGAGGTCGCCTCTATAGAGGTCCTCGACGAGCTTTGGACGCCACATTTTCCATTTTTATCGATCGAGAAAGTGTGGCGAAGTTGGAGGGCGCGAGACAGTTAGAGAACGCAGAACACTGACGCGCTTCTCGTGCAGCGTTGACGCAGTTCAAGTATTACTTCGCAATCGGATTGTTCTTTTTTTTCTTGAGATGTTGTAATAATTTTTATCAAATATTTGTCTATTTATTACTTACAGGCAACGTCAACGTCTTCCTCCGTCGACACAGCCGCCAGACTGCCAATTCGTGAAATGACAGAACCCGAGGAGGAGGACATTGAGTTCCCATGGTTCGCACTGTTGGCACTTCCGATTAAAACGCAGAAAGTCATTGTCAACAACATGGATCATATGGACATGTAGTTGTAGGATGTCGTCAAATTCTGAAAATTATTTTCTCAGGATCGTCCTGGCGTGCGTCTCGAAGGAAACGCAAAAGCTCGTCAAGTCAGTGAAATGCCCAGTTTGGCGCTACGGCGTGTGCATGAAAGAGGAGAGTGCAGAAATTTGCATGAAATTCCACGAGGTGCTCAACAGTAAAATCACCTTCACAATTGTTCCTCAAACGAACAACGTGTTTAAAGAAGCAAAAAAAGTGTACAAAGGAGATGTAAACGGCAGAGATATCCTGTTCTGGTGAGTGAGCTCTACCGTAATTCTTATCATATGTCTTTTCCAGCTTCCATTGCGAGTGCTCCTACCTCTTCCATTCGTTCGAAGTCAAAATCGAGCGATTCTACATCGGCCTACCAATTACAGTGCACAGTGTGATGATGCTCATCAACTTTCTCTACGATACGATGCCCTCTGAGAAGGTCATGTGGGACTTGCCGTTGGACGAAAACAAGCCAGTCGACCTCCAGTTGCTCTACTCATTCCCGTTGTTCAAAAAAACTTTGGATGTTACGGTCGCTTTCAAAACTGTCGATTTCTACTACACTTTCTTGAACCAAGTACGACCGAAAGTACTGTACGTTTACGGACAACTGCCAGACGAGTTTGAGCATGAAAACGTGAGCAGTGTTCTTCTAGAATAATCCATGTTATAAATTAAATCATTGCAGGCTCTTAATATGGACGACATTACCTATCACTTCGCAGATTGGATTAAAGTTGATCATTTGATTTGGAACCTAGAGTGCCGCTCACTTTCACTCGGAAATTGTTATAAAATGAGCAACGATCATTTGAACTTGTTCCTCCGCTGTTGGCTTCATAAAGGAAACGAGAAGCTTCGAACACTCAATTTACAACGGACCATCGAACGAAAATTCAATAGAAACATCGTCTTCCGAGACCTCATCTTTGTGGGAAGGGAAGGTTTGAAGGACAGTTTTCTACTGTAAGTTTACTGCATTCCAGTGTCATTTGACGTTCAAATGTGCTTCAGAGCAACACGGAAAAACGATGAAAGAGAGTTTCAAGTGATGTCGGTCGTCAGTTATGGCTGGGAAAAGGTCTCCTTCCGAACTCATGCAACGAAAGAATTCGAAAGAGAGACGCGTATCATTCGGATATTGTACGAGAAGGAGGAACTGGAGAAAGCAATCGCGGAAAATACTGCTCGACTGGAAATGGAAAAGATGGAAGATGAGAGTGAAAAGAAATCAGCCAATCTGAAAGTTCTGCAAGCGAAAAAAACAGAACTCGAAGCAAAACCGATGGAGATCAAACACAAATTAGATGAGGAAGGAGCGATCTTGAGCGAGTATGGTTTATATCTAGTTTAGACTCCCACAACCAGTGTATTTTCATGTGTATATCCCTTTCGATCATCAGAATGTTGTACTCGTCAGTGTTAGTGTCTGAAATTTCTTGCAAATATCTGAAAAACTGTATAGCTTTGTGTTAATTTTGTATATTGATAAATAAATGTTATAAAGATTTATAAAGAAGAAACTCACAAGTCAGAAAAACAAATTCATTTCAGTGAAAGAGAAAGTTGGTCGGAAATGATCCGTCGATTTTGCAGTGCAGAAAAAGGTTTCCAAATCCACTTTGGTTAGCTGAAAAAGAGGAAAATTGTAAAAATTGAAATGAATGCTTCACCAAAAACCAGCTTAATCTTTCACATTGCATATCATGAAGGCAACGATCCACCGTTTTCTACACTTTTTTTCTCTTCTGAACTTCCTCATCTTCCATTTGTTCCTTTTCAGACAAAACGAAAAGCATCGACCACGGCGGATTGATCTCTTTCTGATGATTTCCCGGTCCAACTGAAAACGATGTTTACTGCGAAGAGTGTGGAACACTTTTCTTCAAAGGTGAGTGGTGCTGGAACTACAGTAACCCTACCGTAGTCATCTCCGATGATTGTCACTCATTTCCCTATTAATTCAGGTGAAGAAAGGACAACCGCCGAACACTACTCAGGATGATGCCTCCAAGGAGCAGTGTACTTCGATAATTTGGTCGGTGATCTACATCCAGCCGAAGGACAGCCGCGCCAGTTCGCTCAGATCTTCATCATCGACACGGAAGCGGCCGCGGAAGAGCTTGCCGGAAGATCACTCATGAACACGTGCCGCGAGAGCACATTCCAGCAGCTCATAGACATTTTGAAGAGAGTGAATCCCTTCGTACAGTCTTTCAAGACGATGCATGAAGTGGAAATGGAATAAGAGCAAACAGCGATCCGGGAGAACCGTCAGCCACGGGAAGTCAAGATGACGTTCCACAACCGATCTACTGATGACCAGAGACGGTGAGAATCGCTCTTTCCGGAAATAATGAGCTTATCTTGACATCTTCAGGTATCAAAATTCGACGGCAATGGAAGTGGCGGTGGTTTTTGTTGGCGACGAGAATAACATTCCCGGAAAGCGCCACATTACAGTCCACTCACGATCCGGACAACTGACGTCGTTCCGAGACGTCGACAAGGAGTGTGATCCGATGTCATACCCCCTCCTCTTCCCCACAGGAGCTTTCGGATGGCGACCGAAGCTCCCCTACGACAAGGCCCGGAAGACTCGCGAGAACGTCTCCGTCAGAGAGTTCTACGCGTTCCTGCTCCATCTTCGAGGCTCCTTCAGCCCCCTCAGCGTGGGCTTCCCCACGTGCACATGTTGATCATTATGAAGAGCTGTTCGAAGCCACGGTAAGCTGTTCGAAGCCACGGTAAGCGTATTCAAAACATCTTCTGACGTTGACAGTGTCATTTCCGCTCAGCTCCCGGACAAAGACGAGGACCCGGAGCTCTTCGAGTTGGTGTCGACTATGATGATGCACCGCCCGTGCGGAAAGCTCAATCCGAAGTCCCCGTGCACCAACAAGGACTTGATCTGCACGAAGGGATTCCCCAAGAAGTTCCGGGACACCACCTCGGTCGACAAGGACGGATTCCCGGACTACAAGCGACCGGATGACGGACGGAAAGTCATCTCCGATAAGAACGTGGAACTGGACAACCGGCACGTGGTCCCTCACAACAGATGGCTCCTCCGCAAGTATCGCTGCCACATCAACGTCGATCTCCTCCGTCAAGTACCTGTACAAGTACGTGTACAAGGGAACGACGCGAGCCAGTACAACCAGAGGTGCAACGAGGCAGAGCTTCCGGATGGATCTCTCCCGCCGAACGTCACCGACTCCAGAGATTTCCACTACCACGAGATGCCGGAGCACTTCACATACAACACGAAGACCGATTGGCAGCCTCGGCAGACGTGCAGATTCTCCATCGGCCGCATGTATTTCATACCCCCGAGAGACAGAGAAAGCTTTGCTCTCCGTCAACTGCTCCTGTACGTCAAAGGAGCCACCTCTTTCGACGACCTGCTCACTGTCGATGATCACATGTGTGATTCCTTCGTGGAAGCCGCTCGGATCTTGGGATTCCTCGAAGATGACACTGTCTACGAGCGCTCATTGGAAGAAGCCGCTGGATTTCATTCAGCGAGCCAGCTTCGTGGATTCTTCGCCACTCTTCTCTCTTTCGGAGAGATCAGCGATGCCGAAAGACTCTGGGATCTGTTCATCGATCAGTTGTGCGACGACTACGTGCACAGGAACAATTCCGAAGGATAAGGCGGAGGCGATGGCCTATTTCGACATTATGGACCGGATGGAGGCGATGGGTGTGGATCTGAGCAAGTGGGTCAATCGGGAATACGAGAGACAGGACGAGCTCGGAGACAACGTCGATTTCGATCAATGCGGAAGAGACGGAGAAGACCAACGGAGCAACCTCAATCCGTAGCAAGAGATGGTCGTGGCAGCTGTACTTGAAGCTCTGGAAGGACAAGGAGGCCAGTTCTTCATCGACGGACCAGGTGGAAGTGGCAAGACGTACATCTACAACTGCCTCTCCAACATCGCCCTGGGACAACGGAAACGGGTTCTCGCAGTTTCTTGGACCGGAATCGCTGCTTCCGTTCTTCCGAATGGCCGAACTGTCGCTTCTATCTTCAAGCTGGACATCAACAACGGATGCCGATCTTCTCGACTCAATCCTCGGACGATGGCAGCGAAGCAGTTGGCAGCAGTGGATTTGGTGCTGTGGGACGAGGCACCGATGTCCCCGAAGACCTAACTCGAGACGGTGGACGTGTTGTTCCGGGATGTGACCGGCGTCGACGAACCCTTTGGTGGAAAGACGGTTGTTCTGGGTGGAGACTTCCGTCAAGTACTTCCAGTCATGGATAAAGGAGGAGTCGACGAGCAGGTCGCCAACAGCATCAAAAAGAGTTGGCTTTGGCCACTCTTCCGGACATTCCACTTGAGCGCCAACATGAGACTGCTGAGTAGCAACGAGACGTGGAGATCCGAAATCCTTGAAATCGGAGATGGACTACGTGGAGCATCTCACGCCGCGCAACAAGGAGGCGCTTCAGATGAACCTGGCGATCCTCAGGAAGATGCCGGGAGACGTCAAGACCTACAAGTCTCTGGACAGAGTAGAGCAGAAGGAAGGCGGAAGAGAACTGAGTGACAAGGATCATTACCCCACCGAGTTCTTGGACGCGATGACACCTTCCGGAATGCCACCACACATGCTCCAACTCAAGGTAACTTTGAATTCTCCAGGAATAATCAGAAAGTGAACATTTTCAGAAAGGAGCCATCGTCATGCTGCTTCGCAATCTGGACGTCAAGAATTCGCTTTGCAATGGAACACGATTGGTGGTTGTGGAAATGGGAGAACGAGTAAGAGAATCAAATCAAACCGATCAAAAACTGCTAATTCAGGTGCTCCAGTGCCGGTTTGTGAGTGGAGCGAGACAAGGGGAATTGGTTCTTCTGCCACGGATCAAGCTCAACTACGAGCAGAACCTTCCCTTTGTGCTCTCAAGACTCCAGTACCCGATCCGCCTCTCATTCGCCATGACAATCAACAAGAGTCAGGGCCAAACGTTCGATCGTGTCGGTCTCCAGCTCGACGAGCCGATAGAGACGCCCGAGCAGAAGCCGAGACGGCTGGATTATGCTGCGGAGCACGCTGACGATGGTCCTCTGAACGAGTCACAGCGTGAAGCGGACTCTCGGAGAAGATGTTCTTCGTCGAGAATCTCCAATGCACGATCACTGATGACCGACGAGGAGAAGCAAGAAGAACGCGAGGTCAGTTGCAGTCAGAGGAGCGAACACCACGAGGTGCTCAGATCAGAATTGCATCTTCCCCGGACGCCCAAGTGGATCCTCACTATGCCGGAAAGATGGACAACAAGTGTGCCAATTGCGGAGCACTCTACTTTCAAGGTTTGAAGAGATACTTTGAAAAACTGAAAGAATGTCCTTTTTCAGATGAAAGGACGAGCACCGACCACTTTACGAAATGTTGCCTCCGAGGACAAGTCAAACTCGATCTGTTCGAAGACTTTCCACAAGACCTCAAGACTCTCTTCGTTTCCCAAGACGCAGACTCCCGACATTTTCGCCAAGAGATACGACAGTGCAACAACAGTGTTGCCACGGGCAGTATGGTCGCGAAGATGGCTGTTCCACAAGGCGAAGGCCCCTACACTTTCAGACTTCACGGACAGGTAGTTTCAGAATGCATTCCTCTTCTGAATTCTGCTTCTCCTCAGGTTTACCACTTTGTTGGCCCTCTGCATCCAGAAGAAGGACATCAGCGTCAGTTCGCTCAGATTTTCATCATGGATACGGGAACAGCCGCCGAGGAGCTTTGTGGAATGAAGATGAACGAACAGTGTAGAGAAGCGGTGTTCGAATACCTCATAGACATCCTGAACAAGCACAATCCGTTCGTCGAATCGTTAAAAACGATGCATGAGGTGGAGAACGAAGAGAAGGAGAAGGCACTCCAAAAGAACCGGGCCGAGAGATCAGTCAAGATGACATTCCGAGTGAGAAATGAGGATGATCAGCGGAGGTAAAGCTGTTATCAAGAAGGAATTGACTTCACATGGGAACATTTTCAGATACCAAGAGCCCACGTGCACTGAAGTGGCAGTCGTGTTTGTCGGGGACAAAGACGACATTCCCGGTGAACGTCGGATCACTGTTCACCTGAAAGGAGGGAATCTCGCTTCCTTCCGGGACATCGATCCTCGGTGTGATCCGATGGTTTATCCGCTTCTGTTTCCCACTGGAAAGTACGGATGGCGTGTCCACATCGACTACGCCCATCAGCGAGCTCATCGTTCCCGAGTGTCTCAACGAGAGTTCTACTCCTACTACCTGCACGCCAGAAGGTCCTTCAGCCCCTCTTCCATGCCGGAAAGCTCTACCAGCAATATGTTGTTGACATGTGGACCAAAGTGGAGCAGAATCGGCTCAATTTCATTCGGATGAACCAGGATCAGTTGGGAGTCGACACCTACAAAGGATTGCAAGACTACGTCGTCGGCGAAGAATAAGGATCCATCGGATCTCGGATCGTTCTTCCCGCTTCTCACACTGGCTCCTCTCGAAGCATGGTTGCTCAGTATCAGAATGCAATGGCCGTCGTCGCGAGATACGGAAAGCCCGATTACTTCCTTACAATGACGTTGGACACATCGCAAGCCGCAGAATAGCTCGCGGGATGAAAAGCGAATGAGAAATGTGACGAGTCGATGTTCAAGCTGATTTTCGATATAATGGATGAGTACAATCCATTCATGAAGTCTTACAAGACTGTGAGGGAGGTGGAGAAGGAGGAGGAGGAGAAGGCGATTCTGGAGAACAGAGCCGAGAGATCAGTTAGTATGATGTTCCGAGTGAACTCAGAAGACGATCAAAGAAGGTATCAGATGACAACAGAACAGTTTCCAATTTCCCCGTTTCCAGATACCAACTCCCGACGACAGCTGAAGTCGCAGTTGTGTATGTCGGAGATGACAATGAGATTCCCGGCGAACGAGGAATCACGATACACCAGAGAGGCGGAAAGCTCACCACAATCCGTGCGATTGATCCCCACTGTGATCCCATGATCTACCCAGTGTTCTTCCCAAAAGGAAAGTTCGGATGGAGTCCGTCTATCAACTACGCAAACGCGAAAGTCCGGAGAAGTCGAGTGTCTGTCCGCGAGTTCTACTCTTTCTATTTCCACACGAGGCCCTCCTTCAGTCCACTTTTCCGATCGGCTTTTCCAGCAGTTTGTGGTTGACATATGGACGAAGATAGAACAGGACAGACTCAACTTCATCCGATGCAACCAAGCTCAGCTGAGAGTGGAGACATTCAACGATCTGAAGGACTACGTGGACGGAGACGATCGAGGACCTGTTGGATAGCGGATTATCCTCCCAGCGTCACACACTGGCTCTCCGAGGAACATGGTAGCTCAATACCAGGACGCCATGGCGATCGTCGCCAGATTCGGCAAGCCCGACTTCTTTTTGACCGTCACTTGCAATCCCAAGTGGCGTGAGATATCAGAGTGCCTCCACGAAGGACAATCTGCCTATGATCGACCAGACGTCGTTGCGAGAGTTTTCGAACTGAAACTCAAGGCGATTTGTGACGACCTGTACAAGAAGAAGGTTCTGGGAGACGTCGCCGCACACATCCACGTCATCGAGTTCCAGAAGAGAGGACTCTCGCATGCTCATCTTCTGATCATCATGAAGGCCGGTTCGAAGCCAAGGTGAGAAACGGAATGAATTCAAATTCACCACGAAATTTTTCAGAACTGCAGCAGATTTAGATCGAGTCATATCGGCAGAGCTTCCGGACAAAGAGAATGAGCCAAGATTGTGGGAGATCGTATCGCAAAACATGATGCACCGCGCCTGTGGGATTCACAATCCTTCCGCCCCATGTACTGACGAAAAGACGTTCAAGTGCTCGAAGGGATTTCCGAAGGTGTTCCGAGACGACGCTTCAGTCGATACGGCGTCGATGAGCAGATTGCGAACAGCATCAAGATGTCGTCGCTTTGGAGTCTCTTCCGCACTATCCGGCTCACTTCCAACATGCGCATCACTGGAGCTCAAAGCGGATGGAGAACAGAGCTTCTGACAATCGGAGATGAACTTCGAGGAGCCCCACTCACGGGAGCAATGGCTGTGCCAGAAGAGCGGAGGAGCACAGGGAATCTGGCTCAGGAGGTGTTTGGAGATGTGCTGAACAATCAATCAAGCGTCGAGGAGTTGGCGAAGCGGGCGATCATGACGCCGAGGAACAAGGAGGCTCTAAAGATGAACAACTCCATCCTCCGAATGATGTCTGGAGACGAGAAGATCTACAGATCTCTAGACGAGATCGGATCAAAGGACGATGAAAATGTGCTCGCCAATTCGAACCACTACACAACGGAGTTATTGAACGGACTGACGCCGTCAGGAATGCCACGGCACGAATTGCGTTTGAAGGTAAACATTCTACTTTTCCAATGCTCATTGATTCAAATTTCAGAAAGGAGCTATCATCATGCTGCTCCGCAACCTGGATGTGAGGAGGTCGCTCTGCAACGGTACCAGGTTCGTGGTCGAGGAGATGGGACTGAAGGTAATCCATTATCTCGACTTCCACCTCTATTCCTCATTCTTCAGGTGCTCCAGTGCAAGTTCGTCAGTGGCTCACGGCAGGGAGAGTCTGTTCTCCTCCCCGGATTCGGCTCAATTACGAGCAGAACCTGCCGTTTGTCGTCAGTCGACTACAGTTTCCGATCCGGCTGTCATTCGCAATGACGATCAACAAGAGTCAGGGACAGACTTTTGACCGGATTGGACTGCAGCTCGATGAGCCCATCTTCTCCCACGGACAACTTTACGTCGCGCTTTCGCGCACTCGGGCCAAGGAGGGAATCAAGATCGATTCGCCTTCAGGAATGACGAATAATATTGTATTCAAGGATGTTTTGTAATTTCTATATTCGTTTCTTGCCTAATCAGATTGTTTTTTGTTCGCTAATAACGTTTTATGCCGATTTGAAATGAATTTGATGATATTCATCTCGCTTTTTGTTTTCTCTCTGAACCTTATTTGGACTCTCTTCGAAAGACTTTGTTAGCCAGAAGGGGAAGCCGGCTACCTTCTGGTCATCTACTGATTGGAATGCAGAACACAGTAATTTGAAGAGTGTATTCAAGCCTTTATAACTGTTCTTTATAAAGACCTATAGGTCCAATGCACTGCCTGGACGGCAATCGTTTCCACACTTCTTCCCGATGGCAGGACATCTGGTTCACTCTTCAAGCTCGCTGTCTCGAATGATTGTAAGACACAAGATCACAAGACAGGCTCCCCCTGCATGATAGAATTAGAGGAAAGATTTTGATAATGGGAGGTGATTTCAGACAGGTAACCAAGCTCAAACCACCTGACGTCATGCTCCTTTATCAGGTGCTTCCAGTGGTCTTCAGAGGAACACGAACTGACCAAGTGCAGATGTGCATCAAAATGAGCTCTTTATGGAGCCATTTTGTGACATTTTCGTTGAGCACGAACATGAGAGTGACCGATGGAAAAGATGAGTGGGCGCAGATGCTACTCGACATTGGAGGCGGCTCAGCCAACGACGCCGAAGGACGCATCGAGCTGCCAATGGAGGTCAGGACTTCGGAAGACATCATCGACCACGTCTTTCAAGATTCGATCGCTCGCAGAGCCGACGTCTCCGACATTGCCATTCTGGCTCCGAGGACCGTTGACCTCGATGTTATCTACAGCCGAGTCCACAAGAAGATGAGTGAAACCGAGAAGGTGGGAAGACCGATAATTACCTGATCTTCATATACATCATTTCAGGTTTACCACTCAATGGACGGAGTGGAAGTCGAAGCAACGAACCCGTACACGACGACGGAGTACCTTAACTCCATCTCCACCTCTTATGTTCCTCCTCACAAGCTGTGCCTGAAGATCAGATCTGTCGTGGTCTCTGCAACGGAACAAGGCTCATCGTTCACTAAATTAGAGCAAGAGCAATCATGTGCAACTCCGTGACCGGCAGCCGCAAAGGATCTCCTGTCATCATCCCGAGAATCGACTGCTACGAGGACACGAACCTGCCGTTCAGGTTGAGAAGAACCCAGTTTCCTGTTTTCGGAAGTTTTAAAGACGCGTATTTATATAAATAAATGTTTTTTTTTAACTCGATAATCTTTTTTATGCTATAGAATCCATGAATCGATAGTTTAATAACGTACTAGGCCTTCGTACGACTACTGACTTGGAAACTGAGGTGAACAACCGCAAGGGCACTTAGAGCTAACTGGTTTATTGAGAGGACTGGGGACATGGCCAAGTACAAAGGGGTGACCACTCGAGGACTTAAATAGAGGGTGGAGATATGTGAGGAATTTAATAAGGGCGATGCTCGGTGTTGCGATGTGACGGTGGTTGAGTGGGTGGTTGTGGAAGGCGTCGGTCGGCCTGTAAACAGCGAGGTGACGGATTGTGAGCGGGGAGAGGGGAAACTCAGAGTATTGCATCAGCTTGTGGCTTGCGAGGAATGTGGATGATTGTGGCTTCGGGGATCCTTGTGATGAGGGGTGAGCTGGTTGACTTGGCTGCTCAACGAATGGTCAGGGACCATCCGTTACACCTCCCACCTTTTCAATAGGACCGTCCCTGGTCCGATCGGGAATATGATTGATGTTGGGGGGTTTTTTTTTGAAGAGCTAGATCTGGGTTCGTTGGGCGGAGCGAGAGAGGTAAGGGGTGTGTGACAGCAGAGGCGGATAGTGTGTGATGGTCTATACTGCTCTGTCTGTCCGGCTCACCCCTTACTTGCTCCTCTGCTCCGATGCGTCGATCAGCTGCCTCCACGGCTTTGACTGGCGGAGGAAGGCGATGCTGCCGGTGACGATGCACTTGTCCTTCGTTCTGGAGACGGCGACGTTGATTCGCTTCGCGTCGGCGACATATGAAGTGTCGGAGCCGGAAGTGCGGGTGGTGGCGACGAAGACGAGATCGAACTCGCGACCCTGCGATCCGTCTACCGTCCCGAGGAACGGAGTGATCTTCAGGGGTGCTTGCTCGACCTCTGTTGTGATGGCGAGCAGCTGTGCTCGGTAGAAAGTGAGGACGGCGACTGTCGGTGTCGTGTTGAGCTTCTCCACCTCCTTGAGCGCGGCCATGATGAACTCGATCTCCTTGGCGTTGGTGAGGCTCGTTCCGGCTTGTTGGTGAACACCTCCGGGTTCCATGAAGCGTATGGACGACCTGTGTGGCTGGGGAGACCAGATGCTGGGTGGGAGCTGGAGTCGCTGGAGATCCTCTGCCTTCTTAGAGCGCAGGCTACCTTTGTAGAAGAGACCAGAGAGGGTGGCGGTGATGTCCTCTGGGCAGCGGAAGCTGTCCCAGAAGGGGTATACGGGGACGGCTTGCTCCTTGTCGATGGCGTCCAGGATGCTAGTGCATCCTAGTTGGGAGACGAACTTCGGGGTCCCCTCGGGTTTCAACGGGGGTAGTTGGCGGCGGTCGCCTACTAGTGCTACGCGGGCGGAAGGGAAGGCGCCGGTGATGGCGATGAATGTGGTGACCGGGACTTGGGATGCTTCGTCGACGATGACTGTGGTCACTTTGTCGGTGGCCACCGCCAGAGTCGTCGCGAAGAAGGAGAGTGCCGAGTCAATTGTCGCTACCAGGATCTGTGGTTCTGCGATTTTCAAGAAGGCGAGGGCGGCGACCATAAACTGTGCTCGTTTCCCGTGTCGGAGTTGTCGGCGGATGCTTGGGGGGCAGCGGTTGATGTCGTCGGCCGTGACTAGACCCGTGCGGATTCCGAAGGACAAGAGACTCACGAATTCCGGTAGCCGCTGGTGGTTGGCTTGCTTGCTCAATGGGTGCTCCTCCCTCAATATCTCGCGTATCAGCTTAGCCATGAGTGTTGGGATGTCGGCGTCCGTGTGGAGGGTGGTCTCCAGGTTGTTGTGGTTCGCCGCCGTGATGAGACGGACCACACTGGGGACCTCCTTCGCCTTTGCGATGGCGCAGATGTTGGTGGTGGCGGCGTTCGTCGTGGCGGTGATTAGGACGATCGAGTCCTTGTGGCGGAGATGGTTGGCCGTGATGACAACGGTGGTCGATTTTCCTCCTCCAAAGCAGCCCTCTCCGATCATGGCTAGTGTTTTCGTGTGTAGGAGGCAGTCGGCGAAGGCTCGTTGGTCCGCTGAAAGTACGTTGGCGGGGATGGGGTACTTGCCGGTGACTGGTTGACGGGAGATACTGCGTCCTCCGAAGACGGCCTTCAGGATGGTTTCGCCTCTGCTGTTTCCAGTTGGTGGTGGATGTGTGAGAGCATGGAGTATGGGGCGGAAGGAGTCGTCCGGTGTTTGGTAGATGAGCACTTGAAGACCCTCTGTGTTGGCGGGCGGAAGGGAGGCGGCATACAGCCTGCCGATCTTGACTCGAAGCAGCATGCTTCGGGGCTCTGTGAAGGTCGCTCCCACGATGGTGACGGGGAGGGTTAAGTCATGGTGCCGGAGAACTCCGCTTTTAGCGGAGCCCCAGGCTTTTTGCGGGGGAGGGTGATGGCCAAAGGTTACCTCGAGCATGACCGTCTTCGTTCCGTCGGCTGGTGCGATGATTTGGCGTGTTGTTGCCGTGTACGTCCTCCGGTCCAGATCCGCGTTGGCGAGTGCAAGAACAGCCTCTGCCGCGAAGGCGGCCATGCGGTAGAGGGTCTTGTTGTTGTTGGAGTGGCGGTGATGTTGTAGAGCTCCGGTGAACTCCTCCTCGACTTCTTGTCCGGCGCTTCTTATCTCGTAGACTGTGCTGGCTGGGTGGGGAAGGGGAGTGATCTCCCGTATTTCACTGCAGAGGATGTAATGGTTTGATGCTTTGTCCAGAAGCGCCGAAGGGTGGTCGTACGGCAGAAACGCTGTGCCCATGTAGGGCTTCTTCGAGATAGAATCCTCCGGGAAGGTTGCGCGTGGAACGGAGGCGAGACTGCGTGAGCCTTCGACCAGGCAGTTGATGATCTTGTTGGAAGTGTTGATCGGGTGGATGAAGACGTCGGTAAGTGTTCTTCTCGGCAGGAGTTGGAACTCGGCGATGGTGTAGGCCGGAGCGTCTGAAGTACCGCCTACATCGGCCATGGTATACTCACTCGGTGTTTTCGTGCGTTTCGGGTTGGAGGCGAGCTTGGTGACCAGGAGGACGTCGCCGGGGAGAAGGAGCGTTGTGTTGATGACGACCGCGTCTGTCTTAGTTGAGTTGAGCAGACGGGAGGCGAACGTCACCCTGGCTAGGCGAAGGTCTGGTCGGTCGGGGGCGTAGATCTCTGTGAAGAGGGAGGCGGCGATGAGTGACTTTCCCCGGCGCTCGATGATCTGGTAGGGGGCGCACGAACCTTCAGGAAACCCTGCGATGAAGTCCAGTGGTTGCTTGGTGATCGTTCTGTCTTCCTTAGGTGGCTGGTCAGCCTGATCACGAGCCATTTCTCGGAACTTCATGGCATCGGCGAGTGTGTAGTGGCGTGCGAGCAGTCTGATGAGGGCATCCGTTTGGTATTCTCCTGGGGTGTCTTGCGGGGAATAGAGTCCGGTGTGGATCCCTGGTCCTCCTGCGTAGAACTGCGCCCAAGGGTGCTTCGCTGAACGTTCTTCTTTTGCCGGTTTTTCTGACTCGGCTGCGGGAGGATCGCAATTCTCTAACTCGTCAAGAGCTTGGTAGAGTTCCTCGCCTTCTTGTTCGAGGTAGCTCGGTGGTGAGTCTAAAGTCTGGTGGTTACTGGTTAGAGGAGAGATTGGCCGTGAGACCGGGTGTTCAATGATTGGGTCGGGGTTGTGAGGAAGGTGGTCCCCCGCCACTTCCGGATCCCTACCCTCGCGAACCAAACAGTAGTGCCGAGGCGGTCTGATAGATTCATCGGGGAGTGTGTAGGGAACCTTGACGACGGGTTGAGGATCAACTTCCATCACCCCTGAGTTCTCGAGGAGACTCGGGCTGGCGGGAGCGGGTCCCAGTAGCTCTTCCTCGGTCCATTGACGAGGGGAGGATCCCTCGGAACCGGGTGACAGGTCGTGGTCGGAACAAGTGCGTTTCATAGATTGAATCTGCAAAAAATCGAGGTGATTTGGGCTGGGGTAACGCGCTGCGGTAAGGGGAAAGGTCTGGGGTGTGCGTGTCTGAGGGTAGTTGTGGGGGAAAGCTTGACGGGAAAAAGAAGGGGGCGAGACGGTGGTTGCCGGGGTCACGCCTTATCAGGGACTGTGAAAAGCGCGGAGGGGGAAGAGAACGGCGGGGCTATAAGGGGGAAAGGGAAACCAAGGAGAGTGAAGAAGTGCAGGGAGAAGGGACTGTGTCGGCTGTCAGTAGGTGAGGCGGTCTGGGGCTCTGTGTGATGTGCGGAGGCTGTATCGTGGTGGGGGCGGGGCTTCTTCCTTGGTCGAGGGGGCGGGTCGAGGAGCCGAGGGTGCTGTGGCGGCTTGGTCTCCTGTGCTTTCGTTTTCAGTGGCCGTTGCTGCGTCATCAGTGGAATGTGTGGGGGACGGTGGAGGCGAGACAGCGGGCGACGGGTGGAGAGTCGGGCTTGAAGGAATTTCATCTTGTGTGCTGGTCGCTGCGTGGCCTGTGATCTCGATGAATTTCTTCACCTGATCCATGTGGACGCAGCGGTGATGTTTGGTGGGGTGAAGGATGTCCTGTAGCGTCACGAAAGGTCGGTTGACCTCAATTATCCGGTACTGTCCGGTCCATGGGAGAACGAGTTTGCGGGAAAGGAGCACCTTCGATTTGTAGTTCTTCATAAAAACTCGGTCCCCTGGTTTGAGATCCGCTGGTTTGACCGTCTTGTCGGCGACTCGTTTGAAGTTTTCCTGGGCTCGCTTGGAATGTTCGTGGGCGATTCTCCAGGCGGTGCAAAGAGTCCGGGCAATGGATTCTCGCATCGAATCGACGTCTGGGTCTGGGAGATCGGATGGGGTTGGATCGAAGATGCGATCGACGTGGAAGATCGGATCGCGTCCGAACATCAGGAAGAACGGGGTCTCGCCGGTGGTGTCGTGGACCGTGGTGTTGTAGCAGAAGGTGATGGCGGGTAGGAGTGTGTCCCAATCTGTGTGTGTTGGGTTGACGTACTTTGACATGATTGAGTGGAAGGTTCGGAACGTTCTTTCGGTGGCTCCGTTGCCTCGTGAGTGGTGCGGAATGGCCAAGTGATGACCGAGCTGAAGCAGCTCGCAGAATTCCTTGAATGCAGCGGACGTGAACGAGGAGGCGTTGTCGGAGACCAGTTCTGATATAGCGCCGTATTTGAGCACGCATTCGTTCAGGAGGGCTCGTGAGATGGTTTCCGTGCGGGCATCCGGGAGTGGTACTGACACCACGTATTTGCTGAACCAGCAGATGAGGTTCACGTAGTACTTGTTGCCAGCTGGTGTTGTCCTGAGTGAACCTGTCAAGTCCAGGCCCACCTTCTCGAATATTCTCGTTGTCGGGACTGTGAGAAGCTCCTCTCGGTTGGGTGGAATTGGGTTCCTCTTCCTCGATGGTGGCGTACGGCATGATGGTGTTCGTCCGTACGGCCTTCTGGAGAAGTAGTTCGTATTTCAGGGCGACCGCGAGGGCGTCCTGGATGGTTTTCGGGGACTGGCTTCGAGTGTGGAACTTGCTGTCTGGCTTCAATCCGTCGACGAAGGCTTCCTTGGCTTTCTCGTCGATGGCCGAGCGTCCGCATCCTCTGTACGCGGTGGTAGCCAATTTCCTGATCCGGGTGTGGAATGAGTCCACAGATTCGAGTTGAAGTTGTGTGCAGTTGCGAATTGTCTGTCTGGCTAGCTCGGCTCGGCATGGGTCGTTGGACACTGTTCTCAGGTGGGCGACCAGTTCCTCGAATGCCGCGTCGGGTTTGTCCGAAAGCAGTACGTCGGCGTTGTCTCTTGCCGTGTCCTTGAGATACGCCAACAGGAGGTTTCTTTTCATCGCGTCTGACACTGGAGTGGCCGAGAGCGCGACGGCATCGTTGAAGCTGCGTAGGAAGGTGTCGAAGTTCTCGTCCGGTAGTCCGGGAAACACCGAGATAACCCGGGTTGGTTCGAAGAGGCTGGCAATGGTGTTGATTGCGGATAAAGATGGGCTTTGTTTTGCTGGTGCTTCAGGGGTAACTGGCGACGGTGCTCTAAGGGCGCAGGTGGTCGGGTCGACCGACCTTGCAGTCTCACTTGAAGTGGCAGAACGGTCTTCTGGAGAGCTAGCAAGGTAAGTCTGTATGACCTTGTGAGTGGACTTGAAGTCCGCAATGGCTGCGTTTCTCACCTCCCTCAGGAGTCTTGTTTCCACGGCAGCTTTGTCGTCGATCCTGTGGTTGATCGTTTTCGACAGCTGGAGATGAAATGACGGTGGTGCCGTAGTCTCAGCCTCCGGAGTCGAATGTCGCGGCAGCGGATTCGACACGGGAACCGGGATCATTGTTGTAAACGTTGGTGCGGTCGTTGTCATGACGACCGGTGGTGCTGGAGTAGGCTCCATGGAAGGGAAGCGTTGGAAGATTGTCGGTGGGTTTTTTCTGAAAGAAGGGATACTGTACTTTTTTTTTAATTGTCTTTTGCGTTGTCAATGTATGACGAATGTTTGCGCTAACTTTCGTTGTAATCGTAATGTAATCAGAAAAATGGACGCGGGGTTGCGTGGTCAAGCGTGTTTGTTTTACACTGAGATCTCTCACTCTTTCTCCCGCGCCGAAGGGAATTTTTGCGTCGAGGCGACGGTGCTGCTGCCCACCGTCCTCCGGAAAAAGAACGCGCCCTAAGCGGCGTGGCGACTCACACAGGGTGCAGTCATGCGCGGTACTCTCTCTAGGCAGGTTGTCGACGATGTATCAGGCTCTTCTGATACGCCACGGGAGGGTCTTGTACTTGGAATCGCAGGAAAATTGGTTGAGCCGCGTACGTAACTTCTTCTCGCTTGCAAGGCTTAGGTTGGACTCGGATAGGGAAAGAGGGTGGGGGGGGGGGGGGTGTCTCAAAAAACTAACTAAGGCTATGCGGTGGCGGGTCGAGACTCGCTGCTACCAATAACGTACTAGGCCTTCGTACGACTACTGACTTGGAAACTGAGGTGAACAACCGCAAGGGCACTTACAAGTTAGAGCTAACTGGTTTATTGAGAGGACTGGGGACATGACCAAGTACAAAGGGGTGACCGCTCCTCGAGCCAGGAACGGGGAAAGGGGAAACTCAGAGTATTGCATCAGCTTGTGGCTTGCGAGGAATGTGGATGATTGAGGCTTCGGGGATTCTTGTGATGAGGGGTGAGCTGATTGACTTGGCTGCTCAACGAATGGTCAGGGACCATCCGTTACAGTTTGCATACTGTGCACTGTGCAGCAGCCTTTTGCTCGACAAATGTCACTGGACGAGAGTGGGGGAGAGACGCAGACGTCGGGAAGGCTTTAGATATATCCGTACGGATCCGTGTGAATGCGCTCTACCGAACAATAACGGTCTCCCAACGAATTCCTTCATTACTTCAGCGAAATTCTGTGTACTTCTCTCGGACCAACTCCGTCCTCAGTTTCCACTATTTCGTGGAAAAATCAATAAAAACACCATTTGCAGAATCACCAAATTTATTTATTTCAAATTTCAAAAAAAAGACAAGAAAATTAATAAAACAAATACACGACGAGGCGTATAGAAGAAACATCGGAATCATCGGTCCCGACGGCAGTGGCGGCATGAGGGGACGGACTGGAGCAGCGAACGCATGCGATTCGGCGACAGAGGTCGGTCTGAAAATGGGGAAGGTGAACTGCGTCTGAGCGAGAATTATCTGAAGTCCATCAATTTTCAGTATAAAGACGAACTTTATAAAACTCACAGTGCAGATCGTTGCATCTGGATTGTTGCCCTGTCGTTCCCCTTGTAAACGTATTCATAAAGGTACTTGACCGACTCAATCTGTGCGCAGATTTCCAGGTTGATTGTATCTCATGAGAAGCCATTTGTTGTACGGAACTATGTGCTGATTTGTGAGAGGGACTGGGCCACTCATCACGAAACGACCATCGTCTCGTCTTCTGTACTCCGGGTAGCCGTTCTTGTCTGCTTTGGTGGTATCACAGAAGTCCTTCGGGAATCTCTTGGAGCACGTCTTGATTCCAGTCTTCTTCTTGTCCATCATGCAAGGACTGTTCGGGTTGTGTACTCCACACGGCCGGTGAACCATATTCTTCGAGACAATGGTGAAAAGATCCGGCTCTCGATCATGATCGGGAAGCTCTTCAGAAATGAGTCCGTCGATGTCTGCCGTTGTACGCGGCTTTGAAGCATCTTTCATCGTGATCAGAACATGAATGTGAGGCAGGCCTCTCTTCTGTACTAGGACGTAGGAAGCGACCTCCCCGAGAACGTGCTGCTTCAGAAGATCGTCCAGAAGCGGCTCCACTTTCATCCGGAAGACTCGAGCCACTAAATCCGGGCGATCGGGAGGCTGCTGTCCCTAATTCAGATTGTCCTTGATCTCTGGCCAGTACGGATTACATGTCATCGTGAGGACGTCTTCGAGTTGATATCGAAGATCATTCTGACGGGCTTAGAAGATCGCCCGTCTAGAAGAGCTGCTTCTTTCTCTGACTTTGCCACCTGAAAATGGGAATGAGAAGAATGAGAAGTGATGCTCAGAGCACAAACCTCGTGCATCATCTTGTACGACTGTGCGTACAGATGAGTGCTCGCCATCAAACTGCTGAGTCGGTTCATGATGGAAGCATCACAGTTCTTATTGGCGTCGACTTGAAGTCGTTCCTGAGCTGCTTGAGTAGTATCGAGAACATAAAGCTGGCCGTAGGAAGGGCGGCGTCCCGGAGCGGGGTGGAGGGCTCCAATGCTGTGGTAAACTTGTCCGTGGATTCTGAAGCAGTACGGACCACTGCTTGAGCTGTTCCCGCCCGGCAGACTGATTTCTGCTCCTAATGAGGCGAGGGCAAGTGCTGAGTTGAACTGTCTGATGTTCTCCTGAAACGTTCCGAAGTCATTTCATTCGAAAGAGCAGACGACTTGCCTGGAAGTTTCTAGAATCGCTGTCTCTTCCTTCGAATAGATCCTTCAGTTCGTTGGGAAAGTTCTCGAACATCGGATCCAATTTGATGGTTCCAGATGAGCAACATATATTGATCTTTCCCATATCAGTCACAGTTTCACCTGAAATTCGGCGATGAGAGAGATCAGTAAAAGATAAGAGGCGAACCTTTGAAGAAGAGGGCTCCACAGTGAGAGCACTTATGATTGAGGGGGCCCAGGTGATTCCGTGGGATGAGGGTGCTCGAGAGGAACTGATCAGAAGCGGCGTTGCTATTCCGTAGAGCAGCAGGATACGGATCGTCTGGCCAGACGCTGAGCACGTGTCTCATCGTCCTCGAGGGCTTCTAGTGTCCGTTTGCTCTCCGCCTCTTTGCTCTTGCGAGACGCACCTTCTTCTTGAGTTTCTGCCTGTTCAATAATCTTCTTTCGAGCCAAGACTTTGGCTCTTCTGGCGTTCGCAGTAGAAGTGGATTCAGATGCAAGACTGTCATTTTTGCATTGAAGATTCCTTGACCTGCGAGCATCGGCCGCGTCTTCCGTCTCATTCGCCAACTGAGCTAGCTTGCACGCCAGGTTCCTCTCTCTTTGTTCCGCTTTCTCTTCCTGAGTCATTCTCTGCTCGCGATCCGTCTTGCCTTGCAGGTCTCTGGCCAATCTATGCTCTCTGGACTCGTCTCTCAGCTGAGCCTGTTCAGCCATCAGATTCTTCTTCTTCCGCACCTCTTTTGCCTCTTCCGATTCCGTTTCGTCTTCAGCTCTCCTCCGCACGCGATCTTTCTCTTGAGAAGCCTTCTTCTCTTCTGAAGTCAGATTCTGCCGATCCAGACTCTTCCGAGCAGCATCAATCGCTTGAAAAAAATCGGGTCTCGCCACAAGAACATACACTTTTTAAAAAATCGACATGCGCCTTTGAACTTTCAGTTACTGTCTGCAGTAGTTTTTGCAAAGGCGCATGTCGTTTTTCAAAATAGTTCAATGTTCGTGGCGAGACCCGATTCCTCCCACGCTCTGCCATCGCGCCACATCCAAGGAAATATATAATCTCACGAGCCCACAAAACAGTCGCAACCGAAGACTGCGCAATCCAGTCAGTAGAGGCGGTGTTAGCTGCCACGTGATATGCATTGAAAATGCAAAAATATTCCTGCTGATCGTCGAGTGCTGTTAACAGCTGTTCATCTACGAATCGACCGAATTGAGAACAGTGACAACCAGATTGAGCATCTTCATGGACGAAGAACCCGAGCAGTTCGGATGGTTTTGGTTCTCGACGAAAAGAAGTCGAACAGGAAGAAGTCGATAGAGCATAAAATGAAGCAGAGGAAGGAGAGGATGCGGTAGGAGAGAAGTGACCATGGAAAAGAAGAACGAGAACAGTCCGGATGATGAATAAAGCTTTATGAGTTGTTGTTTTGGTTCATTGGAAAGTCAACTAATTCGCCGGATCACCGGTGCAATTGCGTCTTCCGTAATACGACATGTACATTCCAAAGTAGCGGTGATGGTCGGCGATCACTAAATCCAAGTGAGCGTCGGAGCAGAAAGGACTTTCCTGTGCGTCGCACTCTTTGAAGTCGGCCGTCGACATGTCGTTGTTGTACCACACCTCCGAGCGATGATGATGGAACTGCTCCATTCCGTTGAGCGGCACGT
This sequence comes from Caenorhabditis macrosperma, assembly GCA_963932285.1. Lineage (NCBI taxonomy): Eukaryota > Metazoa > Nematoda > Chromadorea > Rhabditida > Rhabditidae > Caenorhabditis > Caenorhabditis macrosperma. The sequence goes on from OZ010620.1 coordinate 5,539,111, forward strand.
GCGGAACGATGTCTCGTTTGTGAATGACGCGGTACGAGTAGGGAACGAGGGCGTCGTGCGTGTCCGCGAACTCTTTGTCTCCGGTGCGAGGCTCTCCGAAAGTGATCATTTTGAGGTTGGAAGAGTTGGTCAGTTGGTTCGAGACGAGGTAGTTGGCGGCGAGAGCAGCCATGGAGCCTCCGAGAGAGTGACCGCCGACCTGAAAAATGTTTGATTTGTCAAGGAATTCAGCTATTTGACGTGGTAGTCATATGAGAGATCGCTCTCTGCAATCATCATCTTTTTCTGATAGCTAATTCCGAAGCACTCACCCAAATCTCATAACCCGGATATTTGTGGCTCAACGTGTTGAAATCGTCCTTCATTCCACTGTTCCAAATCAAGTTGAACGCGCGGGCGAAGTAGAATCCGACGTTTCCGCCACCAAACCAAGCGGTCTGTAATCAAAAATAGAACATAAAAGAAAGTTCATGTGCCGTTTTTACGACTCTTATCAACAAAACAGCACTTTTCCCCTCTGCCCTCTCACCTTATTCTTCGTCATCAGCTCATCGGACTCGACGAGCAACTGCAGTTTTCCTTTCGTTCCGCTGGAATGTTCCGTCTCCTCTTTATCATTTATCATCGTTTCCGCACTCACCGAAACGCGAGGATGATCGCTTTATCGTCGTGCGAGGCAAGTGACAGTCCCGAGCACGTGTCTAGGCCGTCTGTCTCGTCGCAAACGACATTGATGTGCTTCCTCAACTGGAAACATCGAACAGTCAGTGATGTCTCAAGGAAAGAGAGAAATGGATCACCTCGTAATTGGAGAACACCTTGTCGAGACACAAAGAGGCGTCTGGAGCTTCTGTAGAAGCGAAGATGGTCGGGAAGTACTTCCGGACGAATGAGTCCGAGTACTCGGCTGGAATTACAGATAATGTTGTTCACAAATGATCACTATAACTTACCATTAGATCCTGCGAACAGGACGGCAGCCAACAAGAGCACAAAGACGCGGCCCATTTTTCAGACTGATTGTAGTTGGCGAAGTTCGCCGTCGACGAGCGAGCAGACTCCTCCTCTCCTCCCGCATTATCAGTTTCTTTCTTATCACCCCCTCTCACCTTTGATCTTTTTTAGGAATGAGAGAGAATGACAGGAGACGCATTTCGTTGAAAAGCGTACGAGGAAATTGGAATGGAACTAGGTGCTTCGAAATATTTATTAAAATGAACCCGTTCTCTTCTCTTATTCTAAACAACAATCTGGTAATCCGAGGAAAAATCGTAGACTTCGAGTAAAAAGTGGGCCAGAATGAAACTGGCGGCGAATGTGATGGTCGTTTGGATGAATTCGATAAGCATGAAGCCGGCGTTCACTGAAAAATAATAGATTAGATGTGAAGCAAACACAAAAATATCTCACTGATTTTCTCGATCGTAGTCCCATTCCCCACAGCCTGAAACATGGCGACAAGTTCGTTTCTTGTTTGATTGTTGAGACCAGCAGCCGAGTATCTGGCGACGAGTGTCACGTAGAAGATGGCCCAGAGGATTCCGATGTTGACAGGGCCGGTATAAAGCATCATGGTGCGGGATGCGAGGCCGAGGACGAAGGCAACGAGCGCCACGTCGAACTTGGCGGCGGCGGCGGTTGGCGGTGTCGTTTGATAGTTGAATGCCGGGCTATTTGCGAAGCCTGTCGAGAACAGTGATTCCTGGCAATTATTGTGAGAACTGGCGGGCGTGACCTCATTGTTTGTAGTCGGGTCTGAATACAACAGTTTTGTTAGGGATATGCCAAATTGTTCAAAGAATTTTTTCAACTTTTGTAAATCGCCTTAGGATTTGTGTAAATTTTCGCTGATTTTCATGGCGCGGCTGCCACGTTTTCGCACCTCCACAATTTTATGGAGCTAAATTTTTAAAGCGTCTGTTTCTGGGACAGCCCTTGTTTTGTCAAACACTTTTATCAGCCTCAATATTTAACTTTTTAGAAAATGTCACACTCACCAGCAAGAAAAGTGTATCCTTCGCCTCCTTCAATTGCTGGCGGAAGTCTTGGTCCGTTCTCATCAGATCCATTATTCAAAATTCGATTGATTCGGCCCTCCGAATTGCCAAGTATTTTTGCGAGACGACGTTGGCGGCGCTCTTCAACAGTTAATGGACGCGCTGGCTCTTCTTGATCGGCCATGCTGAAAAATCAATGAATAATTCAATTTTTGATATGCAAAATTAGAGAAATAAAACGAGTAATGAAGAAAAGTGTGGAGAACTGTAAACGTTTATGAACTGGAAAAAATGACGTTGCAAAATTTCAAAACATTTTGGAGGACTAGAAAAGCAGTCGCAATTTTTCGGCCACTGTGTAGTGTACTTCTCGTGGACAAGCATTCCGTGTACTTTTTTTCGTGGTTTTATCTCATTTTTCCCCATTTATTTTCTTATTCACAGTTTTTAAAACTATTCACATTTCCAGGATGCTTTTCTCCTCACCGCTGCTGAAAGAAAAAGCGTTGGCACGCGGAAAGTCGATTTACCCAAAAGTGGCGGTGTTCTCCGAAATTCTGCCGCTCGCCTCGAAGAATCGCGTGTCGGCCGGTCAAAAGGCAAGAGCAGCCAGTGAGTTGCTTTTTTAATTCAAAAAGTTAAACACTGTCGTCAATGTTTTTGCAAAAGTACGCATTTCACTGCGCTTAGTAGGCTCAGAAAGCTGCAAAAGCTGACGGGAACTAGCATGCGTAATTTTATTTTTAGCGCTAAAAATGGTAACTTCCAGGTTCCTCGTGCACTCAAGAGTTGCAAGCACTATTCGGATGTCTCAAAAAGTGGGAATTTGACGACAAGCCATGCGCAAAACAGCATACTTTGTACATGGACTGCGTTCACAAAGGAGCACAGGAGGCTACAGAATACCGGGAAGCCGCCAAGAAGGTTAGCTTTTTGTAAAAATTAAATGACACTAAGGAGAACACCAGACTACTTGAAAAATTAATGTCTTGACGAACATTGTTTCAGGGAACCCTCGGAGAAACAGGCGCTGGCGGAAAACAATCGATGACGAGTGCACAATTCAACAAAATCCAAAAGCTGTTCCCCCAACCGGACCTCGGAAAGCAGCCATACCGACAAATGAAGCGACTTCCGACACAAGACTATGCCGACGACATTTTCCACCGAAAACACTGGCAAGGAAAGAGAAGTTAAGCATACAGGAGGCCTCTTCTAATTGTTTTTGTAGTCTAGACCCAATTTTTTGTTGATTCTCTTCTTTTTTTTCTTTTTTTCCTTCTTCTAAAAATTACAAAGATAAACTAGTGAAAAAATGACCGATCCCTTCCAATTTGTGTCACTTGTTGACCCCTTCTCCCCTTTTCCCCCCGCTTTCCCTGCCCTTCTCTCCAGAATCCTCCCTTTACTCCGAATGATATTCGTATTCCTCTTCCTCTTTATGCCCTTTTCAACCGCCCATCTCTGCTATTCATGCTACGGCGAAACGATCAACTCGTCGTGCTTCCAGAATGCTCGAAGTGCCCGATGGGTCGATTGTGAGAAGGGAGAGTGCCAGGTTAGTGAGCGAAAAGAGCGAAACCGGAAAAAATACGCCGAAGATTACATTCCGGAGTGAGTGTGAGCGCGGAGCGCCGCGAAATTTTTGATGAAGCGAATGTGTGAATCTCGACGAAAAACACTCCATTAAGGGGAAATGCGGGAGAAAATTTCAGCGAAAAAAATATATTTACGACAACGACGTCCACGAAGATGGGTGTGTGTGGGTGAGTTGAGGAATTGAAGCAAGTGGATACTCGTTGGACGATTATTTCAATCCGAGTGGAAGGGGGAAGTTGGACAAGAGAATTTGGACAAGAGAAATGCGAACCTGGGGAATAAGAAAAGAGTCTATCAATTCGAGATTTCGAGATGACATGTCTAGACAAAAACGTTCGTATGTCAAAAATTTTTGAACACAAAAATGTGTTAATTCGAAAAATTTGATAGAAACCACGATTCCAATTGATTCAGTACGCCAAATTCGTTCGGTTGAAAATAATTGGATCACGGAGAATTCGTTAAAACACCTACGGAGCCCATAAATGATTGAGCCATATTGAAAAAAAAAAATTCATTAAGTAAGTGAAACCGAAATGTTCACCTTCCACTAGAAGGGGTTTAATCATAGGTCTCCCTCAAATGTACTTGCTCAGAAAAGGAAACCAATAAAATTTTTAATCAAAAATCCGCAATAAATATGCCGGAAATAGATTGCTCAACTGGCAAAATAAAATCTGTCGTAGTGGTAATTGAGTCTTCCATAAAAAATTTACCGCTCTTGCATATCAACAATTATCCCGTTTGTGTTCTGAACAGCTATAGTAAGCTGGCGAAAGGTGAAAAATTGTGAATTGAACATCGGAAACTGGGAGAATTTCCAATTTAATTTATGCTTTTGGTTAGATTTACGAGAAATCGCTACGAGACCCACTGTCGGAGAGCTCGACTTTTTTCGCAGTGGGTCTCGGAACGATCTCTCGCAAATCTATAAAGATGCCTTCGATGGACTTTCGCAGCTTTTTTCACAGAATTTGTATAAGGAAAACAATTTCATACAAGTCGTCCAAAAAGAAAGTTCGAATAGGAATTTTGTGCTGTTCTAGTCCCCAATTTCAGAAGTTCTCACTGAAACAGAAACAGTTTGCAGGTCTGGTCGCTATTCTCCTCCGACGCCCCCTCCAACGTCTACATGTTCGAGCGATCATGCAGCGGCGTGTGCGAGCCGGGATGCGTCGAGATCAGCGACATGGGTCATCGGTTCACGAGTTGCTCGACGTGCTGCTCTTCCAACTTCTGCAACGTCGGCTCTCCCGCCGCCGCCTCCTTTCACTTCTCATTATCCTTTATTGTTTCACTTTGTCTCCTCCTCCCGCCGTCTCTTTTGTCTCTGTCGCCCCAATAAAATGTTGGTGACGAAGCCGCCATCATCATCATCATCGCCGTCGTCGTCGTTTTCTCCTTTCGAAAGCGAAGCTTATTTACCTTCACGTCTCCTCCTCCTCTTTCCTTCATTTCCAGACACTCTCTCGAGAGAGAGAGAGTGTTCGAGGCGAAGAGACGCAGGTCCGACGAGAGAGTTTCTCTCTTCGTCTCCTTCGCCTCCTTCGCGCACTTCTAGCCTCCCCGAAACGAGCAGCGAGAAGCGGAAAAGTGTGGTTGCTCACACCCCTTTTCGGCCTGTGCTCTTCATTATCCCCCCGCCCCTAATCCCCCCTTCTTCCCCCCGTGTGTATGTGTGCTCATCGTTTCTCATCACCTTCTTCTCCAACTCTCTCTCTCCCTCTCGCTTCCACTCGATCTACTTTGATAAGGTTTCTGTTTCGAATGATCTTCTTGATGAATCATTGACTCATAGTTCCCTAGTTCCAAATTTCTTACCAGTACCCACTGCGTCATTAGTCCTTCATTAGCAAGACACCCCCAAAAGTCTCCCCAGAGTCCTTGTTCCCGAAAGACGAAAAGATAGGAATAGAACCAGACACCCCATATATAGACATAAAGAGCCGCCGGCGGGTTCACCCAATGAACTCGTTGTTTTCACCGTGTCGATTTGCTTCTCGACGAGAAATGCTCGGCCCCCCGCAGGCGCCGCGAGAGAGAAAGAAAATGATTAATTTGAAAGTGAGACCGAGAGATTAGTCTTCTCGAAACGTTCTCATTAGCGCCGAAGAGAGGGAGGCTGGCGGGTTTTTCGAGAATTTCCATTTTTGTCTTCGTCGCGAGCATGAGCTTTGGAGCAGAGTTGGGCGGAGTCAAAATGTCTCCGACCGAAATAGTGACGCCGGAACCCGAAATACCGTAAACTTCAACCGGAATCCGGAACTCGGGACTGATAGAACATTTTGATCCGGAAACCGGAAGCCAACTTTGCCACATGCTAACTTTCACATTATTATCATATCAAAGCGAAACTGATCTAAGGACGGTCTCTGAGATACTTTTCGATCTGGTCCGGAAGCCCTAAACCGGAATCCGGACATTGGGAACCGAAATCACAAAAAAGGTCAAAAATGGGTTCCACCAACCTCTGCTTCGTAGCCTCTGTGTCGGCGCGAGTCTCGCAACGAAACGAACGATGAGACAGTGTGCGGATTTGGAAACGCAGACAGCTAGAGACGTTTGCCTCTCAATCGCCCTTTTTGGCTCTAATAATAATATTATTGTTATATAACTACACCAAATTCAAGTTTCACTTCGTACTTCGTGTCTCCTAAATTTCACGATCCAATCTAAACTTCTGTGAAAAAAAGAGCGTGCAAACAGTAGAGACGCAGACACCGATGGAGTAGAGAAGCGCGTTTGCGTTGATGGCGAACAGAAGTTCCTAGAGCCTATTCTTGACAAGGAACTGTATGTGAAATTGCGGTTTCCAACATTTTTGAATGAAACAAGTCTCAACACTTCCTTCGATTCGATTTGTTCGTGACGACACTCAAAGCAGTTTTTCCAGAGTCTCCCCATCTCCTCATCTCGACAGTTCTCCATGTCAGTGACGTCATTCCTCCGTCGCTTCTCGATCGACGTCGAGAATGCGCAGGCAGGCGGCTCCTCGTCCTCTTCTGCGCCCGGCTCCGCGTCGAGCAGTGGGCCGACGAAACGACGCGGAAGGATCGCGGCGTCGATCGATTCCGCGAGACGGAGGTTCTCTTTGCAACACGGCTCCGGTGCGGGAGGCAATCAGGATCCCGTCCATCTCCAGTCGATCGCCCTCCGAGGAAGAGGTCGGGGCGAGAATGGAAGTCTTCCCGATCTGATCGAGGTGAGTTCTTTGAGAAACATTTCTAATGATGGCGAGCAACAGAGAGAATTGGGTCCAACGGTTTATGGCAATGTTTTGAAACAGGGAAACTGTTCAGCGCCGCAAAAAAAACCACCATTTCCGGACAATACCACGCCGAAAACGAATTTTGTCGACATCTGAAAACTTGGAACTTTGCGAAATCGCGCTCTATCGGAAAATGTGGGTCTCGGAACGCTTTTCCGAAAATGTTGTATAAGGCGGTTGTGAAAAGTGTTCGAATCGCAGAATCAGATACTTCTGGTACTCCTTCCCTGTTCAATGGCGACCTAGAACTCGGATTTTTATTCCGAAATACCTTCACCTGTTAACTGGAGACGACTCAATTTAGATCATTTCCTGGCTAAAGAGGACTTTCAATTTCCGTTCACTGAAAAATCTTTTGACTCGCGGAGGTTTTGAAAAGAGTATTTATAAAAATATCAGCAACCTTCTCGTTCCATTTTTCATAGAAACCGACCTGATTAGACAACTGCTGGACAACTTTCCGAATTTGTGGAAAACCGACACAAATAAGTGAGACGTTCCGACCAGAACAGTACGCATTTCCCAAAATTGGAAAACTCTTGAAAAATCAAATGTGAAGTCGGAAAAAAGTCCCGTAGACCAGCCATGTAGATATTCCTAACCATCGACGAACCGGTGACAATGTTTTAAGGTGATCTTGTGAACCAGCACTGAAACAGGAACAATATTCCTTTCGGTCGTAATTCTCTTTTCAGTGAAAACTGCAAAGTGGACTGAAAAAGTCTACTTTCTCGGCACTTCCCGAAAGGATTTTTCCAACAGTGGGTCTCGCAGCGATCTCTCGTAAATCTACCCAGACACTTTGTAGCACTACTAGAAACGTAAAGACTTTTCATGTTCATCTTGTGAATGAGCACTGAAACCAGGAACTATTTGTTAATTCTCTGTGTACAAATTTCGTTTACTTTGACAGGTTAACTACTCGTTCCTCGTCTCTCGATCCACTTCTAGCCATTCTGAAACAGCAACCTTTGAACCCTTTTCAGTGAAAACCAGTCGTTGTAAATATGTGTGTGTGTGTCACTCGGACATGATGAATTCAAAAACGCATCAATTTCCATAATAGTTGCTCCTCCCCGTGCTCCGTGCTCTCTCTCTCTTCCGCTCTCTCTCCGCCCTTTTCAATAACAAATCGGAGCCAATTTCCGACGAGATCGAAACTCTTTCACATCATCATTCCTCATTTCTACACTCTTTCTCTCCATTTCTTCACTCCACTTACAACCAAAATGAGCTCCAAAACGGTACGTTTTCTAAAGTTTTCTCAAGTTGAAAAAGCGAAAAGAACTGCCCTTTGGAAAAAGTGGTAAAATGTCAATTGAATTGGAAGGGGAAAAGGGGGGAGCGGGCGGGAAGAGTCAATTAGGTTACGAGGGGAAAAAGGGGCCAAATGGGGCGAAGAGGTCTCCGATTTCGAACTATTCCCCCCACTCCTCCGAATGGGCCTTTTTCTGCACGCGCTCTTCTTTCTTTTTCTGCGGTTTCAAAGGATTTTCGAATAGATCACCTAGATCTTTCCAGTTTGATTCCTCCGGGAGATTACGTACTACCTACTAAATATTCTACTCATAACCCTCATGAATGTTACCAGTTTTAGAAGGATCTCATTGTATTTAGCAGCCTCATCTGTTTCCTGGAATGTGGGGCGATGGCGGGTCTCGTTGTGGAAAAACATAATTCACGTGAATTCGTGCAAATAACACAATTCTGAACCCTCAATCACAAGAACTGGGTAATGGTGACACATCCAAGGGAAATCTACGAAAATCACTGTTCCAGTGTAACTGTATTTGAAAATGCATTCGTACTCCCGAATTCGGCTGGTATCTTTGGGTGCAGTTTCTTGTTCGGTATTATGAGTTCGCCGCAAGCGTGGACCTCGTTTTTGGCAGGAAAAGTTTTGAAATTGTCTGCGTCTCTGATATTTACACGTTGCCTCGCTCTTTCGTTGCGGGACCTTCGCCGACACCGCGACTGCGGAGTCCACGCTCGCGACGAACTCACAATATCAAGTGCACAGTTCGTGGGAAGTCAGTATTGTCCAAGAATGATGGATTTGTAGGTGTTGGAAGGTTGTATGAACGTGGCAAGGGACACTCTCAAAGACGAGGTTCCAAAATTGTTAATCCAACCAAAACCGTCCACTTCCACAATTTTTGAGCAGGTTAAAGCCAATTCTGAAGGTTCCCCACGGTACAGTTGCACACTCATTTGGATGACACATTGTGCCTTTTCCTATTGGTTGGTAGAAGAACTAGACGAGCCGGAGAGGACTCATTATGTTTGAAAGAGCACTCAGTGTTCAAAAAGGAGATTATTTGAAAGTTCCTGTCATGATTCTTGAGGTGAAGACCAAAGAAAACCGAGTAGCATAATGTAGATAACTCCTTCCCTGGAATCCACCTAATCAAGCCGTCCAATAACGATAATCCCCTGGCTTTTAGATTTTTGAGAAAATTATCTGAAATGTTCATCTTTCATGCCACAAACAATCTTCCGTTCTCTCACAGTTCTGATAATAACAAAAAACTGAAAACCTCCGAAAGATCGACTTTTCCGATAGTGGGTCTCCTAGCGATCTCTCATAAATCTACCCGGAGGCCCCTTTGGCACTATCGAATAATGTCGAGAAAGTCGACTTTCGACACATTTTCGACACAAATTGAACATGGAAAAGTGTCGTCAAGGCGCGGAAAAGAAAATGAGCTTGAATAGGTCCACTTGCCGGTGTTGTAGTTTTCCGCTATTCCGGCCGATTGGGGTCGAAACCTGAGACCGCACTTTCAAATGTTAATTCAGAGTTGTGCGGAGTTCCAACTTCCGTCTTCCGGATTTCGGACGTTTTTGGAGCTTCGAACTTTCGACTTACGCTTTCCGGATTTTCAAGAAACCACTTCCGCCCAACTCTGATGTAATTGCTATAGACAATAACTCATCCACACGTTGGAAGTTGAAAGTCGGAATTGCGCCCAGCTCTGATCCACACCACCAATTCCTCTTATCGCTTCATTGAAACCGGAACAACGAACGAACGAACGAAATAAAAAACAGCATCCTTCGCCCCGAAGCGCATTCAAAAATTGACCTAGACGACACGCAGGGGGGTTCCTCTTCTCCTTATTCTTCTTCTGAAAAATTCCGAAAACGGACCGAAATTGCATAAAAATGCGGAAGAAGACAAGAATGGGAGGAAAGGAAGGGGGGAGGGTATCTCTCTCTCTCGCCTCCTTCCTCCCGTTTTCTCGCCCATTTTCATGCTCATGTAGATATTATGCCCCCGGAATATTCTTTTGTCCTCCTCCTCGCCCTTCTTCTCGCGAGAGAGAGAGAAACTGGTGATCTACACTTGCTCTTTGTTTTGAATTCTTTCGCCTATTGGAATCATCTGAAACAGTGACTGTTCATTTTATATTGACGAAACAGTAATTTGATTCCCAATCGAGGGTATTTTCGAGATTCTGGACCCTATTTCTATAGTTCTGTGAGATCAAGAAGAGTGTAACTTTTGTCCAAATGTCACTGATACAGTGATACACAAATTGATACAACATGTATCTTTTTCCTTTTGAAACCGGGATTATTGTTTGGAACGTTGTCTGCCCACTGGAGCCTAGATGAATTCAATATCATGAACGTTTTCGGAAACTGTTAATCACACAATCATCGAATCGTTCTTCCTTATCACTTCTCCTGTTCTTTTGCCTGTTTCGTTGATTTCTCTCTCTCTCTCGGTCTCGCAACTTACAGAACTTTTCTGTTTCTCAAGAGAGAGATGAATGTGGATAATTGGCTTACTTCTTGATTGGACAGTTGATTAATTGATTTTCGCACGGGGTGCTGAGGAAAACCTCATTTGAATTTTCATTTTTCGCGGGGTTGATTCAAAATATGCGTGTCTAACTGAATTTTCTCCGAGACTGTTTGGTGTAGAAAACACAACGATTCATTTTCGCAAAGTAATCGTCAGAGGGCAATTTTAAAAACAGTCGAAATTTGAAAAATCGTACGCTAAACCGTGTTTTCAAAGCCGTTTAGGACCTCCCAAAACGAGGTACCGTATACCGTTAGTGGAGCGCACTTGCTGACTTCGTCGGCCGCAGCACCCCGTGTTTTCGTTGCGAGACCCTTTTGTCTGTACAGAAACTACCTTTCCATGAGAGTTCCAATTATTTGTTCTGTTTCGAAACCTTTTCATTTTCTTGAATTCAAAGTTTATTTCAGTCTGATCAGAGTTGTATCCAGTTCTATTCAAACCTAATTTAATAATATTCGGCATGTCTATTGAAAGTACGCCAAGAATTTATCAACTTATCACTTTTCTGAAACGGTAAACAGCTCTCTTCATTCGTGGTAGGACCATAAACTGTTTCATCCCATTCTCAAATCGGTACGTTTTCTCTCGAACATTCGTTTCTCAACTATTTTCTCGTTTTTCTTGTCTCTTTTCATCGAAAGTTAACTGCGAGATCGACGGAAAACACATGTACCATCGAGAAACTGTGATCCCGCAACTAAAAAAAAAGAAAATGTCGGTTTCAGTGTGGAAACGAATTCTGAAAATTGTATGCGAGAGTCGTTGTATAGTGGATAGTGGCTGTATAGTGGGCATAGTGGAAGCGGCATTATCGAATGTTCGGTGGATTTCTCGTGACAAGAACTGCTCACTGGGGTAGATCACGAATACAGAGTGCCATTCTGGAAATAGACACAGAACTTCTTCTGAAAAGGAGCTTCGAGAGCTATCAGTTAACCCTCCAGAAGCACAATGTGACTACGGTTTCAAAAAAAGAAGAGTTTTGGAGCATAGTTAAAACTCTTCAATTAGTAAAAACGAAAAAGATAAAAGTGAAGAATAGAAAAGCCAAGACCTCTGTATACTAACGAGAAACCATTTAATTTCTTTCTGTTTCAGTTGATTCACAAATTTCGAGAGTTTTCAGTGTTCTCAATGATTGATCCGCATTCCAAACACTTCAAAAATTGTAAAAAACCCCAAGAAGGTCTCCATTTGAAAAATAGTGACTCAGGTTAAATATATCCGGGAAATATCCCAGGGACAGCCTGGATACTCCCCGGACGCTGGATATGATACAGATACAGCTGGGAATCCCGGCGGATATTTATTTCGTCCTCATCGATATTACTGGATGTTTTCCATCTGAGTATATGGAGCAGAGAACTAAAAGTTCTCCAAAGACATTGGAATTCATGAATTCCGTGGAACAGTGTTCCTTCTCGCAACCATAAAACCCTTTTTCTCTTCGACGAAAACACGATCATAACTCGACGTCTTCATCTCGAGTCCGCCTCCAACGCGATGATGTCGTGCATTTCCTCCAATTTTTCCAATTTCTCTCTCTCTTTTCCTCCCAAAGGAAATGTGTGTAAATTGAATATTTATGTGCTTCTCTTTCTCTGCGTCTCCTCCTCTCTCTCGCATACATCAGAAGCCAATCCAATATAAGAATGTGTGCACTTTAACCTCTCTCTTCCACATATTCCGCAACTTTTTCACAGAGAGCACTAGAGATAGAGAGACGCAGAGAGACACGACAAACATTCGTTTTTTATCATTTTATCAGCGGAAAGGCGTCGTCTTCCGAGACTAAAAGCGGAACATTGGGGAGGGAGGGGGACGAAATGAAAAAAAGTTTATTGGCAAAAGCAAGAATAAGAAGAAGAAGAAGAAGGGAAAGAAGAAGGAATTGTGTGTCATATGTTTCGAAAGAAAACATGGAAGGAGAAGGAGAAGAAGCGCTTCCTTCCCTCCCCCTCCCACATTTCTCTTACGGTTTCCAAACTTTCTTGTTGCTTTTCACAGTTTCATAAGAAAATCATAGAAGCCGAACCACGACCACATTCAGTTCAGTAGAGACAGATACCTTCATTTCCTCTGTTAGAGCGACACCCCTAACGCTGCCGGAGAATCATTATATCTCGAGACTGATGAGAGATATCAAAAAGTTATCAACAGCAAACTTGTAGATCATAACTAGGACTACAAGTTTTCAGTTGACAACTTTTTGATATCTCTTATCAGTCTTGAGATATAATGATTCTCCGGCAGCGTTAGGGGTTCCGCTCTATTCGAGGAAGAGGCAACCCGGAGTTGCAGACTCTCACGAGCGTCTTTTTTTTTTCAATTTCTCGCTTTCTTTTCGGATTTTCCACCAGTTGTCTTCGGAAAATTAATTCCCAGATTCACTGCTCTTAGAAATTCGACCTTGTCTCGTGAAATTGTTGAAGGTTCAGGAAACGCATTATGCCGTATCGAATCGTATCGAATAAATGAATAAATGCTAATTTGATTAGCTCTTACTTTGGTGTTTCTGTATTTGGAAGAAAACACGCGACTTTCGAATTTGCATCTGACTGAAGTGAACCTAGACACCGTTCCTTCGCAATTCCCCAATATTTACGGTTTCCGAATATTATCTTATTTCGGTCTTTCACAGAGAAAACGATGCTCCGATTCTTCCAGAATGATTCGAGGGCATACTGTAGTGGCAAATGGTCATGTTTATTTGCTGATTCTCTGATAAGTGGATTGTTTTCGAGATTTAAAGATTACTGTTTCTTAAGAACTTAAGAATACTTTAGAACCTCTTCTATCTCGATGGGTTCACCATTTGAAGAACACGAACATTTCACTTTGTTGGAGGGATGACAGACTGTCCGACACGGACTGCGGCATTATTTTCCAGTTCACAGCCATCTTCTGTAATGTTTTCAACTGCGAACTATCGAAAATTTCGGAAAGCCGCCGAGAAAATGCTTACTTACTACTTTCTGGAACAAATGCGCAGTGTACTATTGCGTCGCCGTGTATGCACAGTTTCAGTTAGATGTGCAGGGGAACATTTGATTTGCAGGTCTCTGCGTCTCTCGTTTCTTTTGCTGCCTAGCGACTCAACGAAGAGCGCGTTCGCATTTTTGTCAGCTCCTTCAGTCCGTGTCCAACAGTAAGAGCAGCCTTCGAGAACCGAATTCAGGTGCTTTCTTTCGGAAATGGACCGTCTTCGGAATTCCGTTGAAAAGTTGCTCATTTTGTGTCTTGATCTCCATTCTCTTCTCACTTCTGCTTCTCTGTTGGATCTTCTCTGAGTATCGTTCACTGTTACACAAGTATCATATCTAACGTTCTCGAAACAGAGACCATATTTGTGCTGTCTTCCTAGCTTCCAGTTCCGGTGTTTCCTGTGTGTCTTCTGTGGTCGACATCAATGCGACCCTTCCATCGGACTGTCCCCTCCCAACTGGCCCCCCCCTTCAGTCCATAAGTAACTTTTCTCCTAATCCGTCCACTTCACCTCTCTCTCTCTCTCTCTCCCCTCGGACGGTCGTCTTCCTCTCCCCGTCCATTCCCATTTCCCACGCATAAACTGCCCCCGTCCACGCGTGTTTTTTCGGGACGTGTCTTGGTTTTAACACTCGTCGTTTTCGTTTTCCTCCCTTCTTCTTCATCTTCTTGTTTTCCGAATTCACTTTCTTTTCTAGATGCGAGTCCTTCAAAAGTTGGGGTTTTGTTTCAATAAACAGGTGAGTCGGTTACGGGCGGAAATTGGGCTCTACTCAAAAATCTATGGTTTTCGACACCTCCAGATGACAGTTTCATCGAAACTGACCGAAATTTATGAAAATATAATCTATTTATGTTTCACGAAAAGCTCAAAAAATGCACCTCTCGAGATTACTTTGGTCCTTTAGAACATTCGTAACTGACTGTAAATATTTGGAAAGGATCTGATGTGAAGCCATCAAGCTGCGCATCTAAAAGTTCTCTGAAACATTGAATAAGAGCGTTCCTTCTAGTTATAGAGTTCGTTTCGAGGCATTCTCTACTTCTATTCTAGTGTTTCGTGTTGCCATCCGCTGTAAATGGTGGCGTTTCATGACAGTTTCCGGCTGATCTTACCCTGGAAACTTGGGGCTCGGATCTCTGCTCGGTTGCAAGACCATTTCGATGGACTCCGATAGTAAAATAAATGAAAATTTGATCGAGGCTGTAAAATAAACATTGAAGTTAAATACATGCCAAGAAAAGCTTGTCATTTTTACCGTTTCCGAGAAACAGCGAATTTGATTTTAATCTGAATCGAAAGTTTCAATTTCGTTCACTTCGTTCACCGCACTCTTTCAGCACTGACCAAACAGGCTAAACAACCCATCGCAGGTCAGGCTCAGTTTCAGGTTGTCCCCTCCCTCTGTCCCCTATTCCCTAGTCCCCAACTGTTTTTATACTGTCCCCACTTTCACGTTCCTCGAGTGCGTATTCTAACAAATAAATACAAAATTAAATTTATTTTCCCTTTTGCGCTCTAATAACGGGTAAAAAAGAGTTCATTGATGAATAATTCGAGACAAATAATATGTAAAATCCTTGTCGCTTCATTTTGGAACATGACACGCTCTATCGCAAAACGCGTTGATCGCAATTGGGTCAATTTTGAAAAATCCACTCAAAGATCGAGATAATTGTGCAGAATCATGTCGCATTCTTCATTTTCTCTGGTTTTTTTTCAAGATTTATCAGCGATTCAGCGATAAGTCCATTGATAGCAGTAGAGGGTATTCTGTTCCAAATGAAGGTGGCGAAACTGTGAAAAAAAAGAAACCATTCCAATAAATCCTCGAGACTGACTGGATTCTGGTCAAACGACAACTAATCGGGTAGCAAACCGAAAGCAGCATTCGTTGAATAACTCTCTCAAAACACACAAATTCCTTCAGAAGCGGGAAACACCTCCGGCGGCGGCATCTGGAGCGACGGCAACGAAGCGTGTTTCCGTAATTGCGACCGACAGAGACAGAGCGTATTTCCTGCGGCAGAAGAACATGCGACACAACAAGAGCAGTGTCGAAAAGGTGCGTTCCGTTTTGATTTTCCATTCGATTTGATTATTTCCAAGGGAACTATGTGTTTGGAATATTAAAACAGTTGTCAATTAGAAGTCGTTAGTGTTTCTCGCTTCCGCCACTTTGATCACTCAGTTTTCCTTTTTAATGAATTTGCTTCCGGGTTTCCGGATTTCGCAGTCAAAATGAGTTTGTCCAAAAAGCTGTCTTATCATTCGAAGAAAGTGTTTCACAGATTCACAGTTTATCTGAATCGGAAAAAGTTGTCTCTTCATGATTTTCATACGACAAATGCTTTTGGTCAGCCAGTGAAAATGATTACCCGATGTTCACTAACGGCATTTTAGCCTCTTTTCCACTCTTTATCACAATCCTTATCACTGGAATTTAAACAATTTTCCGACCGGAATATCTCGGCTCACAAGAGGAGTCAGCAGTTTTGATCCACTGAAGAGTTGCTCAGAATGACCAATGCGTCTGCAAATTTGTAGAAAATCCCCGAATACTCGCAAGTGAAAAGGGTTTCTTTGTCACGAGTGAGCAGTGGTTCGCGGATTTTTTATGGACGATAAGGATATTTCGAAATGGTTTAAATTCACATTTTCTAAGCAAACATGAATAAAGTGAACAGTTGCATTGCTCACTGATCATGTGCTATTCGTGGAACAGGGAAAAAAGGACATGAATCAGATAATATGATTCATGATGTCCCCCTTGGGAACCAGAGAGAGGAAGTGCTCTCTTGCTGCGACAAACACGTCGAACTCGCTCGTTTCTCCCACTTTTCCAACGTGTAAACAACCCGAATCGTGATAAAATCGAAGCTTTGTTAAACTGATCCGTATCCCCGTAATAACGAAACTCTACCGTTTCTGAGCACTGTGAAACTGCAATGTAGTTTCGAATTGGCAATGACTTACACGAATTTGGTGCCATTTAATGATAGTTCTCTAGAGAACAGCTGATCGATCTTTGATGAAAAACGACGTATCTGCTCCAGTTCATAAACCAAATCAACGGCGACTGGTCATTCCCGCTCAGTCTAGAAATGCTGTAAATATGAGAAGATGAATCTGAAACTTTTCTGGAGTTTTTTGAAACTCATCAACTCAGTTTTTCATGTACGTACATACTCATCAGTTGATCATGTTATGTAACGTTCACAGCATTCCAAGTAAAATCACCTAAACGGTATACGGTAAAGTTTTCGAGAAAAGATTCTCGAAAACCTTACTATTTCATCAAAAGCTCTTGAAAATTTCCGTATTACCGGAATTAGTGAATCTGTCATGAGATTACATTCTAATACTGGTTGAATAGTTCCATAAGTCCCGTCACAAAAATTTGCCTTGACATCAATTTCCCTGTCCCTCTCCGGGCCAAAAACAATTTTCCCGAAGTTATTCAAAAATAAAACTCTATTCTGAGACATGAAAAGGATGATTCGCATTCGAGAACAATTGTAGACTTGAGGATGGAATAGTTCTGATCTCATTCACTCCGGCGATCTATGGATTGAAACAAGATCTAGATCTACCTATTCGACAATCAAAACTCTCAAGGATCCCTCTCTCACTCTCAACTTTGAGGTTCTTCCGCCAGGACGTTGTCAAAATGTTCCCGTTTCCCCAACTCCTCATATCGTTTCGAAACGGTTGATAACGTAATTCTTCGAGTTGTGTCGTGTCACACGGGAAGCTGATTCGAATTTTCATTTTTTCGCGGTTCGAACTCAAAATATGCGTGTCTAACTGAATTTTCTCCGAGATTGTTTGGTGTACATAGAAGACAAGAAGACTCATTTTCGCATAGTAATTGTAGGAAGGCATTTTTGAGAACAGTCGAAATTTGAAAAATCGTCCGCTCAACCGTGTTTTCAAAGCCATCTAAGACTTCTCAAGTCGAGGTACCGTATACTGTTAGTGGAGCGCACTTTCTGACGTCGGCCGCATCACCCCGTGTTTCACCTTTCACACGGTGCCCAAGAGATCTCAGCTACTTCACATTATTCGGTCAGCACCATTTCCAGTAATTGAGAATTACCATGAACACCTGAAACACGAATCTATTTCTGCCGATATAATAGGCCATCAGAGATTGCCATTTGGAGTAAACACGCCTCTGCCACCAACACAACCTGAACAAAGTTCTCGCCGTCACTTGTGTTCATCAATCTCAATCACAGCTCTCCCTCTCTCTTTGACTGTCTGCGTCTCTTCTATCTCCCCCTCCCAATCAATCAGTCGGGTCAAAGAAATGGCGGCTCCTGCTGCTGCTGCTGCTGCGGCTGCTCGGGCGCCGCCGCGGAGTTCGTCGCCTTTCCTTCTCCTCTTCCTCCCAAGAGACGTTTCGTTTCGTTTTCGCAATGATTTATCGCCGTCTTGTCGAGAGAAGACCCCTCTCTATCTCTTCTTCTTTCTCGTTCAAAAGTGCTCACTCTGCTTCTTCTTCTTCTTCGTCTCCTCTCCTCAACTATTCACGCCCCATTCGCGCCCAATTACTTTCACACTTATTGTCATGAGGAACCAATTGGGCTCCTCCGCAGTGGCTCCTCTGCTGCAAGAAGAACTCATTGAGAGAGGAAGAGAGAGCACAAATGACACATGACTAGCCTTTCTTCTATCATCACACTCGCTCCTCCTATTATCTCTCAATGCGTTTTGAGTTGCGAAAAAAAGTGTATAGACGTCCCCCCCACTAACACATTGAGGCGCTAAACTGATTTACGGCAAGTGTACTTTGGAACTCATTGAGTGAGCAAACGCGCTCTTTTGGACTCCTACAGTAACCGCCCCATTCAAAAAGTTGCTCTAAAGTGCGTTTGTTAGAAGCGTACATATCCCCGTTAGCCGATAACTCCAGCGAACCAGGAAAAAACTGGAACCAGGAAAGATTTAACATGGAACTAGTGAACCAGGAAAAAAGCTAGTGAACCAGGAAAAAAAAAGCTAGCGAACCAGGAAAAAAGCTAGTGAACCAGGAAAACATATTTCTTTCGAAAGTAACAGAATGGTTTAGAAAAAAATTACTTCTTCGTCATATACGTATATTTGTTGAAACCTATTATTACAAGATCATCAATGCGTTCTGTTTTTTGAAAACTTCGAAAATGCAACGGGAAATTACAGATGCTTTTTCGCTAGATTTTTTCCTGGTTCACTAGCTTTTTTCCTGGTTCGCTAGCTTTTTTTTTCCTGGTTCGCTAGCTTTTTTCCTGGTTCACTAGTTCCATGTTAAATCTTTCCTGGTTCCAGTTTTTTCCTGGTTCGCAGGAGTTATCCCGTTAGCCTGGTCAGCATGCAATCCGTAGCTCGTGAAACAGTAACTTTAACGAGGTACGATGTACACTTGAAATCTGGAACTGATCTACATGAACCCGAACTAGAAATTGATTTGTTTTCATGTCAGTTAACTGGTATAACCGCTACCAATGCTCCGAAACTCTCAAGTTCTTCAAGAGAAACAGTAACCCCCTCATCGTTCAAAGTAACACCTCAGCATTTGGTTCCCGCATTGAATGCGATTTGTTAAACGGACACTTTCGAAACTGAAACAGAGACGTCTTTTGACGAGAATGTTTTCGATATGGGATCGTTTCACCTGCATTAGAGTACTGTCTCTCGAATCTCTTCTGACTACAAGCACTGTCTGTGAAACGGTTCTTTTCCAACGAGGACACCTTCTGAGACCCCATCATTTCGGAACCCGTAACTTCACAAAACCTGTTATTTCAGTTCTCAAACGGGTTTTCATCAAACGTCGTACCTTGAGCTAACGGGTTCCGATGAAAGACAAAAGTTCCAAAGAGACGGGGGTCTGCACCTTTTCCGTTGACCACAACGTGTTCCTGTTGATATTTCAATCGTATCGCACACTACAATTCTAGTAATGTGCTCCCAAATCTTCCGATTAGAAGGGCTGTCTGTGAAACAGTAACTTTTTTTTTCGAAAGCTCTCGAATTCAACTTGCGATGCTCATTTAACACATAGAATCTGGAAAGTGGGTTTCAAAGAAATGATATTTCGATATTTACCGTGTCACAGTGTCCACAACAATTGATACACTTCTCTTCATAGCTGGATATTCAACCATCTTTCAGTTTTTCCTTTTTCGCCTTTCTGAGGCTTCCATCCATCTCTTTTCACTGTTTCTATGGATCTTGATGAGTTCGCATTGGAAACATAGACTGATAGCTTAAAAATTGCATTGAACCGTTCTCCTACATTGTCTCCTCATAATCGTACTCTTGAAAACGGAACAAAAGTGTAAAAGGTCGAAGAAGAGTTCTGTTTCTCTCGTTTCTTTGATCGAAATGCGAGAAGCATGTAGCGATGATAAGATGATATCCCCCTCACGAGAAGGGGGGAGGGGATATTTGATGTACACAAGTGCAAAGGTCACTCACTCGTCAGCTGGTCACAAGTGCACTCATTTTCTATTACGTTGGACATTGGAATTAACCATTATTACAGTCCCAAGTGTTCTAGTTTTATCAAATCTGTGAAACGGAATACGTTGAACCTTGTCACTGTCTTATCATTTCTGACTGTTCTACTTACAAGGTGAATCTGAATTATCTGGAGACAAACTTAACCGGTCACAAAAACATTTGGAAGAACAGCTTTGTGGGGAAACTCTTAGGATCTTTATCAACCTCCGGAAGCCAAATTTAGCGTAAGCCTAGTGAAGATCCATACCAGATCCATCTGTTTCACAATCAGCCTATCCTCGCCTAGTTTCATTCCCATCTATACCTAAACACTTTCTTCATTTTCCGGTCCACTTCTCCTCCGTTGTCCTTTTGATTGGTGAAGATGCTCGAGACGACTCCTCCTCGTGCCCTCTTCTCTTGTTTTCCACTGAGAAGATAGATCTTTGACACTTTAGCCAATGGATGTGTTCTCTTTGAGAAACATCCAATTGATTTCTCGGATGAGTGACTCTACTATTGCATTTGCTACGTATGGGTTCTATATTGAGACAATTGCTGTTTCATCGGAAACTCTTTTTGTTTCTGCATTTTTAAAGTTCCGATGTCTCTACCGACGTTTTGTTTACAATTAATTGGAAGAATAATCCAAGGCTAGTCCCCCGTGGGTGATTGGTTGCAGTGGCCAATCAGCGTGGTGGTCGAGTTTTTCTATCTTCTACCAACCGGGCGATAATTTTTGAACATTAATATACACTGCTAAACCGCTGGCGTGTACTCAGCAGCTAGAATCGAATCTGCGTGTACGCAGCGGACACGCAGCGGGTCCGCCAGCGGTTCGCGGGTCGCCGGCGGACACGCAGCGGGTAATTTTCAGCCGCTGCGGGTACGCTGCGTGTCCGCTGCGTACCACCAGCGTGTACTCGGCGTACACGCCAGCGGTTTAGCAGTGTACAAAATGCAACTATGACATTCGTTTGAGTCCGATGCTATTATTCCAGAAAAGGACAATGTTCTACTGATTAGTGGAATGTTAGTTGAACAAAGCGCTTCGAGACAACTTCCTACACTGTTTTTTTGCAGTTTCATGAACATCGTTTGCGTGGTTCCTGTCGCGAACACTGTTTTTTTCGACGAAAACTATTTAAATACGGCAGAAAAAGCGCGTTCTTCGCGTGTTCGCGGCGAGAACTACGCGTCGCGGTCGGCGCAGAAGTTTCAACTTTTGCATTACAGATTGAGTGATAATTTTCGCCTCTTTCGAAATAGCTTGCATTGAACTTGCTCTCTCTCTAAACTGGTCTCACCTCAGGAAACGTGTGTCTTTTCGCGTCAAGAGAACCATTTTTAGCCTTGCTCCTGTGGGAAATTCACGTCATCGGAAACCTTTACCAGTGGCACTTCTGATTTTCCTGTTTCGCTGTTTTTTAAACTATTGGAGACGCATTCCGATCGACGTTGCAAGTGAAAGAAGTCTCGATGAGTAGAGAAAGTCGTCGATAGAAATGTTGAACTAGAATAGAATGGAAGACGAGAAGCCATAGTTGAACTTCAGAATCCGGAACTCTGAAAAGAACACGCGTCTTCTGAAGATGAGACACACAAAACTTCATCCGTAACTTCACCTGTTTCAAATCATTCTTTTAACCCATTCGGAGATGACGTGTTTCGTAGATTTTTAATTGTCTAATATTTACGTTTTTCCAACAAAGTCACAATCCTCACAGGAAAGTGCGTTTTTCTGATGTTTTGAAAAACTTCTTGGTTGTCTGAATTGACGCGAGTGAGGCATCGTAGAGAATGGCACAACTAGTAGCACAAACTAAAATTCCAGTGATCTATCTAGAAAATCTGAAACATGAAAAATGCGTTCTTTCCTGTCACTGAAAGCCCTCCGATAATACAGTTTCAAATACGGTACTGATAGTTTTGGATTTGTGTAGCACTGCTTAGAATGTCGAAAGTATTTCCTGTATGCTGTGCCGTAAAGCAAGGAAGCATAGAGCGTGCGTCGAATGCAATCGTGCTCCTCTGCACCATTGGTGTCTGCGTCTCACTTGTTTCCACGCTATTCCGGCTACGCAGTTTGAAATAGACATCTCGTTGGAAAGTGTGTTTCGAGAACACACCAGCTCCGTTTCACGGAAAGGGCTCAAAAATGATCAAAATGACATGGTTTTGCGCGTCGAGCCGAAACAATTCAAAGATTTCCATTTGTCTCTAAATCGACGAGTTTGTGATACTCTGCTGGAATTCATTTGAAAATCAACTGAAAATCGGTTGATTTCTGATAAACAGTGGCGCATGGAATATTCTAGACAATTGATCGTCAAAAACTTTATCACCGTTTCGAATAGTTATCATATCACTTCCATAGTCGAAGTTTGTCAGTATATGCCTTTTTCTTTCGGTGCTTCCAATAGTTTTCTCTGCGTCTCTTCTTCTCCTCTCCTCTCTCCCTCCATCGTCCTATTCCATAACCATTTGTCACCAAATTACGAAATCTGATCCATCCCGTTTGTCTCTCCCTCCCCCAAAAAAGAAACGTTTCTCTCTCTATATTTACTCGTTTTTCCCTCCGAAACTTGGTCTCCTCACTTGCACGCATCCCCTCATATCTGCCCTTTCGTCGACGACTAAATCCGTGAGAATTGGCGAGAGAAAGACCTTCTAAATTCGCCTACGTGACATGGAAAAAAGTTTGGAATGAGGGACGACTGGCGGCGATTCGGTATGTGTGTGTTAAGAAGGTGGAGACGTGAATTATTAATGAGTCCGGGGAGAGAGATGGACGAGAGAAATGAAAAGATGAGTTATGGAATGAGGAGATGGGCGGGGCGAGGGAAGGAGTTTGACATAGGTTTCTTCCTCAACAAGGATTGACCGAATATCAACGAAAAATGGTGGTTTTTGAGGCGAACATGAAACGGGAAGCTTATGGTTGAGCACTGATCTCGCTGAACCAATATCAGTTTCTTTCTTTTTTTGCAGTTTCAGCCTACCCTCTAGTTCATACCGTTTCTCGGCAATTTGCTCCTCCTTCTATATTTGTCATCGGTTTGTTGTTCTTTCCTCGCTCTTCCCCTGTTTCCTGAAACCTTTCTCATGGATAATCATCGACAGCTGTTGGTGTTTTTCTCGGTTCATTGTCTTTGCAGGAACGGTAACGTTCAGCTTGACAGTATTTGATCTCTTCCGCACTTGTCTCCCGAATAGAGTTTCATTCAAAAAGTTATGTTTCCAAGTTCCTATAATTGTGAGTAGTGACGCTTGTGTTGCTTGTGCTCGCTTGTGTGGACCAGTTTGACTCTTTCAGTTCTGCACGTTGTATGAGAAACTGAACGGTTAGGAATTGCGTCCAAATTCACCAAATCCACTGCTTTTCTATGGAAATACAGTTTCAAATACGGTACTGATAGTTTTGGATTTGTGTAGCACTGCTGAAAATATCAAAAGAATTCGCTATCCGCTGTGCCGTAAAGCATGGATGCAATCGTGCTCCTCTGCTCTATTGGTGTCTGCGTCTCACCTGTTTCCACGCTATTCCGGCTACGCAGTTTGAAATGGACATTTCGGTGGAAAGTGTGTTTGGATCCAATTGGGGAACACAACGACACTACATTGAACGAGAACCAAAATGAAAAGTTAGGAAATAATGAAACGACATGCCGTTTTAGCAGATTTTTACGATAATGATAATTTGTCGATTGTGTAGTCTGTGCAGTCTGTATCTTTCGAACCAAACCTGCGAATACCCTACCCGGTTATCTTTGTCTCTGTATCGCTGTATCGCCCTATCATGCTCATACCGTATTTCCTCGAATAGAGCGGAATCCCAAAGCGACATCTGCCGGAGAATCATAATATCTCGATATTGATGAAAGATATCAAAAAGTTGTCAACAGCAAACTTGTAGATCATAAGTAGGACTACATGTTTGCTGTTGACAACTTTTTGATATCTCTTATAAATCTTGAGATATCACTATTCTCCGGCAGCGTTTTGGGTGCCGTTCTATTCGAGCAAATACGATAACTCTGCAGGCGTAAATCAGTTTACCGTTTCAATGTCTTGTGAAGAGAACTGTCGATGGCTAATATGAAGTGAACATCAGGAATCCTACCGAATAGCAGAAAACTCCTCCGTTTTCATGGGAATCGTTTTCTGATTCGAAACGATTCCGTGTCTTCTTCATCTTGTCTCCGCCCCTTTCCGCTCTCCTTATCACTTTTATGAGAATCGGAAATTGGATTCGACCTTCAACGACAGCAAGTCTCCTCCCTATCTTCTCTTTTTTCGGTCCATTCTCTTCCGATTTCCGTCGCAGCAGCAGCAGCAGCAGTCGCGGTTTTGCAAGAAACCATACTCGATCTTTGTGTTTTTCCTTTGAAACTATTGAAACTAATGAAAAGTGCACACTGCGAAACTCTTTCTCTTCCAAATCTCTCTCTCTCGCGACGAGACACTGTTGGTGGGCGCGGAGACGCAGACGGTTGAACGAAATCTCGAATTACTAATGCACACATTTCAGAGATAGAGAGAGGGGGGTCCACACGGCGTGTGGAAACGACTCATGAAATTTATCTTTTTCCTTCCTCTTTCCCCCCCCCCCCCCCTCGAGTTCCCCTCCTGATGCTTGTGCTCTCACAGAGACGCCCAGGGACACTCGTCGCCGTTTAACAGCTTTTTGATCCGTTAAATGGGAAATTTCATTTTTTTTTTCCTTTCCTTTTCCTCCTCTTTCGCCTCTTATTTTTTGATTGGATTTACGGCTGAAAGAAGTCAAGAGCCGTTGGCGGCGCACGTGGCGGAAGTGATGTGTTTCTCGGCGGCCGGAGATGCAATTGCGCTCCATTGATAGTATAGCGCTATTTTGTTTTCTATTTTTTCGAATTTCTGTCTGCTATGTAGGACTAATTATGAAAATCGAATCGAGTTCGATTGGACCTGATTTGATAGTAACGCGAAACCGTGATTATTTGGAGTTTTCGAAAAATTTTGGAAATTTTTTATTTTTTCTAACAAAAATGTGTCAAACCATTTTTCAAGGGGTTCTTTTCGATTTTCATGCAAAAACCTTCAAAAATTGGGTAAAGACCGAATAGGAAACTATCACCCCAAATCGTCTTTTCCACGAATTTTCAGTTTCGTCTTCAAAAAACAATTGTTCCAATTGGTTCAGGCACTTCGGAACAAAACACACACTGCTACAAAATTCGTTGATCGCAGTGAAGTCAATTTTCGAGAAATTGATTATAAATTCGACTTTTTTTTTGTTGCAATTTTTAAATTTTCCGCAATTTTTTCGAAAATTTACCTCTGAACACTCGAGCAGCAGCACTCATCTTCAAACGTTTTTTTTGAAATTCTCAATGCTCAACGATGATCCGTTCGCCAAATAGCTCCAACGTGATCCAAGAGGGAGCAACATGTGATCAGCGCTTTCCCTCTCGGTTTCTGTGTGCACAGTTTCACTGCTCGTTCACTTTTTCGAAAGTCAACACGAAAGTCTCTCGAAATCTGTCGAGTTTTGCACAATTTTCGTCACGGAATAGCCCCAAAAAGGGTCCCCATTCCACTTGTCCGTCGAGATTTTCTCGCCTCTGGATGCTCTCGTTTTCTCTCCTCACACTCGCAATCTCTCGTTTCGCAACGCAACGAAACGACGAAAAAAAGAAAACAAAACAAGTTGACAATGGGGCAGAGATGAGAATTTGATTGGGAAACGAGCAGACGAAGAGGAGGCGAAAATGCGCTTCTCTCTCTTCACAAAAGGAGGCCTTCTCCCCCTCATAAGGGGGTCCCTTCTTCTTCTTCTGAAGAGAGCAAGCAGTTTGTGAACAAAATACGAAGAAAGGCGCACAAGAAGACGTCCGAGGAGGCCCCGGAGTGGGACATCAAAATTTTATACTAACTCTCTCTCTCTCTTCTACAAAGTTTCGAATTTTTCATCTCTCATCTCAAAAATGGGCAAGAATACACGAGAATTCCTCGGCTCTTTTTACTTTTACTATCGCAGTTTTTCATCTTCAGCCGCCTCCGTGTTTTCTTTTTTCGGCGAAACTCGCGTCGAAATAGATTTTCTTTCTCCAGCGGGTGCTCCATTGTCTAAACTTGCAAGTTTGGAGGTCATTTTTCGGCGAATAGCAGCAGAATTTTGCAAGTTTTGGCCAAATTTGGGAGAAAAAGTCTTTAGAAACGGCGAGATTCCAACTTCGCGCTGTGAGTTCCGCAAACACCGATACGGTAGAACCCACCAAAACACTAGATTTTACGACACCTTGAAGAATTTGAATTAATTTTTTCTTAAATTTTTTTCCATTTTTTTCTCTGAATTGTTTCTCAAAAACATGATTTTTACTGTAGATACCCACTGTTTAACTAATTATTCAAATATTTCGACCAATTCTACCGCATTTTTCTCTTCAAATTTACGTTTTCTTTCGAGTAATGAGTACTGTATAGGTTATAAAAATATTATTTTTATTTCGAATTCTGCCGGTTTCCTAGCAGTTCACACTTTTTCTCACGAATTCCAGTGTAAATTTTCAGTTTTCCACACAACTTATCTCTCGCCTACTCAAAAAATTTCTCGAGATTTTCAAATTCTCAAAAATCCAATCCTTTCTTTTTTTTGACATTTTCTTTTCGAAAATTCCTTACGATCACACAAATTCTTCTCCCAAAAAATGCGAAAACTGATAAACAAGCGCCTAATAAATCGAATTGAAACTTTCAAAAATCCAAAATATGCCGTCGTCGGCGTCGGCGTCTCAATTTCTCATCATATCATTTCGAGGTCACCTTGAAGAAGAAGAAGACGGTGAGAGAGAGAGAAAACAGAAAACAGACCATTTTTTGTGAATGTGTCCCCGCCCTTGCGAATACTATTCCCCGCTCACTGCCGCCCCGTCGCCGCCGCCTTCTTCGTAGAATGCCCCTGTTTCTGATGGCCACCCGCCGTCCGCAATCTGTCGCTCTGTGTCTCCTCGATCCGTGCACTCTCTCCCTCCCTGTATAATCCGGTCAACCCAGATATCGGCCTCGTGTGTTGTCAAAACGACGCTTCTTGTAAATGGGGTGGTGGTGGTCTAGCCGCGTCTCCTTTTTATCTTCCCCCCTCCATTCTCTATCATCCATTAGAAGCAAGAGATGCAAAAGTGGACGATGATCAAGAAGGTTGCCACGTCCCCAGACACCTCCTGCTCATTTGCATAGTCATCGAGCTCTTTCGTGAGCTATTTACTCATTCGAATTTATGAATCATTCCGCGCTAAAAGTGGAAATGTCAGTGGGGGACGCTCAAAGGTCTTGCCATCTTCCAAATTTTTCTTGAACTCGAAACCAATAAAACAAACCTCGAAAAACAAAAAAAAAACCAATTCAGAACCCGTTTTGGTCTAAAAATAGTGTCGACCGAATTCCCAGACGGTCTCACATCACGTTTTATCATCGCAGACACCAAATGTCTTCTCGTAAACGTAAAAACAAAGATGAAATCGATGCGAGTATGATGATAGCCGCCCAATTAAACTGTTGATTGTGCGTCTTCGATCTCCGCCCATCTCTCTCTTTATTTCCAATCAGTTCCCCCCGCTCTCTCTCTCTCGAATGACTCATTTTTTCCGTCCCCACACACACACACACACACACACTTTCTGTTTGTGTGTGTGAAGGGTGTAATAGGCAACGTTTTTTTTCGTTTTTTCATTTCACAAATGCCCTTCCCATCGCCTCGCCGCAAATGAGTTCGCAAGACTGATGCGAGATTGATCGGCTAGATTGCGAGAGAAATTTTCGATTTTTCACGAATCTCTGGAATTCCTCATAAATTAGCCAGTTCGGATAGGGCCGCAAACCATTTCAGGAGAATCAGAGAATTTTTTGAAAATAGAAGTGCTAATTTATTTTCGAGATTGAGCAGTCTAGATGTCTGCAGCTGATTCAGCGCAGGTTTTCTTTTTTTAGAATTCACAGAATTTGATTGAATAGGATACTGGACCAAATTCCTATCACCGCCTCTGGGAGCTGACAGAATTTCTTTGAAAAAAATTTATCCGATAGCCGATGGTAGATTTTCTGCGGGACTGTTGCCTTCTGGAGTTTCGAGAAAAAATAACTGGAAATTTTGGTGTATTTCTTTCTGATAAATCGAAAAAACTACAATTCGAAAGAGCCAATAGAGTTCAGTTCCCATTCTCTAGAATTTGAGAAATTCTTGAGATAGCAAAATTTTTGCTGCAATGGCTAATCTTCGAGAATAATTTTTCCCCAGTTGTGAATAGATATATTTTTTTCACAAATCACTTCCTTCCTAATATCCAATCCTCAAAGATCAGAGCATTTAGTTGGAAAAACGTTTCACGAAATTTTGCCGCGTCTCCTCCCACCTGCGTCTCGGCCTC
Source organism: Caenorhabditis macrosperma (assembly GCA_963932285.1). Lineage (NCBI taxonomy): Eukaryota > Metazoa > Nematoda > Chromadorea > Rhabditida > Rhabditidae > Caenorhabditis > Caenorhabditis macrosperma. The sequence goes on from OZ010620.1 coordinate 5,567,666, forward strand.
CTCTGCCACTTTTTATGTGCTCGCCTGCAGCTCCATCGGATATTTCACTCGGTTTTCTTCTTCCACTCATTTACACATCAGACCACATGAAATAAATTCTGGAGGCTCGAAAGAAGATGGAGGAGGAGGAGAAGAAGCATCTCCTTCTTCTCCTCCTCCTCCGAGAGCTCCTCCACCACCAATTTCCTCCTCCTTCCGCATCTGCGTCTCGTGATCTCTCCATCCGGTCATTCGCTCTCTCGCTCCTCCCGTCCCGCGTCCACACACACATACGCTCGCATCAACGTCCCTTCCTTATCAGTTGACACACACACTCCCCTCTCTTCCTTATCACCATCACTTCTTCTATTCCCCCTTCTCCGATCAACGTCGTCGTCAATTCTCTCATCTGTAAACCGACCCTATTCTCTGAACTGTCCAGACCCTGGATCAGTCGCACGGCAACAAAAGCGTCTCATCGGCCCGACTACCGGACGCTTTGGCACTGTGTCTCAAGGCGACGCGTATGGAGACGAAGGAGTTCGAGTTCCGGCCCGCCAAGGAGACGTCGCGCTCCAAGAGTCCCGGCGGAATCGTCGGACGTCTCTCGAATTTCGCGCGCAACAAAACACGCCACTCGCTGTCCGAGAAGGGCTCGAACTCGGTCGGCGGCAGCGGCGGCAATTGTTTTGAGCGGCCCCGAAAGGTTCGGATTCTTTGTGTTTCAAATGAGAAAGTTGGGAAGAGGGTACTGTAGAATGAGGGTGTTTTCCTGATCCGAGTGAAAAAAAAACGTCCCGTTTCAGGGAGTTTATGGGTTGTGAATTCGCGATAAAAAAGTATTCAGTTGAATAAAAATTAATTAATGGACGAAATAGGTGTTTTCAAAAAATAGAAAAAATTAAACAATTCTCAACTCTCTCATTGCAGGACCTGCTCAAAGAGTTCCAAAAGTGCAAAGAGGCGCAAGAGCAACGACTCGACCTGAGCTCGATCGACATCACGAGCATCCCGTCGCCCATCAAGGACCTCACCCAACTCACCGAACTCTTTTTGTACAAGGTAAGCGGATTGCGAAACGTTTTCTTATCAGCATGATTAATCAGCTGATGTCATTCTGCATCTTTTTTCTCCAAACAAAGAACTCTGGGCAAGTTCGGAACGAAGTCCAAGAGAAAACGGTTTCGGGAGGAATTCGTCATTCATTTGATGTCTTGAAGGAGGAGAACATTCATTTAGCTGTTTTCTCCTTCCCGACACACACACACATAAACACAAAATGGATAATTTATGATTGCCGGAAATGCGAATAACTCGCCTCCTCTTTCGCCCCCATCCTCTCCCATCCAACCATCCATCCATCGGCGGCAGCGGGGGAACCCGTTTTTTCCGTGTCATTTTCTCAATTTCATATCTCGTTATCACTTGACGCGACGACGGAAATGCCACTTGTGAGGGGGTGTGGGAGGAGGCAGAGGACACTTTTGAAATGTATTCGTTTTGATTAACACTGTTGATAAGACGGTTTCCGGGTGATAACCGATGGCACGGCAGACATTTTGGAACTGAACTGAGGGAGAGGACAAGCCAATCGATCGGAAATGAACTTTCGGATTTCAGAATAAACTGACATGTCTACCAACGGAAATCGGGCAACTTGTCAACCTGAAAAAGCTCGGACTATCGGAAAATGCGCTCACCTCGCTTCCGGACTCACTCGCCTCGCTGGAATGTCTCGAAACTCTCGATCTGAGGCATAATAAACTGACAGAGGTTCTTTTTGTTTGACTGATTTTTCCTCGGCAACGTTCGTTTTCGCAGGTCCCGTCGGTCATCTACAAGATCACATCACTGGAAACCCTCTGGCTTAGGTATAATCGAATTGTCGCGGTTGATGAGCAGATTGGCAACTTATCAAAGTGAGTTTTTCTTTGTTAAAATTAGAAATTATCATATTTTTCCCAGACTGAAAATGCTGGACGTGCGAGAGAACAAGATCCGAGAACTGCCATCGGCAATCGGAAAACTGTCATCGCTGGTCGTTTGCCTTGTATCCTACAACCATCTGACACGTGTGCCGGAAGAAATCGGAGAGTGCCATTCGCTGACCCAACTCGATCTCCAGCACAATGACCTCACCGAACTACCGTACTCGATTGGACAGCTCACGAATCTGGTGCGGATAGGAATTCGGTACAACAAGATTCGGTGCATTCCGAGCGATTTGGAGAACTGTCAGCAGTTGGAGGAGTTCATCGTGGAGAGCAATCATTTGCAATTGTTGCCGGTGAGATTTTTGTTCGAATGTGCTCATTTTTTGCTCATATCATTGATTTACAGCCCAATCTTCTCACAATGCTCCCGAAGATCCACACGGTCAACTTGTCTCGCAACGAACTGACCGCATTCCCGGCCGGCGGTCCCCAGCAGTTCGTGTCCACTGTCACCATCAACATGGAACACAATCAGATCGCCAAGATCCCCATCGGAATATTCTCGAAGGCGACGCGGCTGACTAAGTTGAATCTGAAGGAGAACGAACTCGTCTCGCTGCCTCTTGGTGAGTTTTAAAAAAATTAAGTAGTTGATAAAGACATTAGCATTTTTTTTCAAGCTGGAAGTTTTCAGAACCATAGTGAAACAGTAATTTGCTCTTTCCAGACATGGGCTCGTGGACATCGATAACCGAGTTGAATTTGTCGACGAATCAGCTCAAAGTGCTCCCGGAAGACGTCGAGAAGCTCGTCAACCTTGAGATCCTTGTCCTATCGAACAATCAGCTCAAGAAACTTCCGAATCAAATTGGAAATTTGAAAAAGCTCAGAGAACTCGATTTAGAGGAAAACGAGCTGGAGACGGTGCCCACGGAGATTGGTGAGAAACCCTTCCAGTTTCCGAAGAAAACAAATCATTTCTCCAGGCTTTCTTCAACACCTCACCAAGCTGTGGGTGCAGTCGAACAAGATCGTCACGTTACCAAGATCAATCGGAAATTTGTGCTCACTTCAAGACTTGCGGTTAGGAGAGAACAACCTGACGGCGATTCCGGAGGAGATTGGTATGTTTTTGGTTTGAATTTTAAAGTCAACGAACAATTTGAAAAATACCTATTAAAAGAACCACTTTACAGTTTTAGTAGATTAACAAAATCGAAAAAAAAATACTACTTCACGATTTGACTTCTAAAAAGTCAATGTGATAAGAAAGAAGTGTTTGAAAGTAGGAAAATCTGACGCCAGGGAGCCGATTTCTGTGAAAATTCGAATAACATGTGCAGCGTTCCTTCTTCAATTTTGTGATTTCAAACTTGAAAATTTAAAAAAAAAATCGAATTTTACCTAAAAATGTCGATCCATTCATACGAGAGTTACTCACTTTCAGGTCACCTGGACGCTCTGAAATCACTGTACCTCAACGACAACTCCTCCCTGCATAACCTTCCATTCGAACTGGCACTGTGCCAATCGCTCGAGATCATGTCCATCGAGAACTCGCCCCTCTCGCAAATTCCCCCAGAAATCACTGCCGGTGGACCGAGTCTTGTGATACAGTACCTGAAGATGCAGGGACCATATCGCGGAGTTGTGCTCACTCAGCAACAGTAGGCCACTTGCCAACAAAGTAATCCTGATGCCACTACGGGTTCGCTCTTCTGTTTCCCTCCCCGTCCTCTTCTTCTTCTTCGTGCTCTTCTCCGACTTGCGCCCATCGAACATGTTCACTATCGTCATTATCATCCCATTGAAGTTTCATCGAAATCACTTTTGCCCCCTCCTGCTCTTTTCCCCCTCTTCTAATATCATAATTGTCTGTCTTCTCGAATAATTCTTGGTACATTGAATGTGGTTTTCTTCTCCATTTTTCTCACATACGCACAAACACAAACGTTCTATTTTCTAATTATTGCCTATTCTCTATCTGCATGCTTATTGTGTACTTTCTCTCGCCTTCCCTTCCCCTCGCCCGCGCATTTGTATCTACCCTTCCCCCCTCTCGGCCCCACACGTTTCATTTCCATTTTGCACACACGTTTTCATAAAGAACACACCATTTTACAAAACTCGCTTTTTTCGCACACAGCTGCCACGTCATAAACCGCCGAAGAACAGATGACAGTGAGCGGCGGGAAGTAATAAAAGTGACTAAACAGATGTTTTTAACGAAAACATTCGCTCTCTCTTTCTTTCCCGAGGCGAAGAAGAAGACGCGGTCGCCGCAATCATTTGCGACGTTTTGCACGACGACGACAGTGCAAATGCGCTCCACTGTACTTTTGTGTAATCTCATTTCGGGTGTGCGAGTGTGCTCTATTGATAGTTTCTTTTAACAGGGCCTTTTCCCCTGTTTCAAGAGTTCATCATGCGTTTCTGGGAAACTGTTCTATTTATTCTAGACTAGCTGAATGCAAACACGCTCCATTGACAATGCTCTATGTTCCCGTTGAATTGGGACTCCTGAAGCACTCGAAGAGGTGAAAGTCGGTTTCACAAATCTCTCGTAGACCTCTTGAATCCCGCGTGTATTATTGTATTATTGTGAGTCCACAGACTTTTGTAACATTTTCCAGTTACCGTACATTTTTCCTTGAATAGAGCGGCACCCGAAACGCTGCCGTTGAATCATGATATCTCAAGATTGAGAAAAGATATCAAACAGTTGTCAACAGCAAACTTGTAGTCCTACTTACGATCTACAAGTCTACTGTTGACAATTTTTTGATATCTCTTATCCGTCTCGAGATATAATGATTCAACGAGAACGTCTTGACTGCAAACGCGCTTCATTCGAACACTAAGTGGCTGTTTCGGAATACAGTAATAGCTAATTTCGCTTGAAAGAAAACCGCTTGTCTTATAGTAGGAAATGGCACATTAGACGCTAATTTCAAGCTTTCAGACGCTCATTTCAAGCTCTTAGCGAAAGGAAAAGTGCTCGGCTCATTTGGGCTCAATTGCTGTACAATTCCTCCCATTCTTTCCTTTTCTTCGGTTGAAAGAATTCTTTCACACATATTCTTTGAGCGATTTGTATTCATGTTTGTACTTTGGTAATCGAAATCTGAATATTCGCTGAATGACTTGCAGCAGGCGTGAAACAGTAACCACCCACAACAAATATCCTTCTTCTAGTAAAATTGGTGAGTGTTTCACTCCAGTTTACTGTTTCTTCATCCCCTCATCTACATGTAACTTTGATTCACTTCGATTACAAAAAGTCAAATTATTTTATGTATTTCCTGGAATGTGGCGTAATGGCAGAGGGTGGGAGGAATCGTGTCTCGCCACGAGAACATTGAACTTTTTTGAAAATCGGCATGCGCCTTTGAAGAAACTACGGTCGACAGTAATTCAAAGTTCGAAGGCGCATTTAATTTTTCAAAAAAAGTTTAATGTTCTCGTGGCGAGACCCGATTCTTCCCGCGCTCTACCATCACGCAACATTCCAGGAAATCCATAATATACTACAATATATTCGAAGGAATAATGCATGTAATGGTCCCGCAAGAAACTGAGCCAAAGAAAGAAATAGGGGGAGAGAGAACAAAGAAAAGAAAAAGAAAGAGAGAGAGAGACCAAGTTTGATTCCAACCTGGTCTCAAAATGCTGCTCCTGCAGACACGTTTCCATTCGTTCTCTGCACATAAACAACAGAGTTGTAAGCATTCGAATGGTAATCGGTAGATCATTTCGTTTCAGACTAATTTATCTTGAACAAGACGACTGGAATCATTTTTCTAGAACCTCTGATATATTTAAACTAGCGGTTTATTGAAATTTAATGTCATCCAATTTTTTTCTTCACGAAGCTTCTTTTTTTTTTTTAAAGAGAAAGTCTCCTGAACTTTGAAAAGTACCCTTCCGTTCCGTTATTCTCCGGCATTCTCAGGTATACCACTTTCTTTTTCTACATTCACTTCTACTTCCACGGCTACCAGTCGTTTCGAATTAACAAAAACTTCACCACTCTGCTCTTCTTGTCTTCCATCAAATGTCGCCACACATAATTCTGATAGTCCAAAGTCACTTTCTCTCCCTAGATTCACTCGAAAAGTGTTCATTTTTATCACTGTTTCTTAATCTGATGAACAACTAATGATGGTTATCATGATATTGGGCACTTTCCTTGTCAATGAGATACACTCCCACACATACTATCCGATGCGATCGAAATGGCCACCGAGGAGAGCTCTGCCGGATAATCATTACATCTCGATATTGATAAGAGATATCAAAAAGTTGTCAACTGCAAATTTGTAGTCTTAGTTATGATCTACAAGTTTATTGTTGTCAACTTTTTGAACTTTTTGATATCTCTTATCAATCATGAGATATGCGGGGTCATTTCGATAGTACCGAGAACGACGGCTGAAATCAGAAAGGTGCACTCGTGTCTTCATGAATTCCAGAGTTCCGGATCGTATTTTCCTATTTTCCGTGGTCATTCTCTAGAAAAGCATCAACGTATTCGCCAAATGTATCGCCACCCATTACACTCGTCTCAACCACTCCGATTCTCTCAAAAACCTCCCACTCACAATCAGCTGCTTCTTTTTTTTCATTATTCCCTCATTTGATCGACCGACTCCTGCTTCCCCATTCCCACTCGACACCATGTCCATTCTGATAACCCAAAACCTGAATCCATCCATTTCTCACGTGGTCCCCCGTTTCCAATCATTTCTTCTTCTTCTTCTCCTCCCCTGGGAACCATAAAAACGAATTTGCAACCAACTCTCCAACATTCTATCCGAAAAAACGTGCCGAAAGAGGAGAGATTTGCGCATTCATCGCAACATTTCTAATGGTTTTCTGATACGAATCGCTTTCTCTTTCTCTCTCTTCTTGACTCATTTCGGTTTTTAGTCGCTATTCGGTTTTCCGCATTTTTGCGTGGTCTCCTCCTTTCTTTTCTTTTCTTTTCGGGTGGCTATGCTCCGAAATGAAAAAGATCGTCGAGAGTTGGAGAAGCGATGAATTATTCATAGTTCTCACTTGATTCCCTGTTTAGATTCTTGGTAAACGAACACGAACTTTGTGGATCCTTGAGAGATTCAGAGGAGCTCATTCAGCACGTCATTCTCTCTCTGTCTATGCTTTGATACTTTGACAATGTATTCACAAGTTTATCAAATCAGCAGACACCTTGTTCTTTTGAAAACTAAAAGTACACTCATTGAAACAGTGGCTGTGTTCTCACAGAACAGCGGAAAAAAACCAAGGGCACATAAACAAAAGGACACGAACTTTCGTCTCCTGTTTCATATAAACTTGAAGATTGTGGATAGAGCTCTGTTGAAATTGATAGTTATTTCCTGATCGGTTTTCCATTTTCAAGTGAGTTTTCTCTCCTTTGAACTCTCTCTCTCTCTGTCTCTTTCTCTCTCTTTCTCTCTATTCGGTGTGCTCTATCACTCCCATTTATCTTCCTTGATCTCTTGTACCTCCGTCTTGTCTTGTGCATGTTCTACAGTTCATGTTGTTTCGGTAGGAGGCTCAACTGAGAACTGATGGTATTGCAGAGGTCCAAGCATCTTCTGAAAGTTTTAGAAACTTCTGATATCTGCCTAGACCAGCATTTGTTCCCATTCAAAACGATATGAGTACAGCTTCCGAAACAGGCAAATAGAAGTGTTTTCTCCATAGTCTTTGTGCATAGTCAGTTCTCAATAACTGCTCTCACAATACTTTCTTGTGCTCAACTACAGTACTGTCTTCACCTTTTTGCGTATTCCGAACGCTGATGCAGGCAAATTATAACCATCTCATGATCTAACCAGAAAGTTTCTGCCGGCAAAGTAGCAAAAAGACAGATACGGCTCAGTTTCGGACTGGCCGGTTTCGAAAAGGCACAGTTGCGTTGGCGCAGAGCCGTTATCATCGGTAAAATAACCGAATAGAAATTCGACGAACTTCGATAATAGAAAGCCGATCGTTTCCTGTAAATCAGCACAAAAATATCGGCTCTTACAGAGGCGCATGTGCTGATTAACATCTCGCAACGATCGGCTTTTTCAATTGTCGAAGTTCGTTGAATTTTCGACTGAATTCGGTTATTTCACCGACCTTGCATATTTAGGTTTGCGAGTATAACCTCATTTTCTATTTCCAGAACCTTCCATTTTCTCCATCGCGTGTCATTTTCATGTACTTTCGCTGTGAACTTTCACTTTTCTCCACCAGAAAAACACTTTTTTGCTGATGATTTCTCGAAGTGATCTTCGTGTTTTTCTCATCTTCTGGTGTCGTACGAAGGAAAAGAAGAAGCCAAAGAAACGACGACGGCTGAGTTTTGACCAGACTGTTTTGTCGTCGAAACCAGAAAGAGAGAAAAGGGAAATAACAACATGCGAACAACAAGCGAGTGACGATTGGGACCAGATGGATGGGCGGGTGGGGGGATCATTCTTGCTGCTTTCATTCACTGTTTCAGTAATGAAACAAGTTGGAACACTAGCCAAATTGACTGATAGATCTGCTCGAGTTAGAATCGGAGGAGACAGGGAAATCACGTAAGACTACAGAAACCGCTGACAACGTTCTCGGTTGAAAACTGCCATTGTGTCTGGTTCTTTCAATCCATATTGTCCATGGAAAACTCCATCTTTCTATTCTCTCAAACTTCATTTGGTTTCCAGCTCCAAGTGATCCAAGCGATTCCTAGAAAAGACACACAGACTGCTCTCCAATCTGAGGACGTATTCTGGTAGACTTCGGAATAGTGACGTTGGACAACTAAGCCAATGGTTCCAGTACGTAGACAGACGGAGTACTGCCTTTCCAACCGCATTCTACCGGAGACAAATTGGTTTTCGAAACGAATTTGCTGTTTTCCGAACGTTTAGTGTAAATCACGTCGTGTTAGGACCCACAATCGCCGGAGACGGCTCCACTCGCCACATCCACTGATTCCGAGAATATGCAAAGTGATGGAAACCTGAAACTTGTTGCGAGATCACTTTTTCCAGACGAGTGGCTTTGCGAAGCCAAGTTCCAAGTTTAGAGACCATGACATTAACCAAATTCACCAGGAACCCAGAATACTCTAATCGAAGCATTTCACAGTATTTTTGAAAAGAAAGCATCGATTCAGTGTCCCTTCGAACTGACGGCTCATAAGGATAAATTACCTATTCCACTCTACTGTTTCTAGACATGTTCATATATTGAAGACATATGTACTTCCCAAAAACCATTCATTTATTTTTATACACTCAATTATAGTCTGACCGTTCTCATTTCCAGTCCATTGGTAGTCAGATATCCTCTTTTCCATCAAAACAAGAAAGACTTCTTCTCTCTCTGTCTTCTGACAATGTGCCTCTATAAAAACAGAAAACAAGGAAATATTTAGACGGTGGGGGTGGAACCGCGTCTAATCAAGTGCACAATAACAACAAAGTGTCACCGGAACTGGGGCCACCGATCCGGAAATCTCTGCAAAAAACACGAATTGCTTCCTCGAAAGGACACATTTCACACACACACACAAACCGAACTGAACATCATCAGAAGAAAAACACCATCGGTTTCCGGAGGGGGGAATCCGAACGGAAGCTTGTTTTGACATTTTGAGAATAGATTGGGAAGGGGGTCACAATGAAGTGAGTCCTGATTACTTATTTCTGCAGAAGAAGAAGTGCCAAGGGGGGCCGTATCATCCGTCAGTCCTTCCCAGGCGCCCTCTATGAGTTATGGCCCCTTTCTCCTCCTCCTCCTCCTCCTTTTTTCCTTTTCTTCCGGGGGCCAATCTCTTCAAGAAGAAAGTGTTCAGAGCGTTCTTCTTCTTCTTCTTCGTCCTCCATTGTTCTAATCAAATTACCATATGTCTCCTCCTCCTCTTCTCTCTCTCTCTCTCTCTCTCTCTCTCTCTCTCTCTCTCTCTCTCCTCTCTCGAGAGAGGAACAGCAGAGCAGCGAAATATTATAAACGGGTGCTTTTCCTCCTCCTCTCGCTCTCTTCCTCTCTCTCTTTCCCTATTGCGCATGTTGTTTTTTGTCCTCCTAATTGCTCTCCGCTAAGCTCCGCCCATTTTTTTGGCCGCCGAGGAGCATCAGCGGCGCCGAGAGCAAGCCGAGCGACGACGACGACGACGACGTAGATTCACTTCTTCTCGTTCTGCAATGGAAGTGGCCAACATCACCGCAATCACCACCATCACAGCCGCCACCACAACGACGACGACGATTCTGGAGGCGACGACGACGAGTGCACTACCCGCAGATGAATCCGAGTTTTATGAGCTGTCGCCTGTTGAGTTGGTGGGTCCCTTCTTCTTTTTAGTTTCAGAGGTGCTATTTGTTGGGAGGAGAGTGGGTGTGTGGGGACGTTTTTGGCAGTCATCCAGTATTTGAAACTGTATTCCTCGAATAGCGAGGGACTTATGGAATGTCAACTGGCTTTGCTATTGGAGAGAGGAGAATGAAAAGTGGGATTCAACTCTCGAAAGAACACCCCTTTCTTGTTTCTTTGGATTGTTAGGTATCGCGTAAATTCTGCCCTTTTCTACTGTTTCAAGTCGCAGACATTTTCCCCTGTCTGTAACACTGCCTGCAGTGATATCATTGAGCCTAGTTTTCGAACTGAATAGTTGACTTGTGAATAGTCACGGAATAAGCAAGATCTATTCGACTATCATAACGAAATACGATTATGTTAACCAGTTCCAGACAATCTTATCAAAGACTTTCGAAACGGCAACATTTGTTTTCCAGTCTTACTAAAACAGCTTTTGAAACAAATTCACTGTTTCAAATCGTCTCATTACAATTGTCATTTCTGGCACTCTATTGGTAATCCAAATAGCATAACTGTCTACACCGGATGTTCTGTACCCGGATGTTATTCTATCGGCTTTTCTGCAGCAGAGCACTACAAAAACGGTGTTTTTTGAAGTTAGAAATACACTTCCTTAACGATTGACGGCTAAGAAATTTGAAAGCTATTTTTCGGCTTTATCAATCACTGTTATCAAGAGGGGAAGATCAGTGGAGTGTGAAACAGTGTTCTCGTTTTGGATCAGAGCCAAAACGGTTCCACTTGAAGCTTGTGATTGCCACCACAGTAACTTCCAATTTGGTTTCGAAGTCTTGCAGGTTAATTGTATCACAATACCCATTCTTCTCTTCTTCACTGATAAGCCTTTTTTGAAACAGGTGATATGAAGAATTCATCTGTTTCAATGATGCTCTATCTCAAGAAGTGTTCTGAATAGTTCAATCGTCAACAAAAATTTCTTTTTCTCCAATTAAATTCAAGGATTCTCTTGAAAAACGCTCAACTTTAGCAGATCACACCTACATATTTCCCATTTCATTCGAGAACAGGATGTGACACAGGGGAAAGAGGCTCGTGCTGATCCCTTTTTAAGAAAGTCAATTGAATGAAAGGACGAGTAGATCAAAGTTTCTGGTTCTGGGTTCATCAAGTGTGTCTTGGTTTGCCCACAATTCATGGTTTTCCCGGATCAGGTAGATCTCGAGCATGTTCTGAGCGCTTGAGCGGCGATAATGTCACTTCTTTGATGCGAACGGAACCGCAATGAACGTTTAGTGAGAAGAGAGTGCAGACGAGCAGACGTTTTTACAAAACTATTGTCTTTCGGGGCAGAATTTTCGAGCAAAAAACATGAAAACGTATTGTTTTGTGGTACTTATAAGTCAGTAGAAGGTAGATTAGTGTGAAATTATCTGACAATGCATGCTTATGCCAATCACTCCGCAACCATTCGATCCGGAGACATGTATCCATTGAAACCGCAACTCTATGAATCCCCTTAATTGTCCCAGCTCTCTCTCTCTCTCTCTCTCTCTCTCTCTCTCTCTCTCTCTCTCTCTCTCTCTCTCTCTCTCTCTCTCTCTCTCTCTCTCTCTCTCTCTTTCTCTCTCTCTCTTTCTCTCTCTCTTTCCATCGACCAACCTTCTCCTCCCAAAATCCGATTGTACCCGCATTCCGGGAAGGATGTTTTGCCCACCCATTCTCCTCCTCCTCCCCTTTCGAATCCTCTGAAATCTCAAAACGTCACCGGATGGGAAAGACACAAAGAAGAAGGGGAGAAGACCCGTGTTGTTGATGCGAATGCAGAAATATGCACATTGGCTCCAAAACGAGAGCCCCCTTTATTTTTAGAGGGGGGCCTATCCCTCTTGTCATTTACTGAATTGAATTGGATTCCACGAGCTGTATAGTCATTAAAATTGGGGATTCTTTCCGGGAGAGGGGCTCAAACTAACTTCAAATGTTCCTCTCCGTCCGCATCGATTCAACTGGAAATGAGAGAGAGAAAGAGAGTAATTACGCGGGAGAACGGGGACAGATGCTCTGTTTTGGAGACAATTATCCCGGATTATCGGCGATGTCTGAAAGCGGCTGAAAATACGCGTTTGAGGAGAAGAGGGGGACGGATCTCTTTGTTCGAAGCAGGAACTTGTGGAAACGAATCAAAGATCTCGCGCCGGCCGTTAGAGAGGGGACTTTTTAACAGAGCTTCTTAACATTTTTCACAACCTTTTAACATAAACGAAGACGATCAGTGATCGAACGTTTTCCGGTTTCACTTGAAACACAAATCTCCGGTAACTTCTCGAACAGTGCTTTTAAATCATGTAGGGAATTTCCAGTTTTGGCAACGGTGTGCACATCAGCTAAACTGAATTCTCTAAATCAAAGTCTGTTTCAAGTTGAAGATAAAAAGAGGGGTTTAGTAACAAAGTCGATTTGAATGGGCATTCACAATGGAAACCTACCAGGCTCAAGTGTTAACAACGGAGAAGCACCCGGAGATCACTTTTGTGAAAACCCCTTGAGAACTTGGGATCACTGATATTCTTGTATCTTCTTTCAGAAATAGACCATTTCTAGACGAATGTTTCACTTTCTGATCAAATAGTGAAACAGTGACACACACAAGTTGCTTCAGTTCACCCTAATTGTTCTCAATAAGAAGATTGTTATGCATTGTTACTTAGACTTACGCGCGCATTGTTCCTCAGACAAAATCAAGGTTACCGCAAAGATTCATGCACCTAAGGTTCAGTCCACACAATATTCTAGTCTCCCTTCCTACAGAAACTACATAAAGGATCCAGAATGCTCTAAATTCGAGTGGATTATCTTGAGCCTAACTGTACTGAAAAATGAATTGAGACGATTACTGCACATCTGAGATCATCATATTTCCGTTGGCCTTGAAACAGTGTCTTCTGGATCCAGTTCTAGATATCTGTTATTTTTGCCTGAAGTGAACCTTATCCACCTCTTTTTCCTGTGTCGAATCGGAATTTTTGAGCAACGGGGCTGATGTTATCCGAATTTCAAAGAATTAAATCCCCAACGGCCACTCATCAGTAGGATACGGTTTCAGAACTCACACATTATAAGAGCCTTTGTCTCTTTTCTCAATAAGCATCGTACATATCATGCATGAATAGGAAAAGTGAATTTGAGGACGCAGACAGCTAGAGAGTGAGGTAAACGCATGTTACTGTTTCGAAACGAGCACAAATTGAAAGAGAGAGAAGACACAAAAGTAATATATGTCGTCACATACATTTATTACGTCAAAACGTTCGATTTATCTTTCTCCTCTGGATAGACACGTCATGAACTCAGCAGAGGGGAACGCGACGTCTTCAAATTGACACGAAATTGCTCTCCGTTGTGTGTGGCTCATTCCCCACTCTCTTTCCCTCTCTCTCTTTTGTTATTTTGATTTCCGCGAGGGGGGAGCAGAAAACATGTCACAAAAGGTGAAAAGATTGGGGGAACGGGTGGAAAGAGATTGGACTCTTTCCTGGACATCGAACATCATGATGGATTGGGGGCGGATGAACGCATCTGAACCATTGGCTATCAATCCTTCCGTCTGAAACTTCTTTTCCAGATAATATGGTGCATGCTCTACGCAATCATCGCCTTCATGGCCGTCGTCGGCAACCTTCTCGTCCTCTACATTACACTTTTCCGATTAAGGTGAGTCTGTGGGGGATGCAAGTGCGCTCCAATGAACAAGAGCCTTGAAGAGCGCTTTTAGTAGTTCGCAGGCTCCCACGAGTGTTACGAAACACTCGTTTCGTGTTTCGTTTTCGCATTTAGAAACATCACAAAAACAGAAATCTCGAGCATAATCTATGAGGTTTTAGAGTGCTTTTTTGGGAGGAAAGTGTTTCGAGGGGCCAGATAGTTTGAGAACCTCTTCTGGAACTGGGGGTGAAACCGAAGTAGGTGATTGTTCTTGGCCCTGGTAGCGCTTGGCAGTGGATTCTCTACATAGATTTGTCTGTTTCAATGAAAGTGTGAATTGGAATGATAAATCATGTAAATAATGTGAACCATGGTTGAACGTTCAAACCAGTCTCTAAATGGAAGTCTTCACGGTTTTGAACACTCCGTAGCGGTCTGATATTCGGCCAACGAAGCTCGCTGAGCTCCCAAAGTCAAGGGAATAAGGTCTGAGAGTTCACCGGAATCACTGAGAGCCCATTGTTCAGCGATAGAGCGCGTTTGGAACAAGATTCCAAGTGTTGAAAAAAAAATGAAGCTGACTTCTGACCGTTCGAAGACACTGTTTCACCTTCTGTAGAAATGTCTTCTGAAAATAATCATTTCACTCGTTTAGTAATCATGTTATCAAAAGAGCCAAAATAAGAGCCATGTGTAATGATTGTGAAGTGTTATTTCCTGATTCCAGAGTCCGCTCCATCACGACCTACTTCATTCTAAACCTCGGATTCGCCGATCTCTTCACCGGAATCTTCGCCATTCCGTTCAAATTCCAGGCGGCTCTGTTCCAAGTGAGTTTTGACTTTTGAAAGATTTTCGCAAAAGAAAAAGGAAATTGGGAATAAGAAAACAAGGAAATCCGATGGAGAAATTCGAGATTTTCGATAGACGATGGGACCGGAGGGGGGGGGGGTGTGTTTGCACGTTGATCTTCCGTGGGAAAATATGAAAAGAATGAGAGGGGAAATGGAAGGAGATGAAGAGCATGAGGAGCAACGAGAGGGAACGTCGAATGATTTCAGTTGATTCCAGAAGGAATTGATCTACGGGGAAGAGGCGTTTTTGGCAGAAAAGTTACCAAAGAGTGGTCTTTCATTTGTGTTTCATGTGTTCTGTTTCGTCTGTTCAAGATAACAGGGTGAAGAGGAAAATGAGGAGGACACTAGGTTTTAATCCCTTTTCATCATTTACTGTCTCAAAACATCAACTTCATGATATTAACAAAGCGAACCAACACTAGGATGTCTTGACCGAATACTTCTCAAATTTTCAAGAATATTAATTCGTTGAAACGGAAACTTTTTCGGAAAGTTTTTTTTCACTGTTTCTCAAGCTGTACTCATCAATTACCATCAATTATTGATGCCACCTATGCTTACTGTGTTTCTGTTGTCGTTGAAACCGAAAGTTTAATGAACAACACAACCTTCCCACCCCTAATCACTCGAAAATTTAAAGTTTATGAAGCGCCATCACTACGGGAGAGGCCAAAATCTTTAGGTAAGTTGAAAACTTCAAAAGTTGTTCGATAATTGGATAATTTCAATAATTTTGAACAGATTTCCAGTTGATATTCGTGAATATTTCATGTTTTTTTCGTTCTTGAAAAATTATGAAAAAAATTTGAAAAATGTTTCTTGTGCTCAACGAGCGATTCCCAAATGAAATGAACACATGGATGTCTTGAAACGGTGGATGTTCGTGGGGGGCTCACAGACTCTCTGAACTTAGGAACCACTGACTCCATTACCACAACTACTTCCCCTAACTCATCCATCCTGTTCCCCTTGAAACAGTATTTGCAGGAGTGGTTCCTGCCCCGGTCCCTCTGCCACATCGTCCCCTACGCGGAAACCGTCGCCCTCACCGTCTCCGTCTTCACTCTCGTCACCTCGGCCGTCCACGAATTCCGCACAATGTTCTTCTCGAAATGCTCCCAAATGAGCCCGAAGTCGGCGAAGCGTTGTGTGCTGCTCATCTGGATAATGTCTGTGATAGTGTCTCTTCCGCACGGACTCTTCCACAACACGTACGAGTTCGCGGACTTCAACGCAACGACTATTGTGCAGGTAAGTGCGCTCGAATGATAAAAGTAAGCGAGGGATCCGTTCAGTGCCTGCCAGTGTACCCGGATGCGGGATGGTGGAAGTTCTACAACGTCTACCTCGTCATCATCCAATACTTTGTTCCGATGGTCATTCTGGACACTGCCTACACGATGATCGCCGTGAAGATCTGGACGATGAGCAAGAACAGAGTGGAGGTGGACGAGACGAAGACGGCGAATCAGAAGGTGAGTCGGAGGCATGTCTCGAATAGTTTCAAAGTCCTTTCTCTTCTAATCAGGGGAGTATATCTGTTCCGGATGGCTCATGATAAATATGTAGATCTGTAAGAAGAAGCACTAAACCCCCCGACAACACCCCATTCTGTTGTTCAAAGAAAGTGCTCCTGGTGCACTAATGCTCCCAATTCCATTAGCGCTTCTTCTCAAAAAGGAGGCTTTTATTGGGGAAAGGGAAGATTTTCTATTATTTACAGTTTGCCCGAAAACTGACAAATGCGAAAATTCGCTGTTTCAAAAATAACCTAATATCATCATTATCCGATACACCTCTGGCGGTAATTTATGCAGAATTTGAAACAGTTGAAAAACAGAAAAAGTCTTTGGGGCTCCTGTAGCATAGAAGTTTATATAGTTTCATATCCCCAAAGAAATTAGGAATAACAATGGGAAACGGGATGT
Source organism: Caenorhabditis macrosperma (assembly GCA_963932285.1). Classification (NCBI taxonomy): domain Eukaryota; kingdom Metazoa; phylum Nematoda; class Chromadorea; order Rhabditida; family Rhabditidae; genus Caenorhabditis; species Caenorhabditis macrosperma. The sequence goes on from OZ010620.1 coordinate 5,584,388, forward strand.
CGCTTCATATCAGAGGAAAACGCGCTCTATTGCTAACTTCAGGAGAACCGGTGAACTGATTCCTTTAGAGCCAAGACGTGGAAAATAAAGACTATGAAATGATTTTCAACGGACAATGTGAGATCTTGCAGAATTTCGAACAATAATTTTCATTGCGGATGACGATTTTAGCAGTAGAGCGCACTTCTTTCCAATATGGAATGACAGTAGATCTCAGAGCATTTGGAACGAACGGGAATGTTACTTTTTTTTTGATATCTCTTATCAATTTTTTGATATCTCTTATCAATCTCCAGTTATATTATGATTTTCCAGCAGCGGTTGGGGTCTTTTCGAGGAAATACGGTAAATTGCTCATTCCTGTGAATTAAGAGATTTTGAAGCTGAAACAGAAACATGCTCCATCTTCAAAAACCTCTTTTTAAATTACTTTGTCTAGTGAAATTGGTACCAAAGGCATCCAAGCCGAGAGTCTTATCATGAACATCTGAAACAGAATCTCCTCTATCCCTCATTTCTCTCACCTTCTCCTCTCTCTCTCTCTCTCCGCACCCACTCCTAAGTTCCACCCCAATTCCCTCTCCCCTTGGTAGTTGTCATGCCCATTCTCGCAACGTCTCAGTTATCGCAGCTGATGCGAACGCTCATCATCGTCGTCGCGTGCTTCTCGCTCTGCTGGTTCCCTCTGGAGACGTACCTGCTGCTCAATGAGCTGAAACCCGAGATCAACGGCTGGAAGTACATCAACCTGCTGTTCTTCTTCTCCCACTGGCTGGCGATGAGCAACTCGTGTCTGAACCCTATCATCTACGGACTCTATAATGTAAGTGGACAAGTGTCTAATGATAAGAGAGGGTCTCGGTTTCAGACAAAGTACAACGAAGAGTATCGCCGTCTCTTCCATCAGATTGGATGTTTTTGGAGACGTCGGAAGAGTCTCAACGATTCGGTGAGTTTGGCAGGAACTAGTGTTCCTTCCCGTCTCTGATTGTCCCCATTCTTCTTCTTCTTCTGAATGTTTTGACGACGTCCCGTTTCAGATGAAGCCCGAACGTCGATGGAACTCGTCGAACGACTGTCGGGACCAGCACGAGATCGATCAGATCGTCGACGTCTCCTCCGCAACTCTCGCACCGCCCGTCTCCTCCGGCAACCATCATGCTCACTGAACGTGTACAATCCAATAATCACAATGCAAATCTTTCCCTCCTCCACCGATTCTTTTCTCGAATTCCGCGAACTCTGATTCCCCTTCGATGCAATCAATGAAATGTTCCTTTTTTGAAAAGAACAAATACGGTTTCAGGAGAGTATTTCAACAGTTTGTCTGTTTTCAAAAAGTGCTCCATGGGAAGAAAAACGGGAAAAACGGAAGTTTTCGGATCATCAAACTATTTCTCCCATTTACCCGTTTTTGATTGATTTTCAAGCGGTCTTTCCTGAATAATGATGAAATTCGTTTTTCAGACGAAAAGAGTGAGAAAAAATATGGAAAAACTACAGAAAAAAACGTAAAAACTACAATTTTTCTCTTCCAAATTCCCGAATGTTCCGAAATTTTTCGTTCGGAAATTCCGGTTCCGGTTCAGACCAAGCCTCATGTAGATCATGATACAGAATCGATGTGTTTCTGTTCAACTTCTGAAATTTGGCGAAATTTCTAAATACGCACAGTAAAATAGATTGCTTGACAAAAAGGCATTTGATGGGCTTACGAGAGATCATATCCACCGTCGAGAAAGATTGTCGCAAAAACGGTCGGTTGATTGAATAGGTTCATACTAAATATACTGTGCTATGGGGTTTTTCTTAAACAATTTTTGATTTTGAGACCTATTTTCGTGTCGGCAATACGAAACACTACCAGAAGAGAAGCCGATTCTAGGCTGGATAATGGTGTAACAACCTAACCCAACAGCACAGTCAATTCCGTTTTAATGGATGGCTCCGAACAATGTTATCTTTTGAGGTATTAGTGACGCTGAATGTAATCTCTAACACACGCAGTTCTGCCCAAAGACTATGTGTTCTCCGGTTTCACTCTGAACTGATAACCCTACCATCTTCCCATTCCGGCACTAATTATCATGCGTATAAAAGGAATAGACGCCACTGAAAGCACAGCCACTCCTGATTTTTCAAAGGCGAAAACAATTTAGAAATCGGAGTCTTTTGAGAAGTTGTCTTTTTGGAAAGAGTAAACGGAAGATTTCAATCAATCCTTTTCAATGAATCGGATTTGGTTGGTTCTGTCCACCAAGGGCATCATCTGCCTATCACCCGATTATCACTTTTGGATGATGGGCGCTCAACATTTGTATTGAATGATCACAGTTTCAGCGAAAAGATATCAAAGAGACTTTATCTTCATGCATTTGATGTGTTTTGATGTGAGTTGATGAAGCCTGCAATAAACTTCTGCCACCTGAAAACGTTGAACATTTTTCAACTTTTCCAATTCTTTTCCTTATAAGAAACGCTTCAATTTCTGTCCAGTGTCAAACGATTTCCGTTGATCTCGAGTTGTCGGCACAACGGTCACAGTTTATCAAAATCAAGTTTCGATTGGTTCACATTCGAGTATCAATCCAAAACCTTCGTTGCCGACTGAATTTTTTCACGAAGCCTCAAGAACCTTGAGCATCACAAGAAACAGTAACGAATCCTAATGCGGAGACAACAACTGCGGAACGAGACTCTGTTTCAGCTACAGCTACTGTCTTGTTGTAGGACTACAGTTTGGATTTCAAGGGACATTTAAGCATTGTTCAGGACAAGAATGTTGGTGAGAAATTGAGGGAAAATTGACAGACGGACAGACGAGTACATTTAAAAGTCAGTTTCAAGAACATAACTTTTCGAAGATACATAAACAACATGACAATGAGCTCCCACTTGTTCTTTCAAAGTGTTGGTCATTCAAAACGGACCACATAGAGTCCAGTTGAAGGGGGTTTCATTGTGATAAAGGTAACTATTGTACACGGGAAATTAACATTCCGCCCGATGTCAAACGATCAACTCTCAGTTCTGAAACACGAATCCACTTCAGGAATAGTCTTCCTGATATGCCGTGTTCTGCTGAATCACTATTCACAACTGATCCGCAACAGATACACATTTCACTGACTTTTCTTCCATTTCACTCCAGAATTGCAATTGTAAGCTATCTTCCGATAAAATCAACTGATTCTCACACGGTTTTTCTTTTTCTTTTTCTCTGTTTCAAACAAAAGTAATTCTGGAGGCAACACCGCAAATTTTTAGTTCTGATGTTCCATTAAAAACACTGACCGGAAGACAAACCGACGTTCTTGAAGTTCACAAAGTTTAGAAAAACCAGAAGAAAACATTGATAAGAAAATTGATCAATGCCAATTCCGTTCCGAAAATCATGTAAAACGGTGATTCAATCCTTCGTTTCGACTTTAAAACATTTTTTTCAAAATGTGTTTTTTTGTCAACGTTACTTATTTTCTGATTTTTCTAAGTGGTGAAGTAAAAATCTGAAAAAGTGTTTTTTGTTTGAAACCACTTTGAAACAGCGAACTCATGAAAAGCCCGTTTCCTCCCAGTCGGGGTGATGTATGCAATCTCGCTCCACCGCTAACACTCCTCGGGGTGTCCTCCCCCCCACGAGAGGGTGTATAACGCCATTCGAGAGGGGGCAACACACTGAAAATCGATGACGACGTCGTTTGGTGCTCTGTTCCTTATCGTGTCCCTTTCGCTGTTCATTCGTTTCGTTTTTCTTTTCCTATCACCTGATGTGTTTATTGATTTTTAACTGGTTTTCTTCAGAAAATGGTGAAACCGAAATCGTCATTGAGAGGCACCAAAAAGAGTGGTGCCAAGAAGGCCAACCGAAGCGCAGATGACGTCGATTCGTCTCTTCTGCAGAAGATAATATCGCTGAATGGTGAGTCGGAGGATTGGAAATCAACGAATAACGAGGGTTTCCATTTCCAGTCAAGGCCAAAACAATGTCAGCGAAGGAGCTGTCGGAGCAGAGAATCAAGTTCCCGAGGGTCACCGCGGAGCAGTGGAAACGCGACAAGCTCCACAATTTGACGGTGAACCAGCACGTGAAGAAGAGGAAGACGACGAAGAGTCTGTACGAGGAGGTGCAGACCATCTCCGGAGAGAGTGAGTCTTTTGTGATCTCCCCCAAATGAGGAGCCCCTTGTTTTGCAGTGAGCAGCGATCCGAACGTTCGAGCCAGACAGTGTCCGATATGCTCGATGATTCTGCCGGCGCCGGCGAAACTCAACCGGCACATGAGATCGCACACGACGCAGGCGGAGGTCACGTGCAATTTGTGCGGAACGAACATCAAGTACAGCTACAACCTGAGGAACCACTTGAAACTTTGTCAGGAGAAGCAGCGAGCGCTGAACCTCGTCGATGTGAGTGTTTTTTGGAGAGGCAGAGAGCGGATTTGTTCACGGCACGGCTCCCACAGGAGCTTCGAAATTTTCCGAATTTGGCTGCGCGTGGCGTCGCCTGAGTATTCAATATTTAACCATACGCGCTCTCGTAAATCGACACAAAGAACAAGCTTTAACATTGAATACTCAGTCGACGCGGTCGCAGCCAAATTTGAAAAACTGGCAGTCCGGCAGCGCAGAGCTCCCGTGGCTCGTTATTCAAATGAGTTTCAACTGAATCCTGGTGATTGTGGGTCTTATCACGAATAGTCTAGAACCCCCTACTTTTCATCGAACTGGGGACTGTCCCTATTTTTCAAAAAAAAACCTTTTGAACTTTGGAGAGCCGGTGCCGTTCGATTATAGGTTTCATTGCAAGTACTATGTCACATTCAGGATACAAGCCGCTTTCTCAGAAATCTGAATTACATTCAAAGCCTATTCCCATCACGTCACACCCACTGAAATCGAGTGGATTCCCGTTTCCCAAGTATTTCATCAGAACTATGGTCAAAGAAGATAGTTGTTTTTTATATGTTTAGAAAGAAAACATCCTTATTTTTCAACTTTTGAATCTTCATTATGAATGAAATGAGCTATTACACTTTCCCTCTTACCGAGTGGATGAGGAAGATTTATGAAACGACTATTTTGACGCGGATTGTTTCCTGCGATCAATCATTTTCCCAATTCACCAGAGTTATCAAGAACACTTTTTGAAGAGCCCTTTTTTCCTTGGTCATATAATATCTGTGTCTTGTAAACATTATTCATATCCATCTTTGAATAATGGCCATCGATTTGACACGGAATCATAAAGTGCGCGTCGAATGCGTCTCTTTATTGCATTAGAGCCAAAAAGCGCGATTGCATTCGACATCCGCACTGTGTTTCCACTTACTGTTTCGAGAACGTTTCAACTATGAAAATGATAAAATCAGTTGTTTAAAGGTTTGACCGGTCTCATACTTACATCTTGATGAACGGAGCCCTCTGTGAATCGTTCACTTACCTCCAAACATCACTTCAAATCCATATTCAATAGTCCATTTTCAGTTCGAGATCGTCAAAAAGCACTACCCAAAGTACATGGAAGACAGCAAGAAGGCTTCGGAAGACCTCTCGCGGCCGATGCCCGCTCTGCCGGCCCCGTTCAAAATGGACAAGTACGGGTTCATCACTGGCATCGACTACAACCTGCAGCTCGAAATGAAGGATTTGATCCCGAACTATAACAAGGATAAACTCGATCTGAAAATTGTGAGTTTCTCTAAATAGTTTCAGGTACTCATAAGTTCTTTTCAGCCAACTGACGATGAGAATGAAGATGACTATGAGGATGACGATGAGATTATGGAGGAGAGGGCCGACGATGTGCCAGAAGTCAGTCCGGTGGCGGAGATTGAGGAGTAGTCGAGTTGGAAACGTGTATTCACCGAATGTATTGTGGTTATCAGACCACTTGAAATGAACATTTGAATAAATAATTGCATGTATTGTTGGAGTCTTTGAGAAGCCGTTTCTTGTATGTAGGCTATTGCTTATTAATACTTCCAGGAGCAGTCCTTGGGTTTAATGGAGTTCTGAAACAGATGACGTCAATTGGCAGGCTATGTTCGTTTTTCCTAGAATCAATTGAAAGAAAACGGAGAGAGCGGATTCACTGTTTAGAGGGCAGATGAAGTGCATTTTCGGCGATCTGTGAGATAATGTTCTCGGACAATTGCGTGTTTTTCCCAAAAATATACGGTTTCCGCACGAAAATTAAGTTAAGCTTTCAGCTTTTGTAAGTTCTAGATTGGTTAAGAAATTAATGACAGGTAGATTCAAATATTCATTTTTAAAGAAACCCGAAACAGGAACATGGTGTTCGCCATTTGCCAAACATTGGTAGAATTGGAGTGATCAATGTCAATTCCCGATTATGTAGGCGTAAACCCCTCGACGAAGAACGACGACAATATTTCAAAAGTTTGAGTACACCTCGTAAATCGTGGGGAACAATCTCAATGAACCATCCGATCCATCCACCAATTTCACTTCGGGAACAATGTGGTTTACGGTATTCCATGTAATGGATATTAATCTGTTCGTGGTCAATATCATCGACACACGCCCCCAATTTCATGTTTCATGATATCCATAGATGTTCCATGAAACGATAATTGTTGTTCACACGAATATTGACTTTGACCCCTCTATATTTCAACGGAATATCGTTAATTTGTTCTTTTTTTGTGCTGTTAGCTCAGGGGCACTCCCCTCCCCATTATAATTTTCAACTGCGTTTCCCCAGAAAATTTTGTGAATTTTCGATTCCATTATTACTACTTGTTCGACTGATTTCTTCGGCGCCACTGGACATTTTTCCTGGGAAATTAGTGAATCTTTGTGAAAAGCAAGTTGAAACCGAGTATGCTGTGCATTTCTAACGACCACCGCGGACACTCTTTAGCTCAGCAGTTCGAGTTTGTGCTCACTCTGAAACCGAAAGAACCAAACATTACAAGGGTACAAAATTGCGTACGCATTCTCGAGGTCATTCTGAGCAACTCTTCAGTTGAACAAAACTGCAAAACCCTGCGTTCAACAGAATATTCCGATTTGAAAATTGCTCAAAATCCAAAAAAAAAAAAAGTTCGCTTTTTGGAAAGAGTAAACGGAAGATTTCAATCAATCTTTCTAAAGTAGGACTGCAGATTCAGAAGACGTGCTTCAGAAGCAGTCAACCCTCACCGATTCTGCCTCAGTGTTCTACCTCAACTATGGGATGAACTGCTTCCCGGACAGCACTCCCATTCAAATGAGCGAATTGAAACCGAGAAGTAATGCTGTGCATTTTGGATTCGTCTCTTTCGCATTCGCAGTCTCACCCGGCTCTCGGAACAATAAAAATAGCTGGTCGGTCGGTCGAAATCGAATTTGAACGAAGACAAAGAAAGTCCCTCCTCTCTCGCTCGCTCGCTCGCTCCATCCCCGCTCGCCATTTTTCTCGAAATTGTGCCCGAATGAGGCAATCAATCAAGTCTCCTCGCGACGAGCAATTTCACGGCTCCGCGTGTTCCTCGTCGTGTCAAAACCCCAATCGAAGGAGCAACACACAATGAGCCATTTCTCTTATTCGTTCAAATATGCAGTGGCCTCCTCTCTTCCATCACATCCATTCCTTCTCTTTTAATTAGAAACGTGTCCCCCTCTTCCCCCATCTCGTCCCCAGAAAACCTCATAAAAATGGGGGAAAAAACGAACAAAACTTGGCCCTCATCAACGGCTCCCCGGGGAACCGGCCAATGGCAACACAAACGAACGAGAAGAGAAGAGAGAGCTCATCTTTCCTGAAGCTTTTTGACGAGTTGAAAGTGTCACAGATAAACGACGGCGTATGGCTTCTTCTTCTTCGAGTTTTTTTTAGTTTCCGGCTCTTTTTCTCTCTGGTCTTCCTTTCACGGGGGAATACTTGTATTCCCCGTGAAGCATTCCGAACATCTTTGACCTTCTTCTCTAGATCCTCTGAAACAGTCAAATGAACCGATGGAGTCCATTGTTGGAACAGCTATTCACGGAAAAGGTTGTACAATGTAGTCGTTCATACAATATTAGTTCTTTAGCTTTTTCCACTTTACCAGAAGAAGGAGAAACAGTGAAAGACTCGATTGCCTATCGAGCATTCGCCTATTCTTTGCCGGACTTGTTACCTCTGTTTCTCACACATGCACTGCAGTCGCCTAATTTTGTTGCTAATTTGAAATTGTCCACGAAGCGCCAAAGGCGACGTGAAAAATTAAAATTTGAATTTCGCACGCTTCGGTATTCGCTGCGTATCGACTCAATGATACGGAGCCATTGACGTTTTTGTGGGACTGTGCAAACACGATCACGTCAAAATACACATTATCGTAGGATTATGAATAAGTATTTTGGGAGTCTCGCGTGACATTTGATACTCAGTCAAAGCAGCGAAATTGCCGATTATCAAAAGAGCATGATCGTGATCTTATTTTGTTAATTCGAAACAGTGAACTTGGAAAAGTGAAGAAAACCACTAACTTCAACTTTTGAGCTTTCTGGCACAATTCGTCCATTTCCTCGACTAGAAGTTCTTTCCGTTTCAGTTGCGCATTCCAAAGTAAGAACAACATCCACTTCTCACATAAAGCTCTGAAACGGGGAGAAATGGGAACAAACATTCGGGGACACCTAAGATAGCTGGAAACTTTGAATCCAGTGCCGAACAGTGGAAATCCCACCGACATTCTTCACTGTTTCACACTCAACGTAACAATATTCCAAACGGAATCTCACTAATCTTCAGGTCGTCAATTTGTTGAACTTAAAGATTCTTCGAGAAGTCGCCAACAGTCCCTCTGAAACAGTCCTCCCCCCATTCCACATTTCGCTCATCCACCAGCTCAAAACAAACCGTAATCCGTGGGCCCCACCGTTTAGCAGTCTCTTGTCGCGTGCGCAAATCCGTGAACCAACAAACGAGACGGTCGCTTCGTTCATTCTAATTAACCCAATTTCCTGGCCGAATTTCCGTTTGATGATGCAACACAAGCAGGTGGCAGATGGCCGGCGGGACCATGCCGCAAGGATCCTTCTCTCTCACAGATTGCCATCTTTATTCACAATGTTATGACTGGGTGTTAGTCTGGGAAACACGAATGATCTGATAGCGAATGCCGATGGTCAAGGTGAATGTTCAAAGAGAGAGATGACGAGGTGGTACTACCATGTCAGTTGTTGTTACTGTTTCTATTACCTTTTTTGAGTTCTCCGGTTCTACGTTTGGTGCTCAATCACTTTACTCGTTGTCCAACATTTCAAAGTAGTTGATTCAAAGTAAAGATCACAACTAGACGTGAACGTTCACCATTTTGTTGAAACAGTTACTATTTTCCTTACTTTTCAGTAGTCACTTTTGAGCTCTATTTCGAAAACAGGACCTTCTGTTTCCTAGACTGAAAAGCGTGAACGGTTCCATCGGACGTTTTCCGAATTTTGAACCGTCCAGGTGGGAAAGTTCATAGGTGACGATGTTTCCTACATGAAATCACAACCCTCATATAGTATCAACTTCCACCCTCATCCGTCATTCTGGAGAGCCCGAGAACCTAGAGAATGTTCGATTTCCTTCTCCCTCTTTTGAATTTAGAACAAGAATACGTTAAAAGGAGAGGCTAGAATGCCATCAGTGGATTCAGAATGCTCTTTTTTATTCTCTCACCAAGTCTAAGAAAACTATTAACTTGACTGCAAAATCATTTGTTTTCCCACAATCCGGAAACAGTAACTGTTGAAATAGAGAACTACTTCACAGTTTCAGGGGCTGGACATCTAGAATCCAATGTTACAATGCATCACTCAAGAGATGTTAAGCGAACTGACATGGTTCTGGATATCCACAAGACCTCTGAAAACACGGGTCTTGTGGACGGCATTTTTCCAGAATACACCCAATATGGAGGCCAGAGTTTTGCCAGTGGATTCTGAATGTGCTCCCTTACCAAATAACACGAAATTCTGGAACAGTCGATGAAATGGCCTCTCTTATGAACAGAAACTGTTGAAAGAATTTGAATCACTTTCCAGTTTCAGGAGCAGGACGTCTAGAATCCACTGTTAGAACTCACTCATTAGTGCGTGCTCATTAGTGCCTTAATCTTACTGTTCCACTATGTTTCTATTATCAATTTCACCGGATCGTCGGGTCTCGCAACGAAAACAGTAAACGTTTTGGAACATCGACATGCGCCTTTAAACAAACTACTGTGGATTTCATGTTTTCAGTTACTTTCTACCGTAGTTTCCGTGGCAAGACCCGCCGATATCATTGGATCCCCCAGTGCCTATCCAACTATAGCTCTCCATCGGCGTCTGTTTTTGACATCTTTCCCCCCATCTCTGTCACTTGCTCACATCCGTTCCACCCTCCCTCCCTTCTCCCCATCCATTCCCGCATCTCCCGTCCCAAACCAACCCGTTTTGCTCTCTCGTCATTCACGCCACTCGGAAGTGTAACTCCTTCCGGTCGGGCGGCTCCCTCCAGAAGACTCGTTCGTTTCGTCGTCACATCAAATTGAATCTTTCGTGTTTCCATCGCCTGCGAGCGAGCGGGGGGTTAATCGAATTCGTGCCATATTCTCTCGTAAATTAGGTTCCAGAAACTAGAGGAAAGTGAACGAAAGGAGGGGGTCTTCCGCACGATTAGCATTCCATCCACACACACTGTTGACCCATTCCGTCCGTAAAAAGTGAATACGAAGAGGAGGGGTAATGTGGGAAAGTTCCCAAGGGATAGTACCTGAGTACCTGGCACTCCCTGCCCCCCCCCCCCCTCCCTCTCATTTCCATTTTATGAGCTCTTGCCCTCCCCACTCCTTCGTGCTCTTTGTTACCAAAGAGACATCCGGCTGTCAGGATAATAATGGAAATTATAATGAGTGCCCCGAGCCCGCCCCCCCCCAAAGGACTCTCCTGTTCACTTTCGCTAACAACTTCCCCTCCTTTGAGTCAATTGTCTCGCTTTCGCCCCCCCCCCCGGATTTCGGCGGTTCCGCGAGGTACGTGCTACATAATTAGACGATTTATTCACCTTTCCCATGTCACACTTTTGTAATGGGCGGTGTTCTCTCGTTGGCCACTTGTTCTCTGTTTCAAACTGCATTATTGACCGCAATAGTCCATCATCTTCTTTGAGTAACTCGTCGGTGATATGTGCAGTCATTGAAACAGAAAGCACACCCAACAGTTGAAGAATTATTCCTCTGAACATTATATTTATGTTCAAATCAACATTATATTTATGTTCAAATCCGGAAAGATAGTGCTGAGTGTTAGTTTACATAGTGCGCGATTACTGTGCCATTCTGCCACGCTTTTTTTCATCAAACGTCTGCCAACATTTGTAGTGAAAGGTCGGTCAGTCGTCAGTGTAGCTATTGCGGATTATCTTCATGAACGGCTTACAATTGATATAGAGTTTTTGAAACGGCAAAAATGGGAAACAGGTTCACAAGTTGACTGTTCCACAGTTCCTATGACAACCGAACAATTTTGTAGCTGGTAATGCGGAATTCTCACTTTTTACCATTCAAGGTCCCACTGGTAGTAAAGAGTACACGTTGTTTCTGATTCTACCCATACTTCTGTAAAACATTAATGCTCTTATGAATACATATTATGAAGCTGGTTGCACTGATTAATCCACTAAAAAAAGGAAGACTCCTAAAACCTTGTCGATGAGTTCAGGCCCCTAAAGTATATCTTTCGAAAACTGACTCGAAGAGCGTGCGTTTTGCGATTCCAAAGTTTTGTTTCAGATGGTTTCGGACACTCGGAACACTTTCCTCGTTGAAGGATTTCTAGAATCCTCTACGAACCGGTCATTTAGTTCTTCTCATAACAGTTCCTGACCCTCAGTGTCCTCGGAAAAGTATCTGTTGAAACAAGCAACTACTTGAGTGGACACTCCAATGTGACCGTCGTTTCAAGGCTTCACGAGAAGCCGAAAGTTCTGTTCAGAAACTTCGAAAATCCTCTACCTTTTCATCTACATAGTCATCTTCTACAATTGAAGTTATATCTCTATCGAAAAGTTCACTGTTCCAAAACTCCCATGTAAATACAGAAGAGCATGATGGGGACATTGATCGCGACTAATTGTGTCCAATTGAATACGGATGTACCATTTCCCCAAAAACCACTATTGAGATTCTATAGAAACCAGGAACAGGATTCTCAGGAATTGTTCACTGGAAATGACTAGCTATCAAACTAGCTCTCCACCCAAATATCCATTGAATAAGAAGACGTTGAAACAGTAACACACGCCATGACCCCTCAATGCTTCACCCCGCAGCGCCAAGGACATTCCATTCCTTTTCCTTCTTCTCGAAAAGAAAAATGAAAGAATTCCCATTATTTCTTCCCACAACTCACCGAAACCATCGTCATTGCACGCATATTTGAAGGATTACACACACACGAACTGTTTCGTCACAGAGAAGAAGAAGAAACAATTTGCCCCCTCGTGTCGTTTTGTCTCAATCAACGACTCTTTTCCACACATTCTCCTCATTCCCATAGAGAACTTTCGTTTCGAAACAATTATACGTCGGCAGCGAATACATACATAAGAAACTTACCTTCTCTCTCTGTCCCTTGGCCTCCCAGGTGGAAACTGGAGGTGTGTGTGTGTGTTTGTTGTCTATTCGAAAATGCGCCGAACCGGAAACCAATGCAAAAAGGTGGCTGTTGGAGGGGGGAATAAGCATTGCATAACACGAGCACAGGTGTCCAATGGGATGCCGCACCGCTCGTTCATGCGGGCTCCGAGGGGGGGATGGTTCTTGGTGAGCTAGGATGCCCCGAGAATTCAGTTTCTCCCTCTACAGTTTCAAACTCTTCATATGTTCCGAAGCTACTGATATTCCTTCTTGCTGATCCGTTTCCAGCCTTTTTGAATCCCGAACACAATGTCCGCGCCCCCGAGCCCTTGTTCTGCTTTCTTTTCAGTGGTCACAAAGTTTTCACTGTTTCCTGATTCGCTTATCTTGAAAATTGTTGGCCAGCAGCTCAATCCCCATATGGCAGCATGAACAGATTTTTCACGTTTCTACCGCTCGCTTCGGTTTGGCAGCCGAAAATTCAGTATCCGTCTGTTGTTCTCTTGTCACAATCACGAGTAGTTTGCGGGTCTCGCAACGACATGACATGGCATTTGTGGACTAGGGTGCGTTCTTACCAGATGCTTCAAACAGCCCCATGATTCCTTGAATTTTCGTTGTTTTCCTCAAAACTACCATCTTGAGCACTCCGAAATAGTTAACAAACTAAACCTGAAGCGTAGATATTTTGATTTGACATGATACTCGGGTGATTCGAAAAACTAGAACAGCTCCTCGAATCCAGTAGAACCAGTGGTACCTGACGGTCACTAATAATTGATGGAGTCTCAGAGTTAACTGTTTCACAAGATACACTTATTCCAACGTCACTGAAGCAGTTGATTAACTGTTAGACTGTCGTGATTATCTAGCTCAAACGCTTCAAATCGTCATTCCGAGGATCCATCAGCCGAACATAGGAGACATTATGTTCATGTTTCAAGTTCTTTACAATTAGAAGTTCAGTTGAAAACTACAGATTTCAATGATATGATGAGCAAGGACTATCGGATGCTATCGGAAACGGCCCACCGAGGAGATCTCTCTCATGATATCTCGAGATTGATAAGAGATATCAAAAAGTTATCAACTGAAATTTGTAGTCCTATTTATGATCTACAAGTTTGCAGTTGATTTTTTTTGATCTCTCATCCGATATTTCCTGTTATCGCTTCGGAAGAACAGCAATCCTTTCGAGCTTCATTGGACTGAACAGTCATCTTTTTCGGTTCCTATTCAACTACAGTAACCGAATGTGTCCGAATCTTCTCCAATCCCTCTCTACTCTCCCTTCGCCCCAATTTCCGAGATTCGCCCTTCAGGGGTGGCAACTCATCACCAATTCGTGGGACCTTCCACCTTCTGGTCGCCCTCTTCATCACACTCAACTAAACGAGGTGTGTATCTCCCCCCGCACATCCGAATAATATGTACATGTGTCCTCCTCCTCCTCTCCTTCACGGCATTATACCGGCTCATCGAGCCCTGAACACCACCTGCCACCTCTGTATTCATAATTGCCAGCCTCTGTGTCCTAAGCAGCGGCTTGCTCACTAAACTAAGCCCTTCGAACGGACTATTGCATTAGGTTCGGGGGTCCGAAGGAGAGATTCTGTGAATCGGGGGGAGGATTACCTGGGAAGGAGAAGACGACAGAAAGGGAGAGAGAAAGAGAGGAGGATGAGAAGGAAAAGCTTCAGAGGTACGGTAGGTACCAGATGACAAAGAGAGAGAGTCCTCATAGTTTCTAGTTATGATTAGGAATGGAGAAGGTGTTCGCTTGTCTTTCAATCATCGCTGTTCGAACCTCGTGCTCATCAAAAAGACCAATTTCTCTGTCAGCTCCACAGCAACTCTCCGCTTTCCCAACTTTTCTGTTTCACAACATTCTTATGATCTCACCATTCTCAATCATAGTCAATCATCTCTTCAAGCTCCGGTGGCTCCAGACCTAGTCCTTATCCTTACCCCGTCTATGTCTCAAACACCTGGAGTATCATAAATATGTTCTGTTTCAACAAAATGTTGAATGTTCAGTGGTCATTTCCAGTTGTTGCGTCGTTTTGAACTGCTATTAATACTAGTATTCAGATGGTTTGGAATTGTGGAAGGTAACAGACGAGCACAAAAAGCAACTTGTCTGTTTCAAAGAATCTCTATTGTCTACGGGAATGGAGTTCGATTGTTAAGTTGTTGAGCTATGATTCCTTTCAAAATTGTCTCTGTGGGATCCAGGAGATTAATTACAGTAGCTGGTGCTCAAATCCCTGAATACACCTGATTCTGAACATTTTCTGCTTCAAAGGATGACCAATTGGGAGAGTGTTAACACAATTGACTACTCCAGCTGTGCTTTAAGATCTTTGAAACCCTACAAATCCTCACTATCCCTTTTTCAGAGAATGCCCAATTTCCAGTTCCAGATCCCATTCTCACTGTTAATTCCTTCCCCATCTCCTCCAATTCCCTCTCCTTCTGGGGAGCTCATTGGCCACTTCCAACCCATAAAAGGTGTCAACAACAACCCGTTTTTTTCTGCTTCTGCTTCTTCTTCTTCTGCTGCTCTCTATGAGTCCGTCTCCGCTTGTCTGAAAATCGATGTGTTGTGGTGGTGGCGCGGAAGAAGGAGCCTAAGCCCTGCGCAGTGATAGACGGCGGATAGAAAAGGAGGCGAGAGAGAAAATGTTTTGTTTCTCTGCGCACCCTGCGTCTCTCGCTCTCTCTCTCTCCATCTCCCCCGAAAGGCTCCGCCCACATTTCCTCCGTGTTTCCTTTCGCCCCCCCCACGGCATTTTCTCCTCCTCTCTCTTTCTCTTTCTCTCTCTCATTTTTCTTTTTTTTCCTCTCTCTCCCAACCCACCCCATAACACTATCCGTTGACACATTCTGCCCTCATTCCAGCGTCTTCAGCTTCATCCGAAACCTCCAGAAGATGACGACGTCTTCGGG
Source organism: Caenorhabditis macrosperma (assembly GCA_963932285.1). Lineage (NCBI taxonomy): Eukaryota > Metazoa > Nematoda > Chromadorea > Rhabditida > Rhabditidae > Caenorhabditis > Caenorhabditis macrosperma. Next base: position 5,599,932 of record OZ010620.1, read on the forward strand.
AGCACTCTGCATCGCACTCCTCGTCATGATCGGATCCACGACAGCCGAACGGCCCAAGATCAAGGACACCCACGGCAATCTCCTCGTCAAGATCAGGTGAGCATGGCTCGGGGGGAACTTCCATTCCCCCCGCCGCCGCACTGCTAATCCCTCCCGAGGGATCATTCTAAGCTTCTTCCACTTCAAAATCCCCTCTTTCCCCCTCTGAAACGCTACAAAAAACCAACGCCGAAACCGCTAATCCTCTCTCTCTCCTGAACCCGACGACCAAAAAACACAAATGACGTGGCACTTCCTCTTGGTGAATGGGAGCCTATATATAGCTTATGGTTGAGTGGATAGAATGGAGAAGGGGAATGGGGAGGAGGAGGAAATCTGAGAGACGAGCGATCCGTAGAAGAGCACGAGCTCACTGTTTCAGTACTCTGATAATGGGAATTTAACCTAGTTGGACCAATAATTGACAGAAATGGCTCATTCGTCCAGTTCTCAAACGTGGAATTGCTCCGAGACCTCCGTGACGTGGCAGTGACCAAATCGTAGTCTAGATCTCTCGAGAAGGAATTGCTTCTCAACGTGCTCGCCGTTTCAACACTTTCTCATAGCCAACATCCCAACTCCACAGTGTTAATTCATCGTAAGGGATGGCCTTTACCACCTAGACCTCAAGATCCCCCCTCCCTGTGACCTGGAAGTTCCACCATTAGCCCGTCTAGCCTACAGTAGTTGCTGTCCATAGTGAATTTCACCGTTTCACCTCCTCTTCATTAGTGTTTGTGTTGCTTAGCTCATTCAATTTTAATATCCCCCACATTTCAGCTCAAATGCCCCCCAAAACCCACCCGTCTCCCACTTCCCTTTTCAGAAACTTTGACCCCCTGTGCCACGTCATCTTTGTGACGCATACGGGAGCTCGAGACCTCTCCTATCTCTCCAATTGGGTAGGGCCGGAAAAGAAACTGAAAACTTCTCGGATTACGAGTTTAGAAGGGGGGGGGGGGGGGGCTCCAAGAGAGCAAATATCGAATGTCCCTTCTACCCTCCTAACCTCTTCAATTTGTCACCAACCGTGTGGCTCTGGATCATAATGTGTGTTTCTCGAAGGAAATCCAATATCCAGTCGTTCCACGTGAATCAACGTGTCCGGGGGGATCAACAACACGTACTTGTTTGTTCTTTTTTCGACGCATTTCCCCCATCGCGCACTGCGCATTTGCCCCCTTTCTCTCTCATGACCAGTAGCAGCAGCACTCAAAAAATGTTTGTTTGCTTGCTCTCGCCCCAACCGAATTCTCTCTCTCTCTTCTTTTCTCGTCTTGGTGTTGCTTTTTGCTGCCCCAATTTGGGAGGGATAAACAGATAAATACAACTGCTGGGTGGTGGTGGTGGTGGCGAGAGCCCGCGTGCCCCTCGCGCGCCCCTCGCGCGCCCCCTTCTCGCAGCAGCTCCTTTAATTTCCGGGGGGGGGGGGCATAGGAAAACACGGACGCAGATCAATTTCAGTGATAAACTAACCAACCGCCCCCCGACCAACCAACAACAACAAACGGCGGCGGCGGCTCGATGAACATGTCTAAACAGAGTACGTACAAGTGTCATCGACACGAGTTTGTCCAAAACGGGTCGTCCTCAAGCACCAGAGAGTGGATAAACAGGGGGAACTCTGTGATTGTTACTGTGCTTTCTGTGGGTCATCCATCAATCTTATGAGGTCATGAGGGGAGAATACTGCTTCAACTGTTGGCATATGGATGAGAAATGTTTGTTAGACCAAGAGATTCACGTTTGTCTCAAAAGTGCCTCCAAAGGAACAGAAGTCCATCACGCTGATGACCTCACTGCTCAGAAACACGGGCTGTTGGACCGTTCCGATGTTTGAATTCCCGCCTTGCTACAGTAACGTTAAAATGATACGCAGCTGAAGAATTCGTAAGCCACTCGCATAGAATTTAGGCATTTTGGCCGTATTTTCGCGAGTACTTTTCAAAAAAAAATTTACGACGCGTCTGTCCAGCAGAGCGAGTTTTCGATTCGGTACGCTCCAACAGCCCGTGATAGAAACAGTAATGAACTCTAGGTTCCTGTTCCACAAACAAATCTTCACATGGTCGGTTCGGTTCAAAAACGCTTCACTTCAGCTAAGCACATCATATTCATCCTCACCAATTTGCAGCGACATCCCGATTGGCTCATGCGGCGACGACTCCTACTTCGGCCTCGGCATCATGGACGGCGGACTCGAGGAGTGCGACCGGTGGAACTCGGAGACACTGAATCCGGACTACGAGGAGCACAAGTGCAAAGTGCTCCGAGTGCACGCGTCTGTCAAGAACGGAAAGTGTGTGTGCGACGATAACTGGAAGGGTGAGTATAGCCAATAGATCACTATGCTCCCTTCCCGTTTCACAAATCAGTGTTCAATCCAACCTGTGGACGATCTTCCAGTTCACTCTGCTTGTTGTTAGAACGAAAACTCTTTTCTAAACGAGCATCCGTTGGAAAACATTCAGCTCTTTGTCTCCCCATCGAAACGGCCATAAATCTCGTCTTTCTCTTTGCGAACTTTTAACTGCGAGCAGTCCAGATGTGTTTTCCAGCCGCTCATGAAATATGCTCATTAACTGCCGCTTTTTATGATTCCTCCCATCTCTCTCCGTCTTTCTTCGAACTTTTTCATTTCCAGGACCGATCTGCAACGAGTACAACGGATGCAGCAAGGGAGAGACGCTCTTCGGCACTTCGTGAGTTTCCATAATCCGATTGGCGCCCACCCGACTGTTCAATGGACTAGAAAAAAGAGAGGGGAGGAATTGAAAAATGAACATCGAGAATAGAAGGGGCAGAGAAAGGGCGTGCGAGTGAGAGTGACACTATTCATTTTGACAGCTGCAATTGTCATTGCGCAGGTGGTGAATGGGGGGAAATGGAAAATGAAACAATAGAATGAATGGACAAACAGGGACGGAACGCTCTATGGAGCTACAGCAACTGAAAGTTCACCGGTTCTTGACTGCTTGAAACGGAGCTTTTGGGATATTTTGAAACATTACTGTTTCGCCCGTTCCCATTGAGCTCAACGAGTTTAGACTGGGTGATAATGCATCTGGTACCGCCACGGAGTGCTGAGCGAAACCTCATTTAAATGTTCATTTTTTTCGCGGGCGGCGAATTCGAAATATGCGTGTCTAACTGGAGTTTTTTCAAAATTGTTTAGGGTAGAATACACTGCTAGTTGTTTTCGCATAGTAAGCTTCAGAAGGCAATTTTAAGAAGAACAGTCAAAATTCAAAAAGCCATGTTTTCAAAGCCGTCTATTATCCTTTTCACGGAGAAGTGATAATTGGCTCAGTGCCAAGAGTTGTCGGCTCTGTTGGTCTCGCCGCGCGCCTTTGTGTCGATTTACGTACACCTCGTGTACTCCTCGAGGAGGAGTGGAAATAAATTAATTCAACCGAACGCAATTTCTCTTAATTTTCTTCAATTTCACCAATTTTTTCGCTGTTTTTTCGCGGAAACTTCGACATTTACGTTTAATATATTTATTTATAACTTCTGTAATTGATATTTCTATGTTTTCAGGGGAAGAAAGCTGTCGGCATCATCGGCGACAGGAAACAATGGAAAAAGAGGCGTCTAGTGCAACAACCCGGAAGTTTGTGATAAATTCACATATTATGTTACAGCTGAGTTATGTTTCTATCATTTTCCCATGTTTAAGCGTCATATTTTCCAGAAAAGCATTATTAATTTCTCCGTTTCAGCCGACTGCTTCCATTTTTCGACAGGTTTCTGGAAAATATGACGCTTAAACATGGGAAAATGATAGAAACATAACTCAGCTGTAACATAATATGTGAATTTATCACAAACTTCCGGGTTGTTGCACTAGACGCCTCTTTTTCCATTGTTTCCTGTCGCCGATGATGCCGACAGCTTTCTTCCCCTGAAAACATAGAAATATCAATTACAGAAGTTATAAATAAATATATTAAACGTAAATGTCGAAGTTTCCGCGAAAAAACAGCGAAAAAATTGGTGAAATTGAAGAAAATTAAGAGAAATTGCGTTCGGTTGAATTAATTTATTTCCACTCCTCCTCGAGGAGTACACGAGGTGTACGTAAATCGACACAAAGGCGCGCGGCGAGACCAACAGAGCCGACAACTCTTGGCACTGAGCCAATTATCACTTCTCCGTGAAAAGGATAATAGGACCTTCAAAAATGGGGTACTGTATACCTTCAGTGGACCGCATTCGGGAACTGACTTTCCATTTTTGAGGAATAGCAGAGACATGCGCTAACTTCTCGAGTGGTTCTTTCCGAGCTATCGAAACGTTTATGTTCACAGTTGATGTGGTTTCCAAGTGGTTTTGAAACTGAAACGTTGAATAGCCCAACTGTGAATCGACGTTTCAGAAATCACCTAAACGTCGACCAACTCTTTTGTTCCAGTCATCCGTGTAATCAGAATCAGTGTCTCCTCCCTGAAACTCTCAATGTCCCGGGGAAAACCGACCTGATCATGGATCAGGTACACAAGATTCTAGTCCGATAAGTCGGCGGCTACATGTTTCATGACACGCTTCGACGGGTATCAAAAGAGGAAAAGTGATTCCGAGACGTTTTGGACTATGCGTTGTTCGCAAAACTATGAAAAGTTCAAATCGTTTCATTTGAAATCAGGAACTGTTCATCATCAGGTTTGAACGGCTCAAGATGTTCTAACTGGTAGGAAACAGGGAATATTGGGTAACTTCCGGGTCTCACAACGAAATGAGCGAGAAGAGACCACTGGGATCGGAGAGAGTGCAGATTCGTCTCTCTCTGAACACGCGTTCTCTCTCTCCACCTCTCCTACCTCACGGAGAGACAGAAGACGCTGTTTGCGGATGCGTTCAACACCTGTTTCTTTCTCTCTCTCAATGCTTTGTTGCCTAATCGAATTCCCTCTCTCTCTCTCTCAACAATGTTTCATTTCATTCCCTCTGTATGGCAGCAACACCGCCAAGGAACGGGATTTGTGTCGGCCGGATGGGCATACAACACACAATTTCACATCATCTGAGAATTGGCAGGTGATGAGAAGAGGCGGGAGGCGCAGAGAAAGAGAGAGAAAGGACATCCGGATTTTTCCAACTTTTTCCCTTATCCCCAGCCTATCCTATAGCCGAGGAGGCGACGGGGAATGAAGACGGGGGGTTTTTCAATCATTCATTGAAATAAGGGCTCATGCGGTACTGAAAAGTACCAGTTGATACAGTAATACACTTTGGTTCGGGCTACCTTGGACCGTTTTTTGATCGAATTTCGCTGCGTACTGTGTTCCCGGAAAAGCATGCGAACAATGAGACGCAGACATAAATGAAACAAGAGGGCGCGTTTGAAAAAGTATTCCGGGTAGATTTACGAGAGATCGCTGCGAGACCCGCTGTCGAAAAATGTCGAGACAGTCGACTTTCGCAAGGTGCATTAAGTTATTTTTATAAGGAAAGATGTCACGAAAATCGGTTGAAATAGTGTTTGAATTTGTTCATAAACGGGGGAACTCCGAAGACAGTCTCATTGAAATATCCGATATCTTCCAGCTGCACCCCGCACATGTGCCATCACAACGGAACGATCGCCGTCGGAAAGAAGGAGATCGAGTGCATCTGCCCACCGCCATGGGACGGTCGCCTGTGCGAACGACTCGCCTGCTGGCGCAAGACCATCCCCACCCAACAGCACCGCTACCGCAACAACGGCGATCACTGCATCTGCGGCAACCACTACACGGGCGACAACTGCGACATCGTCAAGTCGTGTCTGAACAGCGGCAAACTCGTCGACGGAGCGTGCAAGTGCGGTGACGGATGGCACGGAGAACTGTGCGACAAGAGATGTCCCAAGGGAATCATGACGTGCGTTTGCAACTCTTTTTTCGTGTTTCATGAGGAGTTTGAGAAATTCAGAGGGAGATTGTCCAACAATTGTTCCTCTTTTTATAAATTTCGTGAATCTTGAAACCTGTGCAACTTGGTCTCGCTACGACTATCATCTATGTCTCGTGTATTCCACGAGAGACGCAGACGAGAGTCGTGGCGAGACCAACACGAGTCCAACAGAGCGCGTTTGCGCAGGTCTCAAGATTCATGAAATACATAATACTTCAAATTTATTTTCCGGTTTTACTAAATCACGGCCGGCAAAAAATCGCCTGTGTGAACGAAAAAATCACACGAAAATTGAATGGCTTCTTGGCGGCGCTCGCGGGTTTGCCATGAAAAAAAAGCTAGATTTTCCACGTTTTTCAGTGATTTCTAGTCAAAAATGCAGTTCAAATTGGCGTTTTGCATAAAAATCCCGGAAAATACGGTGAAAAACGCGCAAGAAACGATAAATTGGGCACAAATTAATTTAACTGCTACAGTGATTCGTTTTCTCCGTACACGACCGTAGCGAAACTTCCGAGCGCTGCCAAGAAACCGTCAGATGATAATATTTAGCAACCCCTTCTTTTTATAAACATTCGGAACTTAAAACCCTCCTGCCAGATCATGTTTCGTTTCATCAAAACACTCAAAACTGACTGACTCGAGACAATTTCGATCGTTTTGTCAATAACACCCGAACCATTTCCATTCTTATCCATCGATTCCAATTCTCAAGCGCTCTTCTTCTCGCAATTAGTCTTGCGGAAGTGCACACATTGTCTCTGCCACCCGTCAATTATCCGCCCGTTTGCAGGTGCTCCGCGTGCTCCTCCTTCATCTCATTCATCGTCCTCATCTTGGCAATTCTCCTCTAATTCTGAGAAGGGACCGACCGATGTGCTTACGAAACGGAAATAACTTATTGATTAATCAAAAAAACACACAAAATTTACCAAAAATTGTGGTGCAATCCGAATAGTAAAATGTTCGAATAATCCAAAATCGTCCATGTTTCTTTGGCTTTACGTCTTTAAATTTTTCGGTTTTTCGCTGGAGTTTTGATTCTGAAATCAAAAAAATTTCAACAAAAACCAAAAAACTCTCCATTTTTCTGTGTCACAATCTCAAATTTTTCGCTTTTTTTCCAATTGAAAATCGGAAAAATCGCGAAAAGATCCGAAATTCCTTCACATTTCTGTGTCACAAATTCAAAATTCGCGCTCTTTTCTTCACCTTTCCTCTAATTAATCAGCTAATCCTTCCCCTTTTAAAAACGGTGTTTTCTCTTCCCCCTCCAACCAATTTTCCACTCGAGACCCAAATCTCTCGTTGTTTTCTTAATTTTCTCTCATAAACACTGCCTCTAGTCGTGTAATTCATAAACTCGATTCTCCATTTTTTTCAAACAACTAATCATTGATTATAGAGAAAATCAGCAAATCCCACATTCTGCTTTCCTTTTTCCCCTCTTCACTCTTCGTCCCGACTCGGCACTTTGTTCTATGAATAATTACCGTTTGTTTGGTGTGAATTCTTATAATAAAATTGGCAACTCGTTTTCGTCTTCAATTTTTTATTATCAACTGCAGATATTGTGAACATTTGACGAAAACAAAACAAGAAGGTACGGTCACTTGGAAGGACCTGAAGGGGTAAAAACATTCGATCGAGAGATATCCGAGTAGACGAACGAGATTTCGGAATAAATAACAGTTCTTTGTAGTGACGAAAAGATGAGGGAATGGATAGATTATTGATCAATTTGCAATATTTTGATTTTTCTTAGAAATCCCCACGTCCTCCTCTCTTCACGAATCGAGATCCTTTTTGTGGGACAGTGACGCGCATTTTCGGCTTGAAATCGTTTTGACGACCAACCTGAAAAGAATCGGAAATAAGTTTCTGTTGTTGTTTGGTTTCAAATTAGAATGAGCTTTCTCCACGAACACTTGTTTTTGCCTTGAGTTTTTTTTTGTCTCGAGGCATTCATGTTCGCACAAATCTTAACTCAATGAAAAATTTGTTTTAAAACGTCCAAAATTTTCTAAATTTTGTAGAATCTGGAATCGCGACTGTCGGCAAACGTGACCAACTACAGCCAATTAATCATTCCAATCAGACACTCGATCTGCCTGACAGGAAGTTATCGGATGCGCACTCGAATAGACAGGAACTGCTAAACTCGGATGCCGCCAAAGGCGTCAGGATAAAAGAAAGAATGCGATGACGATTGATAAGATATCAGGATGATTGAAAGGCGTTTTTGTTCGCGATGTTATAGGCGGATTCGTTAATAGATCGTTTTCGCGCTTACCTTCTTGATGCGATCGAAAACCGAAACTTGCTTGGCAACGTTGGTTTCGAGCACCTCAATTTGCTGTCCGTCGAGCAGAACTCCCTCTAGATTCTTTTGGATGATGGCAACTTGCTGTTGAGGAACGACGAGATCAGCGGTTCCGAGACTCGTACCGCTCGAGTCGAAATGAAGTTGCACGATCTCTGGCTCATACTGCTCGAAGAGCTCCTCGAGGTCTTCCTGAAAACACATAAATTTTGGCTAGTTTTCGAAAAACTGAATCAATTCTCAGCACATTCAAAACAGTTCATCGACACTTACCTGGGTGACAGAGGAGGCCAAGTTGCTGATGAAAAGGGTCGATGGTCCAGTTGGTACATCTCGAACGGTGACTGGTAAGTTTCGGCCGCGAATAGAGGCGGTGGTGATGCTTCGGGAGACGGCTCCTCCGCTCTTGCTCACAACCTGTTGCTGCTGTCTCTTCTTGGTCACAAAACTCGTTTTCGGAGATTTGTTCGCCGTTTGGAACATATCTCTCTTCCATTTTCCGTCGATTCCAGATCCACGCGAGCTTGGAAAGCTGAAAATGTTCGAGTTGACGTTGCAAAATCGATATATGAAATCATTACTCACCTCTTCTTGAAGCTTCTGCTTCCTCGGTCTTTCTCTACCTCATCGGCGTACATTATAGATCTCTGGAAAGAAAAAACGTTGAGAAATTAATTGAAAAACGTCGGAATTTCAGCGATTAAATGCACAAAAAAGAAAGTGTTTGAATGAAACAATCCAAATCAATCGATTAAATGCGACAAATCATGCACGGATAGAATTGGGGGGCACAATGAGAGCTCTAAAAATCGAATCGAGTGCGCACTCGTTCGAATGCAGTGTGCAGTGTTGCGTGCAAGTGTTTGCACACAGTTGCGCACCGTACCCTTCAAACGAATTATGGTCCCGGTGAGATTTTTTTTGCCAAGAAAAGCAAAGATCAAGAAGAAAAATACGTTTTAGAAGCGCTAACACAGCCTGAAAAAATTATCACAATTTCGAAAATTGGTTTATTGCTTTGTGTTAAACGACGAATGTTTGAGACCATTTTAGGCGGAAAGCATTCATTTGGAGTATTTGTTCAGCGAACGTCCGATGAGGAGACGACGGACCTAAATGGAAGAGTTTGAAGAAAAGATGCGTGGTCTCTGATAGCGTTACCTCACTAGTGCCTGCTACGATTTCGTACCCTTTCGCGTCACGAAGAAGACGTCCAGCCGGGTAGTCGTTGATGTATCCGTTGCCTCCGAGTATCTGGATAGCGTCCAAGCACACCTGGGTGCACTTTTCGGCGACGTAGAGGATGACTCCGGCGCAGTCCTTGCTTGAAACATTTCCCTTGTCGGCGGCCTTAGCGACCATGTAGAGGTAGGAGCGGGAGGCATTCAGAGTGGTGTACATGTCAGCCAGTTTTCCCTGGAGGAGCTGGAACGTTCCGATCTTCTGTCCAAAGGCAGTTCTCTGGTGAGCGTAGTCGAAGGCGATATCGCAAGCGGCTTGCATGAGCCCCAATGGACCTCCCGAAAGCACAAGTCGCTCATAATCCAATCCGGTCATCAGCACGTAGACTCCCTTTCCGATGCCTCCCATAACCTGACTCTCCGGAATTTCACAGTTGTCGAACACAAGCTCACAGGTATTAGACCCTCGATGTCCCAACTTGTCAAGTTTAGGCGATTGGGTGAATCCGGGAGTGTTTCTCTCGACGAGGAAGCAAGTGATTCCGTGCTGGTGTTTAGATGGGTCTGTCTTGGCGTAGACGACGTAGACATCGGCATCCGGTCCGTTGGTGATCCAGAACTTGGTTCCGTTCAACACGTACTTGTCTCCCTTTTTGTCGGCACGAAGCTTCATACTGACGACATCGGAACCGGCGGAAGCCTCCGACATGGCCAGGGCTCCGATGTGCTCTCCAGAAGTCAGCTTCGGAAGAAACCTCTTCTTCTGCTCTTCAGTTCCATTCCGACAGATCTGATTGATACAGAGATTCGAGTGTGACGCATAAGACGAAGCAATTGCACCCGAGGCGCGAGAGAGCTCTTCCATGGCGATGACGTGCGAGAAGTAGTTCATGGCAGAGCCACCGTACTCGGCTGAAAACGGGAAACTTGAAATGCGAACCACAATTCGAAAATCTACCTGGAGCAGTGATTCCGAGAAGTCCTTGGTCTCCCAGCTTCTTCCAGAACGGCCGCAGCTGATCCCATCCGTTGTCCTTGTCAATCTTGTCGGCGAATGGTGCCAGCTCCTTGTCAGCGAATTGACGGATCGATTGACGGAGCTGCAAATTCCAGTTGTCTCGAGAAAATATGGAGATCACAACTCACAGCAGTCTCTTCCTCGTTCAATCCGAACATGGAGTCATCGATGGGGTAGGCGGAGAACTGACGAACGGCCTGCGACTGGATGGCCCGTCCGGCGACCACTTTCGAGAAGAGTTTCGATGCCAATGAACTCATTCTCGATCAGATGAACACGCACACTTTTAAGAAGGGATCTTTCTTTTCCTTTTTTGATAGGGAATGAAGGAAAATGGGAACTCGTCTGTTTGTTTTCTCGCCGAATGCTTCCATTCTCAGCAGAGTTCACGGGATTTTCGAAGAATTTCATCAAGAGTATTCAGAAAGCGCACCAGTGTCCTCCCTGACTCCTAATTCTGTATCGCTTTTTTGGAGAAAAAGGGTTTCCGGAACTCCGGATTAAAAGCATCTCTTTACAGAAACTCTTCTGTGGAACCTTTCGGAAGCAGTGTGACCTTGACAAAGACTACCCAGAAGGCCGCATACCAGTGGTATGGAATATGGGGAGATGCTCAAAAGAACACACTCGATCATTCTCTATATTTTTCTATTTACTTTGAGAAAATCTTCAACTTGTTCACGAGTTCCAACGAGCTCAAAGAACCCCTGGTCTTGCAACATTTACATCGAGTAGACCTTTTGAGAATCATACTCTCCATGCACGGCGAACCACGATCGACGTCTAGTAGTAAATTTTTGCAACATTTTTTCGGGTTCGGCCACCTATCAGAAATCCTGAAACGTGGGCCACGCCCCTTTCGCAACCGCCGCGTGAAATTTTGCAACTCCGCCGCACGCAGGTCCGATTGGCGGAGTCCTCCCAAAAACGCATTTTGAACGCCCTCTTCCCCGTATTTTCCGGCCAAAGGACCTAAATTTAGGACATGAATTTTTTTTTAAACCGTTCGAAAATTAATTTTGATGGTTTTGTATAAAAAAAATTTGCAACTTTAAAGAAGTTTTTCGAGAAAAATGCGAAAAACCCTCGGGGACTAGGAAACGGTGTCCGGAGGCGGAGTTTCAAAACGCAAATATGGCCTAGATTTTCCTCTAAGACGTCGATCGTGGTTCGCCGTGCCATGCACGGAAAGATCTCACAGTCAAACAGCAGAACACCAGCCTGAACGAATGAAAAACCGACTCCTCTGGGAGAATATATAAGGAAGATTGGTTTATTCGCAGTTATCATGTTACGAGATGCAGAAATAAGCAAGTACCTAAACGTTGCCGTCGACAGCTCATTTCGAGTATTCCTTGTTCAAAGCACGTCCGATAATGAGCCGACGAACCTGAACCGGAAGAATTGGGAGAGGGTTAGCATTGCGGCAACTCACTTCGCTGGTTCCAGCTCCGATCTCGTAGAGTTTTGCGTCACGAAGGAATCGTCCAGCCGGGTAGTCGTTGATGTATCCGTTGCCTCCGAGTATCTGGATAGCGTCCAAACACACCTGGGTGCTCTTTTCGGCGACGTAGAGGATGACTCCGGCGCAGTCCTTGCTTGACATGTTTCCCTTGTCGGCGGCCTTGGCGACCAAGTAGAGATACGATCGGCACGCGTTCAAAGTCGTGTACATGTCAGCCAGTTTTCCCTGGAGGAGCTGGAACGTTCCGATCTTCTGTCCAAAGGCAGTTCTCTGGTGAGCGTAGTCGAAGGCGACGTCGCAAGCGGCTTGCATGATTCCCAGTGGAGCTCCGGCGAGCACAATCCGTTCTGGGTCAAGACCTTTCATCAGCACGTAGACTCCCTTCCCGACGTCTCCCATCACGTTGCTCTCTGGCACTTCGCAGTTGTCGAACACCAACTCGCCGGTGGGGGATCCACGGTGACCAAGTTTGTCGAGTTTCGGCGATGAGGAGAATCCAGGCATGGTCCTCTCGACGATGAAACACGTGATTCCGTGCTGGTGCTTCTTCGGATCCGTCTTCGCGTAGACGACGTAGACATCGGCGACCGGCCCGTTGGTGATCCAGAACTTGGTTCCATTGAGAATGTACTTGTCACCCTTCTTTTCTGCTCGAAGCTTCATACTGACAACATCGGAACCGCCGGAAGCTTCGGACATGGCCAGAGCTCCGATGTGCTCTCCAGAAGTCAGCTTCGGCAGGTACTTTAGCTTCTGTTCGTGAGATCCGTTCAAAACGATCTGATTGACACAAAGGTTCGAGTGGCAGCCATAGGAGAGCGCGTACCCGGCATGGGCACGGCCGAGCTCTTCCATGGCGAGGACGTTCGAGAAATAGTTCATGTCGGAGCCACCATACTCGACTGGAAAGTTTGAAATTTATGGGGAGAAGTTCTCATCGGAATATCCTACTTGGCGCAGTGATTCCGAGAAGTCCTTGGTCTCCCAGCTTCTTCCAGAACGGCCTCATCTGATCCCATCCGTTTTCCTTGTCAATCTTGTCGGCGAATGGTGCCAGCTCCTTGTCGACGAACTGACGAATGGATTGACGTAGCTGAAAATCACAATCACCCTCATAAGTGAATGTTCGTCAAAACTCACAGCGCTCTCCTCCTCGGTCAATCCGAACATAGAGTCATTGATTGGATAGGCGGAGAACTGACGAACGGCCTGCGACTGGGTGGCCCGTCCCAAGACGGCTTTGGAGAGCAACTTCGACGCCAATGAGCTCATTTGCGAATCAATTCAAGGACTGGATTATTTTCTCAATAATACGACTCCGCCGAATTAGGGCGATGATGACAAATGAAGACGATTGTTTTCTTTTTGTTCCCATTTCCATTCGAAACGGGGCTGCCCATTTTTCAGTTCGACACGGAAAATACGCTGGTTCAATATTTTTGAATTCCGGAAACGTGAGTTCTTTTGGAAAAAAAAAATCAATTCTTACCGTCCACAGGTAGGCTTCCTTATTCACCCATTTTCTTGAAGTATCCGGATTCCGGACTTATTTTCCTGATGAGAATAAACTTTTTCGGAAGATTCTAAAGTTAATACGATAGTTTTATTACTCATCTCGTCAATCCACTAACTCCTATTAGAAAAGTTGTAGTAGACCGGTAGCAGTTCACAAAACGGGGGGACGGGAAACCATAAAATTAAATTTCACAATCTGAAAAGCTCAAAAATGTATGGAGAGATCGTTTTGGAGCAGCTGGAATTTAGTTTGAGTATTCCTTGTTCAGAGCACGTCCGATGATAAGGCGACGGACCTGAATGAATGAAAATAAAAATTGTTTGAAGTTTCGATGACTTACTTCGCTGGTTCCAGCTCCAATTTCGTAGAGCTTGGCATCACGAAGAAGACGTCCAGCCGGGTAGTCGTTGATGTATCCGTTGCCTCCGAGTATCTGGATAGCGTCCAAGCACACCTGGGTGCACTTTTCAGCGACGTAGAGGATGACTCCGGCGCAGTCCTTGTTCGAAACATTTCCCTTGTCGGCGGCCTTAGCGACCATGTAGAGGTAGGAGCGGGAGGCATTCAGGGTGGTGTACATGTCAGCCAGTTTTCCTTGGAGCAGCTGGAACGTTCCGATCTTCTGTCCAAAGGCAGTTCTCTGGTGAGCGTAGTCAAAGGCGATATCGCAAGCGGCTTGCATGAGCCCCAATGGACCTCCCGAAAGCACAAGTCGCTCGTAATCCAATCCGGTCATCAGCACGTAGACTCCTTTTCCTATGCCTCCCATAACCTGACTCTCCGGAATTTCACAGTTGTCGAAGACCAACTCGCAAGTGTTGGATCCACGCATTCCGAGTTTATCAAGTTTAGGCGATTGGGTGAATCCGGGAGTGTTTCTCTCGACGAGGAAGCAAGTGATTCCGTGCTGATGTTTGGATGGGTCTGTCTTGGCGTAGACGACGTAGACATCGGCATCCGGTCCGTTGGTGATCCAGAACTTGGTTCCGTTCAGCACGTACTTATCTCCCTTCTTGTCGGCACGAATCTTCATACTGACGACATCGGAACCGGCGGAAGCCTCCGACATGGCCAGAGCTCCGATGTGCTCTCCAGAAATGAGCTAAACACTGTGATTAGATCCAGATAATAGAGCGGAGAAATTACCTTCGGGAGATACTTCTTCTTCTGCTCCTCAGACCCATTGCGACAAATTTGATTCACGCACAAGTTTGAGTGAGCTCCGTAGGACAGGGCGATTCCTCCGGCAGCGCGAGAGAGCTCTTCCATGGCGATGACGTGCGAGAAGTAGTTCATGGCAGAGCCACCGTACTCGGCTGAAAACAAGAAACTTGAAAAGCAAACCACTTTGTGGAAATCTACCTGGAGCAGTGATTCCGAGAAGTCCTTGGTCTCCCAGCTTTTTCCAGAACGGCCGCAGCTGATCCCATCCGTTGTCCTTGTCAATCTTGTCGGCGAATGGTGCCAGCTCCTTGTCAGCGAATTGACGGATCGATTGACGGAGCTGCAAATTCCAGTTGTCTCGAGAAAATATAGAGAACACAACTCACAGCAGTCTCTTCCTCGTTCAACCCGAACATGGAGTCATCGATGGGGTAGGCGGAGAACTGACGAACGGCCTGCGATTGGATGGCCCGTCCGGCGACCACTTTCGAGAAGAGTTTCGATGCCAAAGCGGACATTTTTGCGAACGCGGACGGCTCTGAATTGTAGTTTTCAAAAATGAAAATGAATTTGGAAAAGAGAAACGTTGAGAAGAGGTCTTATCTCTAGACGGGCGTATTTCATCTTTTCGTCTTTTCGAGAAATGTACTAATGGAAAACGGGGAGGAAGCGAAAACCTAATTTTGCCCTTTCGTGTATCTCTTCCGCTCTCTTGACCTAAGTTCACAGACGGCTAATTCTTTCTCATAGCAGTAGCGGGAAATGGGAAGGGAAGATAGGAAAGATAGGAGTAGGACGACGGGGGGAAAACCGACTAAATACAAGTTGTGTTTGTCAAGGCACACACGTGGAGCTGCAGAGCAGTAATAATCGAGAGGAAGAGGCGGAAAAGAAATCGCCACGAGGTGTCTCCTTTCGGTTGACATGAAGGGTTGCGACTTTGGTGATCAGTGATCTTCTCAAGGTTCGGTCGTCGGCAAATGAGAGCAGAAGATCGCGAAAACAAGTCGCTTTGTGCCAGTTTTGAATGAAGACCGTGAGTATGTACAGAACAGTTATCAGCGAGCTGTTCCACCGCTATAACAATTTTACTGCTTTTTGGCCAAAAATGTACAAAACTCAGCAACTACTTCGTTCGGACGTCTTTTTATGACAGTATTTTGCACCGCAGACATGATGCTGTTGATATGGTAATTGTGGGAGTGAGTAACAATAAACGGGAACATTCTTTGCAAGATTTGAATATTTTTACAGGAAAGATTGTATAGATTGAATAGAAAGGTACAGACGGTTTGGGAATGTTGAGCGAAGATTGAAAATTTTTGCACAAAGAAATTGACCTCGCAGGTAAAAAACTCAAAACGAAAAAGGGTATTGTAACAATTCTCACGAGATCTCGAAATGAAACGCACGTTTAAAAAAAAGAAGATTTCAGCATATATGATACGAATTACTGTTTTCGAAAGAGCTTGCAACAGAACGTTCTATTCTGTTCAAAAACCCGGACTATTGTCTGTAGGAACTGTACGAACAAACATTGTGTCATTCGATGTACGAAGAGAAGAGATGTTTTTCATTTATTGAAAAGTAGGAATATTGTGTAGAGTTTGATCGGGTTTTATCAGGATTCCAATTAAAACTGGTTTCTTCTCCAAATACTGGCGGAAATTTCGAATTGGTGTTTCTTTTTAAATCTGATTTTTAGAAAAATTTTCCGAAAAACGACAGGGAGTTTCCCGAATCGCAACATTTTCCGGTTTATCGCACTTTCTGATGTTTCAACTGTTATCTATCAGTCAGGGTTATCACTAAGTGCAAACTTTCGATTGATAAGAGGAAATATCGTTAGGCACGCAAACAAACGGAAAAAAGTAAGAACTTTGGCGCAATCAACCACACACACACCTTCGTGTTTTGACACGAAGTTCATGCCCTACAGAGACAAGGAAATGGAACTCGTTTATGCTTTGTTTCATTGGAACAATGTGTGAGAATGACTAGATTTAGCTGGAATAGAAATTATGAAATTACTCGATAACAGTGTAAATATTAATGAATATACAATCATAAAATTACAGACGCGCGGCGTGAGGGAAATGGGGTGACAATGATAAGTGAAACAGTCTTGGAAGACGGTCGGTCGTTTCGATCAGTGCTCTGGCTGCACTGGCGGCTCTTGCTCTTTGATTGAGGTTTTCTGTTTGTAAGTCTCTCTTGCAATTTGTCTTTGGAGCTTCGTGAGCCTCTCCAGGAGCTCGTCCAATTTCTGGAATTCGAACAATGTTTGCAACTTCAGAAGAATTTCAGAATTTTCCATTTTCAAAATTTCACAGAAAAGTTTGAATTAAAATGATTTCGATACCTTGTGCGTGTTGTTCACTCGAATCGTAGAATCGTTGAGCTTTCCGACATACGGCAACAGGTCCACCGGCTGTTTGTACTCCGCCAAGTCGCGAAGATACTGAAAACTAACTATTAAATATGGAAAACGAATCCAAAATGCATACCTCAGCCATTTTATCACAGTCCGTATTCAATCTTTTCTGTGAGTCCTGTGTGGCCCGGATTTGCAGCTCAAGTTTCGTAATGGAGGTGGCCAAAGTGTTGAGGAGAAGGTCGCCGGATTGAATTGATACGTCACCTCCGCCACTCGACGACATCATTTTCGAGTCTGGAAATGGAAAAGAAGGTTCGGAGAGTGTTTTGCAACAAAACGGGAGTGAAATTGAGCAGAATCGGCGGCGAAAATCGACAAATAAAGTAGCAGTGGGCGGAAAAAAACGGAAACGAAAAGCCGATTATGTGGAGGTTTCTAGGCCAGCGAGCGAAACGGCCACGGCCGCGGGCTCCGAAAATGGAGGGAGCACAAAATTGTTTTTCAGAATTAAATGCAAGCTGCAGCCGGGGAAGCATAATTTGACGCAAACTTTTTCGAGTTAGATGCATGTTTAAAACTTCGTAAATTGTGTCTGCATTGTTTGTTCACGTTATAACGACAATTTCCCTGGATCTCCCTCGAGTTGTAGAAAACATTTCCCACTTCTACCGAGAATAGACTTCTTCAGTTTGAAATTCGGTATTTTTATTATCTCTTCAAGCAATTCTCCGTTTTAAACATTTTTATAAAATTGATTACAATCCTTATTAGTATATTTAATAACAAATTATAACATTTCGATAAAATCATAAAAAATATTCCAAAAAATGCTGGTTGCCGTCGAGATTCGCAGTCTGCCCTTTCACCGCCTCCAGCTCGTCCCTCTCCACCATCACTTCCAGTTCGAGGAGCACACGATCCGACGTCTCTTCTCTGATGTAAAACGTGCGCGAAATAAGATCGAGGGTCTTGCGAGAGCAGTTGAATCCGTTTGGTATCGGATATACCCATTCGAATGTCTCTTGGGATACGTCGATCGAGAAGGTTCGGGAGTTGTGCCATAAAATCGTCGGAATATCGAATTGGCACGTTGTAGGCGTCAGTGCGACCAAGTAGCGAAGAGCCACCTGTAAGTGATTAGGTGGTTATTCGTTCGCACAATCTATTCCGATCGATAGTCAGGGGATTAAACTGTACCTGATAACCGTCTCCTGGGGGATTGTCGTGGCCCTTCCACACAGAGTCGATCATAGTTTTCACGTGCTCTATGCTCAACTCCCCGCGATGTTTGTAGTTCTCATCAGGAATGTACTTCCTAACGATGATTTCCTTCGTGGGGAACAGACGTCTAGCGTTGGCAATCAGATTCTCATCTCCCGATCGCCACTCGTCTGGCGTTCCAAACACGCTTCTTGAAGTCATGGGGGCTTCTTCCAGATCCAATACCACCGCCTTCAAAGGAAAACCTTTCGAAATGGCGGTGAACTCGTAGGGAGCGTCGAACCGGAGCTCGGTGAAGTAGTTCGACGCCTTCCACACCTGAGAGACCGGTTCTTCTAGGCCTGACTCGACCATCTTGATAGTGAGGAATTTGACTCTCCACGCGCGGCACATTTGACGGATAATCTCATAAGGGAGTTCACTGCTGGGAGCCGTCATAACTAATAGGTGATCGCACGTGACGTTGGAAGTGATCAGCAGCCTCATCTTCTTCAGACACTCCTCCCGCGAATCGGACTTGACACACTCATCGGCTGCTCTCCAGAGAAGTCTGAAAACAGTCTCAAATCTATGTGAAACGTGGTATCACATTTTTGGAAATACTTACGCTTGCAAGACGATTAGAGTGTCAAAGTGGCTCCTCTCGTACGAGAACAAAACGTCGAGGACGTTGAACTGAAGAGGTCCGTAGAAATGACTGGTGAGTGCATGCCGTCCGCAGTCTTCGCATCCTTCCGGACATAATTGGCTCATTCCAGTGAACACCTCCAAACGCGAATTCCGAAGTAGAACTTGCATGACGTCGTTGTGAATTTTCCGTAATTCGTACGATTTCCCGTCTTCCAATTGCCAAACCTCTCTTGCTCTCAATTCGACCACTTTCACGGCGGCGACATTGACCAAGAATCTGCAAGAATACACCGATGTTCAGAAGTGTCCAACTCAACTCACTCAAAGTATTTGCGTAATCGAACGAGTGGAACGACGCAATCGTTAACTTTTATCACTCCCTTCTTAGTGTACCATCCAAAATAACAGTTCCTTTTAAGATGGACGGTCCGGTGCTCCTTCTGAATCCGTCGGAGGCATTCCGTATTGAAGAGTTTGCTGACTAGCTGAAAATTCAAAGTTTTCAGTGGAAAATGATCGGGAAAAGAGCCTCACTCTCAACTGAAGGTGTTCCGTAGAATGATCCGTGTGCTTTAGAATATTCTCTAAAATAATCCAATTTTTGAAACATTGTTCTTCAGCAGACATCTGCAAAATGTACATATTTAAAACGTAAAAAACGGTGCGACTGTGGGACTTTCAAAAATCGGCGCAAACAAGAGGACGTTCAATCGATACACTGCTGCGACACCCGCAAAGAGCGGAGGGGTGCAAGGGGGATGAATAAGAGGTGCCTCAAGCCTCCATGTGAGAGGGGGTACTGTGAGGGAAATTTTGTACAATGCGTATCAAAATAAATATCGAAGAGAATAGATATAGGAAACAAGAAGTAACAGGCGGCAGAGGAGTGAGAGTATAGAGCAACGAGGAGGATCAGATGGAGATGCTTCTCCTTGGATTCTTCTTTGGGTGCAGAGGTTGTCTTCGGGGGGTCGGAGCGATTCTTCGCGATACTCGTGATCCTTGTAGTTCTGTGTCTACATCGTTGAGCAAATCGGCATCTGCTAGGAATTTCAGGACGACACGAGGCAATTTCTCTGAACCATCGGAGCTTTGCTACAAAAAATTGTTCGTTGATGATAAAAATAGGAGGTAAGGGATCTAACTGGAAAACAGCGGGAGAAAACGGACAAGACGGCCGATTTCCCATCAAGCCCGTCTGATCCATAAATTTGTCGTCATTTTTTGTCAATTTATCTCCAACTATTTTTGAAAGACACCTCTTCCGCAAAAGATCTGAACTCGCGGTGGGGACTGATTCCTTAATCAATCGAACGCATTCTCGACGATTGACGATAGAATCGTCGAATTTGAATCGCTGGCAAGGGTTCTCTTCCGGTCCATCGCTGCCGAATTCTGCATTTGAGCTGGTTTCAAAATTCATGAAATGTCAAATAGCTACAAACTAGAAGAGCACAGAGTTCATGCTTCATATGAAAAAAGGAAGAATATTTAGAAACAGCTCATGGTAACATTTCTTTTGTAATCCAAAGGTT
Organism: Caenorhabditis macrosperma; assembly: GCA_963932285.1. Taxonomy (NCBI): domain Eukaryota; kingdom Metazoa; phylum Nematoda; class Chromadorea; order Rhabditida; family Rhabditidae; genus Caenorhabditis; species Caenorhabditis macrosperma. Next base: position 5,620,296 of record OZ010620.1, read on the forward strand.
CCCATAATACATTGTAGAATGGACATCTTATACTATGCACCGTTTATGCTTTGCTTGAAGTTTTTTCATTATTCAGGACAGCATTAGTCTGACACTGCGTATACCATCATTGATGTTTCACAAATATATCCACTGTTTCTTTTCAAAATTAAAATCAGTTTTCAGTCGGGGAACATGATCTGTATTTGTTGAGTAACGATGAATGTTCAGAGCTTCGAGAAATCGTTTCTCCATGCTATAACGGCAGTTTCCCTCGATCTCATCCTTCCAATATCCTCCTCCAAAACAGTTTCCATCAATCGGAATGAACTTGCACTCGTCCACAAATCACCCGCAATCTCTCTCCCTCGCCTTCTTCTTCCAGCCCTGCCCACCAATTCATCACTGCTAATTAATCGTGTCATCTCCTTTTTCCGATGTTCTCCACCTGGTCAGGAGACGCAGACAAAGCCTCTCCCCTCGAAAAGACCTTGTCAGTGGAGGCGACACGAAATATGTCCTCCCTCCACCGCACACTTCCAAATAACACGAAACAATTTTTGTGGCGGTGGTCGACGCGGGAGGGCGATGATCGTTTTCCGCGTTTTCCGGGTTGCGCAAATTGTCGAATGATCTCAATTATCGGCTCTTCTCTCGCCCCACCGCCGCCCCCCAATCATCTCGAAAACAGTCACCGGCCCGCTGTTTTTCCCCATGCCACCGGAAAGAAGTGTCATATTTCACAGTGATATCCTTATCACTTGGCACCCTCTTATCTCGCCGACACCTCCGCGCGCTTTTAAGGCGCCGGCGGAAGTTTCGGAGAGAAATTCCTCGCGTGCCTCTCTCTTTCTTCGACGGCTTCTTCTCATTCTTGTTTTTTTATGTTTTGGTTTTGGTGGGTGATTGTAGAAAACTCGAAACAGAGATCTCCTCTGATAGAATGCCTGAAACAGTAGAGTTCAACTTCTTCTTGTTCCTCCACTCCTTCGTTCCGACCTTTCCATTTTCCTAACCTCGAGAAGAAGGGAGTAATCTCGGAAAGTGCTCCCCACCCGGAGTCGCATAATTGTTGCTTCTTCTTGCATTCCTCACCAGGAGAAGAGGTTCCAATTGAAGTGTTTTTTCTCTCTATTTGATCGAAGGCTCTGAACTATTCCTGAACTGCCACTGCTTAGGAAACTCTAAATAGTCCGCATTTTTTTTTATATTATCGTTAAATTTCAAAATCGGAGTCGAGAAAAGAAATTTAAACGCTCGCGCGAGATATTTCGCAGCGGAGATCAAAATGTCGCAGCGGAGATCAAAAACAATCAATTTCTTTGTTTTTCGCTCGATTTACTCAATTTCAGCCGTTTTTTCAACCATTTTCTACGGAAAATATACTTTTTGTGCTTTTTTTGCAGGAAAAAGCGCGAAAAACGGTTGAAAAACTGCTGAAATTGAGTAAATTGAGTGGAAAATACGAAATTAAAGCTTTAAAGGCGCAGCACGTTTCGCCGTTTACATTTTGATCTCCGCTGCGAGATATCTCGCGCGAGCGTTTGAATTCTTTTTCTCGACTCCGATTTTGAGATTTAACGATAATATATATATATATATATATTTATTCACCGAAAAATACGTATACAAAAGGAAGCAAAGGGTGATACATAAAAATGAGTATAAGAAACAGGTGAATAAAATTAGTAAAATGACCAAGTTGGCCTGCAAAAGCCAAAAGGTCAAGTGAAAGAAAAGGGGGCATTTGACGCTGAACATACTGATAGGCTGTCCATTTAATAACTCCAAGTCATCTCTATCATCAACTTACAGTTCTTGTTCACTTCCAAAACTTCAAAGGTTCTTGAAACCAAATGCCTATCGAAAACCGTCTCAGCCACTATAAACAGCTTCCCGAGCGCTCGCGAGCTCTCCGATTCTGGAAGCCCAAGTCGTTTTTCCGTACCACATCCTGTTCCCTGATTCAAGTGATCTACATAGTTCCGTCTTTCACTTTCCGTTTCAGTTTTCTAAAAATATATTTTTGTGTCGAGTGATGCTTGTCCGTTACCTTTCTCGGCTCCGCAAAACACGATCCATGTCAAGCAATTAGGAGGATTATTGACGGCGAACCCACTTTCCACATGATATCACTTTATTAATATGCATTTTCCGTATTCCCTCCGTGAGAGCTTCTCTGATTGCTCCGTATTCAAACGATTTCCGGTTTCAACTCATCTATGTCACAGTTCCATTTTGCTTTTTCTCACTGAGTATGGACCATATACTGTATGGTTTCTCAAAGTCTTGGCCCCAAGGTTCCCTAGTTGCTTAGTTCCTGTACATGAAGTCTCCCAAAATCTGTCTCTTTTATCACTGGTTGATCAGAAAACCAGTGATCCTTCCATTGCTTTCCACACCATTCCCAGTTTCGTGTTACTCCTCATTCGTTGTCTTCCTCATTCTTCCACCGCCACTTATAACAACTCCCTCTCCTCATATATTCCAAATAAAAACGCGGCTGCGCGGGTCGTCGTTCCGTTACTCGGAAATAAATAGTCAGCTGTTTTTGTGTGTGTCTTCTCCCCTCCTGCTCACTCCGTTTTCGGGGCGGGCGCGAAAAACAAAAAGCTTCTAAGAATCTGATGTACTCGTCGTCGTCGTGGATGGAAGGGGGGATCTAGTGGCAAGTGGCCGGAGGACATGCCTATAAACAACAAGAAGAAGACCCAACTTATTTCCGAGAACTCTCTCTCGCGCGCGCCCTTCCCCCGCCCCGTCATCCTTGTGGAGAGCCGTAAGTGTAATCGTAATTCCGCCGCCCTCCCCCCAATCCTTTCTATCATTTTTGCACTGCTCCTCGTCTCGTTGGGCTCTAGTAAATCACAAAAAAAACAAGAGAAGAGTGTCCAGAAGTCTGTGTGTTAGAGTGTGCACGTGCCGTCGCTCTTCTTTTTATTTCATTTTTCTCTGACGGGGGAGGAGGAGGAGGAGGAGACATACTCTTCTGCAGAAGAGAATGATGATGCATCATTTATATATATATTCAGAGAGTTATTCTCAAAGAGTCAAGTGGTTTTTTGAGAGCAGAGAACCAGATGGTGAGTGGGGAGAAGGTCTCGGCTGAGAGGAGAAAATGTCACGTCCGCTGAATGTTTTATGGCTCCTGAGTGTCATGAATTCTTCTGGAATCTTGAAACCGTGTGGAAAACACGCTCCGCTGACAAGGTTATGAGTCTCGAAGTACACGAGAGTCGCGGCAAGACCCACGAATTAGTGGAGCGCGAGATTCTCAGATTCCAGACAAAAATTGATGACACATTGGCATATCTTGTATCATTTCGAGCGGTTCAAGTGATCTTTATTTCAGTTCAGAGCACTTTTGAGCATGTTCCATTCTTTGGATAGACCCGAATGGCTGTAAATTGAACACTTCTGTTTCAGCTGTCGAGTGACCGGATAATTATGCATTGTGGGTCAATGTTGCTTGATTTCTCTTTGTTTTTTTTTCAAAATGTTGGACCGAGAAACTATTTAACATTTAGGTGAGCTCAATACAACTTTGGCCCGAAACAGTGTTTTCTATTGACGTCGGGTAGTTCAGAAACCGTTCTCATCTACCGTAAAAACTCTATTCTAACGGCATGCCGTTAAAATGTTCAACCTGATTTTTTAAAGTGCCGTTTACTTTTTATTCGACTGATTTCTTCGGTATCACTTGACATTTGTCCTGGGAAATTAGTAAATCTTTGAGAAAAATGGTTAAAACCCCGAGGTAACATGCAAAATGTGACAAAATCTTATTTTTTTAAAATGAGAAACGACAATATGGAGGGAGTGCCGTTAAAATAGAGTTTTTACGGTGAATACCTTCAAACATACTTGAACCTCTTTTTTTTTCAATTTTACAACTGAACATGTTCCATTTGTCTTCGAAAGGCCATCGCGCACCAGGCCTCTTTGTCCTAGAATGCTCAAAACCGCCTAAGCTGAAATACTTGGACCGAAATGAGTAGAGTCAACTGGAAACAAGCGCCTAATTGTTTCTGGAGAGGGGAACACTCAGAATTCAAGAAAACATCGATGTATTACGGGAACAGTAGAATGAGTTCCTATTGAGTTCACTTTGAAACAGACACAATTGTGATCCCTAGACTCTAGTTCCCTGCTCCAATTCGATCCGTTCCGCATCTCTCTCTATCATCCTTTTTCTCTTTTTCTCTTCTCATTGAATATTCGAAAGTTATCATCATCATCAGAGTACACGTGCCTTCATTTGCCCTCCTTCTCTCTCTCCCATGTGTTCCATTTCTCTGCTCCCTCTTCAGTTTCCACACTCTCTCTCTCCCCCTCCTGCTGTAACAATAGTTCAAGAAATGCCCCTCCCCGAGTGCTCTTTGCAGAAGCTCTCTGTGCCTCGATTTATAGTATCTCTGGAGTGCCATTCCGCCACCTCCATCGTCGTCCTTTCGAAGCGGTGGCGGCGCCTTCAAAAGCGACGGGGGCCCTGAAATAAATGAGCATCGGATATGGAGAAGCCTTTTGTTTTATTAGATATTCCCTCGGTTATGCAAATGTCTTGCCCCCTTCTCTCAATTTTTATTTCTTGAGAATCGTATCATAAATGGGCTGTGTGTGTGAGAGAATTTGAGTGATGAAGGGGGAGCCGCGTGACGAGAAGAGAGGGCGTGATAGGAAATTGGGGGCTCGAGAAAGGAATGGCGAAAAGAAGATTACGGTGGCTCTTTCTCTACTTCAACTGAATCTCCTGATTATCTCACTGTTTCAAGTGGTCTATATCCCATTTTGTTAAGCTTTGATAACTATTGTTCCGTGCGTACGCAGACTTGTTTCCAAGAAGACAGAAATATCGAAAAAGAAGCTTTCACTATTTTCCTTAATTTCCAGAATTGTTTCCGATTTTAAACACAGCATTTTTCAAAAAAAAAGTAACTGCTGGAAGGAGCGAACAAAGACTTCGGACAGATCTGTTCCACTTGAAGTTGTGTTCATTTTGCAGTTTACTCAGTCAAAATGGCTGAAATATTGAGGTGGTTAAGACGTTTTTTCTCGTTTTCGGATCATTTCCTAATTTCGGAAAAGTACAGTAGCTACCGTATTTCCTCAAAATGAAGCGACATCCCAAACGCTGCCGAAGAATGATGACTTTTTGATATCTCTTATCAATCTCGATATAGCATGATTCTCTGGTAGCATTGCCGCTACATTCAAGGAAATACGGAAACACATTATAAACTTCCAAAAGGAAAGCGGTCTGTGCTAACCTGCTCGTAGTTCAATTTCAATTTATCAGTTTCTTTCTTTCTCTATTTCTGCTCGATGCGAAACCCAAACGTTTACGGTAGCTTGGAAATGAGGAACGTCCTCTACGTCGAAGAAGTCAATGTTATTAGTAGGTTGTGTATTGCATCCCCATTTGCTGTTCACTGAAACAGTGGCTCTAGTTTCTGTCCCTCATTCCGCCAAGGATGACATCGTGATCCCTCTCCAAAACTCAGTTGCCCTACTCATTGCTATTCTGCTCTGCGGTGACCCCTAGATGTTATCATCTGTTCAGTAGAGCACCTCATCAAGATAATCCCATCGTACTCGGTCTGCGAAAAATGAGTACATGAGTACTGTTTCAACAGTCACAGTTCTCTGATGGAACAAAGAGGTGGGGGATAGGAAAAATGTCATTTTCGGGTTTTAAAGCCAGCTTGAGAACTCTGTGGAATAGGTGAAAACCAAACAGATCATATCAGGTTGTCAGAATTCTACAGTATTCGTGAAACCTATTGAAATGTCTTCTTTGTGCCCCTACCAAATCAGTTTCTGAAAGTATTCGCTCCGAAGTGTTAGGTTTCCCTGTCATAACAAGGATCCACTGTTTCAATGTCACCGTTTCTTCACAGTCCCCCTGGCCATCTCGATTCCTCCATTGATGTGCATCGTTCGATCTTTCGGCCCTCCCGCCAATCCATCGAACCTACTAGTCTGGAGCCAACTGGGCCGATTGCATAAACACCGCCCTCACTCTGTTCATTCGCCTCCTCGTCTCGCCGTTCGTCCGTTCCTCTCCTCCATGTCACTGATGACGTCACCCCTCACGGGTCAACTTACTCTCTCTCTTTCTCCTCACACACCTGTTCCGAAGGAGCGATCCAAAAGGACACCTGTGTGTTGTGCCTTGTGCACTTTCCTCCGGGACCACTGTGCCCGATTGCACCCAATCGATCTTGCTGCCTGCCAATAAACTTGTCGTAATACACACACACAACACACGGATGTGCACAACTGTCACTAGGCGGAAGGCACCGCCGGAAGGCTGTTGTGTGATCGGAAGGAGGGAGAGAGATAGATGGATGGCTTATCATCGCCGACGACTAATGGCCCTCAGGTAGTGTTGGCTCGGTGCCAAGCGCCCTCTGATTGCTTGCTCATCGAAATGTAACAGTGCTGGCACCCGCCGGTACGGTCACTTTCCTCCTCCTCCTCCGAGCACTGACTCACACTCCTTCTCCTCCACAGTCCACAGTCCACCCCACCACCAAAAACCAACATGACATCATCATCTTCCCCATTGCCTCTCCACCTGTGTGCACGCTATCTCTCCCCCGGTTTCCGCCCTCCTTCTCCCGCCTCCCACCACCACCACACCACACCAAAACCGTATGTGTCGTTGTGACGGCACACTGGTGTCTCTCTCCCTCTGTCCCTGGGAGGGTCAATGTCTGCGTCTCCCCGGCCACCATGTGCTCTCGCCCGCCCGGTTACACACCAATCACCCGTTTCCTCCCTCCACTCGCCCGGACCCTCTGTTCCTCTATTCCTCTTCGCCATCATGAAGTGCTGCTCAATGAGAAGGTCTCCCCGAGTCATATAGAGTCGCCTAGTTTCGGGTGGCTGGTGTGGTCCCTTCGAATGTTCCCGAAACGTCCGCGCGCTTCTCGTGCCCTTCCCGCGCCTCGCCTATATCCTTTCCTGTTTTCCCCACCACCCAAGTGCACGTTTTTGTTGTGTCCGTCTGGCATTTTGTTTTTCCAGCGGAACAAAAAAAAATCAGTTATATACCAAAATCAAAGATCTCTTTTTTTCGGGTTTTTTTTCGCGAAAATTGAAAGTTTCTGTTTCGAAACGGATAGTTATCAGTTTGCGATTGAAATTTTTTGTTTCGCATATATTGGTATTCCTTAAATTTCGCAGGAAAAAAATGTCTACAAAAAATATTTAGTTTTGAGAAAAAAAAATCAAATTTGCTCACCTTAAATTTTTCTTTTATCATTCCCTTTTCTTTTTTTTCCCCGAAATTAGCTCCCTGTTCCTCGTCTGTGATGCTTTTCGAAAGTGTTGCAAACGCGCTTCACTGTACTTTTGCCTAGACTCTAGTCTGCAAGTTATCGTAAATTAACACTTCTTTATGAACCATGGAACTTTCTAGACACCCAACTGCTCTCTATAGCAGAAAAATCTCGAGAATCTTCGGCAACCATAAGATTTTTCATTACTATCCGTGGGAGGCGTGACTTTTTTGTTGAGAACCAGTGATGTTTCGCAATAGAGCGCGAAATGCTCGTTCCAGTCCTCCACCACCTTGTCTCCCCTCCACAATACACCCCAATTGCCCTAGATTAGTGTCCTCCTCCTCATCTCCTCATCATCCTCCTCTCCCCCCCTCACGGAGTCATTCACCCAGTTCATAGCGCGTCCGCGAATCGAAACGTTTACATCCAATTATCCGACTGATGATTTATGCATAATTGGCCATTCGAAACAAAATCTTGCCCCTCTCCTTCTCATCCGCTTCCTCCTCTTTCGATCCCCAATTCGAGACTCCCGACGGAATCTCTCTTTTTTTTCGTTCGCATGCCGTCCTCCTTCTCCTTCTCCTTCTTCCTTTCCTTCTTCACTCCTTTCGAACAACCCGCGCAAAACAATTCCTCCTCCTCTCGATGCTTTTCATTGGGGACCGCCGGCTATCTGTGGCCCCGTCGTCGTCTTCTTCTTCTTCTCCGGCATGTTCTGCGGTCGGAGAGACGAGCGGGCGCGCGAGAGCGCGTACTCTGCGGAGACGCAGACACTCGACACACACAAATTAGCATTGGGAGGGAGAGAGAGAGAGAGGGACGACACTCTCGCAGATGGCCAGATGTTTGGTGGTCCTGCCTTGTGTGTGTGTGTGTCCTAGGTGCTATCATCCCATTCGCCTCCGATCCGCTTCTTCATGGTCACTCGCCCTCTTCTCCCTCCTCCTCCCATTCCTCCATTTGTACATTCATATCGCTATCAATTGGAAGAGGCGAAAGGAGAAAGACGTTCTTTTCCTTCTTCCTCTTCCACTTTTTTTTTCTTCTTCTGCCGTGGCGCCCGATTCGAATGACTCTATCGGTGGGGCGGGTGTGGGGCGCGCGAATTCAAGGACGACCGAGAGACGCAGACGGACAGACGGCGGGGCGAAATATCTTTTTTCGGGGCCGCAACTATACCTCTCGCCTACCATCTCGCCCAAGTTTCCCCTCGCTCGCTAATTGGTATCAATTCGGAGAAAAATAAGGAGAGAGAGAGAGATAGAGAAAGAGAGAGTGAACTGGGAGAAAAATGGTTTCGAAGAGGACTACTGTAGACTTGTGAACTACTCGGATAAGATCGCCGGCGGAGACCTCTACCGTAAGATTGCTCAGTTCCTTCCAGCTCCCAAACGAGCATTTCTTTCCCTCGTGCTCCTTCTCGTCATGCCACCGCCCACATTTTCATAAAACGATGTCGTCGTCGTTTTGCGGCGGCGGCGGTCGAGTTGTGTGACGAGAGGAGCCTATTGGTTTCCTCCTCTTCTCCTTTTCCCTTCTTCTCCCGGAGACCAGACCGCCCCGAAAATAATAATTCTGTGCTCTCTCCTCTCGCGAGATGTATTCGAGAGAGAGAGAGAGAGTGACGCGACCGCAACCCGACAGGAGAAGGAAGAGGCAATGGGCGGGAGGAGAAGGAGTTTTTAGTTTTTGACGAAGCGCTCCGAACGAATCGACGAGGGAGCGTGCGGCAGGGCGGAGACGCAGACACCCTCTCGGAATATAGGGGAGTCCCGATGTTTTTCGGGATGCGGCGGCGGCGGCGGCCGGGGGAGAAGATGCCGTTTCTCTCTCGTTTCGCTTCATTTTTTTATATTTGGAGTGCGTTGTTCTGGTACCGGCGGATGGCTCCTTTTCGTCGTTTACACATTCAAATTACCACCCGCTACACCTGCGGAGGAGGCCAAGTGAAAGTGTCTTACGCCCTTGGCGCCGCCAACCGTCTGCGTCTCCGCGCCACTCGCTACTGTCTCTGCGGCGACGCCCCGAGTGGCGCACCACTTGGCGTTTTGCCAATTCTCAAGGTCGGTCACCTGGCGCCCTCCTCGCTCAGTATGATCTGTCTCGCTCTCTCGGTCAACCAGACTATTTGGGGCTATTCGAAGAGGGTGGCTTGCAACTGATGGGCGGTGCCTAATCGGGAGATTAGGACGAATGCAGGTTTATGAGTTTGAATGAATGCGGTCGGTTTTTGTGATGATCATCGTTCTTTCCCCCGTGCACTGACGCAAAGTGCACCACTGCAGTGCACTTTCCGGAGCTCACGGAGCCAATCGTCTAGGTGTGAAAGTACACTTCTTCTCGGCTCTTCCGGAGAGCATACACTTTTTTTCTGAACATCGTGCTAATTTTTCGAAAAGAAAAACGTTAGTTCCACCTGTAGCTCAATGGCCTATCGGAGCTCGCCAAAATTTTCGACAGTTTCCCGTTCCGGTCGTCCGGAATTTTCCGGAAAATTTCTTCACTAATCTTTTCGCAGAATCGTCAAAGCTTTTCGTGATTTTCGCTTATTTTTCCGAAATTTTCGCCCGGATTCGTTGAGCATTGAGCATTTTTTTCTAGAATTTTCCGGAACTTCTTCGCTCATCTTCGGCCGCTTTCGCACAGTTTGAATCTAGTTTCCGGATTTGCTCGTTCCGGAATTCCGGAAGAATTCCGTGTACCGTTCGAAAAGGGTCCGACGTCATCAAAGCGCCTCGGCCTCCTATCACTTTCTGCGCCGGTCGCTGCCAGGCACACGCACCTGGCCACTTTTTTTTCTTCTCCCCCAATCGCTGGTTTTCTTTTCTTTCTCTCTCTCTACCTGCGTCTCTCTGATTCTTACACTCTCTCTCTTACTCTCCCTCTCCCACAATATTGCACCTCACCTATCATCATCATCATCTTCATCATCATTGCAAAAAATTGTTCTCTCTCTCTCTCTCCCTCTCTCTCTCTCCGTCTTCTTCGTTTTTTTCTCCCTCTTTTTCTCTGCGTCTCAAACAATCGCTTTCCATTTTTGTAGGCGCCAAGTAAATGCAATTCGAGCAGGTTTCGTCGACAGTTTAAGCCCCAAATCGAAACGTTTTTGGAAAAAAAAGAAGAAGAAGAAGAAGAAAGAGCGATAAAAAGGTGAGAAAATGACTCTGTCAGTCGAGCGATCGCTTCGCATTCCATCCCGTTATCAGCACTTTATTTCCGTACGAAACGAACCGAAGAACTGTTTCTTGATCGAGTGACAGTGAAAAGTCGGAACTTTTCGATGTTTGACGCCAACTTCACACCTTTCTCTTTTGCAGAAATGCCGAGCTCTTCGTCTTCGCCGTCTTCGGAAGAGGACAAGCACACGTCGGGAGAGGAAGACATCACTCCGAAGGCCTCGCCTATTCTCAGCGACGACGACAATGACAGAACGCTGACAATGCCGTCGACGAGTCAGGGTTATCAGGTGAGAGTTTAAACAGAGAAGAAACTGGTGATACCGATAGAAGAGGGCGAGGAGAAGCACTGCAACTGTCGCACTTCTCGCCTACCATAGGTTGCTGCAAGCGCGCGCTAATGCACTCTCGCCGTCTATTTTTTTTGAAATTCATTTTTCGCCGCGAAACCCAGAAAACTACCGTTTTCATGAGAATGCGCAGATCAAAAAGCGGAAAAGGTACGCTGAAAAAACTCTTTTAATTTTTTACACTTTTAAAAAACGATTAATAATCAACCGAATGATGTTTTCGTTTCAGGCCAACTCTTCGCCGGCTCACGCGCGCTCCGTGCCATCCAGTCAGGAAGCGACGTCGCCGCCGGCTGCAAGGAGGGTCGAAACTCCACTCGGAGTCGTTCAACCTCAACAATTCTACTACTTTACGTAAGTTTTATTCCAAAAATAGTATTTAAAAATTACCTTGCTCCCGAAGAAAAATTCGAAATAAATCTGTCTCGTTACAGAACTGACATGGCAAATCAAGCAGTGCTTGATATCGAAAAAGAAAAAGAGAAATTCGATTCGCTCGTCACTTGGTACCGCGTGACGCGAGAAGACTTGCCGGCACTCGGCACGAGCTCCCTCGGCAACTCGACGGCTCCGTCCTACGTCTCCGAGAAGGGATCGACGACTCCGATGAGTTCGCAGCCGTCTTCGCATCAAAGTGGCACCAGCGGAGGCACGCACAGCTCCGGTCACAATGGATTCTCGTACAGTCCAGTAAGCAATTTCCTTCCTTTTTGTTTTGCTGAATTTTCCGTTTTCAGTTTGGTCTCGACAATCCGTGTTCCAATGACCCGATGGAGTGCAGGAGCTCTCCGGTTAACCTGGACGACATAAACCCGACTCTCGAAGACTTTATGGCATCCACACCGTCCTCCTCGGCCATGAACAACAATCCACCTCCGAATCAGTCGTTTAGCCAGCCGCCAAGCCACCATATGCCAATGGGCATGAACCATCAGATGCCATCCACGTCTTCCATGCACCAAATGCCATCCACCTCTTCCATGCACCAAATGCCATCAACCTCTTCCATGCACCAGATGCCATCCACTTCAAATCCTAACTCCAATCCACCATCTAATCAAGGATTGAAGAGGAAAGCGACGTCGGATGACGCTTCGGATGGCTCTCCGTCCTCGTCGTCGTACAATCCGAGTTCGGTGAAGCAGATGAAACTAGAACATTATAATGGACCCACACCACAGCAAGTCGATGATCAGTGCCCGATGAGAAGACTAGAAATGATGGCAAATGCACAGAACTTCATGTCCGGAAACACTATCAATGAGGTCGTTGAGGCGACGAAAAAGTATGGTTTGAACTTTACCCTCCCTCTTATCAATCATTCGATTTTCAGAGACGAGCGTGCGATTAAGATGGAGAAGCTCGAGGGAATCGAGAAGTCGGTCGAGGAGGAAATGGCACAGTCGCGCGAGGCCCATATGAAACGAATGGCTGCCGCACAAGCCGCTCAAGCTGCTCAAGCCGCCCAAGCCGCTCAATCCGCCGGTCAACCATTCGCTTCCCCTGGACAGTTCCCCGGAATGCCTGGACCGTTCCATCCCGGAATGCATCCGATGCCCGGAATGCCGCCACATCCTGGAATGCCAGGAATGATGCACGGAATGCCTGGAGGCGGACCGCCGTTCTCTGCCGGAGCCTCGTATCCACCGATGCCACCCGGCGGTCCATTCCCGTTCCCAATGTATCCAGGAGGACCGGTTGCCCCAGGAATCACTCCCGGAGGATATCCAATGTCGGCGCCTGGAAAGATGCCGTTCGGATCGCCGTCGTTCCCCGGAGCACCGTCGCCGGCTGCCATGGCTGCCATGCACCAACACCAACAGCAAGCGGCCGCCGCTGCAGCAGCCGCCGGACGGATGCCCCCAATGCCGCCGCATCCGAGTATGATGACTCCGCAGCAGCATCATCAGCACTTCCTCCACATGCAGCACATGGCTCAGATGGCTGCCGCGCAGAAAGCGGCTGCTGCCGGAATGTCGCCGAACATGATGGCAAGAGGATCGCCGATGCCGTCGCCACTTCCGTTCCCACCTGGACATCCGGCTCATCAGAATCCGGCCGCCTTCCACCACCACCAACAGCAAATGATGATGATGCGACAAGCGCAAATGGCGCACGCGGCTGCCGCCGCCGCCGCTGCTGGAGGTGCTCCCGGAGGACCGAGTCCGTTCGGATTCCCACCAGGAATGCCCGGAATGCCTGGAGGGATGCCCGGAATGCCAGGAATGCCCGGAGGACCAGGAATGCCTGGAGCGATGCCCGGAATGCCCGGAGGACCAGGAATGCCTGGAATGCCCGGAATGCCTGGAATGCCCGGAATTCCCGGAGCACCCGGAATGCCCGGAGCACCCGGAATGCCCGGTATGCCAGGAATGCCCGGAGCACCCGGAATGCCAGGAATGCCCGGTGGACCCGGTGGACCCGGTATGCCAGGAATGCCCGGAATGAACCCGAATCCGGCTGGAAATGCACAACAACCGCCGCAAAGTGAGTATCATTTTCATCCCTTTTAAATTCTACGGAATTTCTCAAAGATCTTTCCCCCACAAACGGTATTCTTTTCAGACGGCGCATCGGCACTCATCGTCGCCGGAAACCGTGGTCCGATGGACGCACCGAACGGAATGGGCGGTATGGGCAACGGAAATATGTGGCAACTGACTCCCCACTACCCGCCACCGTTCCCCAACTCCTTCTCGACCAACCCGACGCCTCGACCTGGATCGTCAGGCTCAGGAGGAGCCGCCACGCCGAGACAGTAGCTGCCGCATGTTCGATAGTTTTTATTATTATTCTTGTTCAATGTTAATATATGTACCCAGTAAAATGGCTCAACCGGATAGATGTTTCCCCCTCACTTTTTTTTCCTAATTTCTCACCTCCTCCTTCCTGCCCCTCACCACCCTCCTCTCACAGTGTACCATATTCTCTATAGATTGAGAAGACGTAGTCGCCGAGCCAGGTTCCCGATGCCTCGAGGTGTCAAATCGAGCAGTCTCCCCCTCTCTGTCTTATAATATTTACTCTCTCTCTCTCTATCTCTTCATTCACCCAACTTTTGTTCTTCTACCGGTATCTCTTCTCCACACTCTCCTCTCTCTCTCCTCACACACCCACCCACTCTTCCAATGATTCTGTTTCAACAATTGAGCTTCTTCCCCCATTTCATCCCATCTCTTCCACTTTTTTCTCCTACTTTCCCTGTCACAATGACTTCTCCATTTCCAAACCTCCGAACCATTTCTTCGTTCCCTTTCCGTTGCGGATTCCTCTAAACGTTTGCTGGACAATCGAGATGATCATGAAATAAATAATTGTTTCTTAATGAATGGATTTTTATCATTCTGTGCTGAACATATTGCGACGGGACCAATGGTTGCTGCTTCAGTAAACTGTCATATAAAGTTTTCATTAGGCAAAGAAATCATATTTGAGTAACTTATCGAAAATTTCAATTTAGTGTTCAAATGCAATCATTTTTCTAAATTTTTCTTTAGAACTTCCAACGGATGATAGACGGCATCATAGAATCGAAGGGCCAGTGCCGAACTTTGTGATCGAAGAAACGCGCCAAATTCCCAAGTATCGTATTGTTCCAGGAGCATGTCGTGCACCACTTTGTACATGTCCCTCTCCTTCTTTATCGCTTCTAACTGCTCTCTCAGTTTAGCATTTTCGGCAGCCAAATCGGTCGGTTGTTCGGACGACGAGTCGTTTGACGATTCGCCGCCGATCGGAGTCTTCGAAGCTGTTATTCTTGCCGGTCTGAAATTTTTCCGTTGAAGAATTTATGCTTTGGCCGAGAATATCTGACCTTACGTACGGCTCGTCCTCCTCCTCCTCTTCCTGACTGTTTGGTTTGATTCGGGGCGGGGATCTGGATCTGGACGAATCTGATTCGACTCGCGGCGGCAGAGAAGATGCCGACGACTTCGGAATGCGCTGCGGTCTGAAATAGGGACGAACTCACATAATCAAAGGATAAATGACGACTTACTTAACGTACTTATCGTCTTCTTCGTCACTTTTCTGTACGCGGGGCGGCGATCTGGCTCGAGTTGTCGACGATTCGACGGGCTCCGACGGAGTTCGACTTGTTACGGTAACTCGCTTCGGCCTGAATAGTCAACGAATTACGGCAATGGAAAGACGAAAATTCACTCACTGAACATACACCTCATCTTGGTGCTCGTTTTCGTGCAGACGTGGCGGCGATCTGGGTCTAGATTGCCATGATTCCGTTCCGATGGGTTCCGACGGAGTTACGGTGTCTCGCTTCGGCCTGAAGAATAGCAACGATTTAATGGAAGGTAAGAACGATAAATCACTCACCCAACACTCTCGGAATTTCGCTGCCCGTTTTCAAGAAGACGAGGCGGTGACCTAGGTCTCCCTGTGTCACGGGGACTGTCCTCGTCGAGGTCAGACCACTCCGATGGGGAAAGCGAGTCATCAGAGTCCAATGATTCCGAAGAAGCCGATAGTGGTTTGCTAACACATCTGGAAGAGAAGAACATATTGGAGACTCTTTACGGTTGCCTCACCTGGTGTGCTCGTTCTTCGGCACCCTATTGCTGTTGTGCCGATGCGACGGTCGTGAGGAAAACGGCGGGGCATCGCTAGAACGTCCGCTTGCATGAGAGCTTGATAATTGCCGTGCGATGGCCGTGGATTCGGGTCTTCTCCTATCCGATAGATGTATAACATTCTCTAAACGTTTGGGTCTGAAAATGAGCAAATTGTGAACAGTGCAAAAGGAAACCTCACATAGTATACTCTGTGTCCTGACTCCAATTTTGATTTTGCCGAGGTGGAGATCTCGGGCGTTGCGGTTCGCTCCGTTCATAAAATCGTTGAGTAGACGGGGTTGGAATGTACGCCGGGTGCATCGGGTTGTGGTTGCTCACACTACTTGATCTCGGAGTACTGAAAATTAATCACCGATAGAATTCAGTTTGTTTGAGTGATGAAAAGAGCCCGATCGAAGCTTTGAAATTACTTCATGAACAGCTGCGCTTGAACATACCTTCCACTCTGTGGGATATAAATGTTCGCCATCTGAGACAAAGGACGCTGATTTGAATAATTCGATGACCCGGGAGCACACTGATTCCTAGATTGAGCCACATATGGTTGCTGTGAAGGGACGGGATTCTTCGCGACACTAATATGCTGTTGATCTGTGGACACGACGAGGCGAACTCCGTTCTGGGACTCCACGATCAGTTGCAACCAAATATACTCGTTTTCAAATTTTTCGAATCGTGGACCAAAGGCTCCTATAACGTGAATAATCGACATTGCTAAGAGATCAAATGTTTTACCGAGAACGTTCATACTGTCATCTACGTGGTCGTAGCTCATTGTGCTCAGGAACGGACTGGCAGGGGTCACTCTCCGACATGGTAGTAACATCTGAAGGAAGATAATTGTGAAAATAACTGACAAGGAAGTCTTCTCACTCTATAGTGCTGCTTCTCCTCGTAAACGGACGGCTTTGTCGTTAGATAAACCTCAGCTTCCGTACATTTGAATGCACCATCTGGTACTGCATACTCGTTTATGTTGAACACGAGCCAGCGTCCAACATAGTTTTTAATATTCTGACTACTGAAAATCAGTGTCAAAATGAACTTTGGAAAGTAACGAAAACCTACTTTTGTTCGTCGGTAAAAAATAAGTCGTTTGGGTATCCAGGAACGAAAACACGAAGTTTTCCGTTATTTGTTAGATGATACGCGAATCCTTTGACTTCTTTGTTATTTGGGAGTGGCTGAAAAACGAGGAATTCATAATAATAGACAATTAAAAATAATTGACTTTAAAAATTAAAACGTTTTTCGATCGAATTTTCAAAAATCTGACGAAGCCTAACTCTTTCTGGCGGAAAGTTCGGCCGCGATGCTTGTGTCGATTTACGGGAGTTTTGATTGAATTTTAATTTTTCTAAATTTCACCTACTTATTTCCTTAATTTTTTCGCGAATTCCAACTGTCTAGAAAAGTTAGAGTTTACAAAAAGCAAAAGTCGATTCAGAAAAGTTCTCGGCATACCGTGGTATTACGTCTGAACGTTGAAAAAAACCAAATCTTCTACTTAGCTTTCTTTGTAAATTTTCGAGGAAAAAACATTTTACTAACCTTGCTATGAAGAAGCATATCTGTGACCCACGAGGTCCTAGTACCATTAACTTCTTTCTTCACAAAAATCTTTTTTCCGATCAGTGCATTCCCTCTGAGTCCGTTCAAAACTGCACTTCCAAGCACAACCTGAACACATGTTCGTTTCTTTGTTTTTGAATCAAGCACTTACATCCAATGCATCCGTTCGATATAAATTCTTGTGTTCGCCGACATTTCCCAAAACATGAGTGATTTCAACTATCTGAAACAGAGGAAAATAGTTTTAAAAGAACAAAACGGCGAGTCACATACATTTATCTCCGACTCTTTAATAATTCTTCTCGGAGCGGTCCCATGGTCAGCGACCATCATCGCTGAAAGAAATGTGGTTAGTGGGTAGACAGCTGGCGATTGAGAGGAATAGAGAAAGAAAGAGAGGAAAGGTTCGCAGACAGTGAGGAAAATGCGGAGAGGGAAGACACTTGCCTCACGAGAAATCGAGGAAAAAGCCCTAACGCATAGTGCGCTCCCAAAGTAACAATTCATTCGTTTTGGTAGAAATAGCGTGTAAGTGAGGAAAAATAGAAGGGGGGGGGGCGGAAAGAAGAAGAGCAAGAATGTATAGTGGTATGGGACACGGGCAGTGAGAGAGACACCGCCCTAGCATCACGTGCCGCACTGCTTGTGGGTGAGAGGGTCAGTACAATTATGATTCGCACCCAATGCGAATAGAAGGGAACCGAATGGTTGTGTGTGTTTCGTTGTAATAAAAAATCTGACAACTCTCTTAAGGTTCGTACTGCGACTGGGGAGCGACATGTCGCGATATACAATCTTGTATGCACAATAAAGCGTCGAAAAAGAAGCGTGAATGTTGTGAAAACATCAAGAGTTCCCACGATAAATATTCATCGACGCCCGAGAGGTCGGAGTCAACAGAAAAAGAAGAGAAAACGGCCAAAATTGACTCCCGCCTTCCTCTGCATTCGCGCCATCTAAACGTGGCAGGTGGTCGCTTATCTACGGGATCGCCCGCGAGAAAAAAGATGATGTCCTCTCCGAACGAATGACCTCTGTTTTGGGGAAATTGGTGAGGGGGGAGGGAGAGAGTTGATTGATGCGTAGAACTTAACCAATCAGATAATGTGGGAATCCCGATGAAGAAAAATGAGGGAAGGTGAGGTTAAAAGGAGAAACTGACTGACTGTTGGGGGTGGTGGCTAGGGTTCAAGTGGTGGACACATTAGATACTTCACTCCGTCATTCTTTGTGACTTAATTTTTTGGGGTTTTTTAGTTGGATTGGAAAGAGAAGATAGAAGAGAACAAGGAATGATACGAAAGTGATAGTATGATAAGAAACAAAGAGGTACATGACACTCACACCCAATTCAGAACAATTGGTTTGTAAGAACGATAAGACAAGTGATTGACACCTAGTTGAGTAGTTCTTGTGATCAGGTTAGAATTGAGGAGTTGTACGATTGGAAATCAAAGAAAGTGAGTGGGAAAGTGGGATTGCGGAGGCAAGGAATGCTCAGCATTCGCGTTGGATGTCTCGTGATTCGAGCGGAATGTTTCATCTTCATGGCTGCTCGGGCAACTGCTCCCAACGGAAGGAATTGATGTGGTTATGAAATTGATGGAAAACAGAAACCGGAAAGTGGGATTTTTTGTTATAGGAAAGCCGGAAGACGGAAGAGAAAAATAGTTTTTCTATTGAATTCTAAGTAGATCATGCAAAAAAATCTAAAAAGCCGTTCAGATTTTCAGATTCGAGTAGCTTCACTCAGATACAAAAAATTAAAAAAATAACTTTTTTTATTTTTCCGGAAAACGGAAGACGGAAACCGAAAGACGTAAGAGAGAAAATGGAGGAAGGCGGAAGACGGAATTTCGCGAAACTCCTGTAAGTAACGGGGGATCGAGCACAA
Organism: Caenorhabditis macrosperma; assembly: GCA_963932285.1. Lineage (NCBI taxonomy): Eukaryota > Metazoa > Nematoda > Chromadorea > Rhabditida > Rhabditidae > Caenorhabditis > Caenorhabditis macrosperma. The sequence goes on from OZ010620.1 coordinate 5,639,145, forward strand.
AGAACCAAACTGGAGTGCACAAAGGACCAAACCGCGCCGAATAGCATCAAAACTCCCCAAAATGTCCCCAACAATAAAGTGTTTGTGTTCAATACGTTTCTGGGAGGTTTCCGCCCAAGTATTCGCGAACATTTTACAAAAAAGTGATGTTTCTCTGCCACGCGGCCGTTTTTCGTCGGGGTTTTGTAGAGAATTTCAATAAACTTTGAAAGTTTTCCGTTTTGAAAAGCTTTTGTGAACGTCATCCAACTAAATAATATTACAACAAGGCAAAAATGTTCTAATGGATCGAATTATGCAAGGTTGACCATGTATAATTTCATAAATGAATGTGTTGAAACAGTAACACAGGAACACTGAACAAATATTTACCACTCAACTTTCAACAATACATAAAAAGTATTCTACTTCTCGTGGCCGTTTTTCTCACGTTAACTGAATAGGAAAAGGAAGAGAAAGGGCTCTGTCCGTTTCGAGGAAGAGTTTCTTTGAGAGAGAGGGCAGAGTGAGCGGAACGGGAAGAGCAACGGAACAGCCATGTTGCTGCTCTTTCACCCTCCGAGCCTTCAGAATATTGAATAAACCGATTGAATTGGGCACACCGGAAAACAGCCATGTTTATTGAAAAGATTGCATAGAAATAACTAAAAACAGTTAAAAATCAACGAAAGTTCATTCGAATTATTTATCCTGAACATCAAACACAGTGATTATCCCGGTTGTTTGAATGATTTCGAATAAAATTAGTGTGGAATTCGAATTTATTCATGAGATTACTTGTTAACTTTAAATTCGCTTCTGATTGTGAGTGGAAATTGCGGAAAAAACTACGAAAAAGAAACGAAAAAATGCTGAAAAATACGGCAATTTGTTCTCTCCGTGGAGAGACTCTCGACATTCAGTGAAACCGATGATATTAAAAAACGATATCAAAATGTGGTCCTATAATACCTTTTCGTTGATCGAACGACGCCATGAAACACCGCGAAACCCCCAGTTTAATGACGTTCTTCAACGGTGCAAAAAGTCCGTTTTAGTTGTTTTTTGTCACAAAATTGCGTTTCACGACACTGTTTGAACAAGGAAAATGTGTTGTAAAACTGTTCAAAATGGTTGAAATTTTTGAAAAAAAGGGAGAGAGAAGGGAAGAAAACTGAAAAATCCAATGAGGAAGATCAGCGAGCATTAGAGAAGAAGGTGTAGATCAAATGAAACTTGACTTTTACAACTTGTTAACAGAAGTAAGGAACCGCAACTAATTGCTGGAATAGACGTTGTTGATGACGAGTTTGCCGGTTTTTCGCCGACCGAAATAGATGATGACGGCCACTGAAACCGCATCCGAATTGAGGAGATCCCTGTGGATAACTCACTCGCAACGCAAAGAAGGACCAGGATCACTCCGATGATGATTGCCAAATGCCACGTGGCTTCATCTCCGGGAGTCCAGAAAGTGAATGTGGAGGAGACGGGCGGTTTGAGAGAGAGGAATACGGTAGTCGGGTCGATGTCCAACAGGTCGCACGTGGTCTGGAGAATGGAGATATTCAGAAGAACGCTATGGAGCTTTCGAGTGAGCACACAAAAATAAGTGTGTCCTTTGGAACAGCAAGATCCAATTCCAATGGAAACATACTCACATTGGCCATCAAACACTCGATATTGACGTCGATTCGATGCGAACCGATCGCCAGATCCGAATGGAAACTGTCCAACGGGATGTTCTTGCACGGGGAGATCCACACGGACGCCGTTCCTTTCCTGGAACAAGATTCATGGTCAATTGGATAAACCCCATCCCAACTCACATCACATCCAGAAACGCCCTCACATTCAGCATAAACGGCTGGTACTTCAACTCGAAAGTCTTCGTTTCTCCCCCTTCCACAGTGTAGGTTCCCGACTCGTACTCGGCCACATAGGCGTCGAGAGTCGGCGGAGAGCCGTTGACGAGCACTTCCATCGTGCCGCTGATGGTGTATCGAGACTCCAATCTGGAATGGGAAGAGTGAGAAAAAGTGATCTCCAGGGAGGTACCGGATGATCAGAGGAGACACCGGTTGGGTGGAGTTGCTGTAGAAGGTGATGTTCGATTCGCACGAGTAGGCGTCGTAGTACATCTCCATTCGGGGGCTTCTCAGAGTGATGTCGACGTTCGGAGCGTAGGATGTCGTGTAGAGGATTCCACGATCCGTAGGACAGAATGAGATGTACACCTGGAGACGAGAAAATGGTAATGCTCTCCTAAATGATCTCCCTAATGGGATTTTGATGATTGAGCTGTATTCAGACGGTTTGATGTACGCAAACCTTCCCTAACAGTCGGACACAATTGTGATGTCCAGTTTCAGGAAATTCTCAAAATTGGAATGTGCCGAAAGTGTTGATCCATTTGTTTCGCTGTTTTTCCTCATTCAAAGTTTGTCGTTTAAATTGCGAAAACCGCTTGGGTAAATTGACAAGAAATCGCTTCGAGACCCATTATCGGAAAACTAGCACGATTGCAAGGGTTTACGACTTTAACGACTTTTTCTACATTCACGACTTTTGAGATTTCAGCGACATTTGCGACTTTAACGACATTCGCAACTATCAAGACAACACCTGAACCCCAAGAATTCTGGATTTCCGTCACTCATCATTCGAATCATTTCGATAATTCTCGGTCCCGGGCTGACAAGGCTTCTCACTCAAACGGTTCGATGACCTCGAATCTCTTGTCCGAACCACTAGACCATGTCTCCGGACACTGTCCTTTGCTCTCATCCTGTCTGAGAGTCCACCGTGTGAAAGAGTCCATCAGAGCGAACTTAACGACCGGAAGTCTCTTCTAGTGTCTCGCCCCACTGAAAACATGTTATTGGCTCACCTCGAGCGCATTCTCTGCGTTCTCCGACGTCAGCCGAATCTCCACGTCGTCCGCGAGACTCTCCAGTTTGATTTTCCGCCAGAACGGAGAGTTGTCTGCAATGTTGTCGTTTTCGTTCTCTGATGTTCTAGAAGTGAGTCATACCTGATACTGTGAACTTGTTCGAGTCTTTCTCCGTTGCGATTACTGTAGCTCCTGCTCTTCGAACCGTCGAGTAGAAGGTCAAGTTGCCGATGGCTGGCTCTCCAGTGCTCTCCACATAGATCAAAAGCCTGAATGCTCTTTTCTCAAGGATACTGTACTCCCTCCACCCACTTATTCCCATTTCCACGTCTCCAACAGTCCTTCACTCTCTGCCACGTGTCATTGGGAATCTCGATTTCAACGCTGTCCGATTCCTCGAGAAGCGTCACTTTCCGACACTCTCCCGTTCCTCCAGACAGCTTGAGAGTGAGTGGGAATGAGGTTTGAACCGCTAGGAAATGAGATGATGATGAGTCTGAAAGCGAGTGAAATTGCATGGAGAGCAGAGCGTTTCGTTGCGGATAATGGATGATCGAGCACTTCTCTTTCACTCCTTTTCACTCATTCGAGGCGCTTTTTGCAAGTCTTCATGTCCTTATTCAAAGATCTCAAAAGTTTGAAACTGATCCAGTACTAGTTACCTCTCTTCAAAGTAGATACATTTTTGTCTCTAAACCCCCTTTTATTCTTCATTTCACCTGCCGGAATACACTTCGAGAGGCTGCCTTTCTGATAGAGAACCCCTTATAACGAACACTTTACGGTACTTCCCAACCCGTTTATTGTAACTTCACTAAACATGACCTGAAGTCGTTCCCGTTCTCTCGTTCAAACGGCAAATTTACTCGGCGAAAGATCCATTTCGAGAGAGGCAGAGAAACGTATTCAAATTGGAGCGCACTTGCATCACATTTTAGGCCGAAAATTGTTTTTTCTCAGTGTGAAATTCGACAATTTTCACTACGACACTCTCTTCAAAATTGCTCTAGGAGACCGTAACTGGAGTGTTAGAACCATTGTATATTGCTATTCCCCTCCTATGGTCCCCTCATATGGTGCAATAATGGACCTAAGCACGAATCGGCAAAAATTAGTTTTTTTTCTATTTTTTGCCGTCAAAGATTTGGAAAACAATGAGAAAAAAAAATAGAAGACAACTATTTTTTGACGGTCAGCTTAGATTCCACAACAATTCAGCGAGCACTCTTATAGAATTCAGAGAAACTTTAAGCCACTTGTGAAACGGTGACTACTGAAATCTCGGTTTCATGCTGAAGATACCCTGTTCTCAGTAGTTGCTAAACTCCCCCTCACCTTGATCATTGTCCACTGTGATCTCCTTGATCACTGTTCCATTGGCATTCAAATTGAAGTCGATCACTTGAACTCCATTCGTTATCAGTACGTTGATAACAAGAAATACAGAAAGTAGAGTGAGAAATCGAGTCATTTGTCCACTGACTTTTCTCCGAATTCAAGAGTAACAGCAAAAGAAACGGGCTCTATTGTCAATCGAAAAAGGAGGTGAGGCAATGACAAGAATGATAGTGAATAGAATGGCGAACGACGAACGAAAGAGCACGAGGTGAGGGAGAGAGTGTGCGAGATCGAGAGACGCCGACGGACAGAGTCCATTTGGCGTGGGATCCCTCCTGATCGGGTCGTAAAATCGACTTGTGTGTGTACAGAAATTTGCATTTTTTGGGTCGGACGGACGGAGGAATGGCTCGTCGCGTCCCTCGCGGCAATTCAAACAAAAACGACGGCGAATGAGGAGTGATTGACAACTTTCGAATGATGGAGCGGATGGGGAATCTGGCTGACGGACGGTGCTGAACACTTTCCGAAAACAAGCATGAGAGGCTCCTTCTTGTTCATCAACTATGCTCTCATTGGGCTCATTTTTCTTAATTTTCAACCCCCATGAGGCGAATCGTCAAAGTTTCATGTTGAGAACAGTAAACTGTACAGTTTTATCTGTCCTGCAAAAGTTGAAAGTTTTGCGTCGACCGCGAAAACGCGAAGAAATCGCTTTTTCTACCATACGTTTCTTCGAGGAAAACAGTGTTCGCGACCAGAATCACGCGCGCGCGCGGCTGCGTCGCGGTCGGCGCAAAAGCTTCAACTTTTCCAGGACAGATAAAAGTCAAGCTCCTGGTACCAGCGAAATCAATTAATCTCAAAGAAAACTCATGTCCAGTGTGAAACAGAACACTTTTCACATGAACTCTACTGTTTATTCTCCCGTTTTATTTTTTGAGAACGGGGTGAACGGTTACCAAATTTCGCGCCGTTCAAAAATGTAATCTTGCGAATTTCTCTTGCCTAGTCGACTTATGCACTACGGGGTGCTGCGGCCGACGTGGTCAGCAAGTGTGCTCCACTGGAGGTATACGGTACCTCGTTTTAGGAGGTCTTTCAAACGGCTTTGAAAACACGGTTTAGCGAACTTTAACTCTTAACTGTTAAATTGCCTTCCGACGATTACTTTGCGAAAATGAATCGTCGCGTTTTCTATACCAAACAGTCTCGGAGAAACTCCAGTCAGACACGCATATTTTGAATTCGCCCCGCGAAAAATGAAAATTCAAAACTCTCAGCACCCCGTGAAGCACAATCGAAGCTTATTGACATCGCCATCCTGATGTGAACTTTTGAGACTGATCAGAAACTGAAAACTGAAGAAAACGGTATCACTGACACGAATCAATTCCTCCCAAAGCCAGTTCCCTCTCCATCTGACAAAGAGCTCATCGTGTGATCTCTTCTTCCCGCTTAATTGCCCCTCCACTTCTCCATTTCCTTCCGATAACTCGTACCTTATTACCCGCGAAATCTCTTCTTTTGCTCTCCTTCTCTAATAATAAGCACCTACATTTCCGGACAACAAATTATATTTTGTTACAATCCGAATGTAATTTCTGCCCCCGTTTTCTTTTTCATTCATCGCTCCCCTTTTCACACTCTTTCCCTCCACACACTCACTTCTTCATTATTTTTGTCGTTTTCCACGCGGTACTTTCTCTGATTTTTGATGTCTGGGACGGCGTAGATGATGATGTTGACACGAGGCGGGTGGTGGCTGAAAACGGCTGAAAATCAGAATATCAATGAGAATTTCGAATGGCCCCAAACGGACACCTCCGAATTTAGCCTTTAGCCGCTGAGAATTGAATATGTGCATGAAAAAGTGCCGAAAACAAGTCTAAAATTGGTACCTTTTGTAATTGTTTATTCACCGAATCGCTGGGAACGGCGGCCGCGTTCATGGCGAACAAGGAAGTTTTTCGTCGGATGGAGAGGCGAGTTCCGGGAACTGTTCGCATATTCCAGAGGATCACAACTCATTCGAGAAACTATAAAAACGTTCTCGTGAAGGATGAACCTGTGATTCTTTACTTTTTCGAGTTTTAAATGTGGTATTCGGTTCAGAAGTTATGGATCTCGAAGTGAGTTTGGTGTGAGATGATGATTCTTTGCTTGGAACGAGAATCCGGATGAATATATGAAACGGTGGTTCCACTACTTCATCGTGTCATATCTTCTTTTCCACCTCGATTCAGAATAGTTGATCTATTATAGCTTGGAATTCTTGAATCTAACGCGTTCAACCGTTATGTTCGTAATGCACTCAATTCTCTGTAATAATAAGATAAGTTGGGGGGGGGGGGGTTATTGAAGAAAGCCGAGATTGAATATCGTAGCACTTCCACTGTTAAATAGACTTTGAGAAACCGATAACTTGTCTATCATTTCTACGTCTCTGAAAAGCTCTGATTCTGATTCGAATACACATCACATCGGAACATAGTGTTTCTTTACCTGTTGCCTTCCTATCAGAAACCAACCCATAGTTCTTTATATTCCTCGTCACTCGACTGAATTTCTGATTCACTCATCCTGAGTGATTACGAGTTTGCAACTGATTCGCGTATCACTTGGCACAAATCAAAATGCTAAGAAGAAAGATCAGTTCTGTCTCTCTTGCGAGATATTTTTCGAAGACGGATTAGTTCTTCAGAGAAGAACATTCTCTGTTTCTAGTGAAATTGAATTGGTTCTAGAAAAATTATTCCGATGCTGTTACGAATTTCATGATACGCCAGACGTTCGAAACTCCGATCATTTTCATCTTCAACTCAGACCATAAAACAACTCATCTACAGCTTCGGTTAGCGGGGAGGGTTCATGAGAATCGATTCAGGTCTCCCTAGAATTCGGTTTCAGTGATTCTGTGAATACGTCAGAGGAGTTGATGCTATGATTGTACGATATTTGTAAATATTACCCTTCACAATTAAACTCCAATTCATACTAGTTCAGAGACACAGATAATCTTCTGTTTCACCCATTCCCTTTGATTTCTTTGCTCTGTCAGATGTGTTGCTAGACAAACTATCTTCTTCAAATGACAAATCAGGAGAGAAGTAGTATACCTATTCACTCAGAAAATGAGGCACATCCCTAATAGTAAACTCATCGTGGCTCTGAGTGTTCTTGCCCTTTCCATGCCCTCTTGATTCATTTGTATCTATTTCGGTTTCACGTGGGACTAATTTCTACGCCATTTGATTTCGATATCAGTCACTTCTTTTCCATTTTATTTATTTGTTTCCCTAGCCTCATGAACTTCAAGCGATCGGGATGGTAGAAATCACTGCGAGGCGCAGTTCCTCGACGGTTCCAAGTTCCCTTGCAACCTCTATAGGAACGGCTCATCAAGTGATCGGATGATCCAATTCATGTCCGTTTCGCGGAACCATAAGCTTAGCATCCGTCCTTCCGCCGGATCTCTGAATCCCATCGGACCCCTGTCCTTCCCTTCTCTTCGTGACACTTTGTGAGTCACGTGGCTGCAGGTAGACACCATGGGGAGGGCCTCCTAATGGAATAATTCATACGCTGCGCAGGCGGCACAAAGTGAGAAAAGGAGCAGAAACAACTCATGACTCTCCCACAAATCTTAAGAGTTTCCGTTTGCACTTGGGCATGCTTTAACACGGATCTTTGAGTCTTTCCGGTTGGTCCCTCACTCTTGCTCCAACACATGAAATCACCAAGTCATCGTCCAATTCTATTTCAGTGCACTTGTGTCTTCGAGTGCGTAAGCGATACCTCACTTTGCATTCGCCTAATCCCCCTTTCTTCTGCTTATAATTGTTATTCCCACACGTGCTTTGGTTCTATTTTCGAAACGTTTCCCCCCTCGCTACGAAAAATTAGATGATGGTGATGATGGTGATAAGGGTAACACAATGCGCCGCTGATTTGGCTTCCCAGCGTCTATTCTCGGAGAAGGAGATGCTTCTAAGGTTCTGCGACAATCAATGTAATTGTAATCGAAACACAAACCGAAAAACCAAACTCTCAAACGATCACAGTTTCAAGACATTGTCTTTACTGTTGCATTCGGTTTTGAATCAATGGGACTATTATCGTTAAATCTCAAAATCGGAGTTGAAAATAAATATTCAAACGTTCACGTGAGATATCTCGCAGCAAGAAAATAATTATAAACACCGAAACGTGTAGTGTGGCTTGAGAGACGCAGCATGTTCCGGCATTTACAATGCTTTTCTTGCTGCGAGATATCTCACGTGAACGTTTGAATATTTATTTTCAACTCCGATTTTGAGATTTAACGATAATAGTCCCATTGATAATTATATTCCAAATGTTGTGTTGCTCTCTGCAATTACTGGTTCAAGAATTGGATAAGTTATTATTGGAATTCAGACGGATAGTACATTTTCCGTTTAAAGCAACTTGCACTTCGGCTCTAGGAGAAATGGCTTTTGGGCATGAATCAGCAAAACAGAAATGATCCCATGAGTTGGAAACACTCCGATATTGTTCCCCACTTGAAACTGGAATGTGTTCGATTACCGGATCTGATTAGAATGATAGCAGTTTTACTAGAAACCCAATCAGCCACGGGTCAGTCTTATGTTTGGAGACGATCCCAAAGACAACAAACATTTGTAGTGAGGCTCATGATTAAGGAGTTGGTCTCTGCAGACATGTTTCAAATCTGGTCCGAAAGTGTCTAATGATAGTGTTCGTATCCTCAACTCGACCACTTTCTCCCTGAAAGATCCCTTTGCTCACAAGAGACCGAAGTACCACTCGAACGGAGCTTCCCACACTAAAATAACAAGATTCACAGCTTTCGAATTGAATCTTCATGTTCATTTTCGGAGGAAGAGGAAGCCATTGAATGTTCAAAAACCAAATGATCGTTTGTCTTCGAAAGTGTGGTTGGAGGTCGCTCTTACACATCACAATTCCTCGAATCCGTCCGTCTATTCCTGGTCACTTGAAACAGAGAAACCCCTTGCGAAACGGTCCCTTCTCGTTGAAACAGAGCTTCCCTGGGTCGAAAAGGCGGGAAGGAAGTCGCGTGTCTTGTTTACTTCCGTTGTCTTCTTTCGCCTGCAAACCAGAATTAGCATCGAGTAGAGAGATCTATCATCTGAATGTGCAGAGAAATATTCGGAACTCATACTTAGAACTTGGTTCCCGAATATGCGACGTGTGTGACGTAACGAATTCATTTTCGTCAAAAAGCGAAAGAGCCGACGTCCTTTTCGGATCTCATGTCAGAAAGATGTCTCTTTGGGGCAGTGTCCTTTCGGTTTACAGGTGCTCATTTTCTGTTGATTTGCACGTGGTAACTTATTCTTTGAGAGTTTCGCAAGGATTCCGAAATGAGTAAAATGAGCGTTCTTGTTAGGTAACTTTTATTGAAACCGTTGGATGTCAAAGTCCCACGATGTTTTCCAGGAATTCCTTTTCGATTTTTTTATTTTTCAATCGGTCCACCTAATCCAGAAACCATTATTGAGTCAAGTTCCAGTTACAACGATCAAACTCTCCGTTTCACATGGGCATTATCAAAAGTCTTTGAAACTGGCATTTCAATCATTTGGGATCGGTCCCCTTACTTGGCTGTTTCTCGAGAGAGATCTACACACCAGTGACCTGGACTAACAAGGGAACATCTTTCCGTTATCTTTTCAGAATTGGCTATAAATTAGCATATCGATTCTTGAAGTGATTCTGAACAACTCTTCAGTTGATCGTAGCTACCAGAACCTTCTCTCCTTCGAGTTATTCGATTTGAAAATTGCTGAAATTATGCACTGATCAAACTGTTCAGAAGTACTTCACTAATGCAAATTAATAGCCAATCCAAAAGAGCTGAAGTAAAAATATTCCCTCATCAGTCACGGGTGACAACGAACAGTTGCTTCACATGAGCACGATTAAGCGTTTTTGAAACTGGAATCAGTATGAAGTAGGCACTCTTCTCGACATCGTCAAGTGCCTGATTCTGTGCAGTTGTCAAAGATCCCTCTTCTCTTGTGAGTTCTCTGGAATCTCTTGGAACTCCTTGTCTCCAATTTCCGACGCTCCAGAGTTCATTGAGAGTAAATTTCGGAGTAAACCGATCAAACAAATCTCTCACTTCCTCATAGTATTCCCCTTCCTTTGTGCCTCCATCACCCTCAAAAACAAGATAATCTCCGCACCTCTGACTCTTTCTTCTTTCCAGGAAGTGGAAGTCATCAGGAGCAAACTAGACAGATTTGTTTCCATGCATAGGAGATGTCAGGTCCCTTTCCATGTGTGTTGAACTGATGGCTCAATTACACAGACCCTTCCACCTGTTATCCATCCGCAACCCGGACCTATTTCCCCTGGGTAATTGTTTTGGCAATCCTCCAAACCCCCCGAACCCAATCATGACTAAACTTCGAGAACAAGAACTTGTGTGCCGTCAACAAAAGAGAACGTGTTCTTGGCAGCACGTCATTCACTCAGTGCGAGATTCAAAGATTCAACGATCCTTCTTTGTCTTCGAATAAGGAGAAGAATAAGAAGACGTTCCAGGAGGGAGCGGATAAAGCGAATAGTGTGACTAAGGAACGTCTAGACTAATGAGGAATTAGAGCTCTTGCGAAAAGCTCCCCAAGTTCTTGCTCCGGCCAGCAGCCTGTCATGATCTTTGGATAACAATTCGTGTTCCATTATTGAATCCAGAGAATGTTTCTACCTGAAGGAGGTCTTTCGAAACAGAATAAAGCATTTCAAAGTTCTGATGGCTGATTCCCAAATGTCCATCAGCAGAGGAGCTCTGAGTTCTGCAAGGTGTTAAACTCCTTTCCAGTCTATCCAGACACTGAAAGTGACAGAAAGTGTCCGTCCATCTTCACCTGGACTCCCTCTTTCCCGCCTGTTCGGTCCTCTTTCGGAGCCGTTATTCGAATGTGTTTCTGCACGGAAAACGGGGCTCTTTCGGTCCTCTCGTCGTCATGAATCACTCATAAATCATTTATTCTCCCGGGGTCCCCCTTTCTTTTGCAAACACTTTTTGATGTATGCTGACGATTCAGAGAGTTCGTGAGGAGGCTTGTGCAATTCCTGGAATGGAGAAGATGAACTTTGCTGCTCTTATTCTCGTTGTAGGTCTTCAGTTGTAATTTCTACTCTCTGTGAGCTTGTTTTCCACAGAACACATGCTCATTAGTCTCGCCTTTATCACAAGGATCAGCCATCAGAATGGTTTTGTTCCTGTTTCAATAGATCACTTTCAGATTGAAACGATTGAAACGTAGATTGTGTTATCGCTCTATTATTATTCTTTTCATGGAGAAATGATAATTGGCTCAGTGCCAAGAGTTGGCCGATCTGTTGGTCTCGCCGCGCTTCTGTGTCGATTTACGGTGTACTCCTCGTGGAGGAGCGGAAAAAATAAACACAATCTCTCTTGATTTTCTTCGATTTTACCAATTCTTTCGCGGTTTTTTCGCGGAAACTTCGACATTTGACATTTAATATATTTATTAAAATATGACCTTTTAAATTAATATTTCTATGTTTTGAGTGCGGAGAAAGGTGTCGGCTCTTGGCACTGAGCCAATTATCATTTCTCCATAAAAAAGAATAATAATACGTTGGGACCTCTTCCGATGACAAGGGAAAATGCACTGTTTCAAGTGAAACACTGAGTCTCAGATATCTAGATGTGAATATTAACTTCAAAAGAATCCAAAAATGATTGTCTCTTTTGTATCAACTGTTCATTTCATCTCGATAATCGTCTACTTTCCAACAATGGAAAACAACAATTTCTGTTTCAGAAACCGCCAGAAACACACGAGATTTCTGAATTCATCCACTTTCATTCAGTTTTCATTACGATTCTGCATTTAACAATCTCATTGAAGATCTGCGTCTGCAGTCAACTCGTGCACTTTGAGTCGCTTTCTCCGAAAAGCTGAATAGTTGGAAATCCGGCCTTTGTTCTCTTTCTTTTTCAACCGATAATCCAATTTTTTCGAATTCTAACATAAGAATTCAAAAGTTCAAAACCGAGGCTCAAATTTTAATCCATGACTCAGTTTTTTGGTTTTGAAGTTGGATATAACGTGCGTGCAGGAGCACAGCCAGTGTTGAAGAGTCCTTTCGGAATCTGCTGTTGTTCACACGACGTACCACGAACAATAAGCCTCAATAACGCTTTGTTAAGACACGAAAGACTTACAGAACCCAAGCGCCGGACAGTAGCCAGAATCCAATAGAAACTAATTATTAGAGGAATGAGGAAGCCCCGAAGGGAGAGGTTAGTAGGCTACCACGTGAGCTGTGCGTACGCCAGGCAGTCTGGGTGATCTCACCCCAACTCAGTGAGTCTTCAGCCGAGAAGTCACTTTTGCCGTTTCAAGAAAAGCCCAAAGTTTGGGGATATATCCGGATAACTGGAAGCGAGACTGACGATTTGGTGTATGTATTACAGTTTCAATAAGTCCTCAAAGTTCTCAATGCCTAGGAGATACAATCCTCACGGCCCCTTCGTGCTGTCTCATTGAGTTGAGTTGAATTCATCTCAATTTCATCAATTCCTGTTTTTTTCATTTAAAAAACGATCACTTCATTAATACAAAAAACATAACAGGAAAAGGGGAGAACGAAAGCAAATTTCATTATTAACTTCTCCAAAATCCGAAAAAAAACTTGAGAATCTAGAAACTGCATATTCTCTTTTTTTTACAGTTTCAAAGCTCTCTGAAATACTGTGAAGGATCTATTGAATCAGTTTTTAGTCCAATATATTGGAAAATGCATTGAATTTCAAACATCGCATGTAATAATCCATGAAACCGAATGGATTTTCCGAGTCAATGGCGTCAATGAGTTGTCTGTGAAGAGCACCTCAAAACTAAATTCCCTTTGTTTCGTTTTCAAAGTTAATCCGATTTGTGTGAACTTAAATCAAAATGAAAATGCAGTTCAAGACTCCATCTTCTACTAAATTCCAGAAGATACAGAAAACTTAAAACCTGATGCCTGAAACCGAAGACCACTTCTGCACCAACTTTTCCTTTCCCACGGCTTATTGGAAAATCGGTGAAGCTGTCTTTTACTCCTTCCGGAGCCACTTGACAAACTTTTGAGCACTCGAGAATCTGAAAAATAGATCCCTCTTGTTTCCTCGTTTCAAAGTCTCCTCTCGATACTTAACACTAATGATTAGTCGATACCAGGGTAGAAAATGAGAATTCAATGCGATAAGGAAAACAGATTTCCCCGTTTCAAGGTCTCCTCTAGATCCTCAACACCCGTCTTGCTGTAATTTCTTGTGGCCATCTAATCGAGAATTCAACTCTTTCCATTACCAAAATACTCGAAATTTCAAAATCTGTTACCTGACCCTTGAAACCGAGCCCTTAAACCCGGACTCTATCCCTCCCACAGCTCATTTGGAAACCACCATTTTCACCTAATCCCACACTTCCACAGCTCCTCTCAAACTTTTCATTCTTCGAGTACTCGAGTACTTGAAACCACTAATCCCTCTTTTGTAACCGTTTCCTCGACATTCTGTGGTTTGTGTCCCCTTAATTCTTCATCCACTTAGTCCCATATTTCCTGCAAAGTGATAGACTGCCAAGAGAGTGATATCACTTGTCCAAAATAGCCGCCGCTTGCTCCTGCTGCTTCATGCCATCTCTGAGAATTTATCCGCATCTTCCCATTCACTAATCTCTCTCTCTTCCAGAATCTTTGCCCCCTCCTCCCGTTTCCCATAATCCGCCGCATATTCACTCGAATCTGTCATTTGGCTCCCCTCTCAAATGCCCGCTAACAAGATCCCCACCGTGGTTGTTTGTTGCTCGTGGATGATCACAAGGTGTGCAGGAGAGAAGGGATTGTAGATGGTTGTAGTTCCAGTCGAGAACGAAAATCCGATAATTGCGGTCAGAAGAAGGGGTACAAATACAATGGAATGTGCTCTTGCAAAGATTTAGGTTTGGAGAGAGAGGACGTCACAGTAGTGGGATATAGTGGGGGCGAGGAAGCTCTTCAACAGAGGAGTGGTCGTGCCACGTCACAATGAGGAAGTTGAGAGAGGGCGATGAGTGATGAGAGAAGGGTTTCTACACAAAGTTTCAGAATTGAGCATTTCTTCCCGAAACCCCGAAATTCTATATAGAATCGGATCCGAAATGAGAAACAAATGTCTCAGGATCTTTGAGGAAACACCCACTATGTGAAAAAGTGCACTCAAGCTCTCTATTTTTATGGAAACTTTGAAATTTCTTAAGAAGCTCTGCTTGATTGTAAGAGCAGACAGAGCAAAACCCTGCTGCTCTCTGGTACAATGCGCACTTTGTGAAACGGAAATTTTTGTTTTTTGTTTCAAGAACTCAAGAGCAGTCATTGTGAAAAGTCCCTGCGCTACTCTTTGAACTATTCTCTGAAACTGTGAGTTTTCTGTTTCATGGCAAACGGAAACACAGTGGAGCGTATGTATTTTCAATAAATCCCACGGACTAGTTGGATAAGGGGGCGTTTGCCAGTGTAGGGGTACTGGAGAGAATCGACTTACCTGAAACTCTGAAATTTCATCCAAAACGAAGGATTTCGAAAACATTAAGGAAAACCGTCTGCCACAGTCTTGAGTGATGTTCATTGACGCCTTTATGTATTTCCATTCAACCTTTTTTGAAAATCGTCATGCGCCTTTAAACAAACTACGGTAGAAAGTAACTATGAAATCCACAGTAGTTTGTTTAAAGGCGCATGTCGATTCTCAAAAAAGTTTAATGTTCGCGTGGCGAGACCCGCTTCCTCCCACGCTCGGCCACTGTTCCACTTGGTCTTCGATGCTTTCTCAACTCGTTCCGAACTCAAAAAAACAATGTCAATTTTTAATGGTACTCCGAGAAAAGGGTCCCGGAACCATTAAAAGTTCATTTCTCCTCAAAACAACAACAACAATTTCCAATTTCTCAAATGGACTCTCGAAAGAAATAACTGAAAATCCTATCAAATTGCGGATTTTCCCCCTTGAATATTGAAATTCCCGAAATTCGGCTCTTTTTTCAATTCGATAATTGCGTTAGGATGATTTCTCCAAATATATCACGTAAAAAAATGAAACTGAAATGTGACGCGAAGGGTGTGCTCTATGTGCCGAATTTGAAACGGTAGATCACAAACTCAAATACAAAAAAAGTCTTCGGGTTTCCAGTTTCATACGGATAAATATCGCCGCTTTAAAGGCGCAGCACGTTTTTTTGCGAGATATCGTGGCGCGCATTTAAAATGTTCATTGTGAACTTCGATTTTGAGATGTACGACGATAATCGTTACATTCCTATTCCGTCTCTCCATTCAACACACTCTCTCTCTCTGCTCTTCGTTTCGAGACCTATTAGCCATTCGTTCGACCCATTCGACCGGTTTCTGCTCCGTTTGCTCTCACCGGAAGCCACTTCTTCTTCGCTTCTAAAACTATCATTGAGAAGACAAAATCACGAAAACATTCATCTCGGATAACGGGGGATATCCCCTCCACTTCCTCCTTTCGGCGGTCCCAAATAGGCAACAAGAAGAAGAGAAAGTTGGCCTCCTCTTCGTCATTCCCTCCGCCGTCTTCTGGCCCATTTTTCGATTCGATCCAATGCCGTTTCTCCCTTTTTCTCATTTGAATGCGCTCACGGAGCATACACACAAAAGAGAAAACATTGGATTCACCTGAGATTGGAGAGAAGATTGGATTGCCGAATCGAATTGCATTCTCTCCTCCCCACACATGTCTAAGTGACGTGGCACCCTCTCTCGAGGTCAAGTTCCTCTTGAAAAGAAGAGGAGAAGCATCAAAAACTCCTCAAAGAATTGGATACGGGTGCGGGGACAAAAGGGCGCAAATTGGAGAACTGCGAGTTTCCATGCCGCGTCTTTCGAAGAGACAGAGTTCAAAGATTTCGAAGAGGGAAGGGCGTGGGATGGGCGTTGAAAGAGCGCGGTCCGTTGGAGGGCAACTGACGATCCGGACACAACTTCCTTCTGCTCTGCGAACTTTGAGAGCGTCTGGAAGCTCGTTGAGCTCTGGAAGGGGCCACTGTTTCAAAGTGCACCTATTTCTCTCATCGATTTCATTTTATCATTGGTACAATGTCCACGAACTCTCCCCCTTTTCTTCATGTCTAAAGTTTCTCATCGCCCTCGCAAACGAGACGCTGACTTCGATTCGAGTGCCCTTTATAGCTTGGACAGGTGATTCGTTTGCAAATGTCACATGTCTGAAAACCCGCGAGGAGTGGTTGTTGGGAACCGAGCTGTTCATAGAAGATCTGTGGAATTCTTCTGATAGTTCTCTCTGTTTCAGAGATACCATTTGGGTACAGTTGTTGTCTACCGATTACTCTGTCTGATTTATTGAATAATTTCATCTGGGGTCTCGGAGAGAAATCCCAACCGTTTCAATTTTCTCACAAATTCTCGAACTTTCAGTGTGGGCGTCTTCAACCTGGAAAAGTGCATTTCATTATTCACGATCTGCCGTTTTTCCCCGCTTTCCCTGTTTTCCCTCTGACTTTCCTTTCCCACGGCTACAAATTCTAATAAAAACGGATTCCAATAATCATTTGATTCCGAGAACGTTGTTCGTGTTATGAGAGTCCTTGCAAATCAACTGGATTCTGAGGAATTTTCGATTACGTTTAACATTTTCCCGTTTCATAAGGAGCATGTAGCCTGAGGTTGGTATGAGAAGACTAATTTTAATCATCTCAAACTTCTATGGAGCACTTGAGAATTCAATTCATTCCACTATCGGATGCCATCGAAACAGCCCCGCGGGAGAGCTCTGTCGGTTACTTACTTAGTTACTTAGACGATCCGTAGTTCGCCGCTATAGTCCTAGTTGTGATCAACAAGTTTGCTGTTGACAACTTTTTGATATATCTTATCAATCTCGAGATAAAATGATTCTCCGGAAGAGCTCTCCTCGGTTGCGGGACCATGATTTCACTGTTTCTGAAGATCTTCAACACGAACTGTTCTTACTATTAGCGCTGTCAAATGAAAGCGACCTGAATGATGAGAGCACTGTGCAATTCCGAGTGAGCATTCGCAATCGGGACAGAGCTCTCAGAGTTCTCCCATAATTCCCTTGATTCTGAAGATCTTTGAATGACTACTATTCTGTTCTAGAACGCTGTGTGTCACTAGTGCAGATTCCCCGTCTCTCCCATACCTTGTGAATGGCTCCAATCAGTAGGTGCAGTGGCACTCCCCAAACGTCCGCAATCTTAGTCATCTCCTCCAGTCATTTGGCTCAAGTTCCAGCTCAAGACCTACAAAACACTCCGAAACCAGACGTTTCCGATTCGATTATGTCCCTCCCCACGTCACTCGGGGGGATTCTCCGAATCAATTTCCAAGACGTGTACATTCCAGAATCTTCTCCTCCTCCTCCTTCAATACTCCAGAACTCGGTCAGAAGACGTCGTCGTTGTCGTCGGAAAGTGGTTTGTTTACCACCCACACACACACGTCTTCTTCTCCATCTCTTTATCCGCCCGTATCCTCGAGATACACACCAATTTCCTTTGATTCTCCCTTTCTGTTTATCATTCCTCCTTCATCCTCTCAGGTCCAATTAGCCACTGATTCACTCTGAAAAGCGAGAGAGAGCACGAGACACACAGAGTGCGCACCTGCCCTCCGTGGCTCCGCCCACTTCTCTCCGTCCCGAAGCCCCGCCCCTTTTCTTGACTCCAAATGCGCGCACGTCTCCTCCTCCTCCTGCTCCAGAGAGACTCATTCCTATCTCTCTGCTGCCGCCGTTGCTGCTGCTCGCCCGGGGCTCACGCCTTCCGACGACCGGAGACATCCTTTCCACCTGCCAATCCCCCCAGCTGACTCACTTCTCGTGATCCCCCCCCCCCCCCCCCTTGAGTACCAACTTCCCTGCCGCCGCCGCCGCCTAATGAATATTTGAGATCGGAAAGATGAAGGCGTGAGAGATTGTCTGAATATCGAATTCTTTTCAATCTCTCCGGCGATTTCGTATCTTGGCTGTCCCACGAACGTTACGTTTTGGAGCATTCCAGAAGACGTCGCGGTCTTCTGAAGGCATTGCAGACCTCCTTATGCCTCTGGTCATTGTTGAAACAGAAAACAACCAAGAGTCCATTCGGAACTGAACGCAGTGGTCTGTTTCTCTGAAAACACACATCGTTTATGTACAATTCGATTTCTCTTCTCCTCATTTTTCTCTTTCTCTCTCTGCCTTCTCTCTTGCCATTTCGAATGATCTACTCGACGTTGAACTGTATCACAGAAGTCTTTCTGATTCCCTGAAACCGTGGAATGGTCCAGACACCTTCTTGGCCCTATTCCTCAATCTTTGAGAGTCGGTGCATGCTCCAGGTTCCCACCGACTACTTTTTCATTCCTCCTTCAACATTTAATTATGGTGAGATCTCTGGAAGATTAGGCGCCTTCTGCCCTTTCCCATGAGCCATAGGCCATGACATTTCGCCCCTACAGTATTCCCTCCCCGGGTGGATTAGGCTGCCTAGTAAGCCCTGAAACCCTCCATCGCCTTCCAAAAGTCGGCCTCCTCATCTCGTTCCTAATCCTCGAGAGCCTCCCGCGGACAACCGATTATTCATGTACGAGAATCGGATTATTGGGAGAAAAAACAGCAAATCCAGTTATGGGCCAAAAGATGAAAAACATGAGAAAGCACAACACTCTCCTTCGCTCGCTCACATTCGCTGCCACTTGTCACGAATCGGTCTGTAATCCGCGGAGAGCTCACGCGAATCGTTTCGAAATCCGCGCGTACTCTGCTCGTTTCTCCGAACCCTCCCACCCCTTTCATTTGCATGTCTAGTCGGTCTTGCTCGCCCAGAACCCCCTGGTGCACACGTCCTCCAGTCAACTGGGAGAGAATATCACTATCAGTGATAAGAGTCATAATCTTGTTTGGCTGCTGCTTATTAAAAATTGTGGCTGCGCGGCCGTCGAGAGGATTGTCTTCGTGACGACGACGCGCCGCTTCGTCACAGAGGTTCTGACTAATCGGCGGCTCTATCGAGAGAAGGCGATCGAATGTGCTCCAAAGTGCTCCAGACAGATCTTGTGCTAGACTCCCTGTTCTGTTCCTTCGTTACCTCTCGTTCCTTTTCTCTCTCCCTCTCTCTCTTTCTAATAATGATAATTGACAGAAGCATGCAACTCGTCACCGTCGTCTGCCTCCTCGTTCTCCTCGGACTCTCCGCCGGCCAGATGACGTTCACCGATCAATGGACCAAGAAGCGTGCGGCGCTGAACAAGCAACACTTGTGAGTTGGCTCAGAGATCCCTTGGGGGGAGGAAGAAATGAGGAAGATGTGTGTGTGTGTGTGTGTATGACTAATTGGCGTTTCTGGAATGCGAATTTCCGGAGAGTGATAGGGGGTGATAAGGGGTGATAGAGTGTAGTGAAAGATACGATTAACATCTTCCTGCTTCTAGTGACAGTGTTTTTTTGTGTTGATCGTTTGAGACAGATTGGTAAAAGATATCAAAAAGTTGTCAACGGCAATCTTGTAGATCATGACTAGGACCATAAGTTTGCAGTTGACAACTTTTCGATATCTCTTATCAATCTCGAGAGCACCGTTTGGAAGATCCTTGGGATGAACTCATGGGATCATCGATCAGAGAGCCAGATAGAAACAGTGCCCACACATAGGACAGTTTTAGCAAAAAGACTGATTCCATAACAGCTCTTCTCCAAATCTCACCGAATTCCTAGACATTTTGAAACCGGAATCCCATCAAAAAGCGCCAACTCAACCACTCATCACCGAATCTGGCCATCGGCCAGACTCGGATTTCGATTGGAAATGTACGCTGGTCTTTCAAGCAACCTCATCCATTTTTCACCTGCTGCTCATTGGTTCCTTCCCATCAAATAGTCATTCTTCAAACTTCTGTAGTGATCTATTGGGAGGTGTGTTCTGACACCTTGCGTGACCTTTCGAATGCGGAAATGAGCATCTATTGTGCTCCTTCCGAATCCCCCCTGAAATCTCATAAATAATCCACCAGTAGCCGTATTGCACTTGTGCTCTCTCTCCCTCCCGCATCGTTCTCCAGTGACCAGTGTCACTCGCAATTCCCTCCAGAATACTCTCCTTTTTTCCCTCCTTTTCGGGAATAATTCATTCTCATTAATGAGAGTGTTTTGAGGGGGGAATG
Organism: Caenorhabditis macrosperma; assembly: GCA_963932285.1. Classification (NCBI taxonomy): domain Eukaryota; kingdom Metazoa; phylum Nematoda; class Chromadorea; order Rhabditida; family Rhabditidae; genus Caenorhabditis; species Caenorhabditis macrosperma. Next base: position 5,659,585 of record OZ010620.1, read on the forward strand.
GGCAGACTTGTGTGCAAGCAATCGTATAAAAGAGTCGAATAAATGTGCAGAATGCACGGAATCGAGATCACGTCATTCGAAACGTGTGCAAGTCTGGAAGAGCGAGTTTTGATGGATTCGACTGAAAGGGGTTTAGAATGCACTTTGAAGATGGAGGGAAATTATGAGATGGGACGATGGAATGGGAATAAAAGGAATCAAAGAGCCGAATATTCTGGAAAGAACAATCAGTTCTAACCATAAGTGGCATGGATTGCTTATTTGTCGGTGTTCAAAATATTCCATGCCGGAGAATCATTACATCTCGCGATTGATAAGAGATATCAAAAAGTTCTCAACAGAAAACTTGTAGATCATAACTAGGCCTACAAACTTACCTTTGATCATTTTTTGATATCACGTATCAATCTCGAGACATGATGATTATCCGGCAGCGCTTCGAGAAAATACGTTAGTATGAGATCATTTTCGAACCCCCACACCCCATTTTACTCCCTCAATGAAACACTAAACGACCGTTGTTTCAGCACGACCCCCGAGGAGCCGGGATGCCCATCGGAGCGTGTGCAGGAGGTCTTCGAGCAGCTCGACCGACTCCAGAAGGCCCAACAGCGTCTGACCGAGTACCTCGCCTCGTGCGCCTACCCCGTCCAGCCGTCGCAGCAAGCAGAGAAGCAGCAGCACTAGGTCTCCCCCGGAACGACAATTGATAGTCCCTCTAATCCGCTCCTTTTCCCTCTGATAACCGGCTTTCCCGGGTCATCCACACCAATGTATGCACCATCTCCCTCCCCCACCCACCCAATCGTCTGTGCTCGCTCGCTCCCTTCTCCCTCTCATCCGTCCGTCCGTCCATCTCCCTTCTTCGATCTTTAGTTGGTTCATTTCGTCGTCTCAACCACACCTCCCCCCGCTCTCTCTCTCTCTCTCTCTCTCTCTCTCTCTCTCTCTCCGATAAACTTGTGTTATCCTGTTGTTGACAACTCTACCTATATATTTGTGTAATCGTTCAGAATACAGTATTTATTTGGAAAACGAACTAGTAGAGCACTGATTGCCAACAAGTAGATGTCAGTTCAGAGAGCCTCTGAGTCATTTCTATCACAGGGAATATTGATGCGATGTTCTCTGAAACAGTTTGGCTGAACGAGAGGACACCTGAAAATGTATTACTGTAACGGAAATGTTTCTCTACAGATCCAGCAATTTCACGGTGTCCGAACGCTCTTGGCGTTGGAAAACAAAAAAGATCGAAGAATCAATTTTTTTTTGGGTTTTTTATTTTTTTTTTTCGGTACAAATGCAATCAGAGAAATGGGATAAATGATAATACAAGAAAATGGAAAATGGGGGAAATGACACAAAGGGAAGATGAGTAGAAGAAGAAGAAGTGAGTGGAAGGAAAGGAAGAGGAGAGAAGGAAATATGGTGTAGATCAGAAGAAGATCAGCAGAATACTTGGTTGGTCGGTGGGATGTAGTTCTCATTCTGTTGATAAGAGGGGAAGAAGGAGGAGTCGGATGGCGGCAAGTGTGGATTGAAGTTGACGGCAAACTGTGGTTGGGGGACGAGTGGGTACTGCTGGAAGGGTTGGTAGACAGTCGGATCGTAGTTGTACGAGAAGTCATTCTGCAAATTGTAGTTGTTAGACAACTGGTTGTAGTCGTGGAAACTAGAAGGAGCCATCGATGGATAACAGTTGTGTGGTGGACTGTACTGCTGAATTGGCTGAATGGGCTCAGCAGGAGGCAGTTGAGCCGGTTGAACCTGAACAACTTGATTAGTTGGCTGAGTCGGCTGCTTGTGAGCCAACGGTGCTCTCTTGGCGACTGGAGCACCATCATCCGATGCCTTTCTCTTCGATCTCTTCGATGATTTCTCTCCCATCATTCTGATATCATTCGGAACACATTGATTGTACTTGCACTTGAAATCGCTCACAAGCTTGCATCTGTACCCAGTGACTGCAATGAACTGCGCGAACGGAACGACGATTCTCTTGTGATCCCAAGGATGCAGAACGTCCGTCATGGTGAGCACAACGTCGTACTTGTGTTGTGGACTGACAAAGATCTGGAAAGAGGATGTGAGTACGAGGAGAGACAACCAATCACTCACCATGTTCTTAATTTCAGCATTTTTCATTATGTTCGTGATTCTGACCTCGTCAAAAAGGACTGCAGCCTCCATCCACTTGGCACCAGTCTGCACTCCACTCGAGTGCCCGATCCGTTTGTACGCGTGCTCCTCTCTCGGTTTCCTCACCGTCGACACTTCCCACTGCGGTTCTTTGAAAGTGTAGAAGCAGTTGTCGTGTCTTTCGAGCGACAGCTCCACTTGGTAGTGTGTCGTTGGCTCGAGTCCACTGATTTCGAATTGGAGTCGGGGGCAGATCAACTTTCCCTTGCCCTCTCCTTGATTCTCACGAGCAGTCATTTCCATTACAGGCACTTTCTTCCAGTCGCCTTCGTTGGCGGCACGGACGGAGACGTTGGCAAGAGATGAGTACATGATGATAGTTGAGATATCTGAAAGAATACGGTATTACGGAAGAAGAAGGGGACGAGAGCAGCGAAAGAACCAACCACCTCTGAGAGGAGAATGCGGACACAATGACTCCAAATCCGCTATCTCTCCTTTCGTACCGCCCATCAGCCAGTGGGCGGTGCCTGTGTGCCACGTGGCAATTCCAGACTGTCCTCCCCTCTCGGGCGGTCAATACAAAAGAGCAGATGACGTTGTGTTCCGGTTCACAGGGGTGCACACTCCTTTGTCGCATACCGCCACGTGGCTCACGGGATGGTACCAATGGACGGTCTGCGAAAGGAGAGGAATCGATAGATAGAGGTACGTGTGCGGGAATGGGGAACGTTGATGAGAAAATGGACAGATGAGGAGTTCCGAAAAGAGACTGTCTGGGGAGAGAGGGGTAGGGGAAGAGTTTCTGGGGAGTGGGAACACGGGAAATGAAGGCTCAACAGTGTTCTTCTTCGATTCAAGTATTTGGGGCAGTAGAATCTGCCTATGCGGGAACGGTCTGAGGAATACAGGTACGCGCTAGAGTGTCTAACTAGAGAAGCGTCGAAAAGACAGTTTGGGAACGAATTAAATTCAGTTGAGCCGTATTAAGCCGTCGAGCGATCGAGTCGCTCGGCTTAAACAGTTGGTGGACACCAAAAACGCACCTAATGGAAAGAGCAAAGAGCAACCAGCAGTTCCTTCGGGTTCCAGAGCCTTATTTTCCAAAATTTTATTAAGCTAAACAGCTCTAAATAATACCTTAACATTCTACATTGTACTACCATTAAACAAACATTACTACTATTAAAATAATCAAGTTCTTATTTTTCTCTGATTGGTTTCTTGCACCCCGCCTTCTCATTCCGGCGGCATGACCACCGACTTTCCAGCTTCCATATCCTTGGTCAAGAGGTCCGTGAATGTTGTTGTCAATTGTGTCGCCTTCTTGTAAAGCGAACTTTCAGCGTTTCCGGCCATCTTTCTCTGAAACAAAAAAGTGCACAGGAAATGTGAAATGAACAAACCTTGATGTAATAGAAAAGAGCGATGTAGATCGCTGCGTACTGCGTCAGATATTCCAGTGCATTCGGACGTTGCGAGCGAATCGACTGGACAATTTCAAAGACGTTGGGTTCTATCTTTTGATCCATCTTGTGAACGGCGATCATAAGCGCCAGAAAGAGGGCAGCACGTCCGTTTCCGATTTTCGAAATGATGAGAGCGCTCTCGTCGGGCAGCTGAAAGTGGGTTCAAGGGGGGTCTCCTCGTATCGAACTCACCGAAGTGTTCATAAACTCGAGAACTTCGCGCACCTCTTTCATGACCACCGACTGTTTCCCGTGGGTATGATGTTGAGCCCAGTTGTTGATGACCGTCACGGTTATAATAATAGAGTTCGAGAAGCCGGCGGGAAGAACTTCGATCGAGCAGCGAAGGACGTCGCCATTGGTTTCGGCGCGTCTGTTGTTCACGAACATACTTCCGTAGTGGACAAACTCTCCGTTGCGCAGCGGGAAGAACGAGACGGCCTCCTCGTTGAGGATGTGCAGCGACATGACTCTCAACTCGAACACCGTCTTCCAGAACGTCTCCTCCGTGCCGGGCAACGGGAGCTGTCCCAGGAGAACTTTGCGGCTGAAGGGGACCGTCATTTGGACCATGTTGACGTAGTCGTTCGCGTCTGAACATTTGACCAGGTTCGCGTCGAGAACGGGGTCCTCCTCGGATTGGTTCAGCTTCGGATGAGCCTTCCACTTCTTGCACTTCCCCTCCACATCCACACCCATCTCCTGGATCTCCAAGTACTCGTTCTTCACCTTGTTGAAGTCTTCTGAAAAAACATATCTGGATTGCTACTGACGGATTGTCGGAGTGAACACTCACCAGCCGATTTGATCCACGCCTTCGCCGTCTCCTCCGCCGGCCACTTCTCGGCTCGTTTGACAGACGCCGGGGTCGGTGTCTTCGTGTCAGCAGCCGCCTCTTGCTGCTTCGGAGTCTTCGTCGAGCGCGTCGCAGCTTCTTTCGTCTGTGTGCCGATCAGTTGCTTCTCCCCGTAGGGCGGTGTTCGGGCGACTGGAGAACCGGCCGCCTTCTGCTTCACGTCGCCTTTCGAGGCCTTCACAGAGACTGTCGTTTTCTTCGTCGTCGACTTCTTCGCGTTCAACTTCGTACCCTGTTCGGACAGCGGTTGTGCCTCTTTTCCAGGGTTTCTCGAACCCGCACGGGGTTTTGGAACGGGCCTCAATGCGGTACCCTTTTCCTTTTTCTCCGTTTTCTTCTCCGCCTCTTGTTTTTTTGGTCTAAAAACAACTCCCTAATAGGAATAAATCGCTCCTCAACTCACGCCGACGACATTCTCTGCTTCAAAGTTATGCAACACTGTTGAACGTTGAATTCCAACTATTGTCGATTCGAGCCGAATTGATTGCAGAAACTGATCAAACGTGTCGCCGCGATATCAATCGGCCCCTTCTCAGTTTAATCGATCGGTTTGTCACGTTTCCGTGTGTTTTATCAGTTCCTTTTGTTTTGAGAATTAGAGCAAGTCAGCGTGAAAGTGTGTTGGGGGAGGGAATTCAACGATACAACAGGGAACAGTTATAAGATCTTTTGAAGATCTCTCAAAATGGATTTGATGCGTGGCGAAAGCATAAAGAGTACTATATTCCACAGGTTGGCTGTTTCTACTGATTCAAATACTTGATTGAATCGAAGAAGAACACTCTTGAGTCTTCATTTACCGTATTCCCACTCCCTAGAAATTCTCTTCCCTTACCGTTCTCTCCCCAGGCAGTCTCTCATCAGCGCTCCTCATCTGTCCATTTTCTCATCAACGTTCCCCATTCCCGCACTCTTACACGTACCTCTATCCATCGATCCCCTTCTTTTCCCAGACCGTCCATTGGTACCATCCCGTGAGCCACGTGGCGGTATGCGACAAAGGAGTGTGCACCCCTGTGAACCGGAACACAATGTCATCTGCTCTTTTGTATTGACCGCCCGAGAGGGGAGGACAGTCTGGAATTGCCACGTGGCACACTGATGACTGATGGGCGGTACAGAAGGAGAGATGGCGGATTCGGAGTCATTGCGTCAGCATTCTCCTCTTCGAGGTACATGACGACGTTCCATGACATTTACACTGTTACAGACAGTCCAACGCTCAGTGGATTACATAAAAAAGTTGATGTTCTGGTTCCGCCAGCAGCAAATAGGCCGGAGTCCCGCGTCTCTTGTTTAATGCATTTGTTCCCATTGTGCCCCATGGATCCTACACAAATTATCGTAAATAGCTGTTTCAGCTGCCTATTGAAACATTATGACAACACTCCCGTTCGGAAATTGATCCGCCGAGTCCAGAAAGGCCCTCATCTTCCCAGATTGTGAATGTATCCGAAAAACAATTCATTGTCGTCGGATTGTTTTCAGCAGCAACGAGGAAGAAGAGCTCATTGTCGAATTCCCTGAAGATGTTCGGTTTTAATTGAAAAACGCGACGAGTACAATGGAATGGCTGCATAAGCGATGTGCTGTGTTCGAGTCGAAAACAACTTGTTGTTCACTCCCCCTTTCACCTCTTTCCACTCGTTCGCTTGTTCTTTTCGGATTATTTTCTGCGTTTTTATCTAACTTCAATTCCCATCGTTATGTTGAATTGTTGAAGAGTGACCTCTACGATACGGTAGTTTGGAAATGTAGAAATATTAAAGAGGTTGGTATACAGAAACATGCGCACTTTCAAAGTCGTCTTCAACCGATTTTCTCAATTATTTCAATCATTAAAACACTTCAAGTACCTGACAATAGGTTACTGTTTCGAAGTGCTATCTATCGGATAAGCCCATCAACTCAGCCCATCCCAGCGCCATTTGAGAAAATATGCGAGTTTAAGATTAATGGCTGAAAGGCGAAAAGCACTGTGATTCCAATCATCTCTTCATTGGTGTCTACACCTCATTGTTTGCACGTTATTTCGTCTACGCAGTATTCTTCAGGAATCACATAATCTGGAAAGTAACTGATAATAATTGATATTTTGAAACGGAAACAAATCGAATGAACATGAGTAGCATCTGCTCTTCCAATTGTCAAAAAGTGCATTGCATCACAAAGTGAACTGTGGCTCTCCGTCACAACCTCCAAACTCAATTACGTCTTCGCCGTCTCCCGTCTCCGCGCCTTATCATCAATTTCGCCTCCGGAGTGTTATCTTTGCACAAAAACTTGCAATTTCCGCAGCCTCTTTCTTTTTTTTGGTCGTCGTTGTCGTTGAATTAGTGCTCTTCTCGGTCACATCTTCATCTTCGGCCACTGAAACCCAATCCGATGCAAACGCGCTCCATTGGTGTCTGCGTCTCCATCGTTCGCACGCTGTTTCGTCACCTCTATTTTAGACGCAGACACGAATATCGGGGCGAAATTTGAATTTGATGCATCAGAGCCAAGTATGGAATGTGTTCTCGTGATTCAGAAGACACCACAAACCCGCCATTCGTTCCGTTCGTCGTGTCTGCGTCTCGACGGTCACTCTCTCTCTCTCTCTCTCCGACGGTTGTTTTTCGTCCTTTCCACTCTCGACTCTCTCTCTTTCCAGTTCTCTTTCTCTCCGTCTCTCCGTCTCTCTCTCTCTTCTTCTTCTTTTTCATATTACCACCCATAAACAGGTGACCACACAGCAGCAGCATACACACTTTGTTCTCTGTCCTCATCTTCTTCTTATTTCCGTTCGAGACCCTCCTCAGTGTTTTCAGATGATTCGCTACCTCAGAATGTTGGGAATGGAGATTCCGCTGTGTCTCTACATGCTCGGCTCCTACCTCAACTACCCAGTTTTCCAGAATTTGATCTACGAAAAAGAGTGCCTCATCAAGTATCAACAGGTCAGTGTTTTTGTACTTTCGTTTGAACTTTGAGGAATGTGCGCTCTATTGAGAAGAGGGTGGGTAATAGTATTTTTGATCAGTTCAGTAAAATAATGACTTTTGAAACGGGAATTGTTTTCGAAAATATGAGATTTTTCCAAAATCCCCCCGATTCCCTCTTCACTCTCAGTTCCAATACTTCCTTGAAACGGATGAAACCACTATGAATTCGTGATTTTCAGTTTCTGGAAACCAGGAAATCGTCTAGTGATAACTCATTTTTGATATATCGGTCAATTCTTCTTGCAAAGGAGGTCATTTTACTCAATGTTTCAGAAATGTTTGCAACTTGGCAAGGGTATAGAAGAGACTATTCGAGGTCTCAAAGATTCAAATTTTCACTGAAATCTGGTGATTTTCCCAAGCTATATAAGGGAAATTGTCAAAATCACGTGAAATGAAGAATTGAATGGAGTTTTGTCTCGGAAATCAACTGGAAGTTAGTACTGGGAAATGTATTAAAAATGGAATATCTCCAGAATTCCGAAAAAGTGGAGGCTAGAATTTCACGAGTGCATTCAGAATGAGCCCTTCTATACCCTTGCCAAGTTGCAAACAATTCTGGAACCTTGGGTGAAATGACCTTCTATGTTAGAACTTGTCTGGATGTTCCCATTTGTTCTTTATGATCCGGAATCTTTTCCAGAGTGGTTTTCTAAACTACGGGGTGGCTATTAAGTATACAACGTTTGGTCATGGTCGATATTTTTGTAAAAGAGCTTCCACTTTCATACTAACTTTGCCGAACTATGTATTAGGGGCATACGTTTTAGTTGGGAAAGGAACTTGAAGATCTGATACCCTGTCTTAGGGCAGATTGAGACAAACTATTTTGCACACACCTTTTACAGTTTCCTTACTTCCCAAAGGTATCATAACATTATGCAAAATTTCCCTGCGACAGTGCCAGAAAGCTTGGAAAACACGTTGTTACATTCGCTCGTCCGCGTATTCCTCAAACAACTGCTCTTCTTTTCCACTGATAATGTTCAATTGAAACGGTGACGTCGAGAAGAATTCTCTAGTTTCGGCAGTTTTTCATGTCGTTTGAGTGATGTTCAGAGTGATAAGAGAAGTGCATATTTTAGGAAATGAGATAAGAATAGACTCTTGAAACGCATCCTTTTGGTGACTGTATGGAAACCGAATCCGTTGTCTGAATAAGGAAAGAACGGTGTCCTCTCACAATCAGAGATTCCAGGAAACGGCTGTGAGTTCATCATTGTACACGTTTCCATGTCCATCGTTTTGTCATTTACTTGAAACAGAGTTCCCTGGATTCTCACGAAGAGATTTCCGAGGAAAATTTTTTTAAAAATGGAATCTCCAGGAAACTGGATGTCCAATTCAGTTACCCCTCAAAGGCTGCCGGAGAATCGTTCCATTCGAAAGATATCCGGAATGATTCAGGAGGAGGGGATCAATCGGAAGATGAAATCATTATTCAGGACTAATCACCATTTTGTCGATTTCCGGAAACAGCGTTTTCTTATTCAACCAGCATGAAGGGAGTTCCCGGGAGAGACAGAGAGATAGTTTGTCTTTTGGTCTTTTCACTCATCCTTGAAGCTCATTCTCCCGATTTCCTAATGAAAAAGCTGTGTGTCTCCAGGAAATAGAATACTACTAAATTCATGTAAAAATACTGACCAATGACTTTCATCCCTTCTCAATTTTAATACTGACCGGATGAAACCGTTATTGTTGAGTCCGTAACGTTTCTGTTGCAAAGTCTCAATTTGTTCTCAATGTCCATCAGTCGCATCACACTGATTCTTCCAGAACGTGTCCTTCTGCCGAGACGTCGGTGCGTATTACGACGACAAAGACATCCAAGGGGCGGCCAACCACTTCTACTTCATCTCCTCCCTCACTCTCCTCTGCCCCTCCATCGTCACAACTCTCCTCTTGGGAGCTGGTGAGTTCCCTTTTTGATCTACACTCTCTCTCTTCTTCTCTTCCAGCCACCGACTACTGGAGCATCAAAATCCCGTTGATTATCCCGTACATCGGGTGCATTCTGGGCACCATCAACTACGTGTTCCAATCGTATTTCATCCACACTTCCGTCTATTTCCTACTCATCAGCGATGCTCTTTTCGGTCTTTGCGGAGGATTCATTGCGATTATTTGTGAGTTTTTGATACTTTTGACAAATGGGAACGATTGGGGGGCAAAGATCGCCGTTTCGAAGTTTCCTCAAAAATGCTCATATCGTCATTTAAGGTATTCAGCAAAGAAACAATTTTGGATTATTTTTTTGAGTTTAGAACCCGGGAACTTGACCAACTGACAAGGGAACTTTAAGAAAATTTTCACATTCAAGCGGGACTGTCACCAAAAAACAACTTTGCTTCAAAAATTGCATATAAGTTGGGAGTCATCTCTGCAAAGTTCCAGAATCCGAAAAAAAGAAGAAGAATATTTCACCGATCCCGAGAAAGTTATGCCAATACAGATATTATCGGGTGCCATCGAAATGACCCCGCAACCGAAGAGAGCTCTTTCGGAGAATCATTATATCTCGAGAGTGATAAGAGATATCAAAATGTTGTCAACAGCAAAATTATAGTCCTAGTTGTGATCTACAAGTTTGCTGTTGACAATTTTCGGATATCTCTTATCAATTTCGAGATATGATTCTCTGGCAGAGCTCTCCTTGGGCCACTTCGATGGCATCCGATAGTAGCTTTCACTCAAAAAATCACCAAAAATTCAGAAATCTGTTTAGAATCTGGGACTTACAGGTGTGACCCCCCCCCCCAACTTGTACGCAAATTCTAAATCAAAGTTGTTTTTATGTTACAGTCCCCTTTTAACAACCGACGAATCAAACTCTCTTGCTTCCTTGTAAAATTTGTAGAACTAGTGAATCTGTAATCAAGAGAAAAATGGGGTGCATTACTGCTCGTTTCAAAAAGCTTGATACATCTGGTTTCTGGTACAAATGGATTTATTTAGATAAAAAATTGAACCTTTTCTGTTTTTTTTCAAGAAACTTTTGCCTAATTATTCCATATGTTACATCATCTAGATCACAGTTTCAAGACAGAAACATTCACAAACTTTCTTTCTATTTCCGTTACTGTATACAAAAATTAAAAAATTAGTTTGAAACGAAAGTGTTTCCTCTGAAAAGAACGAGAGTTTTTGATCTACATCACCATGTGCACAGTACACAGTAACCTATTCTATACAAGTCGCACGATGTTTTGTCAGGGCAAAGTTCCATGTAAATTGGCTGCGAGAAAGAGAGTTCACACACGAAAACAAACAATTCAGCATGAGAACTGTGTGCGTTCTGTGGTGTCCAAGAACTCTGAGTACGTGGAAGCGACACGTTTCTGGCCTTGATCGATTGGACTTTTTGTAAACTAATCTACACAGGGAGATTCAGCGACACATTGAAGTTCTCACGCAGTTCAGAAAGTGATAAATACTGTTTGAAACACATTTTTTTATCAGATACAAAGGCTGTTACTATGTGTTCTGTGAAAATCCCTCAACATCTGGATCACCGTTTTAACACCTTTTCAATTCGTTTCGAGACTGTCATTTTTTATTAGGTAGTCTATGTTATTATCGTTTTCTCGCAAAGTGGCGATGAGGACGAAGAAAAGCGCGAGTGGGTGAGACGCCGGTCTCGAAACGAACGACACAGCTCAACGACTGTTACCGTAACCCTTATTCTGAAATGCGGGGTTCCGACCGTTTTTTTGTCCGAATTTTTTTTGACGAAAAATCAATTGAAGCAACAAAAAATTTGAACACCGAACATTTCTGGAAAAACAGATGAGCCCGTTTTTTCCTGACTATTTAAATAGTTGACATTTTGAATTTTGTTTACAGTAACCTGCGGCGGTCTAGAAACCGCCGCTTGCCTAGAAATCTCCTAGCTGTCACTGCCACTTGAGAAAACTAAAGGCTCTTTTCTAAATCTTGAATCCCATCGTATCCATTTGCAGCAACGACACTGACGTACGGAGTGAAGACGAGCATGCTCCGCTACCGCAGTTATCGGATCGCAGGCGTCGAAGGAGCCATCGGATTGGGCGGAACCGTCGGATTCGCTCTCTCGGGAACTATTCGAGAGTACGTTCAATCCCTTTGTCTCTCCATGAAGTGTGTATGTTTGCAGAGCATGCGGCTACGCAGTCACCTTCCTCATCATCCTCGGCCTCCAACTCGTCGCCCTTCTCTACCTTCTCATTCTCGCCAAAGAGACCGAATTCGAGCCAGTGAGACCCGATGAGCACACGTGTGAGTCCAGGGTTGGGAGTTATTTATTACGGAAAAAAACTATCTCTAAAGACTGACTATTTAATAATAATAGTTTATTGAAGGACTAAAAGCCACTTATACAATACATAAGAGGATGGTTAAAATGTTTAGTTAATGATTAGAAAATGTGTCAAATCTAAAGTTTTCAAAGTTCGTTTGAATTCATTTAAGTTGGAGGGAAAAATAATAGATGGTAAGTTGTTCCAAGCATTTAAAAATCAATTGGATAAAAATTAGGAAGCTTGCTTTGATTTGTTGTTAACAATAGAGCGTGAATGATATGCGTGCCGTCTAAGTATTTTTAGATTTGGTTGATACATAAGTGGATTATGAATAACGAGGGATTTGGATACAATGAGTTTAAATAAGAAAACCAAGTCATTTGATAGTCGACTATACTCTAGGGTTTCTAGACAAGAGTGAGGGCATCCGAGTGAATGGTATTTTTATTTATTTATTTATTCATTTAACATCGAGAATAAGTATATAACACGTAAAAGTAAGCACGAGGAAGGGGATGAATAAAACAATTTAAAATGACCTAATTCAGGTGAAAAATATCCTGGAAATATCCCAGGGACAGCCTGGATACTCCCGGGACGCTGGATATTTTCCTATCCGTGAATATCCCGCGGATAAAAAATATCCTGGAAATATCCCCGGGATATTTGGCTCTCTAAAATATCCGCTGTCCCGGAAGTATCCTGGAAATATCCTGGAATATCCGCTGGGACGCTGTCGTTTTTACGACGATGGGCGGAACCCGCGAGATGTCGGTCCATGCGAAAAGGTACCTCTAGCCACTTGATCAAAATGTTTGACTTTTCATAGAAAATTCCGACCTTTCGAAAGAGAGATTGCCGGATTACTGTATTTTTGGACCTGCTTCCCATGGTCCATGGCGCCGGGTGTAGCGTAAATATGTTCATTCACCATCTCAACGGTTCTTTTTTCTCAAAATTGCACGCCGATATTCGAAAATATCCTGGAAATATCCGCGGGATATTTCGAATATCCCGGAATATCCGCGGGATATTTCAAAATATCCTGGAAATATCCGCGGGATGCTGATGGGCATCCCGGCGGATATTTTTGTTATCCCGCGGATATTTCCAGGATATTTTTCACCTGAGAATAAGCCTGCAAAAGCTGTGGGCCAAGTGGGGGGGGGGGGGTTATAACAGGTAGACTGACTCAAGAGGTAGAACAGAAATGCGCGAAGAGAACGTAGCGGGAGAGACTAGTTTGGGAAAATGCTTGCATACGGCATTCCACAAGGGAAGATTTGCGTGGAGGAAACTACTATTATTGGGACCTACGCGAGTCAGAAGATACGGGTAACGCGGGGAACGCGCGGGTTTAACATAAGTGTCTAGATCAGGAAAGTGGTAGCGTTTGGTTATAATGTTATGGAACGTACTTAAAATTAAGATTAGGCGCCTGCGCTTGAGAGAAGTAAGATTAGACTGGTTTAATCTATCATTATAATCAAGGAAAGGCAGGTTGCATCTCTGGTAGACTCTGCGCGAGAAGGTTCTAAGCACGGACTCTAACTTATTATATATATAAATAATATTGAAGTTTTTAAAAACACGAAAAAGGAAAGATTTTTGAACAGACTCTAGTTTTCTAATGAGGTCTTTGAGATTGGGAGAAAATAAAAACAGAGCAATATTCTAGGACTATCGCTAAAATATCTCTCAAAATTTATTACACTTCCATGAAACAGAAACTTGCTCATTTAGCTGTGGACTAGGCACTTCCAGCAACTTCTGGATCTTTCTGGGCGTGGCCAGGGAACGTGTACGGCGGTGATTTCTATCCGTCTCCTGAAGATTTTGACGAGATTTCACGAAAGAGAGAGATTTCTCGGCCATCGACAGTTTGACGCCGGCGCGAATTACAAAAGTTTTGAAAATTTCAAATGGCCAGGAAAATTCAATTTCAGCCGTTTTTCCCGGGTGTTTTTTGTGTGCATTCATTCTCTTATCATGCTCAACTTATCGAACAAAAGCGGTCGAATACATTTAAGGGTTACGGTAACAAAGAGTTCTGTCTCGTTTGTCGCTAGAGTCGCTGGCGGCCGCAAATGCTGTTTTCCTCGTCAAAATCTTCATTTCGGGGTTCCATCCGATAGTAAAACCTTGTTTGAAACGTCACAATTATCTTGTTTGCGAAGGGAGCCGAAGGCCTTTTCTCTAGACGATTCCCTGTTTCAACTCACACATTTCCTAATGAAATCAGCTGAAAGTTCCAGTACTCTCAGTAAAGTCGGCGTTGCAGCACTCATCTCGACAACGGGAAAGCAGTTGATATCGGTCGTCCGCGAGTTCTACCGTGTCCTCACCAAATCGCGCCCGTTCCGTGCCATTCTCGTGCTCAATCTTCTCGCGTTCGGCGTCGAAATGCTCATCTTCTCCGGTCTCTCCGACATCCAATACTCGTACCTCCGCTATAAACTCAAGTGGGGAGACAAGAAGTACGGATGGTTCTCGGGACTCTCGTACGGAATCACGACGGCTGCCGTCCTCTTCCTCTACCCCCTTTTGCGGATGAAATTGATGTCCGACGGAATGTTGGCCACTCTGGGTCTCTCGTTCAAAATGCTCTCTCTCTTCATGTTCGCTTTCATTCAAAACGAGCCGATGGCTTATTCGATTGCTGGTGAGTTCTGGGGGAGAATGGTTGTAAAATGGCATTTTCAGTGGTGGTCATGTTCAATCGATTCGTCTCCACTGGCTTCCGCGCCTTCATCTCTTCCCTCATTGATATGCACGAACAAGGTATTTCCCCGAATCGCTGCCCCGGAGAATCATTATATCTCGAGATTGATAAGAGATATCAAAAAGATGTCAACAGCAAACTTGTAGTCCTAGTTACGATCTACAAGTTTGCTATTTACAACTTTTCGATATCTCTTATCAATCTCGAGATATAATGATTATCTGGCAGCGTCTTGAAACTCTCTGTTTCAGAACATTCATTTCATCGTTCAGTTTTTCATTTTCTCCCAATTCCAGGCAAGATCTTCTCCGTGATATCACTGCTCGAAGGCGTCACCACTCTCGTCGCCACGTCGATCTACAACAACCTCTACCCGAAGACACTCACCTTCTTCCCGGGACTCCTCTATCTCATCAGTGCCGCCCTTCTCTTCGTACCTCTGTGTGTTGTCAGGTGAGCAAGGAATCGCTTAGTTGGACGTATTCGTTCGTCTAGACCTCGCTTTCGAGAATGTTTTGAAACTGTCTGTCTGCGTCTCCGGATCCGTGCGCTGTCTCTCGTTCTTTCGTTGCGGGACCCGCGCTGACACCATAGCCACGGAGGCGCTCGCGGCGAATGCATAAGAACCAAAATCAATTGTTTCGTTGGTTATTTTCAATCGTAAATACGGTAAAAACTCTAATGTGAGAGCACCCAGTGGATCGGACGGTTTATCGAAACATAGTATTATGTATTTCCTGGAACGTGGCGTATTGCCAAAACGTGGAAGGAATCGGGTCTCGCCACGAGAACATTAAACTTTTTCGAAAACCGACATGCGCCTTTAAATAAACTACGGTAGAAAGCAACTCAACACATGAAATTCACGGTAGTTTGTTTAAAGGCGCATGTCGAATTTTCAAAAATCTCCACTTCCGTTGATTTTGATAATCCGTAGAAACCGTAGTATCATCCGAGTTTTTCTATGAAATTTAACAGAAAACACACAATATTTGAAACGTTTTCCATGAATACATACTTTTGTCTCATTGAATTAATGCTAAATTTGGGAAGAGAGTTTCACGGTAATTGGAATTTTGGGTGTATGGAGTCACTTGAATAACAATCAATACAACAATAGCACATGATAGATTTCCACTAATTACAGTTTCATGAAACAGTCAGATCTGTCAATTCTTTATCATGACACTCCGTTCATCTCATACCACACGTTTTAAAGTGTGCTACAAAGTTCACTGATATCATGATCAATGACGGAAATAGACACGAAAGTGACACTTCAGTAGCGAAATGTTTACTGTTTCGTTGGTCTACCTGAACCCGCGACGATTATGAACACACTGATGATCATGAATGATGGCCCGTGGACAATCTATCGTTCTTCGACCAAACTGAGATCATTCTCTCACAGTTTCCCATTGAAGTTGTTCAATATGAGTTTTCGGTTTCAAAGCGACTTGGAGAGATCACGATTTTCCAAACATGACCATTCTCGCTTTGTTACGTGATTCCTTTTTATTTGGAAATTCAGAGAAAGTGACTGTATCACTGTGTAATGGCACTCGTGATGCTCTTGAAATAGCGGAAAAAGAACGTTTTTTCCTCGAAAAAGTTCTGGAAAAACACAAGGGGAAGTGGAGTTTTGACAAAAGACAGTTAGGGACATTGGAGATAAGCTCCCGTTTTCCTAGGAGAAGACAGCAATCTCTGAATGTCTGAAATTCGGCTGAAACTGTAACGAAAGAGACGTCGTGCTATGTTGCTAGTTGATAACCGTATCGGGGGTCTCCGAACGTTACAGTCTGACTCGCCAGTTCTCAATTCTTGCAGCTCGTCGGACTTCGTCGTCCGCTCCCGCCGTCCGGAGCTCTCCGAAGGCATCCTCAACAGCCACAACGACGTCGTCGACGAGCCGAACACGTCGACAGACTCCTAGTTGGTTCGAAGAAGAAGTTGGTCTTGTTAATCAGATTGCGGGTTGCACACATAAATAAATGACACGGTGCGCACTGTTTGCCGTTCGTTACACTAATCCCCTCTCATCATCATGTTTTGTGTTGTTTTCATTGCAATTTAGCGATTCGAAATGAAAATTAATGCCCTGATTCTGCTGATTGTTCTGTGTTGTTTCTCCGATCTCTTTTTGATCTTCAAAGAACTCCTCCTCCTCCTTCCTGTGTCATCTGTATTCATATCATTTCCTTTTCTCTCTCCCTTCTAAAACTCGTTCTTCCTTTCATCTCGTGGTCACTTTCTATCGATTCGTCTCTTCTTCTTCTTCCAGAATGAGACCCTGGGGCGACTACTTCCGCATCGTCATCGTCCTCATCAGCTTCTTGTGTCTCGTCTCCGTCTGCTCCAACTATATTATCATCAACTTCACGTTCATCTGCATGAAAGATGACTTCATCGGCGCCCAAGAGTCCAACGGGGTGCTTTTTACTGTTTCAAAGAGGCCTTATTAGGTCTCTTCCCTTTTACACACTGCTCTTGCGTGTTCTGAGAATTCGTTCTGTTCAAAATCTGAAACACTTGGAATGCACTTCCCATAGAAGTACTAAACATGTCTTGACTCCAAAAGCGTCCATCTTGGAGTCAGAACACACACTTCCTTTTATTTTTTGTGCTGCAACTACCCGTATTGAGAGCAAGAGTATTGAGAGCAAGTTAAGCCCGTTTCAAGTTCCGAAGTAATTCTAGCCGGGGGGAACCACATCGATTCTTCACAGGTTCTGTAACTTAGCTGTTCAAATAAATACAATAATCATAAGTAGCACCTTTAGCAAAGTTAGTGATTTTACCGTAATAGAGTGGCACCCCAAAGGAGAATCATTATATCTCCAGATTGATAAGAGATATAAAAAGTTGTCAACTGCAAACTTTTAGTCCTAGTTATGATCTATAAGTTTGTTGTTGACAACTTTTTGATATCTCTTATCAATTTCGAGATATAATGATTCTTTGGAAGCATTTAGGATGCCGCTCCATTTTTAGCAGCCCTCGTTGAAACACATTTTCTTCATTTCCAGACCCTCAAAAGCATCTATGACTACTCGCCGACCGAAAAGAAGTACATCCTCTGGGCGGTGGCATTCGGAACAATGGCCGGAACCTTCCCCATCAACCTTCTCTACGTGAGATTCGGAGCGAAGTGAGTTGACTCATTTGGAAGTGTCTTGAAGTTTTAACTGGATCTCTGCAGACTTCCATTCTTCTTCGCTGGAGTCCTCTCGGCTGTCACCACTGGATTGACGCCATGGGCAGCTGCTCAACCGATGTCAATCTTCCTCATTCTCCGGTTCTTCCAGGTCGGTCTCTCCTGTGGAACACCCCCTCATCTGTCCTTCAGGGAGTCGCCTATTCCGCTGACTTCGCCGCCATCGGAATAGTGATCTCAAAGTGGGCGCCGCTGAAGGAGACGGCCATCTTCATTGCCACCCTCACTTCCTTCACCTCTATCGCCTCGATCATTACGAACGGAGTGAGCGGAGTGGTGCGTAAGAAACACTGCGGTCGTGTGTACACTCTCTAGACCCGCTGTTGCCACCGGTTCCATGGTGTAGCGGTTAGCACTCAGGACTCTGAATCCTGCGACCCGAGTTCAAATCTCGGTGGGACCTATCGCTTTTTGCAGATTTGCGACAGTTCGTTGGGATGGAAGTGGAGTTTCTATTTGCACGCCATCGCCTGCCTAATCGTTTTCACCGCCTGGGTGTTGATCTACAAGGATGATCCTTCAATGCATCGAAGTGTCAGCGGGAAGGAATTGGGAAGGATTCAGAAGAACAAGTCGGAGGCGCATTTGAAGGATGACATGGAAGTGCCATACCGAGCGATATTCACGAGTCCAGTGGTGATAACCGTGTGGATGTGTGCATTCGCGGAGCTCTCCACGTTGATTCTGATTGCCACCTACGCTCCGATCTACTTCAGAAGCGTTCTGAAATTCGATGTAACCAAATGGGACTTTCGTAGATTCAAATGTCACTAATTTTCAGATCAAACTCATCGGTTTCTACTTGGGCATCCTCACCGCAATCCACATTCCGTTCCGGTTCGTGTGCGCATTTCTGAGTGACAGGACGAAGTAAGTGCGCTCCATTGAGATTCCTGTTTCAGTGGACCATCTTGTAAACATCAGAATGATCATGTTGACTCAGATGTATCTCGGAAATCGCCAAAATCCACATATTCAACACTCTGGCCGTCGGTTTCGTCGGCATTTCGTTCATCATCTTCGGGTTCGTTTCGACCGTTTTCATCATGGTTTGTTCCCCGTTTTTTCAGTCAAATCCCAGCGGAACACAACATTTCGGCAGTGGTTTGTCTGGCGATTCTCGAGTGCTTCATCAGTTTCAATTGCGGCGGATTCTACAAGTGCGGAACACTTCATTCGAGGTGAGCAGTGAGCACAACCCAACGGAGTTCCAGTTGAGCTGAAGATCAGAAGAGTTGAGTCATTTGGAGAGAATTCCCTCGAATAGAGCTACAATGCTGCCGGATAATCATTATATCTCGAGATTGATAAGAGATATCAAAATGTTGTCAACAGCGAACTGGTAGTCCTAGTTATGATCTACAACTTTGCTGTTGATAACTTTTTGATATCTCTTATCAGTCTCGAGATAAAATGATTCTCTTTTGAGGTACGATTCGAGGAAAAACTGTTTTTGACGTTCCAGAAATAGAGATTTTTCAAACAACTGTTGCTCATTGATGAAATGAAAACATTGATAATATTGAACTCGAGCGCATTCAAAATTCATCCATTGTTGAGGAGAACTCTTGAATTCGCGGGATAATAAATTTACTGTTTCTGAAAGTAGTGAAAGTTTCGACTATGTGAATTTGTGGTATTCGACTTCAATAAAAACGACTCAGGTGAAAAATATCCGGGAAATATCCTGGAATATCCGCCGGGACGCTGTCGTTTTTACGACGAAACCTGCGAGATTTCGGTCCATGCGGAAAGGTACCGCCACTTGATCGAAATTTTTGACTCTTCTTAGAAAATTCCGACCTTTCGAAAGAGAGATTGTCGGGTTACTGTATTTTTGGATCTGCTTCCCATGGCCCATGGCGTCGGGTGTAGCGTAAATATGTTCCTTCACCATCTCAACGGTTCTTTTCTAAAAATTGCTCGCCGATATTCGAAAAATATCCGGGAATGTTCGCGATTACTGGATATTTTTCACCTGACAAGGAGTGAAATTTGAGTGAAAACTGTCAGCCAGCTACTTCTTCTTCCACTCTTTGTCTCTGTTTACCACCTTCTTCGACTGCCCGTATACTCGCAATTCCAGACAATTCGCCTCGACTGTCATCTCGGCAATCCAGTTCACCAAGTGCATTTCGCTCTTCTCGGGGCCTGCCCTCGTCGCCTTCTTCGTCTCCGAAGAGACCGATCAGACGCAATGGAGTCGTGTGTTCCTCACACTCGCTTGTTTCATGTTCCTCGTAAGTGATCCAGTTGAAACTCGTTCTTTGCTCCGTTAATATCAACACTGAACGATCCTTGAAATCTCTGAAACATTCGAACCTTGTTGCAATAGCGCTCTACCGATGAAAGAAGTTCGCAAAAAAAGAGAGAGCGTTTCGAGTTATCGATGGGGCACGTTTGCAGCACGGTCCTAATTGTTCTGAGAGTAACGAAACGTAGCAAACGAATCACAATTTCTGTCAAGTTATCATTTATTTGATGGAAAATGTACGTGTCTGAACACTTTCAACTGTTATTGTGTGTGTTTTTCAGTCAGTACCAGGTACCGAAAACGCGATACAAAACCCGTTTTCATGTACATACATAGTTGTAGTAACTACATACTTCTTTCATCTTTTTCAAAAGAATGATCTCTCAAGTGATCTACTGATATTAGCCCCTCAAAACGGTGGGAAGTGCCGAAATGGCAATGGACTGAACACGATTAGAGCCTCACAAGTGCCAAATTAACAGTTTCGGTGGAAAATCATTCGAAATTAGCTACAAGACCATCATATATACTCACTCTTTAACCGTACTCAAGTATTCGTTGAAAAACCGCTGAAATTGAGGAAATCGAGTGAAAAAAAGACGAAATTAATTATTGCTCAACTACCGTATCGCTGGTTTAAAGGCGCAGCACGTTTCGGCACAGACAAATTAGTTCGTTGTGAGATATCGTGGCGCGCGTTTGAAAATGTTTATTGTGAGCTCAGATTTTGAGAAACAACGATGATAAGACGGGCAGAGAGCAGAGAAAAGGAGCGGCTGAAAGTTTCGAGGAGCCCCTGGGGCTCAAACCAACCAACGTGTTCTCCATCCCGAAAGACTTGGTTTCAATCGGTTCTGGACAGTTGGAACACTTCCCTTGTGAGCCCCCGAGGCATTAATTAATCTCTGTTCCAACCGATCCTCTTTTGATCTCCAATAGCCCCATGTTCCAATGTCTTTCAGGCCAACGTGCTCTCATTCGTCTTCTTCACCGACAAGCCGGCCGAATGGACAGAGGACGAGAAGGCGGCGGGTGACGTCGTCGTGAAGTATTCAAGAAGAAATAACGACGTGAAAATCTAGAAGTCCCATGCTCCCTCTCTCAAGAATCCTCCATCCAACTAATGAGCACAAGAAGACGACACTCTTCCCCTTCTGCTTCCCACATGACACTTGCATATTCAGCCAATTCACGCGCCCTTCCCCTCCCCTCTTTTTGCCCCCGTGAGAAACAAACTTTCGCCCGTTGTCGCTTTGTTTCACGTGATTCCTCTTCTCATCCTCACCGTATCCCCACCTCTTATCATTGTCATCGTTATCACCTAAAAAACCGCCCCGGTGCCACCTCAAAATACGTTGATGTCTGTCTGTCTCTTGTGTCGAAACGTGAATTCTCAGTCAAAAGGCACTTTGTCCCCCCACTTCAAAGTCCTTTTCTTCTCCTTCTTTTGCAACAGATAGGTAGATCAAAATGTCTTACACAA
Source organism: Caenorhabditis macrosperma (assembly GCA_963932285.1). Classification (NCBI taxonomy): domain Eukaryota; kingdom Metazoa; phylum Nematoda; class Chromadorea; order Rhabditida; family Rhabditidae; genus Caenorhabditis; species Caenorhabditis macrosperma. The sequence continues at coordinate 5,680,989 of OZ010620.1, forward strand.
CAATGTTCGTTGCCATTGTCCTTTCTCCTCTATCACTCATTCTTCTCTCTTTTATCTCCTTCTTAACACTTCTTTCTCCACTTCTGCGATCTTGTGATTTCGTGTCTTCTCCTTCTCCTCCAATCAAGACGGTCATAAAACTTGTCGTCGCGTAATGTAAAGCGAAAGAGAGTAAGTACCAAAAACTGAAATGTTTGCCCCTGCCAAGTGGTCGAACGGCAAGTCTATGTGAATGTGTGACCTCTGTGACGAAAGGACCACGGTTTATGACTCGATTGGCGACCAGAATCAGTGATCGGTGACGACTTCTTGAGGTGACCACGGCGCCGTTTGACGAAGATCCGATGGTTTTTCGAGGAGGAGTCATGGAGGAATGACGGAGAGAGGAGATGATCTACCTCGGGGGGCCGATTACTGTTTCATTCCTCGATCAAAGTGTTCCCCGGGCTTCATCAATCTGTTGTATAGAAAGCTTGCATTGTTTCTTAAAGAAGTTATCAGATACGTTGTCATGTGAGTCTTAAGGTACGGTTCTTCGGACATTCATATCTGTGAAAGTTTGTTCCCAAGCCGAACTGATGCTACAAGGGAGGTCATTTTACCCAAGGATTCAGAACTTTTTGCTACTTGCCAATGGTATAGAAGAGCGCATTCTGAATGCACTCGGGAAATTCTAGCCTCCACCACTTTTCTGCCAAATTGCCAAAAGTTCTGAAACCCTGGGTAAAATGACCCACTTTGACATTTCTCAACTTAACAAGGTTTTCAAGCCATGTAAAGACTACCATTTTCGTATGTGAAATCAAATTATTCTGGAACTCATTTCCTACTATATTCTCATGCAAAACACCTATTTGTTCCTTGAGTTCCTGGAGTTAACAGTCCTGAAAGGGTACACTTGCGAGTTGTCAAAGTTTCCACTGTGAGCATACAAACATAGTCGCCCAAATGTTGTGAAAGGGGAATTGTTTTGGGAAAGAGACCATCCTTTGGCCAGATGGTTGGATTACGGTGGCTTGGATCTCAAAGTGACTCTATCTCCGGTCCTTCTGCAACGGATGACACACTAACCTTCAATCACCCCCATCGTTCTGCTCAACATTCTCTGAAACAAGGGAACTCCATTTCCATTTAGGGGATGACATTTTTCTTAAAATTTGACAGCCGGAACTTTCGACTACTGAGAGTCGAAGAAACTTCTCGAAAGGTAGGAATTTGCGCAGGTAGCCACTATGCGGGATCGACTTCCAGCAGCCGAAAATAGTCAAATTTTAAGAAAACTGTCATCCCCCTATGGAAATGGAGTTGCCTTGTGAAAGAGGAACCACTGTACAAACAATTGCACAGGAAGTAAATCTGATGAAACACTAACCATTCGTACCCACTTGTCCTTGAGGTAAGGGAAGTTCTCCGTTTCCTCGTACCCAAATTTGTGAATATCTGAGATTTGTGGTCGAATGGAAAACAGATCAAGAGTCATCTGATTACAAGGAAATGCGTGTTTTAAGGAAGTGGAAAGGTTCCGAGTCTCGCTTGATTTTCACCTCTCCTCGTTCACTTCAACTGAAACTTTGGGAATCTGTTCGGCTGGGAGAACCAATAATCCATAAAAAAGGAGCCCATCGACTGAACGGGCCACAGTTTCCTGTTTCAAAGTGACAAAAAAACAAAAAGACTGATGACAGAGTCAATTATCCATAGGTCACACATTTTTCCTCGAGTGGTATTATACCCTAGAAACTCTATTTTAATGACACCCAAACGCTGCAACGGAGAATCATTATATCTCGAGATTTATAAGAGATATCAAAACGTTGTCAACGCCAAACTTGTAGATCACGAACAGTACTACTAATTTGCTGTTGACAACTTTTTGATATCTCTTATCAATCTCGAGATACGATGATTCTCCGGAAGCGTTTGAAGTGCCGTCAAAAAACAGATTTTACAGGACTTTTAACAATCATATGCAGATATCGCTGATGAATTGAAACTTCTCTGAAACACAAACTTCCAGTTCTTGCAAATTCTTCAATCTTCCCTTCAGAATTCTTCTTCGAATTATCACGTGTGCACCCACTCCTTTCAAAGATTACCCCCTTCTCCATTCCCATGTTTATCACCTTCTTATCTCTCTCTCTCTCTCTCTCCCTCCCAGTTCCCACCCCCTCCCCCCATCTCCAGTGATCTACAATTCTGCAACAACCCTTAAAGAGTGACTACAAAAAGGTTCCCCTCCCCCCATTCGAGACTACCGAAACAAGCCGCCCATCTCCTCTTCCCCCTTCATCGTCATCATCGACGTCGTTCTCCATTTCAGTGTGTAAAAACTGTAAACTGTTGCCACTAGTACATTTACAAAGTTGCCGCCGCGCCTCCTTCGCGCCCACGACGCGCCCCTTTCGGACTGTCTCTTGTTGTTTTTCAATGGTTACTTACTCCCCTGGGGGTACTGTAGATGGGAGAACACAAGAAATGCTCATCAACTTCAACCCAACCCTTCTGCTCTTTCCTTAACCTAGTGTTTTTGTGTTTTCAGATATCACTCCGTTTTCTTTGATTGTTAATGTAATGTATCTCAAAGTCATTGTTCATCACTAGCTCCCAAATGTAGATCTGATTCTCAAAACGCTTCAATTTGACATTGCCGTTTCTCTGTATTTTTATGAAAAGTCGAGACCGTTCTATTATTATTATTATACCTCTCAAATCCTTTCAGAAATGGACCAACGGCACGTGAACGAGAAGGGCATGTCGATGCTCGTCACCGCGCTCTTCATCGTCGGAGAGACTGCCGGCGGCGGACTCATCGCCCTCCCCACCGCCCTCGTCAGCACCGGCGCCCTCACCGGAGCCTTTCTCCTCCTCCTGGCCGCCCTCATCTGCACCTACACTGGCGTTCTGTTGGCCGACAACTGGACAATCCTTCAGGAACTCTACCCAGAATACCGGGATCACTGCCGGAAGCCGTACCCGGCGATGGGCCATCGAGCGATCGGGACGAAGTTCGCGTGAGTTGATGGTCTTTTGTACTGTGTTCACTAGTGCCTCCTCGAGAGAAATTGAGTTGAGGGTGAATTGAAATCGAAAACTTTCGTACTCAGAATTAAGTCATTTTCATACTTTTAATTCTCGAAGCGCTATTCTCTTCGAGAATATGTTTTTTTTTCCGTTTCCTCTATTCAGAAGTAGGTTCTTTTTCATTTCACAGCTTTATTCGGACATGATGGTGCACGTTGAATATTAGTGGAATCACAATAGAACAATCAGAATCAGAATTCACGTTCACCTGAAACTGGAATGTTTTGACATTTCCACGAATTCCCATCCCTAACAAGGGAACCATTTAAGTCAAGGTTAAAACTTTGGAAAACGGACTTCATAGGTTGAAAGAGGACCTTTAGTAGGTCATAAATCCGGTTTCAAAACCTGATAAATATTATTTTGAAGTACTGAAATCCCGGTCTGAAACGCCATTTTCAGGCCTTACGGGTCACTGTGAACTCACTGGTTCGTGTCCGATTTTCGAAATATTGATTTTTCTTTGCCTTTCTGCCATTTTTGTTTGTTTTTTCAAGTAATAGTCTGAAAAAAACAAACTTTAGGGAAAATTTTGAAAATCGGACACAAATCAGTGAGTTCACAGTGGCCCGTAAGGCCTGAAAATGACGTTTCAGACCGGGATTTCAGTACTTCAAAATAATGTTTAGCAGGTTTTGAAAACGGATTTATGACCTACTAAAGATCCTCTTTCATCCTATGAAGTCCGTTTCCCGAAGTTGTAACCTTGACTTAAAAGGTTCCCTTGTAAGCATTTATAGCCTCAATCCATTCCCAGACTCCCTCCAATCGCGTCCATTTCCAGCCACTTCGTCTCCGCCATCCTCCAAGTGACCCAATTCGGAACCGCCGTCGTCTTCGTGCTCCTCGCCGCCAAAAACGGCGAGAACATGCTCCACGCGAACTTTGGCACCCACGTCAGCTTCTGCTACATGATCCTCATCGTCGGCCTTCTCGTCTTCCCGTTCACCCTTCCCAAGTCGCCGAAGGACTTCTGGTACGCAGTCGTCGCCGCCATGGTCACCACGACCGTCTCCGTCGTTCTCATCATCATCGGATCGGCGGGCGACTATGAAGTGTGCCACCGGGAGGTCTTCTACCCGCCGTTCGACCTCTCGAAGACCCTCATGTCCTTCGGAACCATCATGTTCTCCTACGGGGGACACTGCGCTTTCCCGACCATACAGCACGACATGAAGAAACCGCACCACTTCTCCCGCTCCGTCTCCATCGCCTTCCTTGTCATTTTCGTCTTCTATCTACCCGTCTCGATGAGCGGATACTTTGTTTACGGAAGCTCACTCACCGATTCGATCATTCCTTCGATTCAGGTTAGTTTTCCGCCAGTTTTGAGAGCGTAGCGAAAAATGCAAAAAACTTTGACCACTGAGCGGATCGAACGCCCAACCTTTCGATCTGGAGTCGAACGCGCTACCATTGCGCCAAGCAGTCATGTCTGCAGCGGACACAAGGGGGGTAGACATGCACGCGGGGTCAGAGGCAGCGAGAGGGCGAGGAAGGAGCGAGCGAGAGAAACGAGAGTAACGAGAAAAGAGAGACAGAGAATGGTTGCAGAACATAAACATCCAAACCACTGTCAATCTGTTGATTACCCTCCATGTGGCGCTTGCATTGACGATCATCTTCAATCCATTGAATCAAGAGTTCGAGGAATGCTTGAATCTTTCCCACGGTCAGTGAAAAAACCCCCAGTTTCTCGGGAGAAAGTCAACAAAATATTGAAGATTTCGGCTGGCAACGCATCATTTCCCGTGCCTTCGTCATGATTTCCGTCGTTTTCGTCGCCGAATCCGTTCCCAATTTCGGAGTTTTATTGGATTTAGTCGGTGGATCCACGGTGACTCTCATGGCTCTCGTGCTTCCGATTCTGTTCAATTTGTCGTTGACGACGATTAAAAAGAAGAGAGAGAATAAGGAGAATGAGGAGGTGATCACTATCAAGGAGTGAGTACACGAGCAGTGGAAAATGGTTTTATCGAGAATTTCAGAATTTTCCAAAACGCGGACAAGATCAAACTGCTGGCCAATATTCTCATTTTGGGTGAGTTTCCCATAGAGCCAGAGTTGAGCGGAATAACCGAAAACCGGAGACATCAAATTCAAATTTCTCTAAACTGTTGCAAACTGCGTAGAGACGAAACAACATGCGAACAAGAGAAACGCAGACGCAAATGAAGCGGAAGAGCGCGTTTGCATCGGATGTGTGCCATTTATTTCCATCGACGATTGCAGTTTTTAAGTGTCAAAAATTCGTCAAAAGGAATGGTTGTGATATTTAGTGTACTAACCTAATAATTCGAATAGGTTCAAGTTTTAAAAAAATCAATTTCAAGCGAACTCTGAACCCGAAAATCAGAATTCCCGGAATTCGCCTGTACAGTTCAAAAACGTTCAAAAAAAATGAAAACGAGTTTCAACAGGAACATTCCCATTTTGATGGATTTCTGAAACTGGAAATCAGGGAGTTCCGTTCCAACTGTTCGTTCTTCCAGTGTTCGCCATTCTCGGAGGGGTCGCCGCGACGGTTTCGGCCGTGCAGACGATGGTCCAGAGCGAGTTCAGTGCTCCGTGCTACGCGAGACTGTGGAGTGAGGAGGCCAGGATGCTCGAGGAGCAGCGGAAGGCGTCTTTCGAGTGAGTCCCACTTCCCCAGGGCTCAAATGCATTCCATCTCCTCACAGACACGGAAAGATCGCTTGCTGTGGACTGTTCCGGAATGTGTCCGCAATGGGGTCCGATATCTGTCTCAATGTTGCCTCGTTGGCACGCGTCGGCTCTCACGGATAACCGGAAGAAGGGGGTTTCGGAAGCAGAGATTCCGGAAGAGAAACTGTTCAGGTCCACAAACAATTGGGTTCTTATTTTCGAGTTTCGGGTTGATGTTGTACATAAAGTTCGTGTTATTACTTCTAATAAAGTTTCAATGTTTCATTTCGTCTTTACTTATACACAATAGTGACCATAGAGTTGGCCTGAATCGTCAAGTCGTAGATGACGTTGGGCGCGGTGACGTCACTGACGGACACTTCGAAGTCGAGCACCTGAAACAAAAGGTTTCTGTTTCAAGAACAAGATGAAGATCCGAACAGAAAACAGTAATCCGTTAATCTTGCTTCCTCAACCCACCTCGTTCTTATTCAACAAAACGACAGTCTTCGTTCCGTCCTCATTCAGGAAAGAGAGTCCCTCCACATCGACCGACTTCTCGATGATCGTCGTCTGCACCCGAGTGCTCCCCGGTCGAATGAGCCTACTGAACTGAGCCATCACGTGCCAAATCGGTTGTTTGTAGTACTCTTGCGCAGTCGCGTTGATGATGATCGTGGCGTCGACGAAGTTCTTCGCGAGGTTTGGACCGCCTGGAAACGAGACGTTTTGGTTCTTTGTTGTTCGCTACGCAGTGCGAAAGGGGTTACTATCGGATGTCATTCCGATGGCATCCGATAGGCATTAGAGCGAAAATGCGCGCCTGTATCCTGCGAGAACTTCACCGAAGACCTTCCTCAGAAATACTCAAGCAACTTTCGTACTTTCCTGTTTCATTATTTTCATTTATCTTTCCTCAACTAAACTACTCATTGACAGAGACTTCATTTCTCATTACCTTGCAAATCGAGTGCATAGTTCCAATCGACCCATCCACCGACCCAGTTCCCGATGTCCTTGATCAAATCGTTCGCGTACTGTTCCGCCCGTGACCATGCTCCGAGTTTGGGTCCGTCTGCCGGGAAGTACCCGGCACACGCCTCGGTGGCCATCAGGAAGTAGTCGGGGTACAGGTCATGGGTCTCTGTGAGCACGGCGGCCGGATCGATGAAGTCCTCGTACCAGTGGAGGGCGATTCCGTGCACGTACTGCGCCGCCATCGGGTCGCTGAGGATCTAGAGATAAACGAATTGGCCAATGGGATAATTGATGTTTGATGAGGGATAAGGACCACTCGAAACTTGAAAGGACAGAAACATAAGCGACATGTGCGCTACTCTACGATTGGTTTCTCACACAAATTAGTGCACAAGATGTAAAGAAATGGCTCAAATTCAGTGTAACCATGGGAGATAAGTACTTTTCCAACGTGCATTCCGTGTTTCAGAGCAATCAGAGCAAGAGCGGTACTCCAAACGCTGTCGCAGAATCATTATATCTCGGGATTGATACGAGATATCAGAAAGTTGTCAACAGGCAATTTGTAGATCATAACTAGGACCACAAGTTTGCTGTTGACAACTTTTTGATATCTCTTATCAATCTCGAGATATGATGATTCTCCGGCAGCGTTTCTCTCAACTCACCACTTTGGGCCAATGCGGCAGATTGATTCTCTGATCGTCGTTGATCATAATCTTCAAATTCTTCGTCACCGGCGACAACGCCAACGCGGGTCCCAACAGTTTCTTGATGAAGTTCCTCTCCATCGAGGCGTCGAAGAACAACGTCTGCCACTTCCAGAACGGATCGATTCCAGTCGTCGGCTCATTTTGAGGTGTCAGTGACCAGAAGTCGATTCCTTGTGCGTGATAGGCCTCGAAGAATCTGAAGAAGTGGAGGTCAGTGGCTGTTCTCGCTTGCTCACAGCTCACTTGACAAAGTACTGTGCCCATGTCTGATAGTACTTTCCGTTCTGGTCCCCGAGCAGCTCACCGGCTCCCACCATCTTCCCCGACGTCTTCATCCATCCCGGGGAGCTCCACGGCGTCGCGAACAGCTTCAGATTCCCGCCGGACGCTGCCATTGCCTTCTTGATGAACGGAATCTTGTAATCAAAGTCTTCGATGGTCAAGTTGAAGTTGGCGAGGGAAAAGTCCAACTTGACGTCGTCATAGCTGTATTCGTGAGTCGAGAAATCGCAAGAAGCCATCGGAACCCTCCCGAACACGTATCCGAGTCCGTCTTCCGACGAGAAGTACTGCTGAATGATATGATCCTGCATCGCCTGCGGAAGCGTCTTCATGTTGATGCCGGCGGCGTCGGTGAATGCGGCTCCGAATCCCATGATCTTCTGGTAGGTTTGCGTTGTGTTCACGTACACTTTGGTTTTGGCTACAAAACAGAAACGAGAATCAGAGGCAAGAAGTGAGCCGAATGCCCTTCGTCACACAGTTTTTCCTCCAATCAAAAGGGAAATTTTCGAAGGAAAACAGCACAAATCAGAGTTGCGCGTAACACTGTCTGTGTCGTCCGGTTTCGGTTTCCGGAAACATAAAAAACCGATTTGTTCCGGGTCAGGTGAGAAAGAGGGAAGTAGAAGAACTACGGTATCGGAACGGGGGACAAAAGTTAGTAGTCCTATTGACAAAATTGACCATAATTCGGTCCAAAATGATCTATTCGAGCTGGGTCTCAGACATATTGTAGCCAGAGACAGTTCAAGCATTGTCCTATTTTTCTAGAAGTCTACCTCAAGAACTGAATGTTTGAAACTGATTTCGCTGAAATTGTTCAAGAGTTTTCGGTTTCAAAGCGACTTGGAGAGATCACGATTTCTAAATATGACCATTCAGTCATTGGTGTAGTGATGACTTTTTATTCTAAAATTCAGAGACACGGACAGTGGAAAGTGACCGTATCACTGTTCAATGGCACTCGTATGCTCTTGAAATAGCGAAAAAAGAACCTTTTTCCCTCAAAAAAGTTAATGAAAAATACAACGGCAAATAGAGTTTTGACGGTATCTAGACTATTCTGTTATTTTTTTTCCGGTTCCGGAATTTAACCGGAACCTCACAAATTTGTATATTTTCCACTATCAGATGCTGAAAAGCTGTTCTGAATGGCAGTTTTTGGAGAGAACGCTTGTGAAACAGAGGATGATATCTTTCATTTTCAGATGATCTCTCTCGGTGCCCTCCCCCGTACATAATAACCGTTTTAACTAAATAGAAATACCGTAAATGAAACATTAGGCTAAAAACGGGAAGAGAGGGAACATTACTATTCATTTATTCCGAGAAATCACCGGAAAACACGAGTTTTCAAAAAGTTTTTCCTAAAACATCAAATTTTTTTCCCATTGAATTTTCCCAAAATTTAAAGTTAAAGTTCATTAGAATTTGGAAAGCGGGGGCCGCGTTTCTTTAGAGGTTTTACACTGCCTTGTTGTAAGGTTTTTCTCACGAAACGTTGGGGATTGGTTCTCTTTTCGAAATCTCGCCGTGAACGAGCATCTTCCGTCCAAAACAACTAACCACTCGAAGTGGAGACCTTCTTCAACTCGCTCCTCTCCATCCGCTTGCCCTTCTTCGACGTCGTGTACACAACCGCCTTTCCCGCAGTCACCGTTCCCAACGGTTCGATGGTATCGCAATAAGTGGCATTGCATCTGCACACGATGCCGTGGTCCTTGGTCACTGCGGAGCATGGGAGCGATTCTGCGGAACGGACCGAATACCTGCGATTCGGAAGAGACTCACTCGCCAAAACGGACGTTGCGTAGAACAGAAGAATAACGGAGATCGTCGTCCGGAGATGCATTCCGGTTGCTCTCCTAGTCTAGTATATTGTCGGGAAGGGAATTGATGATTGATAACTGACCGACCCATCGCAATCACCACGTTTTTATACAGACGAATTGCGGAGAAACGTGTGAAGAGTCGGCTGATAACGATTCCAAACGTTTCAAACGGAAAAGAGCGGTTGGGAAGCGTTATTTGGAGCCTCCATCGTTAACTATGCGTATTATGCAGAGAGATCATTGGACGATTAGGCACACTATCTGGGTGATAAGGTTTGAATATGATTTGTGCGAATGACATGGAAACTTGAAACTGCAATTTCTGGGGAAAGGGGCGAAACACGAAACGAGCAGTAGTGGGATCAAAAATTAATTTTCATTAGTTGATAACGGAAACATGAGAGCATATTTACTTCTTGACTGGATTGGAATACATTTCGAGACTTCAAGAAAACAAACTAGTTGTTCAGAGTTGTTCGTTGGAATTGCATTTCAAGCTCTCGGCGTTGCTGCAGGTCGTCATAAAACTTGGACAAGTCTTTTTGTTGATGCTCGAACTCCTCCTTCTCGGCAGTCTGATTGGCATCAAGCCACTTCAGAACTTCGTCGCACTTATCTTCGAGCTTCTTCTTGTCGTCGGCACTGAGCTTGCCCTTCAGCTGAAAGACTGAAAATGAAAGCACAGATCATTACAATAAAGCGTTACCTTCTCATCATAGATGGTCTGCTTCAGATTGCAGGCGTAAGACTCAAGACCGTTCTTGGCTCCGATGCGTTCCTTCTGAGCTTCATCATCGGCCTTGTACTTTTCCGCCTCGTTAACCATTCTCTCGATGTCGTCTTTCGACAGACGTCCCTTGTCATTGGTGATTGTGATCTTGTTCTGTTTTCCGGTCGATTTGTCGGTGGCGGACACGTTGATGATGCTGTTGGCATCAATGTCAAAGATGATCTCGATTTGTGGGACTCCACGTGGTGCTGGTGGGATTCCAGAGAACTCGAACTTTCCGAGCAAGTTATTGTCCTTGGTCATGGCACGTTCTCCTTCGTAGACCTGGATCAAGAATTCTGGCTGGTTGTCAGCGTATGTGGTGAAGGTTTGGGCGGTCTTCGTTGGGATGGTGGTGTTTCTCTTGATGAGAGCAGTCATGACACCTCCAGCGGTCTCAATACCGAGGGAAAGTGGGGCGACATCGAGAAGAAGAAGATCCTGGAGGACCTCAGACTTCTCTCCGGAGAGAATAGCGGCGCAGACAGCAGCTCCGCACGCTACAGCCTCCTCTGGATCGATGGACTTATTGAGTTCCTTTCCGGAGAAAAGATCAGAAAGAAGGTTCTGGACCTTTGGAATACGGGTAGATCCTCCGACGAGGACAATATCGTGGACCTGAAATGAAACGGACGCAGATGGTCATGGAATTCTGTTACCCCTGGCATAATTTCGTACAAGAGAACAGCAGAAAATCGGCAAGATTGCGGCGAAATGCTGCGATGTTGCCGATTTCTTGTTGCAACTTTGCCGATTATGGCCACATTCTTGCACAAAATTACCTGAGCCATTTTCAGCAGTACAATAACCCTGCCAGTTTTTGTCTGACTTTTTCCGCATAAACTATCGATCCCTTCAGGTATTCTGTAAAAATGGAGGCCTTTGCGTCAAAAACTGACAACGTTTTCATTTTGGCAACCCAGATTTAGCCTGTTGAAGCAGTGTTCCGGCCATATGCAAACGGATGATATAAAAACACAAACCTGGCTCTTGTCCATCTTGGCGTCACGGAGAGCCTTCTCGACTGGATCCATGGTCGATCTGAAGAGATCGGCACAGAGCTCCTCGAAACGGGCACGAGTGATGTTGGTGTAGAAATCGATTCCCTCGAAGAGAGAGTCAATTTCGATCGAAGCCTGCGAAGATGACGAAAGGGTTCTCTTGGCGCGCTCACAAGCGGTGCGGAGGCGACGAAGAGCACGCGGGTTCGAAGCGAGGTCCTTCTTGTGCTGGCGCTCGAACTCGGCGACAAAGTGGTTGACCATGCGGTTATCGAAGTCTTCTCCTCCGAGATGGGTGTCTCCGGCAACCGATTTGACTTCGAAGATTCCGTCTTCAATGGTCAGGATGGCTACATCGAAAGAGCCGCCTCCGAGATCAAAGATGAGAACATTGAGTTCGCCGTGTCCCTTCTTGTCCAATCCGTATGTAATAGCAGCGGCGGTCGGCTCGTTGATGATTCGGAGCACGTTGAGTCCGGCAATAGCTCCAGCGTCCTTGGTGGCCTGGCGCTGAGAGTCGTTGAAGTAAGCTGGGACTGTCACAACGGCATCCTTAACGGTGGTTCCGAGGAAAGCTTCAGCAGTCTCCTTCATCTTGAGGAGTACCATCGAGGAAATCTCCTCCGGAGTGAAGATCTTCGACTCTCCCTTGTAGTCCACCTGCACCTTTGGCTTGCCTCCTTCGGCCGAGATGACCTTGAATGGCCAATGTTTCATGTCCGATTGCACAGCTGGGTCTTCGAACTTGCGACCGATAAGACGCTTGGCATCTGAAAACAAATTTTGAATTGTCAAGACGACTAAGAAACTGAAAACGCACAATGCGCCCCAGTAGGGTTATGTCTTTATTATATTTCCTCGTATTTTATCGCCAAAAGCTATATAAACCAGTGCCGGAACAGAAGAGGAATGAGAGTAGAATTTGATGGTTTAAAAAGAAAAACTAACCGAAGACCGTGTTGTGCGGGTTCATGGCAACTTGGTTCTTGGCAGCATGTCCGATCAGTCGTTCGGTGTCAGTGAACGCGACGTACGACGGAGTGGTCCTGTTTCCTTGGTCGTTGGCAATGATTTCCACCTTTCCGTTAATGAATACCCCCACACACGACTGAGTCGTTCCGAGATCGATTCCGACAGCGTTGTGTTTCGACGACATTTGTTCGCCTATGAATATAACCACTTTTAAATAAACAGGGAAACTGTAATGTTTAAATGTTTTTCGAGCTGTTGCTCAGCTTAAGATTACTACTGTAGCTGCTGCGAACGCGTATAGACTACAGTAAGATTGAAATAATTTTAATTTCAGGAATAACGGAGAGACCGTGCTTTACATTTTTTTTAAGTCGATTTATATTTCTATAAGAAAGCGTACGCCCACTGACTCAATGTTCTTTATGAAAGAGAAACTAACCGTTTATTCGAAATGAGCTGAATTTGTTGACGCATCCTCGGCTGATCAAGCATTAATGCCGTCACAGATAGCATCTTTCCGAATAATTTGAAGGCAGAACACTTGATAATTGCTTCAAATTTCAACATTTGTGCAATCGAAGACAAATTCAATAATCAAGAGCCAAGCTTATCTTCAACTTCAACTGATCATGCTCTTCGATATTATCGGATATCTTTCCAAGAAGCTTTCAATAACTCAAAAAAACTTGTGTAAAACAGTAACATTCATTATAGATTACCACTTTGAATGGCATCCCGGGGGAGTACGAGATCGAATGGAACTAAAACTAACAACCAAGAGAAAAATGAACGATAATTATTAAAAATTAGTCGACCTCCTCGATGGTTGGTCCTCCAGCTCCAGTAGATCCTCCTGGAGCGGCACCACCTTCTGGAGCTCCGCCGGCAGCGTAGAGCTTGGACATGATAGGATTAGCGATCTGCTCCAAATCCTTTTGTTGATGCTCGAACTCCTCCTTCTCGGCAGTCTGATTGGCATCAAGCCACTTCAGAACCTCGTCGCACTTGTCTTCGAGCTTCTTCTTGTCGTCGGCGCTGATCTTATCCTTCAGCTGAAAGATTTGAATGTAAAAATCGGATGACTAATAATAAGCGTTACCTTCTCATCGTCGATGGTCTGCTTCAGGTTGAAGGCGTAAGACTCAAGACCGTTCTTGGCTCCGATGCGTTCCTTCTGAGCTTCATCATCGGCCTTGTACTTCTCCGCCTCGTTAACCATTCTCTCGATGTCGTCTTTCGACAGACGTCCCTTGTCATTGGTGATTGTGATCTTGTTCTGTTTTCCGGTCGATTTGTCGGTGGCGGACACGTTAAGGATTCCGTTGGCATCAATGTCAAAAGTGACCTCGATTTGTGGGACTCCACGTGGTGCTGGTGGGATTCCAGAGAGCTCGAACTTTCCGAGCAAGTTATTGTCCTTGGTCATGGCACGTTCTCCTTCGTAGACCTGGATCAACACTCCTGGCTGATTGTCAGCGTACGTGGTGAAAGTTTGGGCGGTCTTCGTTGGGATGGTAGTGTTTCTCTTGATGAGAGCAGTCATGACACCTCCAGCGGTCTCAATACCGAGCGAAAGTGGGGCGACATCGAGAAGAAGAAGATCCTGGACGGCCTCAGACTTGTCTCCAGAAAGAATGGCAGCCTGGACAGCAGCTCCATAAGCGACAGCCTCGTCTGGGTTGATGGACTTGTTGAGTTCCTTTCCGGAGAAAAGATCAGAAAGAAGCTTCTGGACCTTTGGAATACGGGTAGATCCTCCGACGAGGACAATATCGTGGACCTGAAAATGGAATGATTACAATAATTGTTCAATTTAAAAACACAAACCTGGCTCTTGTCCATCTTGGCGTCACGGAGAGCCTTCTCGACTGGATCCATGGTCGATCTGAAGAGATCGGCACAGAGCTCCTCGAAACGGGCACGAGTGATGTTGGTGTAGAAATCGATTCCCTCGAAGAGAGAGTCAATTTCGATCGAAGCCTGCGAAGATGACGAAAGGGTTCTCTTGGCGCGCTCACAAGCGGTGCGGAGGCGACGAAGAGCACGCGGGTTCGAAGCGAGGTCCTTCTTGTGCTTGCGCTTGAACTCGGCGACAAAGTGGTTGACCATGCGGTTATCGAAGTCTTCTCCTCCGAGATGAGTGTCTCCGGCGGTCGATTTGACTTCGAAGATTCCGTCTTCAATGGTCAGGATAGACACATCGAATGTACCACCTCCAAGATCGAAGATGAGGACGTTGCGTTCGCCGTGTCCCTTCTTGTCCAATCCGTATGCAATAGCAGCGGCGGTCGGCTCGTTGATGATTCGGAGCACGTTGAGTCCGGCAATAGCTCCAGCGTCCTTGGTGGCCTGGCGCTGAGAGTCGTTGAAGTAAGCTGGGACTGTCACAACGGCATCCTTAACGGTGGTTCCGAGGAAAGCTTCAGCAGTCTCCTTCATCTTGAGGAGTACCATCGAGGAAATCTCCTCCGGAGTGAAGATCTTCGACTCTCCCTTGTAGTCCACCTGCACCTTTGGCTTGCCTCCTTCGGCCGAGATGACCTTGAATGGCCAATGTTTCATGTCCGATTGCACAGCTGGGTCTTCGAACTTGCGACCGATAAGACGCTTGGCATCTGAAAACAAATTTTGAATTGTCAAGACGACTAAGAAACTGAAAACGCACAATGCGCCCCAGTAGGGTTATGTCTTTATTATATTTCCTCGTATTTTATCGCCAAAAGCTATATAAACCAGTGCCGGAACAGAAGAGGAATGAGAGTAGAATTTGATGGTTTAAAAAGAAAAACTAACCGAAGACTGTGTTGTGCGGGTTCATGGCAACTTGGTTCTTGGCAGCATCTCCGATAAGTCGTTCGGTGTCAGTGAACGCGACGTACGACGGAGTGGTCCTGTTTCCTTGGTCGTTGGCAATGATTTCCACCTTTCCGTGCATGAAGACTCCCACGCAGGAATAAGTGGTTCCAAGATCGATTCCAACAGCGTTGTGTTTCGACATTATTAGTTCTGTAAGTGAGACTGTTGAAAATATGGAAGTTGAAGAAACAAGCGAAAAAGAATGAATAAATACGGCAGAGGTGAGTTTCGAAATCGACAGAATGTTCTCGAGACAGCAGCGATCGAATGTTCTAGACCAGCGAATGACGCGTCCATTGAAAAGGGCTGGATTCTTCGAGAATTGCGCGAAAAAGAACATTCTCGCGGAATTCTGTTTGAAATGTGTAATGTTGACAAAAAAAAACCGCGCGGAGGACTGAACAACAAGCTCTCGGTTCAAAAAACAACGGGAGGGAATGCGCAAAGACGGAGAGACGCAGCGAAATTGAAACGACGCAGGGAGTGGCCAGGAGGGGAAGGCTTTCAGCGAGCTTTACGGCATACAATTCGGTGATAAAACTAATAAAAACCGTAAGATAACAGGTGGAAATCATGTGCTGTAATAGATTCCACACGGGGTATAAAAGGGGTCCACCTTCCGAAGACTGAGGAATAATTAGCCGCCCTTGCGCAAGGAAACTTCTCGACGCACATGGGAGAGAGCGCGCACCACTGTTTCAGCAATGTTCTCAACACGAAAAAAACGAGTAATTGTTTTGAAAATTACGTTTTTAGAAAGAGAAATATTCGGGTCATCAGCTCATTTAACTTTATAATCGAATTTTCCACAAATAAAAGAATCATTTTTTCAGCTAATCCGAAATTTCTCGAAGATTCTAGAAGAGGGTATGGAAAGAGTGGATTGTTTTTCAGATAAGACATACAATTTCAGAGTGACAAATGCTGTGATCACGCGTGAATACAAAATATTCTCTTCCGTAGAGGATTTACATGTATATAGATCTATTTCAGTAAATAGTTCGAAACGAATAATTGAATTCTCACGAAGGCAACTTTCAAATTCTGAAATTATTTTAATGAAAATTCATTGAATATAAAGCACAATGAAAGAGCGACGAACAAGAAAATCACAAGAAAAAACTACTGAATTGGATCAATTTTTATAAAAATCACTTATTCGATGTGGATTCGGTGCACATCGCGTGAGCCGTGAACTCTTTCTCACAGTCCATACCACGCGGAGTCGTCGAGGAGGCGTTGAAGCAGCTGGAAATGGGAATTTAATACGTTTTATTATCAAAATCTGCGGATGTGGCGAAGTCTGCAGTTCACCGCATCAGCGGGTCTCGCCACGAGAATGAATTTTTTTTGAAAGTTAACATGCGCCTTTAAAGAAAAAACTACGGTAGAAGTTACGGTTTTCTTAAAGGCGCATGTCGGTTTTCGAAAAAGTTTGAAGTTCTAGTGGCGAGACCCGCCAATACGGTGAACTGCAGATTTCGTAGCATTCGCTTATTTTGGTATCAAAGCGAAGAGCCATAATTGAAAGACTAACACGAGAGCCTGGCGAATGAAGAATCCGCACCGATGAGCGAGAGCCGAGTGGAGGCACGGGCACTCGATGTTCACGCGTCCGTCCGGATAGACTGATTCTGAAAGGCAACTGATATCAACTGTAATCTCCACATTCTCCAGAGCTCACCCGCTTGCTCAATCGGCTCGAAATACTTCCTCAACTCCATTTTGACCGACTTGAAGAACTCCGCTCGTTGCAATTCTAACACTTCGTCTTTTGCCATTTTTTTTCTGAAACTTCTGAAATCAAAGGGATAATTAACCAGCTCAAAGTAATTTCTGTGAGGATTTCCAGTTTAACTTTTGAAAAATACACGAACAGCTGCCCTGGCAAAATAAAAACTTATTGACTGAACATGCAATTAAAATTAACAAGAAGGAAATGAAAATGCGAAAAACTATGAATTCTGAGTGATTTTCAGCTCTTCGGAGTCCTGTGTCATTGCTTTCCGCATCTGCTCTCGGCGTTCCACTGGAAAAAAGACCGAATAATCAAGGAAAGGACGAGAAAACGAACCGCTCATGTTCTGCATACAGGCGGCCCAGTTGACGAACTGATTCGGACACTTCTCGGAGGGATCTCGCGGATCGTCGCTCTTCATGCACACGTAGAGCTCTCGGAAGAAGTTTCCGCATCTGGAAACGTTCTATACTTCCCAATATGTCGATTTCTTGAGCTCCGTTAACTTCATTCTTTAAACTTTCCGAAAATCTCACCTGTGCGCCACCAACGATCCGCCGCCCATACACGCGCATTGCCAGTTGATCGAACCGTCGGGTAGGAGTGGTCCTGCAGCAGAAAACTCATTCTACCTGGATCTTATTTCGGTTTTTGAATAAAAGTCACAGATAAACTGGCTCAATTTCTCTCTCAATTGGTGCTTTTCAAAGTAGAGCGGAATCAGAAAATTTCAAAATCGAAAACCGGAATGACGTCAAGTTTATAATGGAATCCCAAATTTGTGTTTGGTGAATGTAAAAGTTGAAATCCGGATTTCGCCCAACTCTAATGCCAATTTTTGATTAGAATTTATTGAATAAAGCATTAATGGGAATCTTAAACTTTACCAAAATATACCAATTTTTTGAAACCGAAAACCCACCGTGAGTTTTGTACTTTTCGATATTCTGCATTTCGGCGACCCATTCGTCTTTGATAGGCTCCTCGAATTCCTCTTTTTTCAAGTACAGAACCTCATCTTTGACGTGGCAATACACTTTCCGGAACCATGGGAATTTCATCGGAAAAAAACAAACATTTGAATCTCAGAATCGCATTTCTCTCTAGACACTCTAGGCGTTTAGTTCCCATCCATTGGCATCCGAGACATTCACGAAGATAATTAAATTTCAATTTTAATTCAAATTAGATAAAAAATTTCCGAATACTCGATGAATACACAGAGGACAATGCGAGATGAATCGTACAAAGAATGATACAAAAAACGAGGGAAATGGGAAACGAAGAGAACTCTCGAAAATTCGGGGTGTGATGAGATCGAGCTGCTAGATTTCCAAATTTCAGATAAATTAAGGGTTTAGAGGGATAAATACAGGAAATGTAGGGAGAAGAGGATTTTCAGTGTGATAACAGAGCAAAGACTTGATAATTTATGGGCACTTTTTGTCGACGATAACTTTTCCGGTTTCGTCGTATTCGGCTTTGCTGATCCACATTTGTTGGAAGGTTCCCTGGAAAAATTGTGTTCATTTCGATTCACATGAAATTTTTTTGAGCTTCTGATAAGAATTGATTACAGGTAAAGCGACTCACCAACGATCCCAAAATCGATCCTCCAATCCAGGCTCCGAACTTGCGCTCGGCTTGTGTTGGCGCGGCAAACACGCGAAGTTTGATGGTCTGGAATAATTATACTCAAGAAAAAATCACAATTGAGCGGATACCGGTGGGCATTTGGTTGCGAGAGCGTAATTGAGTCGTTCAGTGAATCCGAGAATGAGCGAATTTCCACCGGTCACAGTGACGTTAGAGAAGAGCGTCTGAATACATTGTTCGTATAAAAAAAGCTAGAGTTATTATTTGCACTCACAGGTCGGATATCGATATCGGCCAGATTGGCAGATGTCGCGGCCATCTGTGCAATCGTCATCAGTCCCTCCCTCTTTGCCTCTGCTTTCAGGTAAGCGAGATCGAAAAGACACTCAGGAAGCTTGATTCTCTCCGCTGCGAACTCTTTTGTGAATCCGTTCGGGAACGCGTATGGCGTAGACGGCAGTTTTTCGACATAGTCCATGTCAATATTAGTGTCACACAGTTGCAGCATTGTCGCCGACATATCCTCGAGAATCATCTTCTTCATGAACTTATCGTAGCTCTCCGTCACCTCAGGAAGGTTTTTCTTCGGAGTCCACTTAGCCGCCTCTCCCTCAGTGACTTCCTCTTTTGAAGCGATTTTGTATGTCGGCACTACATCCACCTTCTGCTGCTCGAGCATGTGAGCCAGTTGATCCGTGATGACGTCACCGCCCATAGCACATTTCACAACGGCGTGAGTGACAGCGTATCCGTCATACACGGGAACAACAGAAGTCTGCGTGGCTCCAGAATCCACCATCAGACCATGAGTGCGTCCTTGGGCAAAGCAGGAGAGAACTGCGTTCTTAGAAAGATAGTAGGCCGGAACTTGGAACTTTTCGAACATCAGCTCCGTGAGCTTTTCACGACGAGCACGGTCATTCCACTAGAAAGTCATAATTTTATTCGGGAATGCTTTAATCAAAACTTACGGCGCTCTCAGTGAAAAGAGCCGGATGCTCAGCTGGGTTTGAATAGAGAATGTTCTCGTACGAGTGCTCGACAATTTTTTCGAACAGATCCCAGTCTTCGACTGAAATAATTCATGTGATGAAGCTGATTGATATTTCACTTACTCAATCCCTCCTTCATGAAACTCTGCAGCGTCGTTCTGGCTCGTGGGACAATGATTTTAGTGGTGCCAATGAAGAAATTCTTCTCTCGTTTCGTTTTCACATTCGAGTTGTCGCCCTAAATTTTTGAATTTTACTTTTTCAATTCTACTTTTCTTCGCAAAATACCTCTTCCATAGCTTCTTGTTTCTCAACAACTTCGTCTGGGAGCGGCTCTTGAATAGCAATGTGTGACGGAATGTCTCCCTGAAAACAAAAACCAGTTGTAACTGTCTAGATTCGAAAAATGTTACCTTCGGATACTCTTCTCCAGCAAACCCGACACGGAACGACTGTGATCCGGCGTCGAATACCAGGCCGCTGACTTCATCTATAAGAAAAAAGAGATTTATACAATGTTTCCACGGTGAATTCATGAATATTACATACCTCCTCCATAGACTGCTCCACTCATTATTCAATCTGAAATTCACACAGTTAATAGTGGAAAATGGTGGAAAATGGGAAAAAAAAGACAACGAACGGCATAAATTCAAAATTGCGGCGCGTTCGCTCATAGTGCGCCAACAGCATCGACAAACGCGTCAGCAATGGTCTGCTTGCGTGCTCATCGATTTTTAGCATAATTGTATTTTGCCGAATTTTTATTGACTATTTTTCGCGTGTTTTCACTTCATTCAACTTCATCGAAACTTTCAGAATGTCGCTGTCAACTTGGAAACTTGACTACAGTTATTCTGCAAAAAACAGTCGGACTTCCGACAGCGGTTTCAATCCACCCGGCTTCTATTCGACAGCAGCGACTATTCAACACAGCGTAAGTCATTTTCTGTAAGGTATTAAACAAAATCAAAATACTACGTTTTTAAAACACAATATAAAAACGTAGCTCTGTGACCATTTTCAAATGTTTCAGGCCGAAGCCGACCGCTCTGCTGACCAACACGAGCATCTGGCTCGGAAGCGCGCTTGGGACACTGCAATGGGACCAGCGAAGTCGCTTCCGATGAACATGTTCATGATGTACATGGCGGGAGGAGGAGTATCGATTTTCCCGATCATGATGGTCGGAATGATGCTGTTCCGGCCGCTGAAGGCTTTGTTCGCCGTCAACTCCACGTTCAAGCCACTTGAAGTGAGTTTTTCGAAAAAAGTGCTCTTGTTCAATTTCCTATGCTTTCTTTTCAGAGTCCCGCCACCGGAGCCATGTTGCTGCACAAGCTCATCTACTGTCTCGGAAACCTCGGAGCCATCGGTCTCGCCATCTACAAAGTTCACACGATGGGTCTTCTGCCCAACACTCCGTCGGATTGGCTCGAATTCATTCCACAACCCGGCCGTGCTCAGTATTCGATAGTGGACGAAGTGTTCGTCTAAAACGTCATCTCTGCAACTATCTAGTCATCCATTCCCATTCTTTCGTCAACGAGTGTGATCTTTTGCTCTCTATTGTCGGTTCTCGCTGGAAGAACTAAACGATTCTCGATCATTTTAGGCGTTCCTCCCATCTCTTCCAATATCCAACCCCCGTAATAACTCTTATTTATATTTATATGTTACTCTCTCCGTCCATCTGAGCTCAGTAATTTCCATACCCTGTTTACATGTTCCCTCTTTTTTCTCTTCCCACTGTACTAGATAAACCCACCGACTTCAGCGAGTTTTTATCAAACTCGTTTTTGTCACACCATCCGAACTCGCCATCGGAGCAGAAATCACTGATAATAGGGGAAAAATAAAAACGAGTGTGAGTGTGTGAGTGAGTGACAAGACACTGCAAAGAATGACAAGGATGACGGAATTCATGTGAACGAACAGGATGCGACCAAGGAGCGAGAAGCGGAGTGATCTGTGAATAGTGAAGGAGAACTACACAGAAGTCGACAGCAAGACACCGATTAGAGAGTGTTTCGCATCGAGAACACATTCCGCTGGTGTTCTCTGCTCTCTTTTCCCCGATAAATATGTGCTCAGACTTTAAGACACCGTTGGTAAAGAGAACCTTCTGGAAAACAACAGGAAAAAACGGTTAAATTACAGAAACGAGGCGAGCGAGAACTGGAGCTGGAAGAAATCAAGAATAGAAAAATTTTAACAGAAGTTAAATATCAATTCAGCGAAACAAGTCCACAGTTATGCCCAGAAATCGGTATACCGAGTTCTGTAGATTCATTGAAATCGTGACAACGTTTACTGTTTCGTGTTTCCGTAAAAATTCGATTCGAACGATTTTTAATCAGTTCTTGATCGAGCCTTATTTTTTAAATTATTTTCAAATAGAAGAATCCAAATCGGGCAACTGGGTGTCTTCAGAAGATCACATGTCCGCTGTGCAAACCAGCAAGACCTGCAACAAAAGTCCGTAGTGCTACATGTAGAAGGGAATCCCGACTTCTCCACTTTGCTGTTCCACTATTATTTCCCTTTATTTCCTCGGAACTAAGCAACTCATTGCTAGAAATCTGAACTCAAATACCCACTTACTTTTCGTCGGTAATTTGGTTATTTCTTCTTTGAATTTCTCGGTAAAATAACCGAATTATTTGAAATAGTTCGAAACGTTTCAGACGCCGACACGAATCTCGCGGTGAAATTCAAATTTTATTCATTCTAACCAAAAAGCGCGGTTGCGTTCAATGTGAGCCTGCCGCTGTTTCCATGAGTCAATCGGATCATTGAAATTTCAAGAAACCGTATTTCCTCGAATCGAGAGACAATGCTGCCGGAGAACCATTAAATCTCGAGATTCATAAGAGATCTCAGAAAGTTGTCAATACAAAGTTTGTAGATCGTAACTAGAACTACAAGTTTGCTGTTGACAACTTATTGATATCTCTTATCAATCTCGAGATATAATGATTCTCCGGCAGCATTGTCGCTCTGTTCCAGGAAGTGTGTTTTGAGTCGATCGCTATAAATCGCTGAATCCTCTAGCCTCAAAACTTTTGATTATTCACCTCGATACCATCTACAGACCGTTTCTAGCCTTGTATTCCTGTCAGTTCTCTTTTCCCCGAGGAAATGTTCAGATGCGATCTTCGTTGACCTAAAACACCAAAATACACGAGGATAAATCAAGTGAGAAAATAGAAAAACCAAAAAAGTATTCAGTTTTCCAAGGTTTTCGCATAATTTATGGGCGGTTTTGAATAGTTTTGCACCTCGAGATAAGCATGTTTGCAAATTCTTAAGAACTAAATTTAGCTAAATAACAAAATATTTATTGTTCAAACTTTCTTCTAATCCACCCAAAAATGTAGGTGCGAAAACAAGGGCCGTGTGTTCCCCAAACCATAAACACCCGCGGGAGGGGGAGAATCGCCCCATTCGCTCCATCTTCTCCTTCATCAGCAATTCCATTCAAAGCGCTCCTCGCCCCATCCCCGCCCCTCTCCTCGCCCGCTTCGTCCTCCAAAAAATCAGACCACCAAACGCTCTCTCGGCACGAGAGACGCAGACGGTCGGGCGGAGAAAGCGAGTATAAAAACGGAGTGGATGACCGTGTTTTGTGACCATTGTGGGTGCTGCTCTTTTAGCCCCCCGTCTGTTTGCTCTCGCCGAGCCGTGTATTTGTATCTTCCGTCTAGAGAGTCCCCGTGTACTTTGTACCTACTCTACCGAAGCAAGCTCCGCCCCTCGACAAGACTCATTCTCGTTGCAGGTAACACACCATGCCAGCGGCTGAACTCTCGTTCCTCGAGGTGGCCACCACCGTTCCGTTCGAGCATGAGCTCTCGAAGCGGCACATTGCCCAGAACCAAAACGCCGCCTTCTGGATCTCAATGCTCTACGTCGTCGTCATCTTCGGCCTCAAGGCCGTCATGGCGAATCGCAAGCCGTTCGACGTGAGTCTTTTCCGTTCTGCGCGTCCACCAAGAACCGTTCCAGCTGACCGGCCCTCTGAACTTCTGGAACGCCCTCCTCGCCATCTTCTCCACACTCGGCTCCCTCGCCACCTCATTCGGCCTCCTCCACGAGTTCTTCACTCGCGGATTCTTCGAGTCCTACATCCACATCGGCGACTTCTACAACGGCCTCTCGGGCTTCTTCACGTGGCTCTTCGTCCTCTCGAAAGTCGCCGAATTCGGAGACACGCTGTTCATTGTGCTCCGCAAGAAGCCGCTGATGTTCCTCCACTGGTACCACCACGTGCTCACCATGAACTACGCCTTCATGTCTTTCGAGGCTAACCTCGGATTCAACACGTGGATCACGTGGATGAACTTCTCGGTGCACTCGATCATGTACGGCTACTACATGCTCCGTTCGTTCGGAGTCAAGGTGCCCGCGTGGATCGCCCGCAACATCACCACGATGCAGATCCTCCAGTTCGTCATCACCCACTTCATTCTCTTCCACGTCGGATACCTCGTCTACGCCGGACACTCGGTCGACTCGACTCCGGGATACTATTGGTGAGTAGATCACTCGTTTCCTTGCTTATCATCCCAATTCCAGGTTCTGCCTTCTGATGGAGATCTCCTACGTGGTGCTCTTCGGCAACTTCTACTACCAATCGTACATCAAGGGCGGCGGAAAGAAGTTCATCGCCGAGAAGAAGACCGACAAGAAGGCCGAATAGACGCTAATGAAACCCTCTCGAACACATCAATTTCCCGCCGGGTAGCCATTTTCTCTAGCGAACACTGTAACTATATGAATTATTTGTATTTTGATAAACAAGAGATTCGAATAAATCAATTCCCACCGATCAGAACACCAACTTCAATTGTGCACAACTCGCTTCAAAGTTGACATTTTCCCACAATCTCTGGCCCAATCGACAGATCATTCAATTGTCCACATTTCTTCTGTTGATAACAAGATTGAGAAACCCCTGCAAAAGCGAGAAAAAGTTGTCTGAAAGTTGCGTGTTGCAGCAGTTTCCTCTCAAACGATAACAGTTTTCTAGCCACAACTGTTACGTTTTCGTTATCAATTCGTCACGAAACTGTCAATTTTTGTGGATTTTCACAATGGAAATGTGCGCCGAGAGTGATCTTCCGATATCAATTGATATCTCGAAAACCATGAGAGATATCAAAAAACAATCAATTGGAAACATGTTCAGTGTATTATTTTCTATCGAATGACACAAAAATCAACCGGATAACACCTTCTGTTATTTCGAAAAACAGCCTCCGAACAAATATCTCTTCGAAACAAAAACACCTCGCATTTTCACCGTGTTCCCCTTTTGTCTCAATTTCGGAAAACCCGGAACGCATTTCCAACTGCCGTCTTCGGATGCTTCCGTTCAACGACTCGTTCCCCGGCCAACAATGTCTCTACTCGCGTGAAAAGGTAAGGGGGTTTGGCTTGAATTGGAGAGACACTGAAATGATGCCTTAAACGGGAATCTTTGTCTTCTTCTCGGCTCCTCTTTGATCCATTCAAAACGAACACAC
This sequence comes from Caenorhabditis macrosperma, assembly GCA_963932285.1. Lineage (NCBI taxonomy): Eukaryota > Metazoa > Nematoda > Chromadorea > Rhabditida > Rhabditidae > Caenorhabditis > Caenorhabditis macrosperma. The sequence continues at coordinate 5,705,973 of OZ010620.1, forward strand.
TGCAGATGCTCAACCTGAACTCGTCGCCGATTTGCCTTCTGCGTCCCGCGTGCTTCCACCGCGTCGTCGTCGACCTTCCGGAGCTGCTCCGCACGGCGCCGGCGGCCTCCTGCGAAGACGTTCTACTCACCTTCTCCTCGGGCTTCTAGTCGCCCCCCTCCTCGACCTACTTCTCACATTTTGATCATCTCCCCAGACACCCCCCAGACCCACACTCACTCTCTTATTTTCGCTTCCAATAAACTCGTTTTCTGGACCGTTTCTCGAGTGTTATCACTTCCTGAAAACGTGCAAAATCCGCATCATTTGAGGGCTTATCTAACGCGGAATTCCGCATTAGATAAGGGAACATAATCGGTCGGCAGGTTCAACAAACAAAGTATACGGGTCTGTATTCTATCGGAAACGCGTTTTTTGTAGGCTCGAGACGTACATCGAGGGGTTTCCCATCTTCCCATATGTATTCCCTTTTGATCTATCAGGATCCTCCCACACAGGTTTCCGTGCTATTTTTAATGTACTGTGGACGAATCTGCGAAGTTTTGTTTCCAAGTCAAACTGATCCGTCATCGCAATAGTCACGCATCCAGAACGATATTTTGAAACAGAACACCGAAGAAACGGTGTTATCGTTTTTTGCTTTTCCGTAAAATTTGCCCAGTGTCTAAGAAATCATCAATTTCGAAAAAGCTAGATATATCTCGTTGTTTCCTCATTTAGTGACATTTGATAGCTCCTTATGCTTCTGGAGGTTCCTAGGCTCTCTAGGCTCCGCGATCACACCTATTCTCTTTATCATTTTATCAATAGACAGAACTACGAAACGCTTTGGGTAATTTGTGGTTGAATGAGTGAGTGCCTAGTGTGCAAGTTTCAGAAGTAAACACTTCTCCTGATGTTTGAACTAGGAGGTTCTAGGCTTCGGGACTGGAATTCTTAAGAAGAACAAAAACATCAATTTATCACTGGATCACTATCAACTTTAGTATTCTTTGAAACGGGAAACAAATATTTCAATTTAATCGTGGCTCAGTCACTTGCTGAGGGAAACTGAAAAATCATTTGACTTTCCATTTTTTTTTCCGCGGGCGGCGAATCCGTTGAGGACCTCTCAAGACGAGGTACCGTATATTTTTTAGTGGAGTGCACTTGACTGATTACGTCGGCAGCAGCACCCCGTGTACCTAACATTGACGGAAACACGCACATCCAACGCAATCGCGCTCAAATTTAACTGCATAAATACTTCTCGTCTGCGTCTCCAAATATCTCTAACTCTTTCTCACTGCGTAGCCGTGAGGAAAATGAAGCACAACCACGAATGGAGCAGAGGAGCACGTTTGCATTCGACGCGTGCTCTATGGTTCCGTGACTGATATTCTTGAACTAGTGATTATTTCTAGACCACCGAGCAGTCATCATCACTGTTTGGTCTTCCAGCTCAAAAAACCGTCATAGAACCCTCAACAATCACTCATCAACAGAAACAAACCATTCTCTCTTATCATTCCCTGCTCTCCTCCCCTCTCCCCTTCCAGACGAGGATCATCCAGTTGTCCTCCTCTCTTTCCTATTTTTTGTGTTTTGCTGACTCCCAACTCCCCTTATACTAGACACCACAGAACTCGTTGCACATTCACATGAAACCCCTCATCATGTCATCGGGCGATCCGTGGCGTGAGAGCGAGCGGCTCCTTACGCGTGTTGCTCTCCTTATCACCTGCCTATCAGCCGTCTCCAAATGGGCGGAGGAGGAGGAGTCATCGTTTTCTTCTTTTTTCCGCTCCTCGTCTATAAAACCGTTCCGTCCCGAGTGCCTTCGTCTTCAGGACTCTGCGAACGACGATGGATCAGATCCTGGGCACCAACTTCAACTACGAGGCCGCCAAAGAGGTCGCCCGCGGTCTCGAGGGCTTCTCCGCCAAACTCGCCGTCGCCTACATCGCGACGATCTTCGGATTGAAGTACTACATGAAGGATCGGAAGGCGTTCAATCTGAGCACCCCGCTGAACATCTGGAACGGAATCCTCTCCACATTCAGTCTCCTCGGCTTCCTGTTCACCTTCCCGACACTCGTCTCGGTGATTCGCAAGGACGGATTCTCTCGTGAGTGGTGGTTTCAAAAGAAGGAGAATGCAAACTATGCGATGTTCAGACACCTACTCGCACGTCTCCGAACTCTACACTGACAGCCGATCCGGATACTGGATCTTCCTGTGGGTCCTCTCGAAGGTCCCCGAGCTCCTCGACACCGTGTTCATTGTGCTCCGCAAACGACCACTCATCTTCATGCACTGGTGAGTGAGAACTGAAATGTTCGCATAATTGATATGAACAAGCATTGAATAGATGAAAGTAGAATGAAACTGTAGAGTTTCAAATGAGAAAGCGCGCTTCATCGCCACGGATCCGTACGGAATCATTGTTAGCGGGTCGATTGCAAACGCGCCCCTCCGCACAATTGTTATTGACACCTACGTCTCGAAGTTTGCACGCTATTGTCAGATCAGGGGGAACTGGGGAAATCGGGAACACGCGCTATGTCGAATTACCTAAGAGAATTCAGAAACAATACTCGAGTTCTGACTGTATATTATGCGTCCACCTGGACTCCGTGGTTGTGTTGCAGGTCTCGCAACGAAAGAGCGAGGCAGCGTGCAAACTTTGGAGAGGCAGACGGTTAGAGAGCTCTGCCGGAGAATAATTATATCTCGAGATTGACAAGAGATATCAAAATGTTGTCAACAGCAAACTTGTAGATCATAACTAGGACTACAAGTTTGCAGTTGACAACTTTTTGATATCTCTTATCAATCTCGAGATATAATGATTCTCCGGCAGAGCTCTCCTCGGTGGGCCAATTCGATGGCATCCGATGTAATAACTGAAATTTAAGATCATTCCAGGTACCACCACGCACTCACCGGCTACTACGCTCTCGTGTGCTACCATGAGGACGCAGTGCACATGGTTTGGGTGGTGTGGATGAACTACATAATCCACGCATTCATGTACGGCTACTACCTGCTCAAATCGCTCAAAGTGCCGATTCCGCCGTCGGTGGCTCAGGCGATCACGACGTCGCAGATGATTCAGTTCGCCGTTGCGATCTACGCCCAACTGCACGTCTCCTACAAGCACTACGTGGAGGGAGTCGAGGGATTGGCCTATTCGTTCAGAGGAACCGCCATCGGATTCTTCATGCTCACCACCTATTTCTATCTTTGGATTCAGTGAGTGATTATCAGTCGATTAACAATAGAAACGTCTTCTCCAGATTCTACAAGGAGCACTACTTGCACAATGGCGGAAAGAAGTACAACTTGGCGAAGGATCAGTCGGCGGCCAAGCCAAAGAAGACTAACTGAATAATACGGGATTTTGTAGCTTTTCGATTAACGAATTATAAATTATTTTGTTTTGAAAAGTGACGATTTATCATGAAGATCGAAAAGGATGAGAAAAAGAATAGGATTAATTTTCACAAACAAGAAGAAAGAGGCGAATCGTGATATTTAAAGACATGGAAACACCGTATATAATTCATGGGTTTGATGGGAATAAGGGGAGGGAAGAAGGCCCAAAGATGTGACAAAAAGATCATATAAAATCTGTACAAACCGGTAATGCGATGGATTTTTTGTGGTGGTTGAAAAGTTCAAAGGGAAAACAAGAAAACTAAACAACAATCTCTGGTTCTAGGTGTTGGTGTTGGTATTGAGATCGCGCAAGTAGGATTTCACCGACGGTCCGCCGCCGTTGCGCTCGTCCTGGAACCGCTGACTCCCTCTCCGAACCGCAGATCCCAGCTCTTCCGGAGTCATCGAATGCGTCTTTCGGGAGTAGCTGGTGTAGGCCCGCGGGAGTGTTGACGGACTGAACATGGAAGACGTACGCTTAGGATATATCTGAGCAATGAACTCACAGAGATCGACTAGAATCCATAACCGTATACGCCGTCGTCGTTGTCCATGGGAGATTCGTCGACGAAGGAAGAAGTGGTCCAGGCGATTCCTGCTGCTGCGTTGTCGCTGCCGGTGCCGTCCTCGTCGATGATGTTGACCTCGCCCTATTACTATTTGCGACCCATGGTACACTCTGCCGAGAATTAGGAACGCCTACACTTCTCTCTGGCGATGTCGGAGCCGGTGGAATGGCGAGCATTTGACGTGGTCGCGCCATTGTCAGCACACCGTTGTTACTTTGACTGCGAGGCCGATGCGTCAACACGGGTTCTGCGGTTCCGGGCGTGTTGCTCATAGACCGTTGGATCGCCGGCAGTGTCTGATGGGCGTTCGGCGGAACTGACGCGGCCTTCTTTTTAGACTCCCATCGTTGGTTCTTGTACGCTGAAAAGGTGTTCCGGTTATACGACACGACACGATCACGACCACAAGGACAACGGGAAACTCACCCAACAACAAGTGTTTTTGTGGAAAGAATGAGAGAGTTCAAAAGATTAGAAAACGTTTGATGAATTGGCAGTCGGGATGCTGACACGACGTCAAAGTTTCTCTTCTTTCGAACTCCCAGAAAGGAGAATCAAAATAACTAACCCATTTGATCATTGTACGACATCGCCCTTCGACACTTTCCGCTGTCAGCGATGCCATCGAACTGCCGTTGTTGATGGTGGTTTATGGCTCGACTCGCTGGAGTCGCCACGTCAAACGGCAGACGGTGCGGTGGCGGGGGCTGGATGATTCTTGGCTGTTGGGAAGGAAGGCGAGGCGTTGTTAGAGGTCCAATAGTCTTGACAGAGGCTGACGATGAGGTCGACGAGGAGGCCGAAGACGTCGAAGGCTGCAGAAGAGTGGCATCAAACCTGCTCGATGGCGACATGAAGTCGGTCTTCGAGTATATTCCAGTATGGTAGTCTGAAAAATCACAATCAAAACGGAACTGAGGACGTCTCTACGTACAGGGTACTCTATTTTGTTCGACAGCCGCCAAAACTTCCTTCGAGAATCCAATAGTTCCCGGCTGATGTGGATGCATTGCTATGGGTTCGGAAGACGGCGTTGCGATGATCGGCAATTGTGCTTTTTCGATGATTGCGTTCCGCAGAGCTAAGAAAGCTGGAGAGTTTTGTGCAAAGGGTGAATAGTAACTGGAATTCCCATTTGTGGCGGCGGATGGTACGTGCAGCGATGGAGCGAGTTTCTTGACCGGGAACACTGCCTTGTTCGAATTGGGCGTGATTTTCATCGAGTACGTCCGGTTCGGTTTCACGGCACTTTGAACATTGGAACCGTTGAGGACGCTTTTTGGGGTGGTGAGTACATTCGAAAGAAGCGGTTCTTCGTGAGATAGAACAGAGGAACTAGTCGGAATTTGAGAATCATCTCGTTCCTGGAGAACTGGGGCTGTTGCATTTGACGGCGTTGGAGGGGGAGGCTTTGGATTGGATTTTCGCGAACGGCGCTGCTTGACGACTGGCATCGGTGGAGCGAGTGAAGGTGGACCTCGGCTGCCCTCATTGGGAATATCTAAAAGATATGAACAACTAGAACTTCTAATCAATTGAAAATCTTTCTTACCGGCCACTAAATCAGCAAGAGGTCCCTGCGGCAGTGTACTTGAAGCGGACGTATTCGCAGAAATTGCTCCGGAAACCCGCTCTGTCGACGTTGCCGCACTGCTGTTGTTGCTTCCTGACTCGTTGTCTTCTCCCTTTTTGACACCATCTGAAATAACGAATTCTTAATTAGCAGCGATATGGGGTTAGAGAGAACAAACGGTAAACAATGGGAGAAACAAGGAGCGTTGTTAGTTAGTTTCTGACACACATGCAGTAGAAATATGCGATTTGGAACAGGACAGAGCTGCTGAAAAGGGCCCCCGTTTTCCAGCTAAACGGAATTGAAGCCAAAAAGAAAGTGAAAGAGTAGCACTTTCAGCGGTTTAGCAGGCGTTTTCAGGCGTTTACACTTGCTTTTCTAATTACTTACTCTCAACGTTGCTCTGTTTCACCTGCAAAATTTCCTCAGTCCTTCCCAAATCACAGATTTCTTCAAAAACGGCATCCAACCACAGGAAAACATTCTGATTTTGAAAAATAATGAAAAACTCACAATGCACTAGAATTTGAGTCGCATATTCTTCAGGAGACAGTCCCTTGTCTTGCGGCTTCCACACTTTTCCATCGGCTGCCTGTTGAAGAAGTAGTTGTGCTGCCATCAGCTCTGGCTCATCGTCCACGTGTTCCTCTACCAACGCACGGTGTCTGTGCTCATCCCAACTGTCGGGCATCGTCTTTTTCACTGGCGGTGGTTGTAGGGAAGCCGTATCGTCGTTTCGCCGTTTCGTGGCAGTTGGTGCATTTCGACGCGGCGACGGATTTTCCAGACTCCTCCGTTTTCCGGGAGTCATTAGTCCAGCGACAGAAGGCGGACTCAGCAAAATCATCTTATCCATGTTCTCTTTTTGCAATATTGCTCGAGAAAGCGCGTTCTTTCCTCTTACACGCGACGTTTTCGGAGTGGCGTCTGATTGAGGATCAGATTTTCTCGCTCTCCGCGGCTTCTTCTTTCCTTCCTCTTCAATAGTGCCCAACTGAAAATACTTTTCAAACTTATGACTTTCTTTCCACAATAACTCACATATTTAGGATCTATAAAACACTTGAGGTCGACGACACGAGTATTTTCTACTTGAATTTGACTCGAGTAAGCGTTCCTGACCTTAGCTGATTGGATGTTTTTGAGATTTTTTTCAAGACGAGCGGGATATGGAACAAACAACATATCGCCGATGGTCTTCAGACTTTCCAGATGCCTAAAAAGATCATTGTGCTTTGCTATAAATTCACATCCTCACCTCCTGATGACAGTCATCAATTTCAGATTGTAGAAACTGATCTTGTCGAACGTCTTTTTCAAATTCTCCGACCAATCATTGACGTCAATGTACAGTGGGAACATGAAGTGGTTGTAGATGTCGACGAGGTATCTTCTCGGGAACCACTTCCCGTCCTTCCCCAGCCAGCCTTTCTCTGTCTCTTGCCACACGTCGAAGAATCCGTGAATGTGATAGTTGGCGTTGTGGAACATGAGCAACTCGTGAGCGTACGGATACAATCTTATGAATCCCTCCTTGACTGGGAGTCCGTTCGGCGGTCGAAGCTGATTGAATCGGTCTCTGCACTCCTGGTTGCACTGGTTGTACTTCTCGTATAAATACCATTCACGATCATTTCGTTCCGGAGGGAAGTAACCTAAAATTGCTAAGAATCAATGTGTTGCACTGGGGGATTCGAACGTACCGTCGGACTTCACATGAGGCAGTGGGAAATCAGTGATTTGCGCAACGTGCTCAACACGAAAACTGATGTGCTGTGGGAGCAGAACTATGTCATCACAGTAGTACTCCTCGTCTGACAGCTCACGATCGCCTTTGCGCACCTGAAAAGAGATTATATTGATTTCCTGGACGCTTAAATGAATGTCTCACTTGTTGAGATGTATTGCTCAGCTGGTTCTTCAACGTTTTCCGCCTCGCACAGAACGTCGAATCTACCTCATTGATACTGTTCTGCGAGTGTTTAGCTCGTAAGTGCTCGTCAAGCATAGGAGAGAAATTGGAATGACGCTGGGGTTGATAAGGTTCTGGTATTGGTGGCGGTTTTCTTTTGATATCAGATAACCTCAGAACCGGCGACTCAACGGCTCCCCGCTTGGGGTTTGTCCTTCGAGGAGGCTCTGGTTCCGGTTCTGGTTCTTTTGGTTTTACGTCTTTTTCCTCTTTGTATTTCAATTTTCCAATATCGTGGCTTATTTTCTGAAATATTCCATAAATTTCGTCACGAATTCCAAATAGCCGATTTACGTTCAACGCGTCTGCAGTGACCGCATCGTACAACGTGAGTCGATCGATATTCGCATCCCACGCGTTATTTTTATACACAACACAGTTGGCGACCAATTTGAACAACGGATTGGAGTGTTCATTGTTCGACAAAGACGGAGGCAACATTTTCTGGAAATAAATAAAACTTTCGTTTGTTTTTTAAATGATAAAACTCACAGATGTGGCTAAGAATCGTAAATCTTTGCAAAGTATTTGAAATGTCGACCCGCTCATTTTTGCGAGATTATTCAAATAAGCCTGAGGAGGAATTTCACAGAAATGATCATTCAAATAAGGAACTCACCTGATGTGGTCTTAGTAAAGTTTCAAAATTGAGTCCTTGAAGTTTGCGGAATTCCTGAAAACTTGGAATTTCCATTTAACTTGCCATTCCCCGTTGGATCTTTAATAAAAAAAATTACCATTGTATAAGCGCTTTGAAGTTTCCCGCGGTGTTTTGCCGTACACACGTAGAGGAGCGTTTTTGGCGTCTCTGTTGGGAATAATCTCTCGAATTTCTTCAAATTTTCCTCTTTCCGACGCTGTGGAGCCGTTGACGTGGACGGCTGATGTGGATCATCGCAAGAACTCGTTGGCAATAGCATTTACTGACTGAAATGTGATTTTTTGACAACAAAATAAGATGGAGAAGAAATTTTCAAAGGTTGAGACGCGGAAAAAGTGAGGAAAAGCATTAAGAAGTGGCCTAAAAACGGAGACGATTCGAAAAATGTCGCCGCCTTCAGGGTGGTCTCGCAAGTGCGCTCTGCGGCACGGTCAAAAAGAAATTGATTTTTCGGCCGAAAAAAACTAGATTTTCTTGATTGGAACGCTCGTGAATACGGCTGTGATTACATAGTTTATAGGAAAAGTGTCAATATATTTTAGGAAATTTATTTTGAACGTTTGTAGCTTTTTCTAGCTTTCAATTCCAGCCGTAAAATAAGAAATTTAGGTAAAGCAATAAAACAGCTCTCTGCATTTTTATTTTCAGGGTTTTAAAGTTTTTATAGTAAATTGAATTGAGATGTTAAAAATTGAAAATAAGCTTCGACGTTCTTAAGAATGCTACTTTGGAATGTATTTGAAAAAAAAACAATCGAACGTGTTCTTTTTTATAAACAACAAGTTCCGTTTTACAACAACAATGTTCCAGGTTATTGTAACATTTTGTTTTTTTTTCAATTAAAATAAGTATTTAATTAATTATTTCAAAAAAAAACCTTACGCAACAATAGCGTGAAATGTTTTGAAACAGAGTAGTCAGATCGATTTGAGCTCCTCAGGTGGCAAGTAATGAGACCTCCTCGGCTTCCGCGCTTCTGGTTGCCAGTGGTTGCCGTTGAAATTTAGTGATGGAAGAAGAAAAGGCGAATGCGGGTAGAAGAAACCGACGTGAAGGAGGAGGCGAGGAATAGGGAAAACTGCCGGGGGAAGCGGCCGCGCGAGAGAGCGCTTCAGGTGAGGAGGGCGCGCGACGACGAGACGGCCGTCGCTTTTCGATCGACCGACTCGCCCCGGCGCCCCCCTTCAAACACACCACTCGCCTGCCTCGTTTTCCATCCAAACATTCATGCGAATGTACAATTTATAATCGATTGATTCTCCTCCTCTTCGTCCCCGCTTTCTTTCATTTATTTACAACTCCCCGTTTTCATGAATTTCATGAAGTGCGTTAGAATTTTCCGAAGCTTACTGGAAAATTGATGAAAATTAAAATAGAAGAAAAAAAGAGTCTGATAAATAAAAAATGTCTGAAAATCACAGATTATTGTGGGCGAGGATGGGAAGAGAGTGGCAAAATGGAAAAATACGAAAAAAAATCTCTAAAAAGAGGTTGTATTAATAATGAAGTATCGTTGTTCGTGGGATTTCAGTGATTTCAGCAGCTTTTCGACGACCTGAAAAGCGACGGTGGCGGTGACGAACGGTCCGAAGATGCAGTAGAGTGAGAAGAGATCAGTGACCCAGACGAACAGACAGTGCTTGGTGCCACGGACGAAAAGGGTTCGGAGGTGTGGATGGCGGGTGGAGATGGAAGAAGACCGTCGCATCTCGCATCTGGTCAGCCATCGTTCTTCACGGCTTATCAGTGGGATTCTGGAATGGAGAGGAGTCAAACGGAATCGAACTTTATGTGAGAACTCACTTGGACGCGGAGAGACACACTTGTCGCGACGAGTGATTGAGGTAGAGGAACGACCAGAGACTCTCACTGTTCGTGCCGATTTGGGAAATCTGATAGAGGTTGGGCTGACGGACGGCCTGTGCGAAGTTGGCGAAGAACTTTGAGTTGTTCTCCAACTTTGTCACAATCGACTGTCGGACCTCTTTGAGCCCGTCGAAGTGGTCTCTTTTGACAGAAAGAAGTACCAGACACGCGGGAACGTCTTGCTCTTTCCACGGATACGAGATGTAGGCGTAGAAGAATCCGGTGTCGTTGAATCGCGGCAGGCAGATTGGCACCCAGTTCTGAGAATCCGTTTGGAGCGATTTGTCGGAGACGAGGTTGATGAGAATGTTCAGATCGCGAGGGTGGATCACGTATTTCTTGAACCGAACGATTGCCGCAATTTGTCTCTGGGCGATCATGATTCCGAACAGCGCCCCGTCCAACTTCGCCGATCCCATCGCCGAGGCCATCGTGCTCGAGAGAAACTCGCGATCCGACGGATTCATCGGAATCGCCGAAATCGACGAGTCGACGAGATTGATCGGCGATCCTCTCCAGGAAGAAATCGACGATTCGATGAGACGGTCGGTGCCTCGGAGGAGCTTCCGCAGATCGTAGTTGTCGCCCTTCTTCTTGTACACATTCTCCAGTTGACTCTTCGAGAGAATCGAACAGATTTGCTCAAAGAGCACTTCCAGCTGATCGTCCAGCTGTTCGGGGTATTTGGAAACTGGAAGCCAGGGAATTCAGAAGTGCGCTCGTGAGAAACCACTTACCTATACAGAATATTAACGGTGATTTGTGTAAAAACTGTATGTACTTGTCCTGTGACGTCATCGTCAGTAAACTGTCTCCCCATAATCGACATCGATCGACGAATGCGCAGATCAGCGCGAATAGCGAACACATTTCCACTTCGTTGCCAGTGCTGAAAACGGATTTCGCTGAAGAATGGGAGGAAGTTTCGGTTTTTAAAAGTATCAAAATCATTCTTTCCCTGTTTGTCACATTTTTGAAAATCGAGGCTTATCTATTTAAAAAAAAAACCAACTTCACAAAAATGGGCCGTCCGAATTCGCTGAGAATGAAGACCTGAAAGGGAAGACGAGCGAGGTGCTCGAACATCGCCTCCGCGTTCTCCAGATGCGATTCGTCGATCTCTTCCTCCGGAATGTCCACTTGGGACACTTTGAAACTCGCCTCACTCCCAGTGTCCGCATTCGCCGCTTCCGATGACCCACCGGGCACTTCTACCTCCATTTCTACAGAATTTCTAATCAATTATTGGGAGCATAAGAAGTGCGCTCTATCGATAACTAATACGGAGGTTAACCGAGGAAAACAATGGAAATGTGGACCATTTGGGTGAAACGTTTCATTTTGCACACAGAAGATCTCTAGCTTGCAATTATGGTCGGTGGTGACGGTGAGAAGATCGATTTCTCAATTTCAAAAAGGAAAACAAATGCGAAGGGGGAAGGGAAATACAGAATTGAAAAAGTAAAAGCGGAGAATGTCAAAGCAATTATCTACATATTCACACACGGATTTAGAATCTTTTGAATGTTAAAAACAAAGGAGAATATGGTTAAATTGATTATTTATTACAAGCCAGTGCGTTCCATGATCGTCTGGAGGTCCTGAAACGAAGAGATTCTTGCCAAAAATTAAAAAAGAACGTACTCTTTGCAGAATAATATTTTTCGAAAGCGTCTCTTCCAGCATTCTCTGCAGCTTTTTGTTCATTTCCTTGACATCAGAAGTGTTCGAATCCTGTCCAAGAGTGTTGAGGAGTTTACGGAATGAGACTGGAACGATGAGAACTCGGGGCTTTTCTCAGGTTGCTCCTGATAGTTTTACCTTCAAGTTTCGGCTGACCCATGTAGCTCGGCGAGCTCGGATTCCCGAATCCCAGAGGTTTCTCTCGAATGAGATTCTCGATAAGTTCTCCTTTTTCTGTCACTTCTCGTCTCAAGCGACTATTTTCGGATTCCAGTTGCAGAATCTGAAAATCATCGTCAAAAATTTAAATAAAAGTTATCAAGCTGACCGTGTCCGCGTTCTCCGAGTGAATCTTTTGCAACGTGGCCAGTCTTGTGATCAATTCCACGTTCTCCGATTCGATTGCTGATAGGGAAGAGACACTTTCGTTACCGTCGAAAGTCTGAAATAAATCTGGGTTCTAGGGACATTCAGAATCGTTCCCAACTCACATGGCTGCTGTTTCTGTCCAATTCTGGCGGAACGACGTGCCATCCAGCCCGTTCTTCGCTTTTCCTCTCATACGAATCCGCTCGTTTTCGTTCTTCTTTCAGTGACTTCTGGAGTTCCTTCACCAGCGCCTGTTGCTTCTTCAGCGCAATCTTCTTCTCTTCATCACACGATTTCAGCTTTTCTTCCAAACTGTGAATCTTCAAGTGGAACGCTTCTTTTTCTTCCTCGAAGCTTTTCTTTTGGAAATCAACTTCCAATTGATATCGAGTTTCGAGCAGAAGAACACGATCCTCTACCGCCTTCTCTTGATTTTTCTCAGACTCCGTCATCAACTTCACCAGTTTATCAGTTAACTGCGTATTTTCTGCTTTCTGAGCATCAGATTGTGCTGTGAATTCAGAGACTTTCTGAAAGCACCGCATGTTCTGACAATTTCAGAAGGAAAAACTCACTTCTTCTAGATTTTTCTTGCTTTCTGTTTTTAGTTCTGAATTTTCAGTCTTTAGTGCATCAACTTCTTTCCGCATCTCGGCGATTTGCTGAAAAATGAAGATTCGTTGAATTTCAAGAATTCCAAATAGAGAGAAACCTGCTCGAGTTTCGAGTTCTTTTCGGAAATTGCTTTCTTCTCCTCGACCAACTTTTGATTCTCTTCCACGACTTCTTTGTTTCGCTGTTGAATTTCGTCAACGATTTCCAGATTTTCTTTTCGGAGAGCTTCAATTTCCTCCATTACACGACAGTTTTCCTCGTCCAGCAATTCTTCTGAAATTGATTAATGAGGTGATTTTTAAACATTTAATAATCTCACTTTCGGTTAGTATAACTTCCGCTTCAGAAGACAACACCAAAATTCGATCCTCCAGTTCCACATTCAAAGTTTCGCAGTTGATCAATTGCTCTTTCAAGTTTGCAATCTTTTTGTTGAGAGCTGGGACGGTTTCTGAATGACACAAATTTTTAATCAATTCTATGCTACCTTCTTAACACCTTGACAAAGTAATTCTTTCTCCTCTTTCAATGTTTCAATTTCCTTTTGCAGTTCAGAAATGTCGATTGAGCTTCCAGCCTCTTTTTCTAACGGATGTTCGGAATAAGAAGACATTTGGGTTTTCAGCTGCTCATTTTGTGTGGACAGCTGGAAAGAATGAGTTTTTCAACCCCTCACGTGAACAGAAAGCTTACGTTCTTCAGTTCCTCGAACAATGTTTCCTGCTGAAGACGGAACTCCTCTTCCTGTGTCTCCAATTTGCGTCGCAATGCGTCAATTTCACCGTCTTTCTCGTCTTTTTTGGAAGACGAAGCTCTGTTGATCAACTTGCTCGCAAACTGAAGAGCCTCATTCTTCGTCGAATTCTGCGGCTGGCTCTTCTTCTTCAGCTCTTCTCTCAGCTCGTAGTTGTCATTTCTCAATTGCAAAAGTTGCTCTTGGATGAGCAAGAACTCCTCTTTCGACAGGCCGCCTGACTCTGTCGTCATTCTGCAAAAGTCGATTCTTGCAAAGAGTTTATGAAAATCGATATTTCTCAAGTCTAGTTTTTATCACAATTGAAGTGTGCGTCACACGGAAAAACATGCTATGGAAAATAAACATGTGTCAGCGCATCGGATATCACGACAAAATGCACAGAAGCCCTAGCGCTATTTTTCAGGATTTTCTCGAGAGATTCACCCAAAATGCTTTGGAAAAGGAATTTGAGATTTTAATCAACTTAGAAAACATACCAGAGACGAATAGACGGTTCTGAGATTATCAGAAAGCCTTGACTCCGTGGATAAGGTGATGCGCTTCTCGTGATCCATTTTTTTAGGAAGCTGAAAAAAAATAACTTTAAAAAATATTTTATTTGAAAGCATTCAAAGATCAAAAACAGGAAATCTACACTGAAAAAAGAGCAAACTGCCGGACACTACTCTGCACAATTTGTTTAGATAAAGCAGCGAGTGGGAACTGTAAACAAAGTTAAACGACTTTTCAGGTGGTGATGATAAACGTTGTTCGAAAGTGAAAAGCATATTGGAAAAAGCAATTTGATTTGAAGCGACTGAATATGATCTCCCTCGAAAAGAATTTCAACTTCTATGGTCTTTCTAACACATGTGCAGATTTTAATTGTACCACCGTAACCAAGATTTAATTTGCAACAATAGCAGTTTTTCAAAAATGATTAGAACATTATGAAGAACCTGGATGATCAAATATTTAACAGCGAACAACAAATAAATATTTAGAAAAAAAGAAATCGAAAAAAAAACATTTTTTTTCAAAAATTTGTTTCAGCACCGTGCAAATTGTCGTCGCCGTGTATGAACAACACAGCATTTAAAATGACGACAGTAACTGAAATTCAAGATTTTATTATTTTTCTCGTCATGCGTCTTCACCTTAAAAACATGTCAATCTAATTTTTGCTCCTCTGTTACAGTTTTATTGAATGTTAAGGAACATTCACGCTTTCAGAGCATTTCTCTCAAACGCGTATATCCACAATGATGCGCTTTCTGAATGACTTCAACAAGGCGGACAAGTTCCGGAATATGGAGGTACGCAGAGAATCCTTACACTCATTTCTTGAATAAAACCGTTTTCCAGTTTACCCTCCAATTCTTCCTCACCGTCGACATTCTCATAACCGCTTTCATCTACTACTCGACAGTGACTCCCGGAATGCCAAAGGAAAAGATTTTCAATGCGACGTACCTCGTTTGGATGGGCATGCTCACTATCAGCATCTTTCTGGTGAACAGCATCAGTGTCATCCATTTCGCTAAAATTCTCATTTTCTATCGCGTAAGGATCAGAAAGTATGATAAAATATGAAACATTTATTTTTCAGATTCTTCAATTTTTCATGATCGCCGCCGCATTCTACTGGTTCAGCGCTGTCGTCATTCCGCCCTTTTACGTCCTCTACTTCGCATTTGTGCTCGGCTATGTGATTCACGGATTTCTCAACCAGAAGGTAATCCAGCGCCTTCTCAAATCTCTAAAATGCTCAAATTTGAATTGTAGATGGATTGGCCTGGAAAGTGGATTGCGGAGTTCATCGACAAGTGGCAAGAAGTGAATGACAATCAGCCAGATGAGACCGTCCGGTCGCCGTTTCCATTCACCAAAGTGGCTCATGAAGTCGTCCGGAAGAACTGCACCATCGACGAAGAGTTTGCCGACGATCTATTTGAATACCACACCGCCTACGAGGACGATCTGCTCCCAGCTCTGTTTCATCCCAAGTCGCGTTCCACTTTCATTGTGTAAATAGGGTTCTTTTTTGTCTCCCAGTGCCTAGTTTACGTGTACTAAAATCTAATCCCCAAAATGATTCATGTGTCATATGTGTATATGTGATCTCAATTGCTGTTAAGTTTCATAGTTTCATACTGAACCCGTTCTTTCTTCGTGTTCTTGATCATGCGTGGAACAAAGAACCTGTCCTTGCGCAGGTATCACACTATTTTTCCGCTTTCGAAGCGCTTATCTAGCCATGTCCGTCGCTACAAGCGTGACAACCGACGAAAAAATGCACTGACAGGGACTAGGAATCCGCTCGACTACGGCCGTTCGATAAAAAGTCCTTGTCACGCCCTTTCGGCGCTTACTCACTGCACCTTTCGATGATTTTTGAAGACAAACCGAAGAATGAAACAGCAGCGGTAAGTGCAACTATCGATTTTTCCACAAAATCCGACGCTTCAGGGTCCCACATTGGTCGGGTTCAACGAGTCGCAAGAAGAGCATCGGAACACCGAATGTGCTGAACACCCGGAATCGTCGAATCGAGTAGCAAAGATCAAAGAAGCGTTCCAGAAGACCGGATTGCTCGAAAAGTGCCGAGTTGCAACAAAATTCCTAGAAATCGATGATGCTGATCTGGAACAGTCGCACCAGAAGCTGATGGTGAAGGCGATCTTGGACGCTGAGCGGCTCTCGCAAGAAGAAATCAATGAGATGTGCAAAAAGTTTGATTCCGTCTTCATGACTCCGGTAAGCTTATAAACTTATGCAATGACGGTTTTATGCAGTGAAATGACTGAATTTTAGGGAAACACTGAATTCGGTTATTTCACCGAGAAATGCACAAGGTGAAATAAAACGATGCATAAATCCATTACAATTTCAATTAAACATTTCCCATTTTTCGTTTTCAGGAATCTGTGAAAGTGGCAAAAGATGGTGTGGCCTGTGTCAGAGAGCTGGCGAACAGGATAGTGGTGAACGAGGCGCCGAACGGATTCGCAGTCATCAGGCCGCCGGGACATCACGCGGATCCCGAGACTCCTTGCGGTTTTTGTCTATTCAACAATGTGGCGCAGGCCGCCGAAGAAGCCTATTTCAGTGGCGCTGAACGGATTCTGATCGTTGATTTGGATGTGCATCACGGACAAGGAACACAGAGGATCTTCTACGAGGATAAAAGGTTACAGGAGCAATAAAACATCGATGAAAACAAATCTCGTTTCAGAATTCTCTACTTTTCAATTCATCGCCACGAACACGGCCTCTTCTGGCCACATTTACGCGAATCGGATTTCGATCACATCGGGTCCGGCGCTGGGCTTGGATATACGGCAAATGTGCCGCTGAACGAGACCGGATGCGGCGATTCGGACTATCTTTCGATTCTGTTCCATGTTCTGCTTCCTCTTGCCACACAGTTCGATCCGCATTTCGTCATAGTGTCCGCCGGATTCGATTCTCTTCTCGGCGATCCTCTAGGTGGAATGAACCTGACTCCTGATGGATATTCGCATATAATCTATCATCTCAAGTCTCTAGCTCGAGGGAAGTTGTTGATAGTGTTGGAGGGAGGCTACAATCATTCAATGTCCGCGGCGGCTGCTCAAAAGTGTCTTCGAGTACTGCTGGGTCATGCTCCTCAACGGATAACGCTCAAAGACCCGCCAAAAGAAAGGTAAACTAGGAAAATAACACGGATTTCGAATTTCTCTTCTCATTTCAGCACTGTTGCCTCGTGCGTCAGCCTCGTTTCGGTTCTCCGCCATCACTGGAACTGCTTCGATTACTTCCCTTCTCGAGCGTCACTTCGACTGACGGAATGGCCAATGTAAGTGTCCGCTGATTGAAGACAACGTTCACCACTTGAACTTTTCAGAATCAACTCCAAAGTCGAGTTCAAGTACGATCCAGCCCTACGTACCCCGAATACTGGGGAAATCTTTCAAGACCAGCTCATGTCTCACTGTTTTTCAAAAGCCGATGAGGTACCGGGAAATTTGGAGACGGTGATCTACTTCAATGAAGGCGACGAAGCGCATTGCAGTTTAGAAGAGGAGGACAATCATCCGGAGAAGCCGGGAAGAACACGACGGATTATGAAAATTCTGCGAGAATCCCCGTTGGCAAGCAAATGCGTCGAGAGGAATTGCACTCGAAGTGCCACTGACGAAGAGATTCGAATGGTGCACACAAAGGAAATGTTGGCTCATCTGAAGACGACAGAGACGATGAAGGATGAGGATTTGATCGAAGAGGCGGAGAGCGACTTCAACAGCATTTACTTCACGAGGGACACTCTGAAAGTCGCCAGGAACGCGGTCGGAACGGTTTTGCAGGTGAGAGAAGACCGAGTAGACTTCATTTTCAACGAGAGAGAAAAAACACGTAGACCCGTAAACTAGAAACAGTTGGATAGCAAAACTCGATTTAGTCATCTTTTTTCGCCTCGTTCTTGTCTCGAGTGACTGCGAACATCATCCGGAGGTTTTCCGGCAGGAATCCGTCGGCGGCGAGTAATCGCATGAAAAGCATTCCGTTGATGCAACCAAACACGATCGGTCCGACGAGTCCGATCATCTCGTAGTACCAGTGAAGTCCGGGAACGTTCGAGATTGCCCACCACGTCCAGAGCATTTGGGAAATGATGCGGAAGAAGAAGAAACTGACGATGTTCGAGTAGACGACTCCGCGGTAGACTTTCGGGAATTGGGTGGAGAGATCGCAGAGTTGGAGGATGGTTCGGGCGTGGAGGAAGATGCTGTTGACCTCCATCAGCAGCGCCCATCCGGCTGCCAGCGTGAACCTTCCCGTGATTCCCGGAACCACGAGAGCCGCGCAAGTGACGGTGTGGTGGAGCAACAATTCGAGCATGTAACTGGTCCATTCATGCGAGAGCATGTCGATGGCATCTTGGAAGAAATATGCTGCAAATGAGAAGTTTATGCAAGCACTCTCTGTGATTTGTCTTACCGACAGAAATCAGAGGTAGTTGCGCAGCGATCGGATCGTACCATTCGATGACTTCATGGAAGATCTCGTGCGGGTGATTGAGCATCAGAATGAAATCACAGAGACCGACGAATGTGGCGTGTGCCCAGCAGATTGTCAGATTTTGAAGACGGTAACGTCTGAAATCAGAATCTAGTCTAGAAAAAAAGACTTTCGACTTACTTGAATCCTTTGAACTTGAGCCAAAAGTTCGCTTTCACATACTGTCTGGCGAGCCGAAAAATGATAGAATAGATAATAAGCGGAATGATATTGTGGGGTAGTAACAGATTGAGAAAGTGCGGGGCGTTGTACTCTGGAAGCGATGTTGACAACGGCTCCGACATGTTTCGTTATCTGAAAACTCGATCATTTCCAGAATCTACGGTGGCTCTCTGAAAACGCTGACCAGAAAGGTTTCTATCAAATTCGTTACACTGACAATTTCGGTAATAATAGTTGCTGATTGGAGCCTAGTAAAACAGAGACGTTCTCAGGAGACACGACACACGTGGAAAGAGAATGTCACGGGAATGTCGATTATTTGTGGGCGGACCGACGGGGGGTTTTTTTTCAATAAAAGAAGGCCGAGATTCCGATTCTGACAATGCAAAGGAAATGAGGAAAGAACGAGCGGGAAATTGGATATTCGAAAGGCAGCGAGCGAGACGGCCAAATTCAGGGGAGAATTCGAAAATGCAGAGCCGACAAATGAATGATCTCTCCGGGATTTGCACCGGTTTCCCGCGGAGACAAAGTGCTCGCGAGACGGCTGCAATAGTGCATAGCAACGAGGGCGAACGAAACAAAAGCGGCAAAAAGGCATGAATGATTTATTTATTTCGTGGTCTCCCCGCCTTCTTGCTCTCTGCTCTCGGGCTCCGGACACTGACGAGCACAGAAACACATCTGCTCGACGCCTCAATTTTAATGAGCTCCGTGTCTCTCGCACCCTCCCGGAACATCTTCCGTACGACTCTCACAGACACACACATATTAAATCACACCCGTCTCCGATGAACGAGAGAGGATAATGGAAAATGAATGGATGAAGTTGTCGTTCTCTTGTTCGGCCGGCGGCTCACAACTATGATGGTTTTTCGCAGTTTTGTGTTAGCAAGCGGGACAAATAGACGTCTAGTAAAGAGAGGAATGAGCAAGGAAACATGAGTTATTGGGCAAACAATCGAGAGAGGGAAATGTGTACTATTCGAGAGAAATGTGCCCCAGAGCCATATTTGTAGCAATATTTGCACACAAATTTATGAATATGCAAAGCGAGAGTGAATGGCGACGGTAATAAACTACTGATTGGGTCACCCGTGAGTACATAGTTCGGGTCTTAAACCGGAGGCTGATCAGTTTTATCGAGGAAACGTTCCGGAGTCTATAAGAACATTTTCAGTCTGTCGACGAAATCTACAAAACAGACGCTGGCCAACGTAATGCATTCGTCGTCGTTCGGCCACCTGGACATCATGCATCCGCTTCGAAGTCAAGTGGATTCTGTATCTTTAACAATGTTGCCATTGCCACCAAGGTATTCAAAATCTTTCGCCTACAAAAAGTCGTTTTTTTTCTTCAGTACGCTCAAAAGAAGTATCGTGCCAAACGGATTCTCATCCTTGACTGGGACGTTCATCACGGAAACGGCACTCAGGATATCTTCTACGAGGACAGATCGGTGCTCTTCATGTCGCTCCATCGTCACGACAAGGGACACTTCTATCCGTTGGGAGAGCCGAAGGACTATTCCGACGTTGGAGAAGGATCAGGAGTCGGAAAGTCGGTGAATGTACCGTTTAGTAATGCGCCGATGGGAGACCTCGAGTATCAGATGGCGTTCCAACGTGTCATTCTCCCAATCGCCTACCAATTCAACCCGGATCTCGTCTTCATTTCCGCTGGATTCGATGCGGCTCTCAATGATCCGTTGGGTGAATACAAAGTGAGATATCTCCGAAACTCTAGAAAAGATCCGAAACTTTCTGCAGGTCACTCCGGAAACGTTCGCTCTCATGACCTACCAACTGTCGTCTCTCGCCTCTGGACGGATAATTGCTCTTCTGGAGGGTGGCTACAACCTCAATTCCATTTCGAACAGCGCCCTCGCCGTCTGCGAAGTCCTTCAGGCTCGTGGAATGGTGCGACGACTTCGAGAGGAAAAAGAGCAATTCTGCAAAATCAGAAAGAAAATTTGCCCGTCGAGCATCCGATCGATCCGCGAAGTGCTTGGAGTTCAGCAGAAGCACTGGAGCATTCTGAAGGGATTCCAGGTGAGTCTTGTCTCGATCGCTATGTTTGTGCAGTCCATTTCTTCGGGGTCTAGGTTGTGCTCGGAAGCGTGCTCGACTCGCGCGTCGTCAATAAAAACGGAAAACCTTCGACGGCGACGCTACGCCTGAAAACCGCCTCAGAACCGTCAAGACCCACGGAACCACGACGGGCCAGGACTGGGCGTCGTCGGCAATCGGAGAGCCTAGATGACGTCATTAGAAAGATGGAGAACATCAATTTGTGAACTTATCCATTCCATCGGGGGAGGAAGATTGTGAAAAAGAAATCCATCTCGGAGAAATTTGTTGAATAACTCGTGTTAAAGTGCTGTTACATAATAACAAAATAAATGTTCCGCAATTGCATAAGCACCGCCATAATGGAGCTCTCGAGGTTCTCATCCATCGCATTATCTTTCACGGCAAGTCCAGAACTCCTAGGTTTCTGCGGGGATGTTTAACGGTTTCCGGTGATTCTCTAGACCCTTCTAGGCTATTATTTGGTTGTTTAGACCTTAGAACTTCCCAATAAGTTTCTCCTTTTCTCTGTCTAACTTCCACACTACTAACTCTTTGTTTCCTGTGCTTCTAATGTTCTGTTCTCTCGCTCTCAACCTCTTTCCCTCATTCCCCCACCCAAATCTTCATTACAGGTTCTTCCCGTCGACATTGGTCTCGAAGAAATGAACGGTGATCAACCAGCGTCTCCCAATCGTGCCGCTCCTGCCGCAGTCGCTGCTCCGCCTCAAAACGATCTTCAAATCCTGGACATGGGCCCAGCGCACGCCGTCGTCCCACTCTCCTCGTGCCCTCATCTGGAGCGTGTTGCTGCTCTGCCGGTCGCCGGAATCAACGCGATGACGCCGTGCTCGGATTGCCAAGTCGGTGCGGAAGTGTGGACTTGTCTCACTTGTTATCAGGTAATTTTCTGTCTTCGTTATTATCAACATCGGCTGACGAGATAGTCTCAGGACGGCGCTCGCGGGTCTCGACACAGAAAAGAACACATTTCTGTAACATTTTAGATACATATTTAATTCATTGTTTGACTTCTTTTTCATCATCTGTCCGATATTTTTGCTTCTAAAAAGCGATTCGAAAGCTAATTTCCAACAACAATCGGCGAAAAACGTTCAAAAAACAATAAGTTGAAAAAATTAATTTAAATGTTTTAGAAATTTGTTTTTTTTCCAGTGATTTCGTAATAGGCGAATGATCATTTTTCAGTACAACTGCGGCCGCTTCGTCAACGAGCACGCCCTCATGCATCACCTCTCGTCGGGGCACCCAATGGCTCTCTCGATGGCCGATCTCTCGGTCTGGTGCTATCCGTGCGAGTCGTACGTCCACAACCCTGTGCTCATTCCTGCGAAATCTTCCGCTCACGAGAGCAAGTTTGGCGAACGTTTGCCATAACTCTAATCTTTTTAAATATAATATTATTCTTAAAAAAATTTTCGCTCCCTTGGAAGAGGAGGGGAAAACTTGGTCACCACGCTGATTGGCCTCTGCAACCAATCAGCAAGGCTGGATCCGCCCCATCGATACGAGACCAACGGGGGACTAGGTTTGGATTTCTCTTCCAAGTGAGCGAAAAAAATTTTAAGAATAATATTTACAACGTTTACAAACCAGTCCTTGTGATTCCAACCACACCTTTTCTTGTCAAAACGCCCTTCTCGTCTCAATAAACGGTCCACGCTTGAACAGTGATTAAAGAAACTCGAAACTTGAGAAAAGACAGTTCAATTCAGAAATTATGATTAGAAGGGGAGGAATAACAGCTGAGATTCTTGCGAAAAGGGAAAGTAAAACAAAAAGAAAGAGCAAAGAGAAAGAGAGAGATTATCAAGTAAAAGAGGAAAGCACGAACTAGAGGGTAGAACAAAAAATAATCACTGATGATAATATTGATAATAATTACAAATAAAGTGCGAGAAAAGATAAGGAATCACAGCTACTCGTCCCACGTGGCATTCACATCATCGTCATCGCCGTTTTCCTCTTGCTCCGAGAACGACGCGTCGCCGTGGAAACCGCGGAACCGATCACGGAGAGCCGCTTCGAACGAGGAGACCGCCCGTTTTTGATGACGAATCACGCCCGATGGGGAGCCGCCGGGTGATCTGAAGAAAGGCGTTGTGAGAGAGCAGACGGGAAACGTCTTACCGGACTGTCTTTTTGAGCAGACTTCTTCCGTTGGCGATGTCAGTGAGGTATGGCCGACTCGACACGATCGTCTCGGCCGCTGGAAGAGACTTCGGAGCGGGTTTCTTCGATGCTGGTTTCGATGGAGTGTTGTGTGACGTCTCCAGGAGCACAGCTTTTGGAGCTGTCATCATCGGCGGTGGAGGTGGAGGAGGCGGCGGAGGAGCAACTGCCATAGGGGCTATTGATGCGGACGTTGTGGAGGAAGTGGTCTTCGAACTGGACGACTCGGAGACTTTTCTGTTGAGAGAGGGCGACGGGGAGCAGACGGAACGACCTTTTCCTTCGTCTTCGGATGCTTCGGAGGAGGATGAAGTGGACGAGATGTCGATGGAGGGCTTCTGTAATCGGAGAGTTGGAAAAAGAAAAAGAAACAGCTGAAATTAGGATACCTTCACAGTAATCTTGCCGCCTCTCCTGGAACTGGCTCTCGAGGAAGGCTTCTCTGGCACCATGGCTCCTCCTTTCTGCAGACACATCAGTTGCTTCGAAAGCATCGCCAACTGGCTCTGAATCGCTGCCATCTGATCCTCCGTCGTCATTTGTGTTCGCGTGCTCGGCATACTCAATCTGTCCTCATCGTCATCTTCGAAAGTAATCGACATTGGCACATTTAGCTTGCGGAACTCGCAGAACGAATCCTCCTCTTCGAGTACCGGCTTCTGACGAATAGGCATTCGGGTCCATTTCTCGGATCTCCGCTGGATAACTCCGTCCTCAAGATCGTCTGTCAAAAGGACTTCTTCGAGATCGTTCAAAGTGTATCTGGGTATTTTGTAGACAGCCGGTTCTCCGGGAACCTCATTCATAATTTCCCTCGCATCCTTCTTGTATTCCAACATGTTCCTGGAACTCCTCGATTGAGAGAAAATGCGAATGAGGAGCGCTCGAATCTGATTTCCGCCTAGATGATCGCGGAAGAAATGCCGCATTCGTTCGCTGTGGAAAATCATTATATCTCGAGATTGATAGGAGATATAATGATACTCCCGCAGCGTACGGTGTGCTGCTCTATTCGAGGAAACAAGCGAATTACTTTCAATAGTTCGTCGACCAGAACGGAATCTTCTAATTATTAAGCAGAAGTGTGGAACAGAACTCGTGTGTGAACTTTTTTTAAATCAATTGTGCGCAATGCTCCAATTCACCCAATCAGCCAAACTGAATTTATGTGCAGTTTGCTATTGAAGTGAGAACGTCAAAGTTCGACCATCTCTTTTAACATTGGGGAAAGCCTTCTCTTAATCCGGAGAATCTTACAATTAAGCAAGACTTCTAGATCAGAAATCACTTCAAACACTTCGTGAAACAGGAAATTCGAAAACTTCAGTCCCTTGAAAATGTGCCTGATTTAAATGTTCCGATTGGCATTTTTTCTGCTTGTTTATTTATTTATCAGTCAAAAGCGTATGCATTTCACTATAAACTCTCAAAAATCTCAAAAATCAGCTTAAAATCGACCCAAAGAAAATAAATAGGTATTATTGTTAAAATTTTTTTCGCTCACTTGGAAGAGAAATCCAAACCTAGTCCCCCGTTGGTCTCGTATCGATGGGGCGGATCCAGCCTTGCTGATTGGTTGCAGAGGCCAATCAGCGTGGTGGCCGAGTTTTCCCCTCCTCTTCCAAGGGAGCGAAAATTTTTTTAAGAATAATACAAACGCGCTTCATCGCTGCATTGGCATTGGGCATCGCTGCATCGCTGCAGCTGGATGACAGAGTCATAATATTCACGGTGTCTCCTTTCTATTATCAAATTCGAACTTTTCCTCCTATTTTGTTATGCGTTCCTTAATGCTAGCACACTCAAACAGTCTCGAACGCCTCTCTTCTCTCAAAAAACCGTTAAAAATTGCAGAAAACTAACGACATTGTGGAGATCGCGTCGACGCCGGCGCCAACTCGAAAGACGAGCTTCGTCGACCTCCCCTAATCCATTTCTCGCACTTCTTTCTCTCCAGAGACCAATAAACTTTTCGCAGTTCTTCGCCTTCTTTCCTTTCAATAGTACATGTTCTCCCCACCGGGTGGCCCCATTGGAAGTGTGTTTTCCTCTTCTCTTCATTCAAAAACTTTCTCCAAAGAGCACATGAAATCCGAGCCAGGGTGCCTCCTGTCCGCTTATTCTCGTCTTTGAAACATGTTTTCACACACACAAATCTTTGCGGTTTTCAATGGAAACATCGTCCCTATTCTTCTTCTTCTTCTTCTGTCGTTTGTGGTTAATTTCAGCGAAACATGCCATGGGGCGCACGGCGGGGAGCAGTGCCCCTCTAATTTCGTTTTCCTTCTTCTTCTTCTTTGTCGCGAATTCAGGGGTCTCATTAGAACCCCCCTTTCCTCGACCTTCAACAATCGAAGGAATTCTCCGATTTCAATGTTCTCGTTTTCTTTGTCAACCACTCGTCTCGCTCGATCTACTCTCGTGTTCACGAAAAGGAAGATTCGCCACCTCATCAGCTGCCCACTTCACGTGACCGGGCCCGACCCTTTGCCGCCTTCACTCCACTCCGGAACTATCTCGATGATTCAACCTGGTCGTGCCCGTGTCACCCCGAACCCGACCTGCCCTCGTTGACGTGGAATTGGACACTTGGAAGTGGAAGTCATCAGTCTTCGGTCGCAAGTTGCAGTTGCAAGGATCTCCCTCCTAATTCTCTGTATGCCCGATTGGGCGAGATAAAGAGTTGTTGGTCTAACTGTTTCTTGTCTATTTCTCTTCCCTCTCTCTCACGTTCTCTCACTATCTCTCTCTCTTTCGGGACATTGCATTCGCGTACCACTGAACCCACCTTTCGCGACATTCTTCCAAACGTAAGTGTGATTGACTTTCGGACAAGTCGCGTTCCACTTTCATTGTGTAAATAGGGCTCTTTTTATTTTGCCTCCCAGTGCCTAGTTTACGTGTACTAAAATCTAATCCCCCCAAATGATTCATGTGTCATATTTGTATATGTGATCTCAATTTGCTGTTAAGTTTCATAGTTTCATACTGAACCCGTTCTTTCTTCGTGTTCTTGTGTGGAACAAAGGACCGGTCCTTGTGCCGAGTTGCAACGAAATTCCTAGAAATCGATGATGCAGATCTGGAACAGTCGCACCAGAAGCTGATGGTGAAGGCGATCTTGGACGCTGAGCGGCTGTCTCAAGAAGAAATCAATGAGATGTGCAAAAAGTTCGATTCCGTCTTCATGACGCCGGTAAGCTTATAGACTTATGCAATGTTGGTCTTATGGTGAAATGACTGAATTTCGGGGACACACTGAGTTCGGTTGATTCACCGAAGAATTAACAAGAAAACGATGCATGAAGCATCCGTTACAATTTCAACTAGACATTTCGTATTTTTCGTTTTCAGGAATCTGTGAAAGTGGCAAAAGATGGTGTGGCGTGTGTCAGAGAGCTGGCGAACAGGATAGTGGTGAACGAGGCGCCGAACGGATTCGCAGTCATCAGGCCGCCGGGACAAAAACTCCTTGCGGTTTTTGAAACTCCTTCCGGTTTTTGTCTATTCCACAATGTGGCGCAGGCTGCCGAAGAAGCCTATTTCAGTGGCGCTGAACGGATTCTGATCGTTGATTTGGATGTTCATCACGGACAAGGAACACAGAGGATTTTCTATGAGGATGAGAGGTCGAAGAGCAATCAAACATCGATGAAAAAAATTTTTGTTTCAGAATTCTCTACTTCTCAATTCATCGTCACGAACACGGCCTCTTCTGGCCACATCTACGCGAATCGGATTTTGATCACATCGGGTCAGGCGCTGGGCTCGGATACACGGCAAACGTGCCGCTGAACGAGACCGGATGCGGTGATTCGGACTATCTTTCGATTCTGTTCCATGTTCTGCTTCCTCTTGCCACACAGTTCGATCCGCATTTTGTCATAGTGTCCGCCGGGTTCGATTCTCTTCTCGGCGACCCTCTAGGTGGAATGAACCTGACTTCTGATGGATATTCGCATATCATCTATCATCTCAAGTCTCTAGCTCGAGGGAAGTTGTTGATAGTACTGGAGGGGGGCTACAATCATTCAATGTCCGCGGCGGCTGCTCAAAAGTGTCTTCGAGTACTGCTGGGTCATGCTCCTCAACGGATAACGCTCAAAGACCCGCCAAAAGAAAGGTAAGCAAGTTAAAATAACACGGATATTGAATCTCCCTTCTCATTTCAGCACTGTTGCCTCATGTGTCAGCCTCGTTTCGGTTCTCCGCCATCACTGGAACTGCTTCGATTACTTCCCTTCTCGAGCGTCACTTCGATTGACGGAATGGCCAATGTAAGAGTCCACTGATTGAAAACAACGTTCAACACTTGAACTTTTCAGAATCAACTCCAAAGTTACGTAGGGCTGGATCGTACTTGAACTCGACTTTGGAGTTGATTCTGAAAAGTTCAAGTATTGAACGTTGTTTTCAATCAGCGTACGCTTACATTGGCCATTCCGTCAATCGAAGTGACGCTCGAGAAGGGAAGTAATCGAAGCAGTTCCAGTGATGGCGGAGAACCGAAACGAGGCTGACACATGAGGCAACAGTGCTGAAATGAGAAGAGAGATTCAATATCTGCGTTATTTTAACTAGTTTACCTTTCTTTTGGTGGGTCTTTCAACGTTATCCGTTGAGGAGTGAGCGATATGGATCAAAGTCAGTGATTAATTAGCATTGAGTCTCCTATTTGCGAGGAGTCGTTTCGTCGCTCACCAAGTCCAGGAGGCCAACCAACCGCCGCACAGAACTACAAGGATCACGAGTATCGCTTCTACGACCCTCGCGGACAAGACCTCTGCACCCAAAGAAGACAACGAGAAGCATCGCGAGGCATCTCCATCTGATCCTCCTCGTTGCTCTATCTCTCACTCCTTTGCCGCCTAACACTTCTTGTTTCCTATATCTATCCTCTTTGAGAATTATTTTGATACGCATTGTATAAAAAATATTTTGTGATTCTCCACCGAATCCTCCCATTGCCCTCGATTTCCCTCACAGTACCCCCTCTCACATGGGGCTTGAGGCACCTCTTATTCATCCCCCTTGCACCCCCTGCACCTCTCCGCTCTCTGTGGGTGTCGCAGCAGTGTATCGATTGAACGTCCTCTTGTTTGCGCCGATTTTCGAAAGTCGCACAGTCTCATCGTTTTTTACGTTTTAAATATGTACATTTTGCAGATGTCTGCTGAGAAACAGTGTTTCAAAAATTGGATTATTTTAGAGAATATTCTAAAGCACACGGATCATTCCACGGAACACCTTCAGTTGAGAGTGAGGCTCTTTTCCCGACCATTTTCCACTGAAAACTTTGAATTTTCAGCTAGTCAGCAAACTCTTCAATACGGAATGCCTCCGGCGGATTCAGAAGGAGCACCGGAACGTCGATCTTCAAAGGAGCTGTTATTTTGGATGGTACACTAAGAAGGGAGTGATAAAAGTTAACGATTACGTCGTTCCACTCGTTCGATTACGCAAATACTTTGAGTGAGTTGAGTTGGACACTTCTGAAAATCGATGTATTCTTGCAGATTCTTGGTCAATGTCGCCGGCGTGAAAGTGGTCGAATTGAGAGCAAGAGAGGTTTGGCAATTGAAAGACGGGAAATCGTACGAATTACGGAAAATTCACAACGACGTCATGGAAGTTCTACTTCGGAATTCGCGTTTGGAGGTGTTCACTGGAATGATCCAATTATGTCCGGAAGGATGCGAAGACTGCGGACGGCATGCACTCACCAGTCATTACTACGGACCTCTTCAGTTCAACGTTCTCGACGTTCTGTTCTCGTACGAGAGAAGCCACTTTGACACTCTAATCGTCTTGCAAGCGTAAGTATTTTCAAATATGCGATCTTTACCGTAGATTTGAGACTGTTTTCAGACTTCTCGGGAAAGTAGCCGATGAGTGTGTCAAGTCCGATTCGCGGGAGGAGTGTCTGAAGAAGATGAGGCTGCTGATCACTTCCAACGTCACGTGCGATCACCTATTAGTTATGACGACTCCCAGCAGTAACCTCCCTTATGAGATTATCCGTCAAATGTGCCGCGCGTGGAGAATCAAATTCCTCACTATCAAGATGGCCGATTCAGGTCTAAAAGAACCGGTCTCTCAGGTGTGGAAGGCGTCGAACTACTTCACCGAGCTCCGGTTCGACGCTCCCTACGAGTTCACCGCCATTGCAAAAGGTTTCCACTTGAAGGCGGTGGTATTGGATCTTGAAGAAGCCCCCAAAACTTCAAGAAGCGTGTTTGGAACGCCAAACGAGTGGCGATCGGGAGATAAGAATCTGATTGCCAACGCTAGACGTCTGTTCCCCACAAAGGAAATCATCGTTTGGAAGTACATTCCTGATGAGAACTACAAACATCGCGGGGAGTTGAGTATACAACACGTGGAAACTATGATCGACGCTGTGTGGAAGGGCCACGACAATCCCCCAGGAGACGGTTATCAGGTACAGTTAAATCCCCTGACTATCGATCGCAATAGATTGTGCGAAGGAATTACCACCTAATCTCTTACAGGTGACTCTTCGCTACTTGGTCGCACTGACGCCTACAACGTGCCAATTCGATATTCCGACGGTTTTATTGCACAACTCCCGAACCTTCTCGATCGACGTATCCCAAGAGACATCCGAATGGGTATATCCGGTACCTAGGGGATTCAACTGCTCTCGCAAGACCCTCGATCTTATTACACGCACGTTTTACATCAGAGAAGAGACGTCGGATCGTGTGCTACTCGAACTGGAAGTGATGGTGGAGAGGAACGAGCTGGAGGCGGTGAGAGGGCAGACTGCGAATCTCGACGACAACCAGCAGTTTTTGGAATACTTTTTATGATTTTATCGAAATGTTATAATTTGTTATTAAATATACTAGAAAGCATTGTAATAAATTTTATAAAAATGTTTGAAAAGGAGAATTTCTCGAAGAGAGAATAAAAAACCAGAACTTCAAACACAAGAAAACTATATTCGGTAGAAGTGGGAAATGTTTTTTCACCCAGTCGCCTAAACTTGACAAACTCGGAATGCGCGGATCCAACAGTTGCGAGTTGGTCTTCGACAACTGTGAGATTCGGAGAGTCAGGTTATGAGTGGCATCGGAAAGGGAGTCTACGTGCTGATGACTGGATTAGATTACGAGCGACTTGTGCTTTCGGGAGGTCCATTGGGACTCATGCAGGCTTGCGATATCGCCTTCGACTACGCTCACCAGAGAACCGCCTTTGGGCAGAAGATTGAAACGTTCGTGAATCAAATTTGCCGCAATGGGTCTGAGGAGCAGAAGAAGAAGTATCTCCCGAAGGTAATTTCTTCGCTCTATTATCTGGTTCTAATCAAAGTATTTAGCTCATTTCTGGAGAGCACATCGGAGCTCTGGCCATGTCGGAGGCTTTCGCCGGTTCCGATATCGTCAGTATGAAGATTCGTGCCAACAAGAAGGGAGACAAGTATGTGTTGAACGGAACCAAGTTCTGGATCACCAACGGACCGGACGCCGATGTCTACGTCGTCTACGCCAAGACAGACCCATCCAAACACCAGCACGGAATCACTTGCTTCCTCGTCGAGAGAAACACTCCCGGATTCACCCAGTCGCCTAAACTTGACAAACTCGGAATGCGCGGATCCAACAGTTGCGAGTTGATCTTCGACAACTGTGAGATTCCGGAGAGTCAGGTTATGGGAGGAATCGGAAAGGGAGTCTACGTGCTGATGACTGGATTAGATTACGAGCGACTTGTGCTTTCGGGAGGTCCATTGGGACTTATGCAGGCTGCTTGCGATATCGCCTTCGACTACGCTCACCAGAGAACGGCCTTCGGGCAGAAGATTGGAACGTTCCAGCTGCTCCAAGGAAAATTGGCTGACATGTACACCACTCTGAATGCCTCCCGCTCCTACCTCTACATGATCGCCAAGGCCGCCGACAAGGGAAATGTTTCGAACAAGGACTGCGCCGGTGTCATCCTCTACGTCGCCGAAAAGTGCACCCAGGTGTGCTTGGACGCTATCCAGATACTCGGAGGCAGCGGATACATCAACGACTACCCGGCTGGACGTCTTCTTCGTGATGCCAAGCTCTACGAAATTGGAGCTGGAGCCAGCGAGGTAAGTGATCGAAACTCCAAACAATTTTCATTTCCGTTCTTTCAGGTCCGTCGCCTTATCATCGGACGTGCTCTGAACAAGGAATACTCAAACTAAATTCCAGCTGCTCCAAAACGATCTCTCCATACATTTTTGAGCTTTTCAGATTGTGAAATTTAATTTTATGGTTTCTCCGTTTTGTGAAACTGCTACCGGTCTACTACAACTTTTCTAATAGGAATTATTGGATTGACGACATGAGTAATAAAACTATCGTATTAACTTTAGAATCTTCCGGAAAAGTTTATTCCCATCAAAAAAATAAGTCCGAAATGCGGACAGTTCAAGAAGACGGGTGAATAAGGAAACCACCTGTGGACGGTAAGAATTGATATTTTTCCTAAGCCACGTTTCGAATGGAAATGGAAACAAAAAGAAAACAATCGTCTTCATTTGTCATCATCGCCCTAATTCGGCGGAGTCGTAATATTGGGAAAACAATCCAGTCCTTGAATTGATTCGCAAATGAGTTCATTGGCGTCGAAGTTGCTCTCGAAAGCCTGGTTTCTAACTGGTTTCTTCTCCAAATAATGGCGGAAATTTCGAGTTGGAGTTTTTTTAAAAATCTGATTTTTAGAAAAATTTTCCGAAAAACGACAGGGAGTTTCCCGAATCGCAACATTTTCCGGTTTATCACACTTTCTGATGTTTCAACTGTTATCTATCAGTCAGGGTTATCACTAAGTGCAAACTTTCGATTGATAAGAGGAAATATCGTTAGGTACGCAAACAAACGGAAAAAAGTAAGAACTTTGGCGCAATCAACCACACACACACCTTCGTGTTTTGACACGAAGTTCATGCCCCACAGAGACAAGGAAATGGAACTTGTTTATGCTTTGTTTCATTGGAACAATGTGTGAGAATGACTAGATTTAGCTGGAATAGCAATTATGAAGCGATTCGATAATAGTGTAAACATTAATGAATATACAATCATAAAATTACAGACGCGCGGCGTGAGGGAAATGGGGTGACAATGATAAGTGAAACAGTCTTGGAAGACGGTCGGTCGTTTCGATCAGTGCTCTGGCTGCACTGGCGGCTCTTGCTCCTTGATTGAGGTTTTCTGTTTGTACGTCTCTCTCGCGATTTGTCTTTGGAGTTTCGTGAGCCTCTCCAGGAGTTCGTCCAATTTCTGGAATCCGAACAATGTTTGCGATTTCAGAAGAATTTCAGAATTTTCCATTTTCAAAATTTCACAGAACAGTTTCAAATAAAACGATTTCGATACCTTGTGCGTGTTGTTCACTCGAATCGTCGAATCGTTGAGCTTTCCGACATAGGGCAACAGGTCCACTGGCTGTTTGTACTCCGCCAAGTCGCGAAGGTACTGGAAACGAACTATTTAGCATGAAAAACGAATCCAAAATGCATACCTCTGCCATTTTATCACAGTCCGTATTCAATCTCTTCTGTGAGTCCTGTGTGGCCCGGATTTGCAGCTCAAGTTTCGTAATGGAGGTGGCCAAAGTGTTGAGGAGAAGGTCACCGGATTGAATTGATACGTCACCTCCGCCGCTCGA
Organism: Caenorhabditis macrosperma; assembly: GCA_963932285.1. Taxonomy (NCBI): domain Eukaryota; kingdom Metazoa; phylum Nematoda; class Chromadorea; order Rhabditida; family Rhabditidae; genus Caenorhabditis; species Caenorhabditis macrosperma. The sequence goes on from OZ010620.1 coordinate 5,738,594, forward strand.
CGACATCATTTTCGAGTCTGGAAATGGAAAAGAAGGTTTTAAGGGTGTTTTGCAACAAAACGGGAGTGAAATTGAGCAGAATCGGCGGCGAAAATTGACAAATAAAGTAGCAGTGGGCGGAAAAAAGAGGAAAGGAAAAGTCGATTATGTGGAGATTTCTAGGCCAGCGAGCGAAACGGCCACGACCGCGGGCTCCGAAAATGGAGGGAGCACAAAATTGACAGAGTTTTTCAGAATTAAAGTCAAGTTTCAGACGGAGAATCATAATTTGACGCGAATTTTTTCTAGTTAGATGCATGTTCAGAGGTTCGTAAGTTGTTTCAGCATTATGTGTTCACGTTATGACGACAGTTTCCCACATCCTGTTTGCACGATTTGTGCGGACCCGGTTGCATGTGCGCTCCTTGGAAAAATGGCGCGAAAAACGCCGTTTGAAATGGATCGAATCGTTGCAGGTGTTTTCTCTTGATGGACCTTTTCATGCAGTGCATTGTTTGCTGTTTTTTGCATTTCGTTCCTTTTTTTTTAACTATTTTCTCCAAAAATTCGATCATACCGAGACCTATTCGCCGTTTTTCGGAATGCGCGTTTAATTTCTTTGCGGTTTTTCAGAGTCGCTCTCACAAGATGGACCGAAAAAGACAATCCTCTTTGGCCTCGTCACCAGGTTCGGTGAAATCGCCACGAGTCAACTTGTCAGCTACTCGAAGTTCATTTGAAGGACAGGTTAGTGATCTTCCTTTTTTTAATCATTAACGACGAATGTTTAGGCAAGTAATCCAAATTCGGACCGACTACCATCGCCGGTCAGGCACTTCCTCCGGCTCGACGCAAAAACTCAAGAGCATATTCTTCTCAAAACATGGAACGCATTTTCCGTAGACGTCGCCGAAGCGTTCCCAACCTCAAGTTCCCGTATGTCAACCCGGAGCGATGCTACACCAACGACGAGCCGAAATATGTCATACAGCAGCTCCACTCCGTCGCCGAGAAGCAATATGTCCGAAAGCGATACTTCGCCGAGGAGGAGCAGAACCGTGTCAAGGAGCACCGCCACTGCGTCGCCGAAGTCTGGGAGTGCAACGCCGGAAAACGATCCTCCACCGATGAGGGTCGAGAATATGTCTCCAAGAAGCAGCTCAGAGACTCCAATTCCCTCACCGGCAGGAGAAGAAGGCTGTCTTGAAGGAGAGCAATTGCTCAACGAAGAGGAGTTGATTGGACCACTCAAAAACGATTAATTATCTCGGCTTTTCTATCAAATTCAAATACTCATTTTTTTCCAGTACTGTGTGATTTGTCGTCGCCGTGTTCGAGCTACCCAGCATTAAAAATTACGCCCGAAACTGAATCCATATTTTGGTTATTTTTTTTATTTGCCGTAAATAAACAAGTCAATCTAATTTTTGCTCTTCTGTTACAGTTTCATTGAATGTTAAGTTTCGGAACATTCAAGCTTTCAGAGAATTACTCTCAAACGCGTTATCAACAATGATGCGCTTTCTGAATGACTTCAACAAGGCGGACAAGTTTCGGAACATGGAGGTACGTAGAGGATCCTTTGACTCACTTCTTGAACAAAACCATTTTCCAGTTTACCCTCCAATTCTTCCTCACCGTCGACATTCTCATAACCGCTTTCATCTACTACTCGACAGTGACTCCCGGAATGCCGAAGGAAAAGATTTTCAATGCGACGTACCTCGTTTGGATGGGCCTGCTCACTATCAGCATTTTCCTGGTGAATTGCATCAGTGTTATCCATTTCGCTAAAATCCTCATTTTCTATCGCGTAAGGATCAGAAAGTATGATAAAAAAATGAAACATTTTTTTTTTTCAGATTCTTTAATTTTTCATGATCGCCGCTGCATTCTACTGGTTCAGCGCTGTCGTCATTCCACCCTTTTATGTCCTCTACTTCGCATTTGTGCTCGGTTATGTGATTCACGGATTTCTCAACCAGAAGGTAATCCAGTGCCTTCCCCAATTTCAAAAATGCAGCAATTTGAATTGTAGATGGACTGGCCCGGAAAGTGGATTGCGGAGTTTGTCGACAATTGGCAAGAAGTGAATGACAATCAGCCAGATGAGACCGTCCGTTCGCCGTTTCCATTCACCAAAGTGGCTCATGAAGTCGTCCGAAAGAACTGCACCATCGACGAAGAGTTCGCCGACGATCTATTCGAATACCACACCGCCTACGAGGACGATCTGCTCCCAGCTCTGTTCCATCCCAAGTCGCGTTCCACTTTCATTGTGTAAATAGGGCTCTTTTTATTTTGCCTCCCAGTGCCTAGTTTACGTGTACTAAAATCTAATCCCCCAAATGATTCATGTGTCATATTTGTATGTGATCTCAATTTGCTGTTAAGTTTCATAGTTTCATACTGAACCCGTTCTTTCTTCGTGTTCTTGATCATGCGTGGAACAAAGAACCGGTCCTTGCGCAGGTATCACACTATTTTTCCGCTTTCGAAGCGCTTAGCTAGCCATGTCCGTCGCTACAAGGGTGACAACCGACGAAAAAATGCACTGACAGGGACTAGGAATCCGCTCGACTACGGCCGTTCGATAAAAAGTCCTTGTCACGCCCTTTCGGCGCTTACTCACTGCACCTTTCGATGATTTTTGAAGACAAACCGAAGAATGAAACAGCAGCGGTAAGTGCAACTATCGATTTTCCGCAAAATCCGACGCTTCAGGGTCCCACTTTGGTCGGGTTCAACGAATCGCAAGAAGAGCATCGGAACACCGAATGTGCTGAACACCCGGAATCGTCGAATCGAGTAGCGAAGATCAAAGAAGCGTTCCAGAAGACCGGATTGCTCGAAAAGTGCCGAGTTGCAACGAAATTTCTAGAAATCGATGATGCCGATCTGGAACAGTCGCACCAGAAGCTGATGGTGAAGGCGATCTTGGACGCTGAGCGGCTGTCGCAAGAAGAAATCAATGAGATGTGCAAAAAGTTCGATTCCGTCTTCATGACGCCGGTAAGCTTATAGACTTATGCGATGTCGGTTTTATGCATTTATTGAGTAAAATGGCCGAATTTCGGGGACACACTGAGTTTGGTTGATTCACCGAAGAATTAACAAGAAAACGATGCATGAAGCATCCGTTACAATTTCAACTAGGCATTTCGTATTTTTCGTTTTCAGGAATCTGTGAAAGTGGCAAAAGATGGTGTGGCGTGTGTCAGAGAGCTGGCGAACAGGATAGTGGTGAACGAGGCGCCGAACGGATTCGCAGTCATCAGGCCGCCGGGACAAAAACTCCTTGCGGTTTTTGAAACTCCTTCCGGTTTTTGTCTATTCCACAATGTGGCGCCGGCTGCCGAAGAAGCCTATTTCAGTGGCGCTGAACGGATTCTGATCGTTGATTTGGATGTTCATCACGGACAAGGAACACAGAGGATTTTCTATGAGGATAAGAGGTAGAAGAGCAATCAAACATCGATGAAAAAAATTTTTGTTTCAGAATTCTCTACTTCTCAATTCATCGCCACGAACACGGCCTCTTCTGGCCACATTTACGCGAATCGGATTTCGATCACATCGGGTCCGGCGCTGGGCTCGGATATACGGCAAATGTGCCGCTGAACGAGACCGGATGCGGCGATTCAGACTATCTTTCGATTCTGTTCCATGTTCTGCTTCCTCTTGCCACACAGTTCGATCCGCATTTCGTCATAGTGTCCGCCGGATTCGATTCTCTTCTCGGCGATCCTCTAGGTGGAATGAACCTGACTCCTGATGGATATTCGCATATCATCTATCATCTCAAGTCTCTAGCTCGAGGGAAGTTGTTGATAGTACTGGAGGGGGGCTACAATCATTCAATGTCCGCGGCGGCTGCTCAAAAGTGTCTTCGAGTACTGCTGGGTCATGCTCCTCAACGGATAACGCTCAAAGACCCGCCAAAAGAAAGGTAAACTAGGGAAAATAACACGGATTTTGAATTTCCTTTCTCATTTCAGCACTGTTGCCTCGTGCGTCAGCCTCGTTTCAGTTCTCCGTCATCACTGGAACTGCTTCGATTACTTCCCTTCTCGAGCGTCACTTCGACTGACGGAATGGCCAATGTGAGTGTCCGCTGATTGAAGACAACGTTCAACACTTGAACATTTCAGAATCAACTCCAAAGTCGAGTTCAAGTACGACCCAGCCCTACGTACCCCGAATACTGGAGAAATCTTTCAAGACCAGCTCATGTCTCACTGTTTTTCAAAAGCCGATGAGATACCGGGAAATTTGGAGACGGTGATCTACTTCAATGAAGGCGACGAAGCGCATTGCAGTTTAGAAGAGGAGGACAATCATCCGGAAAAGCCGGGAAGAACACGACGGATAATGAAAATTCTGCGAGAATCCCCGTTGGCAGGCAAATGCGTCGAGAGGAATTGCACTCGAAGTGCCACTGACGAAGAGATTCGAATGGTGCACACAAAGGAAATGTTGGCTCATCTGAAGACGACGGAGACGATGAAGGATGAGGATTTGATCGAAGAGGCGGAGAGCGACTTCAACAGCATCTACTTCACGAGGGACACTCTGAAAGTCGCCAGGAATGCGGTTGGAACGGTTTTGCAGGTGAGAGAAGACCGAGTAGACTTTATTTTCAACGAGAGAGAAAAAACACATAGACCCGTAAACTAGAAACAGTTGGATAGAAAAATTCGTTTTAGTCATCTTTTTTCGCCTCGTTCTTGTCTCGAGTGACTGCGAACATCATTCGTAGGTTTTCCGGCAGGAATCCGTCGGCGGCGAGTAATCGCATGAAAAGCATTCCGTTGATGCAACCAAACACGATCGGTCCGACGAGTCCGATCATCTCGTAGTACCAGTGAAGTCCGGGAACGTTCGAGATTGCCCACCACGTCCAGAGCATTTGGGAAATGATGCGGAAGAAGAAGAAACTGACGATGTTCGAGTAGACGACTCCGCGGTAGACTTTCGGGAATTGGGTGGAGAGATCGCAGAGTTGGAGGATGGTTCGGGCGTGGAGAAATATGCTGTTGACCTCCATCAGCAGCGCCCATCCGGCTGCCAGCGTGAACCTTCCCGTGATTCCCGGAACCACGAGAGCCGCGCAAGTGACGGTGTGGTGGAGCAACAATTCGAGCATGTAACTGGTCCATTCATGCGAGAGCATGTCGATGGCATCTTGGAAGAAATATGCTGCAAATGAGAAGTTTATGCAAGCACTCTCTGTGATTTGTCTTACCGACAGAAATCAGAGGTAGTTGCGCAGCGATCGGATCGTACCATTCGATGACTTCATGGAAGATCTCGTGCGGGTGATTGAGCATCAGAATGAAATCACAGAGACCGACGAATGTGGCGTGTGCCCAGCAGATTGTCAGATTTTGAAGACGGTAACGTCTGAAATCAGAATCTAGTCTAGAAAAAAAGACTTTCGACTTACTTGAATCCTTTGAACTTGAGCCAAAAGTTCGCTTTCACATACTGTCTGGCGAGCCGAAAAATGATAGAATAGATAATAAGCGGAATGATATTGTGGGGTAGTAACAGATTGAGAAAGTGCGGGGCGTTGTACTCTGGAAGCGATGTTGACAACGGCTCCGACATGTTTCGTTATCTGAAAACTCGATCATTTCCAGAATCTACGGTGGCTCTCTGAAAACGCTGACCAGAAAGGTTTCTATCAAATTCGTTACACTGACAATTTCGGTAATAATAGTTGCTGATTGGAGCCTAGTAAAACAGAGACGTTCTCAGGAGACACGACACACGTGGAAAGAGAATGTCACGGGAATGTCGATTATTTGTGGGCGGACCGACGGGGAGTTTTTTTTTCAATAAAAGAAGGCCGAGATTCCGATTCTGACAATGCAAAGGAAATGAGGAAAGAACGAGCGGGAAATTGGATATTCGAAAGGCAGCGAGCGAGACGGCCAAATTCAGGGGAATTCGAAAATGCAGAGCCGACAAATGAATGATCTCTCCGGGATTTGGGCGGTTTCCCGCGGAGACAAAGTGCTCGCGAGACGGCTGCAATAGTGCATAGCAACGAGTGCGAACGAAACAAAAGCGGCAAAAAGGCATGAATGATTTATTTATTTCGTGCTCTTCCCGCCTTCTTGCTCTCTGCTCTCGGGCTCCGGACACTGACGAGCACAGAAACACATCTGCTCGACGCCTCAATTTTAATGAGCTCCGTGTCTCTCGCACCCTCCCGGAACATCTTCCGAACGACTCTCACAGACACACACACACACACATATTCAATCACACCCGTCTCGGTTTTTACGATGAATGGGAGAGGATAACGGAAAATGAATGGATGGACAGCGAAGTTGTCGTTCTCTTGTTCGGCCGGCGGCTCACAACTATGATGGTTTTTCGCAGTTTTGTGTTAGCAAGCGGGACAAATAGACGACTAGTAAAGAGAGAATGAGCAAGGAAACATGAGTTATTGGGCAAACAATCGAGAGGGGGGGGGGGTGTGTACTATTCGAGAGAAATGTGCCCCAGAGCCATATTTGTAGCAATATTTGCACACAAATTTATGAATATGCAAAGCGAGAGTGAATGGCGACGGTGATAAACTACTGATTGGTTCACCCGTGAGTACATAGTTCCGGTCGTAAATTGGAGATTGATCAGTTTCATCGAGAAAAAGTTCCAGAGTCTAAAAGAACATTTTCAGTCTGTCGACGAAATCTACAAAACAGACGCTGGGCAACGTAATGCATTTGTCGTCGTTAGGCCACCTGGACATCATGCATCCGCTTCGAAGTCCAGTGGATTCTGTATCTTTAACAATGTCGCCATTGCCACCAAGGTATTCACAATCTTTTAAATACAAGAAATAATTGTTTTTCCTTCAGTACGCTCAAAAAAAGTACCGTGCGAAACGGATTCTCATCCTCGACTGGGACGTTCATCACGGAAACGGCACTCAGGAGATCTTCTATGAAGACAGATCAGTGCTCTTCATGTCGCTCCATCGTCACGACAAGGGACACTTCTATCCGTTGGGAGAGCCGAAGGACTATTCCGACGTTGGAGAAGGATCAGGAGTCGGGAAGTCGGTGAATGTACCATTTAGTAATGCGCCGATGGGAGACCTCGAGTATCAGATGGCGTTCCAACGTGTCATTCTCCCAATCGCCTACCAATTCAACCCGGATCTCGTCTTCATTTCGGCTGGATTCGATGCGGCTCTCAATGATCCGTTGGGTGAATACAAAGTGAGATATCTCCGAAACTCTAGAAAAGATCCGAAACTTTTTGCAGGTCACTCCGGAAACGTTTGCTCTCATGACCTACCAACTGTCGTCTCTCGCCTCTGGACGGATAATTGCTCTTCTGGAGGGTGGCTACAACCTGAATTCCATTTCGAACAGCGCCCTCGCCGTCTGCGAAGTCCTTCAGGCTCGTGGAATGGTGCGACGACTTTGAGAAGAAAAAGAGCAATTCTGCAAGATCAGAAAGAAAATTTGCCCGTCGAGCATCCGATCGATCCGCGAAGTGCTTGGAGTTCAGCAGAAGCACTGGAGCATTCTGAAGGGATTCCAGGTGAGTCTTGTCTCGATCGCTATGTTTGTGCAGTCCATTTCTTCGGGGTCTAGGTTGTGCTCGGAAGCGTGCTCGACTCGCGCGTCGTCAATAAAAACGGAAAACCTTCGGCGGCGACGCTACGCCTGAAAACCGCCTCAGAACCCTCAAGACCCATGGAACCACGACGTGCCAGGATTGGGCGTCGTCGGCAATCGGAGAGCCTAGATGACGTCATTAGAAAGATGGAGAACATCAATTTGTGAACTTATCCATTCCATCGGGGGAGGAAGATTGTCAAAAAGAAATCCATCTCGGAGAAATTTGTTGAATAACTCGTGTTAAAGTGCTGTTACATAATAACAAAATAAATGTTCCGCAATTGCATAAGCACCGCCATAATCGAGCTCTCGAGGTTCTCATCCATCGCATTATCTTTCACGGCAAGTCCAGAACTCCTAGGTTTATGCGGGGATGTTTAACGGTTTCCGGTGATTCTCTAGACCCTTCTAGGCTATTATTTGGTTGTTTAGACCTTAGAACTTCCCAATAAGTTTCTCCTTTTCTCTGCCTAACTTCCACACTACTAACTCTTTGTTTCCTGTGCTTCTAATGTTCTGTTCTCTCGCTCTCAAACCCTTTCCCTCAATCCCCCACCCAAATCATCATTACAGGTTCTTCCCGTCGACATTGGTCTCGAAGAAATGAACGGTGATCAACCGGCGTCTCCCAATCATGCCGCTCCTGCCGCAGTCGCTGCTCCGGCTCAAAACGATCTTCAAATCTTGGACATGGGCCCAGCGCACGCCGTCGTCCCGCTCTCCTCGTGCCCTCATCTGGAGCGTGTTGCTGCTCTGCCGGCCGCCGGAATCAACGCGATGACGCCGTGCTCGGATTGCCAAGTCGGTGCGGAAGTGTGGACTTGTCTCACTTGTTATCAGGTAACATTATCATCGGCTATAGCGTCAGGACGGCGCTCGCTGGTCTCGGAAAAGAATTCTTTTTCTGTAGCATTTTAAATACATAGTTTATTGTTTGACCTGTTTTTCGACACCTTTTCCGGTATTTTTGCTTCTAAAAAGCGATCTGTAAGCTATAATTTCCAACAACAATCGGTGAAAAACGTGCAAAAAAACTATAAGTTTCCAAAAATTAATTAAAAAGTTTAAGCAATGTTTTTTTCAGTACAACTGCGGCCGCTTCGTCAACGAGCACGCCCTCATGCACCACCTCACGTCGGGGCACCCAATGGCTCTCTCGATGGCCGATCTCTCGGTCTGGTGCTATCCGTGCGAGTCGTACGTCCACAACCCTGTGCTCATCCCTGCCAAATCTTCCGCTCACGAGAGCAAGTTTGGCGAACGTTTGCCATAACTCTAATCTTTTAAAATATAATATTTACAACGTTTACAAAACAGTCCTTGTGATTCCAACCACACCTTTTCTTGTCAAAACGCCCTTCTCGTCTCAATAAACGGTCTACGCTTGAAAAATGATTGAAGAAACTCGAAACTTAAGAAAAGGACAGTTCAATTCAGAAATTATGATTAGAAGGAGAGGAATAACAGCTGAGATTCTTGCGAAAAGGGAAAGTAAAACAAAAAAGAAAGAGCAAAGAGAAAGAGAGAGATTATCAAGTAAAAGAGGAAAGCACGAACTAGAGGGTAGAACAAAAAATAATCCCTGATGATAATATTGATAATAATTACAAATAAAGTGCGAGAAAAGATAAGGAATCACAGCTACTCGTCCCACGTGGCATTCACATCATCGTCATCGCCGTTTTCCTCTTGCTCCGAGAACGACGCGTCGCCGTGGAAACCACGGAACCGGTCACGGAGAGCGGCTTCGAATGAGGAGACTGCCCGTTTCTGATGACGAATCACGCCCGATGGGGAGCCGCCGGGTGATCTGAAAAGGAGCGTTGTGAGAGAGCAGACAGGGAACGTCTTACCGGACTGTCTTCTTAAGCAGACTTCTTCCGTTGGCGATGTCAGTGAGGTATGGCCGACTCGACACAATCGTCTCGGCAGCTGGAAGAGACTTCGGAGCGGGTTTCTTCGATGCTGGTTTCGATGGAGTGTTGTGTGACGTCTCCTGGAGCACAGCTTTTGGAGCTATCATCATCGGTGGTGGAGGTGGAGGAGGCGGCGGAGGAGCAGCTGCCATAGGGGCTATTGATGCGGACGTTGTGGAGGAAGTGGTCTTCGAACTGGACGACTCGGAGACTTTTCTGTTGAGAGAGGGCGACGGGGAGCAGACGGAACGACCTTTTCCTTCGTCTTCGGATGCTTCGGAGGAGGATGAAGTGGAGGAGATGTCGATGGAGGGCTTCTGTAATCGGAGAGTTGGAAAAAGAAAAAAAAACAGCTGAAATTAGGATACCTTCACAGTAATCTTGCCGCCTCTCCTGGAACTGGCTCTCGAGGAAGGCTTCTCTGGCACCATGGCTCCTCCTTTCTGCAGACACATCAGTTGCTTCGAAAGCATCGCCAACTGGCTCTGAATCGCTGCCATCTGATCCTCCGTCGTCATTTGTGTTCGCGTGCTCGGCATACTCAATCTGTCCTCATCGTCATCTTCGAAAGTAATCGACATTGGCACATTTAGCTTGCGGAACTCGCAGAACGAATCCTCCTCTTCGAGCACCGGCTTCTGACGAATAGGCATTCGGGCCCATTTCTCGGATCTCCGCTGGATAACTCCGTCCTCAAGATCATCTGTCAAAAGGACTTCTTCGAGATCGTTCAAAGTGTATCTGGGTATTTTGTAGACACTCGGTTCTCCGGGAACCTCATTCATAATTTCCCTCGCATCTTTCTTGTATTCCAACATGTTCCTGGAACTCCTCGATTGAGAGAAAATGCGAATGAGGAGCGCTCGAATCTGATTTCCGCCCAGATGATCGCGGAAAAAATGTCGCATTCGTTCGCCGCTTTCACGGATTCGGTGACGCTGAAGATGATAACCAGAGAACTTTTATTTCGGAAAGCAACTACTCACCATGATCTCCATCTCGTCCATCACAATTTGCAGCAAAATCTCAACTCCCGTAGTTGTGTTGACGACGGCAAGCTCGTTCTGAAGCCGTTGACGTGCTATTGCGATCTGAACACAGCAATGTTGAATTCTGGAATTGATCGGTGAAGGAATAAAATGACCTACATCTTGGAGAGTATTCTGATTTTGTGAACTCTTGTCGTCGTCCTCATCGTAAATCGTCTTCTTGCTCTGCGGTCCTGTCACTAAAATTGTTGCTCTACGTTTCTTCAGCGGTGTTTCTGACATTCTCCTGAAATATTCGGATGTGAAGTAGGAGAAGTATAAGAAAAGGAGAAGGAGAAACATTCGGAGCAAGAATATGACAGTTGTGGGTACAGAAAATCGTCAAAACCGCATAAAGCTGTGCGCGCACGTGCATATTTAAAATCCGCGCGATGGACGATAGAGCGCGCTTTCTCCCGGCTGTGTGTAAACGGGGCGTTTTGTTAAAAGTGTTTTTTGAAATAAATTGCACGAAAAACTTCCTTAAAAGCTGGAAAATGTTTGAAATTGCCAAGAAAAAATGAGCAAGATCAGAATATTCCAAAAAAGAACACAAAAACAAGTGTTCGCTGTGCGCGTTGCGAGACCCGTGGACAAATTGAGTGCTGCGCCTTTAATGACAACTGTCATATTTGCCGAACGGACCACTAATCAAAGGTAATCAGGGACGGATCTGACCTAAAACACAATGATAAGAAATTGGAGAAAGTAGATAAGAATCTTAACTTGAAATTGATACGATTTGTTTCCGTTCCGGCTGTGTTATGTAATAAAGACTACGGTAACTGCTCAATCTTATCTGACTTTAACAAAACAGAGATTAAAAGATGAGCGTCTGTTGATATCTCTCAAAAACAATCACCATGTGTTGTTCATTTATCAACCGATCGTTTTGTTGTAACAATTTCCCCAGTGGCAAGTCTCAAACAAACACGTAACATCTCGACAAACCATGGCGAAATTGTCGATTTTTCTCCTCCTTGCCGTTGCTATTTCGGCGATTTCTGCGTTGCGATGCTACGAAGGAACTGTCGCCGGACTTGAGAGCAACGCTCAGACACCGAAAAAGGCGAGTTTCGGATGGGGGAATTTAGCCAAATTGTTAGTATGAATTCAGCAGCGTTAAATTAAACGCTTTTTCCAAATGCCGATTATCTTAAACAAAGTCGTTGAAACAGAAGAATAATTTAATGGCGAAAAATCACAGGTTTCCAGCATTTTCTCATGAAGAATTAGGTAATTTTCGTGAAAATGTTGGAAGTATTGTACGAAAAAAAAACAAAGCGGTTGGTTTCCGTTTGACTAGTCACGACTGTTTTAAACATTTCTATGTGAAATATGATGAATTTTATGATAAAAAGAGCAAATTCAAAAATGATCCAAAACAAAAATTGAATTGAAGGAATGCGGCGGAATGTCGAACTATTGCATCCAGCGTATCGATAAGAAACGCGGCGAAATGAGGTTCGTGTGTGCTGCATGAGCTCTCTTCGTATTTGTGTAATCCTTTTGCGGAGAGTTTCTGAACACTTCCCCCCATCTGTTTGCTCACATCGTTCAGTCGGCTTCCGCGTGTGTGTGCTTTCCGCGTCATGATGATTACACTTATCCCCTCCGTTTCAGACGCGAATGCAGCTCGTGGAGCGATGAGCACAGTATGGAGGAGAAGTGTCCGGTAGGGAGTAGTGGGCCCTTGGGTCTCTCGGTTTCAGAGATCGTCTCTCGGTTTCAGATGACTGGATGCCACTTCCAAACGAAGGACTCCACCTTCTGCTGCTGTCAATTCGATGAGTGCAACGAGTGGAAGGGAGAGTGAGTGTCAGCTGTCTCCGGTTGTTATACCCGCCTTTCAGTGGAACAGAGTTCAAGGCCGGCGAGACTGCAGTCGTCTCGAAAACCGTCCCATCCGCCCCGAAGCTCTCTGACGTCATCATGCCAACTGCCGCCTCTCGTAAGAATGTTCGTATGTCTTCTGGGCGTAGGATTGACTTTTAGACAGGGAAACTGAGAATGTCAGGTTAAAGAGTTCTGAGAATGGAATATGATCCCCTAACGCTGCCAGAGAATAATTATATCTCGAGATTGATAAGAGATTTCCAAAAAATTGTCAACAGCAAGCTTATAGTCCCAGTTATTATCACAAGTTTTCCGTTGACAACTCTTTGATATCTCTTATCAGTCTCGAGATATGCTGATTCTTCTGCAGCGTTCGGGGTGCCGCTCTATTCGAGGAAACATGGTAATTACTTTCAATATTTCGCCGACCAAAAGAATCTTCTGATTATTAAGCAAAAGTGTGGAACAAAACTCGTGTGTGAACTTTTGTCAGAAGCGTATAAATTTCACTATAAACTCTCAAAATAAGCTTAAAATTGATCCAAAAGAAACAAATAGATGCAAACGCGCTCCGCCGCTGCATTGTTCTCTGCTTCTCTATTATTCGCACGCTGTTTCGTTTATTCAGTTTGAAACAGTTCGAGAAATTTGGAGACGCGGACATGAATTACGCAGGGGGGAATTTCAAATTAAAAGCTTAATGTGATAGAGTCAAAACGTGCTGGTTGCATTGAATGTGCGTGGTTCGAAGGTGACAATGAATTTTTAAAAATCGCTGTTTCTGGAACTGGAGGAGATGTGCAGTGAGTAGGAAACAAAGCTAGTAAGTGGAGCAATTTATTTGGAAGTTTCCTCTATTTTTAAAAAAGCTGTTTCGGATTTCCCACTCACTAGCTAGGACAGAGTGTTGATAATCACCGTTTCTCCTTTCCACTGTCAAATTCGAACTTTGCCTCATCTCTTGTTACTCTTTTCATAACTATATCACCCTGAAACAGTCCCGAATGCCTCTCTCCCTCCAAAAACCGTTCGAAATTGCAGAAAACTAACGAAGTTGTGGAGATCCCGTCGACGCCGGCGCCAACTCGAAAGACGAGCTTCGTCGACCTCCCCTAATCCATTTCTCGCACTTTTTCCCTCTCCAGAGACCAATAAACTTTTCGCAGTTCGTTTTCTTCTCGCCTTCTTTCCTTTCAATAGTACGTGTTCCCGGGTGGCCAAGTGTCTTTTTCTCCTTCTCTTCATTCAAAAAATCCAAAGAGCACACGAAATCCGAGCCGGTGCCTCCTGTCCGCTTATTCTCGTCTTTGAAACATGTTTTCACACACAAATCTTTGCGGTTTTCAATGGAAACAGCGTCCCTATTCTTCTTCTGTCGTTTGTGGTTAATTCCAGCGAAACATGCCATGGGGCGCACGGCGGGGAGCCGTCCAATTTCGTTCTTCTTCTCCTTCTTCGAAACGTAAGTGTGATTGACTTTCGGACGGAGAGCCTCCCCAATTGAATTAGTTTTCGCCCTTCTCCAGGAGAGCTCCACGTCACGAAGAAGTATAGAGTATTGAGGAAGCAGTTGTCACTTTCATATACTACAAGTGGATGAATGAAAACAGAGAGAGTGAGAGAGGTGGAGAGAAAGAGAGAAAGAGAGAGAGAGAGAGGGAGAACAAGTGAGCAGAGAGAGAGAGCAAGTTGTTTAGTATTTATGAGAATCTCGAAATTAATGGAACGGACTTTTCTTTTGTAGCCATCGTCTATATAGTTTTTCCTCCTTTGAAACTTGCCTTCTTCCCCCCTCTCACTTTCGCATTCATTCGTTACGGATTCTCGTTTTGAGACACACTCCATTGAAAACATTCATTTTGATTTGTGAATTATCAGGCTCACAAAGGTTCTTGTGGTTTTTAGTGTACACGGAGAAACAGTAGTATTGAATTCACCCCACAAATGACGATTTTGACGAGAAAAACGAGACACAACTCTAAACGACTGTTACAGTAAAGGGATTAACATTTAATTTCTGATAAATGTTCAATATGTATATTTGAATCACTTTTTTTTCCAAAAACTTGGTATCCGGTCGACTTTCATACGGATTTTTCGGTAAAACGAATTGAATTGGCCTGGAAAACCTCTTCTCGCGAGATCTCGTCAAAATCTTCATTTTGGATACATCCGATAGTAGGTCTTTTCTTTCCCTAAACACCTTTCTCTGTTTCCACTTCTGCTCGTTATTCCCTAATGCACTGATTTAGCCCAACCTGTTTCAAAACGTATGCTGAAATGGTTTTGCGACAGGGGGTTTTTCTCGGAAATCTGTCTGAAAGCCTTTTTGCAATGTTGCAAAACAGCGAGAAAGGTTTCACATGAGGAGCATTCGCAGAGGTTCTTGTGGCTTTTAGTGTACCTCGAGGAACAGTAGATACGCCGTGAAGAGGGCTCTGTCACTGGTCACCACGCCATGTTCCCTGTTTCAAGTTGTGCTCATAACATTGTCCCGTAGGTGTGCTACTAATGTTTTCTACGTTTATGGTGGAAAACCCCGGAACTAAAAAACCAAGAATCGGCAATTCCTCTTAATACAAGGAATACGAGGTGGCGGCTCTTTCCGTTTTCTCTTGTGTTGTCAGTGATCTAATTCTGCATACTCACGGATCTTTGCCGCTTGCACTTCTACCAGACAGATTTATTGGTAATTGGATTCAGTGGTCTGATTTCTAATCACCAACCAAAAGCCACATCCCCATCTGATTATATTCGTATCTTGAGAAACAGTAGATGAAGAAAAGAGAAAAGTTGGAAAACAGTTGGAAAACCCATGTTTCGTGGCGTTTGCCCTCCTAATGAAAAGTACGAAAATGGGCGGAACCCGGCAAATGTCGACTGAAAACAGACCTCCTAGAGATCTACTGACAACTCAATCTCGATCGGGAAAACAGAAAATGCTGAATAAATAATCAACAGCCCATAGTAGCCACAATATGGTCATTTTTGAAAATATGTCTTCTGAACAGTGTATTTCATGCAATATACGCAAAAGTTTGCCCAATTTGCGGAAAAAAATGTTCTGCCGCAAGAAATCTGTTTTTCAAACTTTTTTCCCAAGTCTCGAACAAAAACTTTCTTAAGCGAGGAGAAAACTTTTCCTGATATTTGTTTTCTTCTACCTATCAGATAAGCGAACGTTTCGAATTGTCAGTCACTTGATATTGCCATCTCGAGAAACACTTTGATACCGATTGTTCCTATCGTCTCGTTCAGACATCTTCAAACTCTTCAAGTTTCCATTTGCCTTCAATTTGGGGCTTTCTTGACTCCACGTAGACCCCCTTTTCTATTTAAAACTTATGACTCTGCTTCGCTGATTATCGAGTTAGGCGTTGTCCCGATCATATATCAACTGCCGTGAACTTTACGAGTATGCACTTTTTGTGAGACGTGAGCGGAAACGGATCATTGTGACTCCCTCGGCTTCTCTTCCAATCACTATTCTGTCGTTAAAGGGACCATTTCATTTGCAATCTACCTATTGAACCAGTACATAGCAGAGTATTCAAACCTCTTCTTCCGAAGACTTTGTCCCAATTGTACTCGATTGGAATTTTCTTTTTTCACATCAATTTCTCAATAAGCCTCAGAAAACCTCACAAACATATCCGCCTCTTCTCCTCTCAACTACTAGTTGTTATTATCAACCGCAGGTGCTCGTTATCGAGTTGCTATGCGCTGTCCTCTTGGGGCTAACACCCAGTTTCCGCTTCATTCGCTCGTATTTCTCGTGTTAGAAGTCTCAGTTGGTTTTAATCAATTCAATCTCTTTATCTCTATCTCTCTTCTAGTTGCTCGACAACGTAAGTCACAGACGACCTATTGATCTACTACCAGAAACAGAGAACTTGTGTCTTTCGTGAAAGTATTATCCTGTTTTCAGATCATCTTGAGAAACTAATCAAACAGATTCCCTTCTTTTGAATGTCCTCATTATCACTGTGCGTATTCATAATCAAGCCAAAGTGCTCTCAAGATACGATGAAATCTCTTGTTACTCGTAAACTCGCTCAACTGCCTCCATGTGATTTCAATCGGAAACTCTTTCGTTTTCCTCTCGCCAATGAGTGCTTGATTAGTTTTGCATGCCAAGAACCTCTGTGAGTACTTTTCAAGATGATGTTGCTGTTTCTCGACTATTATCAGATATTCTGTTTCTCTCTTTTTTAGCTGATCTGCCAACGGTCCTTAATTTACAGTGAACGTGTGCAAATGACGTCGAATTCCAGTGATTTTCTCATGAATGTGCATTCTAGATAATGCATTTTGTTGTTGAGTTCAGAGTTCCATTGGATAGTGGACACGTTCACTGACGACATTCAATCCCAATTATTTCATCGAATCCGAGAAACAGGTGATTTCTGAAAGTCCATGAAGTCACCCACTTTTTCACCCACTTTTTCAGTTACTGCTTGTTTTGAGAATTTCCGAAATATTCACTGGTTTGTATTAAGAACACGGCTGCCTACGGATGAGATGAATCTGTGACACAAAAAAAAACAAGAATTTTGAGCAATGAAACTTGGAAAATGATGAGACAATATTCGATATAGAATGGAGTTCAATCGACAGATTTATCGATGATGTTACATTCCATAAGATCCTTTTAACATCCCCAAAAGTGTCCGAAACTGTTAAGGATACACTGAAACAGTAGTCCACGCTATTGCTCTTCATTTGAAGATTTGGGAAAGAGCAAGACGATTGAGCCAGGGGACTTGTGAACTGATTAGACAAGATCCTTCATAGAATGATCTACAATTGGCCGTTTGATGGGTCTATCCGTGAACAATACCGTCTGTAGAATGTGCTGCTGGAGATTGTTGAGGGTGTCGTGAAACCGTAGTCCCCCTCCCAAAGATCGCCGCCTCATCATCGGAATGATCCATCATGAAGGCAACTTCTTTTGTCTCCCATAATTAATGCCCTCTGCCCCTCGGAAATGTATCTGCTGCTCGTTTTCCGGGTGAGCCCCTCTCTCTCTCTCCAACTCATTTCCATACCCTTTCCTGTTTCTGCCTCTCCTCTTTTTCGCCCGTCACAACATATGTTTATGTGTGCATGTATATCCGTTTTCTTTGCCGATAATTCAATTCTGGAAAAGGAGAAGAAGAAGTCGCTTCGGAAGAAGACGAAGGAGAAGACGGCGAAGGAGTGCCCCCCCCCCCGGTTCCCTTCCGTTCACTGATAGAGATGAATGTGTCTTATTTCCGGTTTTTGGACTCGAGCAGCTTCGAAAAAAAACACATGTCTCTCTCTCTCTCTCCCTGTCTCCCTGGTGTGACACTTCACAAGATTTCCGAAGGGACGACGGGCATAAGCGATTGAGCCGCGCGTGTTGACACACAGAAGAAGAAGACCACTTTGAAACGTTGACTTGTTTTCCCCTTAACTACTCAAGTTTTGTCCCACACACTTTTAGAATTTGTTCTGCAGTGATAGACTTTTCGATACTGGTAACTGATTCTGTTCTCATTTGTGGAGCATATTCGTTGAATAGTAGAAGTAAAGGTGATAAGGAAGTCAGGGAATCCCCCTCTCTTTACATGATAAGAGGTCTTGTTATAATACCGCGGTAAAATAGGCGGGAACAACTCCACAAAAAGGCTACCTGCGTTAACTTCCAGATGTTGAGACATTTTGTCTGAAAGTGCTCTACAACCCCCAATTAGAGACAAAATATCTCGAAAACTGAAGTATCAGAAAAACTAATTAAACTTGCGTCCTTCTGCTAATTGAGCCCAAGGCCTCAATTTTTCTGGTGAAACCTCCCATTGTTAACCTGAAACCTGTGCTCTACAACGCTGTTTCAAAGCGAACCTTTCTGAGAGTTGTATCTAGTTTCACTATTATCTGGGGTTTCTCCAAAGTTGTCTCTATTTCTTGAAATTCTCATTTTCCAATGTTTTGTGAAGGATGAGCTTTGAGAGGATCGGTTATCGTAAGATTTCAAAGAAGTAAATGCTGGCCCCGAGGAGAGAGTTTCGGAGCTCGAATGCTCTGTGATTCCGCTCCCATTCCCCCCGTTCCGATGTTTCTTGGTGTCCAAGTTTCCTTTGAGAACTCTGGTAGTTTGATCGGATTAGGAATCAGTTTAGTTTTTTTTCTCGCGATCCCATTTTGTCCATGCTCCCGGAACATGGAAAACTTGCATGTTTATCCTTGAAAATAGGTTCAAATGTGCATAAAACAACAGATTTTCCAAGTACCTGGCATTCGGAATTGTTCCTCACTGTGATGACTGCAGCTCCTTTTCCGTCTTCTGTTGCACCAATACTATCGGATGCCATCGAAATGGCCTCGAGGAGAGCTCTGCCGGAGAATCATTATATCTCG
Source organism: Caenorhabditis macrosperma (assembly GCA_963932285.1). Taxonomy (NCBI): domain Eukaryota; kingdom Metazoa; phylum Nematoda; class Chromadorea; order Rhabditida; family Rhabditidae; genus Caenorhabditis; species Caenorhabditis macrosperma. Next base: position 5,757,377 of record OZ010620.1, read on the forward strand.
AGATTGATAAGAGATATCAAAAAGTTGACAACAGCAAACTTGTAGATCATAACTAATACTATGAGTTTGCCGTTGACAACTTTTTGATATCTCTTATCAATTTCGAGATTTAATGATTCTCCGGCAGAGCTCTCTTCGGGGCCATTTCTGATAGTCGCTGATGTTCCATTTTGATTTGCTATTTATTCAATATTTCAAAAATCTGGGAACCTGCGCAAATGCGCTCCGCTGGACTCGTGTTGGTCTCGCCACGACTATTGTCTCTGTTGTTACTGTGATGATTTCTATTATTTCAAAGTTTCACACAACGTTCTGTAGAATACTTCCATGAATGTAGAATAGAAGAGAAATGATTCCAGTAGGTTCTATTTTTTGCGAATGTAATTTTCCGTCTATTACCAGCACTAAACAATTGAGATTGAGGAACGTTCCCGCCGCATTGAACATTAGTTGAAACCGATAAGTGAGGGAAGGAGTTCATTGTATATGTACATACATGCATCTAATATTCGGAAGTGATTCTTGATTTCCCCCCGTTTCCTCTTCTGAATGCTTAACATCATCTGATCAATATGTACAACTTCTCTTATTTAACTTGCTTGATTCTCCCTTTTGAACAATTCTTTGAAAGAAATGTGTACCTTTGTCACAATCTGAACAACAGAAACTGATTCTATTCCAATTCCATGGTTGGTGTCTTCAAGTCTTCCGATTGTCTTCGGCTGCAAAATTGAGAAGTCCATGCGTCACTACTGCCCGTACTTTTTCTCCCCCTCCCCGTTGTTTTCGTTCCGTTTGTAAGTATCCTCTCCTTTCATTTCCCTCTTTCCAGCCCCCACTTCTCCCCCAAATGCCCAGTGTGCTAACGTCGGCAGTGTTGGGCAAGACGGCAGAAGAGCGCGAACTCCAAATATGCCGCCTCGGATGGTCGTTGCTTCTTTTGTGGCTCATAATGATCATTTACATGACAAAGGTGGGCGTGCGAAAGAAACACTTTGAATGGTCGTATCGTTTGAAGGAAATTTGGTTCGGAGAGACATCGATTGGATTGGAGGAGGAACGGCTGATAAGGAGGAGGAAACGATCAGTGTACAGTGACGATTAGGAGGACAGCAAGTGAGTTGTTTTCCGTTTCAATCGATTAGCATGTGAATACTCATAATGATATTCCAGTAGCCTGTGTTAATTGAATGGTACATAGAGGAGAATCTCTGAATCTTTCTTATACTAAAAGGGAAAGGATGTGTGTCTGTCTGTCTGTCTGTGGGTTTCTTTGTCCACAGCCGTTTCTCAGCCGCTACTGGACCGTTTCAGCCCATTTTTGACACAGAGGTCAGAAGTATTGACCGCAAGGTGCACGTAAATTTTCTAAGCGATCCGTCAACTTTTACGGCTTCTGGACCGTTTTTTGTGTGTTTCCTCCTTTAATTGCGCCTCTGGGAAGAATCGACTCGCCTATCTTCCCAGAGGCAGGTTGGGTAGAAGGGGACGGAAAACACTGCATAGCCCAGGCTGAGAGGCGGCGTTAGCCGCCTCGATTGGCCTGGTCTTTACTATTATTAAAGGACAAATTCTGTCTGTCTGTATGTCCGTCTGTTTGTCCGCAGCCTTTTCTCAGCGCCTACTGGACCGATTTGGACCGTTTTTGGACAGACGGGTCAGAAATGTTGGCCCGATGATGCACAAAAATTTTCTAAGCGATCCGTCAACTTTTACGGCTTCTGGACTGTTTTCAGTGTATTTTCCCTCTTAATTGCGCCTCTGGGAAGGTTGCGTCGACTCGACTCGCCTTTCTTCCCAGAGGCAGGTTTGGTACTGCAGAGTCCAGCCAGAGAGGCGGCGTTAGCCGCCTCGAATTGGCTGGTTCTCTTGAATGCTCAATGTCTACCTGCAAGCGTCTGTGAATCACAGATCAGAGTTCAGAGATACAGGAAATCACTGTTTCTGGACTAACTTCAGGTGTTGGACAACATGTGTCGCAAACCGATTGGAACAAGGGACACGAGGAAACTGTCTCAAAATGTTTAAAAATCGGACAAACCGAAACGGAACCGGGGACAAATGGTGTTTGAAACTGAGAAATTGTCGAAAAACAAAATAGAGCTTTTTGAAATGTTATAGAATTTTGCAGAAAAACGGAAAATTCAAAGAATGCAATTTCGGAAAAATAAATGTTTCCATCTTTTTGCAAAGTTCTGTTATATTTCACAACATTAGTGTCAAGCCCGAAATCGTTGAAAAATGATAAAATTTCACTCACTCATCTAATTTTGTTCAAAAATTTCTCAGTTTCAAACATCATTTCTCTCTGGTTCCGTATCGGTTTGCCCGATTTCTTTATTTTTTGGCTAAGTTTCCATTTGTCCCTGTTTCCAATCGACTTTCGACACCTTTTGTTCAACACCCTGTTTTGGACGGTGAGATCGTGGCTTCTTTCCAAAAGTCATGCATATCACAGATACAAAGGATTTCACTGATCTACTCAGACATCGAGTAATCCTCAAACCTTATTGCTGTACCTGAGCTCAAAATTGGTTTGAAAGTATGTCGTTAAAATCGTTAAAATCGGGAAAATCGACGTTCTCGACATTATGGCGATAGCGGTTCTCTCAGCGATCTCTATCATAAATATAACTAAACACTCTTCATAACTGTCGTGAAATGTCGAGAATGTCGATTTTCGCGACATTCAAGACACTGCTTGGATAAGAAGAATTACGGTTTCTGTTCAGCATAAAATAAGCAGTGCAGTTGGAAACAGTAATAAACGAAATTATTCCGCCTTCAAGAACTCTGTTTCCTCCTCTAGAACCTGATAATTTGTGAGTTCTTTTGTCGTGTAAACTCTCCATTTTCCAGTTCACTCCTCACACTTTCATGGCCAGTTGGCTCGTGGCTCAAAACAAAGAGAGAGAGTGTCTTTTGTGGGGAACAAAAGGGGAGAAGGCGGCGTATAATTGGAGGTACAAACGCCTCCTGGCAACACGGGGAGGAGGTGTTTGTTCTTGTGTCGTCGCCCCCTCCTACCCATTCTCCTATTTCCTCATTTCAGTCCTCCAAGCCAGTATCTCTTCGTTTTCCCCTCTCCCAGAAACCCCATTGAATATTCCAGGTGTCGACTGAGAGAGGGCCCGCCTCGAATGCAGCAACAAGTTATCACGCAATCCCCTCCCGTCTTCTCATGAATTCTTATTTCCTGCCAACCACCACCACACCACGAAACCTCCCCTCCTCCTCCTCCTCCTTCTTCTTCTGACCACAACTTCTCAAAATGATTACTGACAACTTTTGCGATCGGCTCTACGTCGGCGGATTCTCGACGAACTTGAGCAGTGAGCAGATTCGGGTGAGTGGATGAAATTGGATAGGAAGAAGAAGCGGCAGGTAACATGAGGACGACGCAATAAATTATGGGGGGGCTCTCGAAGATTACTTTTATATTGATTCCGGTTATGGAATGGGCTGGGAGAGAAAGACAGAGAGTGATCAGAAGGTCGCTGACTCAAAAAGTCAGATGTTTGAGATAGGAGTTTCAGTCAGAAAAACACACATGATAGTGACCATAGGCTAGCGATCCTATTGTGACCGAAAAAGTTCTTCGTTTCCCATGTATTTCCTGGAATGTGGCGCATTGGGTCTCGCCACGACGCGCGAAGACGCACAGGTTACTGTTTCACTCATTTCAGCTGTGTCGAATTTTTTTTTTCTCGCAGTTTCGCAATGATTCTTCTTTTTTCCCGGGTTTGTTATATTTTTGTGACAAATTTGTCATACTTTTACAAGAACAATGTAAAAAACCCGAAAAAAGAAAAGTCATTGCAAAATTGCGAGAAAAACAAATTCGACACAGCTGAAATTAGTGATACAGTAACCTTTGCGCATTCTCGCGTCGTGGCGAGACCCAATGCACCACATTCCAGGAAATATATAATAATAGGGTTAAAAGTGAAGACACCACACACATTAAACAAGAAAAGTTCTATGGAGCACGATTGAATTGCTTCATAAGTTCTCGAGGATCCTGAGAAAGTGGACATTCGGAAGAGTCATAAGATACAATTGTGCTTTTCGGTTTCCGAACGAACACATATCTTTCCATCTAATAATCCGAATCATTTCTCGTATGTGAAGGTCTGCTGAATGTGACAGAAAACGAGGATGCAGAAGAGCCACGAGATATACAATTGTGCATTACTGTTTCCGAACGAACACATATCTTTTCAAATGATAATCAGAATAGCTGAAGGATAATTTTGTAGCTGTTTCATTCTGTTTTGAACCGATGCTGACAGTGTTGATGAGAATAGTCATCGGACGCATTGTGAAAGGACCTTCTCGTGAAATAAGCTCCACAAGTTTTGATTTTCTGAGAATCTGAGGATTCAGCAGAGTCACGAGATACAATTGTGCACTTCTGTTTCCGAACAAACACATATATTTCCAACTATTAATCAGAAGTGTTGTGTGATCATATTTAGAAATGATGACTGACAGTGTTGGTAATGGCGACTAGACCACTTGGAGCCTGATGAAGTCAACAGGGTCTCCCAATTTCGCATATTTTAAATCTCGTTGAGATCAAATAGGGGAGCGAGACCAACTTGTCTCACTTCCGTCTCCCCCTTGTGATATTTGACAACGCCATTTCTGCCTCCCCATATATATTGCGATTGTCCCGACATGCGCGTTTGGGGCGTGGTTTCGCAGAAATGAAGAAAATTTTGTCCCAAAAATGGGCGGAGTTTTGTCCCGCAAAATGTCCCCCCGAATGTCCCTTGGAAATGAGGGCCGCGTAGCGGCCTGAACAGCAGCGAGCGAAGCTCGCTGAGCCCCGCAGGGCTGGGGAATTCGGGCCGAAGGCCAAGAATTCCCTAGTCGATTCGTCCAAATGCCGTTGGCAAATGTACTAGTCTCTCGGCGATTAACACAAAAAGCAATTTCGTCGAAAACCAATGTACGTTTACGACTATGTGCTTTGGTTACGTATGATTGGAAATACCCCCAAGGAGCGGGGGAAAAAGGCATTGGAACAGAACATGATCTCTTTCAGGCACTGATTGCTCAGTCGGCTGCTCCATTCGAGGTGAGCATCGAAATAGTGGAGAACGGATCGAGGAAGCACCGCGGATTCGCATTCGTCCAGTGCCGCAACCCGAGTGAAGCGAACGCGTTGCTCGCCAGATTCTCAACGGTGAGGGAGCGATTTGGCGGAATAGGTACCAGAGGAGACCACGATTGTAATGAAATTTCAGAAATGACTGATGAGGTGACTTTGAAACAGAAAACATAGTGAGCAGGCAGGTTTTCGACACTTTCCACACTGAAAACTTTATGTTCCCAACTGATTTTATTTAGCTGGAGAGCTTTTATTTCTGCTCACCTACTTTGATTCGTCGAGATACCATCAGATTCCTCAGATTCATCGTTTCCCCCCATCCGATTCTGATCTCTTGTCCAATCGCTGAACCCTTCCATTTTCAGCTCTTCACTAAAGTGAATTTCGCGAAGAAAGAGCCAAAACCGGCGGAGACCATCATGAGCAATGTGAGCTTCCTTCTTCCGCCTCTTTCACCAACTTCCCTCTTCCAGATCTCAAATGTGTTCGTGCGTGGAATATCTCGTGAAATGTCCGACACTGAGCTGCATCAGGCGTTCGGCGGAGTCTCCGATGGGGTTGTTCAGTGCCACGTGGCCGACGGATACGGATTCGTTCTGTTCGACACGAGGGGCAATGCGCAGAAGAAGATCGCCGAGATGGACGGGACGACGTTGAATGGGAAGAAGATATCGGTGACATGGGCACGGCCGGATACCGGCGGAAGGAAGAGAAAACGGCAGATCAGTGAGGGAAGGTGAGCGGGAATGGGAAATTGTAATCTTCAACAATCTCGATGACAAATTGAAATGAGTTTCACGAAACAGGAATGTGTACTTTGTACCCTCTGCTCTTTGTCCGTGACTCAAATCGAGCAGAATTGACATCAGTGATAGCAAAAAGACGTTTTCTGACTAGAAATGTAGTTGGGACATACTAGAAGCCTTCGTGAAGCCAATGGAGTGCTCTCGAGTCTTTTGAGTGCTTCAGAAAACGGAAAAGTTGAGGGAATCCTCTGAAATTAGGGCCAATAGATCAGTAGGCACTGGTGGCCGCTGGCAGTCGAAAGTTCCTGTAGCTCGAAGTACTGATCGACTTTGAATCCTCTGTTGCATGGGTGACACCTAACTTTTTAAAGTTCAACTTCGTCGGAATTGCGTGTGAGGCCGAAAACGCGACTAGGCACTTTCGGGTACGCTCGGATGCATTCAAAATGAAGATTATGACCAGATTTCGTGAGAAAGAACTTTCTAGACCACTGACAGTTTTTGCGCCGGCGTGAACTACTGTGGAAAAGTTTTGAAAATTTCAACTGGCCAGGAACATTCATTTTTAGCCGTTTTTTCGGGTGATTTTAGTATGAATCCTGAAAATCGGTGGAATACCGGCTTTTTAGAATAAGGGAGATGGTCATTCCGGATGAATTCAACGATAGTAACTCCCAACATTCAGTTTCACGACCAGTTGAAGTGTTTATAAACTATCAGATAAACCATGCTTCGGAGGCGTGTTTTTCAAAAATGCTAATGTAGTCGTTTCGGTAGAGCGCGTTTGCTGAATCATCCCACGAGGGCATCAGACATTCTTCTAGAAAAGGCATGTCTCTCCGATCGGTGAGCATGGTCTTTCTGCCAGAACAACTATTATGCACCGGCCACGCGGGTTGATCCTGCGTTTGGCATGAAAACCTCTAACTGTCCGCGTCTCCAAACTCACACAATCTCTCGCTTTTTCGTTGCGAGACCCATGTCAAAACACCGCAGCTACGGAGTTCACGTGCTCTATGACATTTTTTGAAGCCTTCAATTCGAACACTCACTCAAGCAGACACAAGCAAACAAATGTTCCATTAATAACAGTAAAATGTTGAAATTGTTGACAACCCAGTCAACCGCCTTCTTCTAATCTCATTTCCAGTCCCTCCTCCCCATCGACGGATCTCTCGCTGGGCTCTCTTCTCAAACGTCCTCTCCTCCCACCGCAGCTCTTTCCACTTGCTCAACCGCCCGTCCTCCAGCCGCTTCTGCCCCTTCTTCAACCCAACTTCCCCCTCATCTTCCCCCAAAATCCCCTGTTCACCGCGGCCGCCGCCGCACCTCAACCCGATTTTTCGCAGTATTTGAACTTTTTGGTTTGAATTGAAATGAGAACGTGATGAATAAAGAATTGCACGTGAACTGTGTCTCCAGATTCCGCCCATCGACCGAAACATTGCTAATTTGAATAAGAGAAACCTTCGACTCATCGGTATCAACTTGATATTTTTTTGCGACGGCATATCACGAAATGTCTGAAATTCATAACGGCGAGCTCACTCAAGACGTGATCCTGGGCGCGGTCGCCGCGTGGTTGGAGCAGAAGACCGACTCGATGATGTCGATTGAGGTGGCGTTTCAGAGGGATCTGAGCCGACGGAGCATCCATGACATGTGAGTTTGGACGGCATCCCTTCTTCATTCCATCACCAACAATTCAGGATCGCCGACACGAAAGTGACCATTCTGAAACCGCAAGACTATCGTCCGATGAAGAGGGGACAGCAAGGGTGGAACGACGAAGATCAGAAGTTGATTGATTTGATTCCAGTGAAGAAGGTGCCGGAGGTGGAGGAGACGTATGAGATGTTCAAGGGTAAGCGGAGAGAAAGAAAGAGAGAGACGGAGGAGGAGGAGGTCATTTTTAGTTTCGGGGGAGTCTAGCAATAGCCAATTGGCAGAGAGCACCTCGAATATCGAAGCGTCGGCTGAGAAAAAGCAATAGGAGAGAGGCTTTCGAACTTTTTGAAGAACACTTTTGATTAACAAAGAGATTAACAAGTTTCATTTGAGCAGCAATAAAGATTCAAAAATGCACTGTTTTTTGATTGAATGAGCCCTCCAATCGCACACGTTTCAGGTGTTTTCGACTGGAAGAAGAAGACGATTGGGAGTGCGGGAGAGGAGAAGAAGAGCTCGCGGACGCCTTCTGAAGAGGCCGCCTACTCTGATGAGGTGGTCATGTTCAAGGCGGTCAATTGGGTGAGTGCACCCCCATCTCTCTCTCTGTGAACTTGGGCTCTTCAGGAACTTCCCTCTGCCGAATACTACCCCGTAAAGTTCATGGAGGGCGTCCGTCGTGGACTCAACCGTCGCTCCTCCGCCTCTGAACTCGACACTGCCCAGGAGGCGCCGGCGGTTCGGGAGAAGGGCGAGGCGAACGATCGCACCGATCAGGACTGTCGCACCCTTCCCACTGATCTCACTTCTTCGGTAGGTCAACAATCGTCTCACCCGCCCATGATCATTTTTCAGAGAGAATCCCTTGCCGCCGAGGCACCGACCCAACGGGAGAAATCGCCGCCGTTGAAGGACGAGGAGAAGGCGCCGGAGCCGGTGAAGCCGATTGTGGAGAAGAAGGAGGAGCCGCCGACGGTGAAGGAAGTGGTGAAGATGGTGGAGGAGAAGGTTGTCGAGGAGAAGAAGGAGAAGAAGGAGGAGAAGGTGACGGTCAAGTCGAAGAGGTCCAAGAGAAGACGTCAGGTGAGCAGAGTGTTGCAAGTCGCTTGTGGAAGCATTGACGTTAGGCGACTTTCCCGAAACATGTGGTTGTTCTGAAACGGACTATTTTCTAGAATTGCGGGGGAACCGTTGTCAATGATTACAGCGCAATAGGGAATTTTAGGGGATTTCGTCGTATTGGTATGGCCCCGCAACCGAGGAGGGTTCTGCTGGAGAATCATTATATCTCGAGATTGATACGAGATGTCAAAAAGTTGTCAACAGCAAACTTGTAGATGATGACTAGGACTACAAGTTGCTTGTTGACAACTTTTTGATATCTCTTATCAGTCTCGAGATATAATGATTCTCCGACAGAGCTCTTGGTAAATTCCCTGAATCTTTGTACCTTGGTTGCAATCGCGCTCTTCTGATTTGCTGGGTCTCCGCACGGCTCTCGTGGACTTCTGGTGGAGACGCGATAACGGGAGTCATGACAACAAAATCAGCGGAGCGCGTTTGCAAACCGTTCTGACAGTTAGCAGTGACAAGACAAGTGAACCGTTGTCAACCGGAACTGTCTCTGATTTCAGGTGAACATGAAACGGCATCCGGACACTGGAGAGCTGACGATTGTGTCGGAGAAGAACGGCATCGTCTCGTTCAGTTGCTACACGAAGCATCGCGTCAAGAAGTCGTCGAAATCGAGAAGAGAGAAGAGTTGAGAGCAACCGATCAATGCGCGTATATTTGATTTTCACCCCACAAACACATAGATACAAACACACAAATTAATACATTTCCTTCTTTCAACAGCGTTTTAAATAAAGTCTCTGAGATTCTGGAAACCGCCCCGGAAAGATGTTCCCCCCGCGTGACGTCATCAACACCGATTCAATTCGGCGCACCACAACGCATCCACCACTTGCTGATCGACAAACTTTGCCAACTCTGCAATCTTCTTATCAGCCATTTGATAGCACTGATCGGAAGTTCGGCCCTTGGGAAGGGAAGCGCATGCGGTGTTGGCGAACGAGGTGATGTCGGTCTGCAAGTGCGCTCTATGGAGAAACCCCTCTCAAATGAACGGGATCACCTTCGAAGTGACCGCGTAGTTTTTGGCGTTTTCGAGCATCCGCTCACAGAATGCACATGTCAGTCGCTTCTCGTCCTGAAACATTGACAAGTGAAGGTCTCGGGGGAGGGGAAGAGGAGAGTCTATGTTAGAATGTTTCCGTTTCGGACGATCATGAAGACCCAAAAGGAACTCACCACTTCCTCCTTCTCTGGAACTTTTTCACGAGAAGTCTCGACAATTGAGTTACGAGACACGTACTTGGTACGGATTGCTGGCGGAAGGATGATCTGAAAGTTAATCAATCATGGAGGTAATCTGTCTCGTTTTGTGATGCTTCGGTGTAACAGGAAAGTCATTAGGGCCAACGGCTTCTAGGAAAACAATGCAAAAAACCTAATTCCCCATCAAAGTTTGACTGTGAGACATAATTTCGATCAGCTCCATTTTCAAAATGGCGGAACTTCATCAGAAAACGGAATATGGATGAAACTCTTGTGAAACAGAGAACCAATATACTCCAAATGTACATTATCAAAATAAGCGGGAGTGGCGAAGTTTGCAGTTCAACGCATCGGCGGGTCTCACTACGAAAACGTCAAGTTTTTTTGAAAATCGACATGCGCCTTCAAAGAAACTACAGTAGAAAGTAACTTAAACCATGAAATCTATGTACAGTAGCTTCTTTAAAGGCGCATGTCGATTTTCAAAAAAATTGTTTCCCGCCGATGCGGTCAACTGCAGACTCCGCCACATCTGCTGATTTTGATAATAGAAAATGTGGAATTCGGTTTCACGTCTTCATTATATTTGGGACCTGCTGATCTGATGAATTTACAATCCCCGGAATGTTTTTTGATGTAAAAATGGCAACATTTCGCTGAACTTGCTGTTTCAACAGTTTCTGATATCTTTTGCATTTTCCCCACCGGTTAATTGTCTCTTTTGGTCCAACGCACCTCGAGAACATTCTTGTGTCCAATTCGATCAGTGTGTTCCTCTCTCCGTGGCGCTTCGGTTTCTGGTGTTGTTGGTGGTGGAGGAGTCGTTGTGGTTGTAGTTGTCGTTGTTCTTGGAGTCGTCGTCGTCGTGGTTCTTCTTCTAGTCGTAGTCGTCGTCGGAATAATCTCTTCCTCCTCTTCAGGATATTCCGTTGTTGGTTCAATTGGCGGCAATGGACCACCGACCTGGAAGCATTAAGAGTCAACCCCCCAGAGATCTTCAACTCACAGCGAACGGGTTGCTCGGATCGCAGAAGTTCATTCGGACGCAGACGTCCTTCGACGAGATGTCGTAGTTGATCGAGTAGTAGATCTCCGGCAGCGACGTCTCGACGAACGCGAAGCACTGCTCCTGCAAATTTTCCTAACATCGAGACTTCACAATTCGAAACGCGCATCGGGGTGAGCACCTTGAACACGGAGGGCAGCACTCGGCACTTCTCGTAGAGCTGATTCCTCAGCTGGTTCTCCGACAGACCGACACGATGTTTGGTGACAGAGAGCAGTTGGGTGCACATGAAGCAGCCGAGATTGGAGGGAGTGTTCCCGTTGTTGGCAGTCGGCGATGGGGACGGTTGGAAGGGTCTGCAAGAACACTGTTTCAGAGGGGGACGACAAGTGAAGAATGGGTGGAGGGTGTTGATAAAAATTTGATAAGAAACCCTTTTTCAAAGTGACGATATTCTCTCACCAAATCACAAGGTACCTCCTCACAAGGGAAGTGTTTGAAATGAATCCTCGCTGGAGTTGAAACCGACTTCTTTCCATCCACCGAGATTTCATTTCAAACACTACTGTTATCAGTTGAGTATTTACATCCCTAATCAGCAAAGTGAAACATGTGAACGTTGAGTACTCAGCCAATAGAGGAGTACGCAGTTTCTAGCCGATAGAGCGCGAATGCATTCGACGCATCTTCGTGGTTTAATGTATCTGTTCGTGTTCCAGCGAAAGATTTTGAGATCATCAGCGAAAGATTTTGAGATCATTGAATAATCGAAAAATATTTTGATGGAAAGAAAATAGAAGAGGGGAGCGTTTTATAAGTATATGAAACGGTGGGAATCCAGAGGAAATTGTGGAAATAAAGTGGAAAAGTTGTCATCTAGACATATTCCGATACTCTCTGTTTCAGCCAAAAATCAAATGATCGTAAATTTTATATTCGATGGTAACACGAATATATTCGATGGTAACACGAACAGCTTCGGCCTTTCAAGAATGTCCTTGACTTCCCACCTCATCTGTATCTAACCCAATCCAATCTCTTCTCAACCCCAACCCACCTCTGTTTCGTGATCGCTTCCTCGTTCCAAAAGTAGGTCATTGTGACTGGAAGCTGTCCTCCCACGAGGAGCCCAACGAACAGGAATACGCAAGAGTGACGCATTTCAAAAATGGGAGAAAGAGGGAACTAATTGGTCGAAAAGGCCGAGAACCGACGAGAGGATCGAATTTCGAAGCGTTTCCGAAGTTCGACGAGGGGGGCGCAGAAACAATACAATCGGCCACCTCCAAAAGGGGGACGGGGGAAGACGTTTCGGCCCTCTCTCGTCTCTCTCAAGCACTGTATTTGGTGTTGGCGGTGGAGAGATCGCACGCAGCGCCGGAGACGCCGACACTCGAGATGTGCGAATTTGAGCACCCGAGTTGAGAGCGTTTGCACACACACACACACATCTCTTGTGATCTTCTCGCCCTCATTTCGCCACCTCCTACCGTATTTGTACTATAATTGGAAGCTACCCCGGGAGATTGAGAGTGTGATGGAGGAAGAGACGCAGAGAGAGAGAGGGGATTCGTGATTCGAGGAGAGCTGGTTTTTAGGCGAATGGTGGGAAAGTGATAGCGATCGGCGACGCGGAGCAGTGAACCGATTGAGATGTCACAGCTGATCGTATCAAAAGTACAAAGTCTTTATTGGTTTGTGCATGTTTCAGTGCCTGAAAACATATCGTCAAGGAATTGTAAGCGACGGGTTCTTCAGCTACTAATGAGTGTTCTGAAACTGTATTTTCCTTTCTTGAACTGGTCACTTTCATGTGGTTCTGCTGGAATGGTCGATCCTCTGATTGTGAGATGGGCAGGTGACGTAGCCACAGAAGTGAAGAAACATCATTACAAGCGCTCCCTGCTGGAGGAAAGATATGGAAAACAAAAGAATAGGCTTTATCGGCGGGTACGTTCCTTGGTGCCTGGATGATGCCATATCTAGGAAGATCCAGAAATAGCTGGAGGTGCATATTTATGCTACATCTTTCCGTCTCGATCAGGCTGGTAGAGCACAGACTACTGTATAGTCCACAAAAAAACACCAAATTTCTTTGAACTCTCAAGTTACTATCCAGGTCAATCTGTTCTTCATAGCAGCTTCACAACAGCCTCAAGTCATCCTAGGATTGCTAATTGGGCAAGAATGAACGATGAATCATGCTGTACAGAGCGTAACCGCCTCTACAGGTGCAAATGAGCACTGTTCCAAAGCATAAGAGAGTCAGCCGAAAGTGGATATGATCTACCAAAGTATTCAGTCAGCATCATGGCTTCTCGATTTTCGTGTGCATCACAGAGAAACACATAGCGCCAGAGCTTCTTCTTTGACGTATCATCCGAGCCCCTGATCTCAGAGAATTGCTGTTTTCTGCCTCGTGGTCCCTCTAATTGCCAACTACTTCCTTTTCTGACCCTCCACCTCCAAATTTTCGCCTTGTGCCACCCACTCAATTAGCCGAAAAACCGACCCAATAAACCTGCAGAAGGGAAAAGAAAAAGCAAAAGTCCATTTCTCTTTTCGTTGGCTCTTCTTCCCCCAATGCAAATCACTTCTCTTTCTCAAGAGAGGAAGAAGTTGTTCATCTCGCCTCGCGGCTAATACATTAACCATGGCACAAAATCGAATAAATTAGCATAATGTGGGCAGGAAGAAGAAGGAAAAATGAGGATGGGGGAGGAGGAGGAAGAGAAGGAGTCTCCCCTCGACCGGTAGATGTTTGTGATAACACGATTAGACTACACGAGTCGAGCACCAAACATTCCCCCTCCCTCCACTTTTTAGATGACGTCGCCAGAGGAAGTGCCCCCGAGATTTGTGGTCGTGGATCACGTGCCGACCTTTTGATGCTCTTTCTGATTCATTTTCCAGTTAAGAGGAACGATTGGTTCCCCAACACTTACTGTTTCTCCAAGACAACGTCTGATAGTGAAAATGTCTCCTTTTCACTCCTTGTCTATTATATACATGATTGTGAATTCTCAGAAAACTCCTCGTATTACATATTTCCATCGAAGTGGCGCGATAGCCACGCGCGGGAGGAATTGGGTCTCGCCACGAGAACATACAATTTTCGAAAATCGACATGCGCCTTTGAACTTTGAGGTACTGTCTACCGTAGTTTCTTTAAAGGCGTATGTCGATTTTCGAAAAATTTTCTGTTCGCGAGACCCAATTCCTCCCACGCGTCGCTATCGCGCCACTTCGATGGAAATATATAATAGCTCAATCAAACTTTGTATACACAAAAGTTTTGAGAAGCCCTTGTTGGTTCAGAACAGTATCTCGTATTTCGGAATTGAGTGCGTTTTTTGGATTCATAGAAAAGGTAAATAACTGTTGCCAATTGTTTTGAATTCAATCACTTTTCCGTTGTAATATTGCAATTCCACAAGGATAAAGACGGCGCAAATGATGGCGAATATATGGAAACTTCTGTTTCAGAACCTTTTTCTTATTCATCCGCAACAACTTCTCTTCAATTCTCCGCTATCGGGTGCTATTTTCTATCTTTTTTCTATTCTACTCAAATACCGTAAAAACTCTATTCTAACGGCATGCCGTTAAATTGTTCAACCTCATTTTTCAAAGTGCCGTTTACTATCTGTTCGACTAATTTCTACATTGTCACTGGAAATTTTTCCCGGGAAATTAGTAAACCTTTGAGAAAAATGGTTAAAACCCCGTGGTAACATACAAAATGTTACGAAAATTTATTTTTTTTTTAAATGAGAAACGACAATATGGAGGGAGTGCCGTTGAAATAGAGTTTTTACGGTACTTTGGAAAATACATGGAAAATCCGTGTTTCTATCGGTGCTTTTTTTTAAAAATCTATTTTCTATTCTACTGAAACAGGTCATTTGAGACCTCATTTACAAATTTCTTGAAGACTTGTTCTATTGGCTTTGTTTTTGTGACGGTCAAGTATTTCTTGAGTCTATCAAAGAAACGAGAGAACGAACCATCAGAACCACTGAACTGATTGAAAGCTAATACACAGAATCGCATTATTTTCCGTGAAACACTGCAGTCATTTGTACTTGAGACAGCTTATGTCAACTTTCCGCAGATCTTTCGACTAAGTGTGCCACATCAATGAAAACGGGATTGGAAGAAGTCAAAATGCCTCGGAGCATTTACAGTTTCGAAGGTTCAACATGAGATTTTATGTGATTTTGATACCTGATTGTTTGAAAGTTTTAGATCTTCTGAAAAGGGCTTAAACTCATAACTTCACTGTTACAGTGTGTGCCGTTATCATTCCTTCGCACATCTTCGAAGTTTTTGCAGTTTCTCGATTTACAGTTTCTTTATTTATGTCGCACTTCGCAAACAAAAAATTCAAATGTTTCACAAGGGCATTGGATAATAATGCAGAGCACACGGGAGCTTCGCGTCGTCGAACTGCAAATTGTTCGAATTTGGCTGCGAGCGTTGCCTGAGTATTCAATGCTTAACCGTCTGCGCTCTCGTAAATCGACACGAATCACACGCTTTAACGTTGAATACTCAGGCAACGCGGTCGCAGCGGAGCATCCGCAGTCGGGCGGGAATTCAAACAAGTCCGAAGCTCCCGTGGAGTGTCCACCTGTGATTTCCCATCCCCTGTGCAAGTCCCCTTCCCTTCCCATCAGCTCCCCGTGCCACCTTCATCACTAATTCTCCTCTCAATTATCGCCTTGTGCTGCGCTTTGCCCTGTTTTCGTGTTGTCCCTAATTCCTCCCCCCCCCCCTTTTCGACGTCTTCTGTCCAGACACCTTCTCGTTTTTTCTCATTCCATACCATCGTCATCTCTATAATAATAATAATAACGGGGGGGGGGGGGATCGCGAGAAGAAGAAGAGAAAGACGTCTGTTGTGACGAAGAATTGGGTATTTTCTCATCTCCTAATTTCGAATTTTCGCTTCCAGTCTCCTCTTCTCGGCAGATGAATCCATTAGGCGACCACTCATTCGTTTTCTTCTCACCACCCTGTCTCGTTTTGTTTGTTGCAATCGGTTCCAGAAGACTCTCTTCCAGCACGTTGGAAAGTCTGTTTCACCACCGAAACATCATTCGTTCGCCTTTCCTCTTTCCCAATGTTCATTCGTTTTTTGCCGAAAAATGCGATCCCATATGGTCAGGTACCTATGCTAAACATTGGTTTCTAATTCTGGTACCGGGTCCCGACTCCCGTTTTCTAGGTAAGTTACCCAAAAGATGAATTGTTTCAATTTCGGTGAACACCCCCAAAAGGCCACAATGCATTCAAGCGTTCACTGTTTCGAAGTTCCTATTAGTTATGGTGATGTTGTTCAGAATTGCTTCAGTGAGAGTTATTGGACGATTCCTCAGTTTCAACGGATCCGGTGTACGAGATATTCCGACGATTCGGGAGTCCTGAATTCGGATGGTCTTTCCGAGATTCCGAGATTGAGATCTTTTGCAAATTAGCACGGGTATACAGTGCGCGCGTATGGGGAGAATGAGAAGGTTTGGCGAAAGTCTGCTTCGGCTCCAGGGAAATTCAAACAGGGGAGTAGAATTTTGCTTACGGTCTCATCATATCAATGTCATTCAAACTGACCAAAAATACATAGGTTCAATGGATCAGGATGATTATTTTTGGTCTTCTGAAGCTCAAAAACTGAGTGTTTCCAACAAATGGAGGTGTAGTTGTGATTTTTGAAGCTTCTCATTCTCCCCATACCCTCACTTTCGGGTTGTCTCGTACTATCTCCAAACGCCTACATCCCGCTGAATTCCATTGAAACCGAGGACAATTGGGTGACAATCAGTACTGTATCACGTATCGATACCGGTATCACTCCAGACGTACCTGAAATTGGGAGCTGTATTTCCACCCGTGCAGGTTCGAAATGTTCTGTTCTATGACAAGTTCGGTGGGTGCCGACGTGAGCGACCTTTCTCAAATATCTTCGAGAAATGATTCATTCGAAACGGTAAAGTTCGAACATTGCCGTTGTTCCACAGTCCCCATTCGCATAGAAGAACTTCAATCGGAACTCGGAATCGGGGGGCCCAAGTTTCGTTCGTTTTCTGGCCGAGATTAGTGTTGTTATTCAGCCATCTGCTCCACCGCGGGGCGCCAGTCGAAAAGAAACAGAAATAATTGTATAATTTCTCTCTCTCTCTCTCCCCCAGACCCAAATCGCATTTTCTCTCTCTCCTCCAGCTCAATTTTCCGTTTTTTTTTCCGTCACCGCCTTCTCTCTCGATTTCTGTTCAGTTGTTTCTGTGTGTTCACAACGTGTCGATCGAAAAGAGCCATTCTTATCAATCATGCTCCGTTTTTTGTGCGTCCATTGCATCATTTCCCCTCGAAAAGTCCCTCGGGAGACGCTCGAGAAGAGTGCACAAACACTCTCTGCTCTCCGTTTCACACCTCGTTTCGCCAGAATTCAAACTTCCCGCTTGTTTTCGAAAATCCGTTGAAGTCTTCTGAAGGAGATATCTTCAAGTTCCACACAGGGAGTTACCGTATACTACTCATCCATAAATACATCTCCCGTTTCGCTTATCCTGTGTAAATGTAGAACAGATAGCCTTTACTGAAGAAGGAAGCGTTGTATTCTGTTCCATTCTGTACACATTTTGAATCTCTTATCTTTGCATTTATCTCTTTTGAACGATATGAAAGACTGCCCTGAACCGCTGGAAAAGTGTACATAAACGGTGCTTACATCTGTGTGATTCGTCAACAAATGTTCACCGTTTCAATCTCACATTATCTTGTACGATTTTTGTTTCCTGTAATGTACTGCGATTTCGACCGCGACTGGACCTCGAGGACGTTCCCAGAAAAGCTCGGAGGTACTATTGGATGCCATCGAATTGGTCCCGCAACCGAGGAGAGCTTTTTCGGAGAATCATCATACCTCGAGATTGATAAGAGATATCAAAAAAAATGACAACAGCAAACTTGTAGTCCTGGTGGCAATCTACAACTGTTGACAAAGTTTTGATATCTCTTATCAATCTCGCGATATAATGATTCTCCGGCAGAGCTCTCCTCGGTTGCGGGGACATTTCGATGGCATCCGATAGCAACGAAGTGACCAACAAACTGAAATGAACCAGTCGTTCAGATATCCATCAGTTTGGATCCAGTGTAATTCGACTAGCTCAACAGAGTTGTAATGGACTTATTAGAACGCTTTTGCGGCAGTTGGTCTCGCAGCGATCTCTCGTAAATCTACCCAAAAGGGTTTATTGCACTTTTACGAGTTTTCAACAGGGTTTCAATTGGAGGAAATGTCGGAGAAGTAGATCAAAATGAAGTTTGGATAAGTTCTGATGTTGGCGCGGGTCTTTAAACGAAAATGCGAGATAGAGAATAAAAAGGGAAACGCAGATAATCAGAGACATTTTCGAGTGGAAAACGATATGTTCATTGCATAAAATATGGCCTCTGGAACCCCCGAATCTGTCCTTTTTCAAGAAATAGCCAGTACAAGATGTTCTTGAAAACGTCTCCAATGCACAGTATTACTCTCTGTTTCTCTTTATCACTGACTCATTTGAATATCTCCCGCTATTTCTCAGTTCAGTTTGATCTCTTAGTCACCTCTCTCTCAACTCTTTCGAGTATCGAACTGTCAACAGCTTATCAGTTTCTGTCTTCTCACCTCAAGTGCCCATTGACCATCCATTTATCTCTCTCAAGTGGATGATCAAAGTGAGACGAAAACGAGAAGACAAAGAAAGTGTCACTGTTGCACAGTTTCCTCGAAATGCCAACTGATTCGTCAGCTCAGTCCTCATTTGCTTGGTTCAAGAGTATTCCTCTGCATCTCTACGTCTCTCGTTCTCTCTCTCCAAATATCTAAACTGATAATTTATTGCCTTCCTCTCGAATTCCTCTCGAATTTCACCCATCTTCTTCTTCTTCTTCTCACCCAATTCGTATCGTTTTCAGTGGCCGAATTATCTTGTTTTCTTGAAATTGCAGATAGAGAGAATAACAAATTCGATCGCTTTTCGATTGTTTTTTGAATTCTATTTCTGTTTCATTGGTTACTGAAAGGAAGTTCAGACTCTATCTCAATTTGTTAGCATTTCACAATCCCATCACCCTCACCTCTTTTCAACATGCCCTTAACAAGTGTCAGGTTACATTGGAAAGTTGAAAACCTGAAAACCTGACAAGGGAGGTCATTTCACCCAAGGTTTCAAAACTTTCTGCAACTTGGCAAGGGTATAGAAGAGCTCATTCTGAATGCAATCGTGAAATTCTAGCCTCCACTTTTGCGGAATTCTGGAGATATTCCACTTTTAATACATTTCCCAGTACTAATTTCTAGTTGATTTCCGAAGAAAAACTCCATTCAATTCTTCTTTTCACGTGATTTTGACAATTCTCCTTATAGGTCGAATTGAGAAAATGAACAGATTTCAGTGCAAATTTGAATCTTTGAGACGTCATATCTCCGGAATTCCGCAAAAGTGGAGGCTAGAATTTAACGAGTGCATTCAGAATAGGCCCTTTTATACCTTTGCCAAGTGGCAATGAATTCTGAAATCTTGGGTAAAATTACTTGTGAAATGTCTGAAATGAACACCGAATATAATTAGTTTTAAGTCCCCACAATGATTTGGTTGGTACAAATGGGAGCTGACAATGGAAGTATTTTTACGCGGCCTATTGGAATTTTTGATAAATTTGCATCCGTGCATTCTTTCGCTCAGTTTATATCGATCCCGTTAGATGTACTTACCCATTGAAGTTGAGCTGATTCTCGTGATTAAGGAAATCCATTGAAACGGTGATTCAAAATCTCCAATTAGAGCATTTCGCTGTTTCTACATATCATGTACAACCCTTTTAACTGATACAAATAGGTTTGAATTTTCATTTTTTTGCCGGGCGAATTCAAAATATGCGTGTCTAACTGAATTTTCTCTGAGACTGATTAGTGTAGAAGACACGACGGTTCATCTTCGCAAAGTAATCGTCAGAGGGCGATTTTAAGAACAACAGTCGAAATTTGAAAAATCGTCCGCTAAACCGTGTTTTCGAAGCCGTTCAGGACCCCTCAAAACGAGGTACCGTATATATTCAGTGGAGCGCACTTGCTGGCTATAAATGGAGAAAAAAGAATGAGTTACGATTAGACGAGAGTTGACATCAGTTTAGTGAAACAGTGAAATATTCCAGAGTACCCACAGCCACCGTTACTTTTGTGGCTTCCGGCTCAAATTGACAAAGTTCCCCATGTTTTGGCTCATCCTCAGATGTTTTGTGAAACAGAACATGAGACAGTAAGCAGGGAATATCCATCCATGGTTCCCATTGCTCTTATCCTTGCCTTGTGAGCAACACATCCAGTCGACGTCTTCTAAAACGGGAGGAAACATACGTAGTCTCTCTCTCTGGGCATCAGATCAAAGAATTTACTTCTAATCCTTCCTGACGCGCCTCTCGACGACTCATCCCCGATTTCCGCCCCTTTTTTATGCCACTAATAGGTCAAACATTCTCGTTTCTTGCTCGATTTTAATCCGAAACCCTGTCTTTTTGACCTTCTCCCGTTGGCCTTTGTGTAGAGTGTAGGGGAGGAAGAAATATGTGGAACTCGATATCCCATTCTTCCGCCGCCCATTTCCTCAATCTTTCCGAAGGTATTCCAACCTAGAAATGTCCTCCTTTCCTTCTTTCGAGAGAATGTCTTCTTGTCGAATAAGAGAGCTCCCGAAGAAGAAGAAGAAATCGGTCTGCTCGTCTACTAGTACATACAACGAGATTGGTCCAGAGGGCAGATTTCCGAGCGAATGCGGTCGGACAAAAGAATGCTCCGAGGGGGAAGAGACTCCCACTTGCGCCCCCCCTTTTTTTGATAGATTAATGATCAGAATTGTTGAGTGAGCAGAGTGACGGATGCACTCCCTACAGTTTCAATTGATCAGTGTGGAAAGTGCTCCGTTTTGTCCTGTTTCACTCAAATCATGAATCACAACCTCACATGCAAATCATATTAACCTCCATGTTAAACAATTTAGGGCGAAATTGTATGGGAACCATAGATTTCCGGACTGTGTGGCAGGGTTGGCCGGAATACGGATTCCGGTTAAGTTAATAATTCTCATTCCGTCCAACTCTGATGTTGGAACTTTTTTGTAGCAATTTTCAAGCGAAACTTGAAGTGTTGCGTGTTTTCTCTCTATTCCCTTCTTTTGTCCATTTTTTGTCCATTTACAAATCAGTACCATGATTTGCATGGTTTCAAAAGATTCATGTTTCGCGGCACCTGTATAGCCCATCGCGAGAACTGCTCCATCATTTTTAGTCTCTCCACTGCACCAAACCTCTTCATTTCTGTCAATTTTGCACAGAAATGTTCAAAGTTCTCAATGAAATCTGACTGTTTCCCATTCTGCCTAAGCACGTCTTCTAATATCACCACCAACGCACTGATCTTGATATTCTACCCAGTGAAGAGATGGGATTCCAGCATTTTCGGCTGACTTACCTTGTAATAATAGTGTAACAGTGAGTTCAAGTTTCCAGATTTAAAATGCATTTTTCGTCAAAAAAACGAGTATTTCTTTTGCGGGTGGTAGTGATATTGTCTTATCAAATAAGTACATGTTCCTTTCGATATTTTCTTGAAGAGGAACTGCTGGTCTAACTGGTTCATTTCAAAGTGTCAAACTCAACGAATCTTGTCGAAGTTCAAGGTTCCAAATGTCTTCACGGGTTCAGAACCTCTTCTAGACCAGAGACAATTGCTCCAGAGAATGAACTCAAGATCCAAAAAAAAAGAGAAATGCTGCCAAAAGTTGAACTTTTTCCCAACCAGCCAGACGTGTTTTTCAAAAGTGCAATCCCCCCCCCCCAGTTTCTTAAATGGCTCTCAAGTATTTTTCCACGGAGAAGAGATCCCTTCAGCATCAACACGTCTTCCGATTTTCAGTTTCATGAATGCCCTATCAAACACTTTTATTGCTATCAGATAATACCGGTCATTCAAAGTGAACCCGATTTTCCGTTTCATCAAATCTTCGTTTTTGTCTGCCTCCCCATATATATTGCGATTGTCGCCACTTTCTGATATTTGTATTGACGTTTTTTAATTGTTCTCCTGTTTCTCCTGGTTCTCCTGTTAGCACATCTTCTGATTTTCAGTTTCATGAATTCCTTATCAAATACTGCTTCATCTGGTACTGTTAATCTTTTTGCATTATTTGCACCCAAAGTGACAGTGAGAACGAAAAAAAGCGCGAGTGAGTGAGACGCGGGTTTCGAAACGAACGGACACAGCTCAACGTATTGCTACCGTAACCCTTATTCTGAAAAGCGGCGTTCCGACCGTATGTTTTAACGGAAAACCAATAGAAGCAATAAAAAAAATTTTGACATAAAAACATTTCTGGAAAATCGGATATACGAAATCGATTTTTCCTGTCCAATTGAAATTTCGAAATTTTTTTACAGTAGTCCGTCTGAAAACCGCCGCTGTCCTAGAAATCTCACAGCTTTGCCCCACTGTCACTGTGACAAATGACAAAATCGGGGAAAATTTTACAAAAACTGGAAACGGTTAGAGACAAGATTAAAATTCTGTCGGAAGTTGAGAGTTTTGAGCTGATTTCTCAGATGATTTCACACAAATTTACCTTCTCCTAACTTATTAGTACCACAAAACAATATATTTGTATGTTTTTTTAAAGAAATTTTTCCCCGAAAGACACAAAAATTCAATCAAGGAAACGTCTGCGCTCTCTTATCTCTAACCGTTCTCACGACCCATAGATGAACGCACTACCACTCGACCATCCAACCGTTGGAATAACTAACCCCGCGAGCGTTTATAAGCGCGCTGCCCGCAAAGAGCCGATATTTCATGAAACTTCAAACCTGTTTTTCTCGGCTCACGTAGCCCAATAGCAGAATTTGAAAACTAATTCGGGGATTGCAAACCGACCTCTTTCCATCCCGCAGGGTCTCATTCCAAACAATATCCTTGAGTACAAACACTTCCCTTGTCAGATTTTTGTCATACTCTGGCCACTGTACTGGAGAAAAGCGCTTCCGTCTCTTCCAGTTCCACTCATTCCGAAGTGTTCCACTCATTCCGAAGTGTGCAATGTTCCAACCGGGGGATCTCTGAATAGCTCCAATTGTTTTGGGTCTTCCTTTTTCCCCCTCTCCCATTAAAAAAAGTGTCGAATTTCGCGTCGTCCTTCAATCTGGGCTCCTCTTCACGCCTTCCTACCCCCCTCCACTTCCTTTTCCGTCACTTTTTGAGTGAAAGTGGTCTCGAATTTCACTCGAAATTCCCCTCCCTTTTTCGCCTCCACCACTCCTCCTGAATCATCGGAAGAGGAGGAGAAGAAGAAGGAAAACACTTTTATCACCCTCCCCTTCTCTCTCTCTCATTTCGACTGTTCTCTGATTCAATGAGTTCATAACCTCTTCTCTGCAAGTTGTCCACTTGTTAGTCATTTCCTTTCAAGTCTCCTTCACTCTCTTTCTCTTGACTACTAACCAATCAGAATGCGTCGCCGGAAATTGGATGAGAGAGTCGAAGAAGGAGGAGGAGATGAGCTTGTTTTGATATGCAATTGATATGCAATTGATATGGAATTGATATGCAATTGATATAGTCTCCGTGTCGGTTGACGTGTTCATTCGACGACCCCCTTGATTCGGATCATCCGCCTTCTTAGATGCTTTTCTGATCTCACTCGTCTCTTTTCTGTTTCACTATTTCCATTTGTGACGTACCTGAAGACATTGGAACTTTTGTTTCGCGAATTTAAAAAAGTGAGGACTGTTTTGACGTGAGCAACTTCAAAAATTCAAACTGAACTCTGATTTCAGATACTGGCTGCCACGCCAATTGTCTTAAGTCGTGTCTTCTGAAAGGGTTTGGATTCCCGACTGAGTTGCGCAAGCAGCCAAATTAGAGGAATTTCAATTGAACGCCGCACTTTATCGTGATTTGTGTTTCCGGACCCGCTGGAACTGGAAAATTTATAAATATGGACGGAGAACGGGTACATAAGTGAATGGATCGGCTTCCAGTCATTCCACCTGTGCCAGACGTCATCCGGAGAATGTCCTTGTATTTTTATCCTAATCGGTCTATTCGGTGTTCTATGTGAAAGTGAATGGGCAGCGAGAACGCGTGAAAACTACTGTTGAGCTACTATCGGCTGCCATCGGAATTGCCCCGCAACCGAGGAGAGCTCTACCGGAGAATCATTATATCTCGAGATTGATACGTGATATCCAAAAGTGGTCAACAGAAAACTTGTAGTCCTAGTTATGATCTACAAGTTTGCTGTTGACAACGTTTTGATATCTCTTATCAATCTCCAGATATAATGATTCTCCGGCATAGCTCTTGCGGGGCGATTTCGATGGCATCCGAAGACTCTGCCACTTTGATCGTCTCTTTTGCACACTTTCACACACCAGGAAGAACACCTTTCGCCCATTTGCATATCTATGTACTCGCGTCTCCGACCGAATCAGTATTCATTTATTCCTCCCCATATATTCCTACGATCACTCGCAACTCTCCCAGTTCTTCTCATCTGATGATACGTCTCATGTGACCTCCGATGTCATCCAGACGACCAAAGTTTAGTGGTGGTAGTGGGGTTTTTCAGTCGTTTTAACACTAATATTCGCTCTATATTGTCCTTAAAAGGCCTGCATCATTTAACTTTTCTCGTGAAACTGTATGTCTTTGTGAAAGGGCCCTCTGGATCTCACCTCCATTTCTTCCGTTCCATCGCCATGTTTCCGTGCTTTGCTCTTCCCGCTCACTGACCGTTCTCTGCGTCTCTCTCTCTCTGTCTCATTTTCCCAATTCCCTGACCACCCAATTAAGGAGTCTCGTCTCGATTTCCAGGTAATGTCCCCGCCATCTCTCCCCCTCTCTATCTCTCCCTTTTGACGCAATAATTATCAGCGATGGGCTCTCTTTTCCCGCTCTCTCTTTCTCTTTCTCGAGTTGAAATCCCAACCGCCCATTAGAGTCCATTCTCGTCTCAACAACAACCGACGTCTCACCGAACTCAAAAGAGCCTCATTTCTCATCGTTTTAAGCGGTGATTGATGTGTTTCTTTGTCAAAAAAGGGTCTCTGTTCCTCGTGTTCAATGGTCCTTCTGGTAGTAGATCACTTCTTTGTTGTACATTCGTAACCATTTCTGCTACATAGTGCCACTGCTCTGTTCCTCAGCAAACTGAAGACAGTAGTCCGACAATTTGATAGAAAACGGACAATGAGCCTTTGCGTGGCTTCCCGAGATAGACCCATTTGAAAGAAGTCAACTTTCTCAAATAGGACAAAATGTTAAAAAGACGTTTTAGTGATTGAAACATTCCAAACTAAGCCCATTTTCAGAATAAAAACATTCAATGAAACTGTAGCTTCCACTTTTCTCCCTTTCTATTCCTCTCTTTGCTCCTTTGCTGCATCTTTTCCGCTTACACCTTCCCTTATATCCCTTCCACGCTGCTCAAATCCAGAACAAGCAGCACGGAGAACGAGTCAAGGATCAAAGTTCTCCGAGACGACTTGGAATTTATATATATTCGAGCAATTGCTGCAAACTAATCCTCAGACCGCTCAATTTGGTCGACGGCAAATGTATGGTCTTTGAGAAACAGAAAACTGTTATTTAAAATGAATGCATTCTGTTTCTGAGCACATCACTTTTTTGGGATCTTGGCTGCGAAGGAAGATGGCATTTGTTTTTGGTCAGCGGGGATATGGAGATCACTCACAACTCAGTTTCGAGGAGACAGGCTCTGAAAATGAGCATTTTTCCATCATTTCTTGACTTTTTCCAGTTCAGGCGTCAAATTTAAGCACCTGTGGAAGATCACAAAACTAGACTCAAGGTACAGTTCGATGTCTTGGGCGGTGTTTCGTAGATCCAATCGGAGCACCCTTTAGCGAACAGTGGGGACTCACTAGTCAGTACAAAACGTCTTTCTTGGTCACTGTCTCGGAACGAAATTTGATCCGAAGAAACATAAAGAAGACTGGAAAAACAGCACAGAGTCCCAGTGCAACATCGCTTAAGAGTACCGTTCTCTTCCTAAACCCAGAGGAATAATCTCCTTCTGAAGGTCTCCTGCGACTTGATCCCTCGTCGAAACAGTGAATTCCGTCTTCTAACAAAACATCTTGTACACATATCTTTAAAAAGCGAAAAAGAGACCAACATTGTTTGTGTCAAATCAGCTGAGTGTCTCTCTCTCTCTCTCCTTCTTCTGTCAGAAATTAGGGTCGGTTTGTGACGGCATTTGGCGGGGATTTCCGGTACCCCCCAACTCCTCGCTGCTCCTTCTCCTCCTCCTCTTCCGCCGCCAAAGTGTTATGTGTCTCTCTTTTGCGCCCGCCCCCCGCCCGCCGCGCGGCCGCCCCGTATTCTCCCCCTCTCCTCCTCCTCCTCCTACTTTCTATTTTGGCCCTACTTCAATCCTTTTTTGGTCTCCTCGTACATAACTTGGTCCTCTGCGCTGCTCCGCCGTGCCGATTCGTTTTCAGTTCAATGGAATGAGCAAGTGGCAATAAGCACTTCATCACACACAGAGACACTCACCTCTCGAATGGAGGAGGGCACCCAAAACACGACGAATTGGTCACTCTCTCTCTTGTTTTTCACACTTTTTCTGGCATTTTCTTCTCTTCCTTCCGCCGGCCTTCCATTCTTTTTCCACCCTTTTATGATGATTTCGATGCAGCCACGAGATGATACCGTAGGCTCCCAGTGTTAAGATATCAACATCTGAACCAGTTCCCATCAGGTTAAACTCATTCTGAAACAGTGGAGAAAGTTTTCGAAAAGTCAATGATCTACCGTTTCAAGACTGTCATGAGATCGAATGGATAAGGGACTCTTTGATCCATTTATTGGAATTTGATCTCGATTGGATGATGAATAAGATTGGAAGAAGTTTAATTGCCACTTCGGGAAATCCAAAGAGATCTACCTGCTTTCGTTTAGGAAGAACTTTTGGAAGAATACACTGTCTTCATAGTTTGTGGTGGAAGATTAACTAAAAATGAAATTATTCAATGAAAAATGACAAATACATTATGCTACCTCTGCGTTCTTCTACCCGATTTCTCGCTTCCCAATGCTCTTTATCAGAAACCGTTAGATGTCCTATTCGGTCCATCGTTATCTCTTTCCGATCTCGAAATAATAACCAATTATCACTTTCCTCTGTTCGGAAGAGAGCACACTGAAACAGTGTACCACTGTCATCTTCTATTTATCACTTAATTTGTCGAAATCAACGATTGGGACAGTTCCCGGCAGCTGGTTAAGATCATTCTGTAACGGATGATTGAAAAATGTCGAAAAACGTATATATTCTAACATCAACAGCTGAGCCAGTTTCCAAGAGTTCGACTCATTCTGAAGCAGGGAGAAAAGTTAATGATCTACCGTTTCAAAGATGCCATGAGATCGAATAGCTGAGGTGTTCTCTGTTGCATGCATATCGCTATCAAGGTGTTCTCTGCTCGATAGGTGGATCAAATGTATTCCGAAAGAGTCATTTTGTTTGGAAAACTGTCCTGATTTGAAGCTTAGAGTTCACTTTTGAAGGACGGCACCCAATGTTCCATTGGTTGGATGAGAAATGGCAAATACTTAATGTTTCCCTTTGAAACAGTGCGTACTCATACTACCAGCTTCCCAGAATTCCTTATCATTTCGGTTACAGAGACCGTAATTTCAAAGTCTCACCAGGTTCACCGTACTCCGTACAAGCTCTGAGGATCAGAAAGTTTGTCCATTATACACGTGTCATTCACCAATTCTTTGATCGGTTCTTCTGTTCAGACAAGACACAGTAGATCACTGTTTCAGTCAATTTCTATCCAGACTGCAAGATTACAAGATTATTATATCCCATTTCTTAACATATCGACTGGTCAATTTGACATGAATGAACCATCACTTTCCACTGTGATCTACTTATCTGCGACTTGGAAAAAGCGCTTCGAACTCTTTCCATTCCCAAAGGCGTTTCGATAAAAACAAGAGTTCAGAACAGTCCATCACTAGTAGTGATAAGTTGATAAGCCCCGGAGGGGAAACCGGTGTACTTTGCCCCTCTCTCTTCGCCCGCCAATCTTCTTGTTTTTTCCCCGATTTCATCTGAAAACAGAGAGAGAGAGCGTAAAAAACAGATTTGTAAATGGAAGGAGGAGGATTTGGGGACACGTCTGTTCGGACGGAAGAGTGTCGGACGGACACCGTTTTCCGCATCCAATCAAAATAACTTCACTTTCACACTTCCCTTCGGGAGAGGGGGGAAAACGACGAAAACACAACTGAATCCAGAAGGCATTCGCCCCGAGTAGTGTAGGTGAAGAAGTATCTATCCGAGTCATCCCATTGTCCATTGTTTTCAGCGTCTCCCCTTGACTGGTTTGTTGACAAGTTGATGACAAGCTAAGGTTTCACTTGACACTCTCATTCCTTCATTCGCAGTGTTCCTGGCTCTTTTTCGTTTGTTCCAGTGATGACCCGGAGGTCCTTCTTTCGACTCGCAACACTTCGGCCACTGCCCATTATCATAACTGCTTGAGATCGTCTGTTTCATTCACTTTTCAAACACCTCGAACCAGAACTATGATTGATAATTGTTTCCAATAATTGCCCCCCCCCCCCAATAGTTTTTGAAAATAATCGAATTCCCCCACAATGTATCGGTCTAGCTATTTTTGCATTCTTATGATTTCTTATTTCTGATCATGAATGGAGTATTTCGTGAAAACGGTGCCTTCTAACAGAATACCTGGTTTTTTCAATTCAAAATATGTCTAACTGGAGTTTCTCCGAGACTGATTGGTATAGAAAACACGACGATTCATTTTCGCAAAGTTATCGTCGGAGGGCAATTTGAAGAACAGTCGGAATTTGAAACTCGTCCGCTAAACCGTGTTTTCAAAGCCGTTTAGGATCTCTCAAAACGAGGTACCGTATACCTTTAGTGGAGCGCACTTGCTGACCACGTCGGCCGCAGCACCCCGTCGTTCATTCTTCTTTCCCTACCAACCATTTGGTTTTCTGTTCCAGACAGTGACCTTGTTCGGAGAAAGTCTCCTTATCGTTAATTCCATTTCACCATTCAATTCAGTCAAAATAACTTTCGGTTCAATAGATTCAGTTCCAACTGTCCCATGTACCTTCTGGTTCCTAACATGGAAATAACTCTTCGATTCTGCAAAACCTTGAGCGAAGTGATTGTTTCTTATCTGAATGGCTGAAGGGAACACTATCAAGTTGCTTCTCTACACGCGGCTTGCGTGCTCTATGGCTTCTCTGCAGCCAGAAACTACTATTATAAGGTAGATCAGAAGATCTTCTGCAAGTGTCCACCAACCAAATGTTCTCTGTTTCTCTCAACTTAGTTCAACAAGTGAACCGAGATTATGATGGTGACAATGAAAAATAGTAACGATAGAAATATCAGCTTTTCAGTGTTTGTGTTTTTATTAAATTGGTTTTTTTATTTCGATACTTCATGGAGAAGTGAATTGGAATCAAGAAAAAGTATGGGCGAGATCTAGGCGAAGGTCCTCAAATCATTGTCCTCTGGGCTCTGTCCATTGATCCATTTGTGTATAAAGACAGGTGTTTTGTAACTGTGAGTGGACAAATAAGCCCGCTTCTGGTCCGCACTTTGAGATGGTCAGTGAGCATACATAACATTGGGTTTACATCCTTCGACGTTGTTTTTAGCATGATACCGAAACAGAATAATTATTGAGTCCGTTTTGAGTCTCTTCGTGAGCGATAGGGAAACGCATATCGTCGTTTTCGGAATGTCTGAAGCTGTAGGTTACTCCAGAGATTACTGATTTTCTCCGCTCTTCACGGTTTCTTTCTTCATTTTGGCAATTCTGTTACAATTATAAAAAAGAAAAAAACGAAAAAGCGATCTGGTACCATATCCGACCTTTCATCTGTTCTTTCTGAAACAGTTTTCATTCGAATGTCCAATTGAATGTATCTCTACTGGAGTTTCCAGTTGCACAATACTTGTTTCATGTTCTCAAAGAGCGTTGAACAGAGTCACTCACATTCCGATATGTTAGTAACATCATTGACCTGTAACTACAGTTCATGAGTGAAAATTGTCGTGATTACGTTCAATAATAGTTCATACTTCCTTGAAACGGATTCTAAAACAACTCAGTCGAAAAGGTCCGTCAGCAATACTACGTAACACTGATCTCGTTTTTCTGCGAGTGAAGTTCATTTTCCGAAACGGTGAATCTCGAAAACTTCCTGCTTCCCTCTCTCTCTCTCTCAGTTTTCCACCGAATAATTTCGGATCCATCGGTTTTTCGGTCGAATAAAAGTCATCTCTCCCTCTTCCCAAATCGTCGTTTTCCCCCTAATCCGCGTCCGGGGTCTCATCATTTTCCGATTCGATTTTTTCCAGAAAACGTCGAGGGGGGAGCCATTTTCCTCTCTTCTCTCATCCGTTTTCCGCGCATAATCTTCCCGGAGAGAGTCCCGAATTAGAGCTGAAAGAGGGAGAGAGAGACGCAGACACTCTTATCTCTTATCTTTTTTGGCCTAATCCATCTTCTCGTAGCCGCCGCGCGGAGTCGTCGATTAGCAGCTCCCAGCCCACTTCCTGCAAGATCTAATGACTCCTCCGCCATTCCGGTCCGTTGCCTTTTTCCACTCGAGAGAAGACACATTTTGAACTCAAGTGATAAGTGTGATAACACGATATCCCATGGCTAGACACCCAAATTGCCCGCTGAGATGATAATTGCGGACTGCTGGGTCTGTGAATCAGCACACAAAACCACCCGGTTTGATCCATTCCCCTGACTCACTTCCTCTCCTTTTCATCGCCTCTCAAATCCCCCGAACCTCTTCTATTTTTGGCTGGAAAGATCTGAAAATCATCCCGAATACCCAGAAGGTCGCATCTCTTAATCCCTTATCAGAATAATCACGTATCACTCTTCTCCATTGCAAACTTCCAATTGTACTTGGCTCAATGGTCTCTTTCTGTTTAACGTCATTCCCTCTTCCCCCTATTTTGTATTTTCGTGTGCGTGTGTCTTTTCGATCTTTGTGATCTTGAATTTCTAGGTTCCCATGTCATTTTGTTTCCTTTCAAGTCACGGGAAGTGTCTGAAAAAAGCGACATTTCCAGTCTCTTTTCGCTCATTTCCACATTTTTCTTCGGTTTCAGAGGAAATGTTTCTAATCTTTTGTGCTTTACACTTTACACTTACTGGAGGCGTTAACCCTGTGGAACACTTATATCAATTAAAAACTTCAGTATTCCGCTAACAAGTTATTTTAAGTTATTTCTAAGTTCTCACTGTTTCGCTATGACCACTTCTCATCTGACAGGGGACTGCTGTAGTGTTAGAGATTCCTAACGAAGAGATGTCAACTGTTTAGTGCTCCCATGAACACCTGCAGAGAGAGTCCCCGGATAGGTAGGAATCGGTGAACTCTTGTCACGAAGAACCCATTTCTATATTCGACACTTTACACAGCAACCCTTATAACGGTTTCCTCGCCACTTCAACTGATCAAATCAACCATCTGAAACTGCAATTTCTCATTGAGAACGTTATTTCTGACTGTACCATCAAAGCTGCATACTATTATTATCAAAATCAGCGGAAGTGGCGGAGTCTGCAGTTCACCGCATCGGCGGGTCTCGCCACGAGAACATTGAACTTTTTAAAGAATCGACATGCGCCTTAAAACAAACTTCTGTGGATTTCCTCCGTTCCGAGTTATTTTCTACCGTAGTTTGTTTAAAGGCGCATGTCGATTTTCAAAATAGTTTAATGTTTTCGTGGCGAGACCCGCCGAGGCGTTGAACTGCAGACTCCACCACTTCCGTTGAAATTGGTAATAAGTATTCGCAAAAAACAACCTTTGAAATTGAAAATTGATAGACTTGCAACAATTGGGTTTAAAAAAACAGTTTCAAACAATTGTAATAATCTTTCCGTTTCCTTGAAGAGCAATATCAACTCGTGAATAAGAGGGCAAAACAAACCACCAGAACCTTGGAGATCATGATATCTCCTTTCTCACCACTGTCTTTTTTTGGGCATTTTCGACTTTTGACCGTTCTTCTCATTCTTTTTCACTATTTTACTAACAAGAATTCAAGACTGATCGATGGTACTCACCGTGTCCATCATTTATTCTTGTGCTGGAACAGCAAAATATGATCTTCTTAATGTGTGTTTTCTCAGTTTTGTTCCAGAAAAAACCAGCAACTTCCGAATATTTCCACTCAAAGTCGTCAAACGACTTTCTCTCTTCTTCTTCTTCTTCCCTATTCCCCTACAGTTTTGTCCTAGAACTCTTGAGAGCTCCGAGAGCTAGCTACCAACTGGTCTTTCAGAGAGTTTCCCGGTAGCCGATTGAAATGGCCACTTTCACGGAACTCTTTATTTTGTGAGAGAAACAGTGAATTCGATGATAACATTTGATAAGATCTAAATAGATAAGAGAACAGTTGAAGTGTCCGATCTTTTGGCGATCGTTCAATCCAAATCCTCCCTGAATCCTTGAAATGTCTCATGCACTGCCCCACTCACCCAATCCTCCAAGTTGCTCTCGATCTCCGGAATCCCGGAAATAGTTCCCGGAACAACACACACACCAGACGGGTGTTCTCGTGTTCGTTTTTCCGGAAAGTCGTCGTGTCCATTCCGGAAGCCCTTCTTCTGACTTCTCCGACGCCTAATCCGCCGTGCCTTTCTTCTCCCAACACACACAGATCACAAGAGAGAGAGAGAAGAGTAAACGGATACTCTCGTGGCTCTGAAAGAATCCGTCGTCTAAATAATTCGTTCTAAATAATTCATGGTAATCTCGATTCTCTCTCTCTTCGCCCTCCCGCCATGTTTACTTTCTTCTAGTCTCTCCCCCCTTAACCACTGATTCTCGAGACAGAAAACGACGACGTCGAGAGACTTTTTAAAGAACAAATCGCCTCTTTTCCAGACATTACACCTTCTTTCTTTCGTTCTCTTGATTTCTGATCCTCTGTGTTTCCAGACACCTTACAATTAGTGAATTTTACGAGAATTTTAACTCTCAACGTGTTTTTGAAACCGAAAATTCTTCGGGATCAGCTGACATTGTGTTTTTTTGAGAAGGAAGCTATACGGCTCCCCGGGACACTTCAACTCCTTGTCTTTTCGCCATTAAGGCAGTTTGACACCAATATTAATAATAGTTTCCCTATCGAATCTTCCCATAACTCGGTTTTGAAGATAGGCCGTTTACACTCGGAGTTGGACAGGAAATAGACAAAGAGACTGGGAAATAGCTTCAAGTTTTCAGAGATTTCTCTTGAAAATTGACATTTATTTATACCCACGATTCGCGTTTCTTTCTTGAATTCTCTCTTGAATCAGACCAATTTGTCGAATATTCGAATTTCGTTGGAACAAATTTTTCGAAAAATTTTTTTCGATTTTTTTTTTCGAATTTTGGCGAATTTTTGTTCGATTAACGTAAGAACCCTAATCTGACGAATTGTTTTGAAACGATCGCCCATTACATTTACCCAGAAAGTGTTATCTTTTCACGAGTTCTCCGATGCAGTGTAACTGAGGAAATATGTAGGAAACGACTCCTTTGAAGACATCAAATTCATCCATTTATTACTAGATCCCTCGATTGATGTGCAATGTACAGAATCGTTCTGAAAGTATCATGTGATTCAAAATGGTGAACTTCGGATCCTTGGAAACGGATAATCTCATTCGCAAAAGCTGAAGAACATCAATCTGGTATCAGGTTGAACACAGCAAGTATGTAGGTATTTCATGAAACCGGGATCACTGTTTCTTCGAAGTATTATCTATTTTTCCTCTTCTATTCATTCACTGCTTGACCTTGCTCTTCCTCGCTCTTCCGATTCTCCCTCATTCCCAACACCATCTCGAATATTTCAGATCCATCCACCCCCTCATTCGCTTTCAAAACGGGGTCCTTGTGTCTCTGGATCGTCGCGTCGTCGCCTGTCCGGATATGACATGCGCGCCTCAGTCGCCCCTCCTCCTCCTCCGCCTCCACATCGCCTTCTTCTTCTTCTTCTCCCTCTGCCTCCTCCCTCTGACGTCATCAGTGAAGCAGGTGACAGTCCCTGGACAAATTGTCCTCGGCGGCCTGTTTCCGATCCATGAAGCCGGACGGAATGCCACTCATCAGTGCGGGAAGATCAAAGCGGATCAGGGCGTTCAGAGAATGGTCGCCATGTTGTTCGCACTGGAGAAGGTCAACCGAGACAGACAGCTGCTCCCGCAGGCCAGCCTCGGGGCTCAGATCCTGGACACCTGGTGAGCTTGGAAGGATTCTCCTCACAACGCCCCCGTTTCCAGTTCCGTCGACAGCTACGCACTGGAACAAACGCTCGAGTTCATCAAGTCCGTCATGTCGAACGGCGACGGAGTGACATGTGCCGATGGATCGACGGGCTCCTACACCCGACAGCCGGTCGTCGCCGTGGTCGGTGCCGCTGGAAGTCAAGTCAGTGTGATGGTCGCTTCGATGCTCCAGCTGTTCAAGGTGAGCTTACAATGAGATGTAGGTGCTAACATCACTCAGTCAGTGATGCAATCAAATTATGTTCCGATTTTGAAACAGCAAGAAAAATGATTTCCCTTGTTTCAATGGTCTCATATTAGAAATTGTCCAGCGATTCCGTCACTTTCCACTCCAAATCACAACCCGAACCTCCACTGTTCAGATCCCGCAAGTGAGCTACAGTTCGACAGGAGCCGAGCTCAGCGAGAAGCCGCGGTTCGCATTCTTCTCGCGAGTCGTCCCACCGGACAATCTTCAAGCTCAAGTCATGGCCAGAGTGGTCTGTGTTCTCTCTCTCGAAGGCAGTCTAAGACAGTCATTCAGATCGGAGCCCTCGAGTGGACGTACGTGCATGCGATCGCCGACACGGGGTCCTACGGAGAACGGGGAATGGATTCGTTCAGGGCGGCGGCCGCGGAGAATGGAATATGCATTGATGGCGATGTGCAGAAGATATCCAGACGGTGGACGGAGAAGAATTTCAGGTGAGTGGGAGATTAGAACCGATTAGGGGGCTCTCTGTTACACTGTCACCTCTTATTCCAAAGTCAATTTTGAAAGTCAATTATCGACCTTTTCGCTTCCAGAGTGAGGCGGAATGAAAAATGTTGATTCCGGAATCCGGAAATCGGAAAACGGAACGGAAAAAACGACAGGAAACGGAAAATTTTTCAAAATCTGGATTTTTTTTTCAACTGATTGTTTGCTCGAAATCACCCTAATAACTAGAAATCTGACGAAAATCGTCCTTATTCTTCGAAAAAAAAGAGGCTTTCAAGGGAAAACTCGGTATCCTGGAAAAATTTCAAGAAAAAAGATGGCAAGGTCCAGTGGGTTGGGTTTCCAACGAGGTTCCAAGATTCAAAATATTAATGATACTCCAAATTATCCAGAGCAAATATCTCTTGAATCTCTCTTGAAAACTCTTCTACGTCTAGTGAAACAGAAGTCAACCATCCAACCATCCAATCTTCCAGAGACCTCCTCATCCGAATGCACCGAACCCGAAAAGCGCGTGGAGTCGTGATGTTCGTCGACGAGGACAACTTGAAGCGCCTTCTGAAGACGTTGGACATTCTCGTCGCCGAGGGACACACTGAACTCGATAGACACTTTTGGTGGGTGTTTTTGAGAAAAACAGAAAAGAAGATGTTGACTGTGAAAGTTGGAATATAATGTTTAATACGAGTCAGTTGAAACAGAGCATTCTCTCTTCAGGTTCGTCGCCTCCGATTCGTGGGGAATCAAACAGTCGGTCGTCCGGGGACTGGAGCATCGGACCTACGGAGCCATAACGATTGCTCCGATGGTTCGCGAGGAGAAGGGTTACTTGGAGTACTTCCGATCGCTCTCGCCCAAAGGATTCGTGTTCCTCGAGGAGTTCTTCGCGTTTTTGGGCTGCACGGAGACTGATGAAGTGAAGACGTTCGGCGACTGTTTCGATATGGTCAATATCACTTTGAAACAGGTAATTGAGAGAATATTTCATATATATATAATTAAACAACAATGGAGTCGGCAAGAATTTGGACATTCTATGAAACCGAAATACGCGGAAGTTTTTTAAAATTCTGAGAGTTGAGTCAAAAATGTAGTTCTTAGAAGCTCTGCCGGAGAATCATCAGATCTCGAGATTGATAAGAGATATCAAAAAGTTGTCAAAAGCAAACTTGTAGTCCTAGTTATGATCTACAAGTTTGCTGTTGACAACTTTTTGATATCTCTTATCAATCTCGAGATATAATGCTTCTCCGGCAGAGCTCTCATCGGGCCATTCCGATGGCATCCGATAGTATCATTCTTGACGTCATCATCATCTTCTTCTTCTTTCAGGAATCCTACGTTCCGTTTGTCGTGGACACTGTGAAGATCATCGCGAAGGCCATCTCGATGTACATCGAAGACGACTGCGGACAGACTCCTTTCCATAAATGCTCGCTGGCCCAGTCGGGATTCCGAGGGGAACGTCTTCAGAAGTACTACAGGAACATGTCCCTCAACAGTTTGTCCCTCTTCCTCTCTTCCATTTCCCTTTGATTTCCAGAGAATGAGCCGGCACTCATCGACGCGAACGGCGACGGAATCGGTCGATACGACGTCTTCCAGTTGGACATGGACGGTGTCTATCAGAAAGTTGGCAAATGGAGATCCACCGATGACTTTCTGTCGGTGGAAGTGGAGAAGATCCGACACGCGTTCAAGACGGCGAGCGGCGAGAGACCGATGAGCGTGTGCTCGACGGATTGCCCCCGCGGACACTACAGAGCTTATCAGGATCAGACGTGTTGTTGGGCGTGCATTCCGTGCGATACGTCAACCAGTATTCACAATGAGACGAGGTGAGCGAAGGGGTGTTCTGTTTCGATAGGGAAGTGTGGATTGATCACGGAGATAATTTCGTGACGAAGACTAGGGAACAAATTCGACAGACAAGGCACTTGAGAACCATGTGATAAATAATATAAAAGTGCTCAACAAAGATACACATGTGGAAGGTCAGCGATCCGTCCTATTCATCGGCTAATTCATCGGCTATTGGATGGGTAATCCAACTTTGTGGCACGTGGAAGTCTTACGGAAGTGTCGTTTGAACTCCCGCGCTGTTCGCACTTTCGCTGCGTACCGTAGTCTCAGTTCTCACCGTCACCGCGTGGGCTTTGTGTCAAAACGAGACCGCATGAAGCGTTGAATACTCAAGCAATGGTACGCAGCGAAATGCAAAAATTTGCGCGGGGTTGCAATCGAAGCACCCACGAACGTTTCTGTGTTAGCGTTTGAGAAACGGCTGTGGACACAGAAACCCACAGACAGGCATCCTTTGCCTTTTAGTATAATTGCATACGATATATTACGAGTTCGCCGCGAGCGTGAACCTGATTTTTGGCGCGAAAAGTTTTGAAATTGTGTGCGTCTCTAAATTCACGTGCTGCCTCGCTCTTTCGTTGCGAGACCTTCGCCGACACCGCGACTGCGGAGTCCACGCTCGCGGCGAACTCATTATATTGTGAAACTAATCTCTTATAAAAACTTCGAACCTTTCATGGATCTACTGAAACCGAAGTTTGCAGTTGCGAAGAGTGCGACATCGGAATGGTTCCCGACAGGACACTGCACTTTTGCGTTCCAATTCCTCCCGTTTCAATGCAGTGAGTTATTACTTCTCTCCGTTCGAATTCAACTTCCGTTTCAGATGGGACACCACCTGGTCGCTCATCCCCGCCGCGTTCTCGACTCTCGGGATCGCCTCGACGATATTCGTCGTTTCAGTGTTCCTAAAGTTCTCAAACACCCCCGTGGTAAGCTTCCGTGTGTCTTTTTCCCAGATTCAACGACTATTTTCAGATAATGGCATCCGGAAGAGAACTGTGTTACTGTATGATGTCTGGAATCGGCATGTGCTACACTTTGACATTCTTCCTCGTCTCTCAGCCAACGGTTATCACTTGTTCATTGACAAGGGTAAGAGGGGAAGAACATCTTGAGAAAGGAGGAGGAGATGAGTTGCAGATATTGATGGGACTCTCGATGTCAGCCATCTACGCAGCCATCATCACGAAAACGAACCGATTGGCGAGGGTGTTCAAGCCAGATTCCGCCCAAAGGCCCAGATTCATCACTCCAAAAGCACAGGTAGGGGAAGTTCGGATGACCGGGAGACACAGCTGAACGATTGTTACCGTAACGCTTATTTCAAAAAACGCGATTTTCGCGTTGAAATTTCAATTTCAAAATGCATCTTCTCCGTGAAAAATATGTTTCCCTCGCCGAAAACGTCGTTTTCAACTGGTTTTGCAGCAAACGCGCTCTATCGATAGCAATGTTTCTGTTTCAAAGTGCCGTGATATTTAATGTTGGCCGTTCTAGCAATGTTGATCAGATCAATTCAATCTACAAACCAAAACTGTTCAGAAATTTGCTTTTGAAATTTTTTGAAATTTTTCCAAAACCGACCTGAACTGAAATGATTCGGCATCTAAAACCCAAGAAATGCAAAGAAATGCATACTCTTAACCGTTTGAGTGAGGATATGATCATATATGACAAAGTCTGGGAACGGTTAGAGATCAGAGAGCAGACGTTTCCTTGAAATTTTTGTGTCTTTCGGGGCAGAACTTTCGGGAAAAAAACGTAGAAATGTTTCGTTTCGTAGTTTTTATAAGTGAGTAGAAGGTAAATTTCTATGAGATTTTCTGAGAAATCAGCTCAAAATTCTCATTTTTCGATAGAATTGTGACTGACTGTCTGCGCTCTCTTGTCTCTAACCGTTCGCCAGATTTTGTCTCATATCCTCGTTTGAGATGAACATTGTTTCAAAGACGGCTGAAAGCTTCTCTGGATGCTCTGAAACAGTAAACAAGCGTTTCAGGTGGGTATCTGCATGGGAATCGTGTCCGTCCAACTCGTCGGCACGCTCGTCTGGCTCATCTTCGACCCTCCCGGCACGATGGTCGTGTTCCCGTCGAGAACGGAAGCAGTGCTCACTTGCAAAGCGACCACTTCCCAC
Source organism: Caenorhabditis macrosperma (assembly GCA_963932285.1). Taxonomy (NCBI): domain Eukaryota; kingdom Metazoa; phylum Nematoda; class Chromadorea; order Rhabditida; family Rhabditidae; genus Caenorhabditis; species Caenorhabditis macrosperma. The sequence continues at coordinate 5,796,383 of OZ010620.1, forward strand.
CTGCTCATCTCCCTCCTCTACAACATCCTGCTCATCGTCGCGTGCACTGTGTACGCGTTCAAAACGCGAAAGATACCCGAGAACTTCAACGAAACACGGCACATCGGCTTCACAATGTACTCTACGTGCATCCTCTGGCTCGCCTTCGGACCTATTTACTTTGCGACGCAGAGCGATTTCAGGGTGAGTTAGAGGTCATTCAGAAGCCGATGAGCGGATGAAATACTTGTGTGCGAAACAGAAGTCAGTGGAGACAATTCGAAAAACAACCGTTTCCAGATCCAAATCACCTCGTTGTGCATGTGCATCTCACTCTCGGGTACTGTAGCTCTCATCTGTTTCTTCGCGCCAAAAGTGAGTTTTGAATTATTCGACTTGAGTCCAAGAATAATCAGTCATTCGAAGACTGATCCGATTTGTGTTTGCACTGAAACCGTAAGACGAGTCCTGAACTCAACTCACGAAGCGGTTAGAAACACAAAGAAAATTGTTGTTTTGAACAATTGTAGCCAATCTCGAGTCTTTCAACACACTTTCTTTTGTTGAAATTCGCGGTTTCGAACTGGACTTAACTGGAGTGAGAGCAGTGTTTCGTCAATTTGGTACTTTTTGGTGACTTATACATTGGAAATTGTTTAGAGCAAGCTCCTACTTTTACTGCGATTCCAAGTGGAATCAGTTCAAAGACTCACTTGAAGTACGTTCTAGAAAAATCTTCCTCGGTGGTTTTCGAATAACGGCTTCTTTATTAGGAGTTCGCCGCGATTAAGACCCCTTTTGTCAAATTCACAGCCGCGCATGTTACCACTTTACCAAATCTGTGAACCAACTCTTGCGCCTTTATATTCTCGCAATCGGGCGGCCTTGCTTAAGTTCATTATGGGTGGGCTCTGTAGCTTCCCTGTCGGAAAGACTCCCAAACGGATGATGCCACAGATGGGTGATTATCCCGTTTCATGTACCCCTTACAAGAGACACTTGTTTCTCCACTTTGCTTTCTTTTTGTTTCTATATGGACACTTCCAGGTCTACATCGTGCTGTTCCAACCGTACAAAAACGTGCGAACACGTCAATCGGCAGTCGGGCGGCTTGTAAACCAACAAATGAGGTTCATGAGGTAGGTTTGCAGTGATTCCCTGCCCGTCAGGCATGCCCCATCAATGCCTGATCCCCGCCCCCCTCTCTATCCCGCATGGTGTTTCTTCTTCTAGCCAACTGACCTACAACCCCGATGGATGCCACTCGTATCAGCCGATGTCCTCGAATCAGTCCTATAAACCCAGTAGTGAGTTGTTTGATGATTTAACGAATGGTTGATAAGGAATTGATGATAAGAGAGAAATGCGGAGTAACCGGGTGAAATAGTTGCAGCAGAGGAGAGTTCTCACACGAGCAACGCTCCGGTGCAACCGCAAACTCGAGCGATCCCTCCGCAAGTAATTGAGCAGTTGGCGACGAGTCTGCCGATCCACGACAAGAACGATTTGGGTGGGTTCTGCTAAACAGATGCGATTAAGATATTAGAAACAGGGATCTAGTCTAGAACGTATCGTGTACTGCTGAAAAACAGCATCAACCATGAGCTCTATGAGATCAACACAGGTCGCAATCTGGACGTGTTCAATGCGTTTCTCCGTTTCTATTTTTCAACTGAATACTCAAAAAGCAAGAGAATGAGAAATGAACAGATTTTTCGCCATAGGAAAATCATCAAAACCCAGTTGTTGCTCTGCCAAAAAAATGACGAAACTGTTTCATTGAACTCATAAGCCGTTTTCCTTTTTTTCTCGAATCTATTGTCGCCGAGTTTCTTGTTAAAAGAACCATTGAAAAAAGATTGATTTTCGAATTTTGAGTACGGCCGATATTTGATATGATATTAACACCTGTTTCGTTTCGAGCTGAAGATGGAATTCGATTATTCAAAAAGCACAGACCTCACTTTCGGCGCAAAGAGTTTTGAAACTGTCTCCATACTTTTCTAAGTCTGCGAGCTGCCTCGCTCTTTCGCGTCGAGACCCGCACTGTTCCCACTTCGATTGTTTCAGTGAAGAAGTTGTCGCTGCAAGACAAACTGCTCAACAACAACAACAACAACAATAACAACCACGAGAGCACCGAGGAGATCCGTCGTCGTCGTCCGAGCAGTGTGCACACCGTCGGCAACGGCGGCCAACCTGCCCACATCCCGCCCCGCAGCTACTCGACCGACGAGCCGAAAAACTCGATGGTCGTGCGGCAGGACACGACGAAGAGCCGCGCGAGTCTCGCCGAATCACATCAGGTCGACTTGATCCTCGAGGAGATCGCCGCCGATACGAACTCGACGTTCCTCTGAAACCCTCCTCCCATTGCATCTCATTCCTGCCCCACGGGTGCCCCCCTTCAGATTCTATGAACCTACCCCCTCTTCTTCTTTTCTCTCTCTCTCTCCTCCCAGTGCCTTCTAGGATCTCTCTTGCTCCCTGTAACTTATTGATTCATTTCGGTGGTCTTCTGTCTGTCTATTCAATGAACAACAATGTCTTGTACGTTCGAAACGCCGGCACTCCGGCAGCTGTGGCTCTCCACACTCCCGCGTGCCAAACTGTAACAAATGCTCCAGTTTTCAATCTTTTGTAGAGGCCAATCAAGTATTCGCGGAGGAGGTATCTGAAGAGTGAACGCTCGAAGAAAATTGGGAAAAAAAGCGCCGAAACAAAGGAAATCGGAGAACAAGGCGGAAAATGGCTCCTGAAGAATGGGAACGTACTCCAGTGGGCGAATTGGGAGATGATGAGATGAACTTGAAACAACCGACGTCTTTCCTTCTCGAAGATATTGAGAAAATGCACAAATTCAAAAATAGCGCAAATTTGAAACAAGACCGTTTTTATTAAAGCTGTATTGGACCAAGGGAAACAGAAACAAAAGGGAAAGAGATCAACAAAAGAGAGAACTTTGGAATTAACAACAAAAAACAGAAGAAGTGAATACAAGTGAGAATTTTGAATGGCAATCTGCTTCCTATTGGCGCGAATACGCTGTCGTTTGTTGCTGTGGAATCCACCAAACTTGGGAGAACAAATCTCCGTGTGGTCGCTCGATCACTTCCAGCAGTCTCCTGAAAACCGTGTTCGTTTCTTTTCGAATCTTCGTCACTCCCACTTACCTCAATGAGCCAATGAACTTCTCCGAGCTCCGCACAGTCCTCGCCGGGTTCCTTTGGTCGAACGAGTCCACAATTTGCATCGGATGAACGTATCCGAACGTTCGGGGCCGGCACTCGATTTCTCCGGTGATCATATTGATCTGGCACCCGGAAATCATGCTCTCGTTCGCGTAATGAAACGCGAACGCTTTGAGCAACTGGACGAGGCTCAGCCCACTCGTCCAGTCTCCTTCGTGCCTGGCCACTGCGGAGTCGTCCTCGAGATTCGGCATTATCCCGTACCACTGGAGCATGTGGATGAGCATCAGGATGAGTGAATACGAGTTGGGGTAATCACGAAGGTGATCCCCCGCATCCACTTCCGACTTCATCCACAGCTTCAGGAATATTGCCAGAATCCGGAACCTCTCATCGAACCTGAAATCGAAAAATGAGATAGAAAATGTGAAATCTAGGACTTACTGGCAATGCTCTCTGATGTATTGCGCCGCGATGCTCGTCCGCGGCGGGCCCATGTCCAGGGTGACACTGAGATCGACGGACACTCCGTCGATCTTGAACTTGATTATGGGCACTTTCGCCGTGCTCACGAACTCAAAATCGGTGAGTCGGTGGCCGGCGAAGTGCCCCTCCACGTCCGGGCTGTAGAGCAAGTCGTCGTGGAAGACTTGCAGTACTGTGGCAGGGCTGAAAATGGTTGTGAATGAAGATAAGTGGGTCTCATTGGAACTTACTGTGCCACTCTCCCTCTCGCACAGACACAGAGGTCCAAGTCGCTGTCCCTCGTGGCGCAGAGGGCAGCGAAACTGCCGAACTCCGAGAGGCCCGTGACGGAGACGCCGAGGGGCCGCAGTCGCTGGGCAACCCCCTCCGATCTGACGTACTCGCCGATCAGATTCACGAGTTTCGCCCGGCACTCGTACGTTTCGGCCTGCTGTAAATGGACCAAAATAAGAGAAGAAGAAGAATAGTCAATGACTCACCATCTCATTGCTCTGGACGAAGAAGTGGATGTCCTGGTCCAGTCGGTCGATGTTTTCGTTCAGTGGCTGCAAAAATGAGTTGAGAGGCGGTTTTTGAGTTGATAACAGTTGATAACAGTTCCCGAGAGTTTTCCTTAGACTCACCAAGGTTTGTGCGTGAATACCTTACAATGGAGATCATTTTACCCAAGATTTCAGAATTCATTGCAACTTGGCATTGGTATAGAAGAGCTCATTCTGAATGCACTCGTGAGATTCTAGCCTCCACTTTTGCGGAATTCTGGAGGTCTCAAAGATTCAAATTTTGCACTGAAATTTGGTTATTTTCCCAATGCGAGCTGATATTCGTTTTGAAAATGGAATATCTCCAGAATTCGGCAAAAGTGGAGGCTAGAATCTCACGAGTGCATTCAGAATGAGCCCTTCTACTATCGGATGCCATCGAAATGGCCCCGCAACCGAGGAAAGCTCTGCCGGAGAATCATTATATCTCGAGAATGATTGAGACATCAAAAAGTTGTCAACAGCAAACTTATAGTCTTATCTATGATCTACAAGTTTCTTGTTGACAACGTATTGATATCTCTTATCAATCTCCAGATATAACGATTCTCCGGCAGAACTCTCCTCGGTTGCGGGGCCATTTCGGTGACATCCGATAGTATGCCCTTGCCAAGTTGCAATGAATTCTGAAACCCCCGAGTAAAATGACCTTATTAGTGGTCCCTAGTTCTCAAACCAACAATGTTGAGCTGCCTAGTAGCTGCTGCTCCGCACGGGCTCGGCGAGCAAAAGTTGGAAAAGCAACTTTTCTTTCGATAAAGTTACTCCATTCTTTGCGGCAGGGGGTTTTTCGGATTCTAGTATCCGAAGTTAACAATAAACTTATTGAAAAAATCACACATACGAAATATACGAAAAAATTTTCAAAATAATGTGTTTTTTCCAAGCCCGTAGGCCGCGGCTGGCCGCAAGTATTGTAGGGACTTTGGTGGAATTTCCATTTTTTTTGCGAAATAACCGGAAAACAGGGGCTTTTTTCGGGAAAACTTTGAAAAAGTGATTGTTTTTGATTAAAACTATCGACAAATTATGATTTCGCAACAATAACATCTGAAAATGTTGCGTTTTTCGATGTTTTCTTCATTTCCAACCATTTTTACATTGTTTTCCTCTCTGTTCAATGCAAATTCAGATCAAAAAACTCTGACCCTCTGAAAATGCAGATTTAATTTTCAAAAAATTGCACAATATGTTTTATAAGAATGTTTTCATAGAAATCAATCATTTTATAGAGCTTTCTCAAAAAAATCCTCTTTTTTTCCATTTATTCCGTAAAAAATTGGAAATTCCACGAAAGTTTCTACAGTAACTGCGGCCGGTCCTGTCTTTTTCGGTTCGAATTGAAAAAAGCAGCGGCCGGCCGTTTTTACAGGCTTGGCTTTTTCTCGAAAACTAATATGGAAAAGTGACTATGCTCATTCGATTCTACGGGTACTAGTAGAGTACTCAGTCGACGAAAACATTCGTCGATTAGTCGACTATTAGTCGACGAGCGCAACTATTTTAGTCGACGAAAAATTCGTCGACTAGTCGAGCGCCTTCGACTAGTCGACTAGTAGCGGCGTCGACTAGTCGAAGGCGGCCGACTAGTCGACTAGTTGCGGCGTCGACTAGTCGAAACTAGTCGACTAGTCGAGCGTCGACTAGTCGACGAAAGTCGACTATTTCTGGGTTTTTGGAAAAGTTTGATTTTCGAAAGATTTTGTGTGTTTTCGACCTGTCTTTTCGATGAAATTAACAGTGAAACGTTTCTACCATTTATTTAGTGAAGAAAAATTGACTTTTTGTCATTCAAAAACCGAAAAAATAGTGAAATATTAGTTTTTTTACCTACAGAATGTTCCTTTTCCTTTGTTCAAATGTTTTTTTTCTTTTTGCACCCACAGTTTTTGCAGAAATTACCAATGGAAAGCCTCTGAACGGTACATAGATTTTGAAGCGCATGCGCTGCAAGCAATCGGGCGCGCCGTCTGGCGTCTCTGGTGGCAGCACACTCTCTCGCCCGACTATTCTAATGTACCACGGCGAACCACGATCTACGTCTAGTAGTAAATTTTTGCAACATTTTTTCGGGTTCGGCCACCTATCAGAAATCCTGAAACGTGGGCCACGCCCCTTTCGCAACCGCCGCGTGAAATTTTGCAACTCCGCCGCACGCAGGTCCGATTGGCGGAGTCCTCCCAAAAACGCATTTTGAACGCCCTCTTCCCCGTATTTTCCGGCCAAAGGACCTAAATTTAGGACATGAATTTTTTTTTAAACCGTTCGAAAATTAATTTTGATGGTTTTGTATAAAAAAAATTTGCAACTTTAAAGAAGTTTTTCGAGAAAAATGCGAAAAACCCTCGGGGACTAGGAAACGGTGTCCGGAGGCGGAGTTTCAAAACGCAAATATGGCCTAGATTTTCCTCTAAGACGTCGATCGTGGTTCGCCGTGTGTACGCGCGCTGAAAGTTCGCTGTTTTCAGGGCGTTTTAGAAAGAGAAAATGAAGAGTATGAACTTCAAATTGAAGAACAAAAACTGCTCTTACCATCGGAACAAATCAGAAAAATATTAGTTCAGTTTTAACAGAGAAACAGGCATTTCGTGAAATATTGCATTAATTTCACTTTACGGAAAAATATTGTATTTTCTTGAAAAATAATATGGAAAACTGTAGAGCCCAAAAACCCGCGGTCGCAAAAAATAGAATAATTCCTACAGACGCCTACAGACAAGAAAGTTTATTTCCTAACTTCTGCTTACCGAGCCCGTACGGCACGTGCGGTTCAACAACAAGTCAGCTCAATGTTGTCTGTTTGTATTCACAGAGCTCTGTACAGAGTTTTCGGCACGACAAGAAACGGCGAGATTTCGGCACTTTTCCGAATTTTGCCCGAAAAATGCCGGCGTTCGTGTGCCATCAACGAATTGTGCCGTCGAAATAGGCTTGGTCGGAACTGGAAACGGAACTACCGAAATTTTCGTAAAAATTTTTCCGACGGAAATTTTTCTGAGTTATCATTTCGGATTTTTTTCCGTCGGAAGGTTTACCGAATTCATTTTTCCGAAATTTTTGTCGGAACTTTTTCCCACTTGATTTTCGGAAATTGTTTCGAAAATTACCGACTTTTGCTTCTTTTTTTCCGACTTTTTTTCGGAAAAAATTCACCGACAGGTCATTCCCGACCAAGCCTGCGTCGGATGTCGGCAAGGAACGGAACTGTTGCCGGCATTTTTCGGGCAAAATTGGAAAAATTGCCGAAATTCTGCCGTTGTTTGCCGCAAACAAAAGAAACACTCAAAAAAATACCGCCATAGCAACTGTGGTTGCAACTGTAATTCTACTTGAAATTTTTTTTTGATATTTAGAATACGAAAAAAAATTTTTTTGTTTCGTATTTGAAAAATGGCAATCTATTTTTTCCAATGAAAATCATGTTTTCAGTACGCTTGATGAATCTAAACACGAAAAAACGTATTTTTTCTTACAAAAAAACAAGGGAAAAACAATAAATATTCGATAATTTCCTCGAAAAAATTTTCTCTCAATTAGTCGACGAAATAGTCGACTAGTCGACGAATAGTCGACTACTTTCGACTAGTCGACGAACTCGCCGACTAGTCGACGGCGGTCGACTAGTCGATTAGTCGACTAGTCGACTAGTCGACGCCGCAACTAGTCGACTAGTCGAGCGCCTTCGACTAGTCGACGCCGCAATTAGTCGACTAGTCGACGCCTTCGACTAATCGACGATTCGTCGATTAGGTCGTCGACTAGTTACTCTAGGTACTAGGGACCCCAAGTGTTTCAGACGAGTTTCAGACCTTACACATTTTGCTATAAGTATGCAAAATGACACTTTCTCACACTATTAATCGATCACACATAGTGGCAACATGCGTAAACTTCTAATTTCCAGATATTTTGTATCAAAGTGCTCTAAAACAGCCGGTTTTTGTAAAAAAATGCAATTTTGAGCACTTTGAGACACAAATTCTCGAAAACTAAAAGTTTGTGCAGTGAGAAAGTGTCATTCTGAACTGAACGAATTAGAGACAAAATGCTTACCAGAGTTGTGATGTCCACCAAGGTGTTCGAGTCCGGTCGTGGGAGTTGATAGGCCATCTGGAAGAAGATGTTTAAGAGGATGATAACAATCGGAAGAGAGAAGATAAGAAAGAGTAATTGTGAAACACCTGATGTCTTGACGACTGAAAGAATGAATGAATGGAGTCCTCCACAGTCCGTTGGCTGTGACGATGTCTTCGAGTCAGATGTGGCGAAAGGGCTGAAACGCCTTCTCGTCAATTTACAGTATCTCCACATAAGTGACGAACAATTAATGAGCAATTAATGAGCAATTAATGGGCAATTACGGTTGGCTCCGTGTAGAAGTCGTCTGGTGAGAGTGCAGTTCCCACTGTTCTCTCGGTGAGTGCAATCAAAGAACACGCCGCCAATGGGATGTTGGGAAGGTGTGAAACACGGGATCCTTTCAGCTATTTCGGTGGAAAATTCATTTAGCTAGGGAACCAATCTGCGCGGTCCCCAGGAGTGTGTTGAAAAATAGGTGATTTTCAGAATTCAATACTTCAGAGTTCTCGTACGCAGCTTTTGAAAACGAATATCCACCCTCTGAAAGGCCCTCTTTCGATCTAAGCAGTTGGTTTGTCAAAGTTACGACTTGTTTTCGATCGCTTCCGTCGTCGTCAACATCAACAAGTTCGCCTTCTGAAAATGTCGTTGAGCAAGACGCCGTGCCAATCCATGTTCCGCTTCGTGTTCTCGCGCAATGCAAGCACTTCTACCATTCCTGCTCCGGCAAGAGTGCAGCTGAAGAAGCCAGCCGAGCCGGGACACTTCCAGTACACCCGCAACTGGTCGAGAGATCCCCGATTCGTCAAGGTCGCCATCCAGAAGGGAGACACCCTATACCAATTCCTCGTCCGTCGCCTCGGTCACGCCTACGAAGTCTACCCGCTTTTCATTCTCAGCGGAGCGTGGTTCTGCCTCTTCTGCTTCGCCACCTACTGGAGCTTCGGAAAGGCCGAGGTGTGGCTGGGCAGAAGCAACACGAAGGCTCCGTGGGACTGAGAGAGACTCCGCGACAAGTACTGGAAGATGCCCACTGTCGCTTTCGATCTCGACGGACGTACCCGCAAGCGTTCTGAGCTCATGAAGCAGCTCTTCATCTGGCCGTCTACCTCTCCATCCGACGAACGAAACGAATGGCAAAGAGAGTGATGAAACGTCGAGTCATCGCCCTCGCGGAGGATTCTGACAGTTCCAGAGGAAGTCCCCGCTTGTCGAATACAATTGTTTTCACAATTTCTCACAAAGACACCCTATGATAATTCACAAACACCGGCGTGCCAATGAGTTATCACAGGTGGATTCATCACTCAGACTCTCGTTTTATATCTTTCTTTTAGACTCTCGTTTTATATCTTTTTGGAATCTGCGCAAACGCGCTCCGCTGGATTCTGTTGGTCCTGCCACGACTCTCGACTCTGTCTCGTGGAGTACAATAACTTTTCGTCGATTCTCCGGGGAAATGAAATAGTTTCAGACACATAGTACAGTATCCTTCCTTCACGGACCGAAAGTTTTCTCTCCACTTGTATTAACATCATTTTTGATTATTTGGTATCTTTTTTCCAATCATTTTGCAAGCAAATGAGAGCGTATACTGGAACGGATGCTTTGCGTCGTCGTCGTCCGAACAGTGAGCGCAACGGCGGGCAACTGCGGGCAACATGCCCTTATCCTGCCCCGCAGCTGCTCGACCGACGAGCCGAAAAACAAAAGTCACATCAGGTGGACTTGATCCTCGAGGAGATCAGCCGCTGTCTATTGAATGACGGACGTCTTCTGCTCACTTCATCTCTCGCAACTGGTAATCCCATGACCGATACACGAATGGGTCATGCGGCATACAGTTGCGTGAGACGAGAAGCAAGAGAAATAAGGAAAGAGAGCAGGAATAGAAGAACGGCCGATTGTAACCGGGAGAATGTCGATGAATGATAGTGGATGGGATGGGGACGGACGGTGCTTTCGTGTGGAATATGCAAATCGGATGGTGAGGTGGCGAACGATTCATTGTGTAATGCGTGGGAATCACACTCCTTTGTGGCTCTCTCTCTCGCTTTATCGCTCTCCTCGCGATGCAAACAGTCAGAAATATGTTGAGGAACAGAGAGTTTCGAAAAAAGGGAATGAACTCAGGAACCGTTGTTTCTGAGACCTTCTAGTGATAGACTGACTAGTGGAATCTCCAGTAATTTCCCTATGCAAGGTTTCAATTTGGCTGCTCTGGTTGGACAGTGAACTGATGCCAGAATTGTTTGAACTAATCAACGAAAAGAACCCATCAAACGGGCGTCTTTTGCCATTAACACAAATAACGTGGCAACTTATGGAAGGAAAGGAAATAGTTGTGGGCACGGAGGAAGTAGGTTAAGTGGACTGAGTAGAGTTACTGATGTTCGGATTCTGACTTCGAATTTGCTGAAAAATCAGGAATCAAAGAGGATTGTGTCTGTAGATGACGCCGAACCTGTTCACCAAGAACCAATAAAAATGACGTGGCAACTCATGGAAAGTAAGAGAAGATCTATTCAACCCGATGGAGGGGTATGATATGAATTACCAAATCCTGTGTTTCTTGTTTTGTTTTGTTGATACTTCAGGAATCGAGTAAGCTATTCGCAGAACATGAACATCTACGGGAACTCAATTGGGGGCTCGTAATTTATTCAATTTTACCGTTTCAAAATGTCAATTTACCAACTTTACACCTAAGTAAAGGCTTATCTCTCGAAACTGAGCCCAGTTTATGGAAAAAACCTCATAGTGTCGTGTCTGTCCACTGTCAAAATGGCTGAGATACGAGAGCTGTAAGAGTTGCGAGTTGCCGCGAATTGGCTAACAGTGATTTGGTCGGAAAGCTATCATAAATACATGTTTCGAAATCTCTACAAAACCTCGTTTTTTCCACTACACCACTTAATGGTTGAAATTTCCCCTTCAAAAAACCCGTTTCATTGCGGAACTCATTATCATAAATATCAAAATAAACAGACGAAAAGAGCAAATATGGTTGCCAAAAACAGAGGAGAGAAGCGACGAACGGAGTTGTCGAAGAAGCGGCGAGTCGTCGTGAAGACGTCCGGACCGATGATCCGGGGGACTGTGCAACAGCAGTTGTCTGCAAAAGGAAGGTATTGTTTGAAGTGCCCAGTTAGAATCCGATGTATCAAAGTAAATGGAACTATTTCTGATAGTACAGACATTCAAAAAGGGCTGAAACTTCCGGTCTCCCAAGAATCTGATGAACAGAGAGCACAGTTTCCTCACAGAAAATTACATGGACAGCAGAAAGCGATGAGTCCTACTTGTTTATGACCATCAGTTCCACTTGACAAAGTTCGAAATATAAGCCTTCATTGAAACCGAAAAGTGTTTACTCTTCCCCATATTCGTTGCGAGAAGAAGAGCAAGAACTCACTGACGCAAACGGCGTTCTGACTGTACGGAGTGCACTGATAGTCGGCAGTGCACCCGACGTTGATCTTGAATCCTCCGTTGATGCACACTGGATACATGTTGCAGGCTGAGAAAGGAACACAGTTCTCAACACATCTTTCCCTCTAAACTCACGAAATTCCGAATAGAATCTGTACGGGTCGGAGCCGCAAATGTACTGAAAGCGTTGCGACTGAGCAGCTGTATTGGGCACTCCGAGCAGTTCCGATTGGGATATCAGTTGAGAAAGAGAACAGTGGAAGAGGGAGAGCAAGAGGAGCAGTTTCATGGTCGGTTTGTGTGTGGGGGAACGAAGTGAACAATCGAAAACAGAACTGCACTTTGTTTGGCAATCGGAGGACGGCTCTTCGGATGATGACAACGCGTGTTGGCTCAGCTGCTCGGGCCGGGCGGAATTCGGGAATCCGGTGAGGGGAAAAGTGAGAAAAAAAAGTATACAGGGGACTACTCACTGAACTTTCACATGATGGTTGACACTAATCAAATGGTCTCTGTTTCGGAATGTTCACAAGTTGAACAAATATCTGGATGACTGATTGTGTTAAGTTCGATGGTAAAGAACAATACTCGCCGATTCAGTGCGCGCGCTCGCCGATCGTTCGCCAGAATTCTGCCCTACAGTATCCGTGACGATCTTCCCTTTCAGATCGTCTCACTGGAGCGCGTTAATCGGCTCCAGTTACAGAGCTGGCCAAAAGCCTATCCAATAACAGTTTTTCGAAGGTAACTCGGTCGTGCTGTCATCGACGCGAAAGGCTTCACAACGAAGTACTGGATTGTTTTTGTTCATTTCTGAGAAGGATCTTATCTATCCCGTTTTTTTGTACATATCACTTTTACCCTTTCTAATTGTTTCGATTTTTACCGTTTCTTCAAAAAATCGAATTTTTTGACCTTTTTTTTCAAAATTATGTAGAACCAAAAGTAACACCATCTACTTTTACCGCCAAAAACACGCTCACAAATATCAGGTCAATCGGAAACTAAGAGACCGAGTTACCTTCAAAAAACTGTTATTGTATGGACTTTTGGGCAGCACTGTATGTACAATTCTCCAAAAGTCCCCCTTTCCAATTAAACTCGTCCTTCTGTTCACTCTAATTCCCTAATTCCCGGGTCGCCATCCAATTGTTCTCTCTCTTCGTCTCTTTTGCTCCCCTACAACTCATTCTTCCAATCCCCCCTCCATTTCCCCTGGAGTTCCGTCATGATTTATCATCGTCCTCCATCGGAATGCTTTCATTGCGCCACACGACTCACTCTTTCGGCCACAAAAGGGTTTATGGGTCCGCGCGGAAAGATCGGACGGGAGCGATAAGGAGAGGTCTGTAATTTATGCGAGAGACCAATTGAAAAATGAATTCGGAACAAGTTGGCATTATCTAGATTCACAACAACTGGAGCACAGAAGACAACAAAAAAAAACGTTTTGTCTTCGAACATTTGCATATCTTCGTGAGCATCTTGCTTCCAATCGGCTGTTTGACTGACAGAGTTCGTGAAGATCACAAACTTTTCACAAATGCTCGGAGCTAGCTCATCATTCATCATTGATCCACCCAATGGGCTAAACACTGTTTGAAACGGGAATCTGCTCTGCATACCAGACAACGGAAGTTTATTTCGACTCCGTGATGACACTTCAACACCAGATAATTGATCACTTTGGAATTACACGCTAACAGAAAACGCGACACAGTAGACAATCTGGGGTCGAACTGTCATCTGTCAAGGAACCTTCATGTCTCCCCTGTTTGACAATCTGAATGATAGGAATGCCAAATGGACCGAAAGATGAAAAAGATGAGCAACAATGGAAGATGAACAACTACACATTTGGTTCCGCAACACTCCGCAACTGACCACTTTGAAACTAAAGCCGTTTATTACCCGTGTAAAGTAACAATTCGGTATTTTTCATGAAAACATACTACTTAACACTGTTTCAATTTCATTTGATGAACTGCACGAAAGTGATTGCATTACTAGTTGGTTCTCTGCAATGTAATCATTGAGAATTCACAGGAAAACATTGAATCGTGATTGCTGCAGCATGGATTGAACCTAGAAATGTAGTGAACCCGCAGTTATTGATCATGTTGTTTTCAAGGTGAATCGAGAATTAGACAAGGTTTTCCACGTGATATGTTCCTGTTTCAACATGGTCGCATTCTAAAATTGGCTCAAAAATTAGAGGTTTTTCAAATTCGTGAATTAATAGTTTTCCATTGCAAAACGTTCGACTTGATAGTTTCTAGAAACTGCAATTTATGCTCTCCGTTGTTACCTACAGTTCAGAACGTCGTTTTTAAATATGCTGTGTTTCCTCGAAGAGAGCGGCATCATAAACGCTGCCAGAGAATCATCATATCTCGAGATTGATAAGAGATATCAAAAAGTCCTCAACAGCAAAATTGTAGTCCTCGTTATGATCTACAAGTTTGCTTGTGACAACTTTTTGATATTTCTTATCAGTCTCGAGATATAATGATTCCCCGGCAGCGTTTCCTCTCTGTTCGAGAAAATACGATGTTTGTTCCAGACAGGAAATACACATGTTAAAACCGTTCCGTCACTTTCATCATTATCCGGGAAGTTTGATGTTCCCAATTGAAACCTCCAGCGTTGAAAACGGTGCACCCCCACCGCCCCGTCGACCCCTCACAAATCGCTTTGGAGTCCGTCAACTTTCGCCGAAACTTTCGAATTTCCATAAAAATGTATTTCGAAACACTTATTCCGAATTGATTAGAGTCCCGGGACGTCGTAATCCCCCAGGCGACTTTTCGACGAGAGAGCGTGCGGAGACGAGAGACGCAGACGCGCTGCCAATGTTACGACACACACACTCCCCCGCCGCGGCCACTTTTGATTTCAATCTTTTCTTGGTGGTCCATGGTCCGGGAATTAGGGGAGGAAGGGGGAGGAAACGTCAAGTGGTTCCCTCTCGAAGTTGGCCTCATTTCTGACGATACGATTTGCAGTTTTATATATTTAAAAGACACTTTATTCATCGACCGAATAGCACATACACCGACCAGAGAATTGGGGGGAAAAGGAGCAAAGATACAGACAAATTCATTGAGAAAAAAACAGAAGGAGACGGAAAGAAGAATCATGGAGGCATTGGGGGGCAGCGGGAGATACCGGTATGAGGGACGGAGCAGCGATGGAGACGAAGGAGAAGGTCCTTCTACCCGGTGGGAAACAGAGATATCGGTTCAGGGAGAGACAATCTGCGGGAACGCGGCCAGGAAGCGCTCGAGAACCATCACAGCGTCGGGACGTCCCATGACGCGGAGGGTCTGGAGGAGGTCGGGCACGGCACGGGCGGATCCCGAGCACGATGCTTCCCAGAGGTCGAGGAGCAGGGAAGTTGGAGAGCAGTCGGGGAAGGAGGCGAAGAACTGCAAGAGTATTGCTGATTCAAGACAGTTTGATCGGTTGCGCAATGCGCTCTCATGTTAATCATGAGCGTGTTTATCAGTGATCAATCACCTTATCTTTACGAGTTGTGCAATATTTGAATGAGATGTGTTCTATTTCAAACTACCCACCTGCAGGTATCTATCGTAGTGCAACTTCTTCGCGAGTCCTCTCCAGTCGCAGTGCGACTCGTTCGGCATGTCCAACAGCATCGCCAGCTCGTTCTTCACGTGGATCGGCAGCCGGAACTCGACACACACCGACCCCTTCTCGCGCTCCTCGCACGTCTTGTCGTAGAGCTCCGGCTCGTTGCTCACTTGCATCACCATCGGCTCCGTGGAGCTCGCCTTCTGATAGACGATGACACGGGCCGAGAACTGCGGAGGGTTGGCGTCACGCGGGCGGAACTTCAGAGAGCAGTGGAGCCCGTTTTGAGCCACAAATCGGTGTTGGTTTTCGGAGATTTCGACGACGTCCGGGCCGTCGCAGGAGAATCCGGGGATGACGTCCTCGATGCAGATGCACAGACTGCCCCTCTCGTTGAGGATGAAGTCGTTGGACTCGCAGAGCAGCCGGGAGCCGTCCTCTTGCTTCCACACACTTTCCATCGCTGCTCCCGTCTCGGGCACACAGTAGACTCTCAACTCAAACGATCTTCTGTAGGAGGACATGTCCATCGGTCCGAAGATTGCCAGATGAACCCGCTTCGAGGCGCTCAGCGAGTTTCTCCGCGGGTGTCCGGCGAGCATGACACGCGCGAGTGATGACGTCATCACGTGGCACCATCCGAAGCCGTCGCACTTCCTTCCGGGCTGCTCGAACTGCACGAACATGTTGGTGTTGAGGTTCTCCTCGCCGATCGTCACCGCCTTCTGCCAGCCGTCGCCCTCGTCCGAGTAGAGGGTGAACTGCCAGTTGTCGCGCGGGAACGTGGAGGCACAGTGACGGAACGAGACGACGACCGGACGACGGAGAACGTTCGATTCCTGACACGAGACGTCGCATTGCCCGATGACGATGACGGGCGAGAGGGCTGATTCGACGGCTGGAAAAAGATAGATGGAAATGAGTTGAAAAGTTCGGACGAATGGAAGGAAACAGAGAGAAACACTTACGTGGGAGGTGAGGTTGATCGGTGAGCACATCGGAGACTGCCAGGTAGAGCATCTTCTCCCCCTCCACCGCTTGCTCCGGCACGATGAGTCTTGCTCCGCTCTTCGACAACGACAATCTGGCTCCGTTGCAGTCGATGGTGGCGGCGACGATGCTCTGCGAGGTGTCCAATCCGAGGCAACTTCTATCCTCTAGGTAGTCGTAGAGTGTTGCGTAGTTGTCATCGTCGGAGCAATTGGAGCTGGAAGTGCGCAGAATAGTCCGCTTCCCTCCAGATGAGCTGCTGGAACTGCACTCTTGAATGAGGGCGGCTCGGGAGCCAGCGTTTCGGGTGGACGAGTATCCACTGAAGGCGCTCTTTCCAGATCTCAGTGTAGTCGACGGGTGATGGGGCAGGGGAGGCGGTTCGAAGTATTGGGAACACGAGGATATCTTCTCTCCAAGCAGTGTTCCGTGTTGATGCTCCAGCAGAAGACGTCGGACTCCCGGGGGCTCCGAGTAGTAGATACCGCCCGACTTCTCGGGGATCATTGGAAGTTTCGACGGCTTCGACTTCTTTCCGCCGCGTTTACAACAGAACATGGCGAGGATGGCGAGGATGAAAGAGGCGACGATGAAGATCGACGCGACGGAGCCGTAGACGGCAGTGTCACTGATCAGGATTCGAGACGAGTCGGAAGTGACGCACATTCTGAAACGAATGGGAGTTGGGAGGGAAACGGGAGGAAAGGGAACTCACTGTGCAGGGCATTCCTGAGTGATCGAGTCATCTCCAAAACACGGCTGACCGCCGTTCATCGGCGGAGGCACCGTGCACTTTCTGGATCTGTAGCGATGGCAGCTGGGCGAGCACCCACTCCACTCTCCCCACGAGCTCCATCCGCCGTCGAGCTTACACGGCACCTTGCAACTGCGCGTCATCTCCTCCTCTCCTTTGCAGTATTCACCGCCGTTCAGAGGCGCCGGGTTGTTGCACGTGCGTGTTCTTCGCTGATGAGGGAGGACTGCTTGCGGGTCGCGGATTCGATGGGCGTGTTGTCGGAGGAGAGCACAATCCACGTGGCACGTACCGATCCACGGCGACCATTCGGACCAACCGCCGTCGACTGAAAAGAAATGAATGAATGCGAAAGACGGCGAAAGACTTCAAAGGGCACTGTAAATCATGCCTTTAGACCCCCTCCCAAAACAAAAAAGAAGGTGGATGTTTTGGTGTCGGCAGGTGGAAACAGAGGGGCCCCGGGGGGACACGAGTCATCTGCCAGCCAGCCCACGAAACTTATGTAACGGCGGTGTTTTGGGGAGGTCTTTTTGTTCTTTTGACACTGCCGCCAGCCGTCGATCGGCTCGTTTTCCCCCCTCGACACGGGGGCCGAGTCGCAATTACATAACGTTCAAGTTTTACGAGCTCTTTTATATGATCCCCCTCTGTTTCTCGTGTGGAACATGGCGTCGGGGAGGTGGGGAAGAAAGAGAAAAAGGAGAAAAAGTAGGTAGTTTTGTGTGTGAATGAATCGGCAAATGGGGTGTGAAGGAAGGACGCCGTTGGCTTGTCGAAAGTTCGACCAGTGATAATTGTTACCTACTCGCTGTGAAGAAAGCCAGTTTTAACGGTCATTGCTCAGAGATTGAGGGGCGTTGAAACAGTGAAATTGGAATTCGAACTTCCCGCCCGCTTTTCCGCTACTTTAAAATGGTCGTTTGTGCATTCCGACGGAGCGCACTTTCCTCATCAACTCACCGTAAACCTGCACTTCGACAGGATCCGTCCTCCTCGAATTGGCGACATTCGTCGCTTCACACGTGTAGTTTCCGCTGTCCGTCAGTCTCGCCGCCGACATGATCAAACTGCCGTCGGAGGCTCTGATGACGTTGGCGTCCGGTGCGACGACGGCTCCATCCTTGTACCAGGTGAGCTGTAACACACAGATGCTGCTCGCTTTTCATCGCGTCACATGGATTGTGCTGCTGCTGCTGCTAGTTGTCCCCTATCTCTCTTCCCCCTAATTTCATTCTTCTATTGGCTCATTAAGTACATGAGGTCGTCTCTCGTCGTGTTGTTTCGACCAGATGTTTCTCAGATTTCACTTTTCCCGCACCTGCTTCAATGATACACAGAGAGAGAGACACTCACGCAAACATGTGTCGGAGGGGGATCTTCAACATACCTCTGCCTTCGGATCGGACTCTGGCGCCTGGCACGGCAACTGAAGTGTGGTTCCCTCTTGAACGCGCTGCGCGACGGGCGATTTGAGAAAGTGCTTTCGCATATCTGCAAAATGAACACATTTCGAATAGTTGGTCCCTCTTTTGAGAAACGAAAATGAGATGATCGTACAACTATAGGGAGCCTCCCCCAAGAGTCGGAGAGTCTTTTCTATGCACTCTCTGATTGGGTAAGCATTCACGTTTTCAAGTGGTTTCGGGGAGGGACCTCGTTAGGGGGGGTGGTCCATGGACCTAATTGTTGACAGACAAAGTTGCGCAATGCTCAACACTTGGGTTCGTTCTTGACAATCAAGATAAAGCGGATTAGGTGGGTGGATGACGTCGAAACGGTTGTTAGGGGGAGACAAGAGATAGGCATCGGATGCGACGACCATATGGGCTGATGACGTGGTAGGGGTCAGTGTTACGTGGGGACAAAGAGGAACAATTAAGGAAGGTAATAATCGAGAGAAGGTTCCGGAGGAGGGGGGACTGTGGATAAACATGGAACGGCCGAATAGTTCAAACAATGCGCGACGAGTAATTGGCAACACTTACTACTACTACTTCTTCTTCTTCTTCGGAGTCTTTCAATTACTTTAACTTTGAATGGAGTTCAAGAACAGACACCCTCCCCAGAACATAAGGACTAAGAAGCACAGAGGTGACATGACACCGTGTAATGATTATGCACTGTCCAAACACACCGTTGGCCCCTATTACGTAGTCTAGTACTGGTTGGTGTCACCACGCCATTGTTGACTTATCATGTTGTCACACAGGAGCTGTGTATCAACCTGGCCCCTCTCCCCGGATGGAGGGGGCAAACAGGCGGCTCTTTTGGGGGCATTGGCTAAGCACATATCATATTCAAAATTACCCGAAAAGCAACAGAGGGGAGGGAATATTGTGACAAACGGAGGCGGACTGTGACAGGAAATTACAATGCATAATAACCGGAGAAAAGGAGGAGACATATGTGTCAAACACTTGCGCCCGCGCGCATGTTCATTGAATATTGAACACTCGGCGGCCGTTCTTCTTCTTCTTCTACTTCTTCTCACCCCCGGTCATCTAGAGGAGAGACTATATTTGTTCGAGTAACTCGATCGTATTTGTGCTTGAGGGGGGCAGGTCCAATTTGGAGGGTAAAATGAGGGGGGAGTATCATGGAGACGGCGGGGACAAAAGTCAGTGTCAGGAGGGGAAGAGGAAAAGAGGATTATGGAAATTCCGTGGGAGTTGAGAGAGAGAGAAGTCACTCCTCTTGTCGTTTTCTGTTCCGGAACTTTGACTTTTTGGGGGAAATTGGAGCTTTAAATGATGGAGAAAACAAAGAAATGTGTTACCCGTAGACAGATTAACAATGAAAAATTGATTAAAATTTGACAAAAAATTGAAACTGAAAAATTTCGTTCTCTAGAACACATAGTCAAAAAAGTCACAGTTCCAAAAAAAAAAAATTCAAAAAAACAAAAATTCTTCCATTTTCAATTTTTTTGTCAAATTTTCAAATTTTCGTCCGTTTCTCAAAGTGTTCTCGAAAGAAGTCAATAAATATTGTAATCGAGAAAAATTGAAAACCTCGACAGAAAATGAAAACTTTGAAACAGTGAAAAACCCTCAGCTGCTTTTCCACCTCTACAAGAATCATCACCTGAGCAATTTGGGCGGTGGCGGGGCGGGGGAACACGACAAAAAGGAAATGAATGAAGAGGGGGCGTGGCAGTGATTTGGTGGCGGTTGTGGCGGGGTGTCCGTTGGCCTCCTCCGGTGGCGGTGTCTCTTCGCATGTGTCATTGTGAATGAATGGGCGGGAGAGAAAGGGAACGAACAAGGAGAGGGGTTACCAAAACACTTGGGAGAAGAACAAGAAGACTGTCATAAAGTTTACCAGCAGCAGGGGAAGATGGGAAAATGTCACACGGAATGATGGACAGGCACCAATTAGGCGGGGGGATGGACAAATAGGGTGAGGTGGCAGGGGACAGCAGCGAGAGACATTTTTGACAAGTTGCAAGTTTGTTTGTTTGCAGGTAAACAGGGGGAGAGAAGAGCACAAGGTACAGTTCCTGTTCCAAGGGAAAGTGAAACTTTGTCAGGGGGTCAATTGAATCTGTGAGATCTCTCTCATGCGAGATGAAACCGAAATCCGAACGGATGAGCGTTGAATTTCACTGGTTGACTCGCGGAGAGCAAAGTGCTCCCGTGTCTCCCTCATGATCCCACGGTGACCTTCCCTCGCGGGAGGAGAGCAATTACCCGGGGGGGGGGGGGTCAAAAAGTGATATGAATAAACATAAACATAAACATTTTTAGGGAGCACTTAGTGGGGGCAAAAAAGGGGTGATGGAAGGAGACAAACAGAAGCAGCACACAACAACAACAAATATACACTGAACACAGATGAGCGAAACGACACGTCTCCCTCGGGAGGAGGCCGTTTTGTATGTAAATTCAAAAGTGCATGTCTTCTAGGAGAGCACATTTGTTCTAGATGCCACCAGATACGCGAAGGACATCATCAATTCTCTGCGCGTATCGGCTCCAAAATTTTATCAATTGCGCAATCTTTTATGGCCATTGGGTCATGGGAAGACGAGCGAACGAAGGAATGGGGGAAGGGCAGATGAGTATCTTCTCATAACTTTTGACATGGTCATGGTGGATTTATGGTTCGTTGGAGAAGTGAGAGAGATTAGGAGTTTATAGGTGGATAGGGTGGTGGAGGGCAACTTAGAAATACGATTACATCTGGAAGATGGTTGGAGGAATTGAGGAATGGTTGAAACGGAAGAATAGGTGAGCAAAAGGTTAGTTCAATAGAGCACATGTGCACTTTCCCAAGCTCCTAGAGGTTCCAATTGCTATTAAAGTGATGTTATCAGTAGAGCGCACTTTCTGAACACAATGCTCTTTCCCTCTCTAGCTGTCTGCGTCTCTCTCTCTCTCACTTCTCCTTCCATCCCCTCAACAGTATAGAAAAATGTTGAGCGCGCGCGCGGAAAGTGTTGTAAGTGTAACTTTTTGAATGCCTCTGTTACGATACAAAAGAATTCAATTAGCTATCGGTCGACAAGAAATGTGCAGCCCCCCTTCCCCCCTTGGAGGAGTGGACGGGGCATGAAGGGCTATCAAATCAAGAAGTAACTCTCTCTCTCTCGGAAACGACTGTTACAAAGTGATATGAACTCTGAGGGACATAAAGATGGTAGTAAAAGTTGAAAGAGTAAGTGGCAAAAGGCACGATAGAGAGAGCAGGGGGACGCCAACTGGTGTTCTGCGCAGAGTCAGGTACTCGGATAAATCACCGTCACGACTGGCATGCCGATGAGAGACACTGGGAAGTGGGCGAGACGCAGACAGATCTCACAACAAACATTTAGCTATTAATCAGGTGGAGGATTCGAACGGAGAAGGGGAGGAGGGTCAGATGTCAAGTTGGGAATATTATTGTTCACACCTGGGACTAATATTGTTTGTATTTTTTAATACAATAGAAAGGTTCTTTGGAATGTTGAAACCTGACTGAAACGGGAACATATGGAACACTTTGGAAGGTTGTCCCAAACACACTTGAAAATGAGTCTTATTCTAGAGATTTCTGAAATCTGTGCAAGCAAGATCAACGAGAGTTCCTGTAGTGTACCCGACTATGAGGTGTTATTGAAACGGAGAAAGTGCAAAGTGGAGACGCGTTCGCCGGGAGAGGGAGCTCTGTACTTTTCATTTCGGAACGGGTCCCACAATACGAAATTTTGAGACAATTTTTGGATTTTGAAGACGAAGGCAATTTTCAGTTAGAAAGAAATAGGTGTTAAGCAGGGGCTATGTTTATGAAGGTTCGAGAGAAAGCAAACTAGGAAACCACTGAATACGAGGTGCTTAGGATTCTTTTTGAAACATGGAAAAATGTTCAAAGCCCCCTCATCAACTCCACTTGCCCTAGGACTCACATGCAAGATGAACGGTGGCCGTGTCTGAGGCGACGACGTCCTGATCGTTGTCTCCGGACGCGTAGCACTGGCACTGGAACGCGTCGACGTGGGCGGAAGAGTCGACGTCGATTCGCGAGATGTCGACGGAGGACTCGATGAAGGTGACGCCGGACGTCGAGTCGAAACCGGTGAGATTCTCGACACGAGAGTCGTCGATCTGGAAGAATTCAGAAAATTGTATAGGGGAATGGGGATATCTCTGGAATGATAGGCGGTGGAGAAGGGGCGAGAGAGATTTGTTGTGCCCTAGGAGTATGTATGTGTTTTCTTCAGAGGAGTATGCCTTGGAGAAGATAATTATAAGGTTTCCCCCCTTTCTTTTCTTTTGCTGCTGGGGCGGATTTCACGCAGTTTTCGCTCTTATTTTGAATTGGAGCCGAGGGCAGGCAGAGAGCAAGAGCACGAAGATGTAGTGGTGCTGGTGCAACCAACCAATACATCAAAAAAGGAGCACCAAAAAATGAGGTTAGCTTTGGGAGAAGGAGGAGGGCATTCTCGGCTCATTCTCCAGTTTGTTTGATTTATGAGGTGTATGAATGCCGAATTGGGGGGAAGCGGGGGGAGCAGGGGAAGGAAGGAGTCGACTCTAATGAGTCAGCAGTTCCTACTGTTTGTCCACTTGGTGACGTGGCAGTGGAAGCGATCGCGACGAGAGTAGGCATCTAGAGAGGGAATGAGACGGAGAGAAGGATGTGATTTGATTAGAAGAGGAGGCCAGCGGAAGCTTTTACCCGAATTAATCCTTCTGGACTACATAGTGGTGGTTTCGGTTTCATGAGGTCTTGACTAGAAACAGTTTTGCCGAACACACTATCCAGTACTTGAAAGCGACCCAAAAATCATGTGGACCGTATCATATTCTATTCCAACCTAATCCACCGTGACCTCTTCCCATTACCACTCTCTACGTACCCGACGGGAACTTTTTTCTGTTGGAATTCCGGGAAGATTTGGAAAAAGGGAGAGAAAGTGTGGTGGAGAGTATTGTTCGGGGGCCTATGCAAATCATTCCGTTGTCTAAAGGGGCGAGAATCAGGTGGAGAGATGAACAGCCAGCAGCAGCAGCAGGTCATCAACATAATCATCGAGAGATAGATAGAGAGACACAGATCATCACAATAATACCCGCATAATCATTATGGATTCCGAAACAAGGGAGAACGGGGAAAGTTCGACGAATTTTGATGATCGGAGAGCGTTTAAAGTACTCGGCGTCGACTTTCTGGGCCGATCCGCGGTGGCGTTCAAAGTGACGTACAGATTTTCGTTCACGACAGAATCCTCAAAAATTCCAGAATGTACTGACTCTGTTTATGTTGAAACATGTTTTAATTGCAGACTCCGTACATTTTGCAATTTATGAGAATTACTGTCGACAGCGAAAATCTGGAAAATCTAGACGACGAAATGAGAGCGTAGAGGGATTAACGGAACTGGAAGAATTTGCCAATTTCGAAGATTCTTTGAAACTGGAAAGTGCGCTTCTTCTACAGTTTCAGAGAAGTCTCGAATTCAGTTCAACCGGGAAATTTGGTAATCAGTTATGCGGCAAACCCCCTTAAAGGCTTCGAATCACTTTCCAATCTTGTTTTGCCAAGAACACCACGTTTCTCAAAATGATTTGATTGATCTAATCACTATCATCTGCTATTCTTGAGCCGTTAAACTGCCTTCTACAAAAATCTTCGCCGTTACCGGTTTTCCGGAACCCCACGTCCTTCCGACACCGCCAAAGACCGTGCTCAAGTGTTTGCTGTGGACCCCTCCACCTTGATATAGTCCCTCTTTCCGCCCCCTCTTCCTCCCGAACACATGTTGCAACCCATTCGCCCAAAAACCCACTCTCCCTCCCTCTCTCACTCTCACTCTCCCCCCGTCGTCGTCGTCGGTTTGTATACATTTTCTTGACACATTGAAGCGAAAGTGTAAACAGTTTCCAGATGTGTCTGCTGATCCGAACCGACGATCATCATCATCAAAAAGTGTGTTGATAGTGGGGGAGAAGAGACACCGGGGAGCGGATGGGTCCTAATGTACTTGTAAACTAATCGAATGCCACCCGATTCAATGCCATCCAATGGGTTCGTGTCAGGCGGCGATCGGTGGGAAAAGAGAGGAACTTTGAGAATGGGATTGGAGGCGGAAGGGGGAGGAAGAGGACAGATGGGAAATCCACTGTTTCAGGTGTCTTTCGAATCCAGAGCTGATCGGAATCTGGAGTACTCTAGTGGTCGATCGCGAGTTTAAAGGAAGATAAGGGGATGAAATTCCATTTTTGTAGGCTTCCCACCCTGATAAATGTTATCTAACAAACACGCAATACAGCCTACAAAAACAGAAACACTAGACAAGGCTCTGAAACAGTGAATGTGTCCAAATGGTCCTATGAACTAGGATTTGTGGACTATGAACCTGATCTCTATAGAATGGATAAATGAACGATCCTGGGAAGACTCTGGAAGTTAGGCAAAAAAACACAATTCTAGGATAAAGCTCCAATAGTGAAACATGTAGATCTTGCAATTGACAAATGCCAACTTTCAAACAGAAATCTCTGTTTGCTAGCGTCATCCTAGTTTCTTCTTCTCAAGAAAGTCTTCTTATCACTGATAACAAAATGATCATCTTCTAACAGTGCAGCTAGAGATTATTTGGAAGCAGTCAACTGGCTATCCAACTGCTCATTTTCCACCTCTGAAACGGAGATTTTTATCGAACTCTTTGTGACTCATTCTACCTAAAATTAAAAAAACTAACGCGCTCTGCTGAATTTTCTTCGTCTCTCGTGGAATAAACGGAACAGAGATGATTGTCGTGGCGAGACCAACAGGAATCCAGCGGAGCGCGTTTGCGCAAGTTTCAGGATTAATGAAATATATAATAGAATACCAAGTGAACTTCTATCAAAAACGCTATCCCGCACACCTCTCTTGTCAAAAACTCTTGAAACAGAAGAATCCCCTCGGGGGAATTGGTGAAGATTTCGGCCAACTCGGCCGCCGTCTACCTGGTCACTGCGCCCATCATAAACCTTGTCATTTCGCCTCCTCCTCCATCAATAAAATGTTAATTACCGTGCCTCTCTCTCTCCTCCTGCGTTCTTCCTCTTCTTCTTCTTTCCTCCCGCCTTTTACTATCTTCCTCTCTTTTTCGTCGTTCCGACACAAACGGGAGGAGGAGGAGGAGAAACAGGAAGAACGAAGAGAGGGAAAGAGAGAGAGAAGGTACTCCTCAATTTACATAATCTTCAAGCCAAATATTATTGTTGCAACAAAGAGGAGACACGCGGAGGTGATAAACGAAGAGATAAACCCGCGTGTGGGGGGTCCTTTTGACAAACAATACTTTTGACTTTTGACTGAGCCGGCGCAAAGAATCCCCCCATTACTCATCATACTCTCAAGAGGACCCCATTGCGAAATCATCCAGAAAGGGAATACGGTAGAAGAAGAACTCACCCATCTGGAGTTGCATTTGAAGCGGATCTTCGTCGCGTGATTGGCTCGGCACGAGAGACGCAGCGGCTTGTTCCGAATGACATAACCGGATTTGGGTTGTGATGTGATTGCGATTTCGTCCATTACTGCAAAAATAGATCATGGTGTTGAGTTGGAAGAGGGGTGGGTTGTTGCAGAAAAGACGACAAGCACTATCGGGAAGGGTGACAGATCAAAAGATCATCTTGAAACAGTGATATTATAAAAAACGGAGCTCTGGACCCTCAGGATAGCTCCTAGACCTTACAATCAGCTCCTATCACAAAACTGAGCCATATTGAGTAAACTGGGTCTAGAGATCCCTTGAACTCAAGTCAGCACTCATTTTGTGTCCTAGAACTTGGGGACCCTATCGAAAAATGAGATATCTTGTGAATCAGCAGATCATCTGGGTGTGATTGCTCACAATATCTCGCTCCACTTAGAAATCCTCTGCTTGAAACCGAAAAATGCCGGCAACCAAGAAAAATCTCTCCAAAGTACTTCTTCCCGGGGGCACACCCGAAAAAAAAGAGTGTGTGACTTTCGGGACGACGTTTCTATAGGGAGAGGACACGGCCGCATAGAAAACGACTGAATGACTAATTAGAAAGACGGGACCACGAGCGGAAGAGAGAGAGAAGTCACCGAAAAAGGTGAGGACGTTAATCGCTCTCTGTCTCTCTCTCGCGGGGAATAAATGACTGGGAGAAGAAGAAGACAGCTGTGGAGCAGTCGAGAAAAAGGTTCGGACCGCTTCTCGGATTTCAATCGGAACAAGCGAAAGGAGTCAAACACAGATGTCTTTGGAAAGGGAACACGAGAGCGACGGAATGAGTGCTTATTAGTTATAGTCGTTGCGTCGGCGGGTCAGAGCAATCCGAGCAGAAGAGGCCAATCGGGGACACGTGTGTGTGGCGGTAAGTGGCTCCTGCGCATCAATACGGACCGTTTCTGTTACATTCGAAGGACGGTTGAAACGGTGAGAAGAGGAAGAGCAATCGGCACCCGGGTGGCTATGAGAAAGGAGTGCCGCCAAATATCCGTAATGGTTCAAATCAAGTCCTTCACTGAAGAAACTGGGAAATGGTGACTGTGAAACAGTGGAATAAGCGTTCTGAACATTTATGGGCTCAGTGGACATGAGCTCATTCAGGAGCTCAGCAGTACCAACAACTTTAGAAAAGAAGTGACATTAGTTGAAAAACCATTGGACTTCAGGGGAATCGGGTACAGGATAGGTCTCGAATACAGCGAAAAGTGATGGGAAACGGAATTGTGGAATCGGTGGGTGACAGGGTCCATACGTCTTCTCAAGGAACTCAACAACTGATTCCGTCAAGGAATCAGGAAGGGAAACAAAAAAGGAACCATCGAAGAAAAGAGATAAGAAAAGGGCTAAGTAAAGCAATGTGCGGGAGGGGGAGGCGGACGTGCCTTCTTCCCGCCCTTTGCCTCCATCCTCCCAGTGAAGGAGGCGGAGCCAAACGGAACGGGCGAGAGTTGTTGGAGGATGCGGGGGGAGGATGGCCACCCGCATCCATCCATCCGCCCACTTTTTTGCGAGAAAGCGTGTGCTGCCGAGGGCCCGCTGATCGCAAAATGGGATAAAAAACGAAACGGAGCGACGGGGGGACGGCGAATTTTTTGATGATGGATCGTTTGAAGAGATGAAAGAAAGAAGAAGAAAAGTTGAGGAGAAGGCGGAAACGACGGATGATGGGGCGAAAGTGAGAAGAAGAAGAAGAACGTGTGGGGGAGATATGTGGAATGATACGAAGCACGAGAGGAACCGATGACACTAGCACAGGGGGAGACAGTTCTACGGACAAGGAGCATTCAGAAGCAAGTCGGTGGAAGTGTTTTGTGTGTTTCAGGGAATGTTCAACTACACACAGATTGATTCAGTTGGTGCTCAATCGGTGGAAGAAATGCAACCCGAGATTGATAGAGGAGGTACTTACATTTATGGTAGCATAAATGATGACATCAACTGATAAAGTGAGCACAGTGAAACTGGGAACTAGGTGAGAATCGGTAGACCCAAGTAGTTTCAGAGAGATCTTCAATTTCAGGGAACATTAACACTTTGAGCAATGGGTTCAATTGGTTTTATGGATAGCGTATAAAATCAGAGGAGGTATATTATGAGTTCGCCGCGAGCGTGGACTCCGCAGTCGGCGAAGGTCTTGCAGCGAAAGAGCGAGGCAGCGCGTGAATTTCAGAGACGCAGACAATTTTGAAACTTTTCGCGCCAGGTCCACGCACTTTGCGAACCCATAATAAGCATAGGACCACAATATCGCCAGAGATGAACAGTCGGAGAAGTTGAGGAGCCATTGGAACAGTGATTGTTCAGATAGGATGAACTCACAGTTTCAACGGAAATGTGTATAAGGTTTGTTGAACGGATGGATAATATTTTGAGAATCATTAACGGATGAATTCAGGAACATTTCCATCTCAACACTAAACCAAACCACTATTTCCGCAAGGGATTATTTGGTTCAGTAGGGAACTTGTTTCAGGAAATTTTCAGACAATATTGTTTGCCTTTGAGTTGATGAATGATTTTCTGTTTGTTGGTGTTGCATAAGATAAAACAACGATTGAGCAAGATCTCCAGAAAACAGTCATCTGCTAAGGCGAAAGTAACCGTTAATTGCCGAGATAGAAACATCTAGGGAATTGAAGGAGCGTTGAAACAGGGATAGTCGGGAATGGAAGCAGATAAGATACCCGTTAAGAACACTACTAGATTCAGTTGAAGGGGGGAGTTCCCCGGTAACCGGAAACACGGGGGGTGAAAGTTGTTGAAGTGAGCAAACAGAGAAAATGAGCGTGGAACAAAACACAAAACGAATCAAAAGATCTCCTTTTAATAACTGCAACAGTTTTGTCTCCGCTTACTTTTACGCGCACACAACAATACGCCGATGACTAACCGGCAGGAGAAGGGAACGTGGTGGCGGCAGAAAAGCAACGTCTTCTCCCAAATCAATCATGTCTGTTTCTGTTGGGTAACAACTTCCGAAAGACAAAAAAGCGCGTTTTCTTCTTCGGAAAGAGACAAATTGTCGGGGAGCGAGACGCAGTTGGTGGCCCCCCTCCATCGGTAAACACCCTCCATTTGCATAACACCTTCCCCCAAAAAATGTCTCCTTTTATTCAATTTTTTACCCATCTAAACTGACAAGGTTTCGCATTTCGTATATTTAAAGTGAGCCCCCCTGAGGGGGAGGAAGGGGGGAGGCATGAAAGGGAACAACTTCTAATCCCGACGACTCCCTCGCCTTCGCCGCCGCCTTATCGCTCCCGCCAATCTCTGAAAGGAGCAGCTCTCCGGGAAGAAAATTGTGAAATTGTTGTGGAAATGGAAAAATAGAATAGTAGGAGAGAGAGAAAACACAGAGGAGGAGGAGAAGAAGAGCTCGGTCAACAACAGGAATAGACAGGAAAAGGAACGGTTCGAGGTGTGGCGGCGACGATGGATTAGGGCGGATGGAATGGAATGGGAGGAATCGAGCAAGGATTCAACGCCTTTTTCCTTCGGTTTCTAATGTTGCTCATTTAATTTTTATTTTGATTCATAATCACTGCATGGCCTACAGATCATTTTCAATTGCTCCGAATTCTCGTTGATTCATAGTTCGTCTTGAGAACATTATTGCTTGATAGCCCTCTAATCTTAATGAGTTGGGGTGCTCTAGGATCAATTAGGAAACCACATTCTATCAAAGTTTCAGAGGATCTCAGTTTCAATGAACAAATTAAAAATGGGAATTTCAAACTTCGCGTTAGCATCTGCGACAAAAGTTCAGGTTAACCATAACTATCGAATATGATGGATCAAGGGAAGATTTGGAAGACAATCTTTTCCGGTTTCTTGACTTGCTCATTGGGCAATAGCTCTTTTTTGAGATAATCGTTCAACTGTATCTGTGAGACCATAGTCAGATTTAGATTCCTACGATGAACAGCAAAGTTCTCCGTTTCAACAAAGAGCTTTACTATGAGAAACTTCGATAGCACAATGGTACACATACAGTTTGATTTGCCTCTAAGCCAAAAACTATCATACTTTCAGGATTCCTTCAAGACACCCATCGACCACTGGGGGGATCTCTAGATTTACAACCAATTGTAAATTCAGGTGGTTAGGGGCGGTGGACAGTTACAATCGTCAACTCATCAACACGATTACTATCTGGTCGTGAACTTTCTGAAGAGAGTTTTACTGTTTCCCTTACTGTCAGCCTTTGTTTCTGTTCCTCTCTCTCTCAAGAATCCATCAGACGCCACGTGTCAATCCACGTGTGAATCCACGTGGCACCACAGTGACAATCCGAACCGCCCGTCACGTCCTCTTCAGATCTCGCCGCTTCTTCTTCTTATCCCCCTTATTACCCAATTTCCATTCCAATTTTTTATTAGGATGACGTGGTAAGCGGATTTGCACTAACCCATAACACACACACAGAAAAGAACCGCCATTCGGCCATCAAACCGTTTGTTTTTAATCGTCTAATTGCGTCAAATGGTGTCTAGAAGAAGAAGAAGACGAAGAGATGAAACATGTATCTACGTGGCAGGTGGACAGGAAGGATTGGAAGAGGAAAGAGGTGGAAAAAGGGAAATATGGGGAGACGAGGTTAGTGACAGATAGACAGATGGTAGGAGGGGGGCAGGTGTCAAGGGAAAGTGATGGGCATGAAACCGAGAGAAACAAAACAAAGGAAGGAGCCAAAAAAGAGTGGCCGTTTCTCGGGTTGTTCGTGGCGTGGAAATCGAGTTAACACACTCCTCCCGTGTCTGTCGTCTCTTTTTTTAATTATCTCTTTTTCTTTATTTGGTCTACTTGTAATGCACACACACACAGAAGTTTTTGGTCGATTCAGCCGTTAGTATGGAACGATGAGTGGGAAACCCGAAGGGGAGGGAGTTCCAGAGAAACTGTATTCTTTCTTGTCTAGGTGGTCCAGAGCTTCTGATGTGTATTCTGATGTCAGGAACTTCTTTAGAGATCCGAGGACCTCTCGAAATAACGTCATCTTCCACTAACTGCAAATCTTACGAAGAACTACACAGTCCCTGGTAGACGATCTGATGTCCAGAGAAGTTTTGGAGAAAATCTGGAAGTGCCATCTTTTTCAGGACCTTGAGAGCCCTATATTCATTATTTTACAGATGGTATACTGCAAAAAGTACAGCCATGACCTCAAAAGGCTCTAACTCTACAGAATTGGTAATTGAGGTTTTTCAACGTCCTGATTTCGATGAAAAGATGGACGACTGGACTGATGACTGAACTGACACAGAAGTCGAAGTTTTGAGACGGAAAAACAGTTCACTGTTTCTGTCACTAGACCTATTCTCCTCCCATTCTCTGATTTTGGTACGGCTTCGGAATCAGAGTTCAAAGCTGGCATACAAGGAGAACAGGGAGATTAACTTGGTCTTTTGATACAGGACTTCAAAGAAATGCACTAAATCTTACAGAATACTGCGGTCCTCAAAATGTTTCTCTGATACGGTGATTCCAGGGATCAATATAGTGCCAGATTGTTGAAATCAAGACCGTTTGATATGCGTTCTCTCCTTCGCATCCCGGCGGCAAAAAAACCCCGAGTTCGAAATGCAAAAAGAAAGTGAAAAGAGAAGGAGACAGGGTGGTCGGCGAGGGGCGGGTGGGAACTGTCGGCAATTAGTTACGCTCGTAAAGTGTGGTGCGGTAATGAGATATTGAAAACGTTCACCCGGACTGTTCGGGGAGCGAGAGACGCAGGAGGCGGTGAAAAAGTGCCGCAAAGGGACAAAAAAGAATGGAAAGGGACTGTCGGGAGATGCCATATATTCAGTTGAATGGCTGGATTCTGAATGTTTGTTCTTCTATTTAACGGACACAGAGATTCCGATCGGACTGACGGCTGGGGAAGGGGAAGAATGCATCTTTCAGACCCCCTGACGACAGATGTCTGTTTGACGGTTGCCAACGAGCGTATCATCGGAAACGAGGAGGACACAGAGGGGACGAGAGACTATCCTATTCTCCTCCGAATGTTGCATTTGGTGAAGGTCGTGTAGTAGAAGAAGACGTGTGTTTATTCAAGATGTATTACGTATATGGTTACGACCGGAAGGACGAAGGGAAGAAGACCGCGAAATGGAGGGGGGAGGAGAGCGAGTGAAATGGGCGAAATTTGGGAATGTCTCCGTCACGAACGAGACGAGAAACTATGAGACCACTTGGCTCAAAGATTTAGAGAACAGGAGAAACAGAAGAATATTTTACCTCGGTTCCAGTGACGGAGACTCTTTATCACTACTACTGTACAATACTTCTCCGTTTCAACTAAGACATGAATCCGATCATTTCAGAGTGAAAATGCTAAAAAGAGTCTGAATAGAACTACTTCGTTCAAAGAGAGTTCAGAGCTACAGTATCCTCTGCCTCTTGAAAGCGGAGCCATACACTTGGATTCTCGTACTATCGGATGCCATCGAAATGGCCCCGCAACCGAGAAGAGCTTTGCCGGAGCATCATTATATCTCAAGATTGATGAGAGATATCAAAATGATGTAAAGAGCAAACATGTAGTCCTAGTTGCGATCTACAAGTTTGCTGTTTACTACTTTTTGATATCTCTTATCAATCTCGAGATATATTGATTCTCCGGCAGAGCTCTCGCAGGGCCATTTTGATGGCATCCGATAGTACGGGTTTTGCCAAAATGAAGCCTCAATGAATCTCTGGCGGAAAGCGAGCATTAGAGGTGAGTCAGGAGATTCTACCGTTTCATAAATTTTACTTCTCTAGAGCCCTCTATCAATTTTTGATTCTCATCCGAGACGAGACCTTGTAGAAAACGAAGAAGAATTTCGAATAGTAATCCGAAATAATTGTTACTGTAGCCAGTGCTTGTGAATAAGCGGAACAGGAACTAATGGCGGTCCGAAAAAGAAACAAAAGTTCACTGTTCCTTGAAACACTGATCTACTGGATCATTGGGAATTTCTATTGTTTCAGTCGCGAAAAACATAAAAAAAAACGAAAAAACATAAGGACAAAACGGCTTAGCGGAGAACAGGGTTACCTAGATGAATGATCTTCAAGAAAGCAAAAAAGAACATTCTCGACGGGGTTTTCCACCTACTTCTTGCAACACGGCAAGAACCTCGGAAACTGGGTGCCCTCCTAACCGGTGTTCTCAAATGAATAACTGAAACTGTCCATGTAGATCAATCGAGAATTGCTCAAACGAAAACCCGAATGAATGCCCAGACACTGCCAGAGCCGTTGGAAACAGAAAGGCGCCCTCTGCCCCGCCCTTCTCTTGCCCTTTCTTCCTCCAAAACGCCATAAAATTTTCGAAATCTCACCCTCGCCGCCGCCCATAAAACCGAGACGAGCGGCTGGCTCCTCGCCCTCCAAAAGGACACATTGATGACTCTTCTTCTAATAAACAATAAAAATGACGAGAGGGGAAGGTCAACTGCGTGCAGAACATCTGACACACAGGCATGCTTGCAAGTGAAACCGAACCGGGAAGAGATCAAAATAGAAGAAGAAGTCAATCGAATTAGTGATACCCGGGGGGTGTGTGTCATGCCAGATTAACCGTCTCTCTCGGGGTGTAATTCGAATAAGAAGCAACAGAACAGCTGCTGTTACTGTCTCTTGTTTATGTCGTATTGTCTCGCGAGAGACAGAAATGATGATGGGGGCTACCGTTAATTACCGTTATGATCATCATTATTTTGTTAGAAGACACCCGGCAGGGAGCATTTGATTTCGTGCGTGGTGTCTTGTGTGTTGCAGCACTGTGTTCACAGCTTATTAAGATTTGGATTTACATTGCTACAGTATGCCTACAAGTTCACTGTTTCACTTTCGGATGAAGAAATTACGATACTACAACTGGATATTCGAAAGTGGAACCGTGAAACTACTGGGTACTAAGTAATATCAGGGAAATCGGATAGATCAAAAGAGCTCCCCGGAACGGAAGATTTGACTCTAAACATTGCTCACAAGGTAACTCAAGAGCGGACAAAAAATAAATGTTTTCACAGTTTCAAAGAGAAGTTTTGAAAAATTAAGCCAGTTATCTGGTGATCATTTAGAAAGAGTGGTTTTGCTGAAATAAGGTCTTAAATTGTGACCATACTGTTTCAATGGTTCCACATTACGCCGACTTTTCAGGGTTCCATATTCCTTCTGATGTTGTGACCTCTCCCCCACTTTCCAGATGGTTTTTCACTGATCTACCCCTCACCCCCCTCTCATTTTTCCGTCACCTCACTAATAATTTTACACTGTCCTCTTCTGGTTTCCATCCTTCCATGCTCTCATCTCTCTCACTCACTCACTCATACACCAATTGCCACTTTCCTGCCCACATTTTCGCCTCATTTTCTATTTTTCCTCCCCCAGAAAACCGCCGATTCATCATAAATATCACACCAACTAAACCAACTGCTCGGTGCCCCTCCATCGAGAGAGTGTGGTGGGGTGTGGAGACGCAGAGAGGAGCTTCATGAGTTTTTGATTTTTGCGTGTGTGAGAAGAGGGTTCGGGGGATTTTTGAAAGAGAGGGAGATGGAGAGATGGAGAGGGGAAGAGAGAAACAATTGAGAACAGTTGCGGGGTGGAGAAGAGCAAGGGAAAGGGAGCATCCGAGGACTGTAGAGAAGGCTCTCGGAACCCAGTGAGTTCCTATGACTGGAACCAGCAAATGTTTCAGTTTCAGTGGTTACTGTATAGAGGGCGTGGTCACTGTTCAGTACTTGAAGTCGTGTCTTCTCAAATTTTCCAGAACACCTATTTAGAATCACTACCTTTCATTTCAGTTTCCAATGAAACGGGATACAGAACAAGACGTTTCAAACCGACGGCAATTCGAATTCCCGCCGAAACAGGGAATGCATGTAGCTCCACAGGAGTCAAAAGAACTATGTACAAGAGGAGGTGCTGTTCTAAATTGGAGAGAACTAACAAAACACAAAGAGGAGCCCAAATGCTTCCGAAACAGCCGAACAGCTGACCCTGTGTCCTTTCAGCTTCTCCCATCACTTTGTATATTTTACGACGACTTCTGTCCGAGGGGGTGATCGATGAGCCACAAAACAAATGTATTCCGGTGCACTCTACACATGTCCTCCTGCTACCTGTCGTGTCCTCTCCAGTTTAATATAATGCAAAAACATTGGTGATTGACATTTGCAACAGGCCCTCTTCTGTGTGTGCTCTCAATCAAAAAAGAAACACCGCCCCGAATCATCGTTGTGGCCAGCGATTGACACGCGGATAAATGTTACAACAACATCATTTGGCGGCAACTTTCCCCCCCGGCCGCCCCTAATCATCACCGTCAAGGTGGTCTGGGGTGTGAATAGAGACTCCCGGCGACCGCTGCGAACGGTGAGTGCAGAAACAACAGAGAGGGGACCAACTGCTGGTGGGACACTTGTGGCGGAAGCGGAGAAGGGGGGATTAAGTGGGGGAAGTCGGCACGTGTGTGAGTGTCTTAGAGGATGACACCTTGCGGGAACGCATTTTGAACGATTGGCGGCGATGGATGGATGATGAATGGCGGCGAGAGTAGGAACATTGGGATGAATGGAATGGGGGACCATCTTCCGGGGGACCATCAGCACAAAGTAACACCAGATTACAAGAGGCAAGTGAGCAACGAACAAGTGAGAAAGTCGGAATGAGGGTGATGTGAAACTGTAAGCTAAACGGAAACTTTATCAGCTGAGCTGGATTCTGAAAAGTTCCAGACCTATCTGGTGGGGCTCAGAACTCGGAAATGCTCACCCAATTTCCAGCTGTTCTCGAGAACTGGAACATGAACAACTCCGTGGACTATCCTTCAATCAAATGAACCATCGAGGGGTTTAACACTCCAGACTGACCTATCAAACTCAAACCATATTACAGAACTCTAGGAACCAAAAAGAGCTCAACGGTTTTGGGTTTGAACTGCGCTTTCCAACGGCTAGTTGGTTGAATCGGAAAAGTCAGTGATAGGGTCACGGACACAGTTCTATTAACAGCATTGAAACAACAGCGGTGAAGCTGACTTTCTCTTGAGAAATTGTTGAAACTGGAAGATCAATTCGAATTGAACTGACAACTGTAAGTTACCCAATTTCAATTTCAGTGTGGTTTTCCTAGCTTTTCGGCTCTAGTGCTCTAAGTTCAAATTTCGCTGCGTACTTTGCGTCTGCTTCTCCACACGTCTCAAACTATTTCAAGCTGCGTAATCCGAAATAACGGGGAAACAAGCGAGACGCAGACACTGTGGAGCGGAGGAGCACGATTGCATTGGGTGCACACTTTATGATTCCGTTTCGCCAGGTCAGCAATCGTGCTCTAAGGCTAATCGTCTTCACTGTCATTTCATTTCTCCGAGACTATAATTGATCCTTTCGGGTTTTAGA
The DNA here is from genome assembly GCA_963932285.1 of Caenorhabditis macrosperma. NCBI lineage: Eukaryota > Metazoa > Nematoda > Chromadorea > Rhabditida > Rhabditidae > Caenorhabditis > Caenorhabditis macrosperma. Next base: position 5,832,781 of record OZ010620.1, read on the forward strand.
GTGCTTCACGAGCAGAGCCACGGAAACACAGTGCGGCTATCGAATGCAATCGCGCTTTTTGGCTCTAATGCATTAAATTCAAATTTTGGTGCGTACGTCTCTCCATTTCTCTAACTATTTCCAGCTGCGTTGCCGAAATAGCGGGAAAACAGGCGAGACGGAGACGCTGTGGAGCTGAGGAGCACGATTGCATTGGGTGCACACCTTATGATTCCGTGAGAGCTGTTTCTTGGGAAGTTTCGAAAAATTACTGAGCCCCGCTGGGAGAAAAATAAGAAAATTGCTAAAAAGCAAATTCACATGAACACTTCTGAACGAAAAGATAGTTACTCGAGAAGTGGTTGAAACGGGAAAGAAGAGGAACGGAGCTCAAGAACAAGGGTACAAATCCGGGGGCAAACCCCACTCATTGTTATGGTAGCAGCACTCGGACCCAAATAGAGCCTGTTGTCACCAAACAAATCTCCCCCTCTTCCTCTCTCTATCTATCGGATAATGAGCCCCTATCGCCCTGTTTGCCGTGCCCCCTGCCGGTCCGTTTTGGCATGCTAACAAAGTGCCAAAACGGCTGCGTGTTGACACTGAAACGGTGCTTGACTCCCCCTGTCTAATCTCAAAAACAAACCCACTTGATTTGTAGTCCAGAAAGTAGTCGCTGTACGCCGAATCGGCCTGCGTGTCCTCCTCATCGCCCGGAACGTCCATTGTTGGAATACAGAAGGGTTTCTGAAGAGAGAATGATTCCTGGGACGAAAGGCGGTGGGTCTCGGGAATATAAAAAGGGGACGACAAGGGGAGATCTTGTAATAAAAACCACATGTGGGCAGTCGGAGGGTGGTGTCCGAGGACACATTTGCGAGCCGGCTGGAAGCAAAAACGTGTTGGAGAAACGAGGCAAACGGGGACAAATTGGTGAGAGCACTGGAATAGGGAGAACGTTCCTGGGGGCATGTCTGGATCAGGAATGCCAAGTGAGCTGATTGAACTGGTTTCTCGAGTGAGCTAGAGAAAGAGATCTCAACGTTTCAGTTCCCTTGAAACATTAGAAACTTCACTGACATCATCGAAAATAGAATCAAATTTGATGAACTATTCCTGAAAAACGCCCGATTGCTTGAAAACCGCAATTTGAGCACTTTGAGACGAAATTTTCGGAAAACTAGAAGCTTGCGCAGGAAACCACCATGTGGGATCGATTCCCAGTATCAAAAAGTGTACCCTTTCAAGTTTATAGAGAATTCCAGAACTTTGGATGAAAACACTTCTCTTGTAAGTGAACTGTTCATCGATCAACGATTCCTAAACAATTAAACTGGTTAACTTTTCGTCGAAATATAACTATAGTGAAACAGAAATACAAAAGTTCGAAGGAACAGATCAGGGAGCCAAAGTTGGACTCGGAACCCGGAATTGAGCACCCGAAGCCGGAAATCCGGCTTTACTGTGAACATTGATAGTAATCTCCTGGTTTCTCAACAGAGAGTAAAAGTCAGAAGTCAAAGGAACGGTTCGGGATCAACTCGACTAGGGAAACGATCCGAATAGTTCGATAACTAATCGAAAGGTTAGTGAGCAGTTTGCGCAACGGTTCGGGGAAGATTTGGACCAGAAAGAAACGTCAGAATTACAGAAACGTTATTTTCTGATTTTAGAGACAAATACCAAACACTCAAGATTGTCGAGAAAATTCTCGAAACCTCCAAAGAAAGATTCTTGAAACTGTGAAAGCTCTCTTTTTTTCCCTAGTTTCCACCAACAGAAAAGCGCTGCCACATCATCATCAATGCTTATTATTATGATTCCGTCAACAATGCGGAATGTTTACACAGGAAGAAAAGAGTTGGGGGGAGCCTGAAGAAAGGTTGCAAAGGGATGCCGACAACTTGGAATTAGCATAAGAAAGGGGAGAATGGGTGATTGTGGGAATCAGTGATAGTGATCCATGGGTTGAGAAAGAGAAGAAAGGGGGATCTAAAAATAGAGGGTTGGCACTTGCAACATTCTCCTGCTTCTTTTCGCTGATTCTCGAGGCACAAAAAGACAGAGAGTCTGATTCGATTTCCTATCAATTCTCAGTGCATTCCGTCCCTCTCTCCTACTAAACATTGTTGAAATTTTGTGCATTAAAAGAGTTTCGTGCACGCCTGTCCGCCAAATTGGTCATTAACGACGCGGCAACTGGAGGGGGAGGAACATTAACATTTGTTATCACAATAATCATTATCAGTGGAGGGGGGGGAGAGAGTACAAACGGGAGACGAATTGGAGACGGGGGGATTATGGGGACAGCGAAGGGGAATTCTCAAAAGACCCAAATGAGAGTTGAAACTCCCAAAAACCAAGAGATCCGTCATTTCGAGTGCCGCCGCCACCCGAATGTCAATCGTTTCTTTCTTTTCTCTCTTATCACCTGGCTCCCATCACTCTGGCTCCGCCCACTTTCTCATCTTCTTCAGGTGAAGAGGAAGAGGAAGAGATATGGGACAGCACAGCCAGGTGTCACTGGAGGAAATGTTTGTTTTTTGTTTGAGACGAATTATTGAAAATTTCGCTTTGAAAATAAATCAACTGTTATACACGGTTTCAATGTTTCGTTTAACAATACAAACTGTTTCCTCTTTTGCTTATGAATCTGATGCAATGTAATCGCGTTTTTTGGCTAAAATGGAATTAATTCAAATTTTGCTGCGAGATTCCTGTGTCTAAATCTTCTCGAACTGTTTCAAACTGAATAGACGAAATAGCGTTCAAACTATGAGTCGCAGACACGAACAGAGCGGAGGAGCGTGTTTTCGTCTTTTTGGTAATTCCTCTTTTTTTTAAAACTGAACAATAATTAAAAGTTCAAAAACAGTGAGACAAAAAACTAGAAGAAAGAGAATGACAGTCGGCTAAGCTGGCTTTCAACTGAAATCTGTTCGAAATTAAAAATAGAAACAATAGAAATAATGAAAGTAGAAATAACCGAATGAGGAAAAGTAAATTGGAAATTTGAAACAGAAAACTCGAATTCGAAGAATCTGCTGAAAATTACAGATTTTGCCTGACAGTGTCAGAATTTAAATGTTAAAGATCATCTACTCATTCGAATTCGTAACTTTGCAAATAGACGCTCCCCAACTACAGAATGTCACCCGCAATCGCTCATTGTCTCATGGGTCTCGTAAACTTATGAACGAGATCATTATCGTTTGTCTGGGAGATATATCCGAATCTCGGCGACTCTTTGCTTATTTACATCTCTTTATATATCAATATTGCAACAAAAAGCAGATGATGATACAAAGGATGGCTCTGGGGCAAGTCACCGGCTAAAGTTCTCGTTGAGCTAAAGTTTCGTGGTTAAAGTCGTAGGGTGATACATGACTGATTGTGCTTGGTAAAGGAGAAGAAAGAAAGAGAGTAAAATGACAGGAAGAGAGCAAGATGAATCAACGGGTAAGAAAGTAAGTGTCTAGATATGTTTACGAACAAAAAGCTGGGTTATTAAGAAAAAAAAATAATTGATAGACATGTCGAGTGTCTCGGTTCTACTTTAAGTTATTGTGGGATTAATGTATCAAGTAGAACCCTCTGATCGTCGGAGGCAGAAGTCGTTCGGCGCCGAGGAACTTTTCAGTGTACTTGGCTCGCATTTGGTGGGCAACGACGCTGACAAGAGTGATGTTTCGGCCTGCAAGAAGGCAGTGAGAAGTAATCCACAAAGTACCTTTGTCCGGCGACTGCGCGCGCTAATCCCATTGGCGACACGTGGGATATGTGTATAATTGAGAGTGATTAGTTCGTTCCGAACGCTTAGAACTCGGTGGGAACGCACGGAGGGTGGATAAGTGAATTATTCTTATCCTCGCTTTGGGTGGGAGAGTTGGGGCATTGAAAGCGGCGGGAGGGTAGGGGTAGATGAGGCCTCTACGTGACAACTTACCTAATTTCAAATCTTTGAAAGTGATCAACTCGTCGTTTTCAGCTTGCAGCGTCCTCATTACGTCCAACACCATCTCTCCTTCCTTGTTCCTGGCCATCAGACATGCCCCTCTGTAGAGGAGAGATCTGATGAGGCTTTTTCGGAATTCTTTCGCCCGGAGGACAATATGAAGGGGAGTGTCTCCATTCTTATCAGTCGCGTTCACATCGAGACCGAATTCCAGAAGTTCCTCGAGAACGGCGGCTTTCGGAAGAGCCAAGACTTCGATGCTATCCGTCTTCTTCTGCTCGAGAGCATAGTGAAGAAGAGGAATTCGAAGCTTCTCGCACGCCCTCACGAATCTTTCCATGTTGAGAATAATCTCTCCTTTGTCTTCGATATCCTCTCTGTTCATCGACGGAAGCGTCAGCCTTTCGCGAATGTTGATCAGTTGAACAGCCACCACCACGAGTTTCTTCATCTCGTCCTCTGCCGTTGCATGCTGACACTTTTCTTTTCCGCAGCATTCGGTGTCTTCCAACAGTGGCTTGTCACCCCATTCTGCGGTTCTTTCCAGTTCGGCGCATACACCTTCGAACGCGTACTCAACCCACTTGCCGCCGACACGGAGAGCCGCGTTGTGCTCTTGTTCGACGACGAAATCGTTGAGAGTCATGGCAAAAGTCTCTTGGAACGAAATGAGAGTCGTGATGGCGCCCGAGTAGAGTGGCGGGAAGTGTCTGAAAACAAAAATTGTTAAAGTTCTCATCCCCGTAACCTTACTTTTGTTGCAACTCGAGTGCATGTTTCCACAGTTGATAACACTTGTTCATCATTCCCATATCACAGTAGACAGCACCTCGGAAACGGAGGTAGTAGTGAACGTCAGTGTGAGCCCCGCCGAGTATTCGTTCTCGAATCACCAACGACTGAAAAGCGAGATTACTGTAGATTCCTCTGGTTTTCTGAGAGTTGCGCAACGATGTGTACAGCTGTCGGCTCTTCAACATTACTTTGGAACTACTTGAAGACTGACTAATGACCGGATCAGATATCATTGTTTGGCTATGATTGGTGGGAACAGATTACGCATACACGCCATATCAGAAGAGAAACGTCCTTGAGGGCTCTTCAAGATGTGACGCAATCATCTTCAGATGATGACCAAGACTAATGACTATTAGATATTGCCGAGGGATCGGTGAATAATCAGACGCTTTTTTGCGGTTTTTAAACAGAGAGCTTTGACTCAGTTTGGCGGCAAGTTCAAAAAGTCGGTAAACTTCAATGACGAGGAGTGCCGCTTTACACCCATTCGGAAACACACTTCCGTTCGTTACGCAACATGAACTCGTGTCCCCGCACACTTTATCATCGTAAATCTCGTGTGTGTGAGCACCAGAGCCATTCAAAGCGTCGGTCTCATTGTCATATATCAAGTGAAACATCCTTGCGCTCGGATTGTTGCGTGTCACACTCATTAGAGCCCACTTCCTTCGGTGTCTGCGTCTCTCCGGGTTGCGTGCTTTCTCGTCGACTCCGCTCAAACACATTTCAATTCATGTGGACGGAAGGAACACAATCACTCTCTCTGAAGAGCCGCTTCTGACACGGATTCCGAGGAGAAGAAACGAAAATAAATAGAGAGGGGCCAATTAGACGGTGGTGGTCCTTGTAGAGGTGTTTTCCGGTCAATTTGCGCTCCCGCCACTCATCCTCTACCGCCAATTGGCGTGAAGAGAGCCAGGCAGTGGGTGAATTGGAGAGACGCACAGATACCGAAGAGTGACAACAATTATTACTGGGATGCTTTGGACAAATGCCGACTGCGAAACATAGTCTCGAATATAAGAGAAAAGGGACCAGAAATTCAAAAAACTACCTGCATTCTCTGAGCGTCCAGGTTTCCTTCAAGCGGCTCCAGGTCTTCCTCATACTGGCACTCTGGTTGTTCATCATAAACGGCTTGTGGCGTGTAGAATTCTCCCATTTCACGGATCTGAGAAATTTAGACAAAATTACATATTTTTGACATAACGAAGCAACCCACCACTTGCATTTCTGTACCCGTCAGAGGCACGGCTATTGCATTTCTCCAGCAATCCATAGCTGACAGGGAGTCCATTTTCTTGTCCATCAGAGTACTCCCGAGCAGTTTCAGTGCGTCCCTGCGACGAACTCCCGATGGTTGGTAGGCGGAGAGAAACCTCACGACCTGGAACATATTGAATATATTCCACTGAAACCAAGTAGAAAATATCACCTCAGTGCTTCCACTTTGTGCCGCACACAGCAACGGATCGACTCCTTGGACGTCTTTCGACATCTTTGCGCCTGCAGTGATCAGAGCTTCAACAACGTCGACGTTACCGCTTTCCGCCGCGTCGTGAAGAGCCGTATTTCCTCTTTCTGTCTGCACATTTATGTCCAATCCGGTTAGAATCAGCTCGTTCACAATGGAGAGCTGGAAAATTATAGTGTTTTTAATTTTTGAATATGCCCATGGGTATTCTTACTTTGTTTCTGTACGCAGCAATCATTAGACACGTGTGTCCATGCCGGTTAGGAATGAGCGGATCCGCACCTTTTGACAGTAGATATTGCACTGAAAATGAGAATGTTTTGAAAATATCTCAGAATGCAAAACTAGTACCAATTTCCAAATGACCATCGTAACAAGCGCCTCTCAAAGGTGTACTTTGAGTATTTGTCCCTTGATTCACATCGGCATTTGCTGTTTCCACTAAAACCTTCACAACCTGAAAAGAGCACAAACTGGATAATTTGATCATGAAATTCCGACGGGAACTGCAGCGAAGCAGAAAAAAGCATACCGGCTTCAGTTTCGAACAATTTAAAAATTTTCTTCGTCGGAAGACGTGAAATTAAGTTCTCTACCGGATTGGAAAGTTTGAAATCTGTCTTCACGATTTAGAGCGCTCTAGACTCATTTCCGGTTCACTGATTTCTGCTCAGCTGCAGTTTTTTATTCCCACCTCTAAATGTCCGGCAGCCGAAGCAGCCCATAGTGGTGGAGTTCCTTCTGAAAAATAGCAAGGTTATTCTGAAAAGAAAAAAAAATTCTTACGAATGTTGTCATGGTCGAAGTCGACACATCCACGCACTGAAGGGTCTGCTCCCAATTTGAGCTGAAAAGGTTTTATATTAATGTTTTTTAAAAATATTATTCTATGAGAAATTATCTTTTGCACACTACGAGAACGCTTTTCGAGAAGATTCAAACTGTTTGAGGTGAGCTTCCTTCACTTGTCCCATTTCCCGAAGAATCAACGTACCAGGTACTCGACGACTTTTTTGTGTCCATTTCGAGCAGCGATAACTAGTGGAAATCGGTCTTTTTTGCTACGATTCAAGCACTCTTCTAGCCACTCTTTGTCTTTTTTGTTGATGTCTACGAAGATCTGAAAAACAATGAAAACAGAGTTTTGATCAATACAAGAATCGTGACTCACCTTCACTCGCTTCAGATTGCCGGCACCGGCGGCATTGTAGACCACCGCTTGAAAAAGTTCTCCTGTTAGTTTCGTATCCGCTTTGATTCGCTTTGTCATGAGTGAATTTGGGCGTGTTTTGGTTGAAAAAAGCGCCGGTACGAGATGCCCAGAACTGTCGTAGGCTTTAATGCCGAGTGTGCAACCTGACGTGATTGTGTTTGCACGCGAAGAGAGCAATTTTAAGGCGGAAATATCGGATAACAGGCGGATTTTATCAGTTATCTCGGGTTTTTCGCGTTTTTTTTGTTAAATAAACTTTGGAATTTCGCAATCTTATCAGCTTCGAGTTCTAACTACGCATAGTGATGCAAATTTTATCTCCAATTCCTTAAATTTCAAATACAGCTCATTTGACATTTCAAAACCAGGTGGTTAAAATGATGATAATGACTGAGGGATGCCTCGTATAAATAAGAAGAGCAAGCGTTCTCTCAATCAATTGAAGTTGCACTCTGTTTGCGTTTTCGAATCACATGTTATCAGTGCTCTCCGTCTCGGCGCAAAATTGCATCAATTCTTTGTTTTTTTCCCTCTTTCTCTCTGCGTTTTCTGCTTGCTACACTCAAAAGTTTGCACTAGTTTGTCTCAATTTGTTGATTGGAGATTTCATCAACCTGAACATCCTTCATCTGATCCCCATTTGGCCGCTAATTGATCGTAGTACAATCTCAATAACCGATACTTATTGTTACTACTTGTTCATTTTTCTGCCACAGCATGTTCCTGTATTCCAATGCGCAACTTATAAATTCCAGATGGAAAATCTCATTCCAGTCGTCAATAAACTCCAAGATGTCTTCGCGACACTTGGACGCAAAGAAGATCAGATCCAGCTGCCACAAATCGTCGTCGTCGGTTCGCAAAGTGCTGGAAAGTCCTCAGTACTCGAGAATCTTGTCGGACGCGATTTTCTGCCTCGTGGAACCGGAATCGTCACTCGACGACCTCTTATTCTCCAGCTGAACCACGTGGCACTGGACGACGAGACGAAGCGGAGAAGATCGAATGGGACCAACATCAAAGACGATTGGGCAATGTTCGAGCACACCGGTTCGAAGGTTTTCGAGGACTTCGATTTGGTTCGGAAAGAAATCGAAGACGAAACGGACAGAGTGACCGGAGTGAACAAAGGAATCTCACTTCTGCCGATCAGTTTGAAAATATATTCGCACCGTGTTGTCTCCTTGTCGCTCGTGGATCTTCCTGGTAATTTCTCAACTTTATAACAAGAATTAATCATTTGAATTTCTAGGAATCACAAAAATCCCAGTTGGAGACCAACCAGCAAACATTGAAGAGCAAATCAGAGACATGATCCTTGCGTACATCTCGAATCCATCATCTATCATCCTGGCCGTTACTCCTGCAAACCAGGACTTTGCTACCTCTGAACCCATAAAATTGGCCAGAGAAGTCGATTCTGGTGGTCAAAGAACGCTCGCTGTGCTGACGAAGCTTGATTTGATGGACCAAGGAACAGACGCTATGGATGTTCTCATGGGAAAAGTGATCCCAGTGAAGCTCGGAATCATTGGAGTTGTGAACCGGTCACAGCAAGCAATTCTCGATAGCAAGGCTATCACGGATGCTGTGAAGGACGAGCAGAGCTTTCTGCAGAAAAAGTATCCGACTTTGGCGAGCAGAAATGGAACCCCTTATCTGGCAAAGAGATTGAACATGGTGAGTTTCTCCAACACGATTGCTTGCACCTTTTCTATATTCAGCTGCTAATGCATCACATTCGAAACTGTCTCCCAGCCCTCAAAGCCCGTGTCTCTATCATGAACGCTCAGTGCCAATCAGACCTGATTGCTTTCGGAGAGCCAGTCGATGACAAAAACCGCACTCTCCTCCAAATCATTACCCGATTCGCTACCGCCTACACCTCGACCATCGAAGGAACTGCTCGAAACATCGAAACGACCGAATTATGCGGGGGAGCACGCATTTGCTACATTTTCCACGATACATTCGGAAAGTCGTTGGAGTCTGTGAACCCGCTCGAAAACCTCACTCAACTGGACATCCTGACTGCCATAAGGAATGCCACTGGGCCACGGCCCGCTCTTTTCGTGCCGGAAGTCTCTTTTGAATTGCTCGTCAAACGGCAAATTCAACGACTCGAAGAGCCGTCGCTGAGGTGTGTGGAACTTGTGCACGAAGAAATGCAGAGGATGGTGCAACACTGCGGATTTACCACCCAACAAGAAATGATCCGATTCCCACGTCTTTACGATAAAATCAATGAGGTTGTCAGTGGAGTGCTGAAAGAGAGACTGAAACCCACGAACGAGCTGGTGGAGAATCTGGTGGCTATCGAACTAGCCTACATCAACACAAAACATCCAGAGTTCACTGAAGCCAGTCTGGTGACATTGCTCAAAGAGGAGCCATCGCTAGATGACCGTCACGCGAGAAGCCGCAACAGGCATGCTTCAACTGGAGAACGAGCCGTCAGTGCCCATGGAGAACAGGTATGAGCGACCTTTGGCTACTCGTTTCATTGATGAGCGTTTTAGCAACTCATACCAGCTCAAGGAGTGAACGGAGTTGATCTGAACGCTGTTCTCCAGCAGCAGCAACAGAATCCGCGGGCATCGTTCCTCGGATTCTTCGGCAATACAGCCACGGGCAACAAAACTTCGCCACAAGAAAGTGAGTATCTAAATATGTACAACTAATAAATTTCCCAAAAGTTTCAGAGCAGTCTGCCAACTTCCTACCAGAAGTTCCAGAGACTCAGCTTGGAAGAAAACTGACGAGTCGCGAACAGAGAGATGTAACCATCATCGGTAAATTGATACCTTATCATTCTGAAACAATAGAAAGTTATAGAGCGTCTCATCCGTAACTACTTCATCATTGTTCGAAAAAACATTCAAGACAGTGTTCCAAAAGCCATCATGGCGCTCCTTGTCAACTACGTCAGAGTGAGTCATATTTTGCAATTGTTCCCGTTTGTACATAAACATTTTTCAGGACAATCTTCAATCGGAGCTTGTTCGCCAGCTGTACAAACCTGATGAAATGGACGATTTGCTCGCCGAGACGGAGGATATGGCACAAAGACGGAGGGATACTCTGGAAACCATGAAGGTACGAACACGAAATAAATAACCTCCTCCGACACGGTTTTGTTTTATTACAGGCTCTCCAACAGGCCAGTGTAATCATAAGTGAAGTACGCGAGACGCAGGTCTGGTAGAATGGAGAAGGTCACCCCCCAACAACACTCACCAGCAAGCAGACCATCATAGTTGTCCTCCTCCTCCTCATATGTTTCTTTTAACCCATTCACTCAACAAAACTCCCATATATTCCCATAGAACAACCGTCTGAAAATGCATGTAGATTAGGATACTTTTCAATTTATCGCTATTTATTATTGATGTTTACGAGCTCTTCCTTTTATTTGCCCTTTGCCTGAAATGTATGTCGATGATTATTCTAGTTCGGTAGAAATTTATATGATCTCTGTGCGCGCCTCCTTTTCTCTCTCCTCCTCTTCTCTTGACGGTAGATTTTTGTTGTTTAGACAATTGTTATCTTCTGGTTTTTGTTGTCAATTGCACTGTGCTCCCAACAAGAAAAAAGAGACGAGATGAAAGAGAATTTATATAAACTGTTGTCGCTTCCCCGTGTTCTTCTTCCTCTGTGTTGCCCGTCTTTCATTCTCCCAAGCGACCTGTTTCTCTTCAGGTTGAGCACTTATTTTGCATGTAAAAAGGCTTCTTTTGTGGAAAAAGAAGATTGTGTCTGTCCCTCCCTCTGCACAGTTCCAATGTTTTGTCGTTGCCTGCTTCCCTTCCTTTCCATGTGTTCCGTTAAAAGTGCACGAATCGTCGATTCCAGTTGAGTGAAGTACATTTACTCAAAATGCCAACTACTATCGACTAGTTGCCACTGGAATATTTAACCTTGACCACTACTATGATTCTGTCAATTGAACGAAAGGCGCCAAAATGTTTCGTATTGTCCTTCGAAACATTCCACTTTCCAAGATTCCTTTATTCCAAAAGACTTTGATAGTATCCGGCAGGGTTGCACGAAAATATCATTTTCGCCAAACAGAACCCGAAGACGGAAATTTAGAAAATTTTCGCCGAAAACGGGCGCGGAATAATTTTTCTAGGGGAGTAGTACGAGAATGATGACTCAATGTAGCAAAATAAAACACAACTAGTGTTTTTACCACAATGAGAATCCCTACCGTGAGTTGCGTCCTTCCTATGGTAAATTACCGTCGACCGCACTTTTAAAATTTTAAATCTCTCTTATCTAAATTACGGTGGAAACGGAAACGAAAAATGATTTCTTACAATTGAGGACGGAAGCCAAAAATATGCGGAGAACGGAATTCCGTGAAACCCTGGTGACCCTATTCAGACACCCAGCTGGCAGGGGATAATTACCCTCTGTTTATCGTTGAATTACATGTCACTGATTCCCGCAAAAGATAGTATCCCCTGCCGGTAGATAGTGTTAACCCGTTAATTACAACGCCCCAGTGTCTCTGCGAGTCGGAATAACATTCGCCTCCCCGCGAGAAGAAGGTTATCATTTGCAAACAACGATAAAGGACACTGTGCAGTAAAAGGGCTCTCTTCTGTTCAGTGTAGCAAATAATAACGACCGTTAATTTCCTCTAAAGATCATTAACTTCTTTATTCTAAAAGTATCTTATACGAACTTGGCCAACTTCTTCATTTTGTTCCTTGCCGGAGCGCGTCCACAGCTGGCGTGAATGTCACACGAAGAATGACAAATCCGTCGGTTCGGGGAACAGATGGCACTCCACACTCGCTGAGGTCCTCCTCTTTGTTGCCTCCTTCATCGTTTGCAACATACCAAATATTTTGCTTTCATATGTTAGTTGCAGATGTCCGGGGACGAAGGTTCGGAGTTCGATGTGAACTGTATTCTCCGGCACCGAGAGTTCGATACGCTCGTCGAGAAAGCGTTGGGAGGCACTTTCAAATTCGTACCACCCACAATCGAAAATGGCAGTACCACACATTCAAAATATGCATATTTAGTGAGTCAATTGCTTTGTTTCGTTATGATGTACAGCGTTTTGTTCAGGTATACTGGCAAGGCTACGACGACATCTACGAGAGAACTTGGGAGCCGGAAGAGCATCTTGAATACCTGGGGAAGCTTCACGAGTACAAGGAGAAGCATAATCTACCTGCTGAACATATAAAGTTCACAAAGTTCTACGGTAAAGAAATCTGGAACCGTCTGCAGAGGAATGCAAACAACCTCGATAACGCCAAAGACTACCGCTACTTGATGACCAAAGAGGAGCGGTTGCAGACTGATCGAGAGACGAAGAACAAGCATCGAGCACGGCTGGAAGAGTTGAATAAGGAAACGCGGAAGAAGAAGGAAAAACCGCGGGAGAGAATCAACTCACTGACAGTAGTTGAGGATGAGATAAAAAGAAAGAAGAAAGAGGAGAAACGGAAAGAAATGACCGAGGAAGAAAAAGAGGCGAAGCGGAAGAGGAAAGCTGAAAAACTGGCGAATGGAGAAGGTTCGAGCAGTAGCGGAGCTCAAAGATCGGAGTACCGAATCCCTAAGAAGTCGGCGACAGCTCAGAGCTCTGCGAGTGTAGTGACAGTAACTGCAAAGGTAAGGGAACAAATAGGGAAACCTTCAAACGTTCTCCGTTCCAGAAACCCGAGGCTCCGCAGTCAGTCGCGTCAAGAGTATCATCTTCCTATCCTGGAGCCACACAGAAAGACAGTATCAACAACCTGCAAATAGCCGTGAGTTCTTTCGCTTCTCTTTCACATTACCCTTTCTTCGCTTATTCTTATGTCTATTTCAATCGCCGTTTTCCTTTTCAGCGCCCAGTTGCTCTCGCTGGAATAAAGCCACTCGCCGCTAATACTCCGCGGATACAGAAGAAGAAACCCGAGCAAGCCTCTCAAATTATCACCACACCGCAATGCTCGGAAGCCACCGCTTCAATGGGTACCCCAATCCCGTCTGTTGACGCTGACATTACAATCATCAACACAAAAAGTGTACCTTTCATTATTCTCGACGACTCGCCACCAGTGAGTCCCGTTGCAACTGTGGAAGAGAGAGTAAACAATGCACCTTGTGCATCAGCTCCGCCCACAAACCATTCGACCGAGAAGAACGTGTTCAAGGCGCAGGAGCGAAAGAAATCTTTCTTGAAGCGATCACTTATCGATAGTGGTGACGAAAGCGAATGCGTGGAGAATTTGAGAGAAGGTCTCATGGCAATGGAACAACCTCGTCGCTGTCCGGACATTCAATGGCCAAGTGATATCAGTCAGACTGGGACAGAGAGCGATTCAGTGCAAGTCTCGGATGCTGAGAACGAGAAGAAAGAGAGGAAGAAGAAGAGGGAAGAGAGAAAAAGAGATATTGAGGTAAATAGGTAATCGACGGTTTTCGAACTAATTTGCATAAATATTACAGAAACTTCGGAGAGAATTCAAAGAGCTGTCAACGAGAAAGGTGAAGCAACCACTGAAGGTTTCGGCCACGCGAGTCACTCGTCCGTTCACCACGACTTTGAACCAACGGAAGCATCGAAGAGCTCACTCCTGTGAGCAACTCTCTGTCTTCTGGAATGCCAACACGGAGATTGAGATCTTCGAGAAGAACTTTGAAAGTGCTCACGGAATGGAAAACAAAGAGGCGCCGATTGTCAAAGAGTTTCCAAAAGAAGACCATCTTGGAGTCAGAACGCCGAAAATTTTAACACCAGAGCAGGTGTTCCAGAGGAATTCAGAAGCTCTGATAGAGGAGAACTGGAAGCGAATCGAGAAAGCGATGCAAAAGGAGAAATTAGACCGAAACGTCCTGAAATGGGTGAAGGAGCTCACTGGCTACTTCTCCCGTGACGATCCGGTCGGTTTCAAATCTCACTTCAAACGAGGAATCCCGCCATCCTCTCGTTTCGATCCTCTCCGCTTCACGGCAATCGTCTGCATGACATCCTACTGTCAGCACCCACTGTGGGAGCACGATAGGAAGGGAAGGTCTCTAGTCGAATCCGATTTTTCGCAGACAATCGACTCCATCCGCTATCAGCAGGAACTTTGCAATGAGACGCATCGGAAGTGCCTCTGGATGGAGGTGTTTCTGAACCTTCTTCCCGCAAAATTACGCTTCTTGGAAAGTTCCGAACGGAAGTTGAACGGATTTCAAGGTAACTGTTTTCAATCGTACAGGAACAAAAATGTATACTTTTCAAAACACCGCTATACTCAAGATAGTCCGTTCGAGATAGGTATGGATCTCCTACAGCTCCAGAAATCAGAACAGTTTCCAAATGCCTCAGGGCTTTAACATATCCAAGACCCAGCTCAAATGGTTTTTAAGCGGACCAAAATCAGTTTGAAAAAAATAACTTTGTTTTGCTACTATTTGCTATAGTTAAGTAATTTTGTGTCATCTCCAGACGATGGTCCGTTCCGTGACGACATCTTCTTCCATTGCATGCTGAACGGCGCCGAGTGTCAGAAAGATCTGTTCTTCAAGTACAACAAACCCATAGGAATCCAGGAAGAGGAAATAGACGACTATTCGATCGATGCTATGCACATGCTCTCCACGCAGTATGGAAGTATACAGCATTTTCGGTGGTACTTGTCATCCGGCTTGGATCTCAACGCAATCGCCACTCATAAAGATACCAAGAAGGTGTTGAGGCTCTATGAGTGGATGAAAGAATGGGTGATTGCCAATGTGAACGACGACGAGGAAGATATGGACCAAATTCTTTATTATCATCGGTAAGTCGTACGGAGCGTCGTTGGAGCAAGAGATAATGTTCAGATTGCTCGAAATGGTTCGGATATCAGCCGACGCGTTAGATCAATTTGTAGCGCAGAATGTTGACGCGATGATTCTCGGGAAGATGAGCGGACGATGGAAAATTCACTGTGAGTTAGGAACTGCGAGAATCTCTAAACTTTCTTCTTTCAGTCGAACTCACCTACCCGCACATTCTGCGCTGCTCGCCGCTCAACAATAAGTCGAACGGCGGCGATGGAACCCATCAAGTGCTCAGCTGCCTTTTCTACCCTCAAGCATGTGGATATCGAGATGGAATCGAAGGAGTTCACGGCGACATAGAGAAAATTGACCAGCTGCGCACCATCCAGAAGCGGTACAAGAAGTTGATTCGAGATGACAAAGGACGGGTCGTTCTGGCTCTGTTCCGCGTCGATATTCCGTTCCGACAAGAGGCTCACAATCAGGCGTTCGTGACTCCAGAGTTCAAATTGGTCGAGAGTGACGAGGGATTCGGAATTGAGCAAATGACGTAAGTATATTCCCGTCTCGCCCCCAGACATTGTTTCGTTTCCAGGCTCCTTCGCCAAACTCCAAATCTGACCCCGGAAGAGGTTGATCTGGAAATGTGTGAACTCACGAAAATCTCCTCTCCCGGCTGCCGATACTTTGGATTCAAGTCAAAACACATCGAGCAGGATCTCATTGTTCCTGGAAACGCGCACATTGAGCTGACTGGAGAAGTCACGGAGCCGGTCACCTTTGTCGCCCAGCTCTTATTCATCAAGAGAAACAGCTGATGTACTTTCGCATTGTTCGTATTTCTACTCCCTCAGTCTTTTCTTTTTCTTCGGGTATCTTTTTTTTCATGCATTTATCAAGTTCCTTTTTTTCACAATTTCATGGTACAGTTACATGGCTTTACCAACCTTTTCAAAGCTTTCGTTTTCGACCGCTAGATCCTCAAATCCCCCTCTGCATACTTTAAATTGTTCATTTCATATCCATTTCAACGATCTCAACCTCCCTCTTTTCAGTTTTACATGGTACTCTGATGAACAACCGGTAAGAGCCTTTTAAGCTCTCATGTCACATTCTCTTACGTTTTAACCCTGCCATCATCACCATCACGTGTTTTTTCAGTCTTAATGATTGAGTTGTTATTAATCAGATGCGTTAATAAACTGTTTCTCATTCAATTGTGAGGGATAACTCTCGAAGAATGTTTGCTTCCTGTGCGCTTGAATATCTAGAACCTGTAAACAGTACTGTAAGTTCTCATTACACTTTTGGGGGCTAACTCTGCTGTTCATTTTCAATATTACAAGGCGTAATTCCTGCGAGATTCATGTCAAGCGTCTCGAAATCCTTTTAATATTTATTTCAAGCTGCATTGAACAACGCGGAGGAGCGCGTTTGCATTGCATGTGCGCCTTATGGTTCCTTGTTGCAGACACACGTATCACTGAGAAAATCTAGATGCATCTGGACGAATAGTTTAACAGAAATCTTAATGAGATCCATAAAGTTGCTCTTGGAACATAAAAATATTCTTCAATGAGAGAAAAGAGCTTTTTCCGCTGAAGCCAACGAAACGAACTGGAAGAAAAGTTCTCAAAAATCAAACGTGCATGTTTGAAAGGAGAAGAGTCATCGCGCGGGGGAAGAGAGAGGAAGTGCATCGTTTCAGAGCAGCACTCTCGAATGTTCATGAAAATTTCATTGGAAACTGATGTACTCTTTCTCTCTTTCTCTCCAGCTCTCCACTCCAACGTCTTCTTCTCTTCCTTTCGCCGATTCTCACGTGTTTTGTCGGCTCGCTCGAGCTGTCAAAACATTGTCTCTGCGTATCTGCGTCTCTCTCTCTCTCGCTTCCTCTTCTTCGTGTCCGCAAACGACACGCCGACTCGTCCGAAATGTATTCGCAGAGGGGGGAGAAGCCGGAGCAGCAAATGCACGCTATCCAGCACTTGAAATGCGCCAAGGCTGCACGCGAAATGCGCTGTACTCTCGCACCCTCCGCGGCCGCCGCACTCTCTCGTCGGCGGTGTGCGACGAGTTCATGCGCGTTCGCCAAAACAGTGTCGCGCGCGGTTTACCAGAGAAATGGGACACTTATCGGATACATCTATGAGAGATTTTTGATAATCAGAAAGAGGAAGTATTTATCTACATTTTCAGATATTGGCGAACATTTTTGGTCAGGTACTGACCGAGAAATCATTGTTTGAAGTGAAACAACTGAAAATTGAAACTCCTCCGTCAGTTTTTGACGAAAATGGTCGGTCGACCTCTCAAAAGAAAGCTCGTAAAATTCTCTACAACTTCTCGAGAACAAAATGTGGAATAAAGACCTGTAAACCACCTACAAATTGAGAAAAAGACGAATTTTATCTATTTTTTTTACTAAATCCCGATGAGACACTGGAACTTGGACTGATTTCAAAAATCCGTTCTCGAGAAGTTGTAGAGAATTTTACGAGCTTTCTTTTGAGAGGTCGAACGTCCATTTTCGTCAAAAACTGAGGGAGGAGTTTCAATTTGAAGTTTCACAGAACGAACTTTTTCGATATTTTTCAATTTCTAAAGTGCAGAACAGTGTGCTGGTGAGTGAATCTATGTTACTGTGGTAGAACAGAGATATCTATCGACATACAAACTATTGGGTTCACATTTTTTTTGGAAATTCGCTTTCAAATTATCTGTTGCAGTGGTTGCTTCAGAGGGCAATCTTCAAAAGGAATCAACTCTTTTCAAACTGATCCAATCAAGTTGTTCGACATCTCAAATCGAAGCTGTTACTAAGGGCTATAATACCTGTTGACCAGAAAATTGAAAACGGATCTATAAACGGTCGAAAATCGGGGAAAACTTCAATTTTGAGGTTTTTCTTGCTCACAAATCACATAAATTGGATGAAATCGAGGCATAGACGAAACGTTTTTCAAATTCTAGTCAACAGGAATTGTAGCCCTCATCGATAGCTTGAATCTGAGACCTCAAACGTCTTGATTCGTTCAGTCTGAAAAAAGTTGATTCCTTTTGAAGTTTCCGTTTTTTACGTCAATTTCGATTTTTTTCGTCTCTCGGGGGCAGACTGAAAGAAAATTGAGAGCAAATTGATCAGAAATGTTCCTTAACACCCAAAGAACATTTGCTCACAATGCCGCCTGTTTTGTAATCAATCTGCCGATTTCTCCCCAAAAGTCACTGGGAATATATGCATAATTCCATTAGATGCCTATTTCTAAGCGAAATTTCAACCAATTTTTGTCTGCTATGTTGAAAATGAAAGAGAACATTCTGCTCTTCAATTTCGTGGTCTTACTTCCCCTTTTTTCTTCCGAGATCGCCCTGAAATTAGCGAATGACTGTTTCAGCGCAGGCTCGCCACAGTGGGCGAGCGAGAGAGTGCGCGGCCACCAGAGACGCCAGACGAGCAGCGGTTTTGCTTGCGCATTTCAAGTGCTGGATAGCGTGAAATGCACATTTCGACGAGGAGCAGAACGTCGATGGCCTAGCTTTTGCAACACAGTGTGGCCGGCGGCCACCAGCCCCGTTCGTTCCTCAGGCGTGCCCCGATCAATTCGCCCCCGCCCGCACTCACCCACTCTCTCTCTCTCTCTCTCTCTCTCTCTCTCGCGTCGCTCGCCTTCCCAACACACACCGATGACTACTCGTGATCGGTATATATACAATTACTAAGCGTTACGTGGCCGAGAGAAAGAGAGAATGCGGTAAACGAGAGAGAAAGGGAGAGACCATCTGTACAAAAGTTTATCTTTGGTCATTATCAACTTTTGTGGAAAACAATCAATCTCTCCAATCAGAGGCTTTATGCATCTTCCCATATTCCCCCGTCTGGAAACTATTCGAATGAGCGCATCCTTCCTCTCCCGCTCCCGCTCTCTTTCTCTCTATATCTCTCATATTTCGATGAAAGTCTCAAATTACAGTATTCACATATCTTTTTGAGGCGAAAAAGTCGACATTGCTTGTTTTGTTCCGAGGCCCCCCTATTCCCTTCATTTTCTCACACAATTCATTATTTCGGCGGCGCGGGGGCTCAATAAGAGCTCAGCCGCGTCTAGAGGAAAGAGCTTCTCTCTTGGGAACGTCTCCATGACAACGCTAATCCCATCCCGAGGGAAAAGATTCGAAACGTAGATGTGTGTTTTTCTCGAATTCTCTCACCGCTTCCAATGCGTCGAGTCTATGACGTGGCAGCGAGACAGACCGGAAACCTTTTTCCGGGCGCCAAAAGCAGAGCACGGAACGAACACGCGCAGGAAACAAATAGGCGAGAGAGTGTGTCACCGGAGAAGAGACGCAGACGGTCGGAGGAAGGTGGCAGGTTCAGACCTGCTGCGGCTGGCTGCTGTAATAATTGCCGATTGACGCTTTCTTTCCCCCCTTTTACTTTTTTTTCGAAAGAGAAAATGGTGATGAAGCGGAAGGTGAAGTGGGTGTAAGTGTACGAGCGTCTCTACCTTTTTTTGGGCTGCTGGTTCACAAGTTCACAAATATATAATCAAAACAGCGTTTTCCAGTCCAGTTGGCTTCGTTTTGTTGTTCTTCTTTGTCCATTTCACTCTTTTTTTTTGCACGTAAAATTCAAATTTCGTCGATTTTCAGACAGGAATGGACGACGAGGACATGAGTTGTACGTCGGGCGACGATTATGCCGGTTATGGAGATGGTAAGTCGTTTCTCTCTGAAAATGCGCAAAAGGACAAACGATTTTACGAAAACTTGTTTTTGTAAAAGTTCCAAACTTTAAAAAAGGATAATTCTGAAAAAAGTTCTCTAAAACCTTGAAAATCGAAACACAATCCGTTTCCAACTTACCTTTTGAGCCAACTTTTCTAGTAATCATATTCGAAAAACACATTTCAAACACTTACACATTAAAGAAACTAGATTTTCCATCTTGCAGAGGATTACTACAATGAAGCTGACGTCGATGCGGCTGATGACGTGGCAGTCACACCGACGCATTCCGAAGAAGCCGATTACGAGTGTCTTTCGGTGCTACAGGTGAGTAATTTTTATGAACAGAAAGTGGATTCACGAAAAGGAGCCGAACAGTTTCTAAAAATAAGCAAAGTTTTTTTCCCGAAAACCAACAGTACTGTTTTTGGAACTTTTACCACATCTTCTTCTGAAAAATAAATCAATTTCCACTCTGATCTACATTTTTCCAAGCAGACAAATCCAAATGTGTATGTTTTCTCCAGGTCGATCGGGTTTTCTCAGACGGAGTCAAATCGCTAGTTGCAAGGATTTCGATAAGTGAAACATTAGGGAAGCTGTTACTACAAGCCAACAACTGGGATGTCGAATCAGTGAGTTGATTTCTTATCAAACGAGAAACCCATCGGTTACTTCTTCAGGTAGTGAAACAATTTCGCGGCGATCACACCGAGTTCTTACGGAAAAGTCACGTGGGCCCGAAAATTGACACTCCTCGGAAAATCTCGGCGTCGTCATCGGCCCTGGAGCAAGGATATTGTAGTGTTTGTGCGATGGACGGGTACTCGCAGCTCCCGCACCTCACGTGCGGACACTGTTTCTGTGAGCACTGCTGGAAGAGTCACATCGAATCGAGGCTGTCGGAAGGCGTCGCCGCCCGCATCGAGTGCATGGAATCCGATTGCGAAGTGTACGCTCCGTCGGAATTCGTTGTCGCTCTACTCGATAAATCGCCCTCCCTGAAGCTGAAATACGAGAGGTTTCTGTTGCGAGACATGGTCAACGCTCACCCGCAACTCAAGTTTTGCATCGGCAACGAGTGTCAGGTCGTCATCCGATCGACTGAAGCCAAACCGAAACGCGTTACTTGCCAGTTGTGCCACACTTCTTCGTGGTCAGTTTTCGTTTCTCAAACATTCTACAAAAGTGAAGCTTCCGACTGAAAGCATTGTCGAAGATAAACATCTCCGAAATTTCACCTCCATAATGCTGCGATCATCTTCTCATTAGATCTTTTCGAAGTTTCCAAACGAATCTCTAAATTTTCAGCGTGAAATGCGGATCCGACTACCATGCTCCAACGTCGTGCGATACGATTAAACAATGGATGACGAAGTGTGCTGACGACAGTGAAACGGCCAACTACATAAGTGCCCATACAAAAGACTGTCCGCAGTGTCACAGCTGCATCGAGAAAGCCGGAGGGTGAGTTTTTGCAAGTCGACTTGACACTAAATTGATTTTTCTTCCCAGATGCAACCACATTCAATGCACTCGGTGTCGACACCACTTCTGTTGGATGTGCTTTGGAGGTAAAGTCATGCTATTGGAACATTTCTCTCTACTTCTACATTTCAGATTGGAAAAGTCACGGAAGCGAGTACTACGAGTGCAGTCGATACAAGGAGAATCCCTCAGTCGCCGCGGAAGCGAACCATGTGAAGGCGAGAAGAGCACTGGAGAAGTATCTTCATTATTTCGAGCGATTCGAGAATCACTCAAAGTCTCTGAAAATGGAAGAGGAGCTGAGGGATAAAATCCGCAAAAAGATTGATGATAAGGTGACTATCTTTGCTTATTTCTTCGAACTTCTGAGTCTCCAGGTGAATGAGCACAACGGAACGTGGATAGACTGGCAGTACCTGCACAAATCGGTCTCGTTGCTCACGAAATGTCGATACACCCTTCAGTACACTTACCCATTCGCCTACTATCTACAAGCTGGACCTCGCAAAAACTTAGTGAGTATTTTTGAAAAATGTCATGGCTATAAACGAAAAAAACCGAAAATTCCCAAATATCGTTATTTCGAGAACCCCGAAACCAACGAACACAAACCGCCGCAAAATGTTTCCGGTTCGCACCACTTCTCCAATTCCATTTCCACTCTTATTGTTCCGAATCTCCCGAAAGTGGCCAGAAGACGTTGAAAGTACTTGAAATCCGGCGACGATCGTCACCGTAGGCTCGTCTTGCCAGGTGTGTATGTGTGTTTATTTACACGTCTCCTCTCACTCCAGACACATACAATCCATCCATACCTTGCCTATTTTCACTTCAGACACAATCCCCGACTATTTTTCTCCCATTCGATTCGTCGTATTGTGTGCGCGATGCCGAAATATATTTTTCGAAAGTGGCCACAAGACGGCGGGAGAGAAGACGTTGAAAAACATTGGTGAAAACCAGTGGAAACGGACAAAGAAATGAGAGAGAGAAGCGAGAGTTTTTGATGCGAACTGTCACATTTCGCCCAGTGTGGGGTCCGTCGGAAAACTCTGTGGGTGGCATAGAGACAGCATCCGATGACATTGCCAAGCTGGTCTCTTTCCCTTTTGAACACGATCCATCCGAATCTGATGGACGTGCCAATCAGAAAAAAAAACACGAACTGCTTCTGATCACGACGAATGAAGCATTTCTAGTGTGCTCTAGAAAACAAAACGGGCCTGAGTCATAACTATACAGCAGCAGGAGCTCCCTTCGAAGACGTCTTCAGTGATAATCTCCTTCTGGATGGATGCATAATCCCTGATTCTTCTTCTTCTTCTTCACACCTACAAACACATGTACTACTAGTTATCCGTCCGACACTCCTCCCTCTCTCTCGCCCGCAGTCCATTAATCGGCCCGTATCTGAAGTCTCTCTCGCCACGCGCTTTCTCCCCACTAATCCGCCTCATCCGGCCACAGCCACCGCCGCAGATTTGGCCAGATTTTGTGCCGCCGAACCGAGCCGGATTATCGAGACACACAGGGAGGAGAATGATTTCGGGGCACACCACACCGGGCGTCTATGCGAATCAGAGAGAGAGAGACAGGCGGATAATGACGGATTTGAAGGGAAATGAGGGGATTTTGTAAAGTTGATATAATACGAAATTGGAAATAGGCGGAAAGAGTGAAGAGGTCGTAGAGAAGTCAGAGATGGAGATACGGTAGCCTTGAAGCAAGCTTTCTCGAGAAAGTTTTCGAATACTAGAGGTCGAATATTTCCGCCCAAGGACACTGATTTGTTGTGAATCGGCTTTTGTTTCAAGTCTCGGGACCTTGAAAATCTTTTTTCAAAACATGAAATGGAAATCGGGAAGAAATACAGTATACCATAACTTTCAGTTTGAATACCAACAAGCGCAACTCGAAAAAGAGGTCGAAGAACTGGCATGGGCAGTCGAAAGAGCCGACGGAACGGCTCGCGGAGCCCTCGAAGCGCACATGCACCGGGCGGAGCACAAACGGCAGACGCTGCTCCACGACTTCTTCTTCTAACATCTCACCCGCATATCGCCTTCTCGTTCTCCTCGAACGAACTCTCTTCTCTGGGTTATTGAACACTTTCACATCGAAATTCACTAACTTCCTCCCACCCACAAACACATCACCTTCTACTAATTTCTGGAAATTCGAGCGCTCCTATCCTCCTATCTGTGATCACTAGTTCCCCATTATCTTGTTCGTTGCTGCACTTTGAGCACACGTTTGTCGTTTTTTTTGTATATTCTCTTTGGGAAATGCGATCTCCCTGTTCCGCCAGTTTACCATTTAGTCCGCTGTTCTTTTTGCTAGGATTTTCTCAATTCTTGGTTTCACTGTATTTTTTGTCACCTCGATTGTCATCACAACGTCTAGTGCCTTGTTCCTTGTCGAATACATGATATCTGAACTGCGTGGTGCGCGGCCCCGATTATCCCCCTTTCCGCCCCGTGGCATTATTCTCTGTGGCGGATTTTCGATTATCCAAATGCACAGATTAGGACTTGTTTTGAGCACCTCTAATCCCCGTCAATAGTTTGGCTGATTGAATGAGAAGGAGGAGGAGGAGGAGAGATAAGCCGGCCGTCTCCGCTAATCTTCCACTGATAAGACGATGACCACGCCCACTTGAGCAAGTCCCCGAGAGCTCCCGAGAAGCCGTCAGTCGACGTATTACGGATGCGGATGAAGAGGTGAGTGCCGAATCGTCGCTGTCTTCTCCCGAATGTAGCCGTGAGTCTTTGGTGTCGTTATGTAGTCGGTCACAATTCGAGAGAATCGTTGATTAAAAATGTCAGAAGACGGTCAGAAGGTGTCTGAGCGCAAGACGTCCATTAGCTTCCGGGTTCTTACTCAGTTCGGTACGTAGGAATCCGCTAAAAGCGGTCACTGAAATGATTTTAGTCAGTTTTCACGATGAAGGTCTTGATTTGAAACGGGAACAACTTAATTGTGACTCAAGAGAGGAAACTCAGCGGGTATTACACTCGTCGGTGCTGAAACTCGAAGTTCGCTGTGTACCGTCTTGTTGTCTCCATCTCAACTGCTACCGTACTCCACAAGTGTGAGAGAGTAGGAGAAATCGAGAGACGCAGACAGTCTGAATTCACTGATCTCATCCAAGGACTCCGGTTGATATGAAACGGGACAGCGTAGTAAAAGTCACTGTTTCATTGAGTTCTTGAATCGTGGGGGGGGGGGGGGGGGGGTAGGCTAAGTGTCCATGCGAACAGTTCAAGAAATGATAGATATATCACATCGCAGTGAGCGTTAACTCCGTGGTCTCGGCGCAGGTCCCGCAACGAAGGAGCGGGACAGCGTGTAGATTTGGAGACGCAGACGGTTTCCAAACGTTTTGTGCCAAAAGTGAGGTCTACGCGCGTGGTAAACGCATAATTTACTGTAGAACCTCTATTATTATCGGATGCCATCGAAATGGCCTAGCAACCGAGGAGAGCCCTGCCGGAGAATCATTTTATCTCGAGATTGATAAGAGATATAATGATTCTCTGGCAGAGCTCTCCTCGGTTGTGGGGTCATTAATATGGCATCTGATAGTAGAATTAAACGAGTTTTTCAAAGTTTCGGGAACTTTTTCTTCAAACCCCCAAAAATCGCAGTGGGACGGTAAATGAATGCGCTGAGATAACTTCCCTGGAGCAGCAGTTGATCCACCAAATGGCCTTCTATCAGACGTGTTACTGTGATTCGAATTCCGCACGGGAGCTTCGCACGACTTCAATTGTTCGCATTTTCGCTGCGTATCATTGACTGAGAATTCAACGTTATAGGCTATAACTTATAGCATATTCGTGTCGATTCACGAGAGCACAGTTGATCAAGTTTTGAATACTGAGGCGACAAATTCGGAAAGTTCGCAGCAGAAATTCAACCCGCACATCTCGATTCCATCAGGGTCCATCATCTTATCTTACTGTTATCAGTCGTTTCTCGTTCCTCGGTGCCCATTCATCCTTGTCTGAAACGGTAGCTTCGTCTCTGAAAACGACTCCATTCCTCGCGCCCTTCCACGGCCTCTCCTCCGCTATAATTGTCCGGTCTCTCTTTCCCTCTTTCCCTCCACTCTCCTCACTTCACACACTCTCTCGCCGCCGCTTCGCAACGACCTCGACAGTATTTCAAATGCACACAGAACAATAGAAATCTGCCCCTCTCCCTCTCCTTCTCTCTCTTTTCAACGGCCTCTCCTCTTCAGTTCGGTTCCGAATCGACAATTTTCGAAATCGAAAGACCGCGGAAGAGAGAGGAAAGGAGAGAGAGAGAGAGAGTAATGAAGGGGGCGGTCGCTTCTGAATCAATCCATGACGTGGTTTCGAAAAAGAGAGAGAGAGCGAAGGGGCGGGGGCGGGGCGTGCGTCCCCCTCGTCGGGCGGCGCCTCCCCCTCTCCTCCCCAACCGACCGAATACAGTCATTCGTCGGCCGGTGCTGCCTCGTCGAGCGGTCGCTTCCCCCCTCTCATTCCCCCACTCATTCCACTGCTGTCCATCTGAAAACTCTCTCGCCCCGTTTGCAATGGCACTGCATGAATTCACGGACGTTGTTTCGAGTCAGCCCGCGGATCATGCGGTACCATAGCAGACGGCGGTGAGCCATTCCTCCCTCCCTCCCGCATCGGGTAGGTCTTCTTTTCGAGCACGAGAGGATTAGCGGCGGGTCTTCCACAATTGGAAGGATTCGAAGATGTGGCGCGTGTTTTGCGATTATGAAAGAAACAACTGACGACTGTTGAAATCAACCGATGAATTACTTGAGTTTCGAATGAAACCGAAATCCCGTTGAATAGGATAAAGTGTCGTAGCCCGTGATTTCTTCGCTTAAAAAAGCTCCTTGAACGAATGAAACTCCCGTGAATCAAACCCGAATGGAACTGTAACAGGAGGAAAGGTGTAGAATCCAGAAGACTCAGTCATATTGAAGAAGCAGATCATGTATGTGTTTCCAAAGTTGGCGGAGAACATTGACTACTCAATGGCTGGATTTCCGAAACGAAGAAAGTAGTTCACCTGGGGAACATTGGCTCGTTGAGCACCAAAACTCTCGGAGACGGAGGATTTCAAGAGCAGGTTGAGCTAGTCGCCGATGGATTGAAACTCTCTGTGGATTCATGAGGAGAAGAGAGTATGAACGGTTGCCAGGATCCCCGGGGGCTATTCGAGCGTCTGAACGTAGCCATAGAGCCGAACCTCCGCTTCCCCCCCCCCCCCCCCCCCCGGTGCCATTTGCGTGTTTGCCTGTCTCCCTCTCTCTCTCTGTGTCCCTCTAGCAACCAACCTTCTCAAAAAAGGCCAAAAAAGAACAAAGGCGTGAGGTTTGAGTGACTCATTACCCGCCCTTCAACGCCCTTCTTTTGTGATTCAAATGAGCGCGCGCTCGCTCTTTCCCAAGCGGCGCAGCCCATTCCATTCCGAGCCATTGCGTCGTTTGCACTTATGAACGGTCTTTTGGATGTGGCCGCACGTCGTTTCGCTCGCACCACAAAAATGACTAAAGGGGAAAGTTATTAGCTTTGGGTGAATGTGTGATGAGAGAGAGGGAGAGAGAGAGAGGGAGCGACGGAAATTGGTGCCAATTTGAAAGGAGAGACTCGGAGGGAGAGAAGGAGAACGATGTGTGGTTGATGACGACGACGGGGACAGCATTATTTTGTTATTGACTACATGGGGGATTACGGTAGTTGAGGGGATTTGAATTCGAATTCAAACTGGGAACTGAGAGAGCGAAACGAATCGAACGATGATGTTGACGCAAAGAGAGATGGGAATGAGAGCAGAAGGGATGGTTCGTGTACTGTTTTCGAAAGGAAATCAAGTTTTGTAGTAGGCTGAGAACAGTTTGGAATAAGACCTTGTGGAATGGAAAGGACTAGGTTCAAGCTACCTGAACGTAGGCACAATGAGCCATGAAATCATTGAATTTTTTCCATAATTTTCGAGAGACATTGTCAATGATCTCAGCTGGAATCTATCTGTTTCCAGCCCACAACCGTTCTACACAACTCTCCTTCCTATGAGGGACTTTCACTTAAGAAACATCTGAAGGATCCCGTCCTCGGTCCCAAGAGTCCTAGCCTGCAACGTTTCCAACCCCACAACCGCCACACGATCAAATGATCTGGAACGTTGTTCCTGATCTCGAGATGAGGTGTCCAGGTCCTAGATTCTTGACGTCTTCTGTTATTCACGGCTGGACTAACAGTGTCCCGGACGTCTTTCTTTTGGCTCAGGAGCAACACTGTTTCAGAACATAGTTTAAAGTTTTTCATTAACGGTCAAACCTCTTATAGGATTTTTACCCAGAAATTTTGATAATTCCGTCGCAAACTGTTCTGGAAGATTATGAGTTTTGTGAAACTGTGACTGTGGCTCTCTTTCTCTCTTTTTCCGCGGTGATTTCCATATTTCGTCATCCTCCTCCTCCTCCTCTTCCACCGCTCTCCTCCTCCTCTCTTTTCGTCTTTTGTGTTGTTGTCTTCGAGGACATCGCTTCCTCACCTGGCCCCTGCCTCACTTCAATCGACGCACGGAAAGAGTGCACGGATCGCGGAGACCGCAGACACTTCTCTGAGACTGGTAATTTTCGCATTAGCAATCGAGGCCCTCTCCCTCACTTTCGGATCGCCTCTCTCACGAAGAAAGGCGCCCTTCGAACTGGGGAGACAAAGGGACATTTGGCGGAGGTACCAGCCGAAGAATGGAAATATATCTTTCGACGGAGGCCTTCCAGGTGTTGATCGGAACCAAGAGGAGACATTCGAATAGGGGGACTGACTTGGTGACCACATTCCGATTGATCAGCTGAAACCGTAATGCAGTGGATTTGCCTCCATCTCGCATAGTTACTTGAGAATCCTCTTGTATGTGACGGTGTGACCCTCTTCAAACCCCCCACTTCTCTCACTTTCCCCCTCACAACCCCTCAATACACGGCAGCCGACGATTTCGAAAAAGATGGTTATCATCCATCGTCTTTTGAGTGGAACCTGACGCGTCGCACACGTCGTCTCCGCCGACAGAAGAGGGACTTCCCGAACATAGTCCCTCCACTTCCAGCGATCTCTCTCTCTCTCTTTCCCTCTCTACCAGTTTACCTTCGGGGGGCTGTTTGCATTCGAGGCGTCGCCAACAGCCCCCCTCATCGATGGCGTACAAATAGCAGCAGCATGTACAATATACATGTGCGCGCGCACGGCGGCATCGGGGCAACCGCGGGGC
Organism: Caenorhabditis macrosperma; assembly: GCA_963932285.1. Classification (NCBI taxonomy): domain Eukaryota; kingdom Metazoa; phylum Nematoda; class Chromadorea; order Rhabditida; family Rhabditidae; genus Caenorhabditis; species Caenorhabditis macrosperma. Next base: position 5,861,437 of record OZ010620.1, read on the forward strand.
GCGCGCATTTCATACCAAATACGGTGCCCGGCGAAAATACATAAAAATTCGAGGAGGGGGGGGGGCTGACTGGCTGGTTGTTCTCTCGCACCTAACACCACCGAATACGCGGCACACACAGTTTCTGGATGATGGCGGGAGGGAGGGAGGGAGAGGTGTGGATTCAGTGGAAAAGGGAGTTTTGAACTGTTTATGATCTGAGTGGAATAGACCAAGAAGGCTAGGATTGTGTGGAAGCAGAAGATTCTGAATGGATTTCAAGCTCTCATCCGATGTCTGATTGGACTGAAGACGAGCTCTCAGTACCATCGGATGCCATCCATTGCGGATACATTTCGATGGCATCCGATAGTACTGATGGAGAATATCTTACTCGAAGTTTGCTCTCAAAACGGAAAACAATTAACAACTGTTCCAATTTCAGAAAAGCATCTTTAATTATTGGTTTTTCGAATGGTTTGTCTCATCATATTATGAGTTTGCGTGGACCTCGCTTTTGGCGTGAAAAGTTTTGCAATTGTCCGCGTCTCTGAAATTTACACGCTGCTTCGCTCTTTCGTTGCGGGACCTTCGCCGACACTGCGATTGCGGAGTCCACGCTTGCGGCGAACTCATAATACTTGATAGTTAGTCCGTGCTTTCCACTTACATACAGGGTCCCTTCAAAGAGCACATAGTCTCTGAAAAGAACAGAAAATTTTTTGAATCGAACTGGGAACGGACAGGAAGACAATTTGCAACTTTAAGGACCCTAACGGGAATGTGCCAAATGAACAGTACTTTGCATCACTCTGACACCGAAAGCCACCATTGTTTCCAGATACTCATTTCAGTTTCATCAGATGTTTATCACTTTCCGTTCTTCGCATACTCCAGTAAGTTCACAGTAATCCACATTGTCCATATGTCGTTCCGTCCTTCCAAAGTCCTCTTCGACTGCTTGGCACTCGCGAACACCGCGTTTCCGTCGAAATCGCGGCGTTAGCTTGGTGCCAAACAGGCTGCAGAGTCGACACCGCTTTAGATGTCGTTTGTGACCATTTGTGACTGTGGGATCTTGCTCTGGGAACTTGCTCCGAGAGCCCGACAACAACACGAACATTGACACCTGATTCAATAAAAAAATCGCATTCATTTGTCTGTTTTTCTGCGTAGCACACACACACACGGGAGGAAGGGAAGGGGAAACTCAACTGAAATCACAAATATTTTGGAATAACTGAAAAAGAAGCACAAATAGCACACACAATTGGACCGGTATGGGAAGACAGTTTCAACTGGATTTCGGAGGGAGACTAGATTCGGCTAGTGAGATTCGAGAGACAATGAAAGAAAAGAAAAGAGAACGAGAGAACGAGGGGATCAGATGCACTTCCTTCCGAACAACTTCTCGCAGAACTGGTTCAGATTGCGAGCCGCCATTCCGTTCTTGCAGCCGAACGCCGTCGACGATTCGAAAGTGGCAGAGCTGAAACGGAGCGCCAGACTGCGGACGATCTGCGAGAAGAGGGAGTGGTCGGAACGAGAGAGACACCAGTAGAGGTTCCAGTCGCACAGCTCAAAGTATTCCGGTTTCGCGTACACCTGGAATATCGGAATCAAAGGGGAGATAAAGTGATTAAGGGAGATCAAAGTTCTTCTAATAACGAAACGTCCACATTTTTGGATCAGAAGATACAGTGTCAAATGTCTTGGGATGCGTTTTTCTGAATTGTCCTACTTGAAGACATATTAAAAATCAACTAACAATACACTGAACGATCCTGGCCAGAGACCGTCCAACATCGAAAAGTGTGATCTACAAGGCGAACTACGGATCGTCTAAGTAAGCACGGTGCCCCCAAGAGCTACGTGTAGTAGAACATTTTTGCAACGTTTCCAACCCTGAAACGTGGCCGACGCCGGTTTCGCAACCGCCGCACACAGGACCGATATTTTTCAAGAAAAATGCGAAAAACCCTCGGGGACTAGAAAACGGTGTCAGGAGGCGGAGTTTCAAAACGCAAATATGGCCTGGATTTTCCTCTAACACGTCGCTCCCAGGGTGCCGTGGTAAGTAAGTAGGTGAGTAAAAAAACCATTCTAAAGTACTATATCCACGAGTTGAACGTTCAAATGTTTTCTGCATGAAACACGTTTCTTTTCAGGAAATGATAAGTTTTCAGTTTCAGACAAGACTTTACTTTGTAATTATTCCGACAAAACGCTTCTAAGCTACTACTCAGTGTGACTATTTTTTGTCGAAATCTCAATACAAACTGGCTATTTTTCGCCGTGTTACATTCATTTGCATGGAGAGATTCAGAATTTCAGCTGATGTGGCGCTGTGGGGTACGATGGACTTTAAAAAATAGTTTTCTTCCAGAGATTTCGGAAAAAAAAAATAGAAAACAACCATTTTTGCCGATCGCACTGAGGTCCGTCAATATCGGCATCAAATTTAAACTTGTGAAAAACATAGTGGTGAAACCATAAAATAGAAAAACTATAATATTTTCGGAAATTATTTTTGAAATAGTTCTGTTTCAAGACCACCATAAACCACTGGGGCTGATTTCTCTACTACTCCGCAAGGACAATGTATTATGGAACCTCGTGTTGCAAACGCGCCCCATTAATTTTTTTGGGTTTCACCCTCTTGTGTACATCCCAATTTCCAAAAAATTTTTTAAGAGTCGTGGCAAATCCCACACAACTAGTGGAGCGCGTTTGCAACACGAAGTTCCAAGATTCCAGAGAAATTTCTGATAAAAACAAAAACTAACCATATCCACGACAGCCTCTTTCAGTATTTTCCCATTTTCAATGTTATCATTCGCATAGAAATAACAGAAATCGGAGACCAACTGAGCACGTCCCACTGCAGAGAACAGATCGGGCTCTTCGAACATGTACCTGAATACACCTGAATGGTCTTTGGTCTTTTCCATGAAACCAACTTGAAAATAGCAGTCCAAGTGAGCGAATCGTAGTTGACTCTCATGAACGAGGTGAAGTTGAGATTGACGAGAAGAGGCGCCGATTCGGAAGCGAAAACGATGGACTCGGAGAAGACAAACTGTGGAATCGAGAGGGTCGACGTCATTTTCAGGGGCCACAGGGGACGCGAGAGCTGTTGGAGACGCGAGGAGGGGCCGTTGTTCTCGACGAGAATCGACGGATATCCACCGGTTGTGTACCAGTATTCGTAGATCTGGAAGCAGAGCAAATGGCTTCGGTTTCATCTAGTCTAATGGAGCGGAAGGGGAAGTTTGATCCTGATTCATTGTACCCAGTATTTCCTCAAATAAACCCCAAACGCTGACGGAAAATCATTATATCTCAAGATTGATAAGAGATATCAATAAGTTGGCAACAGCAAACTTGTAGTCCTAGTTGTTATCTACAAGTTTGCAGTTGACAACTTTTTGATATCTCTTATCAATTTCGATGAAAAAATGATTTTCCGGCAACGTTCCTGGTACCGCTCTTTTCGAGGAAATATACTAGGTTTGGGGACCCTCTAACCTGTCCGACGGTAGCATTGCGATCCACCCGGATCTGATCGAAGTAGGAGGTGAAAGTGGTAAGATTGAAGGAGGTGTGTGACTGGACGAGTGACTTGACGACGGAGAGCATGAATGGCTCCCCGACGACCGACTCGAGGGTGTCCAGGAGAACGACTCCTTTCAGGTAGCAGTGACGGTTTATCTGGAATCTCGGTTTGGAAACGAGTTGTTACACTCCCTCACCAATTCCTGATTGATCTTCGACGGCATGTACAACGAGTGTCCGGGACTGAGGAAGTCCTCGACCAGTTGAATCTCGACGTACTGTGCCAATTGGAACCTCTGCAGTTGCACTTCGTCCGTGAGCAGCGCCTTGACGGCCTTCAGAGCCAGCCAATCGGCAATGTCCTCCTGGAGACAGATGAAGTTCCACGAGTCGACGGTCACTCGGTTTCCGATCCAGTGATGGGCGATTTCATGCGAGATCTGCAAGTTTGCCCCGTTTCAAAGACTGATTATAAATCCGATATGAGGGCATAAAGCAGTACGTGACCAAATCAATAAAAGAAAGCCTCTCACCAAATAAATCAGATGCGCATCATCTCCCATCGTCGCCAAACTCTCCGACACTGTTATATGGCCCCAGTTCTCCATTCCACCGTCATATTCTGGAACGAGGATGAAATCGACCTGCAAAACGTCACTGGTTCCTCTTTTTCTCATCTCGTCCCACCTTGTTCAACGGCAACGGAACATCAATCAATCCGGCCAAAATCTCGAAACTCGCGAGAGCACAGTCGAGCACTCGGAGCACAATCGCACGCGATGCTCCATTCACACGAACGGTGACACCGAAGGACGTCTGGCGGGAGAGCTGAAAGACGAATTGGAGGGAAGGACGTGGATAGTTGAAAAGTGTTCATGAAACACCCAATTCGATTGCATTTGTTTGTGAATATCACTGTCATTCATTCGTTCAGCATGCTGTTATCAACTTCTCTGTATCCAACAGCAGCCATACCGCTATTCTTACTCTTATATTCGAGTGATCAGCGGGCGATTTTGTCGCTAGACGGTTTTTTTCAACACCCGGTTTTAGAACGTTTCAAAAACTTGGGAATGTACGCAGAAATCCGAGAAAAACAGTATATCACACCAAAAGTCACCGACGCCATTCCCATCAGAATGGGACCGAATTTGCCCGGAAGTATGAACAAAATCCATGGAAACACTGTTTCATACTAACTTTGAAATTTTCAAAACTCCCCGATGAGCCCACTCCCCTCCCCAACAATCCCCTCCCCAACTTGGCGCCGTCTGCCATGAGTTCCATGGCGAGGAGCATTTGTTGAGTGTGTCGAAAAGTGAAAGAGTGAGGAGCCATTGGAGAAAGTAAATAAACAAACAGTTGTATCGGGGGGATCCAGACGGCAAGATGTAAATACGCTTGTTTTTGTTGATCCCCGTCCCAGTTACCTTCCGTTCCTTTCCGCCCCACTTCTTCTTCCACACACACACACACACATTTCCCTAACAAAGTGTTCCCTTTTCTCTTTCGCTCTTTCCTTGTTTTTGTTTTTGTTTTTCTCTCTCTCTCTTTCTCTCTCTTTCTATCTCTCTCTCTCTCTGCCTTGTTTTCGTTCGGATTGTGGTGTAGTACGTGTTATTTACCTTCTCATTGTTTACTTTTCTACTTTTTTTTTTTTGAATTAGCCACCCTCCATCTTTAGCGATGAACACTTTCTAATTGCTCTTTATCCCTACTACACCTCTGTTTCAAGTGTAGATGATCTAGAAGTTCAGATTCTCTTCTCTTGATTCATATTCGATTAAATTCTCTATTTTATTGATCTCTTACTCATCGTCCAATCAGGTTCATTCTAATCATTCCTGCTTCACTGATGATTCATATGTTTCTATCGGGGGCTTAGTTTTTGTTCAGCAGATGAAACTGCGAACTATTATGGATTGATAGAAAGTAGTGAATGATGACGAAATGAAAGACAAATGAGCGCTGGGAACCGAAAATAGTTGGACTTAGAATGGTTACTGTTTCACCGAAGGCATATTTCAACGATAGTGACGCTTTCAACATTATGAGTAAGACACGTTGATATTATCAAAATCAGCCGATGTGTCGAGTGCGGACCTTATTGAAGGAAAACAGTTTCACGGGAACTTTTCAATTTCGTTTTGTGAGAAACCTCTTCTTGTATTTGAAACACAAGGTTTTGCAAGAAAGGAATTCAGCGTGCACTACATAGTTTCGTCATGACACGTCATTTCGTGATGGGACCCGCATTCGGCAGAGATGGCTCAACTCCGGTGATTTTGATAATATGAGGGATACAAGGGTGCGAATAGCCGTTTTTGAATCATCTAACAATAGACCATTCTGATGGTCAGGGACCATGTTGCTATTCCGATGGTCAGAAGAATCATGGAAACTCTGTAAGCGGCCGTAGGTGTCCTTCATCTCCAAGCTTACATTCTTTTTCACTTGCAAATATTCAATTTCTCTCATGAAGACTTCTAGAACCAATCACACTTTACTGTTACAAGCCACTTTCATGCGTTCTCCCTTATCTTTCTCCTTTCTCCTTTCCCCCTTATGCGTTATTACTGAATTGAATTTGTCTCATCATCTCACCTGTAAATGGGTATCGGGCATCACTGAAAAAGCGACCAAATAGGCGGGAAGCAGCGGTGTCGCCTGGAAGATGGTCCTCTGCCACTTCCGATTCTCCACGTGAACATCCATTGCGATGGTGTTCGACTGAGCGACGGTGTCTGTCGGGTGGACGATGGAGAGTCGGAAGAGAGATTTGACAGCGGGATGGTCGATGGAAGGGAAGAGACGGCGAGCATTGCTCGGCTGGAGGTGTGTGGTGTAGAGGAGGGGACGGTGTCTCTCGAACAGACCCTCCGAGCCATTTCCGATCCGACCGTTGTATTCTCCTGCAATGACAGAGCAGTTTATACTCTCTGTTTCAGTTTCTGTGCTTGAGAGTCATTTTCCACAAACACTGGTACTACTTTGTCATTGAAACAATAGAACACTGCTAAACCGCTGGCGTGTACTCAGCGGCTAGAATCAAATCTGCGTGTACGCAGCGGACACGCAGCGGGTCCGCCAGCGGTTCGCGGGTCGCCGGCGGACACGCAGCGGCTCCGCCAGGCGTTGGCAGGTCGCCTGCGGACACGCAGCGGGTAATTTTCAGCCGCTGCGGGTACGCTGCGTGTCCGCTGCGTACCACCAGCGTGTACTCGGCGTACACGCCAGCGGTTTAGCAGTGAAAGAACTCACCGATCGTCAACAAGTACTGTCCTGGAAACAGGGCCCTCTCGAACTTGAACTCGACGGATTCTCTCAGAATTCGAATCGACTTCAACGCGGGCTCCGAGAGATCGGTGGAGCAAATGAGGGAAATGTTGCGGAACGAATGCAAATCGACAGAGTCCAAAGTGATGTTATCGGAGAGAGAGGAGAGGTTGAAGTGGAGCACCATCGAACCGGTGAATCCATTGAATTCGGCGATTGGCAATTTGAATAGAAGGTCGTAGGAGAGGGGGATAATGTGATGGGGCCATGCGAAGAGAAGCGGCTGAAAGAGGAGAAGGAGGAGAAGAGGGCGCATTGTTCGAGTCGATTGACAGTCACTCTCGCCTCTCCTCGGCGGTCACTCAGAAGAAGGGTGTGAGAGCGTTTGCATAGTGTTGTGACCACGGGGCAGTCGTCTCTCTCGTACCACTCAAGAACTTTCATTTCCGTTTTCAAAGCAAGCAAATATTAAGTTACCACTGAGAGAACGAGGGGGGCGTGGGAGAGGACTGATTCGAGAGAGAGGGGTTATGAACTGTTTGTTCCTCCGTCGCCGCGAGAGAGACTTCTTCCTGTCCTTTTTTCGAATCAGTAGCAGCCACTTGTGGGGAGAACGAGGAAGAGAGTAAACAGTAAGTGAGCGGTGATGAAGAGTTGTCAGTGGAGGGTCAGTGGTCAAGGGAAGATCCGGAAAAGATGTACTGTTTCAGGATGTCTTCGTATCTCTGAACGTTCGTGATTGCCATTGTCATGATGTGTAATCTGTCAAAGAACTGATATACTGGACTAGATCCACTTGATCCTGATTGTCACTATCATTTCTTATCACTGCCCGCATATCCATTAGACCTGAAAGATATCAGGGAAGTTCGAAGTTCCATTGAACTCGAAAAACCGCGTATGTTTCTGGCTCAATCATCATCGAAAACCAGCATTACCGATGATTAATGTTTCACCCCGACGCCCTAAATCCAACCGTCTTCTATCAGGAATTCGTCTCTTATCTTCTCCATTTTGAACTGAACAGTGTTCTCAATAGCATGATCTCTCTCAATTGTTTCTTTCTCAGATTTCCGCTCTCAAATCGAAGAAATCCGATCCACTGTGGTCAGTATGGTTCCCTCCTCTCTCGGCGAACTCCTCCTCGTCCCCCGTGCTTCGAAGTGGGAGGGGAGGGGGGATTTCCGATTCCTCGGGGACAAAGATTGACACCAACAAAGAGCATATCCTCGAGACTCTCGTGTCGTGATTCTTTTCACTTGTTCTCCTATTTGTTGCTACATTTTGGAGAGAGGAGAGAGCAAAAAGTTTCGAGCAGGCAGGAGCGAAGGCGGAGAGGGGGGGGGGGGATTTCGGGAGAACAATTCTCTTGTTTTGGAATGAATGACAAGGGAGGAAATATTGGGAACATTGAGTCAGGTATAGTATCTTTTTGACGAGAAATAGTTTCCTTGGCCACCGGCAGTTTTGCGAGAAACTTTTCGACGGAAATAAGTAATTGAAGTAATACTGTATTTAACTGTTGTTTATGTGTCTGGTCCGTTCCCAGACCGTCGAAAGCCGGCAAAAAACATATTTCTTGTCAGATTCCTCATTTCGGATAAGTTGGATGGTTGCAGTGACAATCAATTGTTTTCCACTCGTTCCAACATACTTTACATTTCCTTCTGAAACTGTTTTTTGTTCAGTCACACCTACTATTTGGGATGCTATTTATTCATTTCTTTATTTCAAAACTGCATGGAGAAGTGAATTGGAAACCAGCCAAATCGAGGGGGATAATCCCGCCTCTTCTGTCAAGGCTCCGCAGTTTTTGCCTGTTGTCTTTTTCTAAAAATGCTTCAAAAATGTTCTGTTCACACGTCTCACATCTCACATTGTCTAAAAAGCAGAAGATGTGCTCCAGGGGCAATTTGTTTTCATTTCTGCCAAAAAAGGGCCAAATCGGTCCAGTAGGCGCTGTGGATGGACACACTGCATTTGTCGTTTAATGCAAGTATTGTCCGTTCATTTCGTCGAAAACGCGCTGGCGGAGGTTTCTCGGACATGTTTCTCTTACTTTTCAGATCCTCTCACTGAAGCGCGTTTTTTGGCGAAATGAACGGACAAAAGACGAAAATGTGTGGGTGGGAAGGAAGGTGATACATAAGTAAACGGATAGATCTAGAAGTTGCAGAGGGTTTATAGGATCATTGTCCTTGGAGCCTTGAATCATTTGTGGATGTGAGTGAGTAATCTTGAACTTCCACGCTTTGCGTCCGCACTTCGAGATATCGACTATCTCGTTGGACTGACTTCCGCCATTTGATCTACTTTCTGATGTCTCTATGCTTGCTTATTCCATGAACAGAAGTGCTCCAGGGGTCTTTGTGGACTTGTGAGTCTCTCTCTCTCTTTCACAGTTTTCGTTGTTCCAACCATCTGATGGCTTATTGGGCGACTTTCACCGAGTACATAGTTCAAATCATTTATTCTCTGTTCCAAGTTCAGGTGAATGATAACGATCTCAATTGACTGACAGTTTGAGCAAGGGACTATAGTCGACTACTGGGCACATCAAGGTGGCAATGGCTCACAGTGGATAGTTGAGAAGACAAGTGTAGAGCGATTGCTTCTCTGTTTCAACAGTTTGTGAAGTTTACGAAATTATTGGAGCACTGGTCGGTGGCTCGATTTAACAGGAAAAACGGAAATGAAACAATTTCATTTCTTTCAATCTAAATTTTTGATTTTAAGTTTTATTTGAATATTGATCAGTGTTGTTCACATTTTCTCTCTAGGACCTCTTTCTGAAACATTAAAAGTTTTTTTCGGAAAAAAAGTGAGAGGTTATGTGGAGCAGTGTGAACGCGGCGAATTTTTCCCCTAGAACCATTCAGTGTTTCCTGTTTCAAACCTCTCTGAATAACTGTGAAAATGAAATGCTTTGGTACTACTGAGGATAAATTTATTATAATGTTGTCATTCTTTCATCCACCACGGGTTGATGTTCCCGACAGCAATCACGCCCCATCGAAATTCCACCTGTAGCTCCTTGAGAAATCCCAATGGACCTATGCACACCTCAAATTTTCAGTTTTTTTCCATTTTTCGAACTTTTTTTTTGCGAAAAAATAGTTCAAAAATTGGAAAAAAATCGAAAATTTATTTATTTTTAAGTTCCGACGACTCATAAAATTATCTTCTGAGGGTTTCTGGTCGAAAACGCTTTCGTCTAGAAATCACCAATCCCGGTGAAATTCGAATTCAAAACAGTTAGATATGCATTCTTCATCCTCCCTTCCCTCGAACTTTGAACCAAGTCAGCAGTGTTTTTTGACTTGTCTAGTCCCCGCCCCGCCAGTCCGAAAAGTGCCACACTCGCATGCCCTTTTCCTGCCCCCCCATCAGTTATAAAAGACACATTCCTTCCAAAAAACGCTGTCCTCCGTGTGCCCTTTCTTCTTCTGAGGGGACCAGTCGTTGGCTCCATCCCCTCGGTGTCCGATGTCTTTTGGACGGGGAAGAAGTGGAAAGTACACGAGCGTCCCCTGCCCCGGGGCATTCAGGGAGAGAAGAAGAAGACGGGCGGCACACGCAGTAAAGATCAGTGATAGCGGACGAAACAAACACGGGGCACGCAAAGGGCATAGTAGTTGAGACTAAAAATAAACCGGGGCCTGACCATGACACCTCACTCACTTAATCTATTCTAATTCCATTTTTGGCTCCAAATTGGGGATAATCCCCCCATCCCGATCTCCAGGGGGATCCCTGCCGGAGGAGAAGACGTGCAATTCTTTTTCTGGAAGAAGAAGAAGAAGAACTCAGAGTACGTCTTCCCCTCTTTCTCTGCCGCCTCCTCGTCTTCCACACTCTCTCGCATTGTTTACAGAGGGAGAGAAACACGAAAAAGCATGGAAAGGCGGCCGAGGGGAGTTCGTAAACAACAACAAATGACATTCGAGAGGAGCAGGAGGCCCCCGCTTCCGGATGAGAGCCCCCCGTTGTTTCTCTATGGATGGGAGAGCACTCAGGCGGAATAGCCGAGCGATTCTTGTCTGGAAATGGAAATGAATTCTGCGGAACCGAAACTTGATGGAACACCGACCCGAATGACCAAGAATCGGGTATCACGTGAGCTGTGGTGTCTGGAGCAGTGCCAACGGAGATCTTCAGTTTCAACTGATTCACATGTACATGGAAACGTTTTCCATCAAGAATGTTGAGATAGATCTTGCTAGAGCTCTGAAGAATGTTTCAAAATAGATATTATCTCTTCATTCCGCCGAATAACGTGCTCCAGTGAGAAGATCTGAGAGGGAAGAGAAACATGTTTAGCTGGCCGAGAAACCTCCGCCTCGTCCCCCGTGTGTCGAGTTACGGGAGCCGCGGCCAAACTAATTTTATAAAACATCGTTCGTCGATTTCTTCGCAAATCGACTGAAAAAAAAACTTCAATGATGCGAAAGACTGACAAAAAACCAAGATATACGGCTTTAACGTCTTCAAATCCTCGACACCAAAAGCAGCAATAGTATATAGTGGGTCTATAGTTGGACCCCATACAAATGGTTCCTAGAGACCCCAGTGACCAGTTTGCTTTTGAATCAATGTGTGATTGATTATTTAAACGAATGCCTTGGATATCATAAAGAAATCAATCCGACAGCTTTCATTCTGAAAATAAAATTCCACTGTTTCAGTAAACTCACTTATATTTCCCGAGTAACTCATCAGCTATTCCAAGCACGACCATATCTGAGAACGGTTAAAGATAATAGAGCGCAGACAGTCAGTCACAATTCTTTCGAAAAATGAGAGTTTTCAGCTGATTTTTTAGATAATTTCACACAAATTTACCTTCTTATTAGTTTCACAAAATAATACATTTGTATGTGTTTGCCCGAAAATTCTGTTTCCGGAAGATCCCTAACCGTTCTCAGATTTTATCCGAAATTCCCACATTTTGTCCTACTCTCCACTATTTGTTGTCATTAGGTTTTCAAAATCCACTACACGTAGCAATGTTTTCTCGATCAGTCCCTCGGGTTCAGGACTGAACTTATAGAAAGTATAATGTTTCCAATCCCCTTTCCACTGCAGAGAGTGCAAAACTGATAAATGATAAACATGCATCCACCAATGCATCAAAAGCACAAAAGATCACCAGGTAGACACATCACCACCGTCCATTAGGTTCATGGAAACACCAATACATTACGAACTTCTGCTAGAGCAGACCCTTTGAGAGAGAACAACCGCTTGCTCAGACTGATCTCTGACTGGGAGAGTCTGTGAGGTTTTCAGAATAATTGAACACACATACCCAGAAGAACACAACGAACACTTCTCTTTCCGAGAACTCCTGACGTTTCAGAGCCCCCTTGGAAGGGCTGGAAAGTGCACTTTGAACTTCTGATGACGGTCAGAAGACACTTCTATACATAGATACCTCCCCAATGAATGACTAACCGATTCGTCGTTCTCATCGTCTTAATTTGCATGAAACCTGCTTCGTCTTCCTGTTCCGCTTCCCCTCCTCATATGATACCGTATTTTTATTCCCCCGACGAAGAAAAAACTCGTCAACGACCTCCTGCCATTCCATTCCATTCGCTCCCCCCTCACTCACTCACAAAACACACAACAGGACAGATCCTCCAGAAAGACGAGGCGGTAGAATGCGATAGTAGTCCTCGGTGTGCACTTTTGGGTAGTCCCCCCTCTCCAGCCGAGTGGTGGCCGCAGAGAAGAGACGGTCGACACGCAAGAACCAACAGTCTCTCTCTGTCTCTCGGTTCTCTGTTTTTTTCTCTACACACAGACAGATAGGCCGAGGGGAGGACTTTGATCGGGAAAGGACAACTTTCAGCTGGCGTCGCGTCGCTTTTACGACGGCGGCGCCGGGGCGAAGGATGGCGAGGAGGAGAAGGAGTTGACAAATGACATCGGATGCACTTTGTGTATGAGTTTGTGATGCGCGTCTTTGGCGAGAGAGAGAAGGAGAGAAAGTACAGTAGGAGCCATTCGTACTTTGGAATCTGGAGAAGTGGAGAGTCCCCTCCTGTTACAGTACTCCTTCATTCCCGGGAATCCCACATTTCTGTTTCAGTGATGTTTTGGATGACGTCTTGAGGAGCGTTCGCGTTCCTTCTCCGTCCTGATCTCCGACCGCAACAAGAGAAAAAACAGCGATGTTGTGTGCTCGAGAGGACCAACGTCTCTGACTCATACTGCCCTCTTTTGCCTTTTCCAGACACATAAAGAGACGCACATAACGCATATTTCTCTCAATTTCCTCTCAGCATCAGCAGCTAGCAGCAGAAGCAGCAGAAGCAGCAGCGAAAGAGGAGAGAACCGAAAAGAAAAACACAGAATACACAAGCAGGGGTCGGGCGTCCCGCCCCGCCTCCTCCGGGGGGCCGTCAGAGACCACCGGGGGCCCCCCGAAGAGACGACGCAGAGGGAGCGATTGCGAGGGAGCCCGGCGCGAGAGAAACAGACGTTCTGCACTTTTAGGCCCTCGGTCGGCCGGCCGACGCTTGTTCTGAAAACTGAAAACACGCCGGCGCGGAGGCACAACTGGCTGCGTGGAGACGGCCGAGACGAAACGGACGGACGAGTCCCCGCCCCTCCACTTGCCTCCCTCTGTCTCCCATCTACCCTTGGAGTGCCCCCTGCCCCACGATCATCCACCACCGTCCCAACTACTACTACTTCTAGCATCATCATGCCCTTCTACATCCAGACGCCGCCTCTAACCCCGGCTCAACACATGTCCACCACTGGCTCCACATCGACCGTCACGTCGCCGCTGAACAATCACTTGTTGGCTGAAGACGAGGAGGAGGAGCACATTGAAGTCGTCGAGGAGGAGGAGGAAGAGGAGGAGAACGATCCGATGGAGATCGAGATCCAGAAGCCGCCGCCGCTGCTTCGGCACTCTTTCCGGCCGCTCATCGCATCCGAAATCAAGAGCGGAATGCACAAAACGAGCAGCGATTCGAACCTGAAGAGATTCGCCGCAGGACCCTCCACCGCCTCCTCGCCCTTCCTTCACGCCCCTCGACCGATCCGTCCGTCTTCCAACCTGCCCGCTGGCTTCAATCACCTCAACGAAATCAGGCTGGACCCCTTGCAAACCGTGCAGCAGTTCCTCCAAATGCACCAGTCGCTCATGCTCTCCCCATCCGTGCCGTCGTGCCTGTCGAAGCTTCTGATCGAGGTGAGTGTCCCCGTGTGTCCCAACTTGTGTCCCATTCCATGTCCCATCAAGAATGGTAAATAAGCCGCCGCGCGCGAGACTTGTTTTGTACATATGCGTCCCTCTCCTTCTACTTCTTCTGTTTTTGTTTTCCCCTCGCCCTCCCGCTCCTCCTCCTCCTCTTCTCCGTTTCAGAGACCACCCCTTCAGGCGCCCGGAGAGGAGAAGTTGTGCTTTGGAGCACCATTCTGCTCCGTGTCCCCCCGGGGGGCTCCCTCCTCCTTCTAGGAATCATCGGAAAAGCGTGTGAGAGTGTGAACTTTTAGCAAAAGAACCCGCCCGGAAATCGCATTTCCCATGACAATTTTCGCGAAATGAGCGTGACCAAGTGTCGGCTCTAATCCACCTGAAATTGAACAACAAAACACAAAACATGCCTTTCCAATGGACACTCGGGGGTTTGGGGGGACCTACAGTAACCCGTTCTCCGTGGAGCGCACTTACCACCTCCGCTTACCCCACTGCCCCATTTTCCTTTGCGCAGCTGTTTTTTTTTGTCCAAAATCAAATCCAATTTGTAAATATCGAGTTGGTTTTTGCACCTGTCTCATGTCTGGGGGAACTTATTCAATCAGACAGATCCGCTCGTCCGCCCGCTGCTCGCCGAGCACCCAAAGTCTCAAACAACTCGTCGCTGAAAGTGTGTCTGAAATGCTCTTGTTCCGAATGAGTTGTTAGTTTGTTTACCTTCCCCGCCCCCCTGGATTACGGTAGGTGCGCACACGGGCCGTTGTGTTTTGTTACTTTCCTCCTCCCCCGCCGCGGCCGCTTCCCGTGTATTTCAGTGACTGACTGAAATTCTGTTTTTTTCAAAACATGAAAACAGACGCGAGGCACGCGGAACACCACACACACTCTCTCTCTATGTGTGTGTGTGTCTCTCTAAAAAAAAGAATAACAAAATAATAAAAACAACTCGTGATCTCCTCCTCGTCGCCGCGCGCGCGCGAGCGATCTGTGAGTTCGTCGCCCAGTTTGTGTCATTTCGCTTCCGTCTCTTTCCGTCTGGCAGTGCCACGTCATCAAGGAGAGATTTGGTGGGGGAAGAAGAAGAAGACGAGGAGGAGGAGGAGGAGGAAGAGCCGGAAGTGTTGGCGGTGATCGGTCTTCTTTTTTTTTCCTCCGACCCCCGGGATTGAAGAGGAGGGGTGTTTACTTCGAACTTGACATCGGCTATCACTGATAAGAGATAACTGTTTCGAGAAGACTTCGTGTTAGAATACTCTCCCTAAACTCGTTTATTGTTGTATGCCCGGCTCAAGCTTCCCTGTCTCCCCTCTGATATTAGGACCGCAGTTATTGAAATCGGAATCGGAATATCCATAACTTTCTATAGACATCTCTTGAAACGGAAACATTTCCAGTTGGCTATCCCCCGAAATAAAAACGAATCAAACCGTTTTCTGTTTCAGCATCTCTTTGAATATAGCCACCTGTTCCGTTCTTGCTGTGAACCGTAAATTCCGATCGATCGATATTGAAGGCATAGGGATTTCATTCGAATAATTTTGACAAATTTGCGATTTCGAAAAAAGCAATGACACATGAGCCAACCAATTTGTGAATACCTCATTCTGAAACAGTGCTTATTCCCACCATGTCGAGGCAAGCCCTTGATATCCCGTCGCAAGAAAGAAACCAATCGTCCTGTTCTCTTCTTTTTCTGGCGATTCGCATTAGAGCACGATTGCTGACTCGGTCCGAACTCGTTGATTTTTAAGTAAAATTGTCACTCCTATTCATTGTTTTGTTGTTCACAAGTGATCCTCGTGAAACAGTGATTTTTAGTATTGTTTCCAAAAAAAACAGTTTCAAGGTCTTTTTGAAAGCTTCTGTCTAATTCAGCACTTGATAATCGTTTATTTATCATTTTGGAAACACATCGACCAGGGTGTTCCGTCCTGAAACGATGAGCCACCTGAGAAACAATAACTGCTGTTTCAAAATTTTGGTAAACATTTCTAATGACCCGAAACTTGAGTTCTATCATCGAACGAAAAGACTCCGTCCTGAAACGTTGAACCTCCCAGAAACGTTATTTCTTCGTGTTCTCGGCTCCATCTAGCTCAGCTCAGAGTACATGTTCAAGGCTAGATTGAATCTCGGGGTAATTCAAAATGATTACCGGAGTTGTTGAAACAGTACATCTCTAGACACTCCCAAGGGAAGTGCTTGAGGTGTCCGTCAGTTCTGTGGGATTGGAGATTCTAGACGCCCCGTCCTAGAATCTATCGGATGGTTCCCACAGACACCTCCAACACGTCCCTCTGAACACCTTGTGAGTTCAATCGTAAACATTCGCCGCCCTAAATCGGTTACCTACCGTAAGCCACGTATTTTCCCTCTTCGTGTGTTGTTTTCAGTTCCTTGTTTTCTGTTTTCTGTTTCTGTTTTCCCCCCTCCCCTTCCCCCCACATCCTCTTCTGTTGTCCATTCGGTTCTGAAAACAGACGGAAACATCATCGAAGGGGGCTGACTGAAAATGAAAACAGGCAAATCCAGAGATGGGAAAAGAAGAGGAAAAAAAGAAAAAAACAAGGTTATTTGTGTTTAATTTTGTGTGGGCCTCTTCTCTTGCGCGTGTTTATGCCTCCAAACTGCCAAATATTTTCGATCTCTCTCCGGCGGCGGGGGCCCCCTCTCCGGAATCTCTCTCTTGTTGTGTCTGTGCAGTTCGGTGCTTCTCCTCTCTCTCTCTTTTTGTTATTTTGTTTTTTCTGCCCGTCATGGCGGTCTGATGATGGGCCCCCTCTCTCCCGTCGTCGCTGCTGCTGTCTGCGTTCTTTTTCAGTTTTTCCAGCGGCGGCGACGGCGGTCGTCGAAAACGAAAACGAAAACACCTTCCGACCGAACGACGGCAACAACAACACCACAGCATCACAACAGAACCCCCTGCGTGCGCGTTGCGTTCCCTCTCTTCCTAATTACCTTATTATTATTATTATTATTTCTGTAACTCCTCCTCTGACTGCTTCCGAAGCACAATGGTCAACAAGTTCCAGATGAATGAGTCAGCTGAAGGACTTTGAGGAAATGGTTAGTTGAATCGAGAAGACGTGGGGTACTGTAGGACGACGGGTCTCAGAATGGAAATTTGTTCCCTTAACTTATTTTGAAAATATTCTGAAACAGAGAACCTCGGATTACTGTAGAAGTCTTTTCAATCGTCAATTACTACTTCTATACATTTTGGTTGAACCGATATAGAACTGAAATCGTCATTTACGGCCAGCCACTCGATTTTCCCTCCCAACCAGCCGCCCATTTCTTGTCCCTCCTTCCGATAGATACCATCAATATCCAAGTGTACTACCCATTTCACTTCTTCACACTGTGGACTTTTCCTTCCACAAAGTTTGACTTTTCCACTGTTTCGTGTCTTTCTCTAATTTCTGGTGGACTTCGGCCATTTGATGACATTCTCTAGTCTAGATAGTGTATAGGCACAATTCACTGAACTTCTTGAAAGTTTCGGTTTTTATCATCAGTACATTAGTTTCTGTTTCATGATTTCACGAAGTCGGTCCATCGAAAACTGATTTCATTCATGTCGCTTATTCAAATTGGAACATGAGGAGAACCATCCAGATCTCTCCTTATTTATATAAAACTCACTGAAGAAATCTTCAAAGAACGGTTACTGTTTCATCATTTCGACAAGTTCCATTCGGCTAATCAAATTTCAATGACATCCTAAACCTCTTTTTCAGTGCCGTTCATTTCGGGAAGACCTTCTCATTTGCAACCCTCAAAATGAGACGAAAAGTGGTTTTACCCCATAACTTTCGCATACTGTCCTTTTATTCTCCTCGGCGTTATCCAACTCGAATACTTCGAGATCCTCGTGAACATAACTCTGTGATTTCTCTCGCTGACCCCTTCGAAAAAAGATCCGGGGCTCTTTTCGGAAACACTGAATTCAGTAGTCTTCGCTGCCATCCGGAACGGTGTTCAACTCACGAAAGTCGGAAATTCATCTTCATCAATTCAATATCAATTCATCCAGTTTCATCTACAGTAGTTTTGGCAGGGGTGTCTTTCTATTCGAGTGAATACGGTATTTTTGAGATAGAAAATCATCCGGATCTCCCGGTAACCCACAAGCAGGTTCCAGCCCCAAATCAGTTCGTAGAAATTGTTTACTGTTTCCTGATATCCTCAAAAACTGCTCTTTTTCCCCCGAATTCAATATTTCTAGAACCAGATCTCATCTAGAATTCGGCTGCCTAGGAGTCCTCAGATAGTGGTTACTGTTTCCTGATAATCCCAAGAACTGCTCCATTTCCATAGGATTCAATACGCTTGAGCTCTCAATACATAGTTTCATCAACTTTTTCTTCTTCTTTGATTCTCTCTCCCCCTCTCCTTCCATCTACAGTACCCCTCCGTCCTCTCTCAACTCTGATCAGTCTCCGGGTGCAAACACACTCGCGGTGACCTGTAAACAACGCCTTTCGCCTTCAAATTCTTTGATCTAGAAAAAAGAGAAAAAACTAGACGGAGAGAGAGAGAGGGACGATGTCAGAAGGTTTCCGGAGCTTTTGCTCATACTGTAGGTGTCCGTCCATCCATTACACAAGACAGATAGACACAGTTGGCGCCGCCGAGTCCCGTGATCTTTCCGAACTGTCAATTGCCAAAATGTACATGTTTATCGCTGCCCACTCATTCGGTTTGTTTCAGTCCCCCAAACCCCCGTTTCTCCTTCTCCTTCTTATCATGTCTACCGTAACCTTGATCATTCCACCACCATCATCATCATCATCGTCGTCGCCTCCTTCTTCTCCTTGTGATCCTCTCTCGAGCACCCCTTGTGATCTACGTTCAGCGCGCGCGCGCCAACTGTGTACATCGCTTCGCCTCTCACTTCTTCTTCTTTATCATCATAAAAAAGTGTGTGTGTGTGTGTCTGTCACTGTGTTGACATGCACTTTTGCGTCGTCGTTTAGTTGTGTGATTCTTTCCCCTCCACTGTCTACTACCCCTAGGACAGAGAGAACTGGGGGTGAGGGATCGAGGGCAGCTTTTAGAGGGGAATCACAATCAGTTTGGAAGTGCGCTCTACTGAACTGCTAACAGTTCCTTCCCACCAGAGCATAGGAACTGTTCCGGAATTCATAGGATGGTAGCCGTTGGGGGACGTCGTCACTTCCTTCCCAACCATCGTCCCTGAAACGAGAACAAACAATGCGTGTCTCAAATCAACAGTTGATCAGCTGAGAGATCTGTTTGGCACGGTGCCAGATGTCACAAACACTCGCTTTCTGGGTCACCTGTTGTTGTCTTCTCGGCCGTCGCCTGTTTGTTGTGTCGTTTCTCTCTCTCTCTCTTTCGATGGTTTTTTGGGTGTCTTCTTCTATTCACATGTTTGTCTTTTTGCCTCTTCTGCGGGAGGTCAGCTGACTGACTGATACTGAACCGAAATGAAGAAGAAGAAGCGAGAGAAGAGAAGAGAAAGGGGAAGGCGGTCGAATCAAGCGGCAGCAGCAGGAGGAGTGTTGATTTGTTATGTCTGGGTGCCTGGTACCCAAGGTCCTCCTCTTCCCGATCCATCTGATCCTCTCAACGCCCTCTGCAGCCATTCTTCTGTGAACTTTCGTTGCAAGCTCCCCTCACCGCCGTCGACCCAGAAGTCCTTCTTGTTCTGCAAGCAAGCGGAACGACTGACCCCGTTGACTGGGCTTTTTCAACTTTTCTAGGAAGGTTGGGCCGTGAAACAGTGATTTGTCCGGAAGACTAGAGTCCTCTGGAACTATCAGTGACCCTGGGTTTGTTAGGATCTTCCTGGGGGTCTAGGAGAATGGATCCAGACAGTTCTTGTAGTTTTCTTGTTTTATCTGCATTTTCTTGATTTCCTCTTCCAGAAACGTTTCCTCCACTTTGAAATGACTAATCCAATCCGGAACTAATAGCTTACGCGAGCACATTTTCTCATTAAATCTTTGAAACAGTTATCATTAAGGAAGCCATCAGCTTCTTGAAACAAAATATCTGTAGCCTTTCACTTGGATTGCAAACTAACAAAGTTCTTCTATTCTTTCATTCACAATTCAAAAAAGGGAGCACTCTGAATACGTGCGCAGTTCACTGCCCACTGAACATCAATCAGTGGAACAGAAACTCCTCATTCACAAATCTCCATGCTCTTCAAAATGATACAGTATCTCTCTCAACTTCACGTCTTGTTACTGATAAGAAGTACCGTACCTGAACATGAGCTCCAGTAGCCCTCTCCATAGTCCTTCATCTGCCTAAGCTCTAGCGGAAGCACTAGTTACAGTTCTGTAGATTTGAAATTCACTCTTCATTGAAATGGTAATCATCACCCAGTCTTCCCATTCCTCTCGCAACGTCCTGTAGCATGGCCTGTCGTATGAGTAACCGAACCTCTAGGCGACTGAAGATCCATCGTTGAAACAGCAGTCGCCCTTTCGAGTCCTCCCGAAGTCACACTCCCTCCCCCCATCACACTCCCGATCCGCGCATCACAACACGACTCCACGACGCCAGCATTCCGGTTTCGGGTGCCAGTCTCCCCATGGACCCATTGGGAAAAGATCTCTGATAGCCCTCTCTCTCTCTCGATCGACCTGCTTATGCACGAGGGTGTGATGCAATTGTCACTTGGCCCCCCTAGTCTCCAGAACAAACACCTCGGGGGGTAAACATCCAGTACACCATTTGTCACCATGGTGCCGGGTACCTAGGTCACTTTTTCGGAAATGTTTCGAAATTCCGCCGCAGACACAGAGACAGACAGTTGCACTTTTACATAGTACCTTCGTGTCTGGCCACCTCCTGGCCTTCACGCAATCGCCACACCCGAAACGACAGCTGCTGGTTGTGCCACGTCACGAAGCGTTTCTCAGTCTGCGTCCTCTTGTTTGTCGCCTCGCTCTCGGTTGTTGACAAGAAAAAGAAGATCCGAAGGGGTTTGGGACGCTGCGTCTCTGCACTCTTAGTGCTCTCTCTCTCTCTGGTGCGCAGTTGAGATGACCTTTGGGGCGAGGAGTAAACAAGCAAGCAAAGATAGAGAGGTTGGTTTCGGGTGGGTTCTTCCCCCCTTGGTTCGCGGAATTCTCACTCATCGCCCCGTGTTTTTTGGCATTCAAGTTGTTGTTTATCTACGAGGGAAATTCGACGGATGCCAACAAATCGTCATGTTTCGTTGCGAAATTCTCTTCCCAAATTCTACAGTTTCGAAACTTTCACTAATAAAATCAACGAGTTCTACTTTTCAGTGCACTAGTGAAGGACTCAAAAGAGTTTTAGAGATTGAGGTTCCGGAAAACCGGAGAAGCTCTCCGGTAGCACGGGCCCTATTCGAATGAGCCGTGATCTTCTCGAGCAATCCGAAATCTGTCCAATTGCACGGGAACTGTAAGCACTGCGTACTTGCTGCCTGAGTATTCGTACGCGCTCGTTGTTGTTGTTGTTGGTGTGGTACGTAGATAGTAAACAAGTAAACAACAACAAGCACACTGCGTTGAATACTCAGCCAACAGGTACGCAGCGATTTGATTGCAATGGTCAGCGATCGGCACAGATTCGTCGGCTTGGGTAGTTCCGGAAAACCGGAGAAAAGTTCCGGCACCTTTTTATGGCTTCTTCTAGACTCTTGAGAACTCTTGCTGCTCCTCTTGCTCCATCCTTCTTGTCTGCAACTCGCCCCTCCACGGTGTTTGCGTCCTTTCGCTTCTACAGTACCCCTCATCCGTCGTCTTCCTCTTCCTCATTCCCCCACCCTCTTATCCCCTCGTGTGTGTTATCCTCTTCTGCGTTTTTCTTAATCATCGCGCAGGTCACTCACAAGATGTTTGACGCAACTCCCATCAATCCGCCCTCACTCATGGATTATGGGCTCTTGGCCTAATTGACACGGCGGATGTGAGACTAATCCCAATATTTTGCCACACAAACAATCACAAAGTTCGCCTTTTGGCTTGCACGTCAGTTGAGAAGGCACGTGGCGCGGAGGATTTTGAAAAGGATTAGAAAACGAAAAGAAAACAATCAGAGGGTGGCGACGACCTGCTGATCTGCCATCGGAATCACCGCCCGTCAGATTACTTTCTGATCCGACTTCCTCTCGATCGCCGCCGCCTTTTAAATGTGCTTCTCATGGCATTTGGTGCTCATTTCTTGCTCATTTCCAAACGGATTAGTCAACACCGAAAGACCCCCCGGGATCCTTGTTTTGCTTCGGATTGGTTCACTGGGACAGATTCTGGCAGTAGACAGTGACCGAAGATCGAGGGTTATGCGAAACAAGGATTCAGATTGAGCAGAATTTCTCAATCCCACGAGATAATGACAGAAGAGACATCTTCGTGAGTTTCAGGGATTGGTGAAACAGTGATCTTCGTGTCACCTCGGAAGTCTGGGGTCAAGTTCTAGGAAAGCCGTATTTTAACAGATTGATCACAGGATATAGATCCAGACACTTCTCAGATCCCTGAAACAGTGTTTTCATGGGTACAATATCTCGGGATACTATCCTTCCAAACTCAAAGATTCTTCGAAACGGTGATCTTCACTTGATCAGTGTGCCCCATCGAATCACTTCTCTAACACCAGATAGCTCTCTTTCTTCAAAAATTGAAATTATTCCGATTGCGAACGCTATAATAAAAATATAATTAGATCCAGACATTTCCCAGATCCGTGGAACAGTGTTCTCATGACTTTCTCGGTTCGAAAAAGCATAGTTTCCGAAGACTTTTTAGTGTGATTCGCAGAGCAAATCCTGAACGATCAACCTTTAGGACTCTGTGTTCTATTCGAGAAGACACTAGGACCTCCAGATTTTCCAAGCGTATCGAACTATGAGATGAATCCATTCACTTCGAACCCCTCTAGAAACAGTAATCATGGGTCCTTTCTCATCCCCAGCCACTATGCACATACAGCGTCCTATCCTTTATTCTCCTCCTCGCAGAACCAATTCTCACCTTCTCCTCTTCCCTTCGCTCACATCCCATCCATTCTCACACATACCGCAAAAACCGTATTGTTTGTTGTTCGCACACGACGTCGAACCAGCTAATTACCTCTCTGTCTCTCCCTCTACCAGTCCTTAATTCCTCGCCACCAACCAACTCTCTTCTTGATTTTCTTTTGCTTGTTAGCATAATATTGTTGTGTTAGTGTTTATGCTTCTTCTTCTTCTTCTCGTGTTCGTCTTGTTTTCCGACCACCAGACGTCTTCTCCTCCTCATCATCATCATCCCGAAGCTCCGCCCTACCCGTTTCCCCCCACCTCGGCTTCTTCTTCTCTTGTTTGTGTTGTGTTTTCTTCTCCATCGTCTTCTTCTTCTTCTTCTTCTTCTTCTTCCTGACGAAACGAAGAAGCATGCATTCAACAATTCACTGCCATTCCTTCCCCTTCATCCCCCTCCCCTCGTGCTTCTTCTTCGCCTTCTTCTTCTTTTTGAACCAAAAAAAGAACAGAGATGAATGATGCAGCGAAAAAATGTTCACTGTTTCCGACGAGGCGGAAAGTTTGCTCGCTTTCTTTTGTTGACGTCTTCTGAACTCTCTGCAGCCCCCCGTCTCTATCACGTCAATTCCTCTCCAAGTTCGAGGAATTCGAAGAAAAGGTCACGGCATCGAGCACAACTATCCCCACCTGACCGAGGTGTCTGGGTGTCTAGGTGATCTGGTGATCTGCGGAGAGAACGATGGGTTCAACTGGCACATTTCGGTTCTGACAGAGAGACCACACGTCACTGTTCCATCTAGAACACATGGTCTTGAGCATCATTGCTCAACTCTGTCCCACTTGTGGACCATTTCTAGACACTTTTGATTTTGGGATGGGTAGTTGTTAGCCTTCTTTTACGGTTTCACACGGACCATTTCACTGCGTTCAGTCTCATTTTCCATTTTATAAATTCTACAATTTGAAAACTTCCAGATCCTTAAAATCAGGACAACGATCTCACCGTTTCAATTCTTTCAGTTATTCCTTGACCCTGACCATTCATACTTGTTCCGCATATATTTCGCTCGCTGATCTTCTGAAATCCATGGTGTCCATCACACATCGCCTTCTCCTCCTTCCTTCCGCTTGTCATCCTCTCCAGTTTGTGATGACGCTCTCTTTCAAGGTTGGACAGACGGGTTCAGGTGCATTCCTGTCCTCCTCCTCCTCCTCTAGTGTTTCTGTACTTTCTCCTGAAAAGTGCATCATCCCCTCCTGCCCGCCTGCCTGCCGACGACGACACACCTCCCTCGGGGCGGGGGTTCAGTATGATCATCACTAGGCCGTCCCCCCTCTAACCCCCGAAAAACACAGTGTGTATTTAGAAAAGAGGCTGTCCTCCTCCTCCTCTACTGCTTGTGTGTGTGTGTGTGTGTGTGCCCCGGGATCCCATTCTAACGCAAAAGTGTGTGTGCACTAGAGTACAGACCCTCCCCCCTCGCCTCCCGCTTCCCGCCCCTCCTCCCGTTTCTCTGTTGTTTCCCTCCTCTTTCCGCTTTGCTTTCTTCCGTCCGAGCGCGCGCGCGCAACATCCACGATTGCTTGTTGTGTTTTTTATTCTGTTTTGTTGTTAGTCTCCCGCTCTCTCTCTCTCTCTCTCTCTTCCTCTCGTTTCTCCCGAATGATGTGAACATGTTGACTACGTTTCTCTCCTTTCCCGGTAACTCTCCCATTCAACCCAGTCGCTTAATCCCCTCCTGGGGGGGGGGGGACGTTGCCTCCGTGATTTTGAGAATCACTTCGAAGCACAGCTTCTTTCGGCTAGAAGCTCAAAGGTCCCAGACGTTCTAGTCGCCATGAACTTTCCACTTCTAGAACTCCTGATTCAAACGTGGCCGTAGATCTACAGTAACCACTAGGAAAAGTTCCCAAAAGCACACATTTTCTGACTTTATACCGTACAGTTCCTCATCGCTCAAGACCCCATAGTCTACAGTAATCTCTGTCTCTTCTCAACCTCTTCGATGTGGATGACTTTTGAAAGTCACTGTGTGGTATTACCATGCCACTGTGCTCCGTCAAACATAGTGTATCAAGAAGACCATAATATCCGCTCCTGCCGACGACCTTTACGGGCGGTTTCCTGAGCAAATACGTGACGTGGCAACGACAAATGCACTAGCAAACAAGCGCCTAAATGAGCGTATATGCAACAGTTTCGAGGAGGAGGGACGGTTGCATATATATATATCCCGCCGATCCGTCGACCTCATCCCTTGTCTCTCTGCATCCTCCCCAATCTCTTACTCGAGATTCTGGTGGAAAGTGGCGAAATAGTGGGCGAATCGCGGAGACGCTGACAAAACAAAACCGGCACACACACACACACACACACAAACGGAGGAGAGGGGGAGGCCAACCAACCAACACAGGGTGTTGACAAACAAATGAGAGAGGTCGAGAGACGCAGCAGAAGCACACGGGACCCTTCTCCTCCTCATCCGCGCCGTTTCCGTGCCCACCCGGGCAGGAGTGCTCCTCTTCTTCTTCCTGTCCCCCACCCATGATTTCATGTGGGGGGAGAGTCCATGTGCGTCAAAAGTAGGATCACGGGGTGGCGCGGCGTGTGTGTACATGTTGATTATTACATGTTTTGTTTCGGTTTATCGCCGCCCCAACTGCCCACACCAGAAATCCTCTAATTCGTTTGCACTTTGCCCAATCACTCGCGAGAGCCTTCTTTGGAGAGGATGATACTCGCTCTCTCTCTCTCTTCCTCCCCCCAAACGAGTCATCCAACAACAACACTTACGTGTCGTCTTATTCCAGGAGGATCCCAATCATCAGAGCTCCTCGTCGACGAATCATCACGTCGTCGTGCCGCCGATGATCACCTCCGAATCGCTGCCACGACCGACGCAAGCGCCTCCGCCACTTCCGGTCACCCCGTCCAGCCTTCCCGGCGTCTCGCTCGACGTCGCAGCCACCACCTCGAATCCCATCAACGACAGCCTTCTGTTGTTGGCGCTGCAGGAGCGAATTGTGAGTCTTTTTCCACACTTTCTCGTCAGTCCCTTCTTCCCCCGAAACAGTGTCCCTTCTCCAGATGCGACCCCAGCAGCCGACGCTGACCCAATCGGCCACCACCCCCTCGCTCTCCCACCTCGCCTCCGCTTCCTCCACAGCCAATGCCACGTCACTGGCTCCGGCGGACACGAGTCGGCTCATCCAGCAAATGTTCCTCAACCAGATGCTCCTTCCGCAACTACCCGCCGCGCTGGATCTCGCCTCGACGATCCAGTCGGCGTCGATGAGTCTTCCCCTGTCCACAGCGATCCCGGCGACTATAAGTGCACCGCAACATGCCCTCTGGCAGCACAGTATGTGCGCGTGGCCCAATTGCGATCAGCCGTGCGATTCGGTAGTAGCACTGATTGCTCACCTGCAACAGGAGCATCCACCGTGCGACAGGTACTATTGCAGGACTATCACACGACTGCTCTCATCGCAAATTTTACAGGACCAACGAGGAGATGAGAGCGCAGATCGAGAAGGTGGAGAGTCTGGAGCACAAGCTGAACGTCGAACGAAATCGGTTACAAGGCATGATGCAGCACTTGCGAATGAAGCCCTCGCCCGACACGACGACTCCGAGTCTCGGGAAAGCGGAGCCGCAAAGTCCGATGAGGTCGCCGAAGATCGAGGCGGCCGCGTTCTCCATCCCGCCGGGACACCAGACACAGCAAGTTCAGCAAGTCTCACCGGTGAGTTTTGGGCAAGAGAAAGGGTCCCCCTTGGAGTTGGCAGACACGTTGCGTGTGCTGTTGCTCTATTTGCCAAATAGCACCCTAACACGTCTAGGGGGGCAAATGCAAAGTCATCGGATTGCATTACGCAACACAGCCTTCTTCTACTTTTTGCGCCTTCTTCCACCATCAGAGAGAGATGTGTACTAGGAAAACGGGCAGCCGGTGGGAGGAGACGAGGAGGCTTATGTTTGTCTATTTACAGAGTGTTTGTCGAAATACTCTCTCCGTCTCTCTCTGTCTTTGAGGCTCTCGTTTTGCTATGCGTGTATGTTTGTTTACATGTCGAATCGATAGTGCAGATAAATATTAAGGGGGGAAATGGGGGGAAGTTGCATTGCTTCGAAGCACGAGGGACTAGGCCACGAGGGACCAACTCATCTGATCTCTACAGTCATCAGAGCTCTCTTTCTAATTTGCGCTCTGAATCGAAAACAGATCAAACATCGCCCCGCCGCTGCCGCCGGTGGGTGTCTAGACGTGCACTTTCAGTTAGTTAGGCCACAGACGAAACGCTTCTCTCGTCGTTGTTTGTTTGTTTACACTCTGCGTCTCTTTTCCCTTCTCTCTCTCTCTGTTTCTGTTTCTGGGACGCATGTGATATGAATGAATTGAGAGAGAGAGAAGAACAATAAGTGAGGGAAAATGTGTGTGTGACCACAAAATAAACACGGAGGGCCCCCGGGGGGAAGAGACGACGAGGATCGTCGCCTATTTGTGTTGATAAACAATTTTCGACGCCGCCGACACAACGAGAAGCTTTTCCCGCACCACTCACACACTTTGCAACTGTCTCGAGGGGGGAGAAGCAGGAAGTGAATTGATAGGAGAGGGAGGGATCCGCGCGGACAGCTTCCGGTGGGCGTCTGAGTCATCATCTAGAAGGGAATGAGTCATTCGTCAACTGGATTGGCAGAAAGCGCGCAGAGAGGGAGAGACAGAACGACCAGTTGTCATCATCATAGTTGTTGTTGTTTTGTTGTTGTTTACCCCCTTCCTCCTCATCGTTCCTCATCTCTGATCGCCTAGAAACTGGGCCAGATGGAGTCAGTTGACACCCTCCTCCTAGTACCGTCTCCCCCTTCACAAAACGTCATGGGGAAGAAGAAGAAGAAGAAGAAGAAGCATCGTCGTCGTCATCGCCTTCTTGTTTTTGTTGTTGTTCTGTTCGCAGCAATACATGTCGATCGCTCATCAGACGCGCATTCGGGAGACGGGGGATCGGGGGGTCTATAAGGAAAAAGAGGAATCGCCCACCAACCTCA
Source organism: Caenorhabditis macrosperma (assembly GCA_963932285.1). Taxonomy (NCBI): domain Eukaryota; kingdom Metazoa; phylum Nematoda; class Chromadorea; order Rhabditida; family Rhabditidae; genus Caenorhabditis; species Caenorhabditis macrosperma. Next base: position 5,889,487 of record OZ010620.1, read on the forward strand.
TCGCAGTTTCAGACGTCCGAAGCGGCATCTTCCCTCCTGAGCATCGCCGCCACCGTCGCCGCCTCGACTGCCGCCGCCGCCACCTCCTCCTCCTCGACCATCAACCAAATCTCGACCGTCCCCTCCGTCACCTCGATGCCCTCCTTCATCAACCATCAACTCAACACCTCACAACCGGCCCCGGCACAAAGTCAAGCCAGTGGATCCGCAGGTCCCGCACTCCAGAGAGCCGCCAGTTCAGCGTCCACCGAGACGTCGCCGAACCCCGACTCCAATAAGTCGTTCGTGCCAAGGAGAAGCAGGATATCGGACAAAACAGTGCAGCCGATTGCCACTGACATTGCAAAGAACAGGTTGGTATCCCGTGTCCTCTTGTTCTCTCTTCAAAGTTCGTTTCCAGAGACTTCTACCGAGCCAACGACGTCAGACCTCCCTACACTTATGCTTCGTTGATCCGACAAGCCATCATGGAGTCTCCAGAATGCCAGTTGACCCTGAATGAGATCTACACGTGGTTCACCGACACTTTTGCATACTTCAGAAGGAACGCTGCCACTTGGAAGGTTAGCATCTTTAGCTTCTTCTGTCTGGAAGCCTTCTTCTTCTTCTTCTTCTTCCCGCTTCCCGACGGCGGGTCATATGATCCGAGTGTGTGTGTGTGGGGGCAAAGTGCATGCACCAAAACAACGGCCCTGAATGCATCAGCTGAGCGTTCTCTGCACGAGAGACTAGGCGAACCGGCGAGACGCCGAGAAAAAGAGAGGCACTGGTGGCGCCGCACAAAAGTGCAAAGACATCATCAAGTGACACACACACACACACATGTGCACAGACAGACACCGCCGTCCCCGCCCGACAAATGGGGGTCGTTTGTGAACAAAAAAGAGACATGCAGTATCCATCACCGGAACCAACCGCCGGGACACAGAGAGAGAGAGAGACGTTTTTTGGGGGTCAGTTGACTTTGATGGAGAAGAAGAAGAAGGGATGTTCTTCGAAGGGGATCGGGAGAAATGGAATCTCACTTTTGCCATTCTCTCGAACTCATCCAAACCATCGCATATTTCAGAACGCCGTCCGCCACAACCTCTCCCTTCACAAGTGCTTCCAACGCGTCGAGCAGAACGTGAAGGGCGCCGTTTGGACGGTGGACGACTCGGAATTCTACCGTCGACGTCCGAATCGAGCATCGGCGACGAGGAGTCAACCGCAGACGCCGCTTCCCGAAGACGTGAGTTTGTGTGCATGTGCGGGAGGTTCCGTTGCTTTTTAGAGTTCGCTTGAGTAGTGTTTGATGCTAACCAAAGAATAGAGATGGCCCATAGATGGATGATTAACCGAAAAAGCGAACTCTGAATTGACATCAGACCACAAGTCATGCTCTCTGTCTCTTTCTCTCTCGACCTGAGGCATTTCCAACCGTCAATTCAGATTTCGCAACAAAAATACTTTGATTCGAATGCGCTGAGCTCATTTTTGGAAATGCAGAACTTCGACCCGGCCTCACTGTCCGCGGAGCAGTTTCAGCTGAACGGCGGACTCGAGGGCGTGCTTTCGCTTCTTGGTAAGATAGTTGCACGTCGCGTGATCTCCAACCGAGCCGCCCGACTTTCAGCAGCGAACGCCGATGTGAACAACCTGAACATGGCACTCGGAACGCAGGGCGTGGCGAACCATTCGGGCAGCGGACCCATCGAAACGCAGCAGATGACCGTCAAGGAAGAGATGATGGACGTCGGCGAACCGCACAATGGACACACGCTCAAAGGTTCGTTAGCACAGTCATTCGTTCTTTGAAATCTTGCACTGAAACTTTGAAGTGATTCTGAAACGTGACTTCTTGTTTTCTTTTTGAAAAATGGGGCCGAGTGCTCCGTTGAAAGTTCTAAAAGTTGCTCGGCGCGCGAGCTCCTTCAACATGTCACGTTTCGGAATCCCACAGAGACCTCAGACATTTCTCGTTTTGAAAATGTTCTTTGTGATCTGAGAACTCTCCGAAAGTCAGCATCATCGTTAGATCTAGAACCGTTTTATCCGTTCCGTCCTCCGTAGACAACTAGCCATTCTCTCTCTTTCAATGTCGTGATTCCTCTCTCGCCTCCCCCCTCACAACCCCTAAATAATTACAGAAATCACCCAAAATCAAAACTGAAACTCTCAACTTTCAGTCGACGCTCTCAACGCTCAAAGAATGACAAAGCGTCCGGCGTCGGCCAATCCGTCCATCACCGCCGCCGTCTCCTCCTGTTGATCCCCCCTCATAGTAACTTATTCTATTCTTCTGTGGCCATTCGTTAATCTAAATTAGGATATTCACTTTTCTCGCCCCCTCACAATCACTTCCTCATCCTCCACCACCTCGAAAACTCGTTGCAATAATGATGAAAAGTTACCATGTTTTGTGCTCATTTCTCTCTTTCTCTTTGTCTCTCCCTCTCTCACCACAAACTCTTTTTGTACTCGGATACGGTCTCAAAATGGTTTAGTACCCTTTTCATATTCATTGTTGCCTTATTGTTCTCAGTTGCTGCTCCTTCTCCTTCCACCCGTTCCCCAGACCCACCCCAATCTGATCTGCTACCATTTCATTCTCCTCCTCACTCGTCAGGGTCTCCCCATCCTCCCAAATCTCTCTTTGACAGTCTCTAGTGTTGTTTTCTGTTGTGATCTGTTCTACTCCTCCCTGTCTCCTCTCTCTCTCTCTCTCCTTGTCCTCACTCCCCTGTTCATTCTCCCCCCACACTTTTGTACTCTACGCGCAAGTTGTGATATGTGTGATGGTCCTCCCCTCAATCTCCCAAACCGTTCCTCCCCTGACGTTCAATACCTCAAATCGATGCTGATTTCAACTCCTCACCCCTCCCCATCTCTCTAAATGCATGTTTGCTTTGATTGATAAAGTTTAAAAACACCTGAACGGGCGTAGAATATATCCGAAATCCTCCGACTCCAGGTCAGTGGGAGCCCACACGGCAGGATCAGATGTCATGGAATTAGGCGCCCTGCCATTCCGCTAAGTCATCGTTTCGCAAAGAGACTATAGACTAAACAGCATTTTCCAATTGAAGCAGCAAACTCGACTGATGGTCGAAGAAGAGACAAAAGAGAAAAAGTTTCATCCATCAGTCACCGTCTCCTCGTTGCGAACACGCGAAGAAAACGTTTTTTCTACCGTACTTTTCTTCGAAAAAACAGTGTTCGCGTCGAGAACCACGCGTCGCGGTTGCGTCGCGGTTGGCGCAGAAGTTTCAACTTTTGCAGGGCGGATAATATGAAACGCACTGTATAATGCATTCGCCACGCAGGTCTCGCAACGAACCGGCGAGTTGCGAAACTTTCTCACGTCGAAAAAAGAAAACAAAAACGTCCCAATTTTCCTTTTCCTCCACGTCCTCATCCGTTGACGTGTTGTGCCGTGAACTCTCGAAACGTGGTGTCGATGGTCGTTTGGGGCGGTTGCACATGTGATGTTTGTGTTTTCAATCACTACTTGCATTTGACGAATGAAAACATTACACGGAATTATCGATGAGATTGTCCATCTTTCTTATCATCGCGTTCTTGGTGTTTTTGGGTAAGCTCAATTGAAAGTGCTCACTTCCAAGCGATCTCACGTTTCAGAGAACTCACGAAAGAGTGAGGGGTTCAGAGTCATTCAAGATCCTGATCACACCGGAACAGAGGATCTCCTAGCGGAGCTCAACTATCACCGATATAAAGTTGCAAAAGAGCTCAACGCTGTGAGCATGTATCCATTGGTAGTCTAATACTCTCGGTTTGTTCGGAGTCGCCGTTTTCAGATTTTGGACATTTCGCTAGCTGCTCTGGCGAAAAAGGCGATGGAGAGCTGTGACAGCGAGATGATCGACGACGGAGGCCTTCGGAAGATCCGCTTCACAATGTTGGAAAGCGACAGCGAACAAAAGAAAAAGGATAGGCTTTCGTGTAAGTAGGCGTTAGCTCCACTGAGGAATGGGATCCCATCGTTTGCAGTTGATTTCTTGTATATGAGAGAAGCGTTTATCGATCACGTTAAAGCAAAGGGAGCGAGTTTCGAGGTGATGGACTTGGCTCACCAACCGCTCTACGAGATCATGTACTCGAATCAGACGCGAATCGGATGTGTATTCAAAATGTGTACGGACGGTCCGAACTATGACATATTCAACCACGTGTGCTACTTGGGGCCTGAGTGAGAGATCGGTTTCCGGGTTGAGTTGGAAGTGATTTCTGCAGAAAAACGCTTGAGGGCTCGTTCATTGACATCGTCCCTGGCAAAGAGTACACGTGTGGTCGCCAGTTGTGCCCAGAACCGCATAATATTCAGCCGGAGAAGCAGTTCCAATCCGAGATCCTCGACGCGATGAACGCCCAACGACGCGCTTTCGCCCAGCAGGCTCCGGCTGCCAACATGTACAAATTGGTCCGAGTCCTTTGAGACGGTTCCTTCAGTCCACGTTCTGTTTCAGAAATGGGAACCGAGGCTTGTGAAAGTGGCAAAGACATACGCTTCAAGGTGCAAAGGCCCAGTAGAAGAAACGACACGATACACGGCGATCGGCTTTGTACCGGCAATCCATCCAGCTAGTTTCGGCGCCCAACTGGCGAAACTTCTTCTTGAAAATGGTGATCTGGAGGAGGGGGAAGAGGAGATGATGTGGAATGCGCAGTTCTGGTGGGATCACACAAAGGTCGCATGTGCTCGGACGCGGGCGAATTCGAGCTGTGGGTACCACGCCTACTGCGCTTTTGGGAAACAGTGAGAGATGACAGATGATGAGAAGGAATTGAGAGTAACTGTTACAGGAAGACGTACTTTGGATCGATGTACGCAGAGGGAAAACCGTGCACGTTGTGCTCGAGAGGATGTGCCGATGGACTGTGTCTGGGCAGTCCGAAACGCGGTCGAGTACGCTGGATCTCATCGAGTCCCGTCGGATTCTCGTTCTGGAACTCTGTTCTTCTTTCTGTTATCTTTTTCGGTGTTGTCTGAATAAACAAGATGTCGTCTTTTTTCTGAAAGCCATTGTTGGTCTATCCAGATGATTTGTGTTCTCTGTGATTTGCTCGAGCATTTTGCCAAACCATAACTTCATGAAGTTGCTCGTTGGTATGCCATATGGCATCGTACTGTCTCAACAGAAAGTGTTTGAGGTGTCTGTGGGACTTCGAAGCGGGACGTATTCCATCCGAAACTGTTTTCCAGACATTTATGTTAATAGGAAAAGAACAACAATTCGGATTTCTGCGTCGTTCAGCAAAGTGGAAACAAAGATTTGGACGCTGCATATCGGGACTGAACGAGATCAGTCCCGATATGCAGCGTCCAAATCTTTCGAATTCCCACGAACATTTCGAACACTTCCCTTGTCAGATTCTCAAGTGCCGGAAAATCACGAGAATCCCGCAGAAGGGCTCCGGTTTCCTTATCATGATTTCACACGATTTCCAGAGTTATCTGGGTTAATCCCCATGATCCAGGCTGGAACCGGAAGAAAAATAAGTGAGAGTTCGGAGAATAACTGTTCCAGAAGCTCACAGAACAAAGTTTTCAGGGGTATCCATACTCGTCTGGGCCATAAATACTGGAGAACAGAAATCATTTCGAAACTCAAATAATTATGATTTATTAGAAGACCAACAGATGCAATAGACAGCAAAACATCAACGAATTGGCACAATTGGTGAACGTGACGCAGTGAATCTGAATTCCAGAGATGCAGAGGAGATCAACTTATTGGTTCATGAACGGAGTCATTGATTGGTTATCAGTTGGCTGGGCTACCATCAGAGAGGTGTTCATGTTCCACATGGACATGTCCATGAAGTTGTGTTGATTGGGATAGTACCACGGATTGTACTGATTGAATGCAAAGTTGTTGAACTGATCGTCGTTTGTAGAAGAGAAATGGGCGAATGGGTTCATGACTGGGAAGGCGGAGGGGTTGTGATAGAAAGTGGGCACTCCGAGGCTTTGGAACGAGGGTGGAGAGGTGGAGGAAGGAGAAGAAGTGGAGGGGCAGTCGGAAGGAGATCGACGCTTCGGATTCTGATCCTCGCACTCCTCACCTTTACGTTTCTTTCCGTTCGAACGGAATCCCGACGCGAACTTGTTGTTAGCTACTTTCAGATTGATCATCTCCTCATTCTGAAGAAAAGAGGGTTATTGAAATGGAATGGGATTCGAGTCACCCACCTGGTAGGCAGTCACAACCGTGAAGCCGGTGAGTTTCAGACGGAACTCTTCTCTCTTCATGTCTCCGATCCTAGTTATAGTTAGCACTGGCTGATACTTGTGCATGCTCTGGACAAGGATCTGGAATGTGGATTATTGAGGAGACCTTCTTCTGTTCATTACTCACCAGTTTTGGGTTCACTTTCTTCGGATCATTGATGATTTTGAGAGTGGAGAAAGAGACCATCTCACGCATCCAGTGCTCCCCGGTACGGGCTCCGTGCGAGTGCTCCACGTACTGAATCGGAAGAATTGGGTCTCCTTTCGCTGCCTCTTTCCATTCTCCTCGGTCGAATTTGTATCTGGAATGACACAGTTTCTGAATGATGCGCGTTCTCCGCCGAAATCACTTGATATTGTCCACTCGTTCGAGATGGATGTGTATCGTGTAGAGAGAGTCCGATTCGAGACCTCTGATGACGTAGTCGAGGTGTGGGAAGATGACTCTTCCGCGATTCTTCGTCACGATCATCTCGGTGCCTACGGAGTGGAACTGTTGCCACTTGCCCTCGTCGGCAAGAGAGACGGCAATCTTGCTCAGGGACATCTGGAAAATGGATCATTGAGAATTGAGAAAGGAGAGAACAGGAAGACGACGGTGATAAATGTTGTGTTTGAATGAGAATGTCTCTCCTGCCACGTGGCAGAGTATAAGAGGCGGAACCGGAAGACGGCGGAGAAGAGGGGTGACAAGAATGGCAGATCGATAAAGTTCGGGGGGAATGATGGGACAGTCGGAGATCACAATTTTTGAAGTATTAGGAACTTTATCAAATGATTATTGTGTATGCACAGATGGAAAAGTTCCAAAGAGCAAAAGAAAGAAGGAAAACAAGTATCTGTAACTGTGAATACAAGAAACGGAAGTATTGAAGAGCAGTCAACTGTATTGGCAGTAGGGTGAAGAGAGAGAATGAGGAGGAGGAGTAGTTCCAGAAGAACATCATTCGAGGGGAGGGACGCATCGTGGAGTTCGCACTTGAGTGATGTTCGACATCTTCTACACCTTCCAGCCAAATGACACTCTAGTGATAGAGCGGCTATTCTTTTCGACGTGGTGTAGTTGTTTGGATACATTCTCATGAGATCCCTGAACGGTTCTGAAGTCATATCACTGATCCCAAAATAAAAAATAAAAAAATCCTTCCCAGGAGCACAGTGGGCATGAGCCATCGACCGTAACAGAATCACCCGTGTCAGTAGACAAGTGGCATCTTTCCAGGAGTTAGAATTCAGACAGTAGACACTCATCACAACACCCATGTTTGCTAAATTGATAGTTTTCCGGGACTCGCGGAATAAAATCAAAGTTCATGGTCAATCCGTGTCGGATTGTCTTTCTCACGACACGTGCCTCCTCGAAACATGTCACTTGTCCACTGACACGGGTTGATTCTGTTACGGTCGATGGCTCATGCCCACTGTGCTCCTGGGAAGGCACAGCACATGCCCGGGAAGATCCAGTCGGTGTAAAGATAATTGATATTTTGGGATCAGTGATACTTCAGAACCGTTCAGGGATCTCATGAGAATGTATCCAAACAACTACACCACGTCGAAAAGAATAGCCGCTCTATCACTAGAGTGTCATTTGGCTGGAAGGTGTAGAAGATGTCGAACATCACTTAAGTGCGAACTCCACGATGCGTCCCTCCCCTCGAATGATGTTCTTCTGGAACTCCTCCTCCTCCTCATTCTCTCTCTTCACCCTACTGCCAATACAGTTGACTGCTCTTCAATACTTCCGTTTCTTGTATTCACAGTTACAGATACTTGTTTTCCTTCTTTCTTTTGCTCTTTGGAACTTTTCCATCTGTGCATACACAATAATCATTTGATAAAGTTCCTAATACTTCAAAAATTGTGATCTCCGACTGTCCCATCATTCCCCCCGAACTTTATCGATCTGCCATTCTTGTCACCCCTCTTCTCCGCCGTCTTCCGGTTCCGCCTCTTATACTCTGCCACGTGGCAGGAGAGACATTCTCATTCAAACACAACATTTATCACCGTCGTCTTCCTGTTCTCTCCTTTCTCAATTCTCAATGATCCATTTTCCAGATGTCCCTGAGCAAGATTGCCGTCTCTCTTGCCGACGAGGGCAAGTGGCAACAGTTCCACTCCGTAGGCACCGAGATGATCGTGACGAAGAATCGCGGAAGAGTCATCTTCCCACACCTCGACTACGTCATCAGAGGTCTCGAATCGGACTCTCTCTACACGATACACATCCATCTCGAACGAGTGGACAATATCAAGTGATTTCGGCGGAGAACGCGCATCATTCAGAAACTGTGTCATTCCAGATACAAATTCGACCGAGGAGAATGGAAAGAGGCAGCGAAAGGAGACCCAATTCTTCCGATTCAGTACGTGGAGCACTCGCACGGAGCCCGTACCGGGGAGCACTGGATGCGTGAGATGGTCTCTTTCTCCACTCTCAAAATCATCAATGATCCGAAGAAAGTGAACCCAAAACTGGTGAGTAATGAACAGAAGAAGGTCTCCTCAATAATCCACATTCCAGATCCTTGTCCAGAGCATGCACAAGTATCAGCCAGTGCTAACTATAACTAGGATCGGAGACATGAAGAGAGAAGAGTTCCGTCTGAAACTCACCGGCTTCACGGTTGTGACTGCCTACCAGGTGGGTGACTCGAATCCCATTCCATTTCAATAACCCTCTTTTCTTCAGAATGAGGAGATGATCAATCTGAAAGTAGCTAACAACAAGTTCGCGTCGGGATTCCGTTCGAACGGAAAGAAACGTAAAGGTGAGGAGTGCGAGGATCAGAATCCGAAGCGTCGATCTCCTTCCGACTGCCCCTCCACTTCTTCTCCTTCCTCCACCTCTCCACCCTCGTTCCAAAGCCTCGGAGTGCCCACTTTCTATCACAACCCCTCCGCCTTCCCAGTCATGAACCCATTCGCCCATTTCTCTTCTACAAACGACGATCAGTTCAACAACTTTGCATTCAATCAGTACAATCCGTGGTACTATCCCAATCAACACAACTTCATGGACATATCCATGTGGAACATGAACACCTCTCTGATGGTAGCCCAGCCAACTGATAACCAATCAATGACTCCGTTCATGAACCAATAAGTTGATCTCCTCTGCATCTCTGGAATTCAGATTCACTGCGTCACGTTCACCAATTGTGCCAATTCGTTGATGTTTTGCTGTCTATTGCATCTGTTGGTCTTCTAATAAATCATAATTATTTGAGTTTCGAAATGATTTCTGTTCTCCAGTATTTATGGCCCAGACGAGTATGGATACCCCTGAAAACTTTGTTCTGTGAGCTTCTGGAACAGTTATTCTCCGAACTCTCACTTATTTTTCTTCCGGTTCCAGCCTGGATCATGGGGATTAACCCAGATAACTCTGGAAATCGTGTGAAATCATGATAAGGAAACCGGAGCCCTTCTGCGGGATTCTCGTGATTTTCCGTTGATTACATCAATTCATCAGTCTCTCTCAACCCTCTTCTTCCACCATCACCTTTTCGTGCATTTTCCCCCGATAAACACCTCCAAATCTCATTTTCACTCATTTTCAAACGTTTTCCCATTACGTAATCCCCATTATGTTTGGCTGTTTTTCTGGATCCAAATCTATTTTGAGCTATCGAGGGTGCAAAAAACGAGCACTCGCTGATCCTTTAAAAAGCGCATGAGTCGGCATTTCCTGCTTGATTCCTCCTCAAATGGACAATTCAACGGATGAAATGCTGATTTCCGAAGAGGAGTATCGGATTCACAGGACAATCATCTACAGCGTCGTTCTCTTCTTCGAGGTGTTCGGTCTGTTTGGAAATGTGAATCTGGTTGTTCTGACGATCAGAAAGAAGTCTTTGCAGACGAAATACGGTGAGTTGGGGAACACGAAATCACACATTTGAGTGTTCCATCAAAAACGCTATTTGTATTGCTCAGAATCGCTGAGCATCCTTCATAATCTGACTAGAGAACCTTTTAAGTACAGGCCCTGCATAGATCGAAAAATGGCCTTATAGAGGGTAGATATCCGTTTTCAAGAGCTGCTTACGAGAACTCTGAATTAGTGAAAAACCGATCTGAAAATCATCTATTTTTCAACACACTAATCGGGACCGCGCAGGTCGGCAACCCTTTCGATCTATGCAGGGTCAAAGTTAAAACGACCTGTACTTGAAAGGTTTCCTAGTGAGCCATCTCAAAAGCACATGCCATTCCAGGACTGATACTCGCCTTTCTCGCCGCTCTCCACACTCTTTGTCTTCTCTACGAACTCGTCGACATGAGTTTCAGCATTGCAGGTCAGCCACCTCTCCCTCACCCCCTCCCCCAATTTCCCCCATTTCAGCGACCTTCTACTCGTATCTCATAACGAAAAGCACATGTTTCCTCGCCCTCTTCCCCTACATCTTCATCCATTCCCTTCAAACTGGCACTCTTTGGGTGCTATCCCTCGACCTCCTTCTCACTATCGTCTTCCCAATCCGATACCGAACTTTCCAACCGCTCATCTACTTTCTCTCTCTCTTCATCCTGCCAGTTGTCTATGGAACAGTGATAGTGGCTCTGGGATTCGTTCATTTTCCGGAGAATACACTCATAAAGGTAGTTGAGAGTAATCGATGTCTCATGTATAGACGATTTCAGATGTGCAACCCTCCGTCAGCGCTGGACATCTTCGTCAACAGCGTGTGGTACAATCTCATGATGATCTTCAACCTTCTCACCGTCGTTTTCTACCTCAGCGCCTTCCTCTTGATACACATAAAAGCTCGCAGGAACTCCCAGGACAACAGATTCATCGAGAGAAAGGCCCTGAAAACCCTCAAACTGCTCATCGTCATGTCTCTGATCCTTCGATGTGTTCCGATTTCAGTCACCTCCCTACTCATCGATACGATGAACATGCCTGAGGAAATTGTGGAACTAGTGGAGAGTTACAGTGTAAGGAATGATGCCGTGAACAGTAGACACTATCCGTTTCAGATTGTCCTCGGAATAGTGGCCTACTCGCAGAACGCCTACATCTGTTACTTCCGGAGCTCCGAGTACCGAGTGTTGCTCCGAGAGCAGTTGACAATGGTCTTCCCGGGACTGGAGGCCGTGTTGCCGATGAATGAGAAGCCGTCGAGCTTCGATTGGAGACGAACGTCGGTTTCTGTGGTGACGACGAACAGGAGGGAGAGCAGAGAGAGGCTTATGAACCAGCGGATGAGCGTCGTTGTGCTCTAGACATTCACAATATTCACTGTTTTATTGATTGATTTAATTTATGCCGTGAATTACAAAAAACAGTATTTAAACGATAAAATGAAGAAACATTCAATTATTCTGCTCTCAAAACCTGAAAGCAGCGTTGTCGTGCGCCGCGGCGTACTCTCTGTACTCGACCTGTCGCTTCTTTTTCATCAGTGATTGACCTGCAAGTTATCACTTATCACTTATCCCCTCTCCCTCCACAACCCACCAATACATCCATAAATCCCACTGAAAAACGAGAGAATGATGACGAGACCCGAGGCTCCGATGAGGATCGAGAGGAAGATGATGCGTTCGTTGGGAGTGAAGCACTGCGTCGTGTACATGTTGGTGTCTAGCCATTTACAAATGTCCGCTTTGCCACTGAGAGGGAGAAATGAGAAGAGAGAGAGAGAGAAAAACACTTACTCGGCTTTTTTGACGTTTTGGTAAGAGATGGAGGCGAAGACGATGACTGTGATGGAGATGAGCACTGCGATGGTGTTGGAGAAGTGGTAGAGGTTCGACTGGAACATGGAGAGGGGATTGTGGGGAAACGGGAGTGCAACCTCACCAGGATCTTCTCTTTCTTGTAAGAGTTCCCGTGCGATGTCGAGAGGAGCACTTGGCTGCTCAGAATGAAGACGCCGGCGGCGAACGAGACGATGTAGCAGATGTTCTCGTTGGAATCCTTCGAACTCAAACTCAGCCCCCTTCCCCAGAGCATCCAGGTGCCGATGATAGTCATGGCGACTGCTGGGTACTTTGAGAGAAGGTAACACACTCTCTGATAGCCGACGGAGGAGTTGTTGAAGAGAGCCAATCGATCGACGTCTTCCGATGTCTCCGCCACCAGTTGGTTCGTGTCTTTCAGCTCAATCGCTTCTGGACTCTGCGATGGAGTCGTCATCCGTGGCGGCTGCAGTCCGATGACTGCAGAAGTGGCCGGGTAGTCCGAGAGCCGAGCGAATTCCGTGTGGTTGTCACCGGAAATCAGCGTTCTCTCCCTCGAGAACTCTCTCGTTCCGTAGTTGAAGTCAGTGGACGTGTCCACGAATCTCGGAGTCGCTGTCACATCGGTGCGGATTCTGAGCGGAGTCGTCGAGCATCCACTGATCGGCGGTGGGCTCCGCGGAGCACGTTCGGCTGTCGAGGAGAGAAGAGTCGGAAGGTAGAAGGGACTGTCGATTTCCGATAGCCTACGAGACGGAAGATGGTCGGCGATGTAGGTGGGAGACGTCAGGATGTCGTTGCGACGGGGCAGAGTGGAGGCGTGCGCTGGAATGATCGAGCGTCTCAAAGTACACATTTCTCTGGCTGAAGCTGAACTAATCTGTTATGTGACCCCTATGGCTATAAAAGATTTGAGTCTGAATGAGCCAGATGTCTAACAAGGGAAGTGTACTTACGCAAAGTTCTGGAACTTTCTAATACACTTTTTGCTACTCGAGAGTGATCGCACAAAGTGGCTTCATGCACAAACTTCTAGCTTTCCGGATTCTTCACGAAATCGGGTCTTTTTGGTCTTTTTGAGGCAAAATTCCAAAAATCTTGGAACCTGCGCAAACGCGCTCCGCTGGATTCGTGTTGGTCTCGCCACGACTATTGTCTCTGTATCGTGTATTCCACGAGAGACGCAGAAAAGAGTCGTGGCGAGACCAACACGGGTCTAGCGGAGCGCGTTTGCGCAGGTTCCAAGATTTTTGGAATGTTTAATATCTGGAAAACTAGAAGTTTCCGCAGCACTATGTGAGATCAATTCCCAGTATCAAAAAGTGTACCCTTGCAAGTTTATAGAAAGCTCCAATACTTTGTGTAAATACAGTTCCCTTGTAAACTCTTCCTTGAAATAGATATCGTTCCCGGTCACCCTCATGACCTTTTCTCACAACGAAACCCAAGATAAACTGATTGTTCTTTCAACATTCCAGTCTCATAACCATTCCAGTCTCATAACTCGCCAATCTTTCGATTCTCCCTTGAAACAGTTCTCTTTTCCAGCCTTCTCGTTTTCTCAGTGACTAACCGGCATTCTCACTCGATGACTCAGAGTGCCTAACCCACTGAGACAACATGGAAATGACTCACGGGACAAGTAGTTGGTTCCAGTGAGTTGTGACGACGGAGCAGCGATGGCGATGCGTGGGATGCGGATCGGCTGGATGGCCGCTGCCGCAGCTGCCTGCCGACTACGTTCCGTCATTCCGCCTGCAATAGAATTCGAGAATAACCAAGAGAAAGAGTCAAGTTGCGGTTGAATTCGGAATCTAGTACGCCCCGAGACAGATAGAGAGAGACACGCATTTCTTACACGTCGTAACTGATAACTGTTTTTGGGCAGTGATAGTGGCGACGGAGGACGGGAATGTCTTGCAAAGTGTACACACAAATAAAATGAAGAAATGAAATGAAAGTGGTTGTTGTACGCACAACACAAAACGTTTGATATGCGGAAAGGGAGTGAATTTGAATGGAAATGGATGGAAGGCAGTGGGTGTTAAGAAGATAACGAACGCAAGGGAATGTAAAGAAAGGCAGTGGGAGGGAAATGTTTTGAGTATTTCAGAGGTGTGTCTGATTGTTCCGTGTGACGAAATGACCCCTCTTGAATTGGAAAGTTGACGACACGAAGCAGTGACACTGACCTCAAAGCAGTGAATTTCTCACACAAGAAAACGGGGAAATTGGCATTTTTTGTCATTGAAAACATACAAAAAAGCACTTCAACCCCCCGGAAATAACCGATGAAAACTCGAGAAAACACAGAAAACAGGCATGTTGATGTCGTTTAGAAAAGCCTTCCAGACACATTCATTTTGTTTTTCCGATCATTCTCTGCGACTATTTATGGCGGAACGAGGGAGGTGTTGCCCTTCAAACGACCGTATAAATATTGAAATGCACTCGTGATCTATTTCCAGCTCGCCCGTGATGTTCGATGCTCCGTGTACTATTTTTCGGAAAATCATCGAACTTCATGTGGGAATGTCACCTCAAGAACAAGCAAAGGCATGGAGAATGCACATGAAAGGTGATGGGAAGAACACAGAAAATGCATTTTGTTCCAGTATTGATAACAATTATTTGGTTTCATTACCTTCATGAAATCGTTTCAACTTGGCTCTTTATAAGTCCGAAACGCAGTAGATTCGCTTGGATCCTGCATTCGTAGATGGGGTCTCGAAGCGAAAAGGCGAGCAGGACAAGTTCAAGTAATGAGATTTGAATGGTCTATTGACGGAAAGTGTTCCGTTGCTCGCGGATTGTTTGAGGTTTGATTCGTGAGTTGTATCCGGGAAGGAGGCACCTTCTCAAAAACCCATGAAGTGATCCGTTGATTAGCTCTTTGGCCCACGAAGAAATGATCTCTAACTCGGGCGCTTGTTTTGCAGACATCATCGTCGTTGACATGTCGGGGATTCTCGAAATTCATTCTAGACGGCGAGACTAATTAAAGGTAGAGTACTCGAGGCAGCTGTTGATTGGAGCATGAATTATAACGGCGGCGATCCATCAATTTCCGCCTATTTGGAAAACGAAAAACAATCCAAAAGAGGAGGGAAGAAGAGCAAACACACACACTTCATTAGAACCTCTTCTTCTTCTTCTTCTTCTTCTCTTCGCTAACCTTCTACTTCTTCCGTCTTCCATTTCGAGTTCCTTCCCTTCGCCCCTTCTAATTCACTTCACTTCCCCCCCCCCCCGCCCGCCCATTTGTTGTGACCACCTGCACATTCTCCACCTCCCCTTCCGATGGGATCCGCGATTTCGGAAGAGGCGTACCAGTTCCACAGAACTATCATCTACTCGATTGTTCTGTTTTTCGAATTCATCGGATTATTCGGAAATGTCAATTTGGTATTCGTTATTTTGAGAAATAAAACGCTGAAGTCAAAGTTCGGTGAGTCTAGGGAGCCATTGAAGTACAAGTCGAAACCAAGATAAACCACTTTGATAGATCGAAAGAACGTTTCCCAGATCGTAGAAAGATAACTTTGAGATAAAGGGGCAAACCGGATGAAAATGACTTCGAAATAACGCAAGATACCTAGAGTTCGTGTTCATAAGCGAAAGTTAAGGCTTCCAGTAAAAGCAAAGCCTCAATGTACAAAGTACCAAAACCCCGAGATGTTGAAAAGCTGAAACCGAAAAATGGTGAGAGTACATACACTCGAGATGCATCTATCAACAGTTCCATAGTTCAATCCACAGAAAGCCCTAGAACCAATTGGCAAAAAAAAGCAATTAACTCAAAGTATCAGACTACATCCTAAATCAAGCATCAGACCCTTGAACTATCGGTTTTTCTGTGAAAATATGATTTTCATCCGCTTGTTTTTTTCCTGTTCCACGAATAAGCGACTAGATTTGCTGACAATACATACAACGTTCAGCTGTTGAAACCTATGAGGATCTAGATAAATAATCTTCAGGTCTCATCATGGCATCTCTCGCTTTCTTCCACACATTCTGCCTTCTGTTCGAGTTCGTCAACATGGGTTTCGGAATCGCAGGTGTGTTTCAGCTCGTCGTCACCTCCTCGATCCACCGTCTCTTTCAGCCACCTTCCACGGGTACCACATCCATCGAAGTGTTTGTTTCTACTCCACTTTCCCACTTCTCCTCTTCCATTGCCTCCAAACCGGCACCATTTGCATTCTGTCCTTTGACCTTTTCCTCGCCATTCTGATCCCTTTCAAGTACAGACACTTTCGCATCGACTGCTACTTTCCCTTCCTCTATTTCGTCCCTTTCGCCTATGGCATTGGCATCGTCGTAGCCGGAACCATCTCGTTGGATAACGTCGAGATTCAGGTTCAGTGCCGCAAGTGTGTGACTGTCTTGACTCCTCGATGGTTCCAGATGTGCAACCCTCCGTCGTCCGTGGTTCCAGCAGTGAAACAGGGGTGGTATCAGTTGATGTTGGCACTTTCCTTCTTGACGATCGTCTTCTATTCCAGTGCATTCGGATTGCTCTCCTGGAAAAGTATGGTTTTCTTTTGAGATACAGTGAACACTTGTGAATGTGAACTTGAGGAACTCTAGAAAAGGGAACATTGTTAAAATTAGTCAGCTACCGAATAGTGGTTAGACCAAGGCACAAACCATAGAATGAGTCACTTTCCAGTCAAACGGAACATTTCGGACATCCGTCTCATCGAACGTCGTGCTCTCCGCACCCTCCAAGTGCTCATCTGCACCTTCCTGCTCACTCGATTCATCTCCACCGGCATCGGAACGGCAGTCACCGTGCTCAGAGTGAATCCCGAGTACGCCTCTCTCGTGCACAACTACAATGTGAGTCACGACGCAGGAGCACGTGTCTCTGACACTGCTACGTACATATTCTGAATGGCCCCCTAATTGGATTCAATTTTCAATAAAAGCGGAGGAGGAAACGAGAGAATGATTTATTGAGGTTTCGATATTGCGGGTGCTATGTATTAAAATATCTCTCCGGGAGGGATTCAGGGAATCTGCAAAACAAAACCCCATTCCAGGTCCTGCCCGCAATGGTCGCCTATTCTCAGAACGCGTATGTCTGTTACTTTCGGAGCACCGAATACCGCCGTCTGCTCACCGAGCAAATGTCCCATTACATTCCATTCGTCTACAACATTCTACCAGTGAAACCCACCGACAGGAGCACCACGAAGCCTCAGTACGGAGGGACCACTGTGAAACTTTGATTGATTTCTGTTTCAACTTGAAAATGAATACTTTTCATAAGGATCCATGTTCATTCAATTACATTAAACTGAAGTAATCAGTTGGGGACCAACTTAATCTTTGTGTAAAGTGTCTCTCATAAAGATTTATCGGAAATTCTTGATTCTTAACTCATTGACGAGCTCTTCGAGGTCAAGATTGGTTAATGGCTTCAAGTCTTTTCGGAGACTAAAAGTAGCCATTTGATAATAAACAATACTTCAAAACTCGTTAACAACTCTCTTTATTTTCAATTTCTTTGCTATGTGCTTTTCTGAAAACTAAATAATTAAGTGAAACAAATCGACTGAATAGAATAAATAGACTCGCGCGTGGGAAGAGGTCAACAATACATAGTTGCAGACGCAAACTCTTTTTTTCTCTCAAACAGCACTTACTGCCACCATACATACCACAGGCAATGCAGTTCATTGAGGCTATTCTTGAGTTCGACTCCGTGTGCCGTCAAAAGTTTTTGCCATTAGCTACTATATGTATCTCATCATTGGAAAGTGATCATCGGTCGGTGAGTAATGCCTGCCCTCATGGTGCAGTGGTTAACGCCTTGGGATGAATATCGAAAGGGCGGAAGTTCGAGTGCTGCCCATGATGATTATAATTCTCTGTCTTAATTGTATCGTCGCATCTCAAAATCGTAGTCGAGAAAAAAAAATTCAAACTCTCGCGTGAGGTATCTCGCAGCGAAGCAACAAAATGTAAACGACGAAACGTGCTGCGTCTTTAAAGCCCGACTACGGTAATGGCGTGAAAATTAATTTCTTGTTTCTCACTCGATTTAAATGCTCATTTTCAGCGGTTTTTCAACCGTAATTCAATAAAATAATTAATTGCGTGAGTATCACGCGACTAAATACCGTAGCGCCGCTTTACAGACGCAGCACGTTTCGGCGTTCACACATTTTTTTTTCTCACTGCGAGATATCTCACGCGAGCGTTTGAACTTTTATTGTCAACTGCGGTTTTAGATACAACGATAATACTTCAGCTTCCCGCAGGAAAACGGCTACTGTAGATGTGACAATTCTGTACGGTGTTTGCGGATTCGCATACCGTAGTGCAGTTACTAATTTCCACTGTTGAACAGGCACGGAACCGGCGTCGGCCGTAAGTATGTTTTTACGCGCTAATTGAACCTCACGCAAGCGAAACGTATCAAGCTCTTTATGAAATTTCACGTTTTCGCGTTGCATACTTACTCTTCCAAGTGTTTTCAAGTACCTTATGAACCCGTTCTCTTGTTTTTTTTCTTCTTCACATTGCAACGTTGTGACAAATCTACTTTTTTTCAGAATCGAATTGATTTCATCTATATCAGAATAAGAAAATGGTCCGGAAAAGACGGAAATATTCGGAAATAGGTGAGCCCTTCCCAGTTGTCCATCCCTATTGGAATGTTTCAGAACGCGAATATGAATGCGTCCGTCAATATTTACAACAACGATTGGAACAAGAAGAAGAAGAAGAAGAGGTTGGATACGAAGTTGAAGACAGTTCCAGAAGATCCGAAGATGAACGGAACAAGCATGAAGACAAGGGACGCACATCGACGGGTGAAAAGAGAGAAGCCACTGAGCATGAGGAGGAAACAGACTACTGTGAGCATTTTGGAAAGAAAAGAAAAAGTGAGTGATGCTCCAGGAGAGAAGAGGATTTTTATAGAACTAAGCGCGAATCGGCAAAAATAGTTTTTTTTCTAATTTTCGCCGCCTGAGTGATTTAAAAACAAACAAAAAATCTATTTTTTGCCGATTGTCCTCAGGTCCATGAGAGGTTTACAGCAGAGAAAGAGCTCACTGAGCCCAGCGGAGCATCGAAGACGTGCCCTTCCGCAACGAGCACTGCACCTTCGGAACTGTCAACCGCGGCCGCTGTTCCAGCAGCACCTCCCGAGTGATCTTTTTGTCAGTTTTCAGTTCTATCCGTAAATCTGTCAATTTGGGGGGAATCTGATGGTCATAGAATCTGGTGGTTTGCACAGAATTCAGCGTTGCATTTCGCCTAAAAATTCATCGAAAAACAGTGGATTTCGCAACATTTCTCACCGTTTCAGTGCGTTTTTAAATGAAAAGCATTTCGTTACCTATACTTGTTTGTTTTTGACTTCATGGATCTCGGTTAAGTGTTTCCTATTTTGTTTCTTCATTCTAAAAATCATAAACTTAATGCACTTTATTCGTGTTTCTGTTTGATTTTTTGTAAGACAAAGTTGGTAACAAGTCTCCCAATAGATATCCTTTCCTCGCCCCGTAACGGGAAAATGCCCTTGGCATGCCACAAAAATTCCACGGGATTGCCACAAATTTGCCCGCTGTACGAACCCAGGGTATTTTCCCGTTATCTGAGCGCCTGAGAACTTGTTGAAGCTTTCGTGATCGGGAGTACATTGTACCTAATGAGAGGCTCTGTTGACAATTGAGAATGCTCTCAATACTTTCTCAGTGCACTCGGAAGAACATGAGACGCAGTGGTAAACAATGACAATTCAGATTGTTTTCAGAACATGGGCGATCAGTTTTCAATGAGAAGAATCGATTCGGATGGATATTTCACTGTTTCATGCTCCTGACTAAATGTCCAAAGGAGTTTGTGCATTGATTGTTGTGTATGAACATTGGAAAAAAGAAAAGAAACCGGACAAAAACCAATATTTCATTCCGTCCAAGTTAGCAATCAGATCTCTAGAAAGTCGGCGTTTCTTCTTGTGATCAAACAACGACAACGGAACGACAAGACACTTGTGAGCACCTTCTCCCCAACGGTCTCGACGGATTGCGGGTGATCGGTTTGGCTTCTGAGCCGACTGAACTCGGAAGATTGCTCCTGAGCACCGAGGGAAACAAGATTCCGAACTGCTCGCGGAGCAAAGCACGATATTCGGAACTGCGGAAGTAGCAGACGTAGCCGTTTTGGGAGTAGGAGAGCAGATTGGGGATCACCTGAAGAGAGAATATAAAAGGCATCTGATGTTTCTCGTTCACATTGTAGTTCTGCACCAGTTGAAGAATGCTCTTGTCGACTCCGATCGCTATCAAAGTGGTCGTTGTCAAAGTGCTGACGAGTCGAAAAACGACGAACACGAAGATGAGCACTTTGAGAGTTCGGAGGGCTTTCTTTTCGATCAAATTGATATCTTTGCTGTGGTTTCTCATTTTGAAGTAGATCAGAATAAAGGCGATGGCGTAGAAGTCGATGGTGAGAAAGGAGAAAATGGACATTCCGGTGTAGAAGACGTGATTAGAGATACGGGTCAGAGACGACGGAGGGTTGCACATCTGGAATGCAGTCTCATGGAAAACATTTCACAACGTCCACGGATATACGAGATTCAATCGAAACTTATACACGAAGAACATAACTCTTTTTCTCAGTTTTTAGATGGTACGAAGCGTCCGCCAGTGGTCAGTGGTCCCGACAACCAAGACACAGCTGAACGACTGTTACCGTAGTCCTTACTGTTCTCGGTTGTTTTCAGATATGCGTTTTTGACATAGAAGGAGCTGTTCAGAATAGTTCTGCTCAAAAATTGTCCCGTAGAACGGGGAAAATGTTCAAAATGTGTCACACACACCCACGGCCTTCGTGCGGCTTCTGGTGGCCGTACTCGTACAAATCAACGTTTGAGAGACATTTCGATGATACTCTCGCTAGAATTGTGACCCCATGTTCCCGTTTTCACAGCACTGTTTCACAAGAACAATTTATGAATTGTTGTTCTCTTGGAACAGTACATAGTATTTGTTCGAATACATCTCACCAAAATGTCGTCATCGTCCGGAAAGGCGAATCCCACCGCCACCGCCATCACTCCATAGACGAGTGCAGGAGTGAAAAGACACGTGAAGTAGGCGTCTCTCGAGAACTTTCGATACTTGACTGGAAACGAAATGGCGAGGAGGAGATCGAGTGAGAGGACCCAAATGGTCCCGGTTTGGAGACAATGGAGGAAGATGTAGGGGAAGAGGGAGTAGAAGCAGACGTGGCGGTGGATGTCATACTCGTAGAAGGTCACTGAATAAGCACGAAACGAATGACAGAAGGGGCATTCCAGGGGACGCACCTGCGATGCTGAAACCCATGTCGACGAACTCATAGAGGAGGCAGAGGGAGTGGAGGAGGGCGAGAAAGCAGAGGATCAGTCCTGAAAGAGTCCATGGATCAGGAACTTCTCGATTGGACCCACCAAAGTTAGATCTCAATGACTTCTTTCTGTAGGTCAGAACGACAATGTTCAAATTGCCAAATAAGCCGAAAACATTGAAAACGATAACGAGGGAGTAGATGAGTATCCGATGCACTTTGTAGTTCTCCACAACCGCCGTTTGTGTAGTGGTGTTCATCTGTCAACCTTCTTCTGAAACTGGCAGTTGGAAGAGAGAGAGAGAGAAGGCAGCAGCAGAAACCACACAAACCACACATAACAAACGTCAGCCGTCGGGGAGGCACAGAAATGAATCAGATCGGAACGGGTGATAAATTGAATTAGAGAAGGAAAGAGACAATATAAGAGTAGGAGGCTCTGTTTTGGTGGATTCTGCGAAACTGGACACATATGTAGATCAGTGATCCTGTCAGTGTTCGCAATGATCTTTAGCACGGGAGGACATTCCCGTGACGCATTCAGGATTGAGCGCCTGATCGGAAAGGGTTCTGTGATTGATCCTAAATTGATTACCCGGGTGTTCTTTGGATCCAATCTACTTCTTTTTTTCGTTGCTGATGTCGCCAATCTGTCCTGGAAGGTGGTCAGCGCCGCAAATTACAACTACACGTAGAGTCTCGGATCATCGGAGCAAGATGACATAAACAGCAAACTTCATTCGTGAGATCCGAATCAGTGGATAGTCCCCCGGATCCCGAGTGAAGCTAGGGAGCCCCCTTCGAACCGATCTACGGATGCCTGTGGAGCAAGTGTTTTCCGAGAGAAGAGAGTAGTTGAACAGGGATCCCCGATTGTCCAAGCGAGTGGTCCATGGAAGCAATGGGTGTCGAGGACAGGTAGGTCTTTGGCAGGACATTGAAGAGTCGATTGATTGGCGTAGTTCCTATTTGGAGAGGTTGGAGAACAGCAGGCTTGGGAGGCAACCGCAATGACCGAATTGCCGATTTCGAGAAGTTTTCTGCAAAAGAAATCGCCCAAAAAGCTTTATTTTTGTCGAAAAATTCGGCAATTCCGCAATTTTTTCCAAGTGCTCGTTCATTCTGGGGACTGTCATTTTTTTCGCGGCAATTTGTTTGCCGATTGTCGAATTGATTGTAAAAGTAAAGGGCTAAATTTTGAAACAAACCGCTTTATTAAACAACAATGCAACCAGAGTAGATATTCACCGTAATGAGTGTGCGGGTCAGTGTCTTATCGACAGTTGGGCCATCCGCATCCATTTGCCACCCGACTGCTTCTCTTCCTTCTTCTGCTTCTTCACCCATGAAATGGACGTGTGTCTCCTGTCCCCAGTCGACAATCCCTCTTTCATCGACAACAACGTCTTCAACTTGGGATGGATTCTCGACAGCTGCTCGCGGAGCAACATTCGGTACTCGGAACTCCGCAAGTAGCAGATGTAGGCGTTCTGTGAGTACGCAACCACTCCGACGACTATCTGAAATGGGCTCTTGTGATTCTCTCATTCCGTTCCCACACTCACATTGTAATTCTGCACTAGAGCAGTGATCTCCTTGTCGACTCCCAGAGCAATTAGAATACTTGCCAGGGAGATTGTGATACATCGGAGAATCAGAAAGATGCTAATGAGAAATTTGAGAGTCTTGAGAGCCTTCCTCTCGATGAATCGCATGTCTTGTGAGTGTCTTCGTGCTTTGTAGTAGATCAAAAGGAAGGCTGTGAAGTAGAAGAAGACTGTGAGAAGGGTGAACACCATCATGAAGTAGTACCACTTGGCGCCGACGAGAGGATGCAGAGCTCCCGGGGGATTGCACATCTGGAAGACGAGAATTGAGGAGAGAAGCGGATCCGGGGGATACCTGGAGAGCTTCATCGTCGACATAAATGAACCCGAATATCACTGTGGCCGTTCCGTAGATCACGGGGAACACGAAGAGGAACGGAAAGTAGGCACACGTGTAGAACGTCCGATACCGGAGAGGAAAGAGAATTGTGATGAGAAGATCCAGCGATAGGACCCAAACGGTTCCAGTTTGAAGGGAATGGATGAACACGTAGGGGAACAGGGCAAGGAAACATGTCCTCCGCAGGATACGGTACGAGTAGAACGTGGCTGAAATGGGGAAAATGGACGGGTGAATGGCGAGGGAGAGGTGGCTGACCTGCAATGCTGAAACTCATGTCGACGAGTTCGTAGAGAAGACACAAGGTGTGGAGCACGGCGAGCAGGGCGAGAATCAGTCCTGGAAGGATCTTACTGGATGTAGTTGTCAGGGACTGAACGGTTTATCGAAGAATAGAGTCATTCAGGTTTTGCCGTACTGAATTTCAGGACAGTATTGAGAAAAACTTAACTTTGGAAAGTGGGTGTTCTTCTATGGTACATTGTGTTCCCTTCAAACAAAACATGCTCTAGTTGGGTCTTCGGTGCCCGCGAACCCCGCCTGCCTGCGTCTCTGCTGCGCCGCGCTCTCTCTCGCTAACGACACTCCACAAGCGCGCTGTTTAGCGTAAGGCGCGAAGACGCCTCAAATCTTGTTTTGAATCAGTCTGGTGTTAGCGAGCGGTGCTGGAGGGTGATCCGACAGTGCTGCGGACTGCAGACTCATTCGGGTCATTTTGTTAGTTTCTCTTGTGTAATTTAGCTTGCTTAAGCTGAATAAACCGTGAGATACCTCTAAATCGCTTGTTTTCTTCTCTTTTAACCCCGTGGACCCAATCGGAAGTGATTTCTGATTGCAACTCTCTATCGTTTGCTAACAACTCATTTGACATTGTTTTATTCATATCCTATTTTGCTTTTTTAATTACTTATGCTCGGTGTTAAATGAATGAAAATAAAATATAACAACAGGAAGATTCGTTCGCATTTTGATAAGGCGCGTTTTTGAAAAACCTTTCCATAATTCGAGATCTCATAGCTAATGATTGTCCGGCCTTCATTCTCCGTGACATTGTGTCAATTTCTACGATGTTAGCATTAGAGCGCGTTTTGTTTCTGTAGAAGAAACCGACAACCATTGTCAGCAATGATCATTCACTTTCAGGTTATGGAAGCAACCGAACAAAGCCTCTCAAAACCAGCTTAAACTTAATTTTTGGGTGGGACTCAAACTTTCCATAAAATCACCGAAACGATATTCATCTTGAGAAACATATCGCCATTTTTTGAGATACCTTCGCCAACTTTATGCCCTGTTCGGACTCTCCTAGAAACCAATTGTCCCCTAGAGTATCGTCGTTTCTTCGTCTTCACTCCGTGGAGCTCTCTATGACAATCCACTTACCGTACTTCGTCTGCAATGCCTTGTTCCTGATCGTCAAAACGACAAGATTCAAATTGCCGAAGAGTCCGAACACCTCGAAGAAGAGAACAATGCAGTAGATGATGGTCCTGTGGATCCGATATGTCTCTTCGGAAATCATAGACTTCCACCTCTGAAGTAGAAACAGGAAGTATTATAAGGAAAAGAGATGCTAAGTGAGGGGAATCTGAGTAATTGCGAGGGGAGTTAGAGCACCCACGTGCTGCGTCTAGACTCTGAAGTGTCGAGTCAATCGACGTAATCAAATGGATGAATTGGGTTACGAGAGTCATTCGTATTATATATTTCAAAAATCTTGGAACCTGCGCAAACGCGCTCCGCTGGATTCGTGTTGGTCTCGCCACGACTATTTTCTCTATCTCGTGTGTTCCACGAGAGACGCAGACAAGAGTCGTGGTGAGACCAACACGGGTCTAGCGGAGCGCGTTTGTGCAGGTTCCAAGATTTTTGAAATATATAATAGTTCTGAAAGAGCAGGAGGGGATCCCGCGGGAGAGTAGACGCTGATTCTTCGAAGAGTGAGTCATCGTTCTAATTCGAGATTCTCCGATGCCTCACGCTGTTTATAGATCATTCGAGAATTTGAATCTCCCGCGCTCGCATCTTTCGTATTCAAAAAAAGTTTCTGGACAGAATTTTGGGCTTGTGTGTTTCAGGTCTTTTTCTTCAGGATTACAGAAGGAAATTGGATTCGGTTTCTGAATTGGATCAGATGCTGTGTGTGGAATAGGCGCTTCTTTGAACCTGCTCATACATAGCCTAAATAGCTCATTGTCAGCAAAATAAGCACTTCTGTGAACGCAAACTGAACCTATCAGCAGTATTCTCAATTCACCTGCTCGTTCTTGAAAAACAGAAGAGCGTATGCTGCTAAGTGGGAATGGAGTCTAGACGAAAAGTAGATCAGAAGGGAATTAGGATTCCTGGGAAGAAGAGAGAGAAGAACGGAACCAATGGGGCAATGGTCACAGAAAGAACGAAAAAGTGACGCAGGGACTGTTTCGGGGAAGGACTCACTGACCCTAGAGCTCAGATTACTACAATATTCAATTTCATGTTATTATCAAATATTTGAATTTAATTTTTTTGCAATTTACGGGTTTTCGCTCGTTTTTCACAGATTGCTTGTCGGAAATTTGATTCCAATTAGCCCTTCGGAGATGTGCGGTTT
This sequence comes from Caenorhabditis macrosperma, assembly GCA_963932285.1. Classification (NCBI taxonomy): domain Eukaryota; kingdom Metazoa; phylum Nematoda; class Chromadorea; order Rhabditida; family Rhabditidae; genus Caenorhabditis; species Caenorhabditis macrosperma. The sequence goes on from OZ010620.1 coordinate 5,915,310, forward strand.
GAATTCCCGCGCTGCCGGACCGCGAATTTTTCAAATTTGGCTGCGACCGCGTCGCCTGAGTATTCAACGTTGAAGCGTGTAACTTGTGTCGTTAGCGCATATGGTTAAGCATTGAATACTCAGGCAACACTCGCAGCCAAATTCGAACAATTTGCAGTTCGACGACGCGGGAATTCAAACCGCACATCGCCCGAAGGTTAGCCTTCTGAATGAAAAATTCTGAAAAATGTAGTCAAAATGTGCAAAAAGCGGTAAACTGCTTATGGGACGTTAAAAGTACCTGGAGTCGCTTTTCTGGGTCGACCTGATGGCGTTCAAAGTGCGCATTTCGTCGTCCAGATTTGCCAGATTTTCGCTGTCGACAGTAATCCTCAAAAATTCCAAAATGTACTTAGTCTGCAATCACGCGCAAAACATGTTTCAACACAGACGCCGTTCTCTGCAGACTCAGTGCATTTTGGAATTTTTGAGGATTACTGTCGACAGCGAAAATCTGGAAAATCTGGGCGACGAAATGCGCACTTTGAACGCCACCAGGTCGACCCAGAAAAGCGACTCCAGGTACTTTTAACGTCCCATTAAAAATAAATTCAAAAGTATGCTATAGTAATTTGTTTTCCCCGCGGTGAGACCAGCGAGCGCCGCCTAGAAGCCATCGGGAGCCTTTGAGCCGAAAGTGATAAGGACCGATAACAAAAGTTCACGGATATACGTGCTTTTTTGTAATGCACCACCACTGTCAACAGAGAGAGGAGAACCAGAACAACAACTCGTTTCGGGATATGAATGCTCGTTTGATTCTTGATTTCCCTCCCCAGATACTTTGTTTTTATGGAACAGACTGGGGAAATACGACAATAAGTGGGGGATAACGAATAAAAATGAGATTTCGGAGGCTGTTGACACCGGAAATTGCACGGAAAAGTGACGGTGAAAGAGGAGAATGGCTGGGGAATGAATGAATCGGTGCAATCAGAGGAAGTGTCACGGGGGAGAAGCCGTTTCGGGTATTGGAGGTTCTTTTCGAGTGCAACATGTTTAAGCGGCCAACACCTGAATGTGACTGGTGTAGTTAGTGGGCGAAGAGGAGGATTCCATCGGCGAAATGGGGACGATTCGGAAGAGGGCTTTGCGAATGAAATGGCGATAGGGGGTGACGAAGATGAAGGAGGCGAGGGGCGAGAAGAAGGGAATGAGCAGGAATCCCGAAGACGTGAAGTACTCGAGAATCGGACTGTTGTAGATGGCGAATTGGCCGAGAGCGTACGAGAGAATGCTGAAGAAGAAGAAGCCGGGCAGGGCGGCTTGGTAGGTCAGCGACTGCAACGATTATTCATTGTTGTATCTTGGATTGGACCACTACTGTCGGATGCATCCGAAATCAAGATATTGACTAGAAAAGGCTTTCCGACAGTTTGTGAATCACTGTGGAAAAAGTTTTGAGAATTTCGAATAGCCAGAAAAGATTAATTTCGAATGTTTTCCCGGTTTTTTTTGTGTCAATTCATTCTCTTATCATGCTTGATTTGTTTTATCAAAAAATCCGCATGGAAATCGGCCGGATACCAACTCTTTAGAATAAGGGTTACGGTAACAAACGTTGAACTGTGTTTCGTTTGTTTCGAAACTGCTCCGGGACATTTCGCAGCACGTGCACGAATATCACGATTCGTGATTGAAAACTCCAATTCTCCACGAAATTTGCAGGTTCTTGAGAAAATATTTTGTATTAGGAGAAGCATAGTGGACCAGAACTGCTGGACACTATCCGGTGTCGGTAAGTTTTGTAGAAAATTGGAGTTTTTAATGGCGGATCGTGTTATTCATGCACGTTTCAGCGCCTGCGAAATGTCCCGAAGCCTTCGAAACCGCTGGCGGCTCGCAAAACCTTTTTCTCGTCACGATCGTCATTTCGAGTGAATTCAACAGTATTAAACGATTGGTGGAACAGAACTAACCATGAGAAGTTGAGAGTGAAGGTTCTTGGTGTCCCTGGCAATGTTGACTCCCTGATAGCTGAGTCTCGTGATTATCTTCCTCCTCAACACGAGAATGCAACAGTAGACGGGGGTGATGGGAAGTGTCATGTGGAGGATTGTGTAGAGGGCGGAGAAACTGAAGATGTCCGGGTTTCCAGTGACACAGAGACCCGTCAGATTGTACTCCGGGAACCGGGTCTCAAGGGTCTCAGCGACCTCTCTGGGATCTCCTTGGGCGTAGAGGAAAGTGATCCATTGGATGGTCGACGGGATGTAGATTATGAGAAGGATGAGGAGAAGTGTCTTCCGGGAGGGAGCCGGTCGGAAGAGGATGTAGTAGCGGTAGGAGAAGGAGAGCAGCAGCGACCAGAGGGTGTGGGCCAGAAAGTGCAGCATCAGGCTATATCTGAAATGAGAGCAGTGTTCTGAATGTCAGGTTCAGCTTCCGATCTCTCTTGATCTTACGATCCTTGATCTCCAAAGTGCACCTCATCAGAAAGCATTGTGTGCGGGAGAATAGAGAGCATAAATAGAGTAGGCTGGTGGATTATGAGCACAGAGTACGCACACAAAGGGGAAATGATCGTCGTTTGGCTGTGGAGAGTTAACGTCATGGAATGAATCCGCGTCAAATGGAGGAAATGAAGAGGAACGTTTGAATAACACATTTCATATTCATCAGTAGCATGTGTTTTCCTTTTTTAAATTTTCTAAATATGCATGTGTTGTGGAACCTCCGGAGCTTCCCACAACTGTTTAAAGACTAAGCCCTGAGAATGAACTCACAGAGTGTAGCAGGTGGTTGGTCCGGCGTACTTGCAGATTCCGCTCGACACATAACCAAGTGTCCTTCCGGCCGGAATGATCCTTTGCTGGACGAAGAAGTCGAAGAAGCAGGCGAAGAAGTCGGTGAGGGCGAAGTTGACGATGAGGGTGGCGTAGGAACGGATGACTTTCGGAGTTTGGAACAGAGCCAGGTAGATCAGAAGAAGGTTGAACGACACTCCGAGCACTGCGATAACCGAATGAGCCACGGAGAAGACGCTCGCGAAGACGTGGTCCATGTCTGGAGTGTTCGAATGGAGGTAGACTGCTGTAAATGGAGAATATACAAACTTTGAAATTCAGTCTGATAAGCGCAATTGTTAACAGCCGAAAACAACACGTAAGATCAGCGGAAGCAGTGTGCAAAACACACCACCGACTGGCCGGATCAGGGACCGGAAACGTGCGAATCGCATCTTTTTTATACAGGAGCCGAGGATTAGGAATAGGGGCGGAGGGGGCTGTTACCCACAGAGTTCATCCCTTTTGTCTTTGGGTTCTTAGGGTCTTAGGAGCCGTCAAATCCTCATTTATCAAGGTGGCTGAACTCTCGATGACGCATCCGACAGATCTCTGCATTGCTCATTTGACGGATGATGTTTCTGAGGGAGTGGAGTTGTAGATCAATGAGCAAATGAGGAAAGGTAATGGACACATTCGTCACTTCTCTCCGATTCCTTGGAAGAGGAAGACAAAGGACAGTACATTGTTGTCCGAAAGGGTTTTCTCAAATTGTATCTTGTTTTTATTCGTGCTCTTTGTTCATTCAAATTGGCTACTGATTCCCCGATGACGTCTCTTTCTCTCTGAGCTCCCTTAAAAGTGACACTTCTGGGTAGGACGAAATATGAATTTCACTTTCGCAGTTTGGAATATCGTCCTTTTGATAAATCAAGTCTTGATCAACTGTTCAGTTCTGTCATCCGCCCACGAGAATAATTGGAAGAGAGAAGGGAGGCAGGCAGTGTCGATGGGAGTGGGTTTGCAGCAAAAGGGAGTCTGTGAATGTTGTGTCGATAGGAGGGGGAGCACTGGAAGTCCATCATCAGACTGTATCTGCAAGTGACGGATAGCACTCCCCGCACTGATAACACTCGCAAGGCATCAAGAACACTGATAAGCCACTCCGCGGAGTTGTCTCCTCCCCCGTCCCTCCTTCCTCTGTAGCCACCTCTCCAGTACCTCCGTAAACCTATATCTACTGCCTGTTCTATTCATCCTGATCAAGTCGTTACAGTAGCATCAAGCTGTTCTCCATTTGCGTTCCAATAACTTCCCGTGTGCAGAGATCTGCTGATTAAAAGTTCAATTGATCAATATTTTCCCCGAAATCAATCCAATTTCAGAGGGAAGTAGATGTCAATCTAATTCGAGAACCGCGAATATTTGTCCTCGACTTCTGACCAGTAGTGTCTTTTGGAAAACAACACAGAGCAACCAGGGTTCAGGTGTTCTATTATTTTTTGAGGAAGACGTTAGACAAATATTTGAATGCAAGGGGATAATCTTTTGATCATTCTTGCCTGACAGCAGTTGGGCCAAAGTACTTGCAAGTACCACTCACAGGTTCTGTTAGATCGGAAATAGGAATAAACGCGTGGACCATGCGACATGACTGGCGCGTTTCTCGTGTGTCTGCGTCTCTCCCCTCTCCACACTCTCTCACGCGCACAATTGCAACAAATTCCAGTTTTCGGCTCAAAACTTCGTCGCAAGAACAGACACCTACGGTTTGGGGTAGAGGAGAAAAAACTCCCAAAGTTTCAACGGGAAAATTCGAGTTTAAGCAGTTTCCAGAATATACCGGAAGGCTAAACAACCGTAGCCAGTCGTTCGGACCGAAGTTTCATAGAGCACACTCTTGCGCACATTTTGCTCTATAAAACGTCTGAAAAAGATAAAAATTGAGTGAGGAAATCTAATTTTTCTACTTTGCATAAAAACAAAATCTTTAGAGGGTCATTAATGTTAAATTTCGCGGTTTTTTATACAGTGCTAAACCGCTGGCGTGTACGCCGAGTACACGCTGATGGTACGCAGCGACCAAAAGTTACCCGCTGCGTGTCCGCAGGCGACCTGCCAACCGCTGGCAGACCCGCTGCGTGTCTGCTGCGTACACGCAGATCCGATTTTAGCCGCTGAGTGCACGTCAACGGTTTAGCAGTGTAGTTATTTTCTGGAAAAGTGAGTGTTCTGTACCTTCTTCTGAAATTTTCCGTTCGGTTTTTCGTAAAATAGTCAAAAAATAACCGAAAATCGGAAAAAAGAAACTGTCTAATTTTTAAGGTGAAGAGAGAGTGTTTTTGCCGAGAGACGCCAGACATAACGCATGATTTTCTATTTCCAATCTATTTAGGATACCGTGGCGGGGGTTTTGGCACAATTTCACGTTAGCACCGTGAACTCCGTGAACTAATTTTCGCTGAAAACAAATATATTCCACACTTGCTGAACTAATGCCACGTAATACACGTGAACGCCTATGAACGACTGAAATCGGGAAACCTAGAGTCATTCCTACTTATTCCTACTCGAAGATGGCTAAGAGGACTCTAAAAGAAGTGGTTATCCACGAAGGCCATGGATACCGCGAGCGAGCACTACTCGAATGCCCGGTATCGGTTTCTATACTGTACAGAGAGGTAAGCCAGCCGAAAGTATTGGTTTGATGAAGAGTTTTCAGGCGGGGAACCACAAAATGCAAAGGAACGATCAAAATCAGTACAAGGGGATAATCGAGGTAGTGAAGGGACACAAAGAGCACACGGGAAATCGATCAACAGTCGAAAAAGGAAAACAAAGAAGAATGAATGCGCAGAGACAAACGAACGAACCGAACTCATGTGCATTTTTTGATTAGATGATTTGATAAAGAATGAATCCCACATGAAATGAACTGTCCAGAAGAATTGTTCCGATGTTTCCAGTCGGCGAATTGTACCCTTCGTGTTCGCTGTCTGAGAAAACAGTCGTTATGATATCTATACGGATAACTGAGCATTCCGTTGAAAAGGGGTTTGTAGAGAACCCGTTCTGGAAAGGGGGAAACAGTCATTCCATTTCTTCAAAACGGTCATCATCGAAAAATGTTCGTGGAAGAGAAGCGTTTTCCGAAGAAGAAAACGAATCCAAACCAAAAAGTCGGTAGGAAAACATATCCACTCAGATAGGAATTCTCGAAGTAAGGGACCGACGAGGCGTAGCACTTGTCGATAAGATGGCCTATTTTGAGAATGAAATGAGGATTGAAACCGTTCGTTTGCCGGCGATACCTTCCGATAGAGACCTTTCAAGTTTGTAAGTTTCTCGTTCTCCATATCTTTATTCATTCATTTTGCGGAAGTAGAATACACTCGGGTCTCGCCACGACTACCGTAATCCTCCGAGGAGACCTTATCCTGTTTCACATGAAGAACTTGAAGGATCCATTTGCGGTAGGGAGTAAGATCATCAGACCGGTTAGGTTGTACTGTGGGATGATCTGTTCTTGGATCGTGGTGGAGAGAGGACGGCTAGGCCGACGTCTCGCGTAGGAGATAGCAGATGCGGGGGCAGACAGTGATTAATGGTTCCGCACAACGGAGATCTCATGAACCGTTGGGAAATGAGGAAAAGTGAGATTACACAGACCATGAGAATATAATTATTCTCTGGAATTCCGTGGAGATGGCCGACTGGGAGAGTGTGTCAAAGGCGTAGGAGGTCAGACAATGGGTGCCAAGGAGCACAGAGCACATAATTACAACGGGAATCTGTCAAGTTGACAAGATTCTGGGCAAGAAACACAATGTTCTTTGCTTTGAGTGAAAACTTTATCATTATTATTATCAATAATATTAATGAGAAGCTAAAGCGAGAGGTAGATCAAAAGGGTGTGCGAGGTAGACGCTAATGACTTTGCGAGACTAAATCTAAGTGATTCTATGCATGAACAATCAAAGGAACTCATCACCGGGTTAGTTCAGTTCTGTCTTCTGACATTGGGATTCCACTGAGACGGTAGTTGAAGGCGACGAAGCTTTCGAGATTTGAGGGGATGTTGCAGAGGTTGAGGCGGCAGATGTACTTGAGAGACACTTGATACGGCGTGCTCAGCATGAATACCTACGGAAATCACTGTTTTTTGCGGCTTCAATGCGCAAAAACAAAACCTCTTCGAATAAGAACAAAGAAATGTTTGGATTTCTCGCAAACGTGAAATCAATGTATTCATCCTCGGTCGGATCGTAGGGCCATCCCCAGCAAGCGGGTTTGAGATTGCCTTCTGTTGGTACCTGGTAATTACAGTACTTAAAGACCGGCAGCGATTTGATTGGTTCGTCGAGGTATTCGCCGCCGGGTCCTTGACTCGTCCAACACGACAGGTTGCCTGTCTTCTCGACCGGTTCTCCGTTTGTATCGATGACTTGGGCTCCGATGGGCAACTGGCGGGCCTCTTCTCTGGACAGTGGATAGGCGGTGGAGAGCCCGATGGTCACGGAGACAACAAGCACAGCGAGCAGAGATGGCATTTTGCTGAAGAGAAATTGGAAGGTGAATCTGGGAAAGGATGGCAAAAAAAAGAAGAGGAGAGATGGTTCTTTCGACGGGTTTGAACTGATGAAAGGAAGAACAGAAGGAAAATGGAAAAGTGGCAAGAGTTAGGTGAAGTGGGAGTTTCAAATGTTTCGCTCTCTTTTTCTTCTTCTTTTTCGACGGCTGTTCTTCCTTTGTGAACCTGAATCAACGGACCCCCCCGGACCAACTGTCGCGGTGAGGAGAAAGAAAGAAAAAACGGAGACAAGAACACGTCCGAAGTTGCCCCCCGTACCCCTGGCACGACGCACACGATGGGCACATGGCGCTCTCGTTGCGTAGTCTGCGGTTATTTTAGACGACAGTTGTCGAAAGAAACAACGTTTTCTGCAGGCAGAAAGTGCCGATGGCGCGACATTTTGTGATTGAATCAAACGCCAAGAAGCATCAGGTGATCCTCACAAAGTGTTCGCTGTGAGAACACAACAATCTGTTGGTTGTAGTCCACAGTAGCTCTCAATTTTACGTCGTACAGATCTTTGATGTATCTGAACATTACTGACTCTCGGAATCTCTTACGATTACTGAATTCCGTGCGAGATTTGTCTTTGAAGAAGAGGTGAGCAAGACCGGTCCTCGATCCCGCGGCGATTTGGATGAGATTCCGGGACCCGAAAGTTAATTCTCCAGTTGCTCTTCGACCGAATCCAAGAGGATTCGGTCGAAAAGCAGCTTAACGTGGGGGTCTCTATCCGCAGAGCGCCTGTTTCTGATACCTTTCGATGCTCTGAGAGTCATGTTTCAAGACATGAACCTTTTTCCATTGCCCCTCGTCTGCTGCTTAGACCTCCCCCAGTAACTCTAACTAGCTTCCCCTCCTATTGCAAAATCACTCTCTCTTCGTCTTCGTTTTCCGCCCTTTTTGCACTTTTCTATCCCTTCTCTTGACGCAACTCAGAGATATCCACAGAGATCCTGACATTCCTTGCTTCAAACCTTCAACTTTACCAATGGCTAAGTTGCAATCAGAAATCACTTCCGATTGGGTTCACGGGGTAAAAAGAGAAGAAAACAAGCGATTTAGAGGTATCTCACGGTTTATTCAGCTTAAGCAAGCTAAATTACACAAGAGAAACTAACAAAATGACCCGAATGAGTCTGCAGTCCGCAGCACTGTCGGATCACCCTCCAGCACCGCTCGCTAACACCAGACTGATTCAAAACAAGATTTGAGGCGCCTTCGCGCCTTACGCTAAACAGTGCGCTTGTGGAGTGTCGTTAGCGAGAGAGAGAGAGAGCGCGGCGCAGCAGAGACACAGGCAGGCGGGGTTCGCGGGCACCGAAGACCCAACTGCTATGTTACGATGGGATCCGAAGACGCAAACATCCACATTTGAACCCAAAATAGGAAATACGCAAATTTTCTCGATTTTTCGAATAAGCAAAGAACTTTCGACTTCAATATGCCATGTTCCGGAAGTTCCGAAAGTTCCGGAAGTTCTTCTCACCAGCTTTCAGTTGCTCTTCGACCGAATTCACGAATAAAAAATACTCTCGATGGTTCCATCTTTTGAAAGTCTCCTTCTGATACCACTAGATGCTCTGGAGATGCATCAAAAGCATCACTTCCGCGACATGAACCTCTTTTCGTTACTCTCCCCAGCAGCCACAACTGACCCATCACTCTCTATCTCTCTCACTCTTCGTCTTCATTTTCCGCCCTTCTTGCACTTTTCTATCCCTTCTCTTGTCAGAAATATCCAAAGAGATCCTCACACTCCTTCATCCCAACATTCGGCATAACCGATTGGGATCCAAAGGCTCGAATATCGCGATGTGAACCCAAAAGTCATTTAACTCAAACTGACTCCTCATCCTATTGCAGAGCCCTCCCCCACCTCCGTCCACTCTCATTTCTCTTATTTTGTTAGCATCCAAAGCAATCCGAAAAGATCCACTCACCCTCATTTCCCCCCAGCCTTCGATCCGATTGATTGAAAGGTTCGAATATCCGGAGACGAACCGGAAGAGGGAACACGGAAGCCTTCTACTTGAATAGACGCAAAGATCTCGCAACTCCAACTCGTCAACCAACAGTTGTTCTCCGAGTTTCCTCGAACTCACAGGGGGAAACTTCTTGGTTGCTTGCTCTCTGTGAGCCAGAGAAGAAGAAGAAGATACGAGAAGAAAGAGACGACTGATAGCTATGCGCCCAGTCTCATCCTTTGTGTCTGCCCTTTCAGCCATGTTCCAGATTCTGATCACGACATAAAGAGCACAAGAATCAAGAATTGAAAATCGAATTCATAAGCAACCAAATGTTTATTTCTAGAAAGCCATCACACTACGTCTGTAGATCAGTCTCTCAACCGATGGGTTGACTGGTATAATTGTTGTAGGTCAGGGAGGTTTCGGTCGGATCCACTCGCGTCGCTCTGAATATCTTTGATAGGATGAATCGACGGTACGGAGTGACGAAGATGAAGGAAGCAAGAGGGGAGAGAACTGGGATGAAGAGGATGCAGGAGAAGCTGAAGTACTCGAGACCCGGATGGTTGTGGATTCCGAGCTGGCCGAGGGCGTACGAGATGACGGCGAACAGATAGAAGCCAGGGATCAGCGCTTGGAAGGTGAGTGCCTGGAATGAGTTGAAGATTCGGATGAATGGAGCAGTGATTACCATGAGAAGCTGAGAGTGAAGTGTCTTCGTGCCTTTCGTGATGTTGACCCCTTGGAAACTGAGTCTAGAGATGATCTTCCGACGGAGGATTAGAATGCAAATGTAGACTGGGGTGATGGGGAGGGTCATGTGGAGGATTGTGTAGAGGGCTGAGAAACAGAAGATGTCCTTGGTTCCAGTGACACAACAGTCGGTTAGATTGTACGTGGGGAACTTTTCGTGGAGGATTTCTCTGATCTCTTCTGGTTCATCTTGAGCCCAAAGGAAGGAAACCCATTGGAGGAGGGAAGGGATGTAGATTATGAGAAGGATGAGGAGAAGTGTCTTCCGGGAGGGAGCCGGTCGGAAGAGGATGTAGTAGCGGTAGGAGAAGGAGAGCAGCAGCGACCAGAGCGAATGCGACAAGAAGTGCATCATCAGGCTGTATCTGGAAAGAACTTTGTGAGTTGTTGTTGATCATGACACAACACAATGTTTCTAACTTTGGAAACGCGAAAATTAGATTTTGACTTTTGGCCGGTCAGGTGGGCAAGTGGTTTATGAAGCACAACGACCAGAAGGAATATCAATTTGAGGCTGACTTTTGGATTGATATGCAAGCACGAATTGGAATCATACTGCTATTGAAGGCTGGCACGGTGACAAAGTGTTCGTTCAAAACTCACCCCACATAACAAGCGGTCGGTCCGAAGTGCTTGCAGAATCCATTGGAAACGTATCCCAGTGTCAATCCAGCAGGTATCAATCTCTGCTGAACGAACAGATCGAAGAGACACGCACAGAAGTCGGTGAGGCCGAAGTTAACGATGAGGGTGGCATAGGAGCGGATGACTCGAGGGGTTTGGAACATGGCGAGGTAGATCAGAAGCAGGTTGAACGACATTCCACTCGTTGCAACTATAGAGTGCCCGATGGAGAATATAGTGGAGAAATCGAGCATTACTGTGAAATTGTTAATGGGAGTTGAGAGTTGAAACCGACTGACAAAAAGACGGCTAGAGAGATGGAAAAAGGTGGTGAAAGAAAGTAGTCACAGCTGTTTATATGCCCGGGACATTGAAAGGAGCACAACAGAGATTCGGTTAATAGCATATTCGGAAAAGAAATGGCTGCAGTAGGAATGGCCACACGAGGCGTACAATTGGCAGTGATTGAGTATTCGGAACTTTGAGAGCAGAGTAGAATGATCGAGGACAGGTGGGATCAGTTCTCTGAAAGTCGATGTTCAGTACCAGAGTTGTGCGGAGTTCCAATTTCCGACTTCTGGAAAGGAAATGTTTACTTCCAACTTCCGACTTCCGACTTCCGCTTTCCAGATTTCCAAAAAACCACTTCCACACAACACTGTTCAGTACATCACTCATCAAGTGTTCGCGTGAGAGAGAGAGAGAACATTTGTTGGGAAAAAACACATTCATTGATTTCAACTCAAATAAGATTATCCATGAATATGACTCATGATGTTATGAGGGGTAGATGACGTTTCAGTCGGTTCCACTTTTCCTATCCTGAACAGTGATTTCTTGATGAATTGCCGGTACGGAGTGACGAAGATAAAGGAGGCGAGAGGGGAGAGAACTGGGATGAAGATCATGCAGGAGAAGCTGAAGTACTCGAGACCCGGATGGTTGTGGATTCCGAGCTGGCCGAGGGCATACGCGATGACGGAGAACAGACAGAATCCGGGAATGAACGCCTGGAAGGTGAGTGCCTGGAATGAGTTGAAGATGAGGATGAATGGAGGAGAAAAGTACCATTAGGAGTTGAGAGTGAAGTGTCTTCATGCCCTCTGTGATGTTGACCCCTTGGAAACTGAGTCTAGAGATGATCTTCCGACGGAGGATCAGAATACAAATGTAGACGGGGGTGATGGGGAGGGTCATGTGGAGGATTGTGTAGAGGGCCGAGAAACAGAAGATGTCCTTGGTTCCAGTGACACAGTGATCCTTGAGATCGTAGGCTGGGAACTTTTCGAGGAGGATTTCTCTGATCTCTTCTGGTTCGTCTTGAGCCCAAAGGAAGGAAACCCATTGGAGGAGGGAAGGGAGGTAGATTATGAGAACAATGAGAATGAGGATGTGATGGGAGGGAGCCGGTCGGAAGAGGATGTAGTATCGGTAGGAGAAGGAGAGCAGCAGGGACCAGAGGGAGTGGGCCAGGAAGTGCATCATCAGACTGTATCTGAAAAGAAGAATTGCAGTTGTTGTTGACCATGACACAAATCGACACAACATTTCTAACTTTGGAATCTTGAAAATTAGATTTTGACTTTCGGCCGGTCATGTGGGCAAGTGGAGTGTTCGTTCAAAACTCACCCCACATAACAAGCGGTCGGTCCGAAATACTTGCAGAATCCATTGGACACGTATCCCAGTGTCAATCCAGCAGGTATCAATCTCTGTTGGACGAACAGATCGAAGAAGCAGGCGAAGAAGTCGGTGAGGGCGAAGTTGACGATGAGGGTGGCGTAGGAGCGGATGACTCGAGGGGTTTGGAACAGGGCGAGGTAGATCAGAAGCAGGTTGAATAACATTCCACTCGTTGCGACTATAGAGTGCCCGATGAAGAATATAGTGGAGAAATCGACCATCACTGGGAAATACAGGGTGGCGCATAAGTATACAACGTTCTTTCATAGGCTTCCAAACATCGAACCAATCAGATTTTTGTGAATATCTCAATGCAGTTAGTGTCTATGGAGTCTCAATTAAGTCCCTTCTCAATTATCTCACTCTACCCTTACTGATTTTGGAGTTCCAGGTAATTTTCCCTCAGCGACACCCTATTTTGGTTAACATTGGGTGCGGCGCGACTCTGGATTGGTTCAGCTAGACCAGAAAATATCGGTTCTGAGATTCATTTTTTCAATTAGAACTGATGGAAAAGCTGTGAGACAATCGCAGAAAGCTTTTTGTGAGCCATAAAGCATATACCTTTCGTTTTTATCAGCTTCTCCCGGACGGAAGTGATTTAACGTCAACAAGTAGCTTCCGAGGCGGGAAAAGATTAATTCTAATCTGCTCCAAAACTCAATTTTGAAGTAAATTCAACTGCCAGAACACCATTAACACGTCATTCAGCCATTTTGATTGCTCGACCCGGTCGTTTCGCTAGAAATTCCCAAAAGCGCTATTTAACGGCTATTTCTCACGTTTCCAGGGTGGCCGTTTGAGAGCTGTGCTAGGGCCAGAACTCAAACCCACTAACTTCATTGAGTAAGATGTTTAAGGACAATGTTCTTGTAGATACCCAGAAAATTTTTTAAGTGTTTATCAATAGAATTTCAAAAGTTATGCCGTCTCGTAGACGACTGAAGTAACGTTTTTCCGCTGGGACATCGAAGTGTCTGGGACAGATTTGAAGACATCCACATTAAAAATCTTTCGGAAACTAAAAGTTGTGGTCATAAATCATTGATTAGCAAAGACAGATTCAAAAAATAACCGTTTTCTGGAAAACGCCGATGATGTCAAAACGTTGAATATTTATGCGCCACCCTGCAGTTAATGGAAGTTGAGAGCTGAAACGGGCTGGAGAAAGACGGCTAGAGAGATGGAAAAATCAGAAGAAAGTGAATAAAATCACAGCTGTGTGTATTCCTGGAACACCGAAAGGCGCACAAAAAAGATTTGATAGCATATTCGGAAAAGAAATGGATGCAGTGGGACTGAACGCACGAGGCGTACAATTGGCAGTGATTGAGTATTCGGAACTTTGAGAGCAGAGTAGAATGATCGAGGACAGGTGGGATCAGTTCTCTCGAAAGTCGATGTTCAGTACATCACTCATCACGTAAAAGAGAGAACATTTATTGGGAAAAAACACATTCATTCATTGATTCCAACTCAAATAAGATTATCCCATAACATGAACCTGACTCGAGTTGTTATGAGGGGTAGATGACTTTTCAGTCTGTTCCACTTTTGCTATCTTGAACAGTGTCTTCTTGATGAATCGCCGGTACGGAGTGACGAAGATGAAGGAGGCGAGAGGGGCAAGGAGAGGGATGAAGAGAAGAGAGGAGAAGCTGAAGTACTCGAGAGCCGGATGGTTGTAGATTCCGAGTTGGCCAAGGGAATACGCGAGGACGGAGAACAGACAGAATCCGGGAATGAACGCTTGGAAGGTGAGTGCCTGGAATGAGTTGAAGATGAGGAAGAATGGAGGAGTGATCTACCATCAGGAGTTGGGAGTGCAAGTTCCTCGTGTCCTTTGTGATGTTGACCCCTTGGAAACTGAGTCTTGAGATGATCTTCCGACGGAGGATTAGGATTCCGATGTAGACGGGGTAGATGGGGAGGGTCATGTGGAGGATTGTGTAGAGGGCGGAGAAACAGAAGATGTCCTTGGTTCCAGTGACACAACTTCCTGTTAGGTTGTAGTTGGGGTACTTTTTGTGAAGGATTTCTCTGATCTCTTCTGGTTCGTCTTGAGCCCAAAGGAAGGAAACCCATTGGAGGAGGGAAGGGAGGTAGATTATGAGAAGGATTAGGGTGAGCTTCTGACGGGAGGGAGCAGGTTTGTAGAGGATGTAGCAGCGGTAGGAGAAGGAGAGCAGCAGCGACCAGAGGGAGTGGGCCAGGAAGTGCATCATCAGGCTGTATCTGGAAAGAGGGGAACTTTCGAAAGGGTGAACACTAATTGAATAAATACTGCTGTTGAAAATAGGCTGCCTCAGTGACAAAGTGTTCATTCAAAACTCACCCCACATAACAAGCGGTCGGTCCGAAATACTTGCAGAATCCATTGGAAACGTATCCCAGTGTCAATCCAGCAGGTATCAATCTCTGTTGGACGAACAGATCGAAGAAGCAGGCGAAGAAGTCGGTGAGGGCGAAGTTGATGATGAGGGTGGCGTAGGAACGGATGACTTTCGGAGTTTGAAACATAGCCAGGTAGATCAGAAGCAGGTTGAATAACATTCCACTCGTTGCGAGTATAGAGTGCCCGATGGAGAACATAGTGGGGAAATCGACCATCACTGTGAAATTGTAATGGGAGCTGGGGAGTTGAAACCGACTGACAAGAAGACGGCTAGGGAATTAGAAAAAGGTTGTGGAAGAAAATTAATTAACAGCTGTGTGTATTCCTGGAACACCGAAAGGCGCACAAATGAGATTCGGTTGATAACAAATTCGGAAATTGCGGCAGTGGGAAAGAGTTGTAGAACTGGAAGTGATTGTTTTTCGATAGCAGAGTAGAATGATCAATGATAGTTGGGATCAGGTCTCGGGAAAGTCGATGTTCAGACATCACTCGTCACGTAAAAGAAAGAACATTTATTGAGAAATACATTCATTCATCGATTCCAACTCAAATAAGATTATCCTATAACATGAATATGACTCGTGTAGTTATGAGGGGTAGATGACGTTTCGGTCGGTTCCACTTTTGCTATCTTGAACAGTGTTTTCTTGATGAATCGCCGGTACGGAGTGACGAAGATGAAGGAGGCGAGAGGGGAAAGGAAAGGGATGAATAGGAACGAGGAGAATGTAAAGTACTCGAGCACTGGGTGGTTGTAGATTCCCAGTTGGCCGAGGGCGTATGAACCGACACTGAACAGGTAGAAACCGGGAATCAACGCCTGGTAGGTGAGTGCCTGGAATGAATCTGTTGAGCGATTGAACTGAGGAGTGATCTACCATCAGGAGTTGGGAGTGCAAGTTCCTCGTGTCCTTTGTGATGTTGACCCCTTGGAAACTGAGTCTCGATATGATCTTCCGACGGAGGATCAGAATGCCGATGTAGACGGGGGTGATGGGGAGGGTCATGTGGAGGATTGTGTAGAGGGCCGAGAAACAGAAGATGTCCTTGGTTCCAGTGACACAGTGATCCTTGAGATCGTAGGCTGGGAACCGTTCGTGGAGGATTTCTCTGATCTCTTCTGGTTCGTCTTGAGCCCAAAGGAAGGATATCCATTGGAGGAGGGATGAGAGGTAGATTATGAGAACGATGAGGGTAAGCGTGTGACGGGAGGGAGCAGGTTTGTAGAGGATGTAGCAGCGGTAGGAGAAGGAGAGCAGCAGCGACCAGAGGGAGTGGGCCAGGAAGTGCAGCATCAGACTGTATCTGCAAAGAACCACAGTTTATGGACTTATTCAGAGGAATTTGACACACAACTCACCCCACGTAGCAAGTGGTCGTTCCGAAATACTTGCAGAAACCATTGGACACGTATCCGAGGGTTGCTCCGGCAGGGATGATTCTCTGTTGGACGAACAGATCGAAGAGACACGCACAGAAATCGGTGAGGGCGAAGTTGACGATGAGGGTGGCATAGGAGCGGATGACTCGAGGGGTTTGGAACAGCGCCAGGTAGATCAGAAGCAGGTTGAACGACATTCCGAGTGCTGCGATGATGGCATGAGCGAAGGAGAACACTGTGGGGAAGTCGACCATTGCTGGAATGGGCTATTTGAATGAAGAGAGAGAGAAGGAGTATGGAGTTTGAACGATCTGTGGAATGCACAAACGGGAACAAATCACACAATATAATCATTTATTTTCGATGCCACCACTTGTATCCAGAAGAACACACACCCCGTCAGCCGAACGCCCCTAGAACTCGAACATGACGTAAATTGGAGGAAAACAAAGTGAGTAATTGAGCTCTCTGGCTAGGCTCTAGTAAGAAAACGGCTAACTTGGTTATTCGGACTTGGAAGGAAAAGCGTCTGCAATCAAATGATAGACGGAAATGACATTGGGGATCTGACGGGAGTTGGTTGGACTTTGAAGTCGTCTGAGGGGTCTGCTGATGGGAGTTACGAAGTGGGAGAGGGAAATGGGCAAATGGTTACGACGGGGAACTACAGTAGTTTTGGCTGCAGGTTCTGAGGGAATCTATCATTCAAAATGTCTCCCTGGCTTAATTTCTCACAGTTTCACCCCAAGTTGTGAGGTTGGAGTGTTGAAAAAGGTTAGCCGATTCCAAGAGGAAACCACTGATCTGTTCAAATGGCCACTTGAATATAAAAGAGTATGGTCTGGTATGAGTATCTGCTCTTTGCGGGTACTTTCTTGATCTCAACTGGTTTTAACAAGTCTGTGCCACGAAATACATAAGGGAGTTTGAGGTGAACGGAACAACCACAGGAAAAAAGAGAAGAACTTCAGGAAGATCCACTTGCAATCGGAGCTCATTTGCTTCCTCCTAATGTGCAGACGGGTGTTGAAAAGACACCTGACTACACAGTTTGTGCCCCCGTCCGTCGTATAAATACGGAACGAGTTGAATAGAGTCTCTGATGAATAAGCCCTCGAGGCGGGGGCCGCCCGGAACCTTCACGAACTCTCGCCAATAGGGGCCTAATTGTGTGACGCAGACTGCGGTTTATTCTACTAGAATGTAGCACGAAATGAGATGAGGTGCTGATGTTGGAGCTAATCAGCAATTCAGAAAGGGTGAAATGAGGAGAACTTTGAGAGTTTACGAGAATCAAGTGCATTTAGAAGATCGTTTCGGAGGGGGGGAATGATGTCTGAGAATGCGAAGAGTCCAGGGAATTCAAAATGTACTATGTACGAGCTGAAGTAACAGAAGACAGTTGGAACATTGAATCAGTGTTACCTAGTTATGCCTGTTGTGTTCCTACCTGCATATGTGACAATTGCCACTCTCCAATCGGTCTATTTATGAGTTGCCCCCCCACTTGTTATTGCTCCCTCCCCCTCGGATCGCTAACTTTGAACCGGCTGTTCCCATTTGTCTCTATTCACTTCTTGGTAGTCTCCCCCTCTATTCTTCCCCTGAACCCTTGATCCGTTGGTTCTCTTCACTTTATTATTCTTGTACTGCCGCCAGCTAAGAGATTACTTATCAATGTCCATTTGTCGAGAAGAATGCTGAACATTCCATAGGCATCCTCTGATGATTCTGTAAATATTTATCAAGTAGTGATCACAGAAATCGGCTGAAGTCTGCTCTGTGAGCTCGCCATCCGCATCTTTGGCCAAAAGGCTCGCAGAACGAATTGGCGGTAGGGGGTGACATAGACAAGAGAAGAGACTGGCGTTAGAAGGGGGACGAAGAGGAAGGTGGTGGTGATGGAGAACTCGAGGATCGGATGGCTCCAGAGACCCGATTGGATTGAGAAGTAGCACGCGACGCCGAGGAGGTAGAATAGGGGAATGGTGGCCTGGAGGGTGAGTGTCTGCAACGAATCAATTAAAGGACGGCACCGACGTGAAAAATGAAATTTTTCTTTTTGTGTCTGTCTTTTTCTCCAGTCATTGCCTCACATGTCTCCCTAAAACCCGCCTTCCAATTCTGTTTTTTAAAAAAGCGGCGACCGTTCAAAGTGATGGCCGTGGAAGAGCTGGACTAGCAAATCTCTTCCATTCGCTGAAATTTTTCGACGAAATCCTGGTTTCTGAGCATTTCGTTTGACATTTTCGATTGTTTTTGGTGTTCCTCAGCTCAAAACAGCAGTGTGAATGTCTGCCGCCTAATAATCCTGCACAATAATCGAAAATGTAGAACGAAACGCTCAGAAACCAGCATTTTCTCGGAAAATTTCAGCGAATGGAAGAGTTTCCGAGAAGTGCTCGAAAATGATTCATTATTTCTGAAATTACGTTATATGGTCCTAAAAAACACATTACAGTATTCGGAGATCATTTTGAATTCGTTTGACACGCTTTTTGAAAACTCGAACCTCAAATGGCTCAATGTTTGGAGTTACGTACTGGATTTCTCAATTTTCTTCAAAGCTCCACTTCAGCTCAAATTGTCTTTACTAGACCCAATGTTGATTTTAACAGCGAATTATGATAAATAGAAACGTATTGAAGTAAATATGTTTTTTGGCTGAAAGTGGTTATGTGGTGAGAAGTCTGAAAATCTGTTAATTTTTGAATTTGAGCAAAATAATTTCAGGAGTACGTTTGTGGACTATCAAGAAGTTATTGGAAGTCAATCCGACCATTGGCTTAACAGTTATACTCTTTCAAAGTCACGAAACACGACTGGATAGACTTTTGGCCAGCACTGTAGGGGCAGACATGTGAGGCACTGACTGAAGAAAAAGGCAGACGGAAAGGAAAAATTTCATTTTTCACGTCGGTTCCGTCCTTTAACTCTTTTTACTCTATCTTCCAAGAATAATTCTTATTTTCACGGACTGCGGGCGCTAACAATTACTGCAAATGCGCTCTCTTCGAAATGTCTGGCAGCATGCCAAGTTGGCAATGTGCCAGGTATTTATAACCTGGCCGTACTGTTAGAAAATGACAATATCCATTATTTTTCAGTTCCGCTGCTTCTTCTGTATTTTTTCCAACTTCGAAGTATCGAAAATTTCAGAAAGCCGCCTAGAAAATAAGCCGTAAAAAATGCGCTGTGTGCTTTCGCGTCGCCGTGTATGCACAGTTTCAGTTAGATGTGCAGGGAGAATTTGATTCGCAGGTCTCTGCGTCTCTCGTTTCTTTCGCTGCGTAGCGACTCAACGAAGAGCGCGTTTGCAGTAATTGTCAGCGCCCGCAGTCCGTGATTTTGTTCAATCAGTTAATATGTCAAAATCATGAAACAGCAACGTGTTGCAAACACGATCAATTGGAATTACTTCCGGCGTCCAAATATCTATTTAAGCGATAAAAAACGCTCGGCGGTCAGCGGTGTTTTCCGCAGCGAACCACCAAAGAGCCACGAACCGTTTCCAAAAAGTAACATTTGACCAGCGATGTGGATCAAAAAATGTTATTTAGAACGCAAAAAAAACAACAGAATAATATGAAAAGAGAACGTTAGACGTTGGAAATACCAATCGAAACATCACTGTCAGAGTCAAATTTGTTTTCAGTGTCCAGCTCAAAGGGCCCTTCTAATAGAGACGTTACGGAAACACTCGTTTCAGCTGTGCAGTTGTATTTTTATTCAAACTGGACTTCTCAGACAAAATAAAATTAGCAAGCCCCCCCCCCCTTTAGTTGAGCGCGCTTGCTGACTTCGTCGGCCGCAGCACCCGAAACCCACTGTTTCGGGGAAATGACAAATGTTTATGCGCTCGGACCGAATATTTAATCACAATTTCGAATAGAAAAAAAAACCAAAATAGAAAAGTTTTCTCCAACAATGGCAACGAGGATGATTTCGGCTGGGAGATTTCAAATTTTGGAAAAATTCAGAAAATGTGTATTAATACTTGTTTGCAAATAACCCCCGTTTTTTCCAAACTAATGAATCTTGATCTTTGTTTTTTCTTCAGGGAGAAGTCCCTGAACAAGTGAACCTCTCCCCTCTGATTATCAAGATCAGACTATTCTGTGATGTCAAAGACGCTCCCTAACCCAACTCTAATCTGCTCCACAGAAAAATGTGTAGTTGACTACATACCTTACACAAGTATGTCCCCACCCATCTCACCCTGAGCAACTGCGCATGTAAATTCTTTGATCTCGTCGTCATATCCACTCCCTTCGCTATCAACAACTTGATGATCTTCCGTCTGAGAACCTGGATTCCAATGGTGATCGGACTGCTGATGACTGTCATGTGAATGAGGGTGTACAACGGGGCGAAGGTGATGATGTCCACGGCTCCAGTGACCGTCAATCCAGTGATGTTGTATTGGGGGAAGTCCTCGAGAAGTCGGTTCCGAACGAGTCCGATGTCCATTGGCTGAAGGAACATTGCGAGCATTTGAACGAAGGAGGGCACGTAGACGATGAAGATTGCGATCTGGAGTTGAATTCTGCTCGGTTCATGGCGTATCATCACAAAGTATCGGTATCCGAAACTGAACAAATTGAGCCAGAGGGCGTGCGTGTGGAAGTGGAGCAAGGCGCCGAATCTGAACGAAGAGTTATAACTAAGTACTTAGAAATTGGAATTTTGGAATGAAGATGAACGCTCCCCCAGACTCACACTTCGAAGCAAAACCGTGGTCCAACCTTGGAGCACGGGCCGTAGGAAACGAAGAACAACGTGGCTCCAGATGGGATTATCCGCTGTTGGAGCAGAATAGCAGTGACGCAGGCACCAATGTTCGTGATGGCCGTGTTAATGAGCCCGACAGAGTAGGTTTTTATGAGTGGAGGACTGTGGAACACTGCCACGTGGCACAGGAACAGGTTGACAAGGCAGGCGAGCACACATCCGCCAATGTGGACTGCGATGAAGACCGAAGAGACGAGGGACTCCATTTGCAAGTCTTGCTGATTTCTGGTTGAATTTTGGGCCATTTTATAGACGCGTGTTGTGTTTATCATTTGGGTCGACACGAGGTGAAAAAGTATTAGGAGGTATTCAAATGGAAATAGATTAGGGAGAAGTTACGGGGGGAGCCTATAGGCTACGGGTACATTAGAGCCCGACGGATGAGCACACACACACACGTTTCGACATGTTCTAATTCGGGGAACAAAGAGAACTTGGGACGGGCGGCTAATGAGTAATGGATCACAGAGATCAAGGAACCAGTCAGAAGTATCAAATCTTCATTATTTGTCAATTTCCAAGTGTTACCATGGAATTAGTGCCCAACTTAGTCCGAGAGTTCTCTATTTGACCGTCTTGTAGCTGTAACTGTTTCAGAACATAACGCTTATAAGGGGACACATAAATGAGGGAGGAAAGGGGCGTTAGAATGGGAACAAGAAGGAAACTCGTGAAGATGCAGAACTCGAGGATCGGATGGCTCCAGATGCCGAATTGGCAGATGAAGTAGAACGAAACGCCGAGCAGGTAGAAGAGGGGGATGGTGGCTTGGAGGGTGAGCGCCTGGAATTCTTCGGCAGTTACTGGACCTCTTGTTGATTGGCATCTTTCTTTTTTTGAGCAGCTCCGAGAATATCAACAGAAGATGGTTGTTTTGCCAGTGGTCAGTGCACTTGAGATCGTTTTCCCCTAACGAATTGGTTATTATGAGACTCAGTTGGAACTGTGAAACACAGCTCTTTTCTGATTTATGTCTGTTTCAGATTCAGCAAAAAAGGTCACGGTGACCGCACATCAACGTCAAATGTCTGCTCAGACACATGAAGAACGTCTTCTGATCCGAGGGATGTTTCATTGGTTTCTCCCCTTCTTCATTGACTCCTCGTTTTCCCAGACCTTCCACTCACCCTCAGCAACTGCGCATGAAGATTTCTGGTCTTGGACGTCAAATCAACTCCCTTGTACGTCAAGTGCTCTATGATCTTCCGCCTGAGCAGCAGGATGCCCAGTGCAATCGGAGTACTCAACACGGTCATGTGAATGATTGCGAACATGGGGGCGAATGTGAGGGTGTCTGCGGATCCGCTGATCGTCAGTCCTGACAACTCGTAGTTCGGGAAGCGAGACTTCAACTCTTTGCGGATGATTTCAGGATCAGTGTGGTCCAGAATCAATGCGACCATCATGATGAGCGATGGGATGTAGACGATGCAGATGGTCAATTGGAGGACCCAGCGGTTGGGCTCTTTGCGGAGCATCACGTAGTGTCTGTAGGCGAACGCGAGGAACAGAAGCCAGAGGGAGTGAGAGTAGAAGTGGAGCATTATTCCGTATCTGAAATTAGTTTTGTTTCATTTCGAGAGACATCTCTGCAGAACTCACACATCGAAGCACATCTCAGGACCCGACTTGACACATGGTCCGTAGGAAATGTAGAATAGTTTGAAGCCCGACGGAATCATTCTCTGTTGGAGCAGAAAGTCGCACACGCATGCTCCCACATTCGTCAGTGCCACGTTGATCACAATGATAGAGTAGGTTTTTATGAGTGGAGGACTGTGGAACACTGCCACGTGGCAGAGGAACAGGTTGAGAAAACAACCGATAAGGAAGCAAACAGTGTGGATCGAGACGAATACCGAAGAGATCATTCGGAGGGGGGAGTGCAATGTGGATGACCAAGGAGAGTTTGGAGAGTGAATTAGAGGAGTATTCAGCGTCTTGGAGACTCTTTTCATTGAAAACGAGGATCACCTGGATCATTTATGTGACCAAGTACATCTGGTCAATGGGGAGGAGAATATTTCAGGAATAGACTATGTTTACATTCAGATTCGCCGTGAAGTTGGACGCTTTGTCGTTGTTGAAAACGGCCCCACTAGACGCGGAAGAAAGGACGGGGTCCAAAGTGTAAAAATAGAGGAGTTGTTTTTTGGTTGAAGATGCGCATGACTGGCGTACCTTTCAGTTCATTGGAGAAGGAGATCATTCCAGAGAAACAGATCTAGAAGACGTTCAATTCAAGAGCCTAGCCATGAGTAAAGATCTGGTGGATCACAAGAGTGGTTAGAATGAATTGGATCCGAATTGACTCAACTTCCACAGCAGACAGCATATCGTTTGAAGCAGAAAACATATTCAGTGCAGTCCTCCACTGAAACTTCATGCTTTTATCCGAAGTGACAGTATGCGTGGCATACAAAAAATGGGAAAATCTGTGTCATTGAGGGTCTCGCAACGAACGAGTGAGACAGCGCATGGATTTGGAGACGCAGACAATTGGAAAGGTTGTCCTGCAAAAAAACAGGGTCTATACAAAGCTGCAATTGTTCAAAAACTCTAAATATTTGAGGAATTCCTCACGATTTTGGTCTTATTTGAAAAACAAGACATTCACACGGACCAAGTATTATCAGTCAAGTTGGTTCCTCCATTATTTGCTCTCTCTTGCAACTTCAATGGTATTATGTTCCCATTTCTCAATCGGAGCCAAGAAATTGGAGAAAAAAGGAAGATGACGTGGTCAACAAAAGAAACATACACTAGTACCAGGCTTGATCGGAACCGGAAACGGAAATTCCGAAATTTCCGACTTTTCATTTCGAAACTTTTTTCCGTCGGAAATTTTACCGAAATTGAGAAAAGGATTTCTTACTGTAGTTTTAAAGGCGCAGGACAAAGTTGTGTGAAGTGGGTCTCGGGTGGAAGTTGTGAAACACTCAATTGCTCTTACCTATTTTTTCCGTTTCATAGTTCGTTTTTTTCTGCGAAATCGATTCATTATTGACCGTTTTAAATAGCGGAACAAATAATAATTTTTGGCAAATTCGGAAATTTTCCGAAATTACCGATTTTTTTCGGAAATTTTTTCTCGGAAAAACATTACCGACAGGTCATTAATGATCACTTCCGACCAAGCCTCACGGGAGAATCGGAGATGTGCGGTTTGAATTTCCGCGTCGTCGAACTGCAAATTTTCAAATTTGGCTGCGCGTGGCATCGCCTGTGCATTCAACGCTTAACCATGTGCGCTCTTAAATCGACACAAGTTACCCGCTTTAACGTTGAATACTCAGGCGACGCGGTCGCAGCCAAATTTGAAAAGGTTGCAGTTTAACGGCGCGGGAATTCAAACCGCACATCTCCGAAGTTCCCGTGAGCCTGATCAGTTAAATCTCATCGTAACATACCTGGGTAGATCAGAAAGGTAACCGGTTGGAATCATCGCCAAACACGTCCCCTGGGCCTAACGCCTAACGATTCTGGAAGCGTCTAGCAGCTAGACATGGACCAAGTGTCCAATCTTCTTGATTGTATTGCAGGTCACTGAAACCAGGTTTCCAGACACTGCCTCATTCCCTCGTGGATTGACCCGTATCACCTGTTTGTTGTGATTCTAGTCACCGCTCCAAAGAACGAATTGAGTTGTCATCTACCAACCGCTTTATCCCCCCGGTGTGCCTTATCTTCCATTCTCTCCCCCCATAAATCCTCCCTATCACTTCCCTATAAAACCGCTCTTCGTTCCTTATCATTGCTCAAATGTCACTTATTTTCATCGTCTTCCAAAGCGTCTTCTCCGTCTTCGGATGTATTCTGAACCTGTTGCTCTGCCACGTGGCATACTTCAAAAGCCCCTCGCTCATCCGAACCTATTCGATTATCACTGTCAACTTTGCAATCACTGACTTCCTGATATGCCTCGTCAATCTGCTCGTTCAAATCAGAATGGTCGTCACTGGAAGCAGTCTGATATTCGTGTCTTACGGAGTCATTTCGCTATTCGAGAATGCAGCTGAGTTGGGTGCCTACTTGTGAGTCCACCTGCTCAACGGCTCTCCGATGGGTCTCTGTTCCAGATACTGCATCCTCATCCACCTCTACACCCACACCATGTGGCTCCTCTGCGTCTCCTTCTGCTACAGATACTTCGTTCTCGTGCACTCGGAGCCCACGAGACGAGCAGTTCTCCTGTTGCTCTTCGTTGTCTACGTTCCCTCGTTCGTCGAATGCATCTTGCTCACCTTCGAGTTCTCGGAGCCCTCAGTTCTCATCCAACTTCTGAGAGAGAAGCTACCAGAGTACACAGACGTCATTGAGAACCCCTCGGTATTCGGTATATCAGACACAATTCGCTGGAAATCCCTCTGCACACTGCTCCATGTGACCATCATCAGCACTCCGATTGCTCTCTGCATCCTGGTGCTCCGAAAGAGAATCATCGAGAAGTTGACCAATGTTTCCGGTCAGGGAGCCACCATCCGACAGTCCACCAGAATCCTCCAGCTGCAGTTGCTCAGGGTCAGTGTCTCCCTAGAACCTGCTCCTATCCTCCCCCTCATTGTTGCAGGCCCTCACCTTCCAAGCCTCCATCCCCGTTTTCTACCTCATCGGCGTCGGAATCTACTTCCTGAGTCGGTTCGAAATCTACCGCAGTCCGGCCTTGGAGCTCTCGATATTCTCCGTCTTCCTTCTCGTTCCCGTCCTCACCCCCATTTCCTCCTTTCTCTTTGTCACCCCCTACAGAAAATGGCTGTTGAGAGTTCTTCGATTGAACCAGAACGCGGTCAGCTCTGAAGCATACGGCAGTCGTGGCGAGACCAAAGTGTATTCTTTGCATTCATAACTCACTTCTTGCTTCCGGCAATCAGTATAGCCGGTTAGAATGCTTGGAGAAACACTATTGTATTCGTTGTCCAAGTAATCAGCTGTTATTTGCTTTGATGACAATAATAGTGATCCTTTTTGTTCAACTGTCAGTACGATATACAAGAAAAACTGCAATGAAGCAAACTGCAACTGTAATGATGAATCGTTCTTTTGCTGAAAAAAACGGAGCATTCCCTGATTTCCTGATATCTGTCATCAACATTACGCTCACAGGAAGAAACATCATTCCCGTGTCCTACGGCGTTGTGCGGTTACTTGCCAGTTCCACGGTCTCTTTTGCTTTCAAATTGTTTTCATTTTCAGATACGCCATCAACATCCACCTCTACATCTACTGTGTGTCTCCTTCTGCTACAGATACTTCGTTCTCGTGCACTCGGAGCCCACGAGCAGAGCAGTTCTCCTGTTGCTCTTCGTTCCCTCATTCGTCGAATGCATCTTGATCACCTCCGAGTTCTCGGAGCTCTCAGTTCTTGTCTGGATTATGAGACAAAGACTTTCCGAGTACACAGAACTTATCGATCATTCGGTGTTTGGAATATCAGACACTTTAAATTGGAAAACTCTTTGCGCATTGATTCATTCGACAGCCATCAGTATCCCTATTGATCTTTGCATTCTTGTTCTCCAAACTAGGAGAATAATAGAAAAGTTGACGAAGGTTGCTTGTCCTTCGACAGTATACCAGGAAACTTCAGTTGCGGCATCTGCGGGTCAGTCACACGTTCTCTTCAATTCCATCCTTTTCTTCAGACCCTCACCTTCCAACACTCCATTCCCGCATTCTACCTCATCGCCGTCGGAGCCTACTTCCTGTGCCTCTCCGAGACCGATTACCTAAGTAAGTATCATCTTCTCCCTATTCTCAATCCCGACCCTGGCAGTGTTCGGGGTGAGCAGCACTTCGATAGCTTTGGATAGTAATCACAGTCGAAGTGAAAGTAAAGTAAGTAAGTATAAATATATTGTGTTCCAGAAGCAATACTTTATCAGATTGTTGATTGAAAACAGAGATCTCTTGTGTATTTCTGAACATCGCCGTTTTAAAATGTTCGAAACTGGACACCAAATGAACTGAACGCAAGACTTCTTATTTGGGAATGTTCGAAACAAAAAGATCAAATGAGCAACTCACAATCAGAAATGGCGTTCTGATTTGACACCAAGACAGAAAACAATTCAGAGTTCAAAAAGAAGATAGACAGCTTATCAAGATGACTGCAGACAAAACACTGAACGTTCCGCAATGCGCGGGACATTCGTTCGAACGGATGTACTTCCGATATCTGTGCTCTTGTTCAATGAAGTCATTGGGGTACCTTCTCAAGCATACGGTTGCTACCTGGACATTATTCACAATCTAACCCTCTTCTTCAGATTCCTCTTGAATAGCTGAATGCATCCTGAAGTGGACAGTGTAGTCAACAAATATTCAGATGCTTACCAGAGGGGAAAAATATTGAAGATTCACAACAGACACGATCAAATGACTCAGCAACTACGATGACAAATTGCGGTCTTTTTTCCACAAACTCAAGAAAAGCGAAACGTCCAATGATGTTCTCATTGAGCTAGTCCGTAGGAAAAGGTTATTGTGATTGGTCAGACGTGATGGGGACGAAATGCTCTGACAGCAGAATGACATTCGCGCACACCCTTTTGGGATTCTCGATCCGTTCTCTGATCGGATCGGTTCCCAAGTCCTCTGCATTCTCGCACCATTTGGCTGTTGTCTGTTTGCCGACCAGCAAAAGATCTGTCTGTCTTCTCTTTTCATTGAATACCTTCGTTAGACGCATCCTTTCGATCTTCGAATTCTCGGAATCAAGTCTTCATTCCCGTGGTCTCCGGTGGCGGAGCACATTTTTTGAGCAGATCTGAAATGGTTTGGAATCAACTGCCCAAGTTCCTTTTCTGTTTTGTTTCATCTCATCCTGTTGTATGCATTCATGTAAACACTCTATTCTGAACTTAACAACAACGAAAGGAGTGCAAACTACGTCTTGTCTAGATGTATTCTAAGCATGTCTGAATAGTGAACTATCACGACACCCCCACATGCTTGTCACCCTCCCCAAGGGACGGTCCATGTGATCCGGCGCATTGAGCGTCCAATGCACATTTGCGCGTCTTTCCCAGAAGGAAGTCAGTTGACTCCAAATACCTCCCTTATTTTTCCACTTCCTTTTGTTCCTCATCCCCCTAATCTTCTTCCCTTATGCACTTCAAAGGCTCTATCCGGCTCCATTTGGCTCTAGTCTAGTATTGTCTCCTATATAAACGACGTCCGCTTATCCACTTCTAGCCTCCGATGTCGTTGCTCTTCGTCGCCTTCCAAACGGCGCTCTCCATCGTCGGATGTATTCTGAACCTGTTGCTCGGCCACGTGGCATACTTCAAGAGCCCCTCGCTCATCAGAACCTATTCAATTGTCACTGTCAACTTTGCAATCACTGATTTTGCCATCTGCGTCGTCAATTTCCTCCTTCAAATGAGAATGATTCCCACCGGAAAGACACTCATCTTCGTTTCCTATGGACCCTGCAAGTGGATGAGTTCCAAAGTCTGCTACGATCTGTAAGTGATCTCATTCAGTGCAACAATCAACTGTTCGCTCTCCAGATACAGCGTCCTCGTCCACGTCTACACCCACACCATCTGGCTCCTCCTCATCTCCTTCCTCTACCGTTACTACGTGATGATCAAATCGGAACCATCACGACTGGCCGTCAAGCTCCTTCTCATCGTCATCTACATTCCCTCCCTGGTCCAAATGATCCTTCTCTTCCTCGAATACGCAGATCCATCCACTCTTCTGTCGATCCAAGAACAGATCATCCCACAGTACAACCTAACCGGTCTGATGATCTTTGGCGCCGAGGACAGCACCACCTTCAGATCCATGTTCGCAATCGTCCACGTGGCAGTTATGAGCACTCCGATAGTCGTGTGCATCTTTGTGCTCCGAAAGAAAATAATGAGAAAGTTGGAGTTCAAAGGAGTCGATATCCACCCGAACACCAGGAACCTCCAAGTGCAACTGCTCCGGGTAACTCTCCGTTCACCCCATCTCTCCATCCCGCTCATTGTTGCAGGCGCTCACCTTCCAAGCACTCATCCCCTTCTTCTACCTCATCGGAGTCGCCGCCTACTTCGTCAGCCGTCTCGAGATCTACAGAGATCCCATCTTCGAGTACCTCGTCTTCTCTTCTTTCCTCCTCGTTCCCGTTCTCACTCCCATTTCCTCGTTTGTTTTCGTTACTCCCTACCGCAAATGGATCCTTCAAGTTCTTCACGTGAAACAGGATAAGGTCTCCTCGGAGGATTACGGTAGTCGTGGCGAGACCCGAGTGTATTCTACTTCCGCAAAATGAATGAATAAAGATATGGAGAACGAGAAACTTACATACTTAGAAGGTCTCTATCGGAAGGTATCGCCGGCAAACGAACTGTTTCAATCCTCATTCCATTCTCAAAATAGGCCATCTTATCGAGAAGTGCTACGCCTCGTCGGTCCCTTATTTCGAGAATTCCTATATGAGTGGATATGTTTTCCTACCGACTTTTTGGTTTAGATTCGTTTTCTTCGGGAAACGCTTCACTTCCACGAACATTTTTCGACAAAGACTGTTTTGAAAAAAAATGGAATGACTGTTTCCCTCTTCCAGAACAGGTACTTACTGTTTTTACAGAATGACGGTTTTTTTTTTGGATGCTGGGTTTTCAGAATGGATATCAAAACGGTCGCTTTCCCAGGCTAACAATTTTTTTTCACGCGGGATTCATCCTTTATCTAAAAAAAAATTTCA
This sequence comes from Caenorhabditis macrosperma, assembly GCA_963932285.1. Taxonomy (NCBI): domain Eukaryota; kingdom Metazoa; phylum Nematoda; class Chromadorea; order Rhabditida; family Rhabditidae; genus Caenorhabditis; species Caenorhabditis macrosperma. The sequence goes on from OZ010620.1 coordinate 5,944,946, forward strand.
CGCGGGATTCATCCTTTATCTAAAAAAATTCACTCGAGTTCGGTTCGTCCATTCGTTTTGCAGTCATTCGTCGTTGTCGTCCTCGTCCTTTTTCGACTCCTCCTCCTTCTTCGATTGTTTTTTCATCTCGCTCGCTGTTGTTTCTTCAACGCTTTCCTTCCCTTTCCTGCATCCCTCGTCTCGTCTGGCTCGTCGTATCACTCCTCGCAATGCGCTCTTCGTTCCTAAACCATAATTTTTCACAAGAACCAAAGAAAATGTACTCACCCATCGACGTCATAATCTCTTCTCCAATAACCTTTGTCACCTCCCGAATCACCGCTTGAGGCCGCTTTTCCTTCTGCTTTCCTGCTTCGTGCTTGAGGCACCAACGAGCTCTTTTGACCTGAAAATCTTTACTATTACTAATCTTCATTATACAAAAAGAGTTATCTTTCTTATACTAAAAGAGAAAGGATGTCTGGTTGTCGGTGTGTGTGTGTCCGTTTCTTTGTCCACAGCCGTTTCTCAGCCCCTACTGGTCCAATTTGGCCCGTTTTTGGTACACAGGTCAGAAGTATTGACCGCAAGGTGCACGTAAATTTTCTAAGCGATCGGTGAAGTCTGACGCCTTCTGGAGCACATCTTCTGCTTTTTGGCTTGACTTTCCGTCTTTATTTCAGAAAAGCAGAAAAAAAATTAAAATCGTGAGCGAGGCAGTGTGCCAATTGAAAACCCAAAAAACAAGGGACATCTTAAACACCGGCATTCCAGAAAAATGGCCGTTTCGGAAAAACTGTTCAAAGGTGAAGGAAAAGTATTTCTTTGGAGAAAAACGTTTGAGAGAAATGTCCATTCCAGAAACGGTCATTCTCGAAATATGGTCGAGAAACCTTAGACGGATAGGAGTTCAAAATCAGAGAATCCATTCGAGTCACCACGTAATTCTGTAAGTTAAACAAGAAAAGAATAAAGACGGAAAACACCCCCTATTAGTATTCGCTATTTCTGCAAACCCCTGGAGGGAGGTGCCGGCGATGGCTCCGCGACACTTCGCCACCAGACATTTCGCCACGTTTTCACGGGTTTTCCAGTGTTAATTTACTGTTTTTCGCGTCGAACTGTCGTGGCGGCGAAATGTCTGGTGGCGAAGTGTCGCGGAGCCCCGGCGATAGCCGGCAGCAACCTTCTGGTGTCAAACTAATGGAAGAATGGAATCAAACAACACACCTCTGGGTCAATTCCCTTGTGCGCTTCGTGCTGTCTAACCACCTCGATGTCCCCATTTGGCCTGATTTTGATTGCCCCTTTACATCTTTCTTTTCCCTGCCTGAAAACTCTACATCAAACCAATACTTTCATTCCGCTTACCTCTCTGTACAGTATAGAAGTCTGTACTGGGGGTTCGAGGAGTGCTCTCGATAGGCGTGGCCCTCGTGGATGATGACTTCCTTCAGAGGCCGCTTTGTCATCGTAAATAAATAGAAATGACTCTAGGTTTCTTCATTTCAGCCATTCATAGGTGTTCACGTGTATTATGTGGTATTAGTTCAGCAAGCGTTTAATAAATAGAAAACAATCAGCCTGTAGGCTTACGCCGCCCCTACAGACTGGGCTCCGCGGTTTTCTTATTCGTTCTTTTTTGGAAGGTGTTTCAAAATTTATGCTTTTAAGTTATCTCAAAAACATTATCACAACGGCACTTTTGATACTGTCGCACCCGAAATGGTAGCTTGAAAAGTGCAACGGAATGCCGTTGTAATAGAGTTTTTACGGTACTCAAAATGTGCTCCTTTACAGTTGCAATTTGTTCGTTCGTTTGCCCGTCAGCAGCCTTTTTTCAGCGCCCACTGGTCCGATTTGGCTCATTTTTGAAAAAGGGGTATGGTGGACCGACGATGCACGCGGATTTGCTAAGCTTCACAAAAAATGCTCGCAAAAATATGTTCTTTCGAATGGTTTTTGTTTCATAAGTTTTGGAGAAAATTTTTATCAGCTGATAACTTTGATATCGATTTTTGACTGATTACCCAGTCGATTTCGCTCTAGGTAATAACGCTCTAGGTAACAGCTGGAAGAAGGGATCTTCCAGCTGGAAGAAGGCACCTTCCAGCTGGAAGAAGGCACCTTCCAGCTGGAAGAAGGCACCTTCCAGCTGGAAGAAGGGATCTTCCAGCTGGAAGAAGGGACCTTCCAGCTGGAAGAAGGCACCTTCCAGCTGGAAGAAGGGATCTTCCAGCTGGAAGAAGGCACCTTCCAGCTGGAAGAAGGGATCTTCCAGCTGGAAGAAGGGATCTTCCAGCTGGAAGAAGGGATCTTCCAGCTGGAAGAAGGCACCTTCCAGCTGGAAGAAGGCACCTTCCAGCTGGAAGAAGGGATCTTCCAGCTGGAAGAAGGCACCTTCCAGCTGGAAGAAGGGACCTTCCAGCTGGAAGAAGGGATCTTCCAGCTGGAAGAAGGCACCTTCCAGCTGGAAGAAGGCACCTTCCAGCTGGAAGAAGGGATCTTCCAGCTGGAAGAAGGCACCTTCCAGCTGGAAGAAGGGACCTTCCAGCTGGAAGAAGGGATCTTCCAGCTAAAAGAAGGCACCTTCCAGCTGGAAGAAGGCACCTTCCAGCTGGAAGAAGGGATCTTCCAGCTGGAAGACGGGATCTTCCAGCTGGAAGAAGGCACCTTCCAGCTGGAAGAAGGCACCTTCCAGCTGGAAGAAGGGATCTTCCAGCTGGAAGAAGGCACCTTCCAGCTGGAAGAAGGGACCTTCCAGCTGGAAGAAGGGATCTTCCAGCTGGAAGAAGGCACCTTCCAGCTGGAAGAAGGCACCTTCCAGCTGGAAGAAGGGATCTTCCAGCTGGAAGAAGGCACCTTCCAGCTGGAAGAAGGGATCTTCCAGCTGGAAGAAGGCACCTTCCAGCTGGAAGAAGGCACCTTCCAGCTGGAAGAAGGGATCTTCCAGCTGGAAGAAGGCACCTTCCAGCTGGAAGAAGGGATCTTCCAGCTGGAAGAAGGCACCTTCCAGCTGGAAGAAGGCACCTTCCAGCTGGAAGAAGGGACCTTCCAGCTGGAAGAAGGGATCTTCCAGCTGGAAGAAGGGATCTTCCAGCTGGAAGAAGGCACCTTCCAGCTGGAAGAAGGCACCTTCCAGCTGGAAGAAGGGATCTTCCAGCTGGAAGAAGGCACCTTCCAGCTGGAAGAAGGGACCTTCCAGCTGGAAGAAGAGTTCTTCCAGCTGGAAGAAGGCACCTTCCAGCTGGAAGAAGGGATCTTCCAGCTGGAAGAAGGCACCTTCCAGCTGGAAGAAGGGATCTTCCAGCTGGAAGAAGGCACCTTCCAGCTGGAAGAAGGGACCTTCCAGCTGGAAGAAGGCACCTTCCAGCTGGAAGAAGGCACCTTCCAGCTGGAAGAAGGGATCTTCCAGCTGGAAGAAGGCACCTTCCAGCTGGAAGAAGGGATCTTCCAGCTGGAAGAAGGCACCTTCCAGCTGGAAGAAGGGATCTTCCAGCTGGAAGAAGGGATCTTCCAGCTGGAAGAAGGGATCTTCCAGCTGGAAGAAGGCACCTTCCAGCTGGAAGAAGGCACCTTCCAGCTGGAAGAAGGCACCTTCCAGCTGGAAGAAGGGATCTTCCAGCTGGAAGAAGGCACCTTCCAGCTGGAAGAAGGGACCTTCCAGCTGGAAGAAGGGACCTTCCAGCTGGAAGAAGGGATCTTCCAGCTGGAAGAAGGGATCTTCCAGCTGGAAGAAGGCACCTTCCAGCTGGAAGAAGGCACCTTCCAGCTGGAAGAAGGGATCTTCCAGCTGGAAGAAGGCACCTTCCAGCTGGAAGAAGGCACCTTCCAGCTGGAAGAAGGGATCTTCCAGCTGGAAGAAGGCACCTTCCAGCTGGAAGAAGGGATCTTCCAGCTGGAAGAAGGGATCTTCCAGCTGGAAGAAGGCACCTTCCAGCTGGAAGAAGGGACCTTCCAGCTGGAAGAAGGGACCTTCCAGCTGGAAGAAGGGATCTTCCAGCTGGAAGAAGGCACCTTCCAGCTGGAAGAAGGCACCTTCCAGCTGGAAGAAGGCACCTTCCAGCTGGAAGAAGGCACCTTCCAGCTGGAAGAAGGGATCTTCCAGCTGGAAGAAGGCACCTTCCAGCTGGAAGAAGGCACCTTCCAGCTGGAAGAAGGGATCTTCCAGCTGGAAGAAGGCACCTTCCAGCTGGAAGAAGGGATCTTCCAGCTGGAAGAAGGCACCTTCCAGCTGGAAGAAGGCACCTTCCAGCTGGAAGAAGGGACCTTCCAGCTGGAAGAAGGGACCTTCCAGCTGGAAGAAGGGATCTTCCAGCTGGAAGAAGGGATCTTCCAGCTGGAAGAAGGCACCTTCCAGCTGGAAGAAGGCACCTTCCAGCTGGAAGAAGGGATCTTCCAGCTGGAAGAAGGCACCTTCCAGCTGGAAGAAGGGACCTTCCAGCTGGAAGAAGGGATCTTCCAGCTGGAAGAAGGCACCTTCCAGCTGGAAGAAGGGATCTTCCAGCTGGAAGAAGGCACCTTCCAGCTGGAAGAAGGGATCTTCCAGCTGGAAGAAGGCACCTTCCAGCTGGAAGAAGGGATCTTCCAGCTGGAAGAAGGCACCTTCCAGCTGGAAGAAGGCACCTTCCAGCTGGAAGAAGGGACCTTCCAGCTGGAAGAAGGGATCTTCCAGCTGGAAGAAGGGATCTTCCAGCTGGAAGAAGGCACCTTCCAGCTGGAAGAAGGCACCTTCCAGCTGGAAGAAGGGATCTTCCAGCTGGAAGAAGGCACCTTCCAGCTGGAAGAAGGGACCTTCCAGCTGGAAGAAGAGTTCTTCCAGCTGGAAGAAGGCACCTTCCAGCTGGAAGAAGGGATCTTCCAGCTGGAAGAAGGCACCTTCCAGCTGGAAGAAGGGATCTTCCAGCTGGAAGAAGGCACCTTCCAGCTGGAAGAAGGGACCTTCCAGCTGGAAGAAGGCACCTTCCAGCTGGAAGAAGGCACCTTCCAGCTGGAAGAAGGGATCTTCCAGCTGGAAGAAGGCACCTTCCAGCTGGAAGAAGGGATCTTCCAGCTGGAAGAAGGCACCTTCCAGCTGGAAGAAGGGATCTTCCAGCTGGAAGAAGGGATCTTCCAGCTGGAAGAAGGGATCTTCCAGCTGGAAGAAGGCACCTTCCAGCTGGAAGAAGGCACCTTCCAGCTGGAAGAAGGCACCTTCCAGCTGGAAGAAGGGATCTTCCAGCTGGAAGAAGGCACCTTCCAGCTGGAAGAAGGGACCTTCCAGCTGGAAGAAGGGACCTTCCAGCTGGAAGAAGGGATCTTCCAGCTGGAAGAAGGCACCTTCCAGCTGGAAGAAGGGACCTTCCAGCTGGAAGAAGGGATCTTCCAGCTGGAAGAAGGCACCTTCCAGCTGGAAGAAGGCACCTTCCAGCTGGAAGAAGGCACCTTCCAGCTGGAAGAAGGCACCTTCCAGCTGGAAGAAGGCACCTTCCAGCTGGAAGAAGGGATCTTCCAGCTGGAAGAAGGCACCTTCCAGCTGGAAGAAGGGACCTTCCAGCTGGAAGAAGGGACCTTCCAGCTGGAAGAAGGGATCTTCCAGCTGGAAGAAGGCACCTTCCAGCTGGAAGAAGGCACCTTCCAGCTGGAAGAAGGCACCTTCCAGCTGGAAGAAGGGATCTTCCAGCTGGAAGAAGGGATCTTCCAGCTGGAAGAAGGCACCTTCCAGCTGGAAGAAGGCACCTTCCAGCTGGAAGAAGGGATCTTCCAGCTGGAAGAAGGCACCTTCCAGCTGGAAGAAGGGATCTTCCAGCTGGAAGAAGGCACCTTCCAGCTGGAAGAAGGCACCTTCCAGCTGGAAGAAGGGACCTTCCAGCTGGAAGAAGGGACCTTCCAGCTGGAAGAAGGGATCTTCCAGCTGGAAGAAGGGATCTTCCAGCTGGAAGAAGGCACCTTCCAGCTGGAAGAACGGATCTTCCAGCTGGAAGACGGGATCTTCCAGCTGGAAGAAGGGATCTTCCAGCTAAAAGAAGGCACCTTCCAGCTGGAAGAAGGGATCTTCCAGCTGGAAGAAGGCACCTTCCAGCTGGAAGAAGGGATCTTCCAGCTGGAAGAAGGCACCTTCCAGCTGGAAGAAGGCACCTTCCAGCTGGAAGAAGGGATCTTCCAGCTGGAAGACGGGATCTTCCAGCTAAAAGAAGGCACCTTCCAGCTGGAAGAAGGGACCTTCCAGCTGGAAGAAGGGATCTTCCAGCTGGAAGAAGGCACCTTCCAGCTGGAAGAAGGCACCTTCCAGCTGGAAGAAGGGACCTTCCAGCTGGAAGAAGGGATCTTCCAGCTGGAAGAAGGGATCTTCCAGCTGGAAGAAGGGATCTTCCAGCTGGAAGAAGGCACCTTCCAGCTGGAAGAAGGCACCTTCCAGCTGGAAGAAGGGATCTTCCAGCTGGAAGAAGGCACCTTCCAGCTGGAAGAAGGCACCTTCCAGCTGGAAGAAGGGATCTTCCAGCTGGAAGAAGGCACCTTCCAGCTGGAAGAAGGGATCTTCCAGCTGGAAGAAGGCACCTTCCAGCTGGAAGAAGGCACCTTCCAGCTGGAAGAAGGCACCTTCCAGCTGGAAGAAGGCACCTTCCAGCTGGAAGAAGGCACCTTCCAGCTGGAAGAAGGGATCTTCCAGCTGGAAGAAGGCACCTTCCAGCTGGAAGAAGGCACCTTCCAGCTGGAAGAAGGCACCTTCCAGCTGGAAGAAGGCACCTTCCAGCTGGAAGAAGGCACCTTCCAGCTGGAAGAAGGGATCTTCCAGCTGGAAGAAGGCACCTTCCAGCTGGAAGAAGGCACCTTCCAGCTGGAAGAAGGCACCTTCCAGCTGGAAGAAGGGATCTTCCAGCTGGAAGAAGGCACCTTCCAGCTGGAAGAAGGCACCTTCCAGCTGGAAGAAGGGACCTTCCAGCTGGAAGAGGGGACCTTCCAGCTGGAAGAGGGGACCTTCCAGCTGGAAGAAGGCACCTTCCAGCTGGAAGAAGGGATCTTCCAGCTGGAAGAAGGCACCTTCCAGCTGGAAGAAGGCACCTTCCAGCTGGAAGAAGGGATCTTCCAGCTGGAAGAAGGCACCTTCCAGCTGGAAGAAGGGATCTTCCAGCTGGAAGAAGGCACCTTCCAGCTGGAAGAAGGCACCTTCCAGCTGGAAGAAGGGACCTTCCAGCTGGAAGAAGGGATCTTCCAGCTGGAAGAAGGGATCTTCCAGCTGGAAGAAGGCACCTTCCAGCTGGAAGAAGGCACCTTCCAGCTGGAAGAAGGGATCTTCCAGCTGGAAGAAGGCACCTTCCAGCTGGAAGAAGGGACCTTCCAGCTGGAAGAAGGGATCTTCCAGCTGGAAGAAGGGATCTTCCAGCTGGAAGAAGGCACCTTCCAGCTGGAAGAAGGCACCTTCCAGCTGGAAGAAGGGATCTTCCAGCTGGAAGAAGGCACCTTCCAGCTGGAAGAAGGGATCTTCCAGCTGGAAGAAGGCACCTTCCAGCTGGAAGAAGGGATCTTCCAGCTGGAAGACGGGATCTTCCAGCTGGAAGAAGGGATCTTCCAGCTAAAAGAAGGCACCTTCCAGCTGGAAGAAGGGATCTTCCAGCTGGAAGAAGGGATCTTCCAGCTGGAAGAAGGCACCTTCCAGCTGGAAGAAGGGACCTTCCAGCTGGAAGAAGGCACCTTCCAGCTGGAAGAAGGCACCTTCCAGCTGGAAGAAGGGACCTTCCAGCTGGAAGAAGGGATCTTCCAGCTGGAAGAAGGGATCTTCCAGCTGGAAGAAGGCACCTTCCAGCTGGAAGAAGGCACCTTCCAGCTGGAAGAAGGGATCTTCCAGCTGGAAGAAGGCACCTTCCAGCTGGAAGAAGGCACCTTCCAGATGGAAGAAGGGATCTTCCAGCTGGAAGAAGGCACCTTCCAGCTGGAAGAAGGGATCTTCCAGCTGGAAGAAGGCACCTTCCAGCTGGAAGAAGGGATCTTCCAGCTGGAAGAAGGCACCTTCCAGCTGGAAGAAGGGACCTTCCAGCTGGAAGAAGGGATCTTCCAGCTGGAAGAAGGCACCTTCCAGCTGGAAGAAGGGATCTTCCAGCTGGAAGACGGTACCTTCCAGCTGGAAGAGGGGACCTTCCAGCTGGAAGAGGGGACCTTCCAGCTGGAAGACGGTACCTTCCAGCTGGAAGACGGTACCTTCCAGCTGGAAGAAGGGATCTTCCAGCTGGAAGAAGGGATCTTCCAGCTGGAAGAAGGCACCTTCCAGCTGGAAGAAGGGATCTTCCAGCTGGAAGACGGTACCTTCCAGCTGGAAGACGGTACCTTCCAGCTGGAAGACGGTACCTTCCAGCTGGAAGAAGGGATCTTCCAGCTGGAAGAAGGCACCTTCCAGCTGGAAGAAGGGATCTTCCAGCTGGAAGACGGGATCTTCCAGCTGGAAGAAGGCACCTTCCAGCTGGAAGAAGGCACCTTCCAGCTGGAAGAAGGGATCTTCCAGCTGGAAGAAGGCACCTTCCAGCTGGAAGAAGGGACCTTCCAGCTGGAAGAAGGGATCTTCCAGCTGGAAGAAGGCACCTTCCAGCTGGAAGAAGGCACCTTCCAGCTGGAAGAAGGGATCTTCCAGCTGGAAGAAGGCACCTTCCAGCTGGAAGAAGGCACCTTCCAGCTGGAAGAAGGGATCTTCCAGCTGGAAGAAGGCACCTTCCAGCTGGAAGAAGGGATCTTCCAGCTGGAAGAAGGCACCTTCCAGCTGGAAGAAGGGACCTTCCAGCTGGAAGAAGGGATCTTCCAGCTGGAAGAAGGGATCTTCCAGCTGGAAGAAGGCACCTTCCAGCTGGAAGAAGGCACCTTCCAGCTGGAAGAAGGGATCTTCCAGCTGGAAGAAGGCACCTTCTAGCTGGAAGAAGGCACCTTCCAGCTGGAAGAAGGGATCTTCCAGCTGGAAGAAGGCACCTTCCAGCTGGAAGAACGGATCTTCCAGCTGGAAGACGGGATCTTCCAGCTGGAAGAAGGGATCTTCCAGCTAAAAGAAGGCACCTTCCAGCTGGAAGAAGGGATCTTCCAGCTGGAAGAAGGCACCTTCCAGCTGGAAGAAGGGATCTTCCAGCTGGAAGAAGGCACCTTCCAGCTGGAAGAAGGCACCTTCCAGCTGGAAGAAGGGATCTTCCAGCTGGAAGACGGGATCTTCCAGCTAAAAGAAGGCACCTTCCAGCTGGAAGAAGGGACCTTCCAGCTGGAAGAAGGGATCTTCCAGCTGGAAGAAGGCACCTTCCAGCTGGAAGAAGGCACCTTCCAGCTGGAAGAAGGGACCTTCCAGCTGGAAGAAGGGATCTTCCAGCTGGAAGAAGGGATCTTCCAGCTGGAAGAAGGGATCTTCCAGCTGGAAGAAGGCACCTTCCAGCTGGAAGAAGGGACCTTCCAGCTGGAAGAAGGGACCTTCCAGCTGGAAGAAGGGATCTTCCAGCTGGAAGAAGGCACCTTCCAGCTGGAAGAAGGGACCTTCCAGCTGGAAGAAGGGATCTTCCAGCTGGAAGAAGGCACCTTCCAGCTGGAAGAAGGCACCTTCCAGCTGGAAGAAGGCACCTTCCAGCTGGAAGAAGGCACCTTCCAGCTGGAAGAAGGGATCTTCCAGCTGGAAGAAGGCACCTTCCAGCTGGAAGAAGGGACCTTCCAGCTGGAAGAAGGCACCTTCCAGCTGGAAGAAGGGATCTTCCAGCTGGAAGAAGGCACCTTCCAGCTGGAAGAAGGGACCTTCCAGCTGGAAGAAGGGACCTTCCAGCTGGAAGAAGGGATCTTCCAGCTGGAAGAAGGGACCTTCCAGCTGGAAGAAGGGATCTTCCAGCTGGAAGAAGGCACCTTCCAGCTGGAAGAAGGGACCTTCCAGCTGGAAGAAGGGACCTTCCAGCTGGAAGAAGGCACCTTCCAGCTGGAAGAAGGCACCTTCCAGCTGGAAGAAGGCACCTTCCAGCTGGAAGAAGGGATCTTCCAGCTGGAAGAAGGCACCTTCCAGCTGGAAGAAGGCACCTTCCAGCTGGAAGAAGGCACCTTCCAGCTGGAAGAAGGCACCTTCCAGCTGGAAGAAGGCACCTTCCAGCTGGAAGAAGGGATCTTCCAGCTGGAAGAAGGCACCTTCCAGCTGGAAGAAGGGACCTTCCAGCTGGAAGAAGGCACCTTCCAGCTGGAAGAAGGGATCTTCCAGCTGGAAGAAGGCACCTTCCAGCTGGAAGAAGGGACCTTCCAGCTGGAAGAAGGGACCTTCCAGCTGGAAGAAGGGATCTTCCAGCTGGAAGAAGGCACCTTCCAGCTGGAAGAAGGGACCTTCCAGCTGGAAGAAGGGACCTTCCAGCTGGAAGAAGGGATCTTCCAGCTGGAAGAAGGCACCTTCCAGCTGGAAGAAGGGACCTTCCAGCTGGAAGAAGGGATCTTCCAGCTGGAAGAAGGCACCTTCCAGCTGGAAGAAGGCACCTTCCAGCTGGAAGAAGGCACCTTCCAGCTGGAAGAAGGCACCTTCCAGCTGGAAGAAGGGATCTTCCAGCTGGAAGAAGGCACCTTCCAGCTGGAAGAAGGGACCTTCCAGCTGGAAGAAGGCACCTTCCAGCTGGAAGAAGGGATCTTCCAGCTGGAAGAAGGCACCTTCCAGCTGGAAGAAGGGACCTTCCAGCTGGAAGAAGGGACCTTCCAGCTGGAAGAAGGGATCTTCCAGCTGGAAGAAGGGACCTTCCAGCTGGAAGAAGGGATCTTCCAGCTGGAAGAAGGCACCTTCCAGCTGGAAGAAGGGACCTTCCAGCTGGAAGAAGGGACCTTCCAGCTGGAAGAAGGGATCTTCCAGCTGGAAGAAGGCACCTTCCAGCTGGAAGAAGGGACCTTCCAGCTGGAAGAAGGGATCTTCCAGCTGGAAGAAGGCACCTTCCAGCTGGAAGAAGGCACCTTCCAGCTGGAAGAAGGCACCTTCCAGCTGGAAGAAGGCACCTTCCAGCTGGAAGAAGGCACCTTCCAGCTGGAAGAAGGGATCTTCCAGCTGGAAGAAGGCACCTTCCAGCTGGAAGAAGGGACCTTCCAGCTGGAAGAAGGGACCTTCCAGCTGGAAGAAGGGATCTTCCAGCTGGAAGAAGGCACCTTCCAGCTGGAAGAAGGCACCTTCCAGCTGGAAGAAGGCACCTTCCAGCTGGAAGAAGGGATCTTCCAGCTGGAAGAAGGCACCTTCCAGCTGGAAGAAGGGACCTTCCAGCTGGAAGAAGGGACCTTCCAGCTGGAAGAAGGGATCTTCCAGCTGGAAGAAGGCACCTTCCAGCTGGAAGAAGGGACCTTCCAGCTGGAAGAAGGGATCTTCCAGCTGGAAGAAGGCACCTTCCAGCTGGAAGAAGGCACCTTCCAGCTGGAAGAAGGCACCTTCCAGCTGGAAGAAGGCACCTTCCAGCTGGAAGAAGGCACCTTCCAGCTGGAAGAAGGGATCTTCCAGCTGGAAGAAGGCACCTTCCAGCTGGAAGAAGGGACCTTCCAGCTGGAAGAAGGGACCTTCCAGCTGGAAGAAGGGATCTTCCAGCTGGAAGAAGGCACCTTCCAGCTGGAAGAAGGGACCTTCCAGCTGGAAGAAGGGATCTTCCAGCTGGAAGAAGGCACCTTCCAGCTGGAAGAAGGCACCTTCCAGCTGGAAGAAGGCACCTTCCAGCTGGAAGAAGGCACCTTCCAGCTGGAAGAAGGGATCTTCCAGCTGGAAGAAGGCACCTTCCAGCTGGAAGAAGGCACCTTCCAGCTGGAAGAAGGGATCTTCCAGCTGGAAGAAGGCACCTTCCAGCTGGAAGAAGGGATCTTCCAGCTGGAAGAAGGCACCTTCCAGCTGGAAGAAGGCACCTTCCAGCTGGAAGAAGGGACCTTCCAGCTGGAAGAAGGCACCTTCTAGCTGGAAGAAGGCACCTTCCAGCTGGAAGAAGGGATCTTCCAGCTGAAAGAAGGCACCTTCCAGCTGGAAGAACGGATCTTCCAGCTGGAAGACGGGATCTTCCAGCTGGAAGAAGGGATCTTCCAGCTAAAAGAAGGCACCTTCCAGCTGGAAGAAGGGATCTTCCAGCTGGAAGAAGGCACCTTCCAGCTGGAAGAAGGGATCTTCCAGCTGGAAGAAGGCACCTTCCAGCTGGAAGAAGGCACCTTCCAGCTGGAAGAAGGGATCTTCCAGCTGGAAGACGGGATCTTCCAGCTAAAAGAAGGCACCTTCCAGCTGGAAGAAGGGACCTTCCAGCTGGAAGAAGGGATCTTCCAGCTGGAAGAAGGCACCTTCCAGCTGGAAGAAGGCACCTTCCAGCTGGAAGAAGGGACCTTCCAGCTGGAAGAAGGGATCTTCCAGCTGGAAGAAGGGATCTTCCAGCTGGAAGAAGGGATCTTCCAGCTGGAAGAAGGCACCTTCCAGCTGGAAGAAGGCACCTTCCAGCTGGAAGAAGGGATCTTCCAGCTGGAAGAAGGCACCTTCCAGCTGGAAGAAGGCACCTTCCAGCTGGAAGAAGGGATCTTCCAGCTGGAAGAAGGCACCTTCCAGCTGGAAGAAGGGATCTTCCAGCTGGAAGAAGGCACCTTCCAGCTGGAAGAAGGCACCTTCCAGCTGGAAGAAGGCACCTTCCAGCTGGAAGAAGGCACCTTCCAGCTGGAAGAAGGCACCTTCCAGCTGGAAGAAGGGATCTTCCAGCTGGAAGAAGGCACCTTCCAGCTGGAAGAAGGCACCTTCCAGCTGGAAGAAGGCACCTTCCAGCTGGAAGAAGGCACCTTCCAGCTGGAAGAAGGCACCTTCCAGCTGGAAGAAGGGATCTTCCAGCTGGAAGAAGGCACCTTCCAGCTGGAAGAAGGCACCTTCCAGCTGGAAGAAGGCACCTTCCAGCTGGAAGAAGGGATCTTCCAGCTGGAAGAAGGCACCTTCCAGCTGGAAGAAGGCACCTTCCAGCTGGAAGAAGGGACCTTCCAGCTGGAAGAGGGGACCTTCCAGCTGGAAGAGGGGACCTTCCAGCTGGAAGAAGGCACCTTCCAGCTGGAAGAAGGGATCTTCCAGCTGGAAGAAGGCACCTTCCAGCTGGAAGAAGGCACCTTCCAGCTGGAAGAAGGGATCTTCCAGCTGGAAGAAGGCACCTTCCAGCTGGAAGAAGGCACCTTCCAGCTGGAAGAAGGCACCTTCCAGCTGGAAGAAGGCACCTTCCAGCTGGAAGAAGGGACCTTCCAGCTGGAAGAAGGGATCTTCCAGCTGGAAGAAGGGATCTTCCAGCTGGAAGAAGGCACCTTCCAGCTGGAAGAAGGCACCTTCCAGCTGGAAGAAGGGATCTTCCAGCTGGAAGAAGGCACCTTCCAGCTGGAAGAAGGGACCTTCCAGCTGGAAGAAGGGATCTTCCAGCTGGAAGAAGGGATCTTCCAGCTGGAAGAAGGCACCTTCCAGCTGGAAGAAGGCACCTTCCAGCTGGAAGAAGGGATCTTCCAGCTGGAAGAAGGCACCTTCCAGCTGGAAGAAGGGATCTTCCAGCTGGAAGAAGGCACCTTCCAGCTGGAAGAAGGGATCTTCCAGCTGGAAGACGGGATCTTCCAGCTGGAAGAAGGGATCTTCCAGCTAAAAGAAGGCACCTTCCAGCTGGAAGAAGGGATCTTCCAGCTGGAAGAAGGGATCTTCCAGCTGGAAGAAGGCACCTTCCAGCTGGAAGAAGGGACCTTCCAGCTGGAAGAAGGCACCTTCCAGCTGGAAGAAGGCACCTTCCAGCTGGAAGAAGGGACCTTCCAGCTGGAAGAAGGGATCTTCCAGCTGGAAGAAGGGATCTTCCAGCTGGAAGAAGGCACCTTCCAGCTGGAAGAAGGCACCTTCCAGCTGGAAGAAGGGATCTTCCAGCTGGAAGAAGGCACCTTCCAGCTGGAAGAAGGCACCTTCCAGATGGAAGAAGGGATCTTCCAGCTGGAAGAAGGCACCTTCCAGCTGGAAGAAGGGATCTTCCAGCTGGAAGAAGGCACCTTCCAGCTGGAAGAAGGGATCTTCCAGCTGGAAGAAGGCACCTTCCAGCTGGAAGAAGGGACCTTCCAGCTGGAAGAAGGGATCTTCCAGCTGGAAGAAGGCACCTTCCAGCTGGAAGAAGGGATCTTCCAGCTGGAAGACGGTACCTTCCAGCTGGAAGAGGGGACCTTCCAGCTGGAAGAGGGGACCTTCCAGCTGGAAGACGGTACCTTCCAGCTGGAAGACGGTACCTTCCAGCTGGAAGAAGGGATCTTCCAGCTGGAAGAAGGGATCTTCCAGCTGGAAGAAGGCACCTTCCAGCTGGAAGAAGGGATCTTCCAGCTGGAAGACGGTACCTTCCAGCTGGAAGACGGTACCTTCCAGCTGGAAGACGGTACCTTCCAGCTGGAAGAAGGGATCTTCCAGCTGGAAGAAGGCACCTTCCAGCTGGAAGAAGGGATCTTCCAGCTGGAAGACGGGATCTTCCAGCTGGAAGAAGGCACCTTCCAGCTGGAAGAAGGCACCTTCCAGCTGGAAGAAGGGATCTTCCAGCTGGAAGAAGGCACCTTCCAGCTGGAAGAAGGGACCTTCCAGCTGGAAGAAGGGATCTTCCAGCTGGAAGAAGGCACCTTCCAGCTGGAAGAAGGCACCTTCCAGCTGGAAGAAGGGATCTTCCAGCTGGAAGAAGGCACCTTCCAGCTGGAAGAAGGCACCTTCCAGCTGGAAGAAGGGATCTTCCAGCTGGAAGAAGGCACCTTCCAGCTGGAAGAAGGGATCTTCCAGCTGGAAGAAGGCACCTTCCAGCTGGAAGAAGGGACCTTCCAGCTGGAAGAAGGGATCTTCCAGCTGGAAGAAGGGATCTTCCAGCTGGAAGAAGGCACCTTCCAGCTGGAAGAAGGCACCTTCCAGCTGGAAGAAGGGATCTTCCAGCTGGAAGAAGGCACCTTCTAGCTGGAAGAAGGCACCTTCCAGCTGGAAGAAGGGATCTTCCAGCTGGAAGAAGGCACCTTCCAGCTGGAAGAACGGATCTTCCAGCTGGAAGACGGGATCTTCCAGCTGGAAGAAGGGATCTTCCAGCTAAAAGAAGGCACCTTCCAGCTGGAAGAAGGGATCTTCCAGCTGGAAGAAGGCACCTTCCAGCTGGAAGAAGGGATCTTCCAGCTGGAAGAAGGCACCTTCCAGCTGGAAGAAGGCACCTTCCAGCTGGAAGAAGGGATCTTCCAGCTGGAAGACGGGATCTTCCAGCTAAAAGAAGGCACCTTCCAGCTGGAAGAAGGGACCTTCCAGCTGGAAGAAGGGATCTTCCAGCTGGAAGAAGGCACCTTCCAGCTGGAAGAAGGCACCTTCCAGCTGGAAGAAGGGACCTTCCAGCTGGAAGAAGGGATCTTCCAGCTGGAAGAAGGGATCTTCCAGCTGGAAGAAGGGATCTTCCAGCTGGAAGAAGGCACCTTCCAGCTGGAAGAAGGCACCTTCCAGCTGGAAGAAGGGATCTTCCAGCTGGAAGAAGGCACCTTCCAGCTGGAAGAAGGCACCTTCCAGCTGGAAGAAGGGATCTTCCAGCTGGAAGAAGGCACCTTCCAGCTGGAAGAAGGGATCTTCCAGCTGGAAGAAGGCACCTTCCAGCTGGAAGAAGGCACCTTCCAGCTGGAAGAAGGCACCTTCCAGCTGGAAGAAGGCACCTTCCAGCTGGAAGAAGGCACCTTCCAGCTGGAAGAAGGGATCTTCCAGCTGGAAGAAGGCACCTTCCAGCTGGAAGAAGGCACCTTCCAGCTGGAAGAAGGCACCTTCCAGCTGGAAGAAGGCACCTTCCAGCTGGAAGAAGGCACCTTCCAGCTGGAAGAAGGGATCTTCCAGCTGGAAGAAGGCACCTTCCAGCTGGAAGAAGGCACCTTCCAGCTGGAAGAAGGCACCTTCCAGCTGGAAGAAGGGATCTTCCAGCTGGAAGAAGGCACCTTCCAGCTGGAAGAAGGCACCTTCCAGCTGGAAGAAGGGACCTTCCAGCTGGAAGAGGGGACCTTCCAGCTGGAAGAGGGGACCTTCCAGCTGGAAGAAGGCACCTTCCAGCTGGAAGAAGGGATCTTCCAGCTGGAAGAAGGCACCTTCCAGCTGGAAGAAGGCACCTTCCAGCTGGAAGAAGGGATCTTCCAGCTGGAAGAAGGCACCTTCCAGCTGGAAGAAGGGATCTTCCAGCTGGAAGAAGGCACCTTCCAGCTGGAAGAAGGCACCTTCCAGCTGGAAGAAGGGACCTTCCAGCTGGAAGAAGGGATCTTCCAGCTGGAAGAAGGGATCTTCCAGCTGGAAGAAGGCACCTTCCAGCTGGAAGAAGGCACCTTCCAGCTGGAAGAAGGGATCTTCCAGCTGGAAGAAGGCACCTTCCAGCTGGAAGAAGGGACCTTCCAGCTGGAAGAAGGGATCTTCCAGCTGGAAGAAGGGATCTTCCAGCTGGAAGAAGGCACCTTCCAGCTGGAAGAAGGCACCTTCCAGCTGGAAGAAGGGATCTTCCAGCTGGAAGAAGGCACCTTCCAGCTGGAAGAAGGCACCTTCCAGCTGGAAGAAGGGACCTTCCAGCTGGAAGAAGGGATCTTCCAGCTGGAAGAAGGCACCTTCCAGCTGGAAGAAGGCACCTTCCAGCTGGAAGAAGGCACCTTCCAGCTGGAAGAAGGGATCTTCCAGCTGGAAGAAGGCACCTTCCAGCTGGAAGAAGGGATCTTCCAGCTGGAAGAAGGCACCTTCCAGCTGGAAGAAGGGATCTTCCAGCTGGAAGACGGGATCTTCCAGCTGGAAGAAGGGATCTTCCAGCTAAAAGAAGGCACCTTCCAGCTGGAAGAAGGGATCTTCCAGCTGGAAGAAGGGATCTTCCAGCTGGAAGAAGGCACCTTCCAGCTGGAAGAAGGGACCTTCCAGCTGGAAGAAGGCACCTTCCAGCTGGAAGAAGGCACCTTCCAGCTGGAAGAAGGGACCTTCCAGCTGGAAGAAGGGATCTTCCAGCTGGAAGAAGGGATCTTCCAGCTGGAAGAAGGCACCTTCCAGCTGGAAGAAGGCACCTTCCAGCTGGAAGAAGGGATCTTCCAGCTGGAAGAAGGCACCTTCCAGCTGGAAGAAGGCACCTTCCAGATGGAAGAAGGGATCTTCCAGCTGGAAGAAGGCACCTTCCAGCTGGAAGAAGGGATCTTCCAGCTGGAAGAAGGCACCTTCCAGCTGGAAGAAGGGATCTTCCAGCTGGAAGAAGGCACCTTCCAGCTGGAAGAAGGGACCTTCCAGCTGGAAGAAGGGATCTTCCAGCTGGAAGAAGGCACCTTCCAGCTGGAAGAAGGGATCTTCCAGCTGG
Source organism: Caenorhabditis macrosperma (assembly GCA_963932285.1). Taxonomy (NCBI): domain Eukaryota; kingdom Metazoa; phylum Nematoda; class Chromadorea; order Rhabditida; family Rhabditidae; genus Caenorhabditis; species Caenorhabditis macrosperma. Next base: position 5,962,183 of record OZ010620.1, read on the forward strand.
AAGAAGGGATCTTCCAGCTGGAAGAAGGGATCTTCCAGCTGGAAGAAGGCACCTTCCAGCTGGAAGAAGGGATCTTCCAGCTGGAAGACGGTACCTTCCAGCTGGAAGAGGGGACCTTCCAGCTGGAAGACGGTACCTTCCAGCTGGAAGAGGGGACCTTCCAGCTGGAAGAAGGGATCTTCCAGCTGGAAGAAGGCACCTTCCAGCTGGAAGAAGGGATCTTCCAGCTGGAAGAAGGGATCTTCCAGCTGGAAGAAGGGATCTTCCAGCTGGAAGAAGGCACCTTCCAGCTGGAAGAAGGGATCTTCCAGCTGGAAGACGGTACCTTCCAGCTGGAAGAGGGGACCTTCCAGCTGGAAGAGGGGACCTTCCAGCTGGAAGACGGTACCTTCCAGCTGGAAGACGGTACCTTCCAGCTGGAAGAAGGGATCTTCCAGCTGGAAGAAGGGATCTTCCAGCTGGAAGAAGGCACCTTCCAGCTGGAAGAAGGGATCTTCCAGCTGGAAGACGGTACCTTCCAGCTGGAAGACGGTACCTTCCAGCTGGAAGACGGTACCTTCCAGCTGGAAGAAGGGATCTTCCAGCTGGAAGAAGGGATCTTCCAGCTGGAAGAAGGCACCTTCCAGCTGGAAGAAGGGATCTTCCAGCTGGAAGACGGTACCTTCCAGCTGGAAGAGGGGACCTTCCAGCTGGAAGACGGTACCTTCCAGCTGGAAGACGGTACCTTCCAGCTGGAAGAGGGGACCTTCCAGCTGGAAGAGGGGACCTTCCAGCTGGAAGAGGGGACCTTCCAGCTGGAAGACGGTACCTTCCAGCTGGAAGAGGGGACCTTCCAGCTGGAAGAGGGGACCTTCCAGCTGGAAGACGGTACCTTCCAGCTGGAAGACGGTACCTTCCAGCTGGAAGAGGGGACCTTCCAGCTGGAAGACGGTACCTTCCAGTTGGAAGACGGTACCTTCCAGCTGGAAGAGGGGACCTTCCAGCTGGAAGACGGTACCTTCCAGCTGGAAGACGGTACCTTCCAGCTGGAAGACGGTACCTTCCAGCTGGAAGACGGTACCTTCCAGCTGGAAGACGGTACCTTCCAGCTGGAAGACGGTACCTTCCAGCTGGAAGAGGGGACCTTCCAGCTGGAAGACGGTACCTTCCAGCTGGAAGAGGGGACCTTCCAGCTGGAAGACGGTACCTTCCAGCTGGAAGACGGTACCTTCCAGCTGGAAGACGGTACCTTCCAGCTGGAAGACGGTACCTTCCAGCTGGAAGACGGTACCTTCCAGCTGGAAGAGGGGACCTTCCAGCTGGAAGACGGTACCTTCCAGCTGGAAGAGGGGACCTTCCAGCTGGAAGACGGTACCTTCCAGCTGGAAGACGGTACCTTCCAGCTGGAAGAGGGGACCTTCCAGCTGGAAGACGGTACCTTCCAGCTGGAAGAGGGGACCTTCCAGCTGGAAGACGGTACCTTCCAGCTGGAAGACGGTACCTTCCAGCTGGAAGACGGTACCTTCCAGCTGGAAGAAGGGATCTTCCAGCTGGAAGAAGGGATCTTCCAGCTGGAAGAAGGGATCTTCCAGCTGGAAGAAGGCACCTTCCAGCTGGAAGAAGGGACCTTCCAGCTGGAAGAAGGCACCTTCCAGCTGGAAGAAGGCACCTTCCAGCTGGAAGACGGTACCTTCCAGCTGGAAGACGGTACCTTCCAGCTGGAAGACGGTACCTTCCAGCTGGAAGAGGGGACCTTCCAGCTGGAAGAGGGGACCTTCCAGCTGGAAGAGGGGACCTTCCAGCTGGAAGACGGTACCTTCCAGCTGGAAGACGGTACCTTCCAGCTGGAAGACGGTACCTTCCAGCTGGAAGACGGTACCTTCCAGCTGGAAGACGGTACCTTCCAGCTGGAAGACGGTACCTTCCAGCTGGAAGACGGTACCTTCCAGCTGGAAGAAGGCACCTTCCAGCTGGAAGAAGGGATCTTCCAGCTGGAAGAAGGCACCTTCCAGCTGGAAGAAGGCACCTTCCAGCTGGAAGAAGGGATCTTCCAGCTGGAAGACGGGATCTTCCAGCTAAAAGAAGGCACCTTCCAGCTGGAAGAAGGGATCTTCCAGCTGGAAGAAGGCACCTTCCAGCTGGAAGAAGGGACCTTCCAGCTGGAAGAAGGGATCTTCCAGCTGGAAGAAGGCACCTTCCAGCTGGAAGAAGGGATCTTCCAGCTGGAAGACGGTACCTTCCAGCTGGAAGAGGGGACCTTCCAGCTGGAAGAGGGGACCTTCCAGCTGGAAGACGGTACCTTCCAGCTGGAAGACGGTACCTTCCAGCTGGAAGAGGGGACCTTCCAGCTGGAAGACGGTACCTTCCAGCTGGAAGAGGGGACCTTCCAGCTGGAAGACGGTACCTTCCAGCTGGAAGACGGTACCTTCCAGCTGGAAGACGGTACCTTCCAGCTGGAAGACGGTACCTTCCAGCTGGAAGACGGTACCTTCCAGCTGGAAGACGGTACCTTCCAGCTGGAAGACGGTACCTTCCAGCTGGAAGAGGGGACCTTCCAGCTGGAAGAGGGGACCTTCCAGCTGGAAGAGGGGACCTTCCAGCTGGAAGAGGGGACCTTCCAGCTGGAAGAGGGGACCTTCCAGCTGGAAGACGGTACCTTCCAGCTGGAAGACGGTACCTTCCAGCTGGAAGACGGTACCTTCCAGCTGGAAGACGGTACCTTCCAGCTGGAAGACGGTACCTTCCAGCTGGAAGAAGGCACCTTCCAGCTGGAAGAAGGGATCTTCCAGCTGGAAGAAGGCACCTTCCAGCTGGAAGAAGGCACCTTCCAGCTGGAAGAAGGGATCTTCCAGCTGGAAGACGGGATCTTCCAGCTAAAAGAAGGCACCTTCCAGCTGGAAGAAGGGATCTTCCAGCTGGAAGAAGGCACCTTCCAGCTGGAAGAAGGGACCTTCCAGCTGGAAGAAGGGATCTTCCAGCTGGAAGAAGGCACCTTCCAGCTGGAAGAAGGGATCTTCCAGCTGGAAGACGGTACCTTCCAGCTGGAAGAAGGGATCTTCCAGCTGGAAGAAGGCACCTTCCAGCTGGAAGACGGTACCTTCCAGCTGGAAGACGGTACCTTCCAGCTGGAAGAAGGGATCTTCCAGCTGGAAGAAGGGATCTTCCAGCTGGAAGAAGGCACCTTCCAGCTGGAAGAAGGGATCTTCCAGCTGGAAGACGGTACCTTCCAGCTGGAAGACGGTACCTTCCAGCTGGAAGACGGTACCTTCCAGCTGGAAGAAGGGATCTTCCAGCTGGAAGAAGGGATCTTCCAGCTGGAAGAAGGCACCTTCCAGCTGGAAGAAGGGATCTTCCAGCTGGAAGACGGTACCTTCCAGCTGGAAGAGGGGACCTTCCAGCTGGAAGACGGTACCTTCCAGCTGGAAGACGGTACCTTCCAGCTGGAAGAGGGGACCTTCCAGCTGGAAGAGGGGACCTTCCAGCTGGAAGAGGGGACCTTCCAGCTGGAAGACGGTACCTTCCAGCTGGAAGAGGGGACCTTCCAGCTGGAAGAGGGGACCTTCCAGCTGGAAGACGGTACCTTCCAGCTGGAAGACGGTACCTTCCAGCTGGAAGAGGGGACCTTCCAGCTGGAAGACGGTACCTTCCAGTTGGAAGACGGTACCTTCCAGCTGGAAGAGGGGACCTTCCAGCTGGAAGACGGTACCTTCCAGCTGGAAGACGGTACCTTCCAGCTGGAAGACGGTACCTTCCAGCTGGAAGACGGTACCTTCCAGCTGGAAGACGGTACCTTCCAGCTGGAAGACGGTACCTTCCAGCTGGAAGAGGGGACCTTCCAGCTGGAAGACGGTACCTTCCAGCTGGAAGAGGGGACCTTCCAGCTGGAAGACGGTACCTTCCAGCTGGAAGACGGTACCTTCCAGCTGGAAGACGGTACCTTCCAGCTGGAAGACGGTACCTTCCAGCTGGAAGACGGTACCTTCCAGCTGGAAGAGGGGACCTTCCAGCTGGAAGACGGTACCTTCCAGCTGGAAGAGGGGACCTTCCAGCTGGAAGAGGGGACCTTCCAGCTGGAAGAGGGGACCTTCCAGCTGGAAGAGGGGACCTTCCAGCTGGAAGACGGTACCTTCCAGCTGGAAGACGGTACCTTCCAGCTGGAAGACGGTACCTTCCAGCTGGAAGACGGTACCTTCCAGCTGGAAGACGGTACCTTCCAGCTGGAAGAAGGCACCTTCCAGCTGGAAGAAGGGATCTTCCAGCTGGAAGGTGCCTTCTTCCAGCTGGAAGACGGTACCTTCCAGCTGGAAGACGGTACCTTCCAGCTGGAAGAGGGGACCTTCCAGCTGGAAGAGGGGACCTTCCAGCTGGAAGAGGGGACCTTCCAGCTGGAAGAGGGGACCTTCCAGCTGGAAGACGGTACCTTCCAGCTGGAAGACGGTACCTTCCAGCTGGAAGACGGTACCTTCCAGCTGGAAGACGGTACCTTCCAGCTGGAAGACGGTACCTTCCAGCTGGAAGAAGGCACCTTCCAGCTGGAAGAAGGGATCTTCCAGCTGGAAGGTGCCTTCTTCCAGCTGGAAGGTGCCTTCTTCCAGCTGGAAGGTGCCTTCTTCCAGCTGGAAGGTGCCTTCTTCCAGCTGGAAGGTGCCTTCTTCCAGCTGGAAGGTCCCCTCTTCCAGCTGGAAGGTCCCCTCTTCCAGCTGGAAGGTACCGTCTTCCAGCTGGAAGGTACCGTCTTCCAGCTGGAAGGTACCGTCTTCCAGCTGGAAGGTGCCTTCTTCCAGCTGGAAGGTGCCTTCTTCCAGCTGGAAGATCCCTTCTTCCAGCTGGAAGGTCCCTTCTTCCAGCTGGAAGATCCCTTCTTCCAGCTGGAAGGTCCCTTCTTCCAGCTGGAAGAGGGGACCTTCCAGCTGGAAGACGGTACCTTCCAGCTGGAAGACGGTACCTTCCAGCTGGAAGAGGGGACCTTCCAGCTGGAAGACGGTACCTTCCAGCTGGAAGACGGTACCTTCCAGCTGGAAGAGGGGACCTTCCAGCTGGAAGACGGTACCTTCCAGCACGTTCCGTTCAAACGTTGAAATTCTTCGTGACGACATATGCCTATTTAGAAATGAAAAAAGCAAATCCAAAAAAGCAAAAGATGTGCTCCATAAGGCCCTAGATTCCACCGATCTCTCACAAGGGAACTGTCTGAACTGTCCAGAATCGTTTGGAATGAGACCTAGTGGAATGAAAAGAGCATGTTCCCAGCATTCCGAATCTGTTTTCAAAAGTTGCTATTGGACTCATGACCCAAATCAACTTTTCCTGGCTATCATGCAGAGAGTTCACTGATTTCCCTATCATTTCTCGGACTTGTATTTTTTTCCAAGTTTTCGCGTGAATATTTACAAGAATGGAAAAAAACGTCAAAAAATCGAACCCGACATCATTAGATTATCACTCGAACGTGTTCACCTCTCGGCCATTCAACCGCTGGAAACAGCTACTTTTCGAGAGTTTAAAAGCGCGCTGTAAGAAATATCGAAATATTGAATTCGTTTTTTTCCCGGCTCACGGAGACCAATAGCAGACTTTGAAAACTGATTCGGAGGGCTCAACCCTATCCCTATCCATCCCACAAGGTCTCATTTCAAACGGTTCTGGACAGTTCAGACAGTTCCCTTGTCAGAAAATTCGCGTGCATTATCGGGTCAACATTTCTGACCCCTAAGCCAGAAACGGGTCAAAACGATCATACACGTAGAAAAGGTTGCAGACAAACGAATGGAACTACAGTTCAAAATTTGAAAATCAAAAGAAGCTCCTTTTGCCTACCGTAATTACTCTTTACGAAAATCTTCATTTCTGCAGAAGGCAGTATCAACGAACGGGGCACGGAATCATAAAGTTCCACAGTGACTGCGTCTTTTGCACAATGTTCCATTTCGCGTTAGCCCCGTGAACTCCGTGAACGAATTTTCGCTGAAACCAAATATATTCCACACTTGCTGAACTAATGCCACGTAATACACGTGATCGCATATGAATGGCCGAAATCAGGAAACCTAGAGTCATTCCTACTTATTCCTACTCGAAGATGGCTAAGAGAACTCTAAAAGAATTGATTATTCACGAAGGCCATGGATACTGGGACCACTCCTCGAATGCCCGATACTAGCTTCTATACTGTACAGAGAGGTAAGCGAACTGAAAGTATTGGTTTGATGTAGAGTTTTCAGGCGGGGAAAACAAGATACAAAAGAGCAATCAAGATAAAAACAAACGGACACACCGAGGCAGTGCGTGGGCACAAAGCGCACACGGGAAACGCAGAGGTGTGTTTTTTGAAACATTACTCCATTAGTTTGACATTTTCAGGTCAGAACAAGACGACTCACCCGTATTACCCGTAATCGTATTGATCTAGACAAGAATAAATGATTCACATTCCGAGACTGTACACAATGTTCGCTTTTGCTGGGTAACTGGGAACGAAAATCTTCATTTCTGCAAAAGGCAGTATCAGCGGGGGGTTTTCGCACAATGTTCCATTTAATGTTAGCCCCGTGAACTCTGTGTGTCGCGAATTCAGGGGACTCATTAGAACCCCCCTTCTCTCGACCAATCGACGGATTCCCCGAATTCAACATTCTTGTTCTCTTTGTCAACCACTCGTCTCGCTCGCTCTACTCTCGTGCTCACGAAAAGGAAGACTCGCCACGTCATCAACTGCTCCACTTCACGTGACCCGACCCTTTGCCGCCTTCGCTCCACTCCGGAACTACCTTGATGCTTCAACCTGGTCGTGCCCGTGTCACCCCGACCCCGACCTGCCCTCTATGACGTGGAATTGGACACTTGGAAGTGGAAGTCATCAGTCTTCAGTCGCAAGTTGCAGTTGCAAGGATCTCTCCTAAATTCTCTGTATGCCCGATTGGGCGAGATAAACGAGTTGTTGATATGCCTGCTTCTTGTATCTTTCTCTTCCCTCTTTCTCACGTTCTCTCACTAGCTCTCTCTCTCTTTCGGACACTGCATTCGCGTACCACTGAACCCCACCTTTCGCGACACTGTGAATCAATTTTCGCTGAAAACAATTATATTCCACGCTTGCCGAAATACTCAGGTGCACGGGTTCCCAGATTGGAAATAGGAAATCACGCGTTGTGTCTGGCGTCTCTCGGCAAAAATACTCTCGTCGCCTTAAAAATTAGACAGTTTCTTTTGGCCGTTTCCCGGTCATTTTTTGACTATTTTACGAAAAACCGAACGGAAAATTTCAGAAGAAGGTACAAAACACTAGATTTTCAGGAAAAAAAAAACAATGAAAAATCGCAAAATTAATCATTAATCTTTCTTATACTAAAAGGGAAAGGATGTGTGTCTGTCTGTCTGTCTGTGGGTTTCTTTGTCCACAGCCGTTTCTCAGCCGCTACTGGACCGTTTCAGCCCATTTTTGACAGAGAGGTCAGAAGTATTGACCGCAAGGTGCACGTAAATTTTCTAAGCGATCCGTCAACTTTTACGGCTTCTGGACCGTTTTTTGTGTGTTTCCTCCTTTAATTGCGCCTCTGGGAAGAATCGACTCGCCTATCTTCCCAGAGGCAGGTTGGGTAGAAGGGGACGGAAAACACTGCATAGCCCAGGCTGAGAGACGGCGTTGGCCGCCTCGATTGGCCTGGTGACCCTCTAAAGATGTTGTTTGATGTGAAGTAGAAAAAATGTATCTCCTCCCTCAATGTTCATCTTTTTCTACACGTTTGATAGCGCAAGATGTGCGCAAGAGTGTGTTCTATAATTATATCTTTCTTATACTAAAAGGGAAAGGATGTGTGTTTGTCTGTCTGTCTGTGGGTTTGTTTGTCCACAGCCATTTCTCAGCCGATACTGGACCGTTTTAGCCCATTTTTGGCACAGAGGTCAGAAGTATTGACCGCAAGGTGCACGTCAATTTTATAAGCGATCCGTCAACTTTTTCGGCTTCCGGACTAATTTTTGTGTATTTTCCCTCTTAATTACGCCTCTGGGAAGGTTGCGTCGACTCGACTCGACTCGCCTATCTTCCCAGAGGCAGGTTTGGGGAAAAGGGGACGGAAAACACTGCATAGCCCAGGCAGAGAGGCGGCGTTAGCCGCCTCGATTGGCCTGGTATATATATAAAACGTAGGTCCGAACGACTGGCTACGGTTGTTCAGTCTTCCGGTATTTTCCGCTTTGGGCAACTTTGGGCAATGGGGAGCCGCGCGGGGACACTTTGAACCTCTGAAACTCCCCCTAAAAGTCATTTTTGAGCGTTTCCCATTCCGAGCCTCTAGCATAACTTTTTGCGCTCTATCCGATGGTGAAGAAATCTAGGCAACAAAAAAATAGCGGAACTACCCCTTTAAATTCGTGTTTTCCCGTTGAAACTTTGGGAGCTATCTCCTCCGCGAATACTTCACTAAATTAAACGTTCCAAACACCATTCCACGCAGAATTTGCTTCTCTACAATAAGCAGGTGTCTGTTCTTGCGACGAAACTTGGAGCCGAAAACTGGAATTTGTTGCAGTTGGGCACGTGTGAGAGTGTGGACGGAGGAGAGACGCAGACACACGAAAAACGCGCCAGTCACGTCGCATGGTTCACGCGTTTATTCCTACACTGCGTTTCATGGTTATAGGGGCACCCCTCAAATTGAAGTTATCAGGAGAACTGGGAGGTTTGGGTCAATCTGACTTCAGAAACGCATTCAGGACGTCAAATTAACCCTAGGGACGACATTCTGGATGATATTATAGAAAATAAAAAATTTTATAGGATGAAGTCCAAAAAAGGCGCATTTTCAGCGTTTCATGGATATAGGGGCACCCTAGGAAATCTGAAGTTTTCGGACTGTACGTACCGAGAATAGTGTTCTTTTTCGTAAAAATACCTTTTATAATCACTTATGACTTGTTTCCTACTCGATTCTGATTCCAAGTCTGGCGAATGTCCAGGCCAAGGGAAGTTGAGCACCCCAATTTTGTGAAAACGCAGAGTCTCCCGTTCAAGATCGAGTAAGGATCTAACGAGCATACCTGAGTGGTCAAACACGTGCAATAATACTTTTTCGAATTAATCCACTTATTTGGAAGACAAAAAGCACGTCCGACCGAAAAATTTGCGCACCCACGAGAGTGCTCCCACATCGAAAATCCCGCTTCTGGCCTCATAAACGATTGCAATGACCTCAGATTCATGATTATGATGGATTTTAGTGAGTTAACCGACTTTACAGTGGTTGATACATCTATGGAAAAAAGCTCTGCCAAGTTTACGGGCAGTTCATGGCTTTTCAGCCGTCTACAGCCGCAATCATCCCAAGACCGGATGGACCCAGTTGGCGTTCGAGTGGAGCAAAGTATCAAAAGTTCCCAGTTTGACCCAAAATGAGCTCAAATACTGTTAATCAACAATCCCGGTAATAAAAAATGTAGTTTAGGTTAACCGGACGGTTTCAGTACTTACTCTTGGCAACTGAGCTCGTTCGGCTTTGGGATGCTTGCTGTTCTGAATGTCTCGGAGACACGGAACGGTCTCACAGGACCATGAACTGCCCGTAAACTTGGCAGAGCTTTTTCCCATAGACGTACCAACCACTGTAATGTCGGTTAACTCACTAACATTCATTATAATCATAAATCTGAGATCATTGCTATCGTTTATGAGGCCAGAAGCGGGATTTTCGATGTGGGAGCACTCCCGTGGGTGAGCAAATTTTTCGGTTGGACGTGCTTTTTGTCTTCCAAATAAGTGGATTACTTCGAAAAAGTATCATTGCACGTGTTTGACCACTCACCACTCAGGTATGCTCGTTAGATCCCTACTCGATCTTGAACGGGAGACTCTGCGTTTTCACAAAATTGGGGTGCTCAACTTCCCTTGGCCTGGACATTCGCCAGACTTGGAATCAGAATCGAGTAGGAAACAAGTCATAAGTGATTATAAAAGGTATTTTTACGAAAAAGAACACTATTCTCGGTACGTACGGTCCAAAAACTTCAGATTTTCTAGGGTGCCCCTATATCCATGAAACGCTGAAAATGCGCCTTTTTTGGACTTCATCCTATAAAATTTTTTATTTTCTATAATATCATCCAGAATGTCGTCCCTAGGGTTAATTTGACGTCCTGAATGCGTTTCTGAAGTCAGATTGAACCAAAACCTCCCAGATCTCCTGATAACTTCAATTTGAGGGGTGCCCCTATAACCATGAAACGCAGTGTATTTCCGATCTAGGAACCCGTGAGGTGAAAAATATCCGGGAATTATCCTGAAATATCCGCCGGGACATGGCGGAACCCGCGAGATGTCGGTCCATACGGAAAGGTACCTCAAGCCACTTGATCAAAATGTTTGTCTTTTAATAGACGATTTTTCGAAAGAGAGATCGTCGGATTACTGTATTTTTGGACCTGCTTCCCATGGCCCATGGCGCCAGGTGTAGCGTAAATACGTTCATTCACCATCTCAACGGTTCTTTTTTCTCAAAATTGCACGCCGATATTCAAAAAAAATCGGGGAATGTCCGCGGGATATTGCTGGGCATCCCGGCGGATATTTTTTTGTTCCGAAGGATATTCACAGATATTTTTCACCTGAGTTATTATTATTATTATTATCATTATTTTATTACGTCTAGAAAGAACGTGGTAAAACAAATAAGACGATAAGTGAGAAAGGACGTAATTGAGAAGGGCCCCCGCAATGCCCCCGTAATGCCACGTAATACACGTGAACGCCTGTGAACGGCAGAAATCAGGAAACATAGAGTCATTTCTACTTATTCCTACTCGAAAATGACCAAGAGGACTCTGAAAGAATAATTGTCCATGAAGGCCATGTGTACGGGGAGCACTACTCGAATGCCCGGTACCGGCTTCTATACTGTACAGAGAGGTAAGCCAACTGAAAGTATTGGTTTGATGTAGAGTTTTCAGGCGAGGAAAACAAGATACAAAAGAGCAATCAAGTTAAAACAAGCGGAGACATTCTTCCTCATCCTTTTTCGACTGTTGTTCCGTCCTGCTCGATGTTGTTTGTCCAACGCCTTCTTTACTTTTCCGACCTCCCTCATCGTTTTCCTCGTCTCGTCTGGCTCTTCGAAGTTTTACAGTAATTCTACACCAGAGTACCGAATGTATTTTTTTATTGGGCGTCACGGGAAAAAGCAAGGTGAGTTTTTTTTAATTACGACACAGGTGAAATGCGGCGGACCCATAACGGAGGCATATATGCCTAGCGCGTATTCAGTATATTGAATGCACATCGCGCCCATATTTTAGGCATATCCCACCCATTATGAATCCATCGCTTCCCGTGGGCCCATATCCTTGCCATTGTGGGCCCATATGGGTAGTTAGGCATATATGCCTCCGTGATGGTCCGCCGCATTTCACCTGTACGAAGAAAAAAGAGACATACGCCTATGAAAGAGAAAATGCAGTTATATGAGTTCGCCGTGAGCGTGGACCTGTTTTTTGGCGCGAAAAGTTTTGAAATTGTCTGCGTCTCTGAAATTCACACGCTGCTTCGCGTCTTTCGTTGCAGGACCGTCGCCGACACCGCGACTGCGGAGTCCACGCTCGCGGCGAACTCAAAATAGCGTGAATCTCTCATTTTCACGTACTGACTTTTCAACTTGCTAGCTTTTGACTGTCGTTCGAGCGTGAGTAATTGTGTTTGTCTCTCATGAATACGTTAACTGGGTCGGTATCGTGTGAGGCACCATGCGAGAAAATCAAAAAAATTCAAAGTATGATATGGAGTAATGTTTCAAACGACACACCTCTGCGTCTTTTCCCGTGTGCGCTTTGTGCGCGCGTACTACCTCGAGGTGTCCGCTTGTTCTTGGGGAAAAATGTGAAGGAGCATTCAAGATACCTACAAACGGACACATCGAGGTAGTGCGCAGGCACAAAGCGCACACGGGAGAAGACGCAGAGGTGTGTTGTTTGAAACAATACTCCATTAGTTTGACATTTTCACATTTTCTTTGGTTCTTGTGAATAATTACTGTTTAGGAACGAAGAACGAGGTGTCATTCGAAGAGCCAGACGAGACGAGGAAAAAGATGAGGGAGGTCGGAAAAGTAAAGAAGGCGTTGGACAAACAACAACGAGCAGGACGGAACAACAGTCGAAAAAGGATGGGGAAGAAAACAAAGAGGATGGCTGCGCAGAAGGAGATACAGCGAACTTATGTGGTTTTGACTAAATGACTTTATAAATGATGAATTCCACGTGAAATTAACTTTCCAGAAGAATTGTTCCGATTTTTCCATTCGGCGAATTGTACCCTTTGTGCTCGCTGTCTGAGAAAACAGTCGTTTTGATATCCATCCGAAAAACTGAGCATTCCGTAAAAAAGGGTAATTGTAGAGAACCTGCTGGGGGGAAACAGTCATTCCATTTTTTCAAAACGGTCATCGTCGAAAAATATTCGCGGAAGAGAAGCGTTTTCCGAAGAAGAAAACGAATCCAAACCAAAAAGTCGGTAGGAAAACATATCCATTCAGATAGGAAATCTCGAAATGAGAGACTGACGAGGCGTAGCACTTCTCGATAAGATGGCCTATTTTGAGAATGGAATGAGGATTGAAACAGTTCGTTTGCCGGCGATACCTTCCGATAGAGACCTTTCAAGTTTGTAAGTTTCTCGTTCTCCATATCTTTATTCATTCATTTTGCGGAAGTAGACTACACTCGGGTCTCGCCACGACTACCGTAATCCTCCGAGGAGACCTTATCCTGTTTCACGTGAAGAACTTGAAGGATCCATTTGCGGTAGGGAGTAACGAACTGGAAGGTGCCTTCTTCCAGCTGGAAGGTCCCTTCTTCCAGCTGGAAGATCCCTTCTTCCAGCTGGAAGGTCCCTTCTTCCAGCTGGAAGATCCCTTCTTCCAGCTGGAAGATCCCTTCTTCCAGCTGGAAGGTGCCTTCTTCCAGCTGGAAGGTCCCTTCTTCCAGCTGGAAGATCCCTTCTTCCAGCTGGAAGATCCCTTCTTCCAGCTGGAAGGTGCCTTCTTCCAGCTGGAAGATCCCTTCTTCCAGCTGGAAGGTGCCTTCTTCCAGCTGGAAGATCCCTTCTTCCAGCTGGAAGATCCCTTCTTCCAGCTGGAAGGTGCCTTCTTCCAGCTGGAAGATCCCTTCTTCCAGCTGGAAGGTGCCTTCTTCCAGCTGGAAGGTGCCTTCTTCCAGCTGGAAGGTGCCTTCTTCCAGCTGGAAGGTGCCTTCTTCCAGCTGGAAGATCCCTTCTTCCAGCTGGAAGATCCCTTCTTCCAGCTGGAAGATCCCTTCTTCCAGCTGGAAGGTGCCTTCTTCCAGCTGGAAGATCCCTTCGGTACCTTCCAGCTGGAAGAGGGGACCTTCCAGCTGGAAGACGGTACCTTCCAGCTGGAAGACGGTACCTTCCAGCTGGAAGACGGTACCTTCCAGCTGGAAGACGGTACCTTCCAGCTGGAAGACGGTACCTTCCAGCTGGAAGACGGTACCTTCCAGCTGGAAGAGGGGACCTTCCAGCTGGAAGACGGTACCTTCCAGCTGGAAGAGGGGACCTTCCAGCTGGAAGACGGTACCTTCCAGCTGGAAGACGGTACCTTCCAGCTGGAAGACGGTACCTTCCAGCTGGAAGACGGTACCTTCCAGCTGGAAGACGGTACCTTCCAGCTGGAAGAGGGGACCTTCCAGCTGGAAGACGGTACCTTCCAGCTGGAAGAGGGGACCTTCCAGCTGGAAGAGGGGACCTTCCAGCTGGAAGAGGGGACCTTCCAGCTGGAAGAGGGGACCTTCCAGCTGGAAGACGGTACCTTCCAGCTGGAAGACGGTACCTTCCAGCTGGAAGACGGTACCTTCCAGCTGGAAGACGGTACCTTCCAGCTGGAAGACGGTACCTTCCAGCTGGAAGAAGGCACCTTCCAGCTGGAAGAAGGGATCTTCCAGCTGGAAGGTGTACTTTTCGAGAGTTTAAAAGCGCGCTGTAAGAAATATCGAAATATTGAATTCGTTTTTTTCCCGGCTCACGGAGACCAATAGCAGACTTTGAAAACTGATTCGGAGGGCTCAACCCTATCCCTATCCATCCCACAAGGTCTCATTTCAAACGGTTCTGGACAGTTCAGACAGTTCCCTTGTCAGAAAATTCGCGTGCATTATCGGGTCAACATTTCTGACCCCTAAGCCAGAAACGGGTCAAAACGATCATACACGTAGAAAAGGTTGCAGACAAACGAATGGAACTACAGTTCAAAATTTGAAAATCAAAAGAAGCTCCTTTTGCCTACCGTAATTACTCTTTACGAAAATCTTCATTTCTGCAGAAGGCAGTATCAACGAACGGGGCACGGAATCATAAAGTTCCACAGTGACTGCGTCTTTTGCACAATGTTCCATTTCGCGTTAGCCCCGTGAACTCCGTGAACGAATTTTCGCTGAAACCAAATATATTCCACACTTGCTGAACTAATGCCACGTAATACACGTGATCGCATATGAATGGCCGAAATCAGGAAACCTAGAGTCATTCCTACTTATTCCTACTCGAAGATGGCTAAGAGAACTCTAAAAGAATTGATTATTCACGAAGGCCATGGATACTGGGACCACTCCTCGAATGCCCGATACTAGCTTCTATACTGTACAGAGAGGTAAGCGAACTGAAAGTATTGGTTTGATGTAGAGTTTTCAGGCGGGGAAAACAAGATACAAAAGAGCAATCAAGATAAAAACAAACGGACACACCGAGGCAGTGCGTGGGCACAAAGCGCACACGGGAAACGCAGAGGTGTGTTTTTTGAAACATTACTCCATTAGTTTGACATTTTCAGGTCAGAACAAGACGACTCACCCGTATTACCCGTAATCGTATTGATCTAGACAAGAATAAATGATTCACATTCCGAGACTGTACACAATGTTCGCTTTTGCTGGGTAACTGGGAACGAAAATCTTCATTTCTGCAAAAGGCAGTATCAGCGGGGGGTTTTCGCACAATGTTCCATTTAATGTTAGCCCCGTGAACTCTGTGTGTCGCGAATTCAGGGGACTCATTAGAACCCCCCTTCTCTCGACCA
The DNA here is from genome assembly GCA_963932285.1 of Caenorhabditis macrosperma. NCBI lineage: Eukaryota > Metazoa > Nematoda > Chromadorea > Rhabditida > Rhabditidae > Caenorhabditis > Caenorhabditis macrosperma. Next base: position 5,977,233 of record OZ010620.1, read on the forward strand.
ATCGACGGATTCCCCGAATTCAACATTCTTGTTCTCTTTGTCAACCACTCGTCTCGCTCGCTCTACTCTCGTGCTCACGAAAAGGAAGACTCGCCACGTCATCAACTGCTCCACTTCACGTGACCCGACCCTTTGCCGCCTTCGCTCCACTCCGGAACTACCTTGATGCTTCAACCTGGTCGTGCCCGTGTCACCCCGACCCCGACCTGCCCTCTATGACGTGGAATTGGACACTTGGAAGTGGAAGTCATCAGTCTTCAGTCGCAAGTTGCAGTTGCAAGGATCTCTCCTAAATTCTCTGTATGCCCGATTGGGCGAGATAAACGAGTTGTTGATATGCCTGCTTCTTGTATCTTTCTCTTCCCTCTTTCTCACGTTCTCTCACTAGCTCTCTCTCTCTTTCGGACACTGCATTCGCGTACCACTGAACCCCACCTTTCGCGACACTGTGAATCAATTTTCGCTGAAAACAATTATATTCCACGCTTGCCGAAATACTCAGGTGCACGGGTTCCCAGATTGGAAATAGGAAATCACGCGTTGTGTCTGGCGTCTCTCGGCAAAAATACTCTCGTCGCCTTAAAAATTAGACAGTTTCTTTTGGCCGTTTCCCGGTCATTTTTTGACTATTTTACGAAAAACCGAACGGAAAATTTCAGAAGAAGGTACAAAACACTAGATTTTCAGGAAAAAAAAAACAATGAAAAATCGCAAAATTAATCATTAATCTTTCTTATACTAAAAGGGAAAGGATGTGTGTCTGTCTGTCTGTCTGTGGGTTTCTTTGTCCACAGCCGTTTCTCAGCCGCTACTGGACCGTTTCAGCCCATTTTTGACAGAGAGGTCAGAAGTATTGACCGCAAGGTGCACGTAAATTTTCTAAGCGATCCGTCAACTTTTACGGCTTCTGGACCGTTTTTTGTGTGTTTCCTCCTTTAATTGCGCCTCTGGGAAGAATCGACTCGCCTATCTTCCCAGAGGCAGGTTGGGTAGAAGGGGACGGAAAACACTGCATAGCCCAGGCTGAGAGACGGCGTTGGCCGCCTCGATTGGCCTGGTGACCCTCTAAAGATGTTGTTTGATGTGAAGTAGAAAAAATGTATCTCCTCCCTCAATGTTCATCTTTTTCTACACGTTTGATAGCGCAAGATGTGCGCAAGAGTGTGTTCTATAATTATATCTTTCTTATACTAAAAGGGAAAGGATGTGTGTTTGTCTGTCTGTCTGTGGGTTTGTTTGTCCACAGCCATTTCTCAGCCGATACTGGACCGTTTTAGCCCATTTTTGGCACAGAGGTCAGAAGTATTGACCGCAAGGTGCACGTCAATTTTATAAGCGATCCGTCAACTTTTTCGGCTTCCGGACTAATTTTTGTGTATTTTCCCTCTTAATTACGCCTCTGGGAAGGTTGCGTCGACTCGACTCGACTCGCCTATCTTCCCAGAGGCAGGTTTGGGGAAAAGGGGACGGAAAACACTGCATAGCCCAGGCAGAGAGGCGGCGTTAGCCGCCTCGATTGGCCTGGTATATATATAAAACGTAGGTCCGAACGACTGGCTACGGTTGTTCAGTCTTCCGGTATTTTCCGCTTTGGGCAACTTTGGGCAATGGGGAGCCGCGCGGGGACACTTTGAACCTCTGAAACTCCCCCTAAAAGTCATTTTTGAGCGTTTCCCATTCCGAGCCTCTAGCATAACTTTTTGCGCTCTATCCGATGGTGAAGAAATCTAGGCAACAAAAAAATAGCGGAACTACCCCTTTAAATTCGTGTTTTCCCGTTGAAACTTTGGGAGCTATCTCCTCCGCGAATACTTCACTAAATTAAACGTTCCAAACACCATTCCACGCAGAATTTGCTTCTCTACAATAAGCAGGTGTCTGTTCTTGCGACGAAACTTGGAGCCGAAAACTGGAATTTGTTGCAGTTGGGCACGTGTGAGAGTGTGGACGGAGGAGAGACGCAGACACACGAAAAACGCGCCAGTCACGTCGCATGGTTCACGCGTTTATTCCTACACTGCGTTTCATGGTTATAGGGGCACCCCTCAAATTGAAGTTATCAGGAGAACTGGGAGGTTTGGGTCAATCTGACTTCAGAAACGCATTCAGGACGTCAAATTAACCCTAGGGACGACATTCTGGATGATATTATAGAAAATAAAAAATTTTATAGGATGAAGTCCAAAAAAGGCGCATTTTCAGCGTTTCATGGATATAGGGGCACCCTAGGAAATCTGAAGTTTTCGGACTGTACGTACCGAGAATAGTGTTCTTTTTCGTAAAAATACCTTTTATAATCACTTATGACTTGTTTCCTACTCGATTCTGATTCCAAGTCTGGCGAATGTCCAGGCCAAGGGAAGTTGAGCACCCCAATTTTGTGAAAACGCAGAGTCTCCCGTTCAAGATCGAGTAAGGATCTAACGAGCATACCTGAGTGGTCAAACACGTGCAATAATACTTTTTCGAATTAATCCACTTATTTGGAAGACAAAAAGCACGTCCGACCGAAAAATTTGCGCACCCACGAGAGTGCTCCCACATCGAAAATCCCGCTTCTGGCCTCATAAACGATTGCAATGACCTCAGATTCATGATTATGATGGATTTTAGTGAGTTAACCGACTTTACAGTGGTTGATACATCTATGGAAAAAAGCTCTGCCAAGTTTACGGGCAGTTCATGGCTTTTCAGCCGTCTACAGCCGCAATCATCCCAAGACCGGATGGACCCAGTTGGCGTTCGAGTGGAGCAAAGTATCAAAAGTTCCCAGTTTGACCCAAAATGAGCTCAAATACTGTTAATCAACAATCCCGGTAATAAAAAATGTAGTTTAGGTTAACCGGACGGTTTCAGTACTTACTCTTGGCAACTGAGCTCGTTCGGCTTTGGGATGCTTGCTGTTCTGAATGTCTCGGAGACACGGAACGGTCTCACAGGACCATGAACTGCCCGTAAACTTGGCAGAGCTTTTTCCCATAGACGTACCAACCACTGTAATGTCGGTTAACTCACTAACATTCATTATAATCATAAATCTGAGATCATTGCTATCGTTTATGAGGCCAGAAGCGGGATTTTCGATGTGGGAGCACTCCCGTGGGTGAGCAAATTTTTCGGTTGGACGTGCTTTTTGTCTTCCAAATAAGTGGATTACTTCGAAAAAGTATCATTGCACGTGTTTGACCACTCACCACTCAGGTATGCTCGTTAGATCCCTACTCGATCTTGAACGGGAGACTCTGCGTTTTCACAAAATTGGGGTGCTCAACTTCCCTTGGCCTGGACATTCGCCAGACTTGGAATCAGAATCGAGTAGGAAACAAGTCATAAGTGATTATAAAAGGTATTTTTACGAAAAAGAACACTATTCTCGGTACGTACGGTCCAAAAACTTCAGATTTTCTAGGGTGCCCCTATATCCATGAAACGCTGAAAATGCGCCTTTTTTGGACTTCATCCTATAAAATTTTTTATTTTCTATAATATCATCCAGAATGTCGTCCCTAGGGTTAATTTGACGTCCTGAATGCGTTTCTGAAGTCAGATTGAACCAAAACCTCCCAGATCTCCTGATAACTTCAATTTGAGGGGTGCCCCTATAACCATGAAACGCAGTGTATTTCCGATCTAGGAACCCGTGAGGTGAAAAATATCCGGGAATTATCCTGAAATATCCGCCGGGACATGGCGGAACCCGCGAGATGTCGGTCCATACGGAAAGGTACCTCAAGCCACTTGATCAAAATGTTTGTCTTTTAATAGACGATTTTTCGAAAGAGAGATCGTCGGATTACTGTATTTTTGGACCTGCTTCCCATGGCCCATGGCGCCAGGTGTAGCGTAAATACGTTCATTCACCATCTCAACGGTTCTTTTTTCTCAAAATTGCACGCCGATATTCAAAAAAAATCGGGGAATGTCCGCGGGATATTGCTGGGCATCCCGGCGGATATTTTTTTGTTCCGAAGGATATTCACAGATATTTTTCACCTGAGTTATTATTATTATTATTATCATTATTTTATTACGTCTAGAAAGAACGTGGTAAAACAAATAAGACGATAAGTGAGAAAGGACGTAATTGAGAAGGGCCCCCGCAATGCCCCCGTAATGCCACGTAATACACGTGAACGCCTGTGAACGGCAGAAATCAGGAAACATAGAGTCATTTCTACTTATTCCTACTCGAAAATGACCAAGAGGACTCTGAAAGAATAATTGTCCATGAAGGCCATGTGTACGGGGAGCACTACTCGAATGCCCGGTACCGGCTTCTATACTGTACAGAGAGGTAAGCCAACTGAAAGTATTGGTTTGATGTAGAGTTTTCAGGCGAGGAAAACAAGATACAAAAGAGCAATCAAGTTAAAACAAGCGGAGACATTCTTCCTCATCCTTTTTCGACTGTTGTTCCGTCCTGCTCGATGTTGTTTGTCCAACGCCTTCTTTACTTTTCCGACCTCCCTCATCGTTTTCCTCGTCTCGTCTGGCTCTTCGAAGTTTTACAGTAATTCTACACCAGAGTACCGAATGTATTTTTTTATTGGGCGTCACGGGAAAAAGCAAGGTGAGTTTTTTTTAATTACGACACAGGTGAAATGCGGCGGACCCATAACGGAGGCATATATGCCTAGCGCGTATTCAGTATATTGAATGCACATCGCGCCCATATTTTAGGCATATCCCACCCATTATGAATCCATCGCTTCCCGTGGGCCCATATCCTTGCCATTGTGGGCCCATATGGGTAGTTAGGCATATATGCCTCCGTGATGGTCCGCCGCATTTCACCTGTACGAAGAAAAAAGAGACATACGCCTATGAAAGAGAAAATGCAGTTATATGAGTTCGCCGTGAGCGTGGACCTGTTTTTTGGCGCGAAAAGTTTTGAAATTGTCTGCGTCTCTGAAATTCACACGCTGCTTCGCGTCTTTCGTTGCAGGACCGTCGCCGACACCGCGACTGCGGAGTCCACGCTCGCGGCGAACTCAAAATAGCGTGAATCTCTCATTTTCACGTACTGACTTTTCAACTTGCTAGCTTTTGACTGTCGTTCGAGCGTGAGTAATTGTGTTTGTCTCTCATGAATACGTTAACTGGGTCGGTATCGTGTGAGGCACCATGCGAGAAAATCAAAAAAATTCAAAGTATGATATGGAGTAATGTTTCAAACGACACACCTCTGCGTCTTTTCCCGTGTGCGCTTTGTGCGCGCGTACTACCTCGAGGTGTCCGCTTGTTCTTGGGGAAAAATGTGAAGGAGCATTCAAGATACCTACAAACGGACACATCGAGGTAGTGCGCAGGCACAAAGCGCACACGGGAGAAGACGCAGAGGTGTGTTGTTTGAAACAATACTCCATTAGTTTGACATTTTCACATTTTCTTTGGTTCTTGTGAATAATTACTGTTTAGGAACGAAGAACGAGGTGTCATTCGAAGAGCCAGACGAGACGAGGAAAAAGATGAGGGAGGTCGGAAAAGTAAAGAAGGCGTTGGACAAACAACAACGAGCAGGACGGAACAACAGTCGAAAAAGGATGGGGAAGAAAACAAAGAGGATGGCTGCGCAGAAGGAGATACAGCGAACTTATGTGGTTTTGACTAAATGACTTTATAAATGATGAATTCCACGTGAAATTAACTTTCCAGAAGAATTGTTCCGATTTTTCCATTCGGCGAATTGTACCCTTTGTGCTCGCTGTCTGAGAAAACAGTCGTTTTGATATCCATCCGAAAAACTGAGCATTCCGTAAAAAAGGGTAATTGTAGAGAACCTGCTGGGGGGAAACAGTCATTCCATTTTTTCAAAACGGTCATCGTCGAAAAATATTCGCGGAAGAGAAGCGTTTTCCGAAGAAGAAAACGAATCCAAACCAAAAAGTCGGTAGGAAAACATATCCATTCAGATAGGAAATCTCGAAATGAGAGACTGACGAGGCGTAGCACTTCTCGATAAGATGGCCTATTTTGAGAATGGAATGAGGATTGAAACAGTTCGTTTGCCGGCGATACCTTCCGATAGAGACCTTTCAAGTTTGTAAGTTTCTCGTTCTCCATATCTTTATTCATTCATTTTGCGGAAGTAGACTACACTCGGGTCTCGCCACGACTACCGTAATCCTCCGAGGAGACCTTATCCTGTTTCACGTGAAGAACTTGAAGGATCCATTTGCGGTAGGGAGTAACGAACTGGAAGGTGCCTTCTTCCAGCTGGAAGGTCCCTTCTTCCAGCTGGAAGATCCCTTCTTCCAGCTGGAAGGTCCCTTCTTCCAGCTGGAAGATCCCTTCTTCCAGCTGGAAGATCCCTTCTTCCAGCTGGAAGGTGCCTTCTTCCAGCTGGAAGGTCCCTTCTTCCAGCTGGAAGATCCCTTCTTCCAGCTGGAAGATCCCTTCTTCCAGCTGGAAGGTGCCTTCTTCCAGCTGGAAGATCCCTTCTTCCAGCTGGAAGGTGCCTTCTTCCAGCTGGAAGATCCCTTCTTCCAGCTGGAAGATCCCTTCTTCCAGCTGGAAGGTGCCTTCTTCCAGCTGGAAGATCCCTTCTTCCAGCTGGAAGGTGCCTTCTTCCAGCTGGAAGGTGCCTTCTTCCAGCTGGAAGGTGCCTTCTTCCAGCTGGAAGGTGCCTTCTTCCAGCTGGAAGATCCCTTCTTCCAGCTGGAAGATCCCTTCTTCCAGCTGGAAGATCCCTTCTTCCAGCTGGAAGGTGCCTTCTTCCAGCTGGAAGATCCCTTCTTCCAGCTGGAAGGTGCCTTCTTCCAGCTGGAAGGTGCCTTCTTCCAGCTGGAAGGTGCCTTCTTCCAGCTGGAAGGTCCCTTCTTCCAGCTGGAAGATCCCTTCTTCCAGCTGGAAGGTGCCTTCTTCCAGCTGGAAGATCCCTTCTTCCAGCTGGAAGATCCCTTCTTCCAGCTGGAAGATCCCTTCTTCCAGCTGGAAGATCCCTTCTTCCAGCTGGAAGATCCCTTCTTCCAGCTGGAAGGTGCCTTCTTCCAGCTGGAAGGTGCCTTCTTCCAGCTGGAAGGTGCCTTCTTCCAGCTGGAAGATCCCTTCTTCCAGCTGGAAGATCCCTTCTTCCAGCTGGAAGGTGCCTTCTTCCAGCTGGAAGATCCCTTCTTCCAGCTGGAAGGTGCCTTCTTCCAGCTGGAAGGTGCCTTCTTCCAGCTGGAAGGTGCCTTCTTCCAGCTGGAAGGTGCCTTCTTCCAGCTGGAAGATCCCTTCTTCCAGCTGGAAGATCCCTTCTTCCAGCTGGAAGATCCCTTCTTCCAGCTGGAAGGTGCCTTCTTCCAGCTGGAAGATCCCTTCTTCCAGCTGGAAGGTGCCTTCTTCCAGCTGGAAGGTGCCTTCTTCCAGCTGGAAGGTGCCTTCTTCCAGCTGGAAGGTCCCTTCTTCCAGCTGGAAGATCCCTTCTTCCAGCTGGAAGGTGCCTTCTTCCAGCTGGAAGATCCCTTCTTCCAGCTGGAAGATCCCTTCTTCCAGCTGGAAGATCCCTTCTTCCAGCTGGAAGATCCCTTCTTCCAGCTGGAAGATCCCTTCTTCCAGCTGGAAGGTGCCTTCTTCCAGCTGGAAGGTGCCTTCTTCCAGCTGGAAGATCCCTTCTTCCAGCTGGAAGATCCCTTCTTCCAGCTGGAAGATCCCTTCTTCCAGCTGGAAGGTGCCTTCTTCCAGCTGGAAGATCCCTTCTTCCAGCTGGAAGATCCCTTCTTCCAGCTGGAAGATTCCTTCTTCCAGCTGGAAGGTGCCTTCTTCCAGCTGGAAGGTGCCTTCTTCCAGCTGGAAGGTGCCTTCTTCCAGCTGGAAGATCCCTTCTTCCAGCTGGAAGATCCCTTCTTCCAGCTGGAAGGTGCCTTCTTCCAGCTGGAAGATCCCTTCTTCCAGCTGGAAGATCCCTTCTTCCAGCTGGAAGATCCCTTCTTCCAGCTGGAAGGTGCCTTCTTCCAGCTGGAAGATCCCTTCTTCCAGCTGGAAGGTGCCTTCTTCCAGCTGGAAGGTGCCTTCTTCCAGCTGGAAGGTGCCTTCTTCCAGCTGGAAGGTGCCTTCTTCCAGCTGGAAGATCCCTTCTTCCAGCTGGAAGATCCCTTCTTCCAGCTGGAAGATCCCTTCTTCCAGCTGGAAGGTGCCTTCTTCCAGCTGGAAGATCCCTTCTTCCAGCTGGGAGGTGCCTTCTTCCAGCTGGAAGGTGCCTTCTTCCAGCTGGAAGGTGCCTTCTTCCAGCTGGAAGGTCCCTTCTTCCAGCTGGAAGATCCCTTCTTCCAGCTGGAAGGTGCCTTCTTCCAGCTGGAAGATCCCTTCTTCCAGCTGGAAGATCCCTTCTTCCAGCTGGAAGATCCCTTCTTCCAGCTGGAAGGTGCCTTCTTCCAGCTGGAAGGTCCCTTCTTCCAGCTGGAAGGTGCCTTCTTCCAGCTGGAAGGTGCCTTCTTCCAGCTGGAAGGTCCCTTCTTCCAGCTGGAAGATCCCTTCTTCCAGCTGGAAGGTGCCTTCTTCCAGCTGGAAGATCCCTTCTTCCAGCTGGAAGGTGCCTTCTTCCAGCTGGAAGGTGCCTTCTTCCAGCTGGAAGGTGCCTTCTTCCAGCTGGAAGATCCCTTCTTCCAGCTGGAAGGTGCCTTCTTCCAGCTGGAAGGTGCCTTCTTCCAGCTGGAAGAAGGGATCTTCCAGCTGGAAGGTGCCTTCTTCCAGCTGGAAGGTGCCTTCTTCCAGCTGGAAGAAGGGATCTTCCAGCTGGAAGAAGGGACCTTCCAGCTGGAAGAAGGCACCTTCCAGCTGGAAGAAGGGATCTTCCAGCTGGAAGAAGGCACCTTCCAGCTGGAAGAAGGCACCTTCCAGCTGGAAGAAGGGATCTTCCAGCTGGAAGAAGGCACCTTCCAGCTGGAAGAAGGGATCTTCCAGCTGGAAGAAGGGATCTTCCAGCTGGAAGAAGGGATCTTCCAGCTGGAAGAAGGCACCTTCCAGCTGGAAGAAGGGATCTTCCAGCTGGAAGAAGGGATCTTCCAGCTGGAAGAAGGGATCTTCCAGCTGGAAGAAGGGACTTTCCAGCTGGAAGAAGGCACCTTCCAGCTGGAAGAAGGGATCTTCCAGCTGGAAGAAGGCACCTTCCAGCTGGAAGAAGGCACCTTCCAGCTGGAAGAAGGGATCTTCCAGCTGGAAGAAGGGATCTTCCAGCTGGAAGAAGGCACCTTCCAGCTGGAAGAAGGGACCTTCCAGCTGGAAGAAGGCACCTTCCAGCTGGAAGAAGGCACCTTCCAGCTGGAAGAAGGCACCTTCCAGCTGGAAGAAGGCACCTTCCAGCTGGAAGAAGGCACCTTCCAGCTGGAAGAAGGCACCTTCCAGCTGGAAGAAGGGATCTTCCAGCTGGAAGAAGGCACCTTCCAGCTGGAAGAAGGGATCTTCCAGCTGGAAGAAGGGACCTTCCAGCTGGAAGAAGGCACCTTCCAGCTGGAAGAAGGCACCTTCCAGCTGGAAGAAGGGACCTTCCAGCTGGAAGAAGGCACCTTCCAGCTGGAAGAAGGCACCTTCCAGCTGGAAGAAGGGATCTTCCAGCTGGAAGAAGGGATCTTCCAGCTGGAAGAAGGCACCTTCCAGCTGGAAGAAGGGATCTTCCAGCTGGAAGAAGGGATCTTCCAGCTGGAAGAAGGCACCTTCCAGCTGGAAGAAGGCACCTTCCAGCTGGAAGAAGGGATCTTCCAGCTGGAAGAAGGGATCTTCCAGCTGGAAGAAGGGATCTTCCAGCTGGAAGAAGGCACCTTCCAGCTGGAAGAAGGGACCTTCCAGCTGGAAGAAGGCACCTTCCAGCTGGAAGAAGGCACCTTCCAGCTGGAAGAAGGCACCTTCCAGCTGGAAGAAGGGATCTTCCAGCTGGAAGAAGGGATCTTCCAGCTGGAAGAAGGCACCTTCCAGCTGGAAGAAGGGACCTTCCAGCTGGAAGAAGGCACCTTCCAGCTGGAAGAAGGGATCTTCCAGCTGGAAGAAGGGATCTTCCAGCTGGAAGAAGGCACCTTCCAGCTGGAAGAAGGCACCTTCCAGCTGGAAGAAGGCACCTTCCAGCTGGAAGAAGGGATCTTCCAGCTGGAAGAAGGCACCTTCCAGCTGGAAGAAGGGATCTTCCAGCTGGAAGAAGGGACCTTCCAGCTGGAAGAAGGGACCTTCCAGCTGGAAGAAGGCACCTTCCAGCTGGAAGAAGGGACCTTCCAGCTGGAAGAAGGCACCTTCCAGCTGGAAGAAGGCACCTTCCAGCTGGAAGAAGGGATCTTCCAGCTGGAAGAAGGGATCTTCCAGCTGGAAGAAGGCACCTTCCAGCTGGAAGAAGGGATCTTCCAGCTGGAAGAAGGGATCTTCCAGCTGGAAGAAGGCACCTTCCAGCTGGAAGAAGGCACCTTCCAGCTGGAAGAAGGCACCTTCCAGCTGGAAGAAGGGATCTTCCAGCTGGAAGAAGGCACCTTCCAGCTGGAAGAAGGCACCTTCCAGCTGGAAGAAGGCACCTTCCAGCTGGAAGAAGGGATCTTCCAGCTGGAAGAAGGGATCTTCCAGCTGGAAGAAGGGATCTTCCAGCTGGAAGAAGGCACCTTCCAGCTGGAAGAAGGGATCTTCCAGCTGGAAGAAGGGACCTTCCAGCTGGAAGAAGGCACCTTCCAGCTGGAAGAAGGCACCTTCCAGCTGGAAGAAGGGACCTTCCAGCTGGAAGAAGGCACCTTCCAGCTGGAAGAAGGCACCTTCCAGCTGGAAGAAGGGATCTTCCAGCTGGAAGAAGGGATCTTCCAGCTGGAAGAAGGGATCTTCCAGCTGGAAGAAGGCACCTTCCAGCTGGAAGAAGGGATCTTCCAGCTGGAAGAAGGGATCTTCCAGCTGGAAGAAGGCACCTTCCAGCTGGAAGAAGGCACCTTCCAGCTGGAAGAAGGCACCTTCCAGCTGGAAGAAGGGATCTTCCAGCTGGAAGAAGGGATCTTCCAGCTGGAAGAAGGGATCTTCCAGCTGGAAGAAGGCACCTTCCAGCTGGAAGAAGGGATCTTCCAGCTGGAAGAAGGGACCTTCCAGCTGGAAGAAGGCACCTTCCAGCTGGAGGAAGGCACCTTCCAGCTGGAAGAAGGGACCTTCCAGCTGGAAGAAGGCACCTTCCAGCTGGAAGAAGGGATCTTCCAGCTGGAAGAAGGCACCTTCCAGCTGGAAGAAGGCACCTTCCAGCTGGAGGAAGGCACCTTCCAGCTGGAAGAAGGGACCTTCCAGCTGGAAGAAGGCACCTTCCAGCTGGAAGAAGGCACCTTCCAGCTGGAAGAAGGGATCTTCCAGCTGGAAGAAGGGATCTTCCAGCTGGAAGAAGGGATCTTCCAGCTGGAAGAAGGCACCTTCCAGCTGGAAGAAGGGATCTTCCAGCTGGAAGAAGGGATCTTCCAGCTGGAAGAAGGCACCTTCCAGCTGGAAGAAGGGACCTTCCAGCTGGAAGAAGGCACCTTCCAGCTGGAAGAAGGCACCTTCCAGCTGGAAGAAGGCACCTTCCAGCTGGAAGAAGGGACCTTCCAGCTGGAAGAAGGCACCTTCCAGCTGGAAGAAGGCACCTTCCAGCTGGAAGAAGGGATCTTCCAGCTGGAAGAAGGGATCTTCCAGCTGGAAGAAGGGATCTTCCAGCTGGAAGAAGGCACCTTCCAGCTGGAAGAAGGGATCTTCCAGCTGGAAGAAGGGATCTTCCAGCTGGAAGAAGGCACCTTCCAGCTGGAAGAAGGCACCTTCCAGCTGGAAGAAGGCACCTTCCAGCTGGAAGAAGGGATCTTCCAGCTGGAAGAAGGCACCTTCCAGCTGGAAGAAGGCACCTTCCAGCTGGAAGAAGGCACCTTCCAGCTGGAAGAAGGGATCTTCCAGCTGGAAGAAGGGATCTTCCAGCTGGAAGAAGGGATCTTCCAGCTGGAAGAAGGCACCTTCCAGCTGGAAGAAGGGATCTTCCAGCTGGAAGAAGGGATCTTCCAGCTGGAAGAAGGGATCTTCCAGCTGGAAGAAGGCACCTTCCAGCTGGAAGAAGGCACCTTCCAGCTGGAAGAAGGGATCTTCCAGCTGGAAGAAGGGATCTTCCAGCTGGAAGAAGGGATCTTCCAGCTGGAAGAAGGCACCTTCCAGCTGGAAGAAGGCACCTTCCAGCTGGAAGAAGGCACCTTCCAGCTGGAAGAAGGGATCTTCCAGCTGGAAGAAGGGATCTTCCAGCTGGAAGAAGGGATCTTCCAGCTGGAAGAAGGCACCTTCCAGCTGGAAGAAGGCACCTTCCAGCTGGAAGAAGGCACCTTCCAGCTGGAAGAAGGGATCTTCCAGCTGGAAGAAGGGATCTTCCAGCTGGAAGAAGGGATCTTCCAGCTGGAAGAAGGCACCTTCCAGCTGGAAGAAGGGATCTTCCAGCTGGAAGAAGGGATCTTCCAGCTGGAAGAAGGGATCTTCCAGCTGGAAGAAGGGATCTTCCAGCTGGAAGAAGGCACCTTCCAGCTGGAAGAAGGGATCTTCCAGCTGGAAGAAGGGATCTTCCAGCTGGAAGAAGGGATCTTCCAGCTGGAAGAAGGCACCTTCCAGCTGGAAGAAGGCACCTTCCAGCTGGAAGAAGGGATCTTCCAGCTGGAAGAAGGGATCTTCCAGCTGGAAGAAGGGATCTTCCAGCTGGAAGAAGGGATCTTCCAGCTGGAAGAAGGCACCTTCCAGCTGGAAGAAGGCACCTTCCAGCTGGAAGAAGGCACCTTCCAGCTGGAAGAAGGGATCTTCCAGCTGGAAGAAGGGATCTTCCAGCTGGAAGAAGGGATCTTCCAGCTGGAAGAAGGGATCTTCCAGCTGGAAGAAGGCACCTTCCAGCTGGAAGAAGGCACCTTCCAGCTGGAAGAAGGGATCTTCCAGCTGGAAGAAGGGATCTTCCAGCTGGAAGAAGGGATCTTCCAGCTGGAAGAAGGGATCTTCCAGCTGGAAGAAGGGATCTTCCAGCTGGAAGAAGGGATCTTCCAGCTGGAAGAAGGCACCTTCCAGCTGGAAGAAGGCACCTTCCAGCTGGAAGAAGGGATCTTCCAGCTGGAAGAAGGGATCTTCCAGCTGGAAGAAGGGATCTTCCAGCTGGAAGAAGGCACCTTCCAGCTGGAAGAAGGCACCTTCCAGCTGGAAGAAGGGATCTTCCAGCTGGAAGAAGGGATCTTCCAGCTGGAAGAAGGGATCTTCCAGCTGGAAGAAGGGATCTTCCAGCTGGAAGAAGGCACCTTCCAGCTGGAAGAAGGCACCTTCCAGCTGGAAGAAGGCACCTTCCAGCTGGAAGAAGGGATCTTCCAGCTGGAAGAAGGGATCTTCCAGCTGGAAGAAGGGATCTTCCAGCTGGAAGAAGGGATCTTCCAGCTGGAAGAAGGCACCTTCCAGCTGGAAGAAGGCACCTTCCAGCTGGAAGAAGGGATCTTCCAGCTGGAAGAAGGGATCTTCCAGCTGGAAGAAGGGATCTTCCAGCTGGAAGAAGGCACCTTCCAGCTGGAAGAAGGCACCTTCCAGCTGGAAGAAGGGATCTTCCAGCTGGAAGAAGGGATCTTCCAGCTGGAAGAAGGGATCTTCCAGCTGGAAGAAGGGATCTTCCAGCTGGAAGAAGGCACCTTCCAGCTGGAAGAAGGCACCTTCCAGCTGGAAGAAGGGATCTTCCAGCTGGAAGAAGGGATCTTCCAGCTGGAAGAAGGGATCTTCCAGCTGGAAGAAGGCACCTTCCAGCTGGAAGAAGGCACCTTCCAGCTGGAAGAAGGCACCTTCCAGCTGGAAGAAGGGATCTTCCAGCTGGAAGAAGGGATCTTCCAGCTGGAAGAAGGGATCTTCCAGCTGGAAGAAGGCACCTTCCAGCTGGAAGAAGGCACCTTCCAGCTGGAAGAAGGCACCTTCCAGCTGGAAGAAGGGATCTTCCAGCTGGAAGAAGGGATCTTCCAGCTGGAAGAAGGGATCTTCCAGCTGGAAGAAGGCACCTTCCAGCTGGAAGAAGGGATCTTCCAGCTGGAAGAAGGGATCTTCCAGCTGGAAGAAGGGATCTTCCAGCTGGAAGAAGGGATCTTCCAGCTGGAAGAAGGCACCTTCCAGCTGGAAGAAGGGATCTTCCAGCTGGAAGAAGGGATCTTCCAGCTGGAAGAAGGGATCTTCCAGCTGGAAGAAGGCACCTTCCAGCTGGAAGAAGGCACCTTCCAGCTGGAAGAAGGGATCTTCCAGCTGGAAGAAGGGATCTTCCAGCTGGAAGAAGGGATCTTCCAGCTGGAAGAAGGGATCTTCCAGCTGGAAGAAGGCACCTTCCAGCTGGAAGAAGGGATCTTCCAGCTGGAAGAAGGGACCTTCCAGCTGGAAGAAGGCACCTTCCAGCTGGAAGAAGGCACCTTCCAGCTGGAAGAAGGCACCTTCCAGCTGGAAGAAGGGATCTTCCAGCTGGAAGAAGGCACCTTCCAGCTGGAAGAAGGGATCTTCCAGCTGGAAGAAGGGATCTTCCAGCTGGAAGAAGGGATCTTCCAGCTGGAAGAAGGCACCTTCCAGCTGGAAGAAGGGATCTTCCAGCTGGAAGAAGGGATCTTCCAGCTGGAAGAAGGCACCTTCCAGCTGGAAGAAGGCACCTTCCAGCTGGAAGAAGGCACCTTCCAGCTGGAAGAAGGGATCTTCCAGCTGGAAGAAGGCACCTTCCAGCTGGAAGAAGGGATCTTCCAGCTGGAAGAAGGGATCTTCCAGCTGGAAGAAGGCACCTTCCAGCTGGAAGAAGGGATCTTCCAGCTGGAAGAAGGCACCTTCCAGCTGGAAGAAGGGATCTTCCAGCTGGAAGAAGGGATCTTCCAGCTGGAAGAAGGGACCTTCCAGCTGGAAGAAGGCACCTTCCAGCTGGAAGAAGGGATCTTCCAGCTGGAAGAAGGGATCTTCCAGCTGGAAGAAGGGACCTTCCAGCTGGAAGAAGGGATCTTCCAGCTGGAAGAAGGGACCTTCCAGCTGGAAGAAGGCACCTTCCAGTTCGTTACTCCCTACCGCAAATGGATCCTTCAAGTTCTTCACGTGAAACAGGATAAGGTCTCCTCGGAGGATTACGGTAGTCGTGGCGAGACCCGAGTGTAGTCTACTTCCGCAAAATGAATGAATAAAGATATGGAGAACGAGAAACTTACAAACTTGAAAGGTCTCTATCGGAAGGTATCGCCGGCAAACGAACTGTTTCAATCCTCATTCCATTCTCAAAATAGGCCATCTTATCGAGAAGTGCTACGCCTCGTCAGTCTCTCATTTCGAGATTTCCTATCTGAATGGATATGTTTTCCTACCGACTTTTTGGTTTGGATTCGTTTTCTTCTTCGGAAAACGCTTCTCTTCCGCGAATATTTTTCGACGATGACCGTTTTGAAAAAATGGAATGACTGTTTCCCCCCAGCAGGTTCTCTACAATTACCCTTTTTTACGGAATGCTCAGTTTTTCGGATGGATATCAAAACGACTGTTTTCTCAGACAGCGAGCACAAAGGGTACAATTCGCCGAATGGAAAAATCGGAACAATTCTTCTGGAAAGTTAATTTCACGTGGAATTCATCATTTATAAAGTCATTTAGTCAAAACCACATAAGTTCGCTGTATCTCCTTCTGCGCAGCCATCCTCTTTGTTTTCTTCCCCATCCTTTTTCGACTGTTGTTCCGTCCTGCTCGTTGTTGTTTGTCCAACGCCTTCTTTACTTTTCCGACCTCCCTCATCTTTTTCCTCGTCTCGTCTGGCTCTTCGAATGACACCTCGTTCTTCGTTCCTAAACAGTAATTATTCACAAGAACCAAAGAAAATGTGAAAATGTCAAACTAATGGAGTATTGTTTCAAACAACACACCTCTGCGTCTTCTCCCGTGTGCGCTTTGTGCCTGCGCACTACCTCGATGTGTCCGTTTGTAGGTATCTTGAATGCTCCTTCACATTTTTCCCCAAGAACAAGCGGACACCTCGAGGTAGTACGCGCGCACAAAGCGCACACGGGAAAAGACGCAGAGGTGTGTCGTTTGAAACATTACTCCATATCATACTTTGAATTTTTTTGATTTTCTCGCATGGTGCCTCACACGATACCGACCCAGTTAACGTATTCATGAGAGACAAACACAATTACTCACGCTCGAACGACAGTCAAAAGCTAGCAAGTTGAAAAGTCAGTACGTGAAAATGAGAGATTCACGCTATTTTGAGTTCGCCGCGAGCGTGGACTCCGCAGTCGCGGTGTCGGCGACGGTCCTGCAACGAAAGACGCGAAGCAGCGTGTGAATTTCAGAGACGCAGACAATTTCAAAACTTTTCGCGCCAAAAAACAGGTCCACGCTCACGGCGAACTCATATAACTGCATTTTCTCTTTCATAGGCGTATGTCTCTTTTTTCTTCGTACAGGTGAAATGCGGCGGACCATCACGGAGGCATATATGCCTAACTACCCATATGGGCCCACAATGGCAAGGATATGGGCCCACGGGAAGCGATGGATTCATAATGGGTGGGATATGCCTAAAATATGGGCGCGATGTGCATTCAATATACTGAATACGCGCTAGGCATATATGCCTCCGTTATGGGTCCGCCGCATTTCACCTGTGTCGTAATTTAAAAAAACTCACCTTGCTTTTTCCCGTGACGCCCAATAAAAAAATACATTCGGTACTCTGGTGTAGAATTACTGTAAAACTTCGAAGAGCCAGACGAGACGAGGAAAACGATGAGGGAGGTCGGAAAAGTAAAGAAGGCGTTGGACAAACAACATCGAGCAGGACGGAACAACAGTCGAAAAAGGATGAGGAAGAATGTCTCCGCTTGTTTTAACTTGATTGCTCTTTTGTATCTTGTTTTCCTCGCCTGAAAACTCTACATCAAACCAATACTTTCAGTTGGCTTACCTCTCTGTACAGTATAGAAGCCGGTACCGGGCATTCGAGTAGTGCTCCCCGTACACATGGCCTTCATGGACAATTATTCTTTCAGAGTCCTCTTGGTCATTTTCGAGTAGGAATAAGTAGAAATGACTCTATGTTTCCTGATTTCTGCCGTTCACAGGCGTTCACGTGTATTACGTGGCATTACGGGGGCATTGCGGGGGCCCTTCTCAATTACGTCCTTTCTCACTTATCGTCTTATTTGTTTTACCACGTTCTTTCTAGACGTAATAAAATAATGATAATAATAATAATAATAACTCAGGTGAAAAATATCTGTGAATATCCTTCGGAACAAAAAAATATCCGCCGGGATGCCCAGCAATATCCCGCGGACATTCCCCGATTTTTTTTGAATATCGGCGTGCAATTTTGAGAAAAAAGAACCGTTGAGATGGTGAATGAACGTATTTACGCTACACCTGGCGCCATGGGCCATGGGAAGCAGGTCCAAAAATACAGTAATCCGACGATCTCTCTTTCGAAAAATCGTCTATTAAAAGACAAACATTTTGATCAAGTGGCTTGAGGTACCTTTCCGTATGGACCGACATCTCGCGGGTTCCGCCATGTCCCGGCGGATATTTCAGGATAATTCCCGGATATTTTTCACCTCACGGGTTCCTAGATCGGAAATACACTGCGTTTCATGGTTATAGGGGCACCCCTCAAATTGAAGTTATCAGGAGATCTGGGAGGTTTTGGTTCAATCTGACTTCAGAAACGCATTCAGGACGTCAAATTAACCCTAGGGACGACATTCTGGATGATATTATAGAAAATAAAAAATTTTATAGGATGAAGTCCAAAAAAGGCGCATTTTCAGCGTTTCATGGATATAGGGGCACCCTAGAAAATCTGAAGTTTTTGGACCGTACGTACCGAGAATAGTGTTCTTTTTCGTAAAAATACCTTTTATAATCACTTATGACTTGTTTCCTACTCGATTCTGATTCCAAGTCTGGCGAATGTCCAGGCCAAGGGAAGTTGAGCACCCCAATTTTGTGAAAACGCAGAGTCTCCCGTTCAAGATCGAGTAGGGATCTAACGAGCATACCTGAGTGGTGAGTGGTCAAACACGTGCAATGATACTTTTTCGAAGTAATCCACTTATTTGGAAGACAAAAAGCACGTCCAACCGAAAAATTTGCTCACCCACGGGAGTGCTCCCACAGGAAGAAGGGATCTTCCAGCTGGAAGAAGGCACCTTCCAGCTGGAAGAAGGCACCTTCCAGCTGGAAGAAGGCACCTTCCAGCTGGAAGAAGGCACCTTCCAGCTGGAAGAAGGGATCTTCCAGCTGGAAGAAGGGACCTTCCAGCTGGAAGAAGGCACCTTCCAGCTGGAAGAAGGGATCTTCCAGCTGGAAGAAGGCACCTTCCAGCTGGAAGAAGGCACCTTCCAGCTGGAAGAAGGGATCTTCCAGCTGGAAGAAGGCACCTTCCAGCTGGAAGAAGGCACCTTCCAGCTGGAAGAAGGGATCTTCCAGCTGGAAGAAGGGATCTTCCAGCTGGAAGAAGGCACCTTCCAGCTGGAAGAAGGCACCTTCCAGCTGGAAGAAGGCACCTTCCAGCTGGAAGAAGGCACCTTCCAGCTGGAAGAAGGCACCTTCCAGCTGGAAGAAGGCACCTTCCAGCTGGAAGAAGGCACCTTCCAGCTGGAAGAAGGGATCTTCCAGCTGGAAGAAGGCACCTTCCAGCTGGAAGAAGGCACCTTCCAGCTGGAAGAAGGGATCTTCCAGCTGGAAGAAGGGATCTTCCAGCTGGAAGAAGGGATCTTCCAGCTGGAAGAAGGGATCTTCCAGCTGGAAGAAGGCACCTTCCAGCTGGAAGAAGGGATCTTCCAGCTGGAAGAAGGCACCTTCCAGCTGGAAGAAGGCACCTTCCAGCTGAAAGAAGGGATCTTCCAGCTGGAAGAAGGGATCTTCCAGCTGAAAGAAGGGATCTTCCAGCTGGAAGAAGGGATCTTCCAGCTAAAAGAAGGCACCTTCCAGCTGGAAGAAGGGACCTTCCAGCTGGAAGAAGGGATCTTCCAGCTGGAAGAAGGGACCTTCCAGCTGGAAGAAGGGATCTTCCAGCTGGAAGAAGGCACCTTCCAGCTGGAAGAAGGCACCTTCCAGCTGGAAGAAGGGATCTTCCAGCTGGAAGAAGGCACCTTCCAGCTGGAAGAAGGGATCTTCCAGCTGGAAGAAGGGATCTTCCAGCTGGAAGAAGGCACCTTCCAGCTGGAAGAAGGCACCTTCCAGCTGGAAGAAGGCACCTTCCAGCTGGAAGAAGGCACCTTCCAGCTGGAAGAAGGCACCTTCCAGCTGGAAGAAGGCACCTTCCAGCTGGAAGAAGGCACCTTCCAGCTGGAAGAAGGGATCTTCCAGCTGGAAGAAGGGATCTTCCAGCTGGAAGAAGGCACCTTCCAGCTGGAAGAAGGCACCTTCCAGCTGGAAGAAGGCACCTTCCAGCTGGAAGAAGGGATCTTCCAGCTGGAAGAAGGCACCTTCCAGCTGGAAGAAGGGATCTTCCAGCTGGAAGAAGGCACCTTCCAGCTGGAAGAAGGGATCTTCCAGCTGGAAGAAGGCACCTTCCAGCTGGAAGAAGGCACCTTCCAGCTGGAAGAAGGCACCTTCCAGCTGGAAGAAGGGATCTTCCAGCTGGAAGAAGGCACCTTCCAGCTGGAAGAAGGCACCTTCCAGCTGGAAGACGGCACCTTCCAGCTGGAAGAAGGCACCTTCCAGCTGGAAGAAGGCACCTTCCAGCTGGAAGAAGGGATCTTCCAGCTGGAAGAAGGGACCTTCCAGCTGGAAGAAGGCACCTTCCAGCTGGAAGAAGGCACCTTCCAGCTGGAAGAAGGCACCTTCCAGCTGGAAGAAGGGATCTTCCAGCTGGAAGAAGGCACCTTCCAGCTGGAAGAAGGGATCTTCCAGCTGGAAGAAGGGATCTTCCAGCTGGAAGAAGGCACCTTCCAGCTGGAAGAAGGCACCTTCCAGCTGGAAGAAGGCACCTTCCAGCTGGAAGAAGGGATCTTCCAGCTGGAAGAAGGCACCTTCCAGCTGGAAGAAGGGATCTTCCAGCTGGAAGAAGGGATCTTCCAGCTGGAAGAAGGCACCTTCCAGCTGGAAGAAGGGATCTTCCAGCTGGAAGAAGGCACCTTCCAGCTGGAAGAAGGCACCTTCCAGCTGGAAGAAGGCACCTTCCAGCTGGAAGAAGGCACCTTCCAGCTGGAAGAAGGCACCTTCCAGCTGGAAGAAGGGATCTTCCAGCTGGAAGAAGGGATCTTCCAGCTGGAAGAAGGCACCTTCCAGCTGGAAGAAGGGATCTTTCAGCTGGAAGACGGCACCTTCCAGCTGGAAGAAGGGACCTTCCAGCTGGAAGAAGGGATCTTCCAGCTGGAAGACGGGATCTTCCAGCTGGAAGAAGGGATCTTCCAGCTGGAAGAAGGGATCTTCCAGCTGGAAGACGGCACCTTCCAGCTGGAAGAAGGCACCTTCCAGCTGGAAGAAGGGATCTTCCAGCTGGAAGAAGGCACCTTCCAGCTGGAAGAAGGCACCTTCCAGCTGGAAGAAGGCACCTTCCAGCTGGAAGAAGGCACCTTCCAGCTGGAAGAAGGGATCTTCCAGCTGGAAGAAGGGATCTTCCAGCTGGAAGAAGGCACCTTCCAGCTGGAAGAAGGCACCTTCCAGCTGGAAGAAGGCACCTTCCAGCTGGAAGAAGGGATCTTCCAGCTGGAAGAAGGCACCTTCCAGCTGGAAGAAGGGATCTTCCAGCTGGAAGAAGGCACCTTCCAGCTGGAAGAAGGCACCTTCCAGCTGGAAGAAGGCACCTTCCAGCTGGAAGAAGGCACCTTCCAGCTGGAAGAAGGCACCTTCCAGCTGGAAGAAGGCACCTTCCAGCTGGAAGAAGGCACCTTCCAGCTGGAAGAAGGCACCTTCCAGCTGGAAGAAGGCACCTTCCAGCTGGAAGAAGGGATCTTTCAGCTGGAAGACGGCACCTTCCAGCTGGAAGAAGGGACCTTCCAGCTGGAAGAAGGGATCTTCCAGCTGGAAGACGGGATCTTCCAGCTGGAAGAAGGGATCTTCCAGCTGGAAGAAGGGATCTTCCAGCTGGAAGAAGGGATCTTCCAGCTGGAAGACGGCACCTTCCAGCTGGAAGAAGGCACCTTCCAGCTGGAAGAAGGGATCTTCCAGCTGGAAGAAGGCACCTTCCAGCTGGAAGAAGGCACCTTCCAGCTGGAAGAAGGGATCTTCCAGTTGGAAGAAGGGATCTTCCAGCTGGAAGAAGGCACCTTCCAGCTGGAAGAAGGCACCTTCCAGCTGGAAGAAGGCACCTTCCAGCTGGAAGAAGGGATCTTCCAGCTGGAAGAAGGGATCTTCCAGCTGGAAGAAGGGATCTTCCAGCTGGAAGAAGGCACCTTCCAGCTGGAAGAAGGGATCTTCCAGCTGGAAGAAGGGATCTTCCAGCTGGAAGAAGGCACCTTCCAGCTGGAAGAAGGGATCTTCCAGCTGGAAGAAGGCACCTTCCAGCTGGAAGAAGGCACCTTCCAGCTGGAAGAAGGGATCTTCCAGCTGGAAGAAGGCACCTTCCAGCTGGAAGAAGGGATCTTCCAGCTGGAAGAAGGGATCTTCCAGCTGGAAGAAGGCACCTTCCAGCTGGAAGAAGGCACCTTCCAGCTGGAAGAAGGCACCTTCCAGCTGGAAGAAGGGATCTTCCAGCTGGAAGAAGGCACCTTCCAGCTGGAAGAAGGGATCTTCCAGCTGGAAGAAGGGATCTTCCGGCTGGAAGAAGGCACCTTCCAGCTGGAAGAAGGGATCTTCCAGCTGGAAGAAGGCACCTTCCAGCTGGAAGAAGGCACCTTCCAGCTGGAAGAAGGGATCTTCCAGCTGGAAGAAGGCACCTTCCAGCTGGAAGAAGGCACCTTCCAGCTGGAAGAAGGCACCTTCCAGCTGGAAGAAGGCACCTTCCAGCTGGAAGAAGGCACCTTCCAGCTGGAAGAAGGCACCTTCCAGCTGGAAGAAGGGATCTTTCAGCTGGAAGACGGCACCTTCCAGCTGGAAGAAGGGACCTTCCAGCTGGAAGAAGGGATCTTCCAGCTGGAAGACGGGATCTTCCAGCTGGAAGAAGGGATCTTCCAGCTGGAAGAAGGGATCTTCCAGCTGGAAGAAGGGATCTTCCAGCTGGAAGAAGGGACCTTCCAGCTGGAAGAAGGGATCTTCCAGCTGGAAGACGGGATCTTCCAGCTAAAAGAAGGCACCTTCCAGCTGGAAGAAGGGACCTTCCAGCTGGAAGAAGGGATCTTCCAGCTGGAAGAAGGGACCTTCCAGCTGGAAGAAGGGACCTTCCAGCTGGAAGAAGGGACCTTCCAGCTGGAAGAAGGGATCTTCCAGCTGGAAGAAGGGATCTTCCAGCTGGAAGAAGGGACCTTCCAGCTGGAAGAAGGCACCTTCCAGCTGGAAGAAGGCACCTTCAAGCTGGAAGAAGGCACCTTCCAGCTGGAAGAAGGGATCTTCCAGCTGGAAGAAGGGATCTTCCAGCTGGAAGAAGGCACCTTCCAGCTGGAAGAAGGGATCTTCCAGCTGGAAGAAGGCACCTTCCAGCTGGAAGAAGGCACCTTCCAGCTGGAAGAAGGCACCTTCCAGCTGGAAGAAGGCACCTTCCAGCTGGAAGAAGGCACCTTCCAGCTGGAAGAAGGGATCTTCCAGCTGGAAGAAGGGATCTTCCAGCTGGAAGAAGGGATCTTCCAGCTGGAAGAAGGGATCTTCCAGCTGGAAGAAGGGATCTTCCAGCTGGAAGAAGGGATCTTCCAGCTGGAAGAAGGCACCTTCCAGCTGGAAGAAGGGACCTTCCAGCTGGAAGAAGGCACCTTCCAGCTGGAAGAAGGCACCATCCAGCTGGAAGAAGGCACCTTCCAGCTGGAAGAAGGGATCTTCCAGCTGGAAGAAGGCACCTTCCAGCTGGAAGAAGGGATCTTCCAGCTGGAAGAAGGGATCTTCCAGCTGGAAGAAGGCACCTTCCAGCTGGAAGAAGGGATCTTCCAGCTGGAAGAAGGCACCTTCCAGCTGGAAGAAGGGACCTTCCAGCTGGAAGAAGGCACCTTCCAGCTGGAAGAAGGCACCTTCCAGCTGGAAGAAGGGATCTTCCAGCTGGAAGAAGGCACCTTCCAGCTGGAAGAAGGGATCTTCCAGCTGGAAGAAGGGATCTTCCAGCTGGAAGAAGGGATCTTCCAGCTGGAAGAAGGCACCTTCCAGCTGGAAGAAGGGATCTTCCAGCTGGAAGAAGGCACCTTCCAGCTGGAAGAAGGGATCTTCCAGCTGGAAGAAGGCACCTTCCAGCTGGAAGAAGGGACCTTCCAGCTGGAAGAAGGCACCTTCCAGCTGGAAGAAGGGATCTTCCAGCTGGAAGAAGGGACCTTCCAGCTGGAAGAAGGCACCTTCCAGCTGGAAGAAGGCACCTTCCAGCTGGAAGAAGGGATCTTCCAGCTGGAAGAAGGGACCTTCCAGCTGGAAGAAGGCACCTTCCAGCTGGAAGAAGGCACCTTCCAGCTGGAAGAAGGGATCTTCCAGCTGGAAGAAGGCACCTTCCAGCTGGAAGAAGGGATCTTCCAGCTGGAAGAAGGCACCTTCCAGCTGGAAGAAGGGATCTTCCAGCTGGAAGAAGGCACCTTCCAGCTGGAAGAAGGCACCTTCCAGCTGGAAGAAGGGATCTTCCAGCTGGAAGAAGGGATCTTCCAGCTGGAAGAAGGGACCTTCCAGCTGGAAGAAGGGATTTTCCAGCTGGAAGAAGGGACCTTCCAGCTGGAAGAAGGCACCTTCCAGTTCGTTACTCCCTACCGCAAATGGATCCTTCAAGTTCTTCACGTGAAACAGGATAAGGTCTCCTCGGAGGATTACGGTAGTCGTGGCGAGACCCGAGTGTAGTCTACTTCCGCAAAATGAATGAATAAAGATATGGAGAACGAGAAACTTACAAACTTGAAAGGTCTCTATCGGAAGGTATCGCCGGCAAACGAACTGTTTCAATCCTCATTCCATTCTCAAAATAGGCCATCTTATCGAGAAGTGCTACGCCTCGTCAGTCTCTCATTTCGAGATTTCCTATCTGAATGGATATGTTTTCCTACCGACTTTTTGGTTTGGATTCGTTTTCTTCTTCGGAAAACGCTTCTCTTCCGCGAATATTTTTCGACGATGACCGTTTTGAAAAAATGGAATGACTGTTTCCCCCCAGCAGGTTCTCTACAATTACCCTTTTTTACGGAATGCTCAGTTTTTCGGATGGATATCAAAACGACTGTTTTCTCAGACAGCGAGCACAAAGGGTACAATTCGCCGAATGGAAAAATCGGAACAATTCTTCTGGAAAGTTAATTTCACGTGGAATTCATCATTTATAAAGTCATTTAGTCAAAACCACATAAGTTCGCTGTATCTCCTTCTGCGCAGCCATCCTCTTTGTTTTCTTCCCCATCCTTTTTCGACTGTTGTTCCGTCCTGCTCGTTGTTGTTTGTCCAACGCCTTCTTTACTTTTCCGACCTCCCTCATCTTTTTCCTCGTCTCGTCTGGCTCTTCGAATGACACCTCGTTCTTCGTTCCTAAACAGTAATTATTCACAAGAACCAAAGAAAATGTGAAAATGTCAAACTAATGGAGTATTGTTTCAAACAACACACCTCTGCGTCTTCTCCCGTGTGCGCTTTGTGCCTGCGCACTACCTCGATGTGTCCGTTTGTAGGTATCTTGAATGCTCCTTCACATTTTTCCCCAAGAACAAGCGGACACCTCGAGGTAGTACGCGCGCACAAAGCGCACACGGGAAAAGACGCAGAGGTGTGTCGTTTGAAACATTACTCCATATCATACTTTGAATTTTTTTGATTTTCTCGCATGGTGCCTCACACGATACCGACCCAGTTAACGTATTCATGAGAGACAAACACAATTACTCACGCTCGAACGACAGTCAAAAGCTAGCAAGTTGAAAAGTCAGTACGTGAAAATGAGAGATTCACGCTATTTTGAGTTCGCCGCGAGCGTGGACTCCGCAGTCGCGGTGTCGGCGACGGTCCTGCAACGAAAGACGCGAAGCAGCGTGTGAATTTCAGAGACGCAGACAATTTCAAAACTTTTCGCGCCAAAAAACAGGTCCACGCTCACGGCGAACTCATATAACTGCATTTTCTCTTTCATAGGCGTATGTCTCTTTTTTCTTCGTACAGGTGAAATGCGGCGGACCATCACGGAGGCATATATGCCTAACTACCCATATGGGCCCACAATGGCAAGGATATGGGCCCACGGGAAGCGATGGATTCATAATGGGTGGGATATGCCTAAAATATGGGCGCGATGTGCATTCAATATACTGAATACGCGCTAGGCATATATGCCTCCGTTATGGGTCCGCCGCATTTCACCTGTGTCGTAATTAAAAAAAACTCACCTTGCTTTTTCCCGTGACGCCCAATAAAAAAATACATTCGGTACTCTGGTGTAGAATTACTGTAAAACTTCGAAGAGCCAGACGAGACGAGGAAAACGATGAGGGAGGTCGGAAAAGTAAAGAAGGCGTTGGACAAACAACATCGAGCAGGACGGAACAACAGTCGAAAAAGGATGAGGAAGAATGTCTCCGCTTGTTTTAACTTGATTGCTCTTTTGTATCTTGTTTTCCTCGCCTGAAAACTCTACATCAAACCAATACTTTCAGTTGGCTTACCTCTCTGTACAGTATAGAAGCCGGTACCGGGCATTCGAGTAGTGCTCCCCGTACACATGGCCTTCATGGACAATTATTCTTTCAGAGTCCTCTTGGTCATTTTCGAGTAGGAATAAGTAGAAATGACTCTATGTTTCCTGATTTCTGCCGTTCACAGGCGTTCACGTGTATTACGTGGCATTACGGGGGCATTGCGGGGGCCCTTCTCAATTACGTCCTTTCTCACTTATCGTCTTATTTGTTTTACCACGTTCTTTCTAGACGTAATAAAATAATGATAATAATAATAATAATAACTCAGGTGAAAAATATCTGTGAATATCCTTCGGAACAAAAAAATATCCGCCGGGATGCCCAGCAATATCCCGCGGACATTCCCCGATTTTTTTTGAATATCGGCGTGCAATTTTGAGAAAAAAGAACCGTTGAGATGGTGAATGAACGTATTTACGCTACACCTGGCGCCATGGGCCATGGGAAGCAGGTCCAAAAATACAGTAATCCGACGATCTCTCTTTCGAAAAATCGTCTATTAAAAGACAAACATTTTGATCAAGTGGCTTGAGGTACCTTTCCGTATGGACCGACATCTCGCGGGTTCCGCCATGTCCCGGCGGATATTTCAGGATAATTCCCGGATATTTTTCACCTCACGGGTTCCTAGATCGGAAATACACTGCGTTTCATGGTTATAGGGGCACCCCTCAAATTGAAGTTATCAGGAGATCTGGGAGGTTTTGGTTCAATCTGACTTCAGAAACGCATTCAGGACGTCAAATTAACCCTAGGGACGACATTCTGGATGATATTATAGAAAATAAAAAATTTTATAGGATGAAGTCCAAAAAAGGCGCATTTTCAGCGTTTCATGGATATAGGGGCACCCTAGAAAATCTGAAGTTTTTGGACCGTACGTACCGAGAATAGTGTTCTTTTTCGTAAAAATACCTTTTATAATCACTTATGACTTGTTTCCTACTCGATTCTGATTCCAAGTCTGGCGAATGTCCAGGCCAAGGGAAGTTGAGCACCCCAATTTTGTGAAAACGCAGAGTCTCCCGTTCAAGATCGAGTAGGGATCTAACGAGCATACCTGAGTGGTGAGTGGTCAAACACGTGCAATGATACTTTTTCGAAGTAATCCACTTATTTGGAAGACAAAAAGCACGTCCAACCGAAAAATTTGCTCACCCACGGGAGTGCTCCCACATCGAAAATCCCGCTTCTGGCCTCATAAACGATAGCAATGATCTCAGATTTATGATTATAATGAATGTTAGTGAGTTAACCGACATTACAGTGGTTGGTACGTCTATGGGAAAAAGCTCTGCCAAGTTTACGGGCAGTTCATGGTCCTGTGAGACCGTTCCGTGTCTCCGAGACATTCAGAACAGCAAGCATCCCAAAGCCGAACGAGCTCAGTTGCCAAGAGTAAGTACTGAAACCGTCCGGTTAACCTAAACTACATTTTTTATTACCGGGATTGTTGATTAACAGTATTTGAGCTCATTTTGGGTCAAACTGGGAACTTTTGATACTTTGCTCCACTCGAACGCCAACTGGGTCCATCCGGTCTTGGGATGATTGCGGCTGTAGACGGCTGAAAAGCCATGAACTGCCCGTAAACTTGGCAGAGCTTTTTTCCATAGATGTATCAACCACTGTAAAGTCGGTTAACTCACTAAAATCCATCATAATCATGAATCTGAGGTCATTGCAATCGTTTATGAGGCCAGAAGCGGGATTTTCGATGTGGGAGCACTCTCGTGGGTGCGCAAATTTTTCGGTCGGACGTGCTTTTTGTCTTCCAAATAAGTGGATTAATTCGAAAAAGTATTATTGCACGTGTTTGACCACTCAGGTATGCTCGTTAGATCCTTACTCGATCTTGAACGGGAGACTCTGCGTTTTCACAAAATTGGGGTGCTCAACTTCCCTTGGCCTGGACATTCGCCAGACTTGGAATCAGAATCGAGTAGGAAACAAGTCATAAGTGATTATAAAAGGTATTTTTACGAAAAAGAACACTATTCTCGGTACGTACAGTCCGAAAACTTCAGATTTCCTAGGGTGCCCCTATATCCATGAAACGCTGAAAATGCGCCTTTTTTGGACTTCATCCTATAAAATTTTTTATTTTCTATAATATCATCCAGAATGTCGTCCCTAGGGTTAATTTGACGTCCTGAATGCGTTTCTGAAGTCAGATTGACCCAAACCTCCCAGTTCTCCTGATAACTTCAATTTGAGGGGTGCCCCTATAACCATGAAACGCAGTGTAGGAATAAACGCGTGAACCATGCGACGTGACTGGCGCGTTTTTCGTGTGTCTGCGTCTCTCCTCCGTCCACACTCTCACACGTGCCCAACTGCAACAAATTCCAGTTTTCGGCTCCAAGTTTCGTCGCAAGAACAGACACCTGCTTATTGTAGAGAAGCAAATTCTGCGTGGAATGGTGTTTGGAACGTTTAATTTAGTGAAGTATTCGCGGAGGAGATAGCTCCCAAAGTTTCAACGGGAAAACACGAATTTAAAGGGGTAGTTCCGCTATTTTTTTGTTGCCTAGATTTCTTCACCATCGGATAGAGCGCAAAAAGTTATGCTAGAGGCTCGGAATGGGAAACGCTCAAAAATGACTTTTAGGGGGAGTTTCAGAGGTTCAAAGTGTCCCCGCGCGGCTCCCCATTGCCCAAAGTTGCCCAAAGCGGAAAATACCGGAAGACTGAACAACCGTAGCCAGTCGTTCGGACCTACGTTTTATATATATACCAGGCCAATCGAGGCGGCTAACGCCGCCTCTCTGCCTGGGCTATGCAGTGTTTTCCGTCCCCTTTTCCCCAAACCTGCCTCTGGGAAGATAGGCGAGTCGAGTCGAGTCGACGCAACCTTCCCAGAGGCGTAATTAAGAGGGAAAATACACAAAAATTAGTCCGGAAGCCGAAAAAGTTGACGGATCGCTTATAAAATTGACGTGCACCTTGCGGTCAATACTTCTGACCTCTGTGCCAAAAATGGGCTAAAACGGTCCAGTATCGGCTGAGAAATGGCTGTGGACAAACAAACCCACAGACAGACAGACAAACACACATCCTTTCCCTTTTAGTATAAGAAAGATATAATTATAGAACACACTCTTGCGCACATCTTGCGCTATCAAACGTGTAGAAAAAGATGAACATTGAGGGAGGAGATACATTTTTTCTACTTCACATCAAACAACATCTTTAGAGGGTCACCAGGCCAATCGAGGCGGCCAACGCCGTCTCTCAGCCTGGGCTATGCAGTGTTTTCCGTCCCCTTCTACCCAACCTGCCTCTGGGAAGATAGGCGAGTCGATTCTTCCCAGAGGCGCAATTAAAGGAGGAAACACACAAAAAACGGTCCAGAAGCCGTAAAAGTTGACGGATCGCTTAGAAAATTTACGTGCACCTTGCGGTCAATACTTCTGACCTCTCTGTCAAAAATGGGCTGAAACGGTCCAGTAGCGGCTGAGAAACGGCTGTGGACAAAGAAACCCACAGACAGACAGACAGACACACATCCTTTCCCTTTTAGTATAAGAAAGATTAATGATTAATTTTGCGATTTTTCATTGTTTTTTTTTTCCTGAAAATCTAGTGTTTTGTACCTTCTTCTGAAATTTTCCGTTCGGTTTTTCGTAAAATAGTCAAAAAATGACCGGGAAACGGCCAAAAGAAACTGTCTAATTTTTAAGGCGACGAGAGTATTTTTGCCGAGAGACGCCAGACACAACGCGTGATTTCCTATTTCCAATCTGGGAACCCGTGCACCTGAGTATTTCGGCAAGCGTGGAATATAATTGTTTTCAGCGAAAATTGATTCACAGTGTCGCGAAAGGTGGGGTTCAGTGGTACGCGAATGCAGTGTCCGAAAGAGAGAGAGAGCTAGTGAGAGAACGTGAGAAAGAGGGAAGAGAAAGATACAAGAAGCAGGCATATCAACAACTCGTTTATCTCGCCCAATCGGGCATACAGAGAATTTAGGAGAGATCCTTGCAACTGCAACTTGCGACTGAAGACTGATGACTTCCACTTCCAAGTGTCCAATTCCACGTCATAGAGGGCAGGTCGGGGTCGGGGTGACACGGGCACGACCAGGTTGAAGCATCAAGGTAGTTCCGGAGTGGAGCGAAGGCGGCAAAGGGTCGGGTCACGTGAAGTGGAGCAGTTGATGACGTGGCGAGTCTTCCTTTTCGTGAGCACGAGAGTAGAGCGAGCGAGACGAGTGGTTGACAAAGAGAACAAGAATGTTGAATTCGGGGAATCCGTCGATTGGTCGAGAGAAGGGGGGTTCTAATGAGTCCCCTGAATTCGCGACACACAGAGTTCACGGGGCTAACATTAAATGGAACATTGTGCGAAAACCCCCCGCTGATACTGCCTTTTGCAGAAATGAAGATTTTCGTTCCCAGTTACCCAGCAAAAGCGAACATTGTGTACAGTCTCGGAATGTGAATCATTTATTCTTGTCTAGATCAATACGATTACGGGTAATACGGGTGAGTCGTCTTGTTCTGACCTGAAAATGTCAAACTAATGGAGTAATGTTTCAAAAAACACACCTCTGCGTTTCCCGTGTGCGCTTTGTGCCCACGCACTGCCTCGGTGTGTCCGTTTGTTTTTATCTTGATTGCTCTTTTGTATCTTGTTTTCCCCGCCTGAAAACTCTACATCAAACCAATACTTTCAGTTCGCTTACCTCTCTGTACAGTATAGAAGCTAGTATCGGGCATTCGAGGAGTGGTCCCAGTATCCATGGCCTTCGTGAATAATCAATTCTTTTAGAGTTCTCTTAGCCATCTTCGAGTAGGAATAAGTAGGAATGACTCTAGGTTTCCTGATTTCGGCCATTCATATGCGATCACGTGTATTACGTGGCATTAGTTCAGCAAGTGTGGAATATATTTGGTTTCAGCGAAAATTCGTTCACGGAGTTCACGGGGCTAACGCGAAATGGAACATTGTGCAAAAGACGCAGTCACTGTGGAACTTTATGATTCCGTGCCCCGTTCGTTGATACTGCCTTCTGCAGAAATGAAGATTTTCGTAAAGAGTAATTACGGTAGGCAAAAGGAGCTTCTTTTGATTTTCAAATTTTGAACTGTAGTTCCATTCGTTTGTCTGCAACCTTTTCTACGTGTATGATCGTTTTGACCCGTTTCTGGCTTAGGGGTCAGAAATGTTGACCCGATAATGCACGCGAATTTTCTGACAAGGGAACTGTCTGAACTGTCCAGAACCGTTTGAAATGAGACCTTGTGGGATGGATAGGGATAGGGTTGAGCCCTCCGAATCAGTTTTCAAAGTCTGCTATTGGTCTCCGTGAGCCGGGAAAAAAACGAATTCAATATTTCGATATTTCTTACAGCGCGCTTTTAAACTCTCGAAAAGTAGCTGTTTCCAGCGGTTGAATGGCCGAGAGGTGAACACGTTCGAGTGATAATCTAATGATGTCGGGTTCGATTTTTTGACGTTTTTTTCCATTCTTGTAAATATTCACGCGAAAACTTGGAAAAAAATACAAGTCCGAGAAATGATAGGGAAATCAGTGAACTCTCTGCATGATAGCCAGGAAAAGTTGATTTGGGTCATGAGTCCAATAGCAACTTTTGAAAACAGATTCGGAATGCTGGGAACATGCTCTTTTCATTCCACTAGGTCTCATTCCAAACGATTCTGGACAGTTCAGACAGTTCCCTTGTGAGAGATCGGTGGAATCTAGGGCCTTATGGAGCACATCTTTTGCTTTTTTGGATTTGCTTTTTTCATTTCTAAATAGGCATATGTCGTCACGAAGAATTTCAACGTTTGAACGGAACGTTTTTGAAACGTTTCCAGAAAAAGACAACAGGCAAACCCAGAGACCAAAGCTGCGGATTAGGGAAAAGTTCACAAACAGAAAGAACTGCGGAGTCCAGCCAAATCGAAGCAGCTGCCGCCGTCTCGATTCGGCTGGTTTTACTGCATGAACCCCCGATCCGCGTATTTTGAACTAGCGCTGCTGTTTTCACGCGCTGTGGAGTTTATTGACATGCCGTCCTCTTCTCGAAAGGGCTCTTTTCCAAAAGATGCTTTTCGAGAGAGAGAGAGAGAGAGAGAGAGAGAGAGAGAGAGAGAGAGAGAGAGAGAGAGAGAGAGAGAGAGAGAGAGAGAGAGAGAGAGAGAGAGAGAGAGAGAGAGAGAGAGAGAGAGAGAGAAAACTGCCCTCCTCCGATTTGGTTGTAAAAACCCTCTCATCCCATATACCGTTAATTCCGTCCCCATAGTCAATTCGGATTGTACCCGTGATCAAAGCGTTCTAATTGATTGTAAACTCAACTTTCGTAAGCATATCCATCGTTACCAGCCCCCTCTGGAATCAAGCCGCCAGATTCCTTCCCAAAAAACTCTCACGTAACTCGTTCGCCGCGCGCATCCGCCAAATCTCCCTTTCCTCCCTTTCCCCTACCTCCCCCACTTGCCAGTGATGATGCCGATAGTCATTTTAACTTTTCCTCTATCATCATCTTTATTCTAGTCCTGTCCCTCCTCTTTTTGTTTGCATGTCTATTGCTTTCTTCGTCCACTAATAAAGTGATATAAGAAAAAAAACTCCGTGAACTTCGTGAACCAATTTTCGCTGAAAACAATTATATTCCACGCTTGCCGAAATAATGCCACGTAATACACGTGATCGCCTATGAATGGCTGAAATCAGGAAACCTAGAGTCATTTCTACTTATTCCTACTCGATCGAGCTCGAAGATGGCCAAGTGGACTCTAAAAGAAGTGGTTATCCACGAAGGCCATGGATACCGCGAGCACTACTCGAATGCCCAGTACCGACTTCTGTACTGTACAGAGAGGTAAGCGAACTGAAAGTATTGGTTTGATGTAAAGTATTCAGGCGGGGAACCACAAAATGCGAGGGAGCGATCAAAATCAGTACGAGCGGGATAATCGAGGTAGTGAAAGGACACGCAGAGCACACGGAAAGTAACGCAGAGGTGTGTTGTTTGATTCCATTCTTCCATTAGTTTGACATGTTCAGGTCAAAAGAGCGCGATGGTGTCTGAAGAAAGTAGCAGGAAGGCAAAAGGAAAAAAGGGCGCAATCGGTGATTCGGGAGGTGGCGAAGGTTGTGGGAGAAGAATGCTTGACGTCGATGGGTGAGTACATCTTCTTTTGGTTCTTGTGAAAAATTATTGTTTAGGAACGAAAAACGCTGTACGAGGAGTGATTCGACGAGCGAGACGAGACGAGGAATGTAGGAAGAACAACGAGCAAGAGTCGAAAAAGGATGAGGAAGAAGACAACGACGAATGAAAACGCAGCGACAGCAAACTGACAAACCGAACTCGAGTGAATTGTTTTATTAGATAAACAATTATATAAAGAATGAATTCCACGTGAAATGAACTGTCCAGAAGAATTGTTCCGATGTTTCCAGTCGCCGAATTGCGCCCTTTGTGTTTAGCTGTCTGTCTTTTTATCCAAAAGTGCAAAAAGTTCGCATTTTTCTTAATCCAGGCTTCCTTAAACTGGTTCTGACTCCCCCAAATAGGCTCTGGGTCTTCTGATCTTTGTCTGATCCTTCCCGAATCACAGGCGGCTTTTTGAGAAGTTATAGAGGACATAGGACATATACTGATTTGTTCTTTACGCGCGATTGAATAGTCCTGTGACTACTCCTCCACTACTACTATACAACTGGCTATTCACATACAAATGACCATCAAGAAGCAACTGGCGGACGGAACTTTTTGCAAGAAACCATCTCTCCTGTTGAAACACACTGTCCATCCATCCATCCATCCATCAATCGTCCTTCTTCTCCCCATCTGCTGTTCCTCCTCCAAATTCGACTCGTTTTTTCGTCGATTTCCACTTGGATGTCTATTTGCGCATGTACTATTGTTCTTCAACTTGCACACACACAAACTGTTCTTTCTATTTGTGCTCTGCCGCAGTATCTCTCCTGGTTTATTTATATTTTTACTTTTGTTCCACTCGGTTCGAACTGAAATCACCTCGAAACGCTCTCTCGCCCCTCCGTCCACTCTCTCTCTCTTCTGCCAATGACTCAACTAATCCGAATATGCAAACATTCTCACTTTTTCACTGTAAACAGGCCTCCCTCTTTTTTCCATTCATTCATTCACAGTTCCATGTTTATTTTCCATTCCTCACGCTTTTTTTGAATGAATGAATGGGCGGCCTGCAGGAGATTGCTGTTGGACACTTCCTTTCCATTATTACACATCAAAGTTCTCGGTTGGAGCGGCGGTTTTTGCTGTTACTAACCAATGAAGTGTTTTTACGCAAAGTTGTGGGTATCTCTACCGTAAAAACTATTTTAACGGCATGCCGTTAAATTGTTCAACCTCATTTTTTAAAGTGTCGTTTACTATTTATTCGACTGATATTTTTGGTGTCACTGGACATTTGACCTGGGAAATTAGTGAATCTTTGAGAAATACGGTTAAAACCCCGAGGTAATACTCAAAACGCGACACAATTCTTTATTCTTTTTATAAGAAACGACAATGTGGAGGATGCCGTTAAAATAGAGTTTTTACGGTGGTATATGTGCAAGGGTACATTTTTTGATACTGGTAGTCGATCCCACATAGTGGCTACCTGCAAAAACTTCTAATTTTCCGGATATTTTGTCTGAAACTGCTCAAAATTGCGTTTTTTGACAAAAGCGGGCGTTTTGGAAATTTTGAAACAAAATATCTGGAAAACTAGACGTTTAGCCACTATGTGTGATCGATGATCAGTATCATAAAGTGTACCCATCCAAATTTAAAGAATATTCCAATACTTGGTGTAAAACATTTTTATTGTAAGAGAAGATGGATTCTGTATGGATTCCGTGTCTTTCCGAAACTGCATCCGCTCGAAAACTGATCAAATTTCGGTCATTTTCTCGAGTTATTGGCTCAATTTTGCACTTCTATATATTCTGCTCAGACTTGTTCAATGAAGAAACACTTTCTGTCAACTGTCAGAGTGGCTCACTTACGTCTCAGAGATATTATATATTTCAAAAATCTTGGAACCTGCGCAAACGCGCTCCGCTGGACTTGCGTTGGGCTTGTCACGACTATCGTCTCTGTATCATGTATTCCACGAGAGACGCAGACAAGAATCGTGGCGAGACCAACTCAAGTCCAGCGGAGCGCGTTTGCGCATGTTTCAAGATTTATAAAATATATAATAGTTGCCACAGGAAGTCTTCGTGTGTCTGTGAGTATGATTCAGAAGATAGAGGCTCTGGCTACTTCTGGAGTTTCGGAGTGACTCTTCTCTCCGATTCTCCTTTTAAACGAGAAGAACTATCAGACACGTGATGTTTCTAAGCGATTGACGTCTCATTGAAAACAACTGGTGACTCATGTTAGTCATTTCAATCGCTTACCAACTGAACCAGAAATTCGTTTTCATCGTTGAGTCACTTCCTTCCTCCTTATCTTTCCTGAAAACACGAACCATTTATTCCTCTACCTCTTCTCATCGAAACTCCTGCAACCCAGCTACAATATGTATTTACTGTTTCCCCCAAATCTTCATTTTTCATTTGCACAAAATAATAATGTTTCGAGATCTCAGTATACGTTTTGCACGTTAAGGAAAGAATAAGTACTCACCTAGTTTGACGACGTATTCGTCTCCACATTCTATCGAATAAAAATCATAGAAATCATACATTTTTCACAAACAATTGTGTGTCATTTTCAGTTTTCAACCATTGCTTCCTCAAAATCCATCCAATCAGAACTCTATGAGCACATGGGTTTCCAGAGTGTAAATGTTTCCATTAAATTTGAGAATGTTCTCTTTTTCGATACATTTCCATATCAGTTCATTTAAACATTGCTTTGCTTTCTGTTCAATGCTAATTCAAAACAAAAGTACCATTTGTTCCGAGATGTGAGTGAACTGAAATTATCTGTTGGACGAAGTTTTCAATAGAACTGCAAAACACTGTCCATTCTTTACTATTATTAAAGGAGAAAGTTTGTCTGTCTGTCCGTCCGTCTGTCCGTCCGCAGCCTTTTCTCCGCGCCTACTGGACCGATTTGGCCCGTGTCAGAAATGTTGGCCCGATGTTGCACGTAAATTTTCAAAGCGATCCGTAAACGTTTACGGCTTCTGGACTGTTTTTTGTGTATTTTCCCTTTTAATTGTGCCTCTGGGAAGGTTGCGTCGACTCGACTCGCCTATCTTCCCAGAGATTGGGTAAAAGGAAAGAACTGCGGAGCCAGAGGATTCAGTTTTCAGTAGAGATGTGTTCACTTGATTCAGTAACTCCTGCATCATACTCCGAAAACTATCACTTTACACGCTGTTTTAAACTCAATTTTTCCTTTTCCGATACTGGCATCAGTTAAATCCAAAGCATTATGAAGGTTTGGTGAAACAGTAAAAACTTCTAAACATTCTAAACAAACAGTAAAAACTTCGAAACATTGGTCTTCGCCGTATTTCATCCCAATTCCTGCAACTCTCTGACTCCTTCCTCCCCCACACTACTCGTCTGTTTGAACAGGTTTCTTTTTCCCAAACACCACAAACTCTCAACTGCTCTCTCCTCCCATTCTTCAGAACTCCTCCATCAGCTTCTGCACTCCCTAAGAAACGTCCATTAACCCTTTTTTCATAAATAACAAGCAAACAGACTCCCCCTCACAACTATCATTGATCATGTTTGCATTCGGATCACTCGGTCGCTCCGATCACTTTGTGACGTGGCAATTAGGACATTCGCGTTCCATTTGACTCATATTCGAGGAGATGTTCAGGCCTTTTCTGTTTCGCCATTTCGTCAAATATGTCACTTTCAAAAAATATATCAATAAAAAAATGAAATATCTGACTTGTCAATCTGTTTTTTTAGATTTTCGATAGAACCATTTCATTTCAGAATGAATCTTGAAACCTGCGCAAACGCGCTTGGCTAGATTCTCTTGGTCTCGCCACGACTCTCGTCTCTGTCTCTAGTGTATCCGGCAAGATTCGAGGCGAGACCAACAGAATCCAGCGGAGCCCATTTGCGCAAGTTTCAAAATTCAAGAATTATAGAAAGTCTCCGTTCGATTCAGCATGGTCCATTGTCGAAAGAATAACACACACGTTCATGAGTAACCATTATCTTGACATAACTTATAACTGATAAGATTATGCAGCTATCTCGATGAGCAATCTCCCATTCCTTTCATTCTTTGAGAAATCTTCTTTCGAATCTCTCGCGAAAAACAAAGTGGTCTCACTTTGTGATATTACATCCGTCCGTTTCATGTCCAGATGCTTCTTCTTTTCTCCCGCCCATTGGATATTTAATGTGCGGTCACTTCTCTTCTCATTTTTCACTTTCTCTCTCTCTCTTTCTCTCTCTCTCTCTCTCTCTCTCTCTCTCTCTCTCTCTCTCTCTCTCTCTCTCTCTCTCTCTCTCTCTCTCTCTCTCTCTCTCTCTCTCTCTCTCTCTCTCTCTCTCTCTCTCTCTCTCTCTCTCTCTCTCTCTCTCTCTCTCTCTCTCTCTCTCTCTCTCTCTCTCTCTCTCTCTCTCTCTCTCTCTCTCTCTCTCTCTCTCTCTCTCCCTCTCTCTCTCTCTCTCTCTCTCCCTCTCTCTCTCTCTCTCTCTCTCTCTCTCGTTCATTATTTTTGTTCCTCTCGAACACTGTCGTTTCAGTGACTCACACGCTCCTCTCATGTACCCCTTCTTCTCTGTTTACATAACTGCCAATAACTCATTCATCGCCGGCTAAAAAAACACCTTTCGGCATGTTATTGGATTCTCTTTTCTCTTTCCCAGTTGGCTATAAAGAGAGAAAGACGGGTAAACGAACGGAATCAGTTGATATCGAATGAATGTGTCTTCTTCTTCTTCGTCATTGTTATTGTCTCGCTTATCACCTTATCAAATTGAAATTCTCTCTTTCTCTTTCTCTATCCACGCCCACTGTTTCAAATCTTCCATTAGTCTCCAATCCGTCCTTCTTCTTCTATTCCCTCAACTAAATGGATTCTTCAGCGAAAACCGAGAAAATGTTCCGCGAGAAGGACGTCTCGACACGACTCATTCGGCCCACTATCACACAGATCCACGTCGACAAATTGGCGTTGTTCGTCGAGAGATGGAACCACGATTGGGAGATCGACGGCAGCATTCAGGTGAGTGAGCCGGCCAGGTTTCTGGTTCATTTGGGAGGAATTCTGGAGATCTATGAGGGATAGTGGTGATACTGATCTCTCATGATCCAACTGAGAAGACAGTGAAGATTGCATGAGAACAATTCAATAACTGATTCAAGAGAAGAGCAACACAGAAATGGTCGAGATCTTCTTCAACCAACGTTTCCCGTGGATTTCGAGAAATCTGTTGCTTTTTGGAAATTTGACATGTTGCACAATAACCGACGGTTCTTTCGCTTGAAAAGTACTAAAAAGCCGTTGATTTCGGGTTCAATCCCGGCCCCCACGACCCACCCAGTCGCAAATGTTGTTGCTACGAAAGGTAAATCGGTCCTCTCTTGCCCAGAGTGACTTAAATTCTCAATTGCTACAGACGTAACATCCACCTGATCGATTCACTTGTGTTTCAATCAGAATCGTCTATCCGTCAG
Source organism: Caenorhabditis macrosperma (assembly GCA_963932285.1). Classification (NCBI taxonomy): domain Eukaryota; kingdom Metazoa; phylum Nematoda; class Chromadorea; order Rhabditida; family Rhabditidae; genus Caenorhabditis; species Caenorhabditis macrosperma. The sequence goes on from OZ010620.1 coordinate 6,015,452, forward strand.
CGCTTCGTCGCTAGATATAGCGGATACCCTTTCGTCACCGTTCATGTCGTTTCCACGCGAAAACCGCCAGATTTTGTGCGAATAGTACCGCAACTTCACTTCAGATTGCACGTTGGGTTATGGTGTCTGGATTGATTTGCCCATCTGATCCACTACAGAAGAGTTCCCTCGAGGGGATCATTCCTCCAGGTCATGCTCTTGTTCCATTTCTTTTCGGGATAGGAACATTGAAGTTCTTCAAATGACTTTGACTGACCTAAAGATTTCAATACCTAATCAGATGCTCTGTTCTGATCCTTTCAAATTTCCGATCCATATTTTGAAACAGAAATTATTTGATTGTCGAGAACGACACGAACAGTTTTGGGAACTTTGAAAATATTCTTACCATTACTACTTAGGTGTCTTGTGTCCTTAAAATCCAAATCATGCAGTGCTTTTATCATTCCAACTGGATCGTTGTTCCTTTTCTAAAAATGTTTTATGACAGCTCAATTGAGCTTGGCTTGATCTAACCATTCCCTCATTCTCAATAATTAATCATTCCACCTTCAAATGCATCTTCCTTCTGAAACAGTTGATTATTTCAGATCTTCGACGAAGGAATCGCCCAGTACATGCTGGCGGACGTCGAGTCGCACTACAAGTACTTCGCCGCGTTGATCCTCTCGAAGCCCAGTTTGAGGTGTCGAATTGTGAAGGAGGAGCCGAGAGATGAGCTCGAAGAGCAGGAGAATCGCATTGTTCTGGTACGTATAGTGAGTGGTGTGTCGGAAGGATGTCCTTATTCAGATTGGCGGCGAGAAACTGGATAGCCGGAATCACGCAAGTATCGAGTTCCTGAAGAGTGTTCTGCACAAGAGAGGCTATCGATTCGAGTGAAGACGGACTTGAGTTCCCTCGCGCCCCTGATGAATAATGAATGCACCTTCCTTGTCCGTTGTCTCTTTTTCACTCTCTCTCTCACTCTCTCCACACACTTCTATGCTCCCCTCTCCACCAAAAACAACCTTCTCGTTTCCTAAGAATTGTCCCCCTTTACTGATTAAAAAATAAAAAAATGTCAAATTCTCGTATCGACCTTCGCTGACGTCTTATTTATTTATTTATTCGCTCTTTGACTGCCTAAAACACAAGTTCGGCACACTCGAGGGAGGGAGGCCCAACAAACTGAACGCCAGTACCGACAGGCACGGCCGCGTCTCCCATAAAGCCACGAGACGCAGACACGGCGGCGTCTGCGTCTCGCTGCGTTTTCGCCTAGTTTTCCAAGTTTCTGCTTTTCCATTCTCGGGCCTTTCATCCAGAATTCAGGAAGAAATCTCAAAAAACCCTCATTTTTCATTAGCAGATGGCTACAGTAAGATGTTCGAAATTAAAGGCGCATGCGTTTCTGCCGGAGTGTCGTACTGAATTCGTGGCGCCAATTTTAATAAAACTGGTCCAAAATCACAAAATTCTCCTATTTTTTCGATTTTTTTTCTCCTAAAATCTTGAATTTTGCTGTTTTCGAGCGCTTTTCTCGCCTTATCACTACGTCAAACGTGATTTATCGCCGTCACACACTGTCCAAAGATCCCATCAAATCGGTGTAAACCGGGGACAAATAACACCAGACCGCCGCACCCGCCGACCACATGATTTTTTTCGCCGCTTTTTTCTCGCAGTCCGTCAGCTCATTTCTCTCTATCTCTTGATCCGTTCGCTTTCTTTTTCTTCTTCATCTTCTATCTCTTTTTCACTCATCAATTTGCTGTTCGCTGTCTATTGCGCCCCAGGGCGAGATTGGTAAACGAACGGTTTTTTGGTGAGATGATGGAAAAAACTCAAGTACGTATAGTTAGAGCCGTTGTTTGGGAGTGACTGGTACCACTTGGAGTTACCTATAAAAGCCGAGGTGGTGCCGGTCGCCGACGACTCCCCTCTCTGTATTCTCCCGATTTCGGCCGACGTCAGCGTTCGAAAAGTGTGATAATGCGAGGTGAGGAATCTGGTGAGAGTTTGCTAACACTAGGTTATGAAGTTCCTTGCATCTAAAAAAGAAACGGTTTTTCTCCTGTAATTTTGTTGTAAAATCTTATCTAGACTACAGTTAATAGTTTCCACTAAAAAACTCACTGATCAAAACGTTTTTATTTTGTCACTGAATGGCTTATCACTACTCAGACCACTATTTCGACATCTTGAACAATTTTTTCTAGGGAAAGACGAGTTCTCTGAATTAGTAAGCGCACGTTTTCCCCAATCCCTCAAAACGGAAATTAGAAAGAATAACCTGCAAAGGTTGTGAAATGTTCGTTTTATCGCCTCAAAGTTGAATCAAAACATGTTTTCTTTCGTCTCAAAAAGTCAAATGAAATGTACATGTCCTTTAGAAACATTCCATTTCCACTTCTACTTCCACAATGCAGCAGTCTACAGATTCTGCCAAATGAGACGAATAAGGTGACAAATACGAGAGAGTAGCGAGACGTAGCAAAAGAAAGTCGCAGGAGTGTGTCCCGAGAACATTCGCCAGCGCACTAGAGCGCGCTTTCGCAATAGTCATCGTTTGAGAGGAGACAGACACATGCACGCACAAACACAGCTGTTCCCCTTCGGATCTTCTGGTTTCTGTGAGAATCGGATGGACTTTTGGCTGAAATCTTGTGACATTCGTCTGTCTACGTCGTGTTTTTCCACTTTTCTTCGTGACTTCCTCTCTCTGGTCGATGGTACCTGGAAAGCGTGGAAGATGATCAAGATCTTTGTTTGCTTTCCAGTTTTCTTCTTCTCAGAATGCAAAGTTGACGTATCCTTCAGTTTCACTCTTCCTCAGCCTTCATCATTCCAAAGGCCAAGTCTCCATTTGTAGCGTTCTTCTCTTTGTCCTTTTCCTCACAACTCAAAAGATCGCTCCCTCCCCACAAAGAATACATAGACAAAAAACAAACCAAACGGTCTAAAAGTGCAAGTCTCACTGTCTGCCCCCTCCTTTCCGCTCGTAAAAATAGCCTTTCCGCGCGGCGCCCGTCTCGTAATCGTCCGTCTCTTGTCGTTGGTCAGTCAGTGCCTCACGACACTCTCCCCACCGGGCGGCCTTGTGGTCACCCATCGATTTATTATGTGGCCCAGACTGGGACATCGTCTGTTCAAATTTCGGTTTCGCCCCCCCCCCCCCCCCCCGGCGTCTGCCACCTGGCTCGTCGCGTCCGTCCTCAAGGCTAGCCCCCTATTGACTCAAAGATTTGGCCAAATAGTCGCAATTTCGTGTCCAGTGATGGCATCGATTTAGGCGTTTTTGTGACTTTTTGTGTTCTCTCTGCCGTGTTTTTCTCTCTTTTGGGAAGTTGGTTAGAACTGACTGATTGATTGGTTTCGACTACAAGTTTCATTATTTTTACTCGTGCCCCAATAGAGAGTCTGTTATCGCAGTTATCACCCCATCCTTATCACAACATGCTTTGCTCGTTTTTCGGAACCGAATCGCCGCAAAATAACACTCAATGTTCAGGTGTCGAGAATGGAGCAACGCAGCTACATCTGCCTCAATTGTCAACATCCGTTGCGTCTGGAATTCGCACAACGGCGTCCTGAATCGGCGGATTCTGAGAAGAAGGTGCGTTGTTTGTGTGCACTTCCGATGTTATGAGTCAGGGGAAATTCTCTTCCGTACTCATCTTATCTTTCTTTCAGAGCGAGTCAGTGATTGCTGAAGTGTTGTCTGGTCACTCGCGAAGCCTCATGAAGCTCATTCTCGATGCTCAATTCCCGTCCGATGCTCCAGTCTGCAATGTGAGTTTTTTTTTCTAATTTTGCGAATCGTTCTCATTCGCATTTACTCCCGTTTCCAGGGCTGTTCGGATGCTCTCGTGAAAGAGATGGATGCGCAGGTGGCTAACATGGACGACGAAATCAAAATGTACAAGACGTACATAGAACATATGAAGGAGAACCATCCAACGTCGGCGATTCCGGAGCTCAAAACGCTGCTTCAAAACGCGACGGACGAGGAGAAAGCGCTGGAGCAGCAGTTGAAGAAGTTGCTCGCCGAGGAAGAGCAGCTCGACACGGAGCTCCAGCAGAAGAGACGGTCGGCTGAGAAATCGTCTGAGACGTCTGCCGAACTGTGGATGAAGTACAGAGACAATTTGAGGTGAGCTGTTAAAAAAAAAAAAAACGCATCGAATACACGAAGAGATAGAAAGCTCTATTTTCAAAATATCTCAATCCTTTCCGAATGCGTTTTTTTCAAGAAACAAATCTCAAAAAACAAAAGAAATAAACGAATGACCTGGGGCGCACTTGGCATAATGCGCCGAGGCGCCGTTGCCCTGGCGGTTTTTCGAAAACATTCGCCGTTATTCGAAATCTGCGCGCTCTGACTCTTTTCTTTCTCCTTCTCCTCCATTGCTTTTCGTTATAATTTCTACTTTTTTCAGGCAAGTTTACAATGATCAAGACGAGCTCCAGGCACTTGAATCGGAGAAACAGTATGCCGATATACAGCATAGAAAGTAGGAATCTCTTGGAGAAATTGAAAACGGAATTACTTTCAGGTTAATTGAAACCAACGTTCTCGATCTTTGCTTCCACATTTGGGTAGAGGGAAACGTGGGCGAAATCAACGGATTCCGTCTCGGTCATCTCAAGGAGGCGCCAGTCGAGTATACGGAGATCAACGCCGCTCTCGGACAAGTCGTTTTGCTGCTTGAGGTGCGTTGAAACTACACATTTTTTGGGAACGCCTGGCATCTGGTTCTGAATAAGTTGCTTCTCCTTCTCTTCTTCGTAGCATCAATTTTCCAATCGGCCTCTTTCTCTCCCACTCCCATAAATTGCCTTGATCTTCGTCCCTCGCCGCCGCACTCACAACCCCCTCCCCTCCCCACTCTCTTTCGCCTCCGTCCATTCCTCATCTTCTTCAGATCCTGTTGGAGCGTATCGGCGTCCAGCATCACGAACTGGTGCCCGTCGCCATCGGCAGTCACTCGGTCATAAAGCTACGTCGCAACGGCAACGACGTCGAAGAGTATCCGATGTACGGGCAGGGAACGCCGCTCAGTGGCTCGTCGGCCATTGATTCCGGAATTCGTCGCTTCTTGCAGCTCCTCGACTTTTTGCAGAAAGAAGTCAAAGTGAGTTGAGGATTTTTTTGGGCAATGAACGACAAGTCAACGGAATTATAAAACAAAACTCAAGAATTGTTTCAAGCAAAAAAAAAACAGAAACCCATTTGATTTCAGGACCGCAACAGTGCCTTCAAGCCACCATACCAAATCCACACCGATTCGCTCGTCGACAACGGAGTCAAGTACAGCGCGGTGATGACGCTCAACTCGGAAGTCCGTTGGACTCGCGCCATGGCCATGATGCTCACGAACCTCAAGACAGTCACGAGTCAATGCAACGCTCTCAGAGCCCCAATCTAAACGGGTTATCAACCGTAGTTATCGTGTAGACAGTTAACCAACAATGTACATTTTTTTTCTAATGCTTCTCAGGACGATGTGTCTTCGACAATGCCTGCCCTACTTCTCGTGCACCTTAACACTCCTCCGACTTGATCTTTATTCTCATCCCTACTGTATCCGTTGTAAATATGTTGATGAAGTAAAGAGATTTTTTGAACCTCTGGATATATCGGTTTCCGAAGACATTTGGTTTATTCACCAATGTTCATATCTCAATGCTCTCTTTTTTAATAACTTCTTGGAATTACCCTTCAAATTCTGCTTTCTTTATGTTGTTTTCGGTTTCTCTTTGAATTATTTCAATTCCAAAATTGCAAAAATTTTCTTTTTTTTCTTCTCCTAACACTCAATTAGTTCCTTTTCCGGTCATCCATACTCTATCGTCGTCATTACTTTCATCAAATATTCCGGCACGACATCCCTTGTCCTCCCAGTTAATAATTAAAATCGTTCGAAATTTGCAGAGGTGGTTGTCACGTGCTGCCCCTCCCCGCCCGGACTCTGGTCTCTACGCGAGTCCGTTGAGTATCAGCACACCGCCGATCCGATCCGATATTTGATCCGTTCGTTTCGAAATCAGTAGATGGCCGGCTCATTCCGGCGTCAGCGAAGTACGTCGGCGACGAGACGACGAGCAGGAAGACAGTGCTCGACGGCCGAAGTCGACGAGGAGACCACGTTTCATGGGTTGTCGGTGAGTTGTTTTATCATTCGCCCATTCGCTTTTTCATGGAAAGGTTCCGAAGTCATCATTTCACGGAGTGACTTTTCAGTCTCACTCTTAACAGCCATCTTTCGACATTCTGATTCAATATTTGTCAGTAGAAGTAGTTTTGGACTGAAAAACTGAACCTCTTTCCACCAGTTCGCTACGGATCCTTCCGAATTATCATGTTTCTATCACTTAATATGATCATTTGAGTCGTTCCAAGAGGACAACGTTCACAATCAAATACTTCTACATAGCTCTTAAATCTAGAATCCAGTTCAAAGTAGTCTGAAATTCTTGACTCCTTACGTTCCCCCCGTTTCCAACAGCTACAATGTATTCCTCGGTGCCCATCTCTCAATTTCAGAAATCAAAAATTTCTCTTCTCTGTTTACTCCGAGTATTTCCGATAATCAGACCATGCACATGCATTATCAGTCAGTCACATCGCCCTCTTCGCCTAAGTCTCCCGCATTTCAAGCGACAATTCTTTCTATTTTCCCCAAATGTCACATTTGCCTCGTTGTCTCCGTATCGAGTCTCTCCCCATGATATTCCGTGCAAGAGTGGAGCCGGAACGAGTTCGTGACGAAGGGCAAAGTCGAGAACGAAAAGAGCGGAAGCAATGAATGGAATTCTCTGTATCTCGAATTGTTGAAGGAATTATTGCCAGTTGCACTTTCAGAATCAACCACAGTTCTCTTTTCCTGACATTTCATTCCTTCTGTTTTCCACTTTCTTCCGCTCAAAACGTCAATTTCAGGCGAGAACAGCACATTCCATTCTGTTACGGAAACTTTCCCCCGCGTCATGAGCCGATCTATTCGAGTCCCCCTTTCCACCCATAAACCCCTCTTTTCTGAATCAATGTTGATTTTTCGAACTATTGCGATTCAATTTTTTGATCAAACCGTTTGATTACTTGATACCGTCTCGACAGAGCATGATATCATCCGGAAGACTGATGGAGATGTCTGTGGGTGCGGCGCCGGTTTCCCCGGACGCATAGTTTGATAATGTGCACGCAGTTTGCACCCAACGGAAAGTTTCAAGATAATTTCGCATTCAGAACGCATCTATATTAAATATAGGTAAAAAATCAACTCAGAAAAGACGCAAAATAGCTTTTGCGTGGTCATGAACCGATAAAGGATACTGTAGATTGTTTACTCCAATCGTCGAAAGCTGTTTTCCACGAATATGCGTATTTCTCAAGACGGAAATCTGATAGGCCAAGCCAGGTATGCCCGCTCAGCTATTCTCTGCCAATGCGCAAACTTTGGCTCTTTCCCTCGTGTCCACAGCACAATTTCTGACACAAAAACGAATTATGGACACAGAAGACGTCGAAAACGTCGGAAAACGACGTGATCGCCCAGTCGCTGGAGTTATTTCTGCTAGTTATCCCCCGCTTTATTCATTGCGCGATTCTTGATAGCGTAGTCGTCAGATCAGTCCCTCAACACGCAGTTTTGTGAACTTCAGGAGAGTAAGTGGAAGGTGTCTTATCGTTACTTTCACTCCTGAGTTCTGTGCTTTGCTCGCGTCCGGTCGCCGAGACGGTCAACAAAAAGGGCAATCGTCTGACATAAACAACGCCTGAAATTGCGAAGACTTGTGTTTTTTGTCGAGGGAAGTCTTTTGACACGAGAAAAACAAACTACTCGCCGCTGTTTTTCTCTAGCCAATCGCGGGAATATTCTCAGAGACGCAATCACTTTGGAGCCAAAAATCTTTCGAGTTCCTCGAAAGATTCCTTTTCGAAACAGAAATCGGAGCTCCTCATGGCGCCTTCTACAGTAATCCCAATGTCTCCCCTAGTCTCAGGACAATGCCGTTTCTAGTGCTGTCAAGTTGCATCGAATTAATCGTGGCCGTGTGTTGCGGTTCCTTATCATTCATTCGGCGCGCGCGCTCTCTTATCAGTCGTCCGCTCGCATAGCCTCAGTTCGGCGCTTCGACGCAGTCCCTTTTCGGTCGTTTTTAGAGCGAATTCGTATTTGCGCGGCGACAGCGAAGATCACGTACTCGGATCAAAAAGTCGTTGTCGTTTTTTCCATCTCTCGGAAACGTTTCGTCTCTCATTCTATGTCCACACGCCACTTTCTACCCCGAGACGGGGTCCTAGGGCGACGGGCACGGTGGTCACAAAATCTCTCATCGTCTGAGTCTCCGCGCACGCGCTCGCGATCTTCCACAGCCTGCGTCCCCGCAGTTTCAGACGTCCCTAGACTTCTGCGATCTACCTCCGCCGCGCGCTATCTCGCATTTGTCATCATTTTTCGGCGGCAACAGCGGCCCTCCGTGTGCGAGAGAGAGAAAGAGACGACGAGTACAGTGTTTCAATGGTGCACCCGTCAATATCCCCTTCGGCCCCGAGTTTTTCTCGTTTTTTCGGCTCCTCGAACTTTGCGTGTTTACTGTTAGCGTCCGCGCATCGTCTGACCCTCTCGCACGGCCCAACAGTCTATGAGAATGCGGCCTGAATGATGTCAATCCGAAAATTTTCTGCTGCGCGGTCGTCTGTTTATTGCTGGCAGCCTAGCAGCGGAAGACCACACATCGCCGGAAAAGGAGAAGGCGTACCGATTGAAAACATTTTCTGTGTTCTAGCACTCGATTATGTCGGGGCGATTTGCGGCGATGGCTGCACTAGTTTGCATAACTTTTAGTCTCTTCTCTCGCGGTCGTGCATTCGCGAAACTGATAACACCTCCGCTCTCTCTCTCACACACAGTTTTTTGTCTCTATTCTCGACCTTCTTATCGAGTTTATTTCGCCGAGTCGACCGATCAACCAGCGTACTCGCCCCTCCAGCACTTTTCCACATTTCTCGACCAACTTGTGACTCTTTTTCACCTCAACAGCTCATTCTTTTATCAATTTCGAGTCTCTTGGCACCCTTCTTCTCGCTACAGTGATCTTCAATATCAATCTTTTCAACATGTCCAATCTTCCCAGTATCTGTCTCAAAGTGCGAGCGTTTCCAACTCGGCCAACATGATGTTTGCACATTTCGTCCGTCTCTCTCTCTCCCTCTGGATGGCAAACTAACCGGCTCAACTCGATTTCTACTGAACTTTCACGTTGCATACTGTAGCTTTTCGACGTTGTCTTCGATTAAAGCCTGATGATCCATTTGTTCTCTTTCTGTTGTTCGTAAGTATATTTACCTGTGCCTGAGATCTCTGCTATTCTAAAAAAGTATCAGTTGATCCGTCCTCGTGTGGGTTCCTCGCAATAGGTCCCATCACTGAATTGCATCACTTTGCTGATGTTTATTCTGATGAACGTTGGTTCTTTTGAGAAATTCAATACATTCATCTCTGTCTATTCATCTCGTTCTTCAGCTCTCTTGAGCACTCTAGCTTTCGAAAAATTTGAATTTCCCTCATGGCCAAAAGTCGATGACATCATTGAAAATCGGTCGACGTCGCGAACAAAACTGACAACAGTCACGTCGGCCGCCTGTCCTCTCTATCTTTCTCTCTCTCTCTTCTCTTCTCCTCTCGGCCCGAAGAAGTGGGAGAGAAGGGAGGAATACAGATGTCGATGGAGGTCTGTTTTCCACCTCATCTTCTTCTTTTTCTTCTTGTTCATTTTGTCAGTTGACTAGCCACACTGTATTCATTTAACTTTGCTTTACCGATTTCAATCGATTTCTTCTTGAGCTCTATTCTGAAATTGCAGCCCGTGATCCTCTGGTTGCTGGCCACTTCATCACTCATCGTGGTCATCTGTCCCCGTGTCTCACCCAACTCGTCGTACCCAACACCTGCTGAGATCATTCTTGACAAGCCATCAAGTGAGTATTGAAACAATTTAGAAGACGTGAAAAACAAAGTGTCTGACCGTCAGACCAACCAGTAACTTCTGAAAGTGCTTCTTTAGTTCAGGGAAGACCCCCTGTCAGAGCGAATCAGTAGGATTGCACTTTGCCACTGTCTGTTCTTTCCTTCACAAAGTGCACTTGTTTTCAGAAATGTACGCTTCCAATAACAACGACATCGACCGGAATTTTGGCGAAGGCCAATCAAACTACGAAGCTCTCCAACACCCCGGTAAACATGACTTCTTCTACCCGCAGTTCAATCGACCGAGGGGTATCCGCTGGCGTGACGACGACCGAATGATGCGAGAGTTCTCGACGGTACCCGTCATGCCGATCCTAACCGAGCACCGATCCGCCTCGCCTTTCGGACGTGGTCCAGTAGCATCCACCTCAACTCGTCCGTCTTCGTCGCGATTCGACTTCGACGATTCGCCGAGCCTCGAAGACATTGATCTGATTGATGTTTTGTGGAGGAGTGATATTGCCGGTGAGAAAGGAACCCGTCAAGTTGCCCCGGCCGATCAGTACGAATGCGATCTACAGACGCTCACAGAGAAGTCGACAGTTGCGGTGAGTGTGGGATACGGTAGTTCGTAAATTAGTCGGCAGTCAGTAGGAGAAAATGGGAGAACGTGTTTCGAGATAAGAAATTCATTTAGGGCATTGGTAGTTTGCAAACAAAGTATTGTGGAAGCATTTCGCGGCAACCATAATCAAACCAAGTGCCGCGTTGCTCTTGGTGGAAAGCCATGTAGGCGCAGTCAAAGTCAGGCTCATTGGGCTGAGAAGAGCCCCAATTGAGGAAATCGGCTTCGGTGCCATCGGACCATTTGTATACTTGGAACGTGTCGTTCAGTTTGTTCAAACCGATCCAGACGTTATTCTCTGCAAACGAATAACGTTTTCACTTCATTGTTCGCCCGTATACTTTTTCTCAACTTGTGCACAAACAAGTTTTCCGATTCGTCCTTGATGCTGACCAGATGACCGCCCATTGATCTGCACACATTCTCAGCCGGAATCCACATGAGATCCACCTCGAACAGTTTGTACCAGTGATCTTCGTACAATTGCCAACCCTACAATCTTGCCGTCACTTTTCCGAATTCTTCGGTCTGCGGGCCGCGATGACAGATAACGCGGAGAGCACGCCATTTTTCCTGGTTCTCAATCTATAGAGTTTGAGATGTCGTCATTATTTTTCTTGCTCCGCATCTTATCAGTCGCTATCGTTAGACCCCGCGGATTCGTCGGTGATTCGGTTCTTATCAGCGGCACTGATTCGAATGATGGACAATATAGTTGGGCGTTTTCCAGTAGTGTTCGACGATGACAAATGCACCGTTTGACGTACTCAGCGAGAAGTACTTTGTGCGTCGAAAGCGGTTCAAAAAGAGCACGTAGGAATCGTGATGTCGTCAAGCGAAGTGCGTAATGCGAGGATGGGAGGGCTCCCGGGGGGGCATTGACTAAGAGACTAGTCGGATCACTTGTCTACCCTTTCGAGTGATCAGACGAATCGAGAAGGGATCACTTACACTTTGCTGAAGTGCCAAAACTGTCAGTAGGCGAAGGTTGACATCGAGATTGATTGCGCGCTTTCCGGCGACTGATTGATAAGAAGATTTCAGAGGACTTGGAATAACAACAGAATCGGCCCAGGGAATGAGTAGGAGGGAAAGAAGGAGTAGGGGTCTCATTGATAGTTAGGACGGAATGAATGATGAATGAAATGTAGGTGGAAAGAAGCGTTTAGAAGTATCTGATTTCAATGGGCGTACGACTTGTCTATAAACAATTTTCACTGTTTCAGCCGCTGACTGCAGAGGAGCATGCTCGTTACGAGGACCTCTCGAAGGGTTACTACCAGGACTTCTATCCATCCTTCAACAACAATCACCACCAGAAGAGCGCACAACAAGTGAAGCCAAGCACACCAGAACAGACGCCAACACACCCGCAGCATCCGTTCGCGGCGATGCCGACTGATAAGGATTTAGCTGAGCTGTTGGAAGATGTGTCTCGTGAAGAGGGACAGTTGAACCTGTTGTTTGACGATAAGCATCCAATTATGAATAACGTCTCGTTGGCCGAAGGAATCGTCTACACGCAAGCCAATTGTTAGTGGCTCTCACTGGTTTTTGCCGCAACGATTTCTCTTTTCAGTGACCGAGATGCAGGAGATTCACGATTCGTGCAATCAGATCACCATCTCCACCACTCCAACCTCTTCCGGATCGGCTTCCCAAGCAACGACCCTTTTCAACAACACTGACCCACAGACCGTTCAACAGTGGCTTCCGACTGAAATGGGACCGAGCGACGGTACGTATTCTTGCTCACTGTCATTCGTTGCACACTCACTCATTCTATTGTTCCTCACTCGCTCTCTTCTCCTCCTCGACTTTCCCTCCCTCTTATCAATTCGCGCTCTTTCCTCCCATCTGATAAACGCTCTTTCCCCCTTCAAAGTTGAGAGACTAATGAGGGGGGCGTGGCCGGGAAAACTGCTGAAACTATAAACGGGGCGGAGTCTTGTGGCTAAACGGCACCACGTAGGCTCCTCGAAAAGGATTCTATAAAAGAGTGTGAACCTCGACCAACTCGATGTCCTCCACGACGCCCTCCCTCTCGACCGCCTCTTCTATTCTCATTCCTGAGGACGAGTCATCGAAAGCTCTTCGTAGCATGTACGAGCATCTGCGCCTTCAAATGAACTTCCCTATTCCTCATCACTTCGAACAACAACAACCACCACAGCCGACGTTCCCGTATGCCGGATTCTCGAGCACTTACGATCGAGGCGCGTCTAAGTTGTCTTCTTGTCCCGCACCCTCACAAATATCTGCACTCCAACCCAACCATTCCTTAATGTCACTGTCCTCTTGAACTATTATCATTTTTCAGTGTTCCCGGCGACGAACTACTTCCCAGTCGGCATGCAGAACGACTCGCTGCAGACCGTTGTCTCCAACGGACAGATTGACTACGATCATGCCTACCAGGCGCAGAGCCCACTCTCTCCACTCATCATCGGAGCAACGACTGCCGGACGTCAACAGCACACGCAAACAAGCCCAAACAGTGCCACCGTGACTGCGACTGCGACTGCTTCGCTCTTCGATTCCTACCACTCACAGAGACACTCGTTCAGCGACTGCACTACGTAAGTGAGAGGGGATCCTTTGTGAATTCCTTCGGGGAATAGTTCACCTTTACTACGCCTTCTAAAGTACATTTTACTCGACCTTCTGAATCATTGACATTTCGCCTCGTCTAGGGACCTCTCCTTGGGGAACGCTCGTTAGCACTTTCTCAAAAGTTCAACAGCACTTTGATCGTTTTAAATACCAACTGATTACAATACCTGCTCTTCAGTGATTCATCGTCCACATGCTCGCGACTTTCATCGGAATCGCCACGATACAACTCGGAAAGCTCATCGTCGACGATCACCAGCGGACCAATCACCGAGTCTCGGTTCTACGGGAAACTGGTCCCTGGACGTGGATCTCGCTACGAACGCCCATCGTCTCCACGTTCGTCTCATGGAACCAAGATCAACCGCGTCGTTCCACTCACCGGATCGGCGGGACAACGCAAGCGTGGACGTCAATCGAAGGACGAACAGCTGGCCAGCGACAATGCCCTGCCCGTATCTGCCTTCCAAATATCCGAGATGTCGTTGAGCGAACTGCAGCAAGTGCTCAAAAACGAGAACCTCAGCGAGTATCAACGTCAACTGATCCGCAAGATCCGTCGCCGTGGTGAGGAGTTGTGTGATGCTGAACTCGATTGAACTCGATATCTTTGCAGGAAAGAACAAGGTCGCCGCGCGAACTTGCCGTCAACGTCGCACCGATCGCCACGACAAGGCATCCAACATGAACTACATGTGAGAAGAAGAACCGGCTCTCCTCCGGCCTCTCTCTCGCTGCCGTTTTAATCTATTAAAGATATTTTCCTGTTTTCTCAACCACTTCTTGATCTATTTTGCGTCTGTCTACCTTTTTTCTTTGAAAATCTCGGGCGAATTCGTATGATTCTGCCATTTGTCTGTCCCCCTCCTGCCCTTTCCCCCCTTCCGATTCCCTTCCCCAGTGAAATACCTCAACATCCCTGTTTCCCCCCACACACAGTTTTATCTTTTTCCCTCCCACCCACATACCGAGTAATAATTTATTACCTGGAGCCCCCTGCTTCCCGTGATACCTGGAGCCTGGAGCTCTCATTTTACACTTCCACTCCAACCCCATCTACAAAATAGCTAGAAACGGGTCTCGTGACGATTGTTCCTTTCTGTCTCTGGAATCGTCCCTTTCGGACGCTTCACTCAATCGATCCACCACTTCTTGTTCATCATCACGGTCCACCCGTCCGCTCTGATACCACGATCTTCTCCCTTCCCCTCCACTTTTTAATTATTTTCTGTCTCAAATCAATCGGAAGTCTATTTCGTTCTGTATTTTCTCTTTCTTGTCTCTTTTTTTCTCTCTTTCCCTGAATCACCTCGTCTATAGTTTCTCTTGATGTACATGTGCATATGTTCATATATTGTTTGTGTTCACTTTATGAAAATAAAGTAATAAGAAAACAGCAAACCTTTTTCAAAGATTTTGAATAAGATAAGTGGGAGAGGGAGAGAGAGATGCTGTAGAGCCGGATTACGAACTTTTTCAACAAAGTTTTTCATAAATAAAATAAAAAAAATTTTACATGCGGGAGAATTATACGGAATGGATTGTTAAACTTCGCTCATCTCAACCACCGACGCCTCTGGAGCAGCCACAGGAACAACAACCGGATCCGCCGGAGCATCTGGGACAACTTCCGATGGGACGACGACGTCCATCGCAGAGCTCGGCGACTGCGCACAACCGCATCCTCCCTTGCGGGCGAACAGCATTTGCTTCACAAAGTGCGAGATTCGACCGGTTTCCAGCTCATCGCCGACTGCTTTCGCATCCGTTACCACTTTTTTGAGCGCCTCCTGAGCGTCACCACTGCGCTCGTTCTGTAGCATCTTCTTGTCGACTTCATGGAGTTTTTGATTGATATCATGGATTTGGTTGTTTATGAACTCGACGTTCGAGAAAATTGGCGAGTTACTCAGCGTCGAGATCCAATAGCTGTTCCACAAAGCAGTCAAAATGTGCGCATCTGGAATGTTAAATTTTTCTCAAGATTTCGTTCCGTTCAAAATTTACCGAGTTGCGACTTGAAAAAGCTGACATTGAGAGAGTAGTATCTCTTGCAGTGGACACCAAAGTCTTCGATCTTGGCCAGTGGAATCGACTGATACTCGGAAGGAGAATCATCTGGTGGGCGGTATCCTTCGGGGTAGGTGCGGAAAGCGCCAATGTCGACCTGTAATTAATAAAAATGAAAATAAAAAGCGGCGAATGAAGTAAAATACCTTTCCGGCAGACATGGTTCTGAGCGGATCGATGACAATGGCTACCCATGGTTCCTGGAATTTTTGGTTCAGCAACTGAGTCGACACGTCGATTCCGGACAGCCAACAGCCGTATCCTGGATGGGAGTGGTACCATCCGACGACTGACTCTTTGCGGCCTTCCGCTTCGGACAAAACTGTGTAAACTGACATGTACTCATAGGCTTGAGCTTGTGCATTGACTCTGAAACGGTAGCAATGTAGATTCCGCTTCAAATAGCTCAAACTACCTGGTTTCGGTACCCTCGACTGGGAGAGCGAAAGCATCGAGAATGATGAACGAGTTAGCGTCGATTCTACCTTGAAGAAGGCCCATAATCTCCAGATTTCCACCTCTTTTCGCGTGCATCGTCATTTTTAGAAGAGCGATCGCCGAGATTTTGATCTGAAACCAGCGAATATAATCTCCGCAAGCAATTTCTGAAAAAGTTACTTGTTTGAAATAGTTGGGGTCCTTGTCCCATGGTTTTGCGGTTCTAATTTCCATTTGTTGCGTGGTATTACATTCGAAAATCGAGTCGACATTTTGAACCTAAAATCGATAAAAAATTATAGAAAAACCTCAGCGTCATGAAATTCTCACATTGTTCTCTTTTTCCCAAGTCCGCTGAGGAACCGAACTGGACGGTTTGACGTTATCGACTTCCATCGCAATCTGAAAAATGAAAAGTTCGATTTTAGTAGTGTAAAAAGTAAAAAAAATTCGAGGGGATTCGAGGGAAAAACAAGGTGACAATGGCGAGAATGTGGGAACAACACTCCGCGTCTGTTGCCCGCTCTCGGTTTAGCCGTGGACTAATAGTGGTGGCAGTTTGAAAATGAATTACGGAAAATAGTGAAAACGTATATTTTAAAGGTGCCTTTGTTGTGTCTGTTTTTTTTAAATTCTAGAACAACACAACCTTGTTTTAATTTTTGATAAATTCCACACAATTTTAAAAGTATTCAGAGGCTAGAGGATTTTTTTTCGTAAAATGTTAAACACTTACCTCTTTCGGATCAACCGAATCGCTTTTTCGTTGACGAGGCATTTTCAGAAGTCTGCGAGAGAATTGCAGAATTGAAAAACAATTGGAAGCCGCCGCTGGCGCACTTTCAGCACATTCAAAAACCGTTCAGGCGTCAGCAATGAACATGGCGCGCCATGGCGCCAACTTGAAAAATGAAACTTTCCGGAAAGATTTTGATATTTTCCCAATTATTTCTTTACGAGAAAACATTGTTGAATCCGTAGAGTTCCCTCTAAATATGTTCAACACACGTTGTAGCATTCTTCTCTTTATTTACAGACAGTTGTTTCCAAACCCGTAAAACAGCTAAACAGGGAACGAATTCTGGACTAGAACTATGGCAAAAGGTGGGTAAACTATTAAATAGATAGAAGGAACTGAAATCCCGTCACGAACAATCAAGTGTCAGTGGACCAGTTGTTGAAGTTGAACTGCGAAATTTGCTGTCGTCCGTCTAAAAAGGGCATCGGACGGACCATTCGGCGGATGGGGGCTGGAAATGAAGGCCGATTGGGGAGGGATTCCGACTTGAACTCACTCATGTTAACATCTGAGAACTGAGGTGTCTTGAAGAACGTCTGCGAGGCAATCTTCGAGAGCCTTCGCTCGTCGACGTCTACATCAACCTGAATGTGCATTCGACGGCTCAGAACGTTTATGTGACTGTCTTTGATGCGAAGAACTGAAATCTCTGGATGAGTAGATCACACTTGGAATGTCTTTTACCATGTGGCAATGGAATGGGCATTCCATTGACCAGCAGTCCGTTGAGAAGATTCTCCGACAGTTGGCTGACGAGGAGAGCGATGTCGTCGATTTCAGAGTCCGAAATGTCCACTGTCCCCGTTCTTCGTTTCAGTTCGAACTTTCGCAGTTCCACAGAACCACTCACATTGTGACCCTGGAAAATAAGCATTCGAAGGCGAATAGATCAAACGAACAGCTTACCTGGAAAGAGAGTTTCGCGTCGGCTACCACGTCCAAATCCACCACAATCACTTGCCTCCGTTGGTTTCCGTTGACTGCGAAGACGACTACGAGACCGCCCATCGAGATGGAGATGGTGCCTGGAAGATGTGCATTCGGAGAATAGAGAAGACGAAACGGTTGCTCACCTCCGTTCCTCTCACTGAACAGAATCGCCGGAGCTCTCGTCGCACTCATCGCCAGCTCGACAGTAGAGTTCGGGTACTGCTCGGCGAGTTGAGGGGCCAGATCGGAAATGCAGAAGGATCCCTCGCAACTGGTTCGGAGGAAAGACGCGACTCCCTTCGTTTGAGGAGTCAGCAGCACTTTTATGAACCGTTGTCTGCAACAAACCGAATTGTTCTCATTTGTTCAAAGATATAATATCTTCAATTGTCAGATAATTAACCTGTTTATTCAAACAACTCTTCGACCGACTTTTGCGACTTGTTTCCCTATTCAAACTATGACTTTTTCGTCAGTGGGTCTCGCAACGATCTCTCGTACATCTACCCAAAAGACTGTTTGCACTGTTCGACTCACACATAAGCGTGGTAGAGAAGGGAGTTGGGCAGAAAGTCCGACACAACGAGTTCGATCATCGAGTCCTTGCTGGTCAACGAGTCGACGACGTTCGTCTTGAACGGCGACTTTCCGGGCCACGAAGAGTCGACGGGTCCGAACGGGGTGTCCCCTTGGCCCATGTAGGAGATCTCTCCCCACGAGGCCAGCTCTACCGTGTTGTCGTTGCAGATCGGGTGCTCTTTGAGTCTGGAAAAAACAATTAGAAAATCACCACTCAGAGGGAGGGGTCCTTATGAAAAGGAACTTGTGAAACAGAAATGAACGGTCAGGAGAGTGTCATGTCCAATTCCAGCCAGCCGGGACGCGAACCTCGCTTAGTAATTTCCGAATACCTCTGCCAAAAGAAAATGAAAAATACAGGTGTGTTTGATCGATCAAGAAACCTTTTTATTAGAAAGAAAGGTCACTTTGTCAATTTGATCAGGGAAATTTGAACATTTGACTCTTGACTCCAAGATAGTTAACCGGTACGGAAACACAGCGCGTCCACCCAATAAGGCTTCAACGCATAAAATTTAAATTTAACTTCGACATTCATGTCTGCGTTTAAAATTTTTCAAACTATTTAAAAGTGCATATAGCGGAAGAGCGCGTTAGCATTGGATTGAATCTCGACACCATTGAGAACGAGAGAGCAAGAACACCTATAAAAGTTAATAGACTGAACCAGTATAGCAAACTACCGGAAAACTCGAGGAGCATTCGCTCTAAAAAGGGAAATATGTCAACTGTTTCACAAATCGTTCAAGTTTTAGATGCAATTTATCACATCAGTTAATTCTAAGTATCAGTTTGTGTTCTACTTTGTATCTTCACTCCTTCCCTTACCTAAAATCGATGAAGAACTTGGAGGCGAGTGCCGGTTCGAAGATGCTCGCCACGTCGATCCTCGCGTTCTCCTCCCCTCCGACCGATATCATTTTGAGGGCGTTCGTCTCGAGAGCATCCCCAAGACGGCTCGTTGTCTGCGCCTCCGCCAGCTTCTCATTCGCATCCTCATCAATGTACTTTCGAACTTTCTTGCAGATGATGTTCTGGAGCATGTGGCGGACGTTATCGGATACTCCTTGCTGCAAATGGAAGATCGAAAAGAGATCGCGCAGAGTTGGAACCTTGAACACGGAGACGGCGAGACCGAAGAGTCCTCCGTTGTGGTTGGTCACAGTGACATCGCGGATTGTGGCCAGACAAGACAGAGACGTCACTTTCGCGGAGCCATTCTTGCCTTTCTCTATCTGAAATTCTCCCATGATCCTGCAAACGTCTTCTCCCCAACAAACCGACGACTCCAAATGGAAAGTGAGTCCCTGGGCGAGAATCTCGACTTGTCCCGTCAGATTCAAAGGAACCACTATGTTCACAGAACCACTCAAGTCCCCGAGAAGTCTGAAAATGGACGATTACAGATGGAGTGATAGATAAGGATAGGCACCCAATGTCCAAGTTCTGCATAGTCCACGACAATTTGTTGGGAGCCGTCGAGTTGAGTTGGTGGTGTTCGGCGCGGCGGAATCTGGAATTGGGGAGAGTCTTTACGACACTGGCGAATCGCATTGAAAATTTCAGCAAGTTTTGAAACAGGAAAAACCGATGAGACACTAAACGTTTACGAATCTTTCCGTTTCACTTCTCACGGATATAAGCTCTTCATCTGAATTTCCCAGTGAGATGGTGTCCAGGTTTCTGATCCTCCCTCCGAAAACGAACCGTGATAAGTGTACTCTCGAGATGTAGATGTTGCCCTGGTTGCTCGGCAGAATGTGCTCCACATCTGGAATGACCAACCGGGGCAGCTGATCTGCGAGTAGGTTTGCAGCGAGCTGAACAGTTTCAGATGTACTCGAGACGTTCCCTCCGAACTCACATGGTTCAAGTACGCCAATCCACGTGGCAGAATGCGAACTCTGACTCCAGGAAGGGTTCGCGGGGCGGCGAGAAGCGGGTGGAATGAGTTCTCGCTGTCATGAGAGCTACTCGAAATGATGATTATGAACGAGATGAATATGAGGGAGGATGGAAGGAGGTGGTGACGACGACGACTGCATGACGTCATTCAGTGTCTGAAACAGTGTGTTGGCAGAGAGGAAAGATTGGGTGGAGAAGAAGAAGAAGTATTCAGACTCCCAGGAATGATTGGCGATTTCAAGAATAGGTGAAACAGCGGAGAGAGGTAGATCTTCAGGTGGATAGGTTTCGCAAAGAGAATGAACAGAGAGTGCGAGAGATGACGGATCGAAATTCGAACGTTGGCATCGGGAAACTGAATGAGAATGGTCCATTGGCACAGCGAATGCGATGTATTGAACAGTTTATCTCTAGTCGAGCTATTCTTTCAGTCAATATGCAAGAAAAATACGGGAAACTGAAAAACGTCGGGCAGGATTACCACGAACGGCACGGAAACCCTTTATGGATTTCATGAAACGGAAAAAGTCTGAAACAAGGTGATGAGCATTTTGCGAGACTTAAAGATCAGTCAGTAGTTGGCTCATGGAGGGTCGAAGTTAGATGTATAACATACAGTTTTATGTTCATAAGTGAGGAAACTGTGGAACCTCGTGCAACATTCGGAAATCGGGGAGCACTCCGGAGTCGAGTACTCGAGTACTCCTGGGTCACTGCGGAAAATTGTCAGAATTTCAATTTTCTGGAAAAAATGGAATTGGTCCGTTTTGCGGGGAAACTCCCGTGCAGAACTGTTCTTCATTGCTTCTACTGGCTCTTCGTCCAAAATCAGCACATTAATCGGCAGAGGACAGTCATTTTGAAATGAAGGTTACGGTAGCAATCGTTGAGCGGTGTCTCAGTCGTTTCGGGATTACGAAAGCTTCGCCTCTTTCCCAACAAACATTTCTATGATTTCCATAGTATCAGGGCTTCAAACTGGGTAAGTTGGAATGAAAAAAGGGGAAGGTGTCTTTCCAGTGATAGGAATGAAAAAGAGGCGATCAAATAGTTCCGCCGTCACATCGATAGGAAGGGAAGAAGGCGATGATGTTCCCAAATGAAACAGCGACCGTTAGGGGTGTTTTGCTTTGACCGTTAGTGTAAAGGAAAAGTGATAAGGAGGAGGAGGCGAAGGGGAGATAATCACTCGTAAACTAACAACACAAATCCATTCGCTGTTCTAATCATAGAGTCCAGGAGACGAGAGAGAGAGAGAGAGAGAGAAGCAGAGATAAACAGGAAAGTGATTGAGAAGAAGTGGAAGGCATTGAACAAGAATGGCATACAGCTGCCGATGCTGCTGCCGCTGCTGCTGTTGTAATCGTCCATCCGTGGATGGGAGAAGAAGTCTTTGGCTTTTCTCTCTGTCCCTCTTTCTCTCTCTTTCTCTTTCTCTCTCTTTCCTTCATATCACTCGTCCGATATATTCCCTCGAAGAAGACACTGTGTCCACCCACACCCTCCCTCATCTTTATCTTGATTCACTCCGCCCACTTTCGCTCTCTCTCTCTCCCTGTCTTCTCCTACCCGAAGACACCGTCCGTCCGAATTTCCCCTCCTCCTCCTTTCGACCAATTCTTGTATTCTCGTTTGCTGCCCCCCGGTTTTACACACTCTTCTTCTTCGTCTTCTTCTCGAAATCAAGAACAACCTTATTATGCAAAAACTAATGTTGTCCCCTCTGAAGAATAAGACGTCATCTTTTGTTCGAGGGCACCATATCAAACTGTACTCTTACTTTACACTCTCTTCTAGATATCATCATCTTGTTAAGAAAAAAAACGAAAAGACCAAAAAGAATAAGGGAAAGTGAGTCATTGGCGGGAATTTTGAATCGCGAGTTTCCAAGAGAAGATCACTTTTGTGGAGCTGCATTTTCCGTTTCTTGTCATTTTTTGCAGTTGTTTGTTGCAAAAAACATCAAAAAACGATCAAAATCAGCGGAAGCGAGATACTCTGGACAGCGCTCGCGGGTCTCGCAACGGAAAAAAAAAACAAATTACTGTAACATTTTTTAAATTTTTAATGTGCAATTGCCGTTTTTTGCATGTTTTCATCGGCTTTATAAGTATCGGAAATTTAATTTGAATCAGTAGTTTTTTAAATGGAAATTCTAGAAAAGACGGTGAAAAACGTGCAAAATTATTCAATAAACTGCTGAAAATAAATTAAAATTGTTATACAGTAATTTGTTTTCTCCGTCGCGAGACCCGCGAGCATCGAAGAGAAGCCATCGCGCCACACCTTTTTATCGTTATTCTGACATTTTCTAGACTTTTTTGCAACGAAAAACTACTATAAGCATTAAAAATGACGAAAAATGCGAACTTTGCACAGTTCTATTGGTTACCGTTTCCGAGTTTTCTTAAATTCCGTGGGGTTCTCAGGTAAATCGTTTACAATCTAATATGGCCTTGTCAGCTTCTAAAATTTGTACGATTGTAAACGATTTACCTGAGTTTCTGATCTAGCAGTAAGCGCTTGTTTTGGTTATTCAAGACCCACCTGAAACCACTATTCCATTCGTGAAAGACAAACGAAAAACGTTCGCCGGTGACTCGGTGACTCACGATTTTCGCCCCAATCTGGCGTCAAATCTGCCCCGTCGCCGCCATTCTCAAATTTCTCACCTTGCCCGATTTCGAAATTGACACGTAATTCGGAGGAATTTCATTGGAATCTAAGTTTTCGTTGCGAGACCCACTAAAGCCGTGCTTGTTTTCGATTTAATTCTAAAATTCTCTTCTTTTCCCTTAAGTCAACACTCTGCTCTCACCTCGTTTTATGCCATTTCCCCTTATGTTCATTTGCCAATGAATTCATATGAACCGCCCGTCATTTGTATGGCGCCGCTCGTTTTCCCACGAGTAACGACTAGAATTCAAATTTTAATTTAATAATTGTGTGCAGAGGTGTGAATTCAAAAATGCCGAAAATCCCCGCCATCCATCCACCCACCCACTCCCATCATCATCATCATAATAATAATACTTTCACCCCCATCCTTCCGCTTCGTCAAAAAAAGAGTACAATTAGCGCGATGAAAGGGAGGAGGAGGGCACATAGACAGTAAAACGGCCCCTTTCCGAATGTACTTTCGTCCGTGTTTCGTGTCCCCCCATCCCACTTTCGCTGTTTTTGTTTTCACCCTCTCCGATTTTTGTCCCCTCGTCGATCGGTTCGACGTCTTCTTCGCCTACTTCGTGTCCAGAAAACCTGATTTACGGTGACAGTTTGGCCGTAATTTACAATGTTTTTTGGCGGGCCCCGTGTCCCCCTCTCCCTCCCTCCCTCCTCCCTCGTTTCTTCGTCGAACGTTTCGCGCACATCTGGCATTCCGACAAAGTGTTTAGGGCACACACGGTATGCGGTCTGCGTTTCTTCACTCTCTCGCTTCCATATCTCTGCTTAAGCCCTCAACTTTTATGGCTAACAGGTGTTCTTTTGCACTTTGCGGACAGCCATTTGCTCCGCAGAATTATGCACATGGCTCTTTCTTTCCGTGTGGAAGATGCGAATGTTTCGAAACTGGCGCCAACATTTCTTATCACTAAACTGCGATCACCTGTAATACCGGAGCATCGTAGTCGTCCGCGAACTTTAAATTTTCCGTGAAATTCTTTCCAAATCTTTAATTTTCCTCCAATTTGTATAATTTCCCGTCTCTTCGTGGCCGCCGCTTTCCACAGTACTTCCCGTTCTCTTTCACAACAAAACATTTTTGCAGCTCCACGGGTCCCAATGTGCGAGCCGGGACGACCGACAGAAACAAAGAAAAAGTAGCCGCCCTTCAGCTGTCATTGACGCACTTTCTTTTTATTAAAAAAACCGACCACATATTGAAAAGAGCGGAAGAAACAACAGATACTGTCCGTCTAGCTTGCACCCGCTCCTCACTTTCCGATCATTCTTCGCTCCGAGCGATGCCGCAGTCTGTCCCCGTCATGTGAGTTCTTCTTTTCAAAACTGTTGTTTCAACATGAATTGTTTCAGAAAATGGCTCATTCTGCTGCTCGCCCTGAGCATTCATCCGTGTGCATCGTCGGAATTCGGAGTGACACTCGGAGACGCCGCCATTTCGCAGTTGATCCGACACACCGCTTCGCAGTTTCTCGAGGAGACCAGGGTCGCTGATGTGAGTCATTTTTGGCAAATTTTCAACAGAAAAGGGAATTCCTGTTGTTTTATCTTTCCAAATAAATACCATTTTTGCTAAACAAAATTCTGCCGTGGTCTAAGGCTCCCCTCTGAAAACTTCAAAGAACTTGTAGTTCAGTCGAGACGCTTCACCGGCAGCAATACGTCATGACCGGGCATGACTCAATCCTTCCGCCTCAGGTGAAAAATATCCTGGAAATATCCGCGGGATATTTCGAATATCCCGGAATATCCGCGGGATATTTCAAAATATCCTGGAAATATCCGCGGGATGCTGCTGGGCATCCCGGCGGATATTTTTGTTATCCCGCGGATATTTCCAGGATATTTTTCACCTGAGGCTCTGCAAATTGCGCTGCCAAAGAATTTTTCCATTAAAAACCCATTCAAACAAATTGCATCCTCTCGAGTCTACGTCACACCTCGTCAATATTTCCTGTAATACCACTTCGCTCATGACTACAAAACCTAATTGTCCTGCAGTCAACCCCGTGTGACCTGACCTGACAGAGAGCTAATTGGTCTTCTCTTCTCCTGTATATTCCAAAGTCATGTTCTTCCTCACTTTCCCTCTCTCTCTGCTTCTCATCGTCCTCTTCTACTTGACACTCTCGCTCCTTGCGAAAAGACCAGATTACCCGATCGTTTTGCCTCTTTCTCCCTCTCCAGATCCCTCATATTGAGTCATCCTTGAAACGTTTGACCTACTTTCGATTCGGTGAGAGCGGACAGGGAGGTGGCGATGAAAAAGACATGATTTGAATGAATGGCGAAATCGGGAGTCAATGGTACGATTCACTGATTTCGACAGCGAATCGAACGAAAAAAGGGTGAATGAATGGACTTTTGAATGGACGAATTGGACGCTGTCTGTTGGTTGCGTCGCAAAAATCCTCGAGGCTAATCGAATCGTCGCGTCGGAATAATCAGAGTAATCAAAATAGCCGTACACGCTAATGAAGTCTTCCGATTCCTGATCCAGAGCTTCTTGTCCTCCCCCGCCTCCTCTTCTCTCGTTCTCCTTCCCTTTCTTCCACGCTTCTCCCAAAATTTGCCTCTTCTGTCGACAGGCCGACGAAAAGGACCGTCTAATTGGATTGCGCCAGAAATGACAAGCCGTCTTCCAAGGACGATGATGAAAACGAATTGGAAGAACAAACTCCCTCCGCCTCTGCTTTCGCTTTACCTAATTAATTCATGCGAAACCGAAAAATCAGCGGTTGAGCGCTTCCGAAAGGGTTGTCTGTTTTCGATTATACGGAAATCGCCGGGCAAAGGGGACTTTTGAGAATAATTCCAAACGCAATAGAATAGAGCCAATAATTTGATTACATGAATCAGCGATCGAGGAAAATCTGCCGAAAAAAATTCCGCAAAACGTTTGGACAGGGAAGGTCTTGTGATTGACACTGTAGCGCTCACAATGTTAAACCCTGTAATTACCCGGTAAAACGGTAAAACGATTAGTATCAGTATCACTCTCATTATACCCCGTCATTCCGCGCTCATCGCCAAGTGTCACAATCTGTTCCAAATCTCTGTCATCTCCTCCTCCTTCCGATTCGCAATTCTTGACAGTGACACGCGAGAGACAAAACATTTTCGGATGATCCGAATCTTTCCGCCGTCCGTTTCTGAGGAATATTCATCTCGATGGCGAAAACACGCGGCGCGGACAGTTGCGACAATAAAAGTGTTGTGATCTGCTGGTGAGATCTTCGCCTTTCCATCCCTCCGCGCACACCCTTTGTCTCCCTCCCCTCCGTTCGAGAGTGATTTGACCCTCTCCAGACAAGGACACTGAAGAGGCAGAAACTGAGGGAGACGAACTGCGAAACTGGAGAAGGGAAATAACGGTAGCGGCGGGTAACCTTGGTGGATGAATTTCGAAAGAGAACTCGTTGAGAAATGAATGGGAATTGGAGTCGGGTAGATAATGAGACGAGATAATAAATTACTGCGATTTTCGAATTGAAAAGGAATAGTATTTCGAAATATGTTCAGATCGGAAAAAGAAAAGGAACCTCATAATTTCTCTTTCCAGATTCTTCTCAAGTCCAACGAAGAACCGTCATTCGGCTCTCTGGCTCATCTGAAACTCTTCAACACCATATCCTATCGAAACGTCTCTGTGCAATTCCGGCCCAAAGTTGTGCATGTCTTCTTCGAGAAGTGAGTGACTTTCTCATCCGAAGGCAAAGAACATCCCGTTCTTCCATCTCACCGGTTTCGCATTCAGTTTACATTGACAGTTACAAAAGGGTGATTCCGCCAAGGTCGGAATCGATGAAACCGAAAAAAGAGGCAAATAAAACGTCTGGCACCTGCCAAATTACACTCGATTTATATGCAAAAAAGTACGAAAAACGGCGATGAAAGGACAGACGTTTTCTTTGAGACTAGCGGTTCCTGTACGTCTTCCAAGGGGTCATCTGGTCTATTTTCAGCCTGAACATCGTCTCCCACGCCAATCTATCCGACGTCATCTGGCCCATTCCATTTGCCGATTCACTTGTCGATTCGCATGTGAAAGTGCCACGAGGACATCTCCGATTCATCGTCGACAATCAGAAAGTGACACTGTCGAAATGTGCACTGTTCAGTCCGGACATTGCATTCCAGCTGAGGGACAGTTGGCTTGTCAACAAGGTACGTCGTTCGGTTCCACAGAGTTTTCACCCTGTAATTTCGGTTTTCCATGGAGATTCCCACTGGAAAACTAGCTTCTCCCTCCTCACCCCCCTCCGACTTGTCATCGTCGGCGCACCGTTCAAAACGATGCTATTTAGTCATATCCAAAGTTATAACGATGGCAATTATTAGTACACGGATACAATGAGAAACGACACTAGAACATCCAGTGATTTCCAGGGAATCTCCGCTTTCGGATCGATGGTCTCCTCGTTCTTCGAAGGCGCCATCTGTTCGGCACTGTCGTCGTCGACGTCCGATTTGAAGCACAACACGGAGCGGAAGTTTCCGATTTACGAGTTTCTGCCGAAGAAGGTTCAGGATCACATGGCCGCCCGAAACACTACGCTGTTCTACAGGTGAGAAATGAGAGGTTCTGAGATTTGCAATGAGTGATTGTTCAGAGTCAATTCTATCGACGCGGATGAGCATCAGCTGACAGTTCGTGCTCAGATTGAGTGGCAGAAGCTGATTCCGATGAGCGACGACACTTCTCGACTGCTCACTGGCGCCGAAGAGCAGAATTCGACAAAACTGTTGGATATGGAAATGAAGAACGGCGACTTGGTCACAGTATGGCTCGAAGATGCCATTCTCAACGAGATTCTCGATCAGGTACTCGAATCACTGGTAATAAATTCTTATCAAACATTTTTCAGATTGACTGGAACTTCGAGTGGATGGACGAGCAGATTCCGGTTTCTAGTCCGATAATTCCGCCGGATTCTCGAGAATTCCTCTCGACTCTCTGCACCGAGTGCTATTTCCAAGTGAATGTCAATGCCAAGGGACGGCCTACTGTAGTGGCCACCAACTCGTCGCTGCAATTGACTAAAACCGACCGTATCCACCTACAAGTAGTCAATCCGGACAAGAAGAAGACGACCGTGTTCGTGTCTCTCGTGCTCACAATTCAAGCGGAACTCCGTCCCTCGTTCGACAACGGAACCCTTCGTACCGGAGTGGAGCTGCTCGACACAAAGATAGATATGGAGCAAGGCGCATTCCCGAAAGCGTGGGGATTCTTTATGGGTGACCTGATACGAGGAATGATCATGGACATGATGTGGCCCGAGATGAAGAGTGCCATCGAGGATTTGACCTATGGAAAGGGTCTGAAACTCAGCAAGTTCTGCGGGATCGATCCAAACAATGTGTTAATCGATATCGGTAAGTAGTTGAGTTCGCGAGTCCTTTTAAAATACGAATTCTTTCAGCCGAGGGAAGCTTCTCCCTGAGCACTCGTCTCGTCCTGCCCATGTTCCAATCGGAAGCGTGTCTGAAAGATCTCAAGAGTTCTATTCCGAACACATCGAAACTGCTCCAGAAGACGACGCCATCCTCATTGAGTCGTCGTCGTCGTCGCTAGCACTCTTCAACTCTTCCTCATTCATATCCCAGTTTCCCTCTTGCCATTCTCCTCTTCTTGCTTTGCCATTTTTTCCTACTTTTATCTTTTTGTGTTATGTTTCCTTTTGCCACGTGTCCCATGGGTTTTATCACTGATACGTGTACCATAAAATGACCGGCTCCCTCCTCCACCCCTCACTTCCCGCCACAACGAACAAATTGTTTGCTGCATTTTACAAAAATTCAAAACTCTTATGCCACATGACAACTGAATTCTATGTACCATTAATTTTATATTATGTTTCATATTTCCATCTTTGTGAATTTTTTATGTATATCTGTGTTTCTTTGAAAGATAAATCAGTCTTAAAATCACCGGACTTTTAGTAAACTTTTTATTATAATTCAATGATAAAACTCAGCATCATCGGGTTCTTCCAACTTGATTTGCGGTTCGTCTTCCGTCGGAACCAATTGGTGGCTTGGAGGAAAGCCTGTGAAAAAGCTGGAACCGACCGCTTTCACAGGCCTGGTCGGAACTCGAGCCAGAGACGCTGTCGCTGCCGCTTCCAACGCCGCAGCTGCAGCCTCCAGAGCCTCCGCTTCGGCACGTTCTTTCAGTTTCCGAACGACGATTTCATTGAGTCGAGAGAGAGCGTTTGGATTGACATAGGAGAACGCCTTCGTCAGTTTCTCGACGTCTTCGAACAGTGTTCCATCTGCGTACTCTCCGAGTTTCGAGTGAATAACTGTTAGATTTCGACGAACGGACCCGAGGATCTCTTCTCCGCGCGTTGCGATCGTGCACGATTTACGATCGGGTTTCAGTTTGAGTCGGTCCGAAGTGAAATCGGTCAAATCTAGCTCGCAGATTCGACGTCCAATCTCTTTGAACCGAAGCAGTTCCTGAATTACTCAAGTTTCCAATGAAATCTCCACTATCCGACCGACCTTTTCGTGTTTTTCCTTCGCCAATCTCTCTTCTTCCGTCAGCGGAACATCAGGTTTCGGCGGCTCTTGTTTCACGATTTCAGCGGTCGCTTTCTTCGCAACACTCATTATACTGATGTTGGTCGGATCTTGGACAAATGAGTTCGCAACGTGTTTTTTCTTCGGCGGACCCGCAGACGTTGAAGGCTCGGAGTAGCTGGGAACTTCTCCAGCAGAAGACGTCGCCTGGTGATACATCGGACCCGTGTACTTTTCCTCCATTTCTTCCATATATCTCTGCGGCTGAAGATAATTCCGTAGAGCTTCTCAATTTCTGAACAAAAGTGCTTACCTCCGTTCCGGTTCTCTTTCTATACACGATTATTGGTTTCATTGTCGGTGGGTTCAAGGTTACCTGGTATTTCTTGCCCCTCTGCCCAACCCAAGGAACGTTTCGTGGTGTACCTTGTGCCGTGGGCATCTTTGGCGTCACTACCATTCTGACGGGTGCTCTCGCCGACGGCATTCCGAGTGCTCCCGACGAGACGACCATCTCCGGTCTACTTTCCAGCAGTCGACCCGTGTACTTCTCTTCTTCCATCTCGAAATTGTTCATTTTTTTTCTGCAAATTTCGAGAATTATGGAGTTTTTCGAATGATTTCAGCTGGCTGGGTACAACTAATTTTGGAATTAAGCATGGAAATTCGATGGAAGAAACAGGAAATAGAAGAAAATTGAAGGAAAATCGCCGAAATTGCGGAAAAAAAACCCGTAGAAAAGCAACACGGCAGCGCGCTTCACCGTGATCAATTGATCGCGGCCGAGAAACCCGACGGCCATGTTCCTCGACCATAAAGATTTCCGACGGAAGTATGTATACACATTTTACGAGCTAAAAAATGCTGAAAGTTCAAAAAGAAAAGTGAAGTCAAAGACAATAAATGAAACTGGAGAACAGAGTAATGGACCTAAAGATTCATTAGCATTTAATGAGCGCACGCCTTGCATCTTTCAGTTTTATCCTTTTTTCGAACTATTTTTTCGTAGCAAAAAACGTCAAAAAACGTGAGAAAACTTCCTGAAAAATCGAGCGTTGCGAGACCCTTCCGTCATTTGAATATCCGCTCTTTTGAAATTTCACTCAAACTTTCTATTTTTTCCGGAAAAAAAACGAGCTCAAAAATTCGGAAAATTGGGAAAGCGTTTAAAAAAGGACCTCTTTGGGCTATTTATTTAGGAAAGACACAAAGTTAGTGAGAATCCGCAAAGAAATGGAAGGCGCATTCTTAAAAACGAAGAATGGGTCTCGGTACGATAGAGTTTTTCGACACATGGCGAAAAATAGTTCGAAAGAAGGAAAAAGGAACCGAAAAATGCAAGTAGTGCATAGGTGGTTTTGGGTTTCGTTGATGAAAATGTTTTCGAGATTCTCACGCCACTGAATAATGATTGTGGGGAAGATGTCAGGGAGGATCAAGACTTACAAGTCACTGAACACAGTGAAGCAGAAGGAAGGATGAAGGGAAATTGAGCTTCGCACTGTGTAACGGAACACTGTCGGACGTTGAGGAAATGTAAGACAAACTCTTGAAACAGAAAAAAACTGTCGCTTCAAGTTCTGCAGTGTCGGTTTGTGATTGGGGCGAAACAATGGGAATTGGTTTTTCTGGCAAGGATCAAGCTCAATTGCCACCAGAACCTGCCCTTTGTCCTGTCCTCTTCCTGTTTTGTTCATTTGCTTACATCTAAATAAACCACTGATAAATTAATTCAAGAATCGGCATACCATCGGATTGCATCGAAATGCCCCGCAATCGAGAAGACGGAGAATCATTATATCTCTTATCAATATCGAGATATAGTGGTTCTCCTGCAGCGTTTGGGGTATTCGAAGAAATATCGTCTATTGTGTTCGCTGTTTTTTGCCCTATCAAAGAGAGCCAAGGATATTGTAGATCAGTTTCGCAACTGTCCCATGCCAATTGGTTGTTTTCTTTGAATCCAGTGTCGCAGTGTTCCGGAGCTCCTGTCAAGGCGCCCAGCTGTTTAATGATCCTATCTGCCCCTTCCTAACTGCTTCGTTCTCGATGTTCATTCTCATCTCCCCCAGATAACTATTCTTGTGAACCCACTCCTCCTCCTCCTCACATGACCGCTCATTTATCTTGCAGAAAGCGAAAAAGAGGAGGAACCTTCCGTGCAGTCTCTCTTCTTTTCAACCCTTTTTTGGGGGCGAATTCCCCGTTGAAAGATTCATCAATTCGCGATGTTTGGGCATCTTCTTCTTTCGCCAAGTTCCGCCTTCAGAAGGCACTTCAGAAGAAGACGTGTCAACGAGTCAAGTTCAAATTGAATTCCTTGTTTTCGATTCGTTTTGTCTCCTTTTGCCAAATTTCGCTTTAGCAGCAGGAGAAGAAAGAACCAAAGATTCCTTCTTCCCTCTGTTCCTATTTCTGTCGTTTGCAAAAAACAAAAACAGAGATTGTGCAGAAGGACAGCGACCGCCTTCATCCGAAACTCTGTTTGTTCGTTCTTTCCGTCGACAATTCCAGTTTCAACCAATCCTCTCTCTCTATAATCGGACGACACTGATGCCACTGTTTCATGACGTCCTCGAACCGAAAATCAATCGAAAGTTCGTCATCAATATCACACCTTTTTATCACCTGCCGCTTATCAACTTGTTTTCCGTTTCTGCGCACGTTTCGTGTTCTTTGAAGATTGATCTCGATAACAAGGAGACGAGGGTTCTCAGTTTCTCAGGGTTCTTCTAGATGTTATCTGTAACTTCTTTGGAACTATAGTCAGATGTTTTTGCCTGTTACAGACAGGATAGTGGCCGAGAATAGTTGCACGCGCGCGTAAACAAAACGAAAGTACAATTACAGCACGAGTGCATGCGACTCGATCAGTCTGTCTTGTCGTCGGCGGTGTTATTGGAGGATTTTCTGTTTCAGTGAGTGCTGATTTCTGAGTTTTAAACATTGAAACCGATTAGCTTTACTTATGGAAAGCCTCCACCCCTCCGACATCTCCTCTTTCTTTAAACTCCAGAAGTTTTGAAGCCATTTTGGATGCTGTTCTAACTCAATGTTCTGGTAGTTCTGTGATCCTCATTGTGCTGAAGGCTCACTTCCATACCCAACTTATTCTGTTAATTGTTGAACTCCGGAAATTGTGAGATCTTATCCGGCTCTTGTCTGACTGACGAGCTCCCCCTGCGGGTTCTAGAGTTTGCTGGAGTACTAATTGAAAGTTGGATCTCTCTCTGTTCGACTGTTGAGCTCTTCCGGTAGATGTTGAGTGGGTTCCTGATTCCGGTCTTCCGAATGTCCGTCCAGCTCTATCAGGATCCAAAATGCCAACCGCCCGTTCTTCCAGAACTTTTCCTCCTAATTCAGTGATCTCCATTCATCTCCATGAAACTCTGAGCAGCTCAATCTCTCTCTCTCTTTCTCTCCCCCGCACACAAAATGAGCTTCGTTTTCCACCTAACCCCTCTCGAATATTTGCGTCGTCTGATTCTGATTCTGCTCAAATTGACCCAATTTGCACCCACTCACTCATCAATTTCTCACACTTTTCGCTCAAGTTTCTCGCTTTCATTTCATTCTATTCACGGCCAAATGTGCATCAGAGAAACCAAAAATCTTCGGTTTCATTGAATGAATAAGTGCGGGAAAGTTGGTTCTCTATCACTGCTCTAATCCGGTAACCGTCTCTGATGGACCAACGATCGACTGCTGTCTGAACGATGATAAATCAGTGATAAGGTGGTGATTCGATCAGACAGAACAGCAGTGGACAAACAACGCTCTAAAAACAGAACAGTCGAGGGGAGGGAGTGTCTCTGAATTCAAATGAGCACAATTCTAAGGGAAATGCTCCGTTAGAGTTGAAACTTGGACACGGACCAGTCAAGGGGATCAGTAATAAGCTTCCAAACTTTCAGAGCTGTACGATGAAAATCAGAAGCAGCGCAGGATCTAGAAGTTTCTGGACTCTCAGAAACCGTGTCACCGTCTCCAAAGTAACCCGTTCTAAAAGTGCATTCTGTCTTTGTCACTACCATAACCCCTCGTTCTCCGTCTCCTTCACTGCTCCATGACCTCTCCTCATCTCGTTTCGCTCTCCAAATTCGCCAAGAGGTGTCAGTCACCAACTCGTTTCCTTCAAACTCGTTCAAGTGCTTGACGAGCGGCCCCTCTCGCCCTTTGCCCGTGTCCCATTCTCCTGTTTATTCCATCAAAAACACTCCTCCTCTGTGTCTGCGTCTCTCGGTTTGTTCCGCTCTCTCGACCCCTACTCAAGTTACCAACATCCAGCACGGAGGCGAGAGGATTCTTTTTTTTTCTTCAGTTTTCTCTTCCGAAGCGGTCTTCCGGTTCCTGGTGATCTTTGCTCCATTTCAGAAGGTGTCTGGGAGTGACCTAGTTGGATGAGGTCCCCCAGACACCCCCGGGGATCCCCTGGACCCAATCTCTGAAAGTATTGCCTTTCAGACGTCCTTTTGCCAGAGAGACACCCGGAAACGGGGGGCTGATCATATTTCTCTGTCCCTGGTCCCTTCTTCAAAAACCGAGACATATTATGTCTATTTTGAGGAGCCGCCGACTGTATTTCTTGTTGTTCCCCTCTGTCCCCCCAAGAAAGAAATGTACAGAGGTAAACAAGAAAACATACATGTCTTCCGACCCTCCTCCCCCTCCTTCTTCTTCCAGCAGTGACTCCGTTTCCTCCGTGCCGCCCGTTTTTCGCCTTCTGATTGCCTATAAAAGTAGTGTTTTGTGTGTCGTGCCTCCTAACAACCCGTGAGCTCTCTCCCCCCATAGCCGAGAACCACCACCAATCTCGGATTGTGTCCTGCATTTCTTCTCCGTCTTCTGGTGGTGCTCGCCGAGCCGCGTCTAATTTATGCCAGCCGCTCGGCCAATCCAGTTATTCTTGATCTTCTCCTGCTGCTGCTGCTCGGTACCCCCGAGAGCTCCGTCGTTTCATTTCCCGTCCATCGCGTGTTGTCTCCGGCTGGAAAGAGAGAGAGAGGGGGAAATTGAGTCGCGGCCCCGACATATAATTATGATGAAGGTTAGGGGAGGAGACTCGAAATATTCGAAAATGGCATCACCACGTCATTATTCATCTGAGAGCCGTCTCGAATTCGCGTGACTCGAGATGAGATGGTCCGTTTGAGCTCGTGATGTGGTCTTCCGCATAGTTCCTTCTAGATCTTCAGAAAGACGGTCGCTCCTTCCCTCGGTGATCTACCAACCCCCTCCCATCACCGTTTCCTTCCGGTATACTTCTCCTCTCCCACAACGCAAAACGATTGTGAGCCTCGGAAAGTGCCACTCAAACTCGTCGTCGCATCTAAAATAAACGGCATAAGTTATGCAGCTCTTGCACAGAGACGCCGCCTCGCAAGCCATAACTCACGTCATCAAGGGCCCACTGAGACAGATTGTGGGCAGATAAGGAACTTGTACACTTCTTCCCGAGTGTTTCATCGAACCCTTTGAATTGAATTGGTTTTCCGGTGAATTCTGTTTCTAACGTCGCTGAGATGGTTTCTGAATGAGCGATTTTTCTGAGAAAAGAATAGAGAAAGAGCTTCTGGAATGGCAACTTCTGAAAAAGTCACTTTCCGACCGCCACGAACCGCGTTTCGTTCGCTTCACCAAGTCCGTTGTTCTCCCAATTGTTGTGATCCTTCTGAGAAATGTTAGATGGTCGAGGTCTGGGACCACAGTTGAGACTCTTGGAACATCGATGATTCGAGAATCTTTTCGTATGATACCAGAGTTCCACTGACCTTATGAAGTCGTGCCTGTTACGAACACTCAGAAACAGAGAAATCGTTCTCGAATTCACTGAAAGGAACGTCTGTTGAGGCTTCGATGACCTGGCTTGTGTGTCTAGAGAAGTCCTGTGCAAATCGGTCCGAACGTGGTATTGCACCGTGCTCACCTTTTTCAGCTATAGTTGGAGGTTGAAACCGAAAGAACTTTCCATCTGAACATCTCTCTCCTGCTCAGGCTCCTAGTCAGAATGGCCCATTGTCTATTTCTCTCCCTATTTTCCACATTTCTGTTCTCCTTGGCACTTATAAAAACTGTGTGCAAACGAATCGGGGGCTCTCTTTCTCGTTTTTCTTTATCGAATGACGCCATACTTTGACGATTTTTTTCCCGCGAGCAGACAGTTTTTGACTCCGCCTGAACAACCGTTCCGCTCGAAGAGAGCTCAAAAGAGCAGGATGAATTGGAGAAGTGTTCATCTCTTCCTCTCGATGATTCCTGCCTTGTTCACAAATTTCGGGAATTTTTTATAAGTTAGTGAAAACACACTTTTTGAGACTGGTAATTGACCTAAAAAAGTGGCTACCATTTTAGAGCAAATTTTTCGAAAAACGAGTTGCTTGCGGAAATGGCCACTATGTGGGATCGATAGCCATTATCATGAGTAATAGGATTCGGTTAACCGAATTGAATGGAATAGATCGATTCGATTCGTATCAAACCGAAGAAGCAACCGAGTCTTATCTCTTCGATTTTGCAATCGATTCGGCGCATTGATCATGAGTATTGTGAGAAAAGAGATCACAAATCTCAAAGTCGATCGGAGAATCCATCGCTCTTCTGGTCGTTTGCCTCCGAACCTCCATTCTTCCTCTCTCTCTCTCTTCTTTCGTTCATTTCTATTCGTCTTCTGATTCAGCAATCCAATAACCACACAACACCCGGCTCTTTCTCCCTCTCTTTGCCCATTTCTCATGGAAATTCATTTACGGCAAGTGCAATCGGCCCGTCGTCTCCTTGAAAAACTGCTGAGAGTGCGAATTGTCGTCCATTCGGCGGCTCAATGAATTATAGATGTGTGTGTGTCTCTGGTTTCAGTGCCCTTCTTCTCCTCATATCTCCTTAATTTCGCCCCTTTTCATCCGCAGATTTCTTTCCATCTCGGCGTTTTGTCGTCTAATTATAGGCGTGCTCGGGGCGGTTTCTTTTCATTCGTTTGCTCCTCTTCTCGCTTCGTTTCGTCTTTCTTCTTTCAAGTAGTCCTCGAGGAGATTTGTGAATAAGTTCACGGGATTCTGTGCGAAACAGAGAGACACTTCGCTGTTGCACTTCGTTAGCTCTCAATCGAGTCACTTCTAAGATCCTTCCACATCATCTGAGATAGCAGGTGAAAGTGACCCCACCCTCTGGATTCGTACATTTTGTTTCTCTCACTATTTATTATATCTCGTTTCAACGGCATTGGATCACACATTGTACCCCCCACAATCCGAAACCACTTCATTGTTGAAAAGATGACGTTGTTCCATTTTCTTGACGCACATTCTCTTGATTACGTCATCCGAACCAGAGAAGACAATTCGGAATCTAGATACTGCTCCAATTCCGATTGTAGGTTGGCCCAGGCCTCTGCAAAGATTAGACAATTGTAAATGTTCTTTCCTGTTGGGTTGCTCGAGAACTGAACGATTCCTGACGAACTCGCGACCACACACTGGTCAACAAGCGACCCAATCATCAGAAAGTATCATCATCATCATCATCATCATCATCGTCGTCGTCGTCGACGTCTCCTTGAACATTCTTCCGGATGTGCTCTCTCCGTTTTACCCATCCGCCGAGTCAACAACTTCTCTGCCCAAATTGCAGAGCATTCCCTCATCTCTCTCTCTCTCTCCCTTTTCGTGTCTTCTCTTGTCCGTTTTTCAACTTGTCCGTCGGGAGGAGGGCGAGCCCTCCGTGCCTATTAATTTCCGCGTTTAGTGTTGATACGAGGGGCACACACACGGCGAAATCGCCCCTTTCCTCGTCGTCGTCGTCGTTTGCGTGTGCCCCTTACCCGCCTTCACAACTTGCCCCCAGACTACTTTCGGCGAGTAACAGAAGCAAAAAACACGAAAACGCGAAGCGAGTTTTGCTTCGAAAAAAAAAGAGTTTCGGGTTATTTATTTATGCACTTGCTGCGCCGAAGCGAAATGATGAGGATACTTTTCGGGGACTCAGTTCTCCGAAATTCTAGACCATAGTTGGAACTTTACAATTCGCAATATTTTCCGCTCAAACGAGGGTTCGGTCTAATTTGTTTTCGAGGGTCCATCGTCCAAACGAAGTCGTTTGGAGTGTCTTTTTCGTGAAAGTTCTTCGGTTTGACACCCTCAACCAATTGTATGTTGGCTGTCTTCCGGACGATTTCGGGGTTAATAACACCTGAGGAGTCCTCAAGAATCAGTGCATTGACAGTTCATTTCCCTCGAATCCGTCGCCCAAAACCCCTCCGGAGTCATTTTTCTCAGTCAATAATTCTGCGTTCCTTCGCGTACTTCTGTTTTCCCGAGGTCACACCTCGAATCTCAGAAAAAGCACGTCGCTTGTGAAGTGAGAACCAGAAATCAGTCCAAGATTCATGTACAGGGTCAAAAGTGTAGCTCCACCCTACCAACATATCAGAGAGACCATAATCCACAATTGTCCTACCTACCTGATTTCGCGACTAGTTTTCGATTTTCAACTCACCGTCCTCGAAAAAGTTTATGTTGTTGTTCTCATATCGTGTTATCGTAAAAGAATACGCTGGGAGAATAGTTACAGTTTCAGTGGAACTGTGTATCAGAGTTTCCAGGCATTTTATGTTTTGTTCAACAATATATTCGACGAACCGCCCGTATTTGTGCCTTTTCCTTTCACAATCCTAAACATCTATTAGTTGGAGCACTTTGCTCATTTGATCTCTTCAAGTTCTGAGAACTCTAGGAGAACCCGACACCTTCTCAACATCCAATTACTGCCCCCCTTCTCCGCTCAAAAACAGAAGAGTTCAAGACGTCGTCAAGTGAACTCATTTCCTTCACGTCATCTCCCTCTCTCTCTCTCTTCTACTTTTCGTCACCTCCCGAAATAAACGACAACAGCTGAACCTTCAAATACCTCGAAATACCCTTCCTCTTCCGCATTCTTCCATTCCCATGACGAATTATTTCCGTTTTCAGGATAGAAAACAAAGGGAATTCGAGGTGATTCGAGGAGCGATAGGATGTTTGCAATTGCTCAGAACTCGATCCTCAGGGACTCTCTCGCCGGAATCCTCCAACTCGGTCCCGAGAGGGTCTTCGAGGAGTACCGCACGCCGCCGTTCACAGGTTGTTCTATCTCCAATTCCCTTCCCAAAACGGCAACAATTTCCAGGAAACATCGTCGTCGGAATCGACAGTCTGCACGACTCGAACCTGCGCCACGTCGTCAGATACTTTCTCGCGAACGTCGAGAAGAACATTTGTCTGTTCATTGTGCAGCCCGAGTGGAGTGCCAGCGACGAGACATTCATCGAGGGTCTGGTCAAGAGTGAGAGCAGAAGAGCCCGCGATCTGAATCAGGCAGCTATCGAGCGTGTCAAGTGAGTTACATCTGCTGGAGAGAAAGGGGGGAATGGGCGGGTGTTACAGTAAACTACCGGACACTGAGTGGAAGAGTCAGAGATTGGAGCAGTTGGACGGATGGCGGAACCTTCCGGCGATCAACTATCATTTGCTGTTGCTCAATGACAATCTGAAGGTGACAAGTGCCTCCTAGACGCTTTCCATTCCTCTGATTTTCCAGACACAAATCGACGCATTCGCCAAGGTCACCCCGTGCACTATTTCCGACGAGGAGGAGCAGCTGACGAACAAACCGCCGGTGCTCCACTGGACAGTGGACCCCCTCGAGGGCGAGATTCAGTTCATCGCCCAGTTGAATTTTCCGCTCTCCGGTCCAGACGAGTCGTCGTTCCGCGAGATTTGCCGTTCGTTGAAGCCGCACTTTGAGAGTTGTTACGAGTGGACGGGAGGCATTCTGTTGACGAGCGAACCGGTGAGACTTCACGTGCAGCGGTTCAGCGACACGCAAATCGAGTTTGCCGCCAGGATTTGTGTCGATGAGCTGGAAGGTGAGAGTGGAATTTGTTCGTTTATCGTTCAGTTGATACGGGAAAATACCGTGTTTCCTCGAATAGAACGGCATCCCCAAATGCTGCCGGAGAATCATTATATCTCGAGATTGATAAGAGATATCAAAAAGTTATCAACAGCAAACTTGTAGATTATAGTTAGAACTATAAGTTTGCTGTTGACAACATTTTGATATCTCTTATCAATCTTGAGATACAATAATTTTCCGGCAGAGCTTTCCTCGGTTGTGGGGCCATTTCGATGGCATCCGATAGTAACGTTCTGTAAGAGAAACTTTCGGTTTCAGCCTTTTCTGAAATTAGATGTGAACTGGTCATACCATTATATTTCCTAATCAGCTTGCCCCACAAAAATCGCAACAAATTGATAAAAAATGATCCGATTAACCAAAGACATGAGACACTCACAACCAGAGACGTTCTCTCAATGAGTTGTTCCAGGAGACGAAGCGGACCGTCCGATGCGTTTCATCTGGCCGTACCTGGCAGTTGCCCTGAAACAAGCACTTCAAGTGCTCGCCGAGCATCCCCACTTGCAGTTCTCGGTCAGTCCCTCTCGTTTCCCGTGACTTCCTCTCCTTCCAGATCTCATTCGTTCCATTCGGTTCGATCTTCTTCAAATCGTCGGAAATCGAGGCCCGTGTCTTCGATGCCACTGTTTTCTGTTCGACTGCTCTCAAATACGACAAAGTCGGATTCCGAGTCGGAGAAGCCGTTCATCACGTCGACATTGCGCACGTCTTCCCCGACGGAACGTATCCGTCGCTTCCACGTCTTCTCTCGATGAATCCGCCGTCACCAAAGTTCTCGCGTCCGGATTCCGTCAACGATTCGGTGTCGCCGTCGCTGATTTCGGAGCCACCGACGCCCGGAGGACTTGCTGCCCCGCATAACAGAGGAAGAAGAGTTTCGTTTGGTAAGTGGTTGAGTCGGTTGGAATACGAATGTTTCCATCTCGAATAGAGCGGAGAATCATTATATATCGAGATTGATAAGAGATATCAAAAAGTTGTCAATGAGAAACTTGTGGATCATGATTAGGACTACAAGTTTGATGTTAACAATTTTCTGATATCCCTTATCAATCTCGAGATATAACACTCCATGAGCACAATTTCTCTTTTTTCCGAAGAATTCCTGAATAGTAATTTGTTGAAAGTCTTCGTCTCGTTTCCTAATTATCTCTCACTTTGTGACACATTTTCTGTTTCAACATCAACTTAAAAGTTTCTGCTCTTTCTAATTATTGTTTCATCCGTTGATATTCTTTCATTTCCATTCCAGGAACCATCAAACTGATGTCGGACGCGCCGACGACTCCGGAGATTCCGATTCTGAACGGCGGCGGAAGCGACGGAGCGGTGAAGACGGTCGATGCGTTCATCGACAAGATGCTGCAGCAGACGATGGATCAGTTGGCTGTCTGATCCTCTCGTCTCCTCTATATTTATTTTTTTCATTCAAAATTGAATTCAAATCTTCTTTTCATATGCAACCTTCGATTCCTATTTCTTCGTTCGTTCCTTCGTTCAAAAAGTTCAAATAAAATGAGATTCGGAGCATCGTTTTTTTTATCGGAAAACTTTAAACTTCAACAAAAACGCAAGAAAGTGGGTAGTTGGGTGGGTGGTGCAACAAATAACAAATAAAACAAATTTGTTAACAATTTGGATATTAGGCAGATGATGTTGAGGAAGCAGCAGAGGCAGTTGACGCCTTCGACGCTTTAATCCTTTTCATCTGAAATCAAATCGGGTACTTGAATCGAGCGAGCTGCTCAACTTACCATATCATTCGCATTTTTCGTGGCCTTGAGAAGTGCTTGGTATTGTGAGTGGTTCATTCGAACTTCAATCGGCGGACCTTTCTCCTTTGGCTCTTCCTTTTTCACTCCTTCTTTGCTTTCCACCTCCTCGTCATCTTCTTCTCCTTCTCCTGCCAACTTTTCCGCTTCACTCAACTTGATCGAGCACACATCTCCGTTGCCGGTTCCCCTGCATTCTGCTTGGAGCAGCAGATTTTTCGGAAATCCGGAGATCATTTTGCGTGCTTCATTGTTGGCAACTCCCCACAGAAGAGACATGTTCATGACGTCGACTGGCGAGCGGAGATCCAACATTGTCTCGGCGCCGCTCGAGAAGATGATGTTCTTGGACTTGAGAGAGCGAATGAGAATGCGGCCGTTGAACAGAGTCTGAAACGTGTTTCCTCTTTAGAAATGTTTGTGGAAAACACTCACATTTCTTCTGGTGGCTGGGAGCAAACTCTCTGAGTACGCAATTTCGTAGAAGACACCGTCTCCTCGAATTCGATCCATTACTTTCGACAGCGACAGCCATTTGGTCTGGAAATGAGCTATGCAGAGTGACGCTACGCGACAATTCTCACCTTATTCTCTTCTAGATGGTCAATTGTGATGATATCGAAAAGTTCCGTCTTCCGTGCCAATGTCTCCATAACGGCGCTTTCTCCTGGTCGAACGGCCACAATATCGTAGGACTTTAATGGTTTCTAATCAGTTGGTTCGCAATCTTTTTTACAAAAACTTACCAAAATCGTTGGGTGAATGAAGACTTTGTTGATGACAACCTGCTCGTTCGCAGTGAACGTTACTCGACTGAACTGCCGGAACACTTTTCCCCGTTTCTCCAGTTCAGATGTGTCCAGTTGGGAGACGTCGACGAAATAAGGCGGAGGAATCAGTTTCTTTTTCATGATTCCCGCTATTCCATCGGCCAGTTCTTCTTTCCTCTGTTGCTGTTTCTTTTTCTTCTTTTTCGGAGGCTCGCCATCTGTTGTCTGTTGTCCGGGAGTCCACAGCATATCCAACTGGAGTTTTTTTTCATTCAAAAAGACAAATGTTGACCAACTTACTTCAGTGTAATAATCGGAAATGTCTCCTAAGTCGATATTGATTCCTACTGCGTCGTAGCCCATTCGAATCGCTCTTTTTACCATGGCCAGCGTGCTGAAGTTAGATAATAGAAGGCTGTTCACTTTTAGAGAATAAAAATAACAAAATACCTACTTCTCTGGGTTAATGTGTTTGATGCTGAGGTCGGCATACTGAAAAGTCGTTTCCGGAGTCATCGGAGAAAATTCCATATGCCTGAAAAGGTTGCTTTATTTTTCCGTGTTCACATCCGTCTATTTATCGATTTTTGTATAGAAAAACTCACTTTTTCCGATTCCCTGACGCTTGCTGAATTTTTTCTGTCATTTCCTGTAAACTGAATGGGTTATTGACTGAAAAATCACGAAAAAAGTGTGAAAACGAACAATTTTATTGAAACAAGTTCCAACGACACTCCGAAATTCCGCATGCGCGCGGTGTTTATCGTAAATCTCCACCACCCCGAAAATGGCACATGTTCAAACGCCAGATTCAAGATAGAAACTGTCCCTCGAATTTTTTGAGCTCTGTCCACATTTTGCCCCACAAACCACGGGTTTTGTGAGCCGGTCGAGTAGTTTCGTTGTGCATTGCTCGGCGGTCGGGCGCCAAAAACCATCGCGGCGGCAGCAGCACAAAAGAAGTGTGTGCAAAAGCATGTCGGACTGTGCCAACAAGTAATACTTGTCACTTTTCTCAAAAACGCCGCCACTAAAAATAACAGCAGTGAGCATTGGTGCTTCGAGAACTCGTTGGCAGCACAAACACGGGGAAGTAGCCAGCGGACGGGGAGAGTGCTCAAAAGTTCAGCTCCAAGGTAAAGTGGCGACGAGATTATCGGCGGCAAAGATCGAAAATCCAAAATTAGATGAAACGGTTCAAAATGAGATCAAAAAGAGAAACTGAGAGTTGGGAGGGAGATGCTCGATTTGAAGACGAAGTTTCTCTGTTTCAATGAAGTGGTTTTGTGTCAGAAGCTAAAAACTACTGTAGTTACTGCGATACTTACATCAACTTGCTTCTGATCTTGAATCGGGTATCAACGCTGCGGTTGGTATGGAAACAGCAACATTCGTCACCCATTAGTCGTCCAGTGAAATCTCAGCTAAACAGTTATACAATTTATTTTGTTCTGTTTCGAAAACAGAGATAATACTGATAGTGATGATATTTTTAGTAACATCCAAGTACATTTTGATGTGGTTTTTTAAAAAAATAATTACCGTATTTTCCCGAATAGAGTGGCAGCCCAAACGCTGCCGGAGAATCATCATATCTCGAGATTGATAAGAGATATCAAAATGTGTTCAACAGTAAACTTGTAGATCATAACTAGGACTACAAGTTTCATGTTGATCACTTTTTGATATCTCTCATCAATTTCGAGATATAATGATTTTTGGGGTACCGTTCTATTTGAGGAAATACGGTAAGATTGAGAGCCCGAAAAGGTATGCTTATCGATATGGTTTCCGAGCGTCCTTCTGTGAATTTTTCAATGAAAAAGTATAAAAAATACGCAAAACTGCCAAGAGACCCTAAAAAGTTCTGCACCGTAACAGTTGATGGGGAAGGAATGGATTCGCGGGGCTCTGCACCTCCCGAGTTCTCTCTCTTTCAATGATCAACCCCTGTTTCAGAGATTTCATTCCGTTTGTTCTGGACAACTCAAAAGAAATTATCTTCGATCGAGATTGGCTATGTCTCCAAACTTTGAAATGCGGAATGAGTAGGAGTCTATTGGCTTCCACAATCAGATGGGTGATCGACCACGTTTTCTTTTCAAAATTAGTTGAAACAGAGAAAGAAAATCAGATACACACATGATCCGGATTCTTTGGGAGGGTCTGTTGGTCATGAAGTGGTTGTGCCACACAGATGATCACAAAATCATAATTCTGGCTGTCAGATTTTGAAGTACTTCCTATGAAAACTAGAGCGTGCTTATAATGTCTCCGACTGTTTCATGTCCACGGCCGAGGTTTATCGGAACATTTTCCGTCAATTTATAACGGTTTGAAGAGAAGTATGCATATTTTTGAACGCTTACTGTATCATCATAAATTCTCTGTTTCAACCATGGACGGGAACCAACTAGAACGGATTTTGAAAAAATATACTCATCGAACTCGGGCAGCGATTCTCATCTTCTTCAGTTGTTGTTGGTGCGAGATGTTCGGCAGAAATGGTGCATCGAACCCTTCTGTGTTGCCGGAGTCTAGGGAGCTCTGGAGCTGTGCTGCCTTTGGAGCTCTTCTGCATAACCTGGCGAGAGCTCAGGGGGGTGTAGGAGGGGAGTTACCCGCCCTGGCCGACGTGGACTGCCCCGCTACTTTTCAGCGTTTCTTGTT
Organism: Caenorhabditis macrosperma; assembly: GCA_963932285.1. Taxonomy (NCBI): domain Eukaryota; kingdom Metazoa; phylum Nematoda; class Chromadorea; order Rhabditida; family Rhabditidae; genus Caenorhabditis; species Caenorhabditis macrosperma. The sequence goes on from OZ010620.1 coordinate 6,059,740, forward strand.
CATTTCGGGTTCCGGGACATTTCGAAACCGCATGAATTTTGGAGGAAAAACGCTTGGATAATCCGCTATATATATTTTTTCTTGAAGTTTTTCATAGAATTAACGAAATAATAGGTCTTTGAAGATCTTCGCGAAGAAACATGCGCGAACAAACGCCATGAAAACGAGTTAGCACAACTGAAATTCTGTTATTCTATGAAAAACTTCAAGAAAAAATATATATAACGGATTATCCAAGCGTTTTTCCTCCAAATTTCATGCGGTTTCGAAATGTCCCGGAGCCTCATTTCGATGTAATTGGCGATTGAATGGCCCTTGGCTTTATGATCGAAAGGAGAGATAATGCTCGAAGTCGAATGAAATTCTCAGACAACACATAGAGAAAAGGCCTTTTAAAGGGGGTTTACTGTTTCACACCATTTCGAAATGAGACCTAGTCCATCCGACATCCGATTTCACAGGTCACTGTCACAGGTGCATAAATGTTACGGCTAGCAGCTTCCCGGGCTTCGAGCTCTCGAGGACTGCAAAATTCAAGCTCTATCGGATATGTCTCACTCCAAAATCAGACGGCAAGTTGAAACAGTTTCCTTGTTACCGTCTATCACACACATACTGATATGATGACCTTGTTGCTCATATCTCCCACAGTTATGCAAAAAAGAGAGAGAGAGCAGTCGATTTCGATTGAAACGTGTTTTTTCTCTGTTTATCATCTCTGTTTTCTCTGGAACTAATCCCAAAGACATACACAAACGTCTCCCCCACTTCACACTCTCATTTTGGAAAAGAGCTCATCTGAACAGAAGAGAATCTAGTTACCATGAGAACTCTCTCTCACGTGTTCCAATGTTCTTGTCAATGGAATGGAGTGCGTCTCGGGAAGTTATCAGCAAAGATCGAAACAGTTCGAGAAACAACTCGTCGCCCTCTCCTCCCATTGCTTGACATTGTTTAACTTTCGCAAACACGTCTTGCAAAAAAGAACTGAAGAAGAAGAAGAAGAAGCGGCTACAGTAACCCTTCGGGGAGGAGGCTCCGCCCAGTTCCGGGTATAAAACGAACGTTGGTAACCAGGGGAGACACTGTGTCAATCCCCCCTGTCTCCTCGAAACAGAAATGCTCCGGTTCGTCGTCTGCTCTCTTCTATTGATTGCTGCCGTTTCGGCGAAGAGCCGCTTCTCGAGAGCCGCTAACCAGGTGAGTCTTTCTCCTCTAGAAGTCGTTTCTTCGGCATCCATAAACTCTAAATTATGCAAGATACACATCAGTTTTACACAAAGAACCCTTGAAACCGAAAAAGTTCTCAACTCAGTAGAACAGTTCATTCTTTTCCACTGATCTTCTCGATCGAACCTTGTTGGAGTGTCATTCTGAAACGAAGACCCCTTGAAAACGACACACAAAGTTCCCATTGTTTCACTGGGCTTCCCCCGCTAGACGCCCGCCCCGTGTCTGCCCATTCTCTCTCTATTTGTGCTCGTTCAATGTGCCAAAACGGTCGTCCTCTCCCTCTCCCCACACCTAAATATTTGTTTTCTTCTATCGGTGGTTCACTTTTCAAAAATGCCACCGCTGCTCCGATGCTCGTTTGTTTTAGTGTTGTAACTGTTACTTGTAGTTTGTATTTGGCCACACACACTCTCTCTACTTTCAGACTCAAGATGACGGCGAAGCATCTGGTCTGCAGTTCATCGACTTCTCCGAGGGATCCGCGTCGAATCCGATCGTCGCCAGGGATCAGGAGGGATCGGGACTGATGTACGACGAGGAGGGATCGGGAAGTAGTCAGTTGTTGTTCGATGCGGATCACTCGAATGAGACGACGACTGTTAGCACTGTCTTCGAGCATTCGATCAATATCACTGGTGAGTTTATACGGTTTCAGGGAGGAATCAAGTAGAAGTTGAGATGGAAACATTTTATTACGAATAAGATGGCATCACTTAGATCGGGTGGTTAATATGTTATCTTTCGTATATAACTTAAGCTTAACTGAAAGTCAAAACCCTCTCTGAATTTATGATTCTTTGAAACAGAATACTTTTCGATCCTTTCCAATTTCTCTCTCTTCCTCTTGCCTAACTATGCGAAAACGGGGTGTCTTGTCCTGTCAAAACGCCTCGTCGATTTGCAGATAGTGACGTGGAAACGCTGGTGATCAAAGTGCACTTGCCGCAAAGAAGCGCCACCCAGCTGCTCGACAAGCTCAAAGACGATTCGGCCCAACAGGTTTGTCGGGGATTTGGCATGAATTGAGAGGGATCGGATGATATGGCCGTAGAAGTGGAGAAGTAGATTATGTGCAATAACATATACGTACACAGTGAAAAAGATAATCATTCGTTAGGAGACAAATCATCCAGAACACGATCTCCCCTCCCCATGTCCCCATGTATCTTCCTTTTCCAGTCTGAATCTTTCAGACCGACCCGATCAGTACTCTCAACACTGCCGTCTCGCTGACCAGTGTGCTCAACGAACTTCTGGGACGAATTCAGGACGCGACGAACAACTAGAAACATCGAAAAATATTCGAAAAACCGAACAAAAAACCGCCCGAAAAAAAACCGAAAGCTCATTTTTCACCCGCTGAAAAGGATGAGCCGTCTGCGTCCCTGTGTCCATTGTATTACGTCTTCGGCTGTCTTGCCATTTGTGTCCTCTCGCCTTCAATAAAAGTGCAATGTTTCGTATGATCTGTGCATTATTCATCTGGAACGAATCGGTAGTCACATATAAGAGTTTGACACTGATAGTGTCTAGAGAAACGAGATCCTCCGCATTTCCGCACATTCTTAAGTTTTTCTCTTATTTCCGCGCAGGCGCTCTAGTTCAAGAAGGAGCGATTTGCAAGATATAATAAGCTAGATGAGGTCCTGGAGTATCTATGGGATCAGGTTAGACGGTGGCAAACAAGGAGAGTCTGAAACCGTTTGAGAACCGTCTAGGTTATTCAGTGGTCGTCTGTAGGATGAGATGTCGATGGGGAACTGGGGAGATTGAGTAGATCACTGACCAATTGCCATTGCATCATTGTATCATATCTGGTGTGTGGGGAATGAATCTGAGAAGCACTTGGTGGAAGATGAGTAGGTCGAAGTGAGTAAGGGTGAATCAGGACCCACGGACTGTGGTCGAGGTCAGAAAATGTGCTCTTATCGAGTTTTCTGCGTGCCTAGCAGAGTTGCATTCTGTCTTCTGCCGGTCAAGTCTCGGACCATCAGAAGAAGAACTGAATGCCTTCTTTCGAAGCATTCGGCTTCAATCCGGAATATCCAATCCTTCTCCCTGAACACACTCTTGCTGACCAACTCTTCTGACTTTTCAAACACGCGACACCATTGAAAAACACAAGATGAAAACATGAAAAAGCAAACAGAAACTGCTCTTTTTCCTTCTCATTCCCTCTGCGTCTCTCAGTGTCTTCTTCCGTCCATCACCCCATCTCTTTCGCGTCTCGCCGCCTAATAAACGTTCAATGATTCGTCGACTTCCCTTATCTTATCATTTTTATCAGCGTGATGTACCCGTATTTCGTGTCCAAAAGACCTTTCATTCCCACAGTTACCCGATTCTAGACTTCCGAATGCTTCCGCCGACAATTACGAAATCCGAGTTGCTCTCGAAGTTCGACACATTTGTGTTCGACGCGGACGGTGTCCTGTGGACGGGAGACATTCCGATTCCGGGAGCGGCCGATTGGATCAATACGTTGCTGGACGATGAGACGAAGACAGTGTTCATCACGACGAACAACTCGACGAAAACTCTCGAGCAGTACATGTGAGTCTTTTGTTCCTTTGCTCTACTACTGCTTTCGAAGTTTATAAATCTTGATGAGAGGTTCATGAAACAGAGATACATTTCAAACGAAAAAACGAAGAACTTCCCACTTTTATTAAGTAATTCCGTTTCAACTTTGCACTTTAAAGTGTGAAGTTGAAAGTCAAATTTGATCTTGACATACATAAATATAGGAGTAATGTTCAATTGGTTCTCGGAATAATTGGATAGATTCCCTATTTTCCGGCGCGTCTCTAACCGTCTGCGTCTTTGAACATTCTACGTATGTTCCAGGCAAAAAGTCTCAAAAATGGGATTCGGACGTCTCGGCGAGAAGAATCTCATTTCGCCGGCCATCGTTCTCAGTGACTATTTGAGACGTCACTCGGAGAAGTTCAAAGATCAATGGATCTACTTGATAGGAGTGGAGAATCTGAAGAAGAGTCTGGAAGAGTGTGGTGGTGTCAAGTGCTTCGGAACGGGGGAGGATCACAAGAACGACTACACCAGGGACGGCGACTTCATAAACGAAGTCGATGTGAAGACGCACACGCCGAGGGCTGTCGTTGTGAGCTTCGATTCGCACTTCAGGTGGGTTCCTTGCTCCCAAACACCTCAAACTCCCTCCCTTTTCAGCTATCCAAAACTGATGAAAGCAGCCAACTACCTCGCGGATCCGTCCGTCGAGCTGCTCGTCTGCAACGAAGACACCACTTTCCCGGGTCCGGTTCCCGGAATGATTCTTCCGGAGACTGGTCCTTGGTCGGCTGCCGTTCAGAACGTGTCTGGTCGAAAACCGACAGCTGTCTTCGGAAAGCCACACAAACAAATGGCGGACTTTTTGAAATCGAGAATCGTTCCGGGGAAGTTCGACGAGAAGAGGACGGTGATGTTTGGAGACAGGCTGGATACGGATATGATGTTCGGAAAGACGAATGGGTGAGTGAAAGAGACGATATTGTTATCAGATGAATGCCTGTTATAAGGGAAAAGTGAAACAGTGAGAATAGTTCGCCCCGTGTCATCGGACTCACTGCACAGTCCGCCAATCCAACTCTCATTCCGGGAGGTTTACATCAGAAAGACATCCGTACTCCCTTTGAATCCATCCTCCGAAGATACCGTAATCTCTAGAGAGTCATTCAACTGAAACACTTTCACTCAAAGCCGCTAACCAATCTCCAATATCCTCACGTTTCCCAATCTCCTCGCCAATCGGAAACTCAGTCGATCCTCTGAAATGTCGTCCATGAATCTCGGATTGTACTCGTTCACCATCACATTCACATCCATGTCGCCCGTGTGAGGGATCACACTACACTCTCGGTACCATCCTGAAATCAGTGTTGATCGTTGTCAAATTGATCTACCAACCGAGAAGTGTTCCTTCACTGATAAACGGGAACATGTCGTAAGTGATCATCAGATCTCTAAGTTTCGCTAAGTGCTCCGATGCTGCCACCGGTTCGATTCTGTGCTTCTGAGTCCCGTTCCTGTTCATCGTAATATTCCGGCATTCGATGAATTCGGATCTGTTCCAGAACTGTCGGAATCTCCACGGTCTACTCGGGACCAGCATCTTCCCCAGGGACACTGTCTCGAAGTTTGACTGTGATCTTTTTTGAGAGTCAATGGGAGCCACCTGAAAACGCAATTGTTAATGGGAATGGCCAATGAAGTGTCCCTTTGATTCGGTTTCTATAAAGTTCCAATGCTTCACACTGTCCGGAACCGACTAGTACTCGAAAGTCGATCAAAAGTGCGCTGTCTTCCAGTTTCCCCTGCAGTCGTTGCAGAAAATCGTGGCAATTGATGGACTCGTTCTGGAAACGGAGACTTCATTTGACAGCGACTCTTCGTCTCACCACTTCTCTCATCCGTTCCTCTATCACTTTCCGGTATTCTTCATCGATTTCCACGAGCGGAGAGTGGTTCCAGGACAACTCGAAACACAGAAGACAAACGAGAATGAGCAGTGGAACGAGGGCGAGTCGTCGGAGACGCATCATCGAGTCTCTCTGACGGCTGTTCTTGGAAGCGGAATCTTTCATTGAATCCTACAGTACCCAGGAACGCCTTCTTCCGCAAAAGTTCGAAAATTCAAAGGGCAATAAATCTGAATGGTATTTGCCTATAGTTTAGGAGATGAACCTCCACGAGAAACATCACAACACATTCGAGAATACATCATTGTTTCTTTTTCTTCCTCTTTTCTCAATCTGCCTCGAAGTGAAATCGTTCGTTCAAGATGTAGAGATAGAGACAGAATAATGCAAAAATGAATAGATGAGAATACGTACAGAATGTTCAAAAAGAGAAGACGGCAGCTGGAAGGGAGGATAGAACATTTTCTGAAAATTTTCGCTTAAGCGTTCAAAATGTGTTACGTTGGAACGAAAAGAGAATGGAGAGATGAAGGAGTTTCTGACAATGTTCCCGGTTTCAAGACACATTCAAAGTTCGAACCCATTTGGGTTTATCACTCTTGAGGTATCATATTACTTCAAAATTCAGAAAACAAAGCACAAGAGTTTGGTGTTTGTCCATGGAGCTGATTGAAAACTGAGCTATCTCTTATCTCCCGATACGGTTTCCGCTGTTTTCGAGTGTCCGTACTATCCGCTGCCAATGGCCCCGAGGAGAGCTCTGCCGGAGAATCATTATATCTCGAGACTGATAAGAGATATCAAGATGTTGTCAACAGCAAACTTGTAGATTATAACTGGGACTAAAAGTTTGCTGTTGACAACTTTTTGATATCTCTTATCAATCTCGAGATATAATGATTCTCCGACAGAGCTCTCCTCGGTGGGCCATTTCGATGGCATCCGATAGTAAACATATTCTGAAGACGGGAATCTACCTTTTGAATGAATAGTTTCTCAAAGTTTCGACACTCAAGTTATGAGTTTCCCTTGTGACACAAATCCATTCCATAACTTCACTTGAAACTCTCTGACTGGTTGCTCATTTGTGAACGTTCCATCTTTTTTTCTGCTCAATTATCTATTTGGCTGCCAATTGCTCTCCCAAATCAAGAACATTCATGGGTTTAGAGAAAAGAGTTCAGAAGTGATGGTAATCCTCTGAAACCTATCGAATTTCGACTGAAACTGACGAATCGGAAGTTTAACAGCGATTGGATCGCGCCGTTTCCCTTCATTTCTTTTTCCCATTTACTCTCTTGTTAGACATCTGATTTTGCCCCTTTCGAGATTTCAGGCCAAGTCCGGGATACCAAAAGATGTTCCCTATGACGGTTTTTTGCCGATATCGATGAAACACGCATCTGAAACCACTCCCCCCTTCTCCTCTTTTCATCCTCTGAAACCCAATCCATTCTCTGATCTTCATACTTACCCTTGAAACGAAATATGATTAGCCACAAATCCGCTCGAAAGTTCATTTTACCTATTACACCGTGTAACTGATGTGTGTGGCGACAACACAAAGCACACATCCGTCTCAAACCGGTGCCGAATGGTTCTGATTGCAGGTTCTCGACAGTTTGGATGCAAACCGGAGTGAACACTGTCAGCGACATTTCGAAGGCTCGAGAGGCCGCAGAGACGACCAAGATTCCCGATTTCACGTGTCGATTCGCAGAGTTTCAGTGAGTGATTCGTTGTTTTAGGAACCTTTGTGATATGAATTATTTCTGTTTTCTCTGTTTTTGATGTCTTTGATTCGGTTAAAATGAACTCTGATTCTTCCACATTGCCTTCTTGACCATGAGATCAGCATCCTACGCACCCACACGGTTTTCGTGATACTTTCATGAAGTTTCGAAAATCTTTTCTTCAAGGAAACTGGCAATGATATCAAAGAGAGATTTGGAGAAGGATTCAGAAGAGACAGACTGTTCAGAAAGACGTTGTTCCGTGTTTCAGAAACATTCATCTCGTCGATCACAGGGAATGTTCCGGAGAGTGGGACTACTTCCTAGAGAATATCTCTCAGTCGAATACATCAATCGAATTCAGATTCTCATTCTGATATTCACCGTTTCTGAAACAGAGTATTAAATCTAACAAGGACCCACTGCTTCACTCTAGAGTATCTTATTACTTTTTTTTAAGAGCTCTTATTACGATGAACACCTGGCTCAGAATGGTCTGTCCGGCGAACTGGAGTTCAGAGAAGAAAACAGAATCACTTTCTACCGTAATTTCTTTAAAGGCGCATGCCAATTTTCAGAAAAGTGCAATGTTTTCGTGGTGAGACCCCCTCCCCAGCGGTAAACTGCAGACTCCACCACTTCCGCTGAAATTGATAACCTCCTCCGCAGTGGAGTCCGCACCCATACTTTTTCTCGATACCCATACACTTCTCCATGAAGTTTCGAAATAAATTAAAAGATTCCATAGATATTTACCACGTTCTCTTTCTGTTGCATGTCTTATTTTGCCCTCGAAGGCACTGTTTTGGCCCCATTCTTTTCCCTCTTGACCCGAACTTCTTCTCGCCAGTGCACCCGGATAGACTATAGTTGTCTTCTCCCGATGATGACTCACACAAATGTGTCGTCGTCGTCGCACAAACAATACATTGGACCCTGTTTGACACGTCGACCACCGAAACACTCGGCTGGTAGTACAATAAATAATATATATATATGCACTTTGTTTGCAGATCAAACTTTTCTCGTCGGGAAATAATAAATATGTATATTGGATAATAAATAGGAGGAAGAGCAAAGTTCACCCAGACCAAAGTGTAGGAGGCGTCGGACGCATTTGAAGAGAGTTCGTGAGTGAGACTACTGAAACTCTAATTTTCAAGAACATTTAACGTTCTCGTGGCGAGACCCGCCGATGCGGTGGACACATCCGCTGATAATAAAATCGTTTTCAGTGATTCCGGAAAAAAAACTTTCGGAGCTTCCGGATATAAACACAAATATCCATTCGAATCCGTCTGGGTTCCGGTTTTCAAATTGTTCTCCCTCGATTACTAAAAAAAAGACAATCCATTTTTGATCCCACAACAACAAAACTTCCATTTTTAATCTTCGATGTTTATTCACATAAAAGGCAATAAAGCTATTCAATAAAGGATTATTATAGTAAACGTATGTGCAATTTTTCAATAAATAAAACAGCAAGTAAAACTGAAAACTTTTAGGTAGGACGCGGGGAACAATGGAACATGGTGAGGGGAGAGAGGATAAACTGTTGGGGATAAGAGGAACAACGAAACAACCCGCAATGCACACGATTTCGTAAAGAAAGAGGCTGGAGAGAGAATGGTGGAGAAGTCGAGAAACACCATGAAGAAATGGCGAGGTCAAAGATATCACAGAAGCAGTAAGGAAGGGAAAGCGGAGGCGATGAAAAACATGTTTAATAATCTAAAGGGACTGCTGGGCGGCACAAATTTCCATTGGAACACCGCTTAGTTGATGAAGATCAGCGGCAGTCAATTGCTGAATGAGTGTCGATTCCACTTGGCCGATGTGCTGAAAAGTGGGTATCTTCAGTAAATCATCTAGTAATTTCTGATTGAAGTATCGGAGCTAACTGGGTTGCTTCGAAATCAGACGGTTAAAAGTGAAAGACTAACCGAAAAGCTAGGCAGCATAAGTGAAATCTTGAGAGCTCTTGTCATTCTTTGGCTTTGAGTGTGGTATGGGAAACGCTTTTCGATGTGAGTGGAGAGCGCATCCAGTAGGCGGTCGCGCATTTTTGAGCAAGATGAGGCTCCGGGTTCGGAGAGAATGCAGTCTGAAAAAAGGGAATTCAATAAATCATCTTATGGTCTCATTTATCTTACCTTGTTGGAAGAGTGAGATAGTCTTGATGAGACAATACTCCTCCTCACTGATATCCAATTCGATCATCACTTTGACAATCAAATCGACCAGTTTCTTGCAGACAACACCGTATGTCAACGTCCAACGCTCGGGGAGCTTCTTCTGCTCGTCGTCGTTGTATGGGATGTACGCTCCGTTTCCGAGCGGAATTCCGACATTGTGTTGCTTCAATTGGAAGCACTTGTAGGCAAACGTGATCCATCCGAAAGCCATGAAGTTTTGCTTGAACAGAGTCGTTTGGTCAGCCAATGGAAGCACTCGAAACTCGGGGATTCCCATAGCCCAATCGGCACAGAAAACGAAGGAGCGGTACCACGAAAGATAGAGATCGGAAGCCTCCATTATCCGATCGCAGGTGTACGACAGCTGAAAAAAACAATTCGATTTTCGAAGAAATAGTTTGGACACTCACCGGCAACCTCTTGATCACCATTTGTGGATGCTGCAATCCGAATGTCAAACTGATGTCCCTACTCCAAGCGCCCATGACGTCATTGTCCTTGACGTCATCGTCTGTCAGCTGCTCTGTCTGTTTCTCCAGAGCTACCATGAACAGCGTCAAATGGTTCTCTTGGAGCGTCTTCCGGTCCAAAACTTCGGCTTCTGATCCAGATGACGTCGTTGATTCAACTTTGGCGGCACATCCGTTTGATGTTGAAGGGGCCATGGGAGGCGAAGAACTCATGGAGTTCTGAACAGAAGTCGTTGGTAGACTGTGACTGACTCCATTGGTGGCCGAGACGGTGCACGTGTTTCCGGGCATTCGCTCAATTTTCGATCGCTCCTCGCGCACATGTTTTGGGTTCATTCCACCATCCAGACAATTTCGGAGGCGACAGGCACGACACCGGTTACGGGATTCTGAAAAACTCGCATTTATTATTGATTGAGGCAAAATAAACGTACCATTAGTGATATCACACTGGTTGTCGGCGGAACACATGTAAACGCGTCCTTCGAAGACTGATCTGCGGAAGAATGCTTTGCACCCGTGGCAGGAACTGGCTCCGTAGTGCACACGGATCGCTGATTCGCTTCCGCACCCAACACATCGTTCTCCCTGGAAGAACTGATTTCAATGAGTTTCATCCTGATTATTTGTTCAATTTTTTCGAATTCAAAACACTTGGAACAGCCCAGCCACCTTAATTTGACCTCCTATCACCGAGGACTCTTGTTCACTTCGCGACGTTCGCTCCGATTCTGATTTTGTCGGGTGCGATTGATGCAAAACTGGCATCGGCTGGTGTAAATTCATTTGCGGGTGAGCCTGATGATGCGGCGGAGGAGGACCCGGTGAGAAAAAAGAGGAGGAAGTGTGCGGAGGCGGTGGCACCATTGGCGGATAGCCAACCGACGTGGACGTCTGAGACGGATGCGGGTGGAAAAAGTTGGATCCCCACTCGCTTTTCATCTGAAGAAATGCGCCAAATACATTAAGAATATCGAATGGAATTAGACGAGTACGGACGGACTAGGAAAGGTCGATAAGAGGGACGAATAAGTTCTGATGACGAGAGAGGCGATGAGATATCGATCTGACCCGTGAAATAGAGGGAAGAGATGAGAGAAAATGATTCGACCGGTATGTTGGGCTTCGGAACACAACGCAGCGCACATTGAAACAACCCGTGAAACACGGCGTGTTGCAAATGGAAATTTCTCGTGAAAATCACGTATACGACGGCTTGATGATCGAGAACGCAATTTTGAAAAAAAAAGATGGGAAGTATCGATTAATTGTATTGATGCGGAGACCGAAGGCTTTGCACACCCAAACCACGCGGGATGTTACAAAAATGGAACATCTCGATTTCGTCTAGGCAAATGCACTTGAAAACTGTGGAAAAGGACAAAAAGAGACCATAGAGAGGAAGCTGTTGTTCTCGAATTTCGCAAACACACAACCCGCCTGAGGGACGAAATTCGAGAGGCCGAACCTTCGGAAGCAGCCGGTTGGATGTAGTTTCATCCACTTCTTCGGCACTCTTTGGTCTGTTTCTTCTATAGGACACCACGACCTCCGGGGAGTACCTAGTATGATGTCCTTGTGTGTGTTTCCTATTTACGGGGGGCGTTGCTGGGATCTTTTGTATGGAAACGGGGGAGGAGGGTGGCGGTTTGCGCATTTGCGTATGTACTCGCGCAAAACAGAATTGGATGAGAAATGTTGCGAGAAGAGGGCGTAGAGATGCAAACGGAAAAGGGAAGGTGGAAGCTTATGGGGGTGTGGAATTGAGGAAGGACGAGAGAAGAGAAATGGAGCTCAGCCCGCTTCCTCCTTCTCCGTGTACAACTCTAATGAGCCGCTGAAGCTGACGAAGCTTTGCGGCGACCGACGCTGTGGCTCCTGGCAACCGCTTAAGCCGAGAGTTGGCCCGAGATCACTGGAACAAGTGTACTGAATGACTAACCAGCGGCTATTGTACACATTGTAATTAGGGAAAAACCGAAATGCAAACGGACATGAGTTAGATGAGCTGAGGTGTTTACTCATCGACACCTTGCACGTCATTCTCTGATTTATGTGCGGAGCAGCTGAGAATTGTAGGTGTCGGAAGCGAGACAAAACCAAGATCAACGCGAGCGAGCAGAAAATGAAAATAGAGACTAAAATTGCCGAGAAATTATAGAGTGCGCGATGACATTTCACAAAAAGAGATCTCATCTTTGGGAAACTGAACCTGAAAACATGTGAGAATGTCGGACTTCCGGCAATTATGGGTGTACTCGAGTGAGTGCAGAGAATATTCTGCGTATTTATTATGTATTTATCCAACGCGCGAAAAATAAGCAAATCCAATTGCAACCCGAAACAAGCTTGTAAATCCGCCGCAAAGTCCAAAAAATCATCGGGAAATGAGCGGAAAATCAACTTTTTTTCTCTCGGTGAGAGGCGACGTAGAAAAATCGATTGTCGACAAAAGGGTGAGACTGACAAAAAACCGTATTTTGCAACTTACAGAGTCTGTCACTGCCTTTCTCTCATTTTTCTGTCTATCTTTTTGAGACCGTTGGCGAAACAGAAGAGGAACCGGTTCTCAGCGTCACTTTTGTCTCTTTTCGGGCTATTTCAGTCCGTGCTTCGAGAATGGGTGTATTAGTGTTTTTGACATTATGATCATGGCCGTCGTGTTTCATTGTTCTAGGCGGAAGAAAAGGTTTTCTGAATTTGCGGTTCAGTGGAGCACACTAGGGGGAGAATCAGGTGAGAGAACAAATTCGATGATGATAATACGTGTTCAGCACAAAGTTTTACGAAGAGAAATATGAGAATTTGTGAAAAACAACAGAGAAGGGCGGAAATTTGGAAGAAAAATAGAAAATAAAATTTGTTTTTCGTTCTACAGTTCTGCTAAACAAAGCGCTCTTCGTTAATTCGGAGTGTCGTACTGAACTTTGCAACATCGTTTTTTTGTTTTTCTCATTGGATTTTTCCGTTTAGAAAAGTGTATTTTTTTCGCCGATGACGCCATCAGAAGAGGTTCTTTCCGTCGAGAAACCCAATACTCTTCAACGCGCATTTTCACATGCTTCAAGGATGCAACGACGTCGCAAAAGGCCGTGCCCTTTCTCTCTTCTTTTTCCTCATTCCCGTATGCAGGACTGCAACAAAAACGCTCCTCAAATCTTGGAAGACACAGCTCTTTTGGGAGAGAAGGAAGAAGAAGAAGTGGGCGATCGGCGGTCTTTGTCCTTTTTTCGCCCTCTTCCTTGTATAGTTCGGTGGGCTCTTTTCGGTCTCGCTCACTCACTAGAATATACATTTGCGACATGACCCCCAGAGTATGTCGGGGAGGGTTTTTCGTCAAAAAGAGGGAGAATTAGAGAGAGAACCGACGAGAGGGTGTGACGAATAGAGAGGTGATGAGAAACAGAAGGGACCGAGATATTTGTCTTCATTGTGCTCTGCTCTGTGTAGAGAGTGGTCTGTTCAAATAGAGCAGCGCACAAATGTCGGCGACACACACACACAGGAGCTGCTCTCGAAACCAAAACACGTGGCAGAGACGTCGAGATCGGAGAAAAGACGACTGGAAATATTTCAGCTATGTGATGTCCGATCACATTGAACTCTCCTTCTCGCTCTCGCATGCCGGGGGCTCGGCGAGCAACGAAACAACGACAAAAGTTTGCTGCTCAGTTGCCAGATGGAAGACATGCGGGAAATGAGATTATGTGATGGAGTGCCAAAACGTTTAGATGACGTCGCGCCTGGACGATATTGTCAGCAGAAATGGACAACGAGAGAGCGAGAGTGTGAGAGAAGGAGAGAGCAAAGAGTCTTCTCGAGTTTTGACATTCAAAAGCGGAAGTCCGACTACTCATGAGACAAAGATGGGTGAGTAATGGCACTCTGACACGTACATATACGAAAGAGAGCCTTTCTTCTGCATTCTTCTCTCTTATCACTCAGTGTGTACTTTGGTCTTCAAGGCGGTCCGGCGGGCAACAAGCGAGATTTTCGTCGTAATATGCCACACACGCTTCGTTCAGAATCAGAAGATCACTGGAAAGCGCGAAGGAGAGGGGATTCGGTGTGTGAGAGGGAATCAGAAGATGAAAAGTGCATGCGATCCTTTGATACGGGGAACGAAGTATGATCGAAGAGGAGGAGGAGGGCATTTGAGGGGCGATGCGTGTCCTGATGGATCGGAGACGCAAGTGACGAGACGGACGTGAGGGAGAAACACTGCGAATAGAGAGAGAGTGCACGAGTGCGCGGCGGGCGAGCAGAGAGAGCGCGTGGCGCGGAGACACGCAGACACGTCCGCGCACACAAAGTTTACATTATGTTGCGTTTTGCACAAGGTGGCGGCGAGAGAGCAAGAGACGCAGACAGTGAACTATGGTGCACCTAGTGCCAATCAACTGCGGGTCGCGTTGATCTCATGTGTGTGTGTTTGTGACTTTCGAAAGTTTCCATTGATACCATTATCACTTCCCCTCGTCGCGATTCTTTCGAAAATTATTCGGGTCAACGCGGTCAAAAATTGGCAAATTAAATAAATACCGGACGAAAATTGCGCGCGAAATTAGCAACAATTCGTCCGGATTTCTTCTTCGGCGCCCGATTGTATTCTGAAGATGGAGTGCCCATCGGACATAATTATACAAGGACTACACTCTCGGCGACTGTTTCATAGTTCCGTTCCAATCATCAGTTGTCGGAATTCAGCCCCTAAGGGCGGGAGGGGCTCGTAAATGTCAGCCCCGAAAGAGAGAGGCGTTTCATGTGCAAACACCTCGAACAGACACGTGAATCACGCGAATTCAGAGTTTCCGGTTGGCATTTTGTTTCATTGATACTGATCAAACGCGATGGTTACACGACGAATTACTCTATTTGCAAGTGCATACGTGGCATTGTTGGTGCACCTGATGTCGCAGACGACTGAGAGAGAGAGTGAGAGACGCAGACAGGACTTCCGAAAGCCGCCCGTTCTGTTCTCGATGTCTGCGTGTTTTCATGAGACATCCGCACCAGCTCCGTCTCTCAACTGGTACCTATCGCAGTCGGGATCTTTCCGAAATCAGCGCCAGAATCTAACGACGAATCGCGCAAGTCCCCTCGACCAAAATACCAGCGCGTTTTTCGGTTTCGCGCAAAAGGTGATAAAATGATAAAATGATCATTGTACCAAGGAAGTTTTCGAAGAGTTTAATGGCCGGCTGGGCTGTTTTTGAACGAATGAAACGGTTTTTTGAACGAACTCACCTTGATTGAATTCGGTGGCGAATTGCGGGATATCGTCGAGTTGACGGTCTGCATCGGCTGCGGCTGCTCCTGCTTGACGACCATAAAGTTGAGCGACTGCTGCTGCTGCTGTTGGTTCAGCTTCTGCGCGGCGAGGACAGTGTCCATGAGGATGCTGGTCGTGGTGGAGGTGCTCGGGAACTGGAGGAAGAGCGGAAGGCTCGGCGGCGATGAAGACGTGACTGGCGACGTCGAGGTGGCCGACGAGCAGAGCGAGTGGAGGTTCTCGGTTGGCGACGGAATGATTGGCAGCGTGGACGTCGGCGACGACTGCTGCTGGAGGGCCGACGTGGCGGCGGCGACGAAGGCCGACGGATTCGCGAAGAGCACCGACGGCGGCGGCGAGCGGAACAGTTCCATGGCGCTGTGCGAGAGGGAGGAGGCGCAGTCGAAGGGAGGGCCTGGAACAAAGTACACGTAGTCATATGTACAAGTGATATTGACGACGAAAGAGGATGATAGCGGAGGAGGAGGAAGACAAGAGTGTAGAGAGAGAGAGAAGCGGTGTTCATTGGTTTACCGAAATGGGATGGGATGGAGGGGAGGGAGTGATTGAACACGAGATCGGGATCAATCCTCATTTGCACTTGATCACTGTGGGAACTGTTTCAGTGTTCCGATGCTCTTCGATCGGCCCCGAACAGCCAGACAGGCAACGGCAGGGGGTGAGAGACTCAAAAACAAAAACAAAAAACCGTTTTTTGATCGTTTAGTACCTCGATTGCAATGTATAACTTGGACATTGAAACGAGAGTAGCACCCAGGTAATCTAAGAAACTTTCGGTGTGTACCCAAAAATTGATCCATGAGCAATCGGCGGTGAGCAACGGAAGGAGAGAGAGTGGGAGAGAAAGGGGGAGAACAAGACAACTATCCAGTTTGAAATGTGCGCAAACACGAGAATCAACTGTTTTCTTGATCGATCACCACGTTTATCACTCGGGAGGGCGAAAAGAGAGAGAGAGAGAGCCTCGGGCAGTGGAACACTTTGCAACATTCAAATGAGCGAGCGCCCCGAGATTCACAAACCATATCGGATCCATCGGAACAAGAAATGTGTTTTCGAGAAATCGTTTTCGGCCGATTTCGCAGAGGCCGAGCGACGGGGCTCGAGATACGGATCTTCGGAGGGGGGCCGATAGATGGAAAAATGAGATTTAGTGAATTCGGAGGGGAGACACGCACCAATGTGGAAAGAGATCCAGTACAAAAAGTGGTCCGCGCGGGGGGAATCCGGCGAGAGAGCGGACGCCTACACAGACTGTCTATCGCAAGCTAGAAATCTGGAATCGTGCAATCTTTCGGAGGATCCTGATTCGGAAGAAGCAGACCGCCGAGAAGCACTTATTGTCCATTTGACGCGATTTTGTAACACGATAAGGTTCGAGTTTTCAAGGCGATTCGCCGATTCGAGAGAAGAGTCGTTCGGTTTTTTAGCGGTTTCCGAAAAGATGGAGAAGCTCAAAAAGTGTAGTCGACAGGGCTGGAAGGAAGATTACTCTGTCGCTATGCAATCACGCTCCACTGGAGAGGTGAAATTGGTGAAATTCTGCCCCCAGAATGATGTTATTTTCGAATTGAAATGTGCGATTGGAGATGAAAAATAGGGGGGTGAAAAGGGAGAAATTCAAGTTTCCCGTTTCTCTCGCAGATACATTTCAATGTTCAGTATCACTTATCAATCCGCCAAATTCTTTACGGATTTCAACGAATTCCCCCGCAGGCTCTACAGTACTCTCGTCGTGTGGTTTCTGACGGTTTCACGTGAACACAACGCTGATGTGTTTAGAAGGAGTGAGAGAGAGAGAGAGGTCGACATCTAGTTTGTGTGAACTGATCACTGATTCATCATTCGCATCAAAATTCAACACGAGAAACACAGATAGAAGAAAGAGAGAGAAAGAGAAGGGAATGGTCTTATCATCATTTGATTTGAGACAGGAGGTTGATGAATGAGAAGGATAACTGGGTGCAAATAGAATATCCTTGCGAATTGAAAATTCAAAAGTAGGAAATGCGTCTCGTCGTCGTCGTCGTTGGGAGGTGGGAGAAGATGGGTGCGAGTGATACGGGACGGTCGGACGGAGGAGGCCATAAGATGAACCAAAAGATGGACCGACAGATAGAGAATTCCGTCGTCGTCGTCGTCGCGAAGGCGTCGACGGGGGTCCAAGTGTTCATTGGTCTGCTGGGCGCCCCGCTCGAAAACGTGATTGCGGCGAACCGCGTGTTGCTGCTGCTGATTCTGCGGCTGCTGCTGCTGGTCCCAGCGTCGCCACGTCATTGATCTATGGAATTATCAAATGATCGTGATGATCTGAGCGAACACTGGTGTCTCGGCCGTTGATTTCCTCTTATCACACGCCCGTTATCTTTAGATGGCGTGTACAGTATGCCGAGAATACTCTCTAGTTTAGGAGCAGCGGGGGGGGGCGGAGCCAACGGAGTTTTGATGATGATGATGGGAAAGTGCGAGTGTGTGCACATGCACATTCTGCTTTGTGATCGTCCTTTAGTGCGAGAGAGAAGCAGGAAATGATACCCAGAGAGAAGAAGTGACGAGAGAAAGCAGGTGAAGAGAATTCACACATTAGACTACAGTACCCCGAGAGCATGCCATATCAATCGGTCGGTCGGAACGGGAACTTTTCACTGATAAACCCAATTAGAATGAGTGTGTGTACAAACTACAAGTGTGGAGTGGGAAGCAGAAGAGAAGGAATCAGAATGGGTCCAAGAGGAAGAAGAAGAAGTGTGTGTGAACCGAAGAATCATCGGAACTAAACGTCTCTGCCTACACTGAAGTGAACTCTGATTTCAGTTGGTTTGTCGGCCCCCGGACGGGACAATAGGTGTCAATTCAAGAGAGAACCGCCGAGAGAGTGTGCGTTGTGCGAGAGACGCCGGCGCTGACGACTACGCGAGGGGATAGGGGCTGAGCAAGGACAAAAAACGTATCCGGACGAGAAAAGAGGAAATCACCTGCACCTATTGGAATTGGACTTTGGTTCGGAGAGGTGGCTCAGAAGGAAGGAGGAAGAAGAAGAAGAATCATCGGAACAGTGTCTGTGGCCGACACGACAAAAAAGGAATCAGCCTTACGATCTCGGTTAGTCGTTTCAGAAAACTGCGAATCAGTGGGAGAGGATCTCCGAAGAAACGTCATTTGGGAAGCCGGAGGAGTAGGCGGAGGAGGAGGAATAATCGGGGGCCGATCATCGAAACAGTCGTTGGGGAATTGGAAAACCGAAGGACAGGTAGACGTCGCTAGAGAGAGAGAGAGACGGACGAACTGTCGCCGAGACGCAGACACTCGGCGCAAACTTTCGATTCATTGATTCCACTGATGCTGAACTTTTGCCCTTCACAGTGTGTGTTTGCGTTGGATCACCCCCTGCCGCCACTGTTTGACTAGACGCGAGTGCTGGAATCGACTGAAAGCGGCGCGGGATACAGTTGTTACCAGTCGAATCATTCTCTGATCTTTATCTCTTTGCTGTTTTCTTCGGAGGAAAGGATCCAGTTGAGAAGACACGTCGGATCGCTATCTCTTTCGTAGCCTTTTAGGCTTTTGATTCTATCCCGCCAATTCGTAGTGATAACCGCAAAAGGGGATCTCATTTTTCCAGCGACTAGAAGGCTACAAGGGCATCCTCTAGTTCCCAAAGAGTTTGATTAGGGCGAAGTTCAAATTGAGAGATCGGATCGAGAGAAGAAGAAGAAGGGAACAGCGGAGTCATCGAATTCAAATTATTCATCAGTGACAAGAGGTTATATCAAACACGTTTCGGACGGGCGTCTATCTGTAGTTTGACACCCCCCGACGACGACGATTTTTCGGTCGCAAAGTTCAAGAAACTAATGACGGATCGCGAAATCAACAATAGATCCCCTTCGTTTCGAATGTCACGTTTCGTGTATTCGGAATGGAATTCCAGTATCAGATACAGTGTGATGCACACATTCGAACAGCTTTCGATCGACGTTTTCGACAGTTTTCTCCAGTCAAACTGTGTCGTTAAAGTCGTTAAAGTCGTCATTCTCGATAATCAGGGTCAGAGTTAAAAGAGTTTTGGGTCGATTTCGGAGAGAACATCCACGTTGCCCCGAAAGTTCGGAACATCCAAGACACCGTTGGAAAATGTAGAAATGTTTCAGAAATCGGTCAGAAAGTGTTTGAATTCGGGAATATTCCGTTCATAGATTCTCTTCTTCCTCTTATCTACAGTATCCCCCCGGAAACCGACGTCACACATCACCCCCTCTCTCCACGGGGGTCGTCTCGGAGGGGTTGCCCCTCGATTCGATTTATCTACCCGAGGAGATCCTGACGATGAGATACACAGTGAATACATCGGAGCTTCTGTATGTTTCCGTCTATCTCTGTCTCGAGATCTTCCCGTTTCAACGATCGTTCTGCCCTCCCTTCTGACTCTTTCCCGCCTGCTAATCCTTCTAATCCTACCATTCGGGGAGGTAAGAAGGGAAGGGGGCGGTTTCACGTGAAAGCACTTACTGGTTCAGTTTGAATACTGTTTCGGTGGGCGGAAAAGGAGACGATGATGACCCCCGCATTTCACGACCAAAGTTCACTTTGTTCCGAAAAGAATAAGGATGAGGGGGCAGACGAGGAGGGGAAGAAGACAAAAGGACGACTAGACGACTGTTCGATGAGGTCACAAGCTAAAGTCTCGAGACTGTGTTCGCAGTTCACAAAGAGATCGAAAAGTTCGTGCAAGGGGAACATTTTCTAGGTCGACTGGCATCTCGTTACAAGATCACCGAAAGATCCTGTGAAGACTCATTGGCGAGTTCTCCGCAACAATTGTGAAAAGAAGGTCCCGTCTGTTGTGTTCTTTCGCCTCCTCCCCCTTTTTTCCCCTCCTCGGCTCTCGGGATGACAAGCAGACATACACTTTACGGAGAAACGAGGCATATATATGCTAATGGGGGTGAAGGAGACGAACAGAGAATGATCGTGATGTTTCACCAAAACAAGGACCTGGATGTTCGAAAGAGAGATGACGGGAGGGCTGGGAAGAGTTGTATGCTTTTATGATTCGGAATTGCGGGCACACGAGAGATCAGCAACACAAAAGGGAGGCAGCTGGAAATTGAGAGAAGGCGTGATGACTTTGGGTCTTAACTTCTCTCGAATCAGACCGAAAAAAGATCCGAGCTAATGAGGGGTGGGGGATCGAAATGTTCCTCCGCAAAGGGTGTATTTAAAGAAGAAGAAGCATTCCGACGAATAGAAGAGTTGAGCAAACTGCTCTTTTCGAAGGAAACATGGTGAGCATGAAACAGGCAACCACTATAACGGATTGACTTGAACGGACGGGATGGGATGGGAAAGAGAGGAAGATAGAGCCGACGACGAGACTAATTCGATATTCAGGAAGGGAAAGAGAAGGAAACGGAGAGGGAGAACGAGTTCAAGTCACGGTTAAACGTTTCCTAATGACACTCCTCCTCGGGCACAATTTGTTTTCGAGCGTCTAGGTGGCCACCGGGTTACTGTAGTTGCGGGAAACTGTGTACGAAGTGGAATAAGAACTTGAATGAGTCTAGTTAAGATCGTGTTGAAACTGAGAACATGTTCAGACGCATTCGGAACAGGAATCACAGAATGGTGTTGAAGGCTAAGGGAGTACTGTAGGTTTAGCTCGCTTCGGAGTTACAGTAATCCAGTTGGAAGGTGAGGAAATAAATGGGGTTACTGTAGATCTGGAAAGATATCGTAGATTTGTCGAGCTACAGGACTGCTACAGAATACTTCCCCCATTACTATAGGCTCCTTAGAGGCTCCTTGAAACTGCAAAAGTTTCACATTGCAAGTTGTCTACCCAAACACGAAGAATTGTGAACAGGAATCGATAGGTTACTGTAGGGGTTATGCTATCAGGTGATAAGACACTGATAGTCTCTGTTACAGTAGCCGTATGATGTCACAAGAGCCCAAGCTCTCCCCACCCGGAACCTCGAAAAGTGAGAAGAGTGGAATCTGGAGGCTCGCCTAAATAGGTCCTCTAGTGCGAGTGCATTCCCAAAACGCGGGCTCCCCCACCGAGAAAGGCCCTGTTTCATACTCATCGTTCTCCGCAGTCAACATCAGTTCGGCCCCGCCCCCCGTCCCCGTTGCTCGCTCATTCTCCCTTCGTCTTCGTCTTCTTCTTCTTCGTTCGCAAAGTTCATCAATCGAATATTGTTTTCTGCGAATACCCGGAAAAAGTGTTCCGTGTTGTTTGGATGTGTCTGCTGCTGCGCGAGAAGAGAGAGAGAGAGCGAGCGACAACGACGAATGAAAAGTCCAGAAACGAAAGAAGAAGGAGGAGGCGACCTCCCCCCCTCCGGGCAGCGGTTCCAAGTAGACGCACGTCTTGTTTTCACCGTTTTCTGATCGGTTCGCGTGCACGGAAATGGACGGAAAGAAATGAAGGGAGGGCCGGGAGTAAACAACACGCAGAGCCCAAAGAGAGAGAGAGAGACCAAAACGGGTGGGTGAGCATGTGCAAAATACGTCTGGAACGGAGAGACGTGCTCATTCTTTGCGGTCGGTCGCCGAGCGAAAAGTTTCCGAAGCGGAGGCAATCGACAACTGATAAGGATATGAGGATGGTCTGAAACGGTGAAAACATCAAATACCGTAGAGCGCCCAAGCGCTGTCCCGTAGAATCTTTATATCTCGAGATTGATAAGAGATATCGAAAAGTTTTCAAAAGCAAATTTGCAGATCACAACTAGGCTTGAAAGTTTCTGTTGACACTGTTTTGATATCTCTTATCAATCTCAAGATATAATGATTCTCCTGGACAGCGCTTGAGGTGCCACTCTCGCTCTAATCGGGAAAATACAGTAAGCGAGAGGGAATCGCTTCGATATTTGAGTCAATGAGCTGTTAAGGTTCGATTAGAGACATTCGTCCTAAAGTCCTCGTTGGAAACTATCCAAACACTACAGATGACAGTTCGTCTCTTGAAATCGTATAAAAATGCAAGAGTGATGTTCTAAAGAAGAGAACCTTCTTCTTCTTCTCCATGTGCTCCAGACTCCCAACGTCTTCTTCTTCTTCTTCATTCCACGTATTCCCCTGGGAACACTCACGAGTTCATTGGCAAATTGGTACGGAGAGAGTGGAATAGCCGACTGATCATTGGGATCTAGAGAGACGTCATCTAATGAGAAGGGATAGGAGGAGGAGGAGCAGAGTGGATTTGGAGCAGCACGCCAGTTTCAGAAGTCCATTTGACAGATGAGCCAGCTACAGTGATCTGCTCTCTTCGACACATCCCCTCCAAGTGCATTCAGGGTGTGTTGTTTCGGCGGCCATTGTTTTGCCCCATCTCCCCACCCAAAAATGACATCGAATGTATATATATTCATATAAATAATTAGGTTCTCTCAATCTTCCGATCTTAATCAGTGTTCAAATGCACTCGAGACTACAGAATAGAGATTCCGGTGAAACCGGGGGGCGGTCGTTTCTCGAATGAATGGAATGAATGACCAACACCAAAGAGCACGCGAGAATGAATTCCAAACAATGATCACTAATCATCAGAGAGACCAACGGCCGAAACGACGTCTTCTCGTGGATACAGTGTCCTTGGATTGGGTTCTGTAGACTGTTCTGTTTCACAGGGGGTGCTTAACGGAAATCTTCAAAACATCGGTGCTCTCATTTAGATCCAAAGATTCAATCATCTTTCCGGCTCATTTGGTCCAGGATCATCTTGACAGGAAGCATTTAGAAGATGTAAATACTGGTTCAAGAACATGTTTGGTTCAATTAAATAACGAAATACTCTCGATGTGAAGGATATCTCGGGGAACTTCAGTCTTCCATGTTTTGAGGCTTTCATGGATTTGTGAAACATCAAATTCTCTGATTGTAGATCGTTTTCCCAGTTGGCCAATGGTCAAGGAAGCTCCTTCTAGATCTCCCGACAGTGTGAAGTTCGTTTAGAAAGATCTAAAACTAACTTCATCATCTCCAATCGACTCTATCCTCTCCATGAAACAGTAATCAATCCTCTTCTCCACCCTCTACAGTAACCCACCGTCCTTCAAATCCCCCACCTACAGTAGTTGACCTCATCCAATTTCCTCCCCACACCGACCACTTCCTCTTTCGAGCCGGAACGAAGTCTGGAATGGACGGTGTCCTCTGTGTTGTTCACTGCGTTCTCTGCAGCCGCGTTCCCTCTTCCTGCTCCCTCCCTTGCCGCCTGACAACTTCATACTTGTGCTCTCTGAGCAGCAAAGAGCACTTCCGCGTGAAAATTCTCAGGAAAACGACGAAGGGGGGCGAAAGCAGAAGACGAAGAAAAGTCGTCGTCATTGGGCATTCGCTCACAACGCAATTGGCCA
Organism: Caenorhabditis macrosperma; assembly: GCA_963932285.1. NCBI lineage: Eukaryota > Metazoa > Nematoda > Chromadorea > Rhabditida > Rhabditidae > Caenorhabditis > Caenorhabditis macrosperma. The sequence goes on from OZ010620.1 coordinate 6,083,466, forward strand.
AAACAAAAGTGCTCCAGACGCTTGGCGCATCCAGAGAAGAAAACCGATCGGCGGACTGAGAAAGAGAGCGAATGGACGACGACAACAACAACAAATGGGAGCGAGGGAGCCCCCCCCCCCCCATTTCTGATCGCTTCTTTGAATAATTCTTGGAGAAAACTGAGAGAATGGGAGTTCAAAGTTCCGTGTTTATAGAATAGAGAGAGAGAGACAAAGTGCGTGTTCTTTTAGATGTTTTTTGCTCGGTTACAGCCCCCCAACCACAAATTGCTTCCTCATTCGAGTGCAGTCTGGCAAAGGAGTACGGTGTGTGCATGCAGCCCCCTTTTCAGGGGAAAACACGGATATTTGCAGATGAAGAAGGGCATTCGGAAGGGGACGAACGGAGCAGGAAGTTCTTCGACGAAGAGCATTCCGAGTAGCGGAGGAGGCATGTTGATGTGAAGGGGACAGTTGGGGGGACTACTGAGGGACGCTTATCACTACTGTATCAGATCAGTGATAGAGTGATAACTGTGGAATATAGACGGAAAGAAGAAACTTCGTTGAAATCCTCACTTCCCTAACTACCGTAGAAACTCTCTATTTTAACAGCAATACTGCCCCGGAGAATCATTATATCTAGAGATTGATAACAGATATCAAAAAGTTGTCAACAGCAAACTTTCAGTCCTAGTTTTGATCTACAAATTTGTTGTTGACATCTATTTGATATCTCTTATCAATCTCGAGATTTAATGATTCTCCGTGGCAGCGTGTGGAGAAAACCTGGTTGATTGATTACTGTATCAGTTAATTGACAGGTCTCACAACGGCGAAACATGAACTCATAACATTTAAGGTGTAATCCATAACCAGTGGAGGAATAACGAGAAAAAGTTAATGACCACTCAACGAAACCGTAACAATTCTATCTTCGAGACTCACTTTTTATTGCACTGGTTATGGACGCATTCAGGGGAATTGGACAGTTGGAATGAAGATGATTAACTGTTTTCTGGAAGAATAGGTCAATTTTAATAAAGTTTTTTAAAACAGATAAGAGGTATTGTGAAATGGAACGGTAGAAATAGCGGAGCGCAAGAAGTCAGGGAGTACTGTACAAAAGAAAGAAATGCAAATGAAGGCGATTTGAAACGGTGGAAAATAGGAAGCGAGTGGAATAGTGTTCTCAAATGACACAAAAAGACGTAAATGCTCCAATTTGACCATGGGGAATGGTTTTTGTAGCTCCTGTTCGAGTTTTCAGCAAAAATCTGGGAGGGTGCTCCATTTGGAGCCATCAGGAGCTCTTGGAGTGAAGTGGACGGGAAGAAAAGATGAGAACATCATCTAATCTGGTCAAACAACATGTACAAACATAAATTTACGATAATAGACCCAGTTAAGGCCCAAAATCAGGAAAAATCGGGGGGGGGGGAAGTTGAAACAACTGAAAATGATCATAATGAATACTATGTGCTGGTAATGCGCTAACAATTGATGATGACTCATTAGCCTCAACACAAACTTCGAATAGTAGAGGAAAATGAATTGAGTCGAGGATGAAACAGCGATTTTTTTGGAATCACTGTTTCAGGAAGTTTGGAAATTGGCGGCTCGTTTTAACACTTCAGTTAATAGAGAAACAAACCCTCTTATCTCCACTAATGATTGAATGGTATCAGCCATTCATCATTGTCCGAAACAGTAACCTACAGTAGTCCATGAGAACACAAACTAAATTCTCTCGTGGTGTTCCACACACTTTTTCCAACACTCTTTTGACCTTCAAAGCGCGCGCGAATCGAAGCAATTTTGAAAAAATGCAACACTTCTTGCAACAAATACAGTGTTTCCTTTCTCGGGAGGGGCGTAGCCATGTGTTTTCTGAGTGTTCAAACATGTTCTTTTCAGGGCTTCTTGTGGGGGTACTGTAGAGATCAGAAAGAAGTGATCCCTGGTTGAAGGGGGGGAGGGGGCTACGAAGACCCTTTGAATGGATCTTTTGATACTTTTCCCCCCACTGACCACACATTGAGAGACTTGTTTTGTTTCGCAGTGAACCTTCTGACCCCTCCCGAAGTTCCTTCTTTTCATTCGAAAGTGGGCTTACTTTGTGTCGCTTTTTAGAGGAGAACACAACACATTTGGACTCACACACATTGATCTACCTGCCGCTGAACCGTATGGACTTTTTTCGCCTCTCTCATTCAATCATCATCCGAAACGAAATGAGTGGGAAAGGAAAAGGAGAGAGGGGAGGAGGAGGAAACACGAGGAGGCGCCGATGATGAGTGTTCCTGAATGTTTGTGCAGCAGCAGCAGGATCGGGGGGAGAGAGGGAAAGAGGACACATAACTCATCGACAGTTCAACTCAATGTTCTCGTGAAAAAGAACAATTGATTGGAGAATTTCGAAATGATACGCTGAGCAAGAAACAGTTTTTCCAGTAGTTTTGGTTTATTATTATGAGTTCGCTACGAGCGTGGACCTCGTTTTTGGGGCGAAACGTTTCAAAATTGTCTGCGTCTCTGAAAATCACACGCTGCCTCGCTCTTTCGTTGCGGGACCTTCGCCGACACCGCGACTGCGGAGTCCCACGGCAGACTTATAATATAAGGAATCGGAAACTGCAAAAACTAGATTTTGCATTCACAAAGAATGAAAGAGCTCAAGGCAATTGGATCAAGCCTACAGTAGTGTTCTCGTGACTATTTCACTGTTTCACTGTTCCGTTATCTGAATGGAAATGGGATCAATGTCAGTGTGACGTTGATTGGGTGTTGCTTTGAAATGAAGCCACAATAGCAGTTCAAATGGATACAAAAGTGCCCTTTAGACTACGAGAAGTCGACATTTCTGAGTTCAGGACCTCTTTTTAACTGTGCTTCAGTAGGGCTCTAGAATGTTCACGGATAATTGAAAGGACGAACAAAAGGGCACAAAGGCGATCGGTAGCTCTACGAGCTGCGAATCCATTGCAGAATGATACAATCGATTCTTTGAGAGGGGCTTGAATCTGTTTTTTGAACTAGTTCTATCGGAAATAAAAATACAACTTTCAGCCTAAGTTTTAGGTTATGACTTCGATGAAACAGGAAAGTCTTTTTCAATCACTTGGTGCTCCGTGAGCTCTGACTACAGTGAATGAGAGTTTCTGTCTCTCTCAAAAACTTCGAAGAGACAGAAAACGAGTGAATGTGTTTGACAAGTTGTCCCTCCCCAGCCGAAAACATGTTCTGAAACTGTCCATTGACCACAGACTGCCCAAACTTCAGTTCCGATACTGTCCAGCAGTAGGCGGAAAGAGACGAAAATAGAACTGCGTGGCATAAAAATAAGTCATCCTCCTCCATCTCTGCGTCTCTCCGTCTCACGTGCTTTCTCTCGCAGGTTTCACGTGAAATATCCGGTGAATTTGGGCAATTTTCAAAAGTTCTCTCTCTCTCTGCCGGTGATCAGTGGAACAAGAGAGCGAGAGAGCACGCGGATCCGAGAGACGCAGCCACAACTGTGTAGTCACACACACAGTGAGACACACGTCACGTAGCACGGCAGAGAGTAGTTGAGAGACTGGTCGAGTACACTCCGATGACGTTCGGAGAACAGTTGAGAACAAAAGAAGAGATTGTTCGATCACTGATTTTTTGTGATGATCTTATGATTTGTCCCACTCCAGTCCCCCCGGACAGGCCGGGTAAATAACTCTCCCCCGCCCGTCTCCCGCACACACACACACACCCAGACAGGGGACACTTTTCGAAGTCGAATTATAGAAAATGGGTGAGATAGCTGACCGTTGAGACAGTGATCTTTACTATTACTAATTGAGAAAGGATGTCTGTCTGTCTGTCTGTCTGTGTGTTTCTTTGTCCACAGCCGTTTCTCAGTCCCTACTGGACCGATTCGGCCCATTTTTGGCACAGAGGTCAGAAGTATTGACCGCAAGGTGCACGTAAATTTTCTAAGCGATCGGTGAAGTCTGACGCCTTCTGGAGCACATCTTCTGCTTTTAGGCGAGACTTTCCGCCTTCATTTCTGAATAGACACATGTCGACACGCTGAATTTAGACGTGTGAACAAAATCTTTTTGAAGCATTTCTAAAAAAGAAAACAGGCAAATGCCGTGGTTTAGAGAGAAGCTTAGGGACGGAAAGAATTGAGGAGCCCAGCCAGAAGGGCGGTGTCAGAGGTCAGTAAGTCGAGTGGGAAAACACCCTTACTTATGTGTCTACCCAAAAAATGACCGTTTTGTGAAAAGTCGAAGGGGGGCACACACATTCTCCGTCCGGTGCAAAACAGATTAGCTGACGGTTCTTTTCGTGAAAGCATTGATACCTCCTCTTTCAGCTCTACGGAGAGAACGTTCTTTCTAAAAACAGCCGCCCCGAAATAACGGCCTTCATGAGAAAATGGAAGAAAAGAGGCAGTCCTATGAAAACCGAGCGTTCCAAAAAATGACCTTCCAGAAAAACTGCTGGAATCAGTTTTAGAGTCGACATGACAATCATCATTACTTCGGATGAAAAGAGGAAGCGTCGTTCCGTGAAATATACCTTTCAGAAATTCAGAATCAGAAAAAAATATGTAAAAAATTAAAATCGTGAGAGCAAGAAGGAAAAAGAGAGTCTCCCAAAAACGGATATTTCGCAATTACTGTCACTTCGGAACACAAGCCGGCCTGAGCAAAACGAGTAGCGAGCATGGCCTCCGTAGCGTAGGTCCAGCAATGAAAGACCAAGGCAGTGTGGCAATTGAGATCCCAAAAGCAAGGGACATCTTTCCAGAAACGGTCTTTCACGAAATATGGTCGAGAAAAGAGTGCCCTTCCCGAAAAATGAAATAGAAAAATCTCCGAAAACAGTCATTTTCCGGGAAAAAGAAATCTTATACACTCAGATAGGAATTCTGAAAATCAGATAATCCATTAGAGCTACCACGTCTGTAAATGATATGAGAAAGGAAATTGGTAGTAAAGACGGAAAATACCCCCATTAGGATTCGTTATTTATGCAAAATCCAGAAGGGAGGTGCCGGCGATAGCCGGCAGCAACCTTCTGGTTATATACTATCGGATGCCATCGAAATGGCCCAGCGACCGAAGAGCTTTGTCGGAGAATCATTATATCTCGAGATTGATAAGAGATATCAAAAAGTTGTCAACAGCAATTTTGTATATCGAAACTAGGACTGAAAGTTTGCTGTTGACAACATCTTGATATCTCTTATCAGTCTCGAGATATAATGATTCTCCGGCAGAGCTCTCCTCGGTTGCGGAGCCATTGCGATGGCATCCGATAGTATATATGCAGAATCAGTGACTCCAGGAAATGGTCATTTCTGTTCAGCTGACACCATAAGCCAAAAGTCAGAAATACTGGCAATACAGGAAACAGACATCACCAATTGCTATTGGCTCACTGTTGAAGCGGTGTTCAACATGAAATATCAGAGATCACGGGGTGAATTGGATTGTGTGTGAACAGGTGCCCCTGGAGGTGGATACACTGTCTACCGCAGGGGGGGGGGGTAATATTTGGCCCTGTGCCTAATTCAAAAGTGACGTGTTTCTTCTAGAAATGATAGCCAATTGAGCTTTCGGATTACTGTTTCAGAACGTTTTGAAGTAAAACAAGAAACATTTCGTCTGTTCTTCTCTTGCTCAAACTGTAGCTAAGTTCAAAGGATCTCGATATCAGCTCATTGTCCGGATGATACGGGCAATCTGGCAAAAGGGAAGCATTCGTTTGCTCCGTTGGCGATATTCAGAGATGACGTAGAGTTTACCCACCTGACTCCCTATTCTCCTAGAGTCTATCAGTAGGTTGCAAAGAACGAAAGGAGTTCACGAGCATCTCATGAATACCCCCCGCATGAATTATGAATGAGCTCTCAATAGATCACGATCAAAAGAGAACAGATTACTGTACTTCCTCTCGGAAGGGGTTTCAACCCCCGTATAATATCGAAGAGGTCATTGTGAGAACATTTGTGTGCCGAAGAAGAAGAAGATGAAGGTAGAGCAAAACACAGACAAACATTAGGTAAGTGTAAACGGGGGCGAGAGACGAAGAATACACCGGAAACGGGTCTCCCGCTCCTTTTATAGGCGATGAACAGAAGTGGAATTGGAAACGAATTGAAGCCGTCGTCGTCGGAAAGGGAGGGACGGGAGGGGGAGAAGGCGTGGAGAGACCAAACAATGAGGGCGACTTTTTGATCGCGCTGCTGAATTAATGATCTACAGATGGGGTGGAATGGTGGAAGAAGAAGAACATTGTTTGATCCCTCTACTGATAGCTACCAGTGGTCTCGAAACGAACAGCCCTCACGCTACCGTAACCTATTTTCGAAAACCCGCCGTATTCGGTATTTTCAGACGAAACAGAAGTAGCACTAACACTTAACAAACATAATCAAAGTCTGATGGTTTTCCTGGATAGTTGAAGTTTTCAATTGGTTTCATAGTAGCCCCCGAGCCCACCTTCTCGCCCAATTCTTCATTTTGTATACAGGTTTTATTGCCATAAAACTAATCGAACAGAATGTGATAATCAGAAGTGGAACCCTTGAAACAGAACAGTTATTCTTGTGATAGCTATGTTTTCCATTAGAAGAACGGTGAAAAACGGATAGTTGGACATCGGACATATGCAACTAGAAGGGCTTTCAAGAATCAAATCGACAAAATCGTCGAATGCAAAAAGATCAACGATATCAGTTTCTGAAGGCGGAATTGCTTTAAATTTGAAACAGTGACTTCTATTAATCGTTTCTTCCCAGTTCTATTCATCGAAACTCCCTAATGTGAATCACGGGTTCTAGACAGTAATATAATCAGATAGCCGCTTGATTGTAGATTAACGAGTGTCAAGATATCTTTAACGAGAAAATGAGTCCAGTTGAGTTGTATCTGGCACACGGAATAGTGAAAAGAGTCGAACAATCGCTACAGTCGCATGTTTATTTGGTACATATCTGCTGTTTTCTATTTCAAAAACGGATCGGTTTGTTTGAAAATGAGATTCAGAAGCAAAAGGCAACAGATTGGAACAGGATCGATTGATTTGGATGTGGATTGAATTTAACAGATACTTACATGTTTTCTAATTGTTTCGCTCCGAAAATTCCCCTGTTGTGATCTCACTTCGGAACCAAACGTGCTCTATTGAAAACATGAGATAGAAGCGTTGTTAACTGCAGTAAAGAATGAGACTTGTGAGACCAATTTCACAAATATTAGTGTAGAGTCCTTCAGAACTAAACATTCACTCCTGTGGTGAGTAAAAAGTATTCTTTGAAACAGCGACTCACAAAAACATAAAACGAACTATTGTTTATTGTTCGAGGAAACTAAAACTTGAGGATTCATTCCTACTGGCAATAATCTCCAAAAAACACTGGTTATGACCAAACTATGAAACAGAATACATTTCTTCGGAGAAGAAATCGGGAATCAAACCTTGAAAACGGTGCTCACTTATAGTCAAAACCAATGGGAACTGTTGTGTTTTTGGCGACGACGGAGGAAGTTTCCAACACGTTCACCACTAGAAGAGCAAGTACCACAAGTTCAGAGGACTCTCAAGTCTTGAGATTCAATTGAAACCGAAAATGTTCCGATTAATGTGCATAACGCGAGAATATTGTAGCTAAACAGTCAATAGACAAAAAGAGGGACATCCGTCTCCAAACAAGGGGGGATGTACGAATGACAAAGTGAGCAGTGTCATACATACAATTTGTACTCGATATATATGTGTCTGTGCTGTTTTCCCCCATCTCTCTCTGCCCGTTTAGCAGACATCTGCAACGATCCAATGGGAAAATGGTAGATCGAGAACAAAATGTACATTCATCTGGGCAGGCGAGGCGAGGCGGCGGCTGCTGATCAAATAGCTTTTTGGTATGATGATCAATTGATGTTGATGTACACTTTTTGGGCCGACTGGAGGAGGACAGCGAGCATTGAGTCAGCGGCGGAAACGAAACGATTGCGAGAGTAACGGAGGCAACGGAACACAGATGAGCGACACAAACGGATTTCGAGACTTTTGAGGGATTTGGGGGGAGGGGGATGAATACGCACCCGACAATGTATCTTTCTGATCCGTGTGGTCTTCTTTTTGATGACGTGAAACTCTGATTTGAGGCCACTTTTGTCTGATAGCCGACTACAAGTGGCTCTGATTGCCTTCCGGTATACATTCTAAGCCGCTGTTAATCATTTCCTCTTTCATTCGAAGATCGCATCGTCTCTGATAGGGGGCTTAATTCTGGAACAGATAGAGTGTAGTTCTATTCTTCATCCGATAAACATATTCTCTCTTTTGAGAAAAATGTCAAATAGGAAGGGAGTCTAGTGGACAATCATGCCAGAATTCAATACACTTCTGTTTGTTCTTTTTTTAAAGAATACAGAAATGAATGGAACTTCAGTGTTTCATGCCCTCTTAACTTTAGGAAATGAGTGTCTGTTTGTATTTGATTATAAATTTTCACAGTCTCATAGTTTAGACAAAACTCTCAGGCATTGGTTCCTTTTTTGATAAAGCTTTAAAAGAGAGGAAAACAATTTTTACAAAAATCGAGTATCCTGTTTGAAAATAAACATGAAACGGTAAATGTGAGATAACAAGCGGAGTTTTTCGATTATCATTCGATCACTAATTCCGAGGATCTCGTGTATTATCTGTGGAACAGCAACAGTAATCATTTTCATTATTAAAACAAACGAAAATGTTTTAGGATTATGTGTCAAAGTTGAAAGTGTGGTGCCTTTCCAATGAAATCACGATCTCAGATCCCTCAAACAAAAGGAAACTGTCCTTTACCATGGCAATTTACAAAAAAAAGGGAAATCTGACCAATACAAAGGCTACAAAGTCATACTTCAAGCTCTAGGAGGAGCGGCTTTCAGGCTCCGAAGACACCTGTTCCTGGTCCGATATTGCCCTGATTTAAAGATGACTACAGTAAGCAACACATACAACACATGGGTCCCGCAACGAAATGACGTTGCATTTACGAAACAGTGCGTGTTCTGAAGAGACGGTGAGAAAGATCTGAGATCATCCGACTATCTGCTAGCGCATGGTTCCGTTCAGTGTATAATATTGTGTTTTCTCGTGAACTCACACATTCAGCTAGAAAGTTAAAGGCGCAGTCCTTTTTTGCGATGGAAATATCTCGCCGCGACGTGGGGGGTCGTGCCTGAGAGGTCCCGAACGCGCAGGGCGGTCATTCTACGTACCTCGTAATCCCATTTCGTTCAAAATAATAAACTCAATTGAAGCTCTGAACAAAGAGAACGTGTTATCGTTCGTGAAGAGCAGCGAAGCGACGCTACTGCACTGAAAGATTTGTAAATCCGGTGAAACAGTGAACGCGATGAAAATGGAAACCCAGAATTCCTTCTTCACTCAACGAAACTGAGCAGTGTTCCACAGTTCGATCAATCGGAAGAAGACGAGGGTAGATCAAAAGTATAAAGTGTTCATGACTGTTTTCCGAGAGGCAATTGACGAAAATCAGTGCAAAACACAGTTTCAATTGGATTCCTTTGGAAATCAGGAACTCTCGTTAGTGTTTCTTCTATCAGAATTTGAAAAAAAAAACGAATGTTCGAAACCATCCACAGTTGCCTTTTTATTCATTTGATACGACTGATAGCCGTGAGAGTAAAAGGATAAGACAGAGGATCATACAATAACTGTTTGAATGCAGAACGGCATAGAGAGAACAGTTTACACGAGTGTTAACGTCAGAGACGCTACACGTGAGAAGTGACAATGGGCACAGGTGGGGCATGACTACAAAAAAGAAGACGAACAGGGTAGAAAAGCTAATCAATGTGGAACACCGTTTCAATCAGAAGATCTAGGAACATCCAGGAAGTTAGTGTTTCTTCTTCATCAAACCTTTAAACGAGTGCTCGTGACAGCTGTTTCAAACGCAGTTCGAGGAGCATCTTCTGCTCGTTTCGGATGTGTCTTGTGCCAAAAAAACGCGCGAATTACGCAGCTCAATCCGCCCGATTCTGTGCCCAGATTTCGAAAGTTCAAACATGTTTACCGCGGATTACGGTGCACTGGTTGGTACATAGAGATGCACAATGAGCAGCACAAATCAGACGGAAGAGTTACAGAAATAAGAGCCTCCCCGCTCTTTGACCTTTCCTTTTTGTGGACAGTTCGGGGAACAAGGGGCACACTTTCTGTAGCCGTGGCAGTGTGTCTCGTTTCATCGGAGCAAGCATGGCTGGGAAAACGGTGTAAACACAGTGTGTACAAGTACATAAGAGAGTGGCCGCGCGCGTAAAAGTTCAGAAATCGGAATATGTTTGTGTGTTTTGCGAAATTGATCGAGAACTATGCGAGGAGGGCGATATTCGGAAGAGAAGACGTTCTTTTGGAATGAGGGGTCGGCAGATGAGATGGGAATCTTTCGACGATGGACAGACGAGATTCGAACAAGTTCAGCATCAGACTGACAAGAAGCGGATGTCGGTGGGACGGATCAGTGACGATCCGTTTCAGAGGAAACGTGTGGAACTACAAGATACGAATGGAGACGTACTGATCGAACGGATTCCGGGAAAACGTTGTCGAACTTGGCCGTTCTTTGGCAGGAAGTTGGAGGAGAATGAGGAATCCTTGAGGAAGTGCAGCCTTTCCGTTTTTGATCTCCTCTTTGCGACCACTGATCTAGCAGTGATCTCCCGTTAATTCACTCATGTGTCAAGAAACTGGACTCTCGTGACATCCATACGGATGAAGTCTAAATTGCAGAGGTCGAAGAATCGACACGAACGATATGGATCTTTATGTATTCATTGTATGAAACAGTCGCCTGATCATCAATCTCAGTGTTAGTAAGCACCTTGTTGACGTTGAAAACAGAGTGAAAGTAGATTTCTATATTAACACAATCTGATAGGCTTCTGGAAAGTTGAGTGAGATCGAGAAGATCTGGAAGTGTCCACAGCTACAACAGCTGCATTTGGACCATCCTGGGAAGTCAGAAGCATGTACTGACAGATAATTAGGTGGCTCATTTTTAACCAGGGAAATGTTTGCAACGACGAAAAAATAGATACGGATATTTAGTGAACACATGAAACTGTGGAAAATCGTAAAAACTCGTGAAATTGGAAAATCTCGGAAAATATCCACAAAATAAGAGTGGCATAGAGTTTGAAACCAGACTGAGAGTTACTTTTACACTTTTCTGGCTTTCAGAACTTGTACACAATTGTAAAAGAAAAGATGAGAAAGCAATCCTGATACTCTGAACAGTGAGATCTTTAAGGATTGTTGAAACAGTGAAGAATCAGGATGAACACGACAGATTGCTCAAAAAACAGTTGTCATTTGAAACGTTTTCAATGCAAACTTTGCAAAAGTGAATCCGACTATCAACTATCAGGAAGACGTTTATAAACACAAAATGTTTATCAGATCGGGTTACCTCACAGAACAAGAGGAATCAGGAAACATCAATCAGTGCAGACTCATCCCCACTTCAAGAATCGTTGGGGGAATTGGTTAGAGGAGTGAGAGTGTCTGGGGACAGGCACAGTTTGAGCATTCTCACCGCCGACTTCAAACTACGATAATGTTAACAGGCAGTCTACAGTGTGCTCTCTCTCCGGTGAGGGAGATGGTATTCTCACGAGGAAAGTGTTTCTTCATTCAAGATTTTGCTGTAAATTTTCAGAAGTACACACACTTTTTCCAACTGGGAATTCATAGATTCTATGCTGTGGCTTCTAGCACCTCGTAAAGGTAACGGGTTTGTACAAACGGTGAACTTCTGGAAATTTATATAAAAGTCTGAAATTAAGACCAAATTTTTCAGTTCTAGATTGAAAATGTACGTGTTCTTGAAAGCAACTCTTCAGTACATTTTAGCCACCCTCGAAGCCTTCTTCCAGCTGTGAGGCTCCAAGAGCAGTTGTGATGTACTGAAAAGTCACTTCAAATGACCTCAAATACACATATTTTGATCTAGAACGCGAATAGGGCCGCCCGAGGTGAGAAGGTTTTCTCGTGATCGAGATGGCTCATTGGGCGTGGAAAACATGCTGATGGACGTATGAGACACCGACTTCTCAACAAGAAACGGCACGATTCAATGTATTTCTCACCAAACAAAGCAGGAAAACCTCGAAATCAGATGAGGCAGTGATGAAACTGCAAAGTCTCGAAACGTGTTCGTTGCGGCGGCCAGGGATGGGCCAAAGTTCGAAAAGCTCTCCTCCTCCTCGTGTTTTGTGTCTACGCGCACATGTTGCAATCGTCTCGGGGGCCCCCCTGGCGACAAACAAAACACGTAAATACTCCGTTTCCGTCTCTGTTTGCACTGTTGTAGGCGTGTGCGCATGCTCAATTCACGAACCGAAAAAAGATGAAGAAGACGAAGGAAACGGGGAGGAGGAGAAGGCGACGAATAGAAAACAGCGCAATCTTTTCGTTCCGACTGGCCTCGCCGGGAAGAGTGTATGTTGTTTGCTTCCTCCTGTGTGCACCCTTATGCTAACGGGTTACTGTAGACGGCTTCGAGCACACACACACATATATATGTTTTTGAGTTCAGTTTGTGTTGTTCGCAACACAAAGATGATGAAAAACGGGTGTTTGGCCCATTGTTTGTCCACGCAGTCTCTCGGACAATAGGTCATTTTTGCAACTTTTTTCGGTTTCTCAGCAGACACGACTGGCGAGAAGTCGAGAGGGATTAGAGAAATGAGGAAGAGAAACGGGCGCTACGTTATAGTGTTCGAGTGATAACGAACACTGTTTCGAGCAGAAGGGGGCATCTAGGATGTGATCTTGGATTTATCCCTAAACCAAAAAAATTATCAGAACCAAATCAAATCTAGATTTTCTTTTTCAAAAAAAAACAACTGATCCCAGAGAAACATTTTCAGAACCTCGAATCGATCAAAAAAAGGTACAAATGAATGGAAATTTCTAATTGGAAAGACTATGAATTGAAACAGAAGTGGAGCAGCTGAAACACAAACTCATTCATTCACATACATCAACAATCTTTATTATCTGTACTGGAAAGTGGAAAGAAACTTCTGCGCAGACCGCAACGCAGCCGTGCGCGCGTGTGGTTTTCGTGAAGAAAACGCGTTTCTACCGTACTTTTAATCAGGGAAAACGGTGTTACGAGAGCCACGGCTGTGTCGCGGTCGGCGCAGTAGATCAAACTTTTCCAGGACAGTTAATTACTAGAAATACTGGAGTATGTACTTGGGTAACGCAACCGCCTATGTGCTGAGGGAAATCTCATTTGAATGTTCGTTTTTTCGCGGGCGGCGAATTCGAAATCTGCGTGTCAAACTGGAGTTTCTCCGAGATTGTTTGTGAGGTAGAAGACACGGCGATCGCATAGTAATCGTCAGAGGACAATTTTAAGAAGGACCTCTAAGAACGGGGTACCGTAACCCTTCAGTGGAGCGCGCTTGCTGACGTCAAAGTAAAGGAAGTTTGCTCTTGTTCGTTTTTCTTTTGAACTGTTGTTCCGGCATTATAAAAGCTTCCTAGAAGCCTAACTTGCCTACGCCTAGATGATGCTTCAACGCTGAATCTGTGTGAATAGACGGGAAAACGATTTCAACGGAGCATTCTCTAGGTAATTTCGAAACATCAATGATACTGGTGATCGATCCCACATAGTGGCTACCTGAGCGAACTTCTAGTTTTCTGGATATTTCGTCTTGAATTGCTCAAAATTTGCTGTTTTTCACGAAATCCGGCGTTTGTAGGCACTTTGAGACAAAATATCTGGAAAACTGAGAATTTGCGCAGGTAGCCACTATACGGGATCGACCACCAGTATGAGAAAGTGTCATTATGCAAATTCACAGAGAATTCCAAAGCGTTGTGAAAAAACACTTCTCTTGTCAGCTCAAAAAGTCTGTTTCGTAAAATTGTGAAGTTCGCTCAACTTTTAAGATCTTTATTCTTACTTTTTCGGCAGACCGAACCAAAAAAAACCAAAAAACCCCTATTATATATTTCATAAATCATGAAACCTGCGCAAACGCGCTCCGCTGGACTCGTGTTGGTCTCGCCACGACTTTCGTCTGCGTTTCTCGTGGATCACACGAGATAGAGAGTTCTCTTAGTGCTTTTCAATTATCGGCTCCGATTGTCCATTCCAACAGTTCGAGTAGATCAAAAAAGGCTCCTCTTCGATGCGGTGCTCAAGAGTTCGAAACACAGAGTTCGCCGCCCTCTCCCAACATAATTCTTCGTGCAAATCCACCCCAAAGAACGTACAGTAGTCATTTCCGTAGGCTACACTTCCAAACCAAACACACTTGTTCTGTGTGTCGGTTGAAACTGAAACACGCGGCGCCTTCTGATCCGATCGGACACTCAAGCCTGCACAAAAGCACCAAGACACAACACGAGGCTATCGGAATCTGGTCACGTGGGAGGAGGAATGCAACGACACAATACGACGGACGGACGGACGGACGGGAGTACGGTAAGGGCGGTTTCCGGTTCCACTTGAGAAACGTTCGGAGACGAAATGAGAGACCCTAATCGGCGGTTTTTGATCGAATTTGTAGGAATTGGGGGGAGGGATCGGATTGGGAGGATCAGAATTGAGAGCAAACTGAGAAATGGGAGGAGACGCCAAGCTGAAAGTGACGTTTGTCTGGAAACAGCTATACAATGAATAGCATTCTCCGAGTTGTTTAGTTGATTCAAAAATGTCTATTTCCATGTAATATGGACCATTCGAAACAGAAATGTCAACATTGCATGAATGATGTGGCGGATCAAAAGAGGGAAAACTTGAGCTCAATAAGTTGAATTTCAGAAACAGAGAACTTTTTTTCAGAGTATAGAAAGATTGTTGGGTATGATGTTCGACAGAGTTTGCAACGAGGAATTGGAAAGAGTTACTGTATTCATGAACAAAGAAATTCGTGAAAATACTGTTTCTCCAAGTTCATCCTGGTTTAGAACTATGAAACTGAGACTGGAAAGAGCCAGAGAACGAGGTTTGTGCTCTCGGCGATTCAACGATTCCCTGTCCAGAACAGAAAAAAGTGTCAAATGGACTTATGCAAGGTCAGTGAAATAACCGAGTTCCTTTCATTTTCCCAATGCATTTCTCGGTAAATTAGCCGAGTTTAGTCGAAATTTCAACGAATTTCGACAGTTGAAAAAGCCGTTCGTTGCGAGATATCTCTTGGATTCGGTTGACTTTCCGAGAAATGCATTGGGAAAATTAACCGAATTCGGTTACTCTGTTTCAACGGCACCCGGGGTTTAACCCTTTTTCTCAAAGATTTACTAATTTCCCGGGAAAAATGTCCAGTGACACCGAAAAAATCAGCCGAACAAACAGTAAACGGCACTTTGAAAACTGAGGTTGAAGAAAAATTAGGATAATAAAATAAGTAAAACTTGAGCTCAATAAGCTAAATTTGAGAAACAGAGAACATTTTGGGGGCATGATGTTCGACTGTTCAGATTGAATTTCAAACGAGGAATCGAGGAGGAAAAGGATCGGATTGGGATGTGTGACTGGATTGAAGAAGAGGGAAATAGGAAAATATCAAACGAAAAAAATGTTTCTAGAAGTGTATCTCAGTTTGAAACTGTGTGGAAACAGTAAAAAAATGAATCTGAATAGAGTCAAAGGAGAGCGTTCTCACTTTATTTTCAGTTGGATTCCCATTTTTGCCCAAATAGTTCAAAAACAAAGTATCGATGTGTCGATATAGCCTGACGACAGATTCACACATGAGTTGTCGCAAAAGTGTCCCAGTGTCCGGAGGAACGTCTTCTACAAATCCAGATGATGAATAATTAAAATGAGAAGAACGAGAGCTCAATAAGGGCACTTTCAGAAACAGAGAATATTTTTATTTCTGCGATGAAAAACGATTTTCGGAATTGGAATTCAAGAAAGTGTCGTGTATTTCAAATCCATCCAGGGGTATCAATGCTTCCAAAGAGTCAGTATTGGCTGAATTTCCAATTGGACAAAGTAACAGCAACAAACATGAATTGTCCATTGTGGATGCGACGGGGCATTCGATAAGAGAGTTTCCAGAAACAGAGAATATTTTATTTCAAACTGGTTAGACCGTAATTCTCGTGGGTTCGTTAAGTCCCAGTGAATCAGTTGGGTAATTCCCAAGAACCTTCCAATTGAAACATGTCACTCATTTCTCACAACCCATCAACTTTTGACAATGTTCTCGGCAAACCATTGGGCAGTTTGCCGCAAGAAATCGACAAGATTTCGGAAAAAGTGGGCGGAGTTGAGCAAAATAAAGTGGTTTTAATGGAATTCCATGTGAAGGGCAAGATTCAAATGAAAGTTTAAGATATGCAGAAATTGGCGAGACGAAAAAGCAAACATAATGCTCCGAACGTTAGCTTCGAATTTTCAGAGTGTTCCGAAACAGTGAACGTTGATGAATTCGTTAGAGTACACACTAGCTTATACTCCAAGAACTGGTAGAGACAGTAATGGAAACAGGGGAATTCGATGAATTCCATCTCTCACTGAAACTGTAATCGACACAAACTGAGAACCAACAGGTGAAAAGTTCACGGAGAAGTGATCAAAGAGAGAATGAACTCTCGCGAAAAGAAGAAGAAGGTTATGATGCAAAAGTGGTAAAGTGCGAGAAATAAACAGAGGAGCAAAAAGAGCAACACACAAAACATACAGTACTCTTCCATTTCTTCATCTCAAGTCAACAACCCCCCGAGAGTGACCTTTTCTTCTTCGTTTCCTCTGAACTCTCCGCGGCGTCTCGATGTCTCGCAAGTTGGTACCAACAGAGACGCAGCAGAGCAAGAGTTCGGAGGCAAAAAGCGAACGGAGCGCACGTTTCGGCCGTTTGACCTTTTGGCGGGGGGCAGCTCTTTGAAAGTCGCCGAACATGTTTGGGAGGGGGGTGTGACTTGTGTTTTGGGCGTGGTGGCCGGGTGATAAGGGAACACTGGCAAACAGACAAGTGAGCAACATGCGACAGACCGTCGGGATCAACCTGCTCATTGGAGGAGTTGTGACGAGCGAACAGATGGGAAACAAATGATGCAGTGGATGAATGCGTGGGATACGAATGAAGTGGGACCAACTTGTCAGCCCTCCGGTTAACTCATTGGCCATGAAACAGATGAAGTGCTCAATTCCAACAGAAAAAAACTATCCAATGCTGGAAAACACAGTGGAACAAGTTTCAACGCTTATTTTCATAGGGAAAATCGGTTGAACCAAGGCATTTCTTTTAATGGAACCACTATCGGACGCCATCGAAAAATGACCCCGCAACCGAGGAGAGCTCTGCCGGAGAATCATTATATCTCGAGATTGATAAGAGATATCAAAAAGTTGTCAACCAAAATCTTTTGGTCCTAGTGATGATCTACAAGTTTGCTGTTGACAACGTACTGATATCTCTTATCAATCTCGAGATCTAATGATTCTCCGGCAGAGCTCTCCTCGGTTGCGGGGCAATTTCGATGACATCCGATATTTCGGAAATCGCCATCGCCCTGTGGCAAAAAT
This sequence comes from Caenorhabditis macrosperma, assembly GCA_963932285.1. Classification (NCBI taxonomy): domain Eukaryota; kingdom Metazoa; phylum Nematoda; class Chromadorea; order Rhabditida; family Rhabditidae; genus Caenorhabditis; species Caenorhabditis macrosperma. Next base: position 6,101,008 of record OZ010620.1, read on the forward strand.
GAGGCAAAAGCTGAAAATGTGGCAGCAACGATTCGTTGGAGATATCTCAAAGTGTCCGAAAAGTGTTTTTTCATGAAACGGACAAAAAGGAGAAGTGTTTGGTAAAGGTTGGAACATACATATTACAGGCATGTAACACAGGTTCTCATCGGATTCATTAGATCTTTCTTCACGGAAATGTGATCATTTGGAATGTGATCATTGTCAAAACTTGCACAATTTCATCCTAATCTCATTGGCCTTTGAGTATTTCAAAGATCATCTTCGCATCTAGTAGTAGATCAGTCTAGTTTGAGCGTACAACTTCAGAGTGTTGTTCTTCGGCTTCTTTCGGTGAGAAACAAATAATGTTTGTTAACTGTTTGGATAATTTCCCATCACTATTCAAACCATCGTTGAAACGTAAAAAAAGTGCAGACATTCGAAGAAAAACCGTCTTTTATTTCTCAATTTCCGAATTCGAATTGCTTCGGAAAATGAGCAAAGACCGGAAGATCGTCGGGGAACAGATCGAAACACACACCAACTGAGGACTGGATTACGGATTCGAAAGAGTGTCAAGAACGAGCTTTATTTCGCAAGAGGATGTGTATATTACCAAATCACCCAAAAGTGGCCCATTTGACAAGAAAATTCATTTCCCGTCTGTCGCCGGTCTCGTTGAGAACGTGTGATGTTCTTTAAAAAAACGTCATTTCTGACAGTACAAAAATGAGAAATTCCCGTTATTTCTTTCACGTTCTCAACGAGACCGACGGCCCACTTCGGGTGAGTTTTGTGTAGTTTGAACTGCTCAGACGAGCCGAAAAGTTATATCGATTTGGAAGGTCGGTAGGCAGAGACAATGAGAAAAAGCATGAAACGGTGAGACGAGTAGAGTGAAAGGGAAACTGAGTACTCTGGTGGGTTCTTCCAAAACCGTGAGAACGCTTCAGAAGCAGTTGTTTAGGTAGTACCCACACTTTATGAACAACTGAAACTCTGAAAAGAGACTATGGACTATGTACCGACAACAGAAATAGTTCCCGTTTCGTTACTGTTCCATTATAAACAATCTCTGACAAAGTGTGAAAGATTAAAAGCGAAAGACAATTCTTCGACCAGAGCAGAATAAAATGTATCGAAAAGAGTCAAACGATTGTCTAGGAACATTTTTTCACACAGTATATCGACTTTGCAGAGTTGCTACGTTTTCGAACTTCCCGTTTGACACAGAAGTTTCAACTCTTTCACGCATTGCAATTTTGGCCATTTTTCGTAGGTTTTTATGTTTTTCTAAAACTTTTTTGCCACGAAAAATGCAAGTCGGGCACCGGTTATGAACTCGGAAACATGAAGATTGCGCATGTAATTCGCTGAATCGACAGATCGTTTGTAACCGTTTCCGTGTTCTGTTCAGCAGGAAGTGCTGAGATTTCCTTCCAAGGATCACACCTTCTCAGTGTTCTCAACTCTTGATTGCTTCGGAAAGTAATCGAAGTTCGAGAGTTCGCCGGAGAAGGAAGAGATCAAAACAACAGACAAACACAGTTAGTCCGAACGGATAAATGCTCAAAAGAGTCGAAAAATGACTTGTGCCAGAAGACGACGCACTGAGCAAGCACCGAGCACAAAACAGACAAAGATCAGCATAATGATAGGGCTCAACTGGGTCATTGGCATCAAAGTTTAGGACGACTAGACTACACGTGATGATAACATTTCGGAAGCGGAAGAGGACGATGATGATGATGATGATGGAGGATGGATGGGTGGATGGGGGGTAATCACAAATCACACTTTCACACATCACGAACAATATTTTTACAAGTGAGAAGAGCACAAAAAACAACGAAAAGCAAAAGAGAGAGAGCAATGAATCAGACTACGAACTGTGGGTTCATCACACACACACAATTATGCGACAATGCATACAGAACGGAGGAGTTCGAAGAAACGAAAGGGGGGAGGGAAGAGTTTGCAAACAATCGAGTCTAGCGAATAAACATGGAGAGAGCAAGATGGGGGGGGGGGGGGGGGAAACAAGGAGCGGTTCGTTTGTGAAGTGAGATTTGATGAGCGGGCAGGGCATGAATGGTCCACTATTACTGTCATTATGATGCTCTATTATCAAAATCAGCGGGAGTAGCGAAGTCTGCAGTTCACCGCAAAGAAACCGTACCGTAGTCTTTTTTAAAGACGCATGTCGATTGTCAAAAAAGTTTAATGTTCTCGTGGCGAGACCCGCCGATGCGAAGTGAACTGCAGAATTCGCTACGCTCGTTGATTTTGAACGAAGGAAGTGTTTTTAGACGAACTTTCAGATTTTGCTAGAAATTTACAGAATGACACTTTCTCATACTGGTAGTTGATCCCTAATTGCTCCAGCACAGTGGCTAACTTCTAGTTTCCCGGACATTTTGTCTCAAAGTGCTCAAAATCGCGTTTTTTCATGAAATCGGGCGTTTTTGGGCACTTTGAGACAAAATATCTCGAAAATAAGGAGTTCGCACAGGTAGCCACAATTATGAGAAAGTGCCAAATGCCACAAATTTTCAAAGTTCATCTAAAACACTTTCGTTATAAAAAGCGCTCTACCGAAATTACGATCGTTTCGATCGAATCTTCTGGCAGATAAAGGACGACCTAGAGCTCCGCTGGTCACGAAGAGGCAAAGTCAGTAAAACTCAAACGGATTCTTGAATAGAAAAACATTCGACCACTGGATTCTATCATCTCGTTGAAACAGAGAAACATCATAATATTGCCGTCTAAAGTCTATTTCTGAGATATTCGTGGACTTACTGGTCGGTCGAATAACCGAGTTTAGGCTATATTCGATCAAAATCCGATTAGTTTACCAAAAAATGTCCATACGGAAGGCGAACTACATTTGAAAACGAGGAAGTTTGGAATCAGGCGAGTGTTTCAAACGAAATTGAAGATTTTGCTCTCGAAATTCTTAAAAGTACACTTTTTGAAACCTGCGAAAATGTCTAGTTTTCTGAATATTTAGTCTCAAAGTGCCAAAAGTCTCGTAATTTTACGAAATTTCCGTGAAAACAGGATTTCTGACAACGACAACTGTGAGCGCTTTGAGCCAAAACAACTTTGCGCAGGTAGTCCACGTGAGATCAAATGGCAGTATCAGGAATTACATTTAATCCATTGTGTTTCACAAAAATCCACGGGGGGAACTCTTTGAATACGTAACATCTTCTGTTTCACACAGAGTACGTGACTCTTTCGTAGAGGTGGCAACGATTTTGGAACAACTGAGTAATCATTGTACTGTATTTAGACAGTAACCTGCTCTCATGATAGAGTTGTTCGTTGTAGCCAAAGAACTGAAAACATTCTTGGAGAAAGGGTTTTTGGAACAAAACATATCAGTGGGAACAGTTCTCGATAGCATTTCTCACAGCGGAAGTCATTTTACCGCCAAGGTTTCAGAATTCTACTAGGCAAGGGAATCGCTTATTCTGAATGCACTTGTGGAATTCTAACCTCCACTTTTACGGAATTCTGGAGAATTCCAGTACTGATTTCCAGTTGATTTCCGAGGCAAAACCCCATTCAATTCTTCATTTCATGTCATTTTGACAATTGTCCTTGTATTGGGAAAATTGGCAGATTTCAGTGCAAATTCGAAACTTTGAGACGTCATATCTCCAGATTTCCGCAAAAGTGGCTAGAATCTCACTTGTGCATTCAGAATAAGCACCCTTCTATTCCCTTGTCAAGTAGCTGAAATTTTTGAAACCTTGGGTAATCTCTTGTACTGGAAGTCGGTTCAAATCCAAAAACCTTTCCTTGATTAATTCCCCATGTGACATAAATGACCTAAGTGAATCAGAAGTGAGATTTCTCTGAGTAAACATGATCTCCATGAAACAGGAAAAATGTTATGAAACCCCCGAACGAGTGAGTGCATGTGTGGTTTGCTCTCTCCCTGTCTCCGTCTCTCTCTCTCTCGTTCTCGATTCGATCCCAATGGATCATCAGTTGATTTTGTTTCGTCCTCCTCCTCGTGCCGAACACTTCCTCCTCCTCCTCCACATGAATCGAAATCAAAGGGATCAACCGAGCGGAAAGAAGTGAGAGAGAGAGGAGAGCAAACACCCGCCATGAGACCAATTTACAGTCGGCCGCCTGTTTGTTCCGTTCGGCGTCTCCTTTCCGCTTGCAAAAAATGAGCTCTCCGAGATTTTTGATTCCGATCGAATGGAAGGAAAAAAAGAAACAAGAGAGAGGGGGGAGCATGATGGGATGGTATTCGATTGGAACATCTGGGGTTTTTTTTATTTTTATTTCGATACTTCATGAACAAGTGAACAAGAATTGAGAGTAAAGAAGGAACCGGATGTTAGACACATTCTGCCTATGAAACAGTGATACATTCTCATCACGAATTTCAGATTTTCAGAGTGATTTCCTTCTTGATAGGAGGTTTCTTCGTGTTTCTGAAAGGCTGTACTATGGGACTCCATCGAAATGGCCCGGAACCGAAGAGAGCTCTGCCGGAGAACCGTTATATCGCGAGATTGATAAGAGATATCAAAAAGATGTCAACAGCAAACTTGTAGTCTTATTTATGATCTACAAGTTTGCTGTTGATAACTTTTTGATATCTGTTATCAATCTCAAGATAGAACGATTCTCCGGCAGAGCTCTCCTCGGTGGTCATTTCGATGACATCCGATGGTATTTTTGTCTCTATATCAGTCAAGTAGATTATCAGTTCCAGCTAAACGATCATTTGGATATTTGAAATCGGCAGGTTTGAAGTGATAAAGTGAGTTTTACAGTTTCAGAAGAACATCTTCTGATTACATCTTCAAATTTTATCCATTAAATGACACAATAAATTTCTCCTTCTAAGAAAAATCAAAAATAACTACGGTGTAAACAGTCAATTTCAGCTGGGCGTCAGATATGTAACAACCAAACCCATCTGGAATACGTTACAGCGATCGCTTGTTTAACCTTCAAATCGTATCTCTGAATTTATAAAAATCCATTCGTCCAAAGTTTAAAAAAATAAGGAAAACTATCTGACCGCTCCTGCTATTCATATTGAAGCAGTGTTATGGTCAATTTTATCCAGACCCTGAACTGAGGGAGCTTCGAACAAACCGATTCAAGAATTTTAGTGAATAACAAGGATTTCTGGGCAACTGCACCCATCCAAGATCAAAGATCCTTCTGTTTTCAGTTGTGTTTGTCGCCAATTGACTCTTCCCCACCTTTCTGAACACCTAGAAACAAAGCCAAAATGAAGCCAAAATCACAAAAGTCAGTTGAATACATGTTTCATTGTCATCTCTTTGCATTTTTCATTTTTCACAGGAACAGAACACGCGCTGTTCAATCTTTCCACTGATCAATCATAACGAGTTCATACCCATCGGTGCTTCTCTCCGTGCTGTCGGTTCCTGTTGAACTATCGTTGGTTTCCGTTGAGCTCTCCGGATCACTTCCGGTTGTATTCTCAGTGACACCTGGTGAGTCAGTCGAGTTGCTGTTCTTTTCATCTGTCGTCGTTTCCTCTTTCTCAACGAACCACACATCTTGTGGCATTCCAGACTCCTCCGCATCCCCGTTGATAACCTTCACAATCTCATCAATGTGCTCTCTGCACCACTCATCGCCCTCTCTCTTCACCAGAAAACCCGCGAATCCATTGAGACAATCCTTGAGTTCCTGTCGACAATCCGCGTATTCTTGACGATATCTGCTCGTAGGACGCATTTGAAGATGGCACACGATGTGGTTGTAAGCACAAGTTGTCAGTGGTTCTGCAAATGATTCGTAGATTTCAGAGACCAGCAATCGGGGATTGTCTGACGCTTCTTGAACACAGGGTGGCACAAAACATAGCAGTCCTTTTGGGTGATATATCACTTTAAAAAGCAGTGCATTTCGCAGTAGCATTCCTTATCATTCGAGTGTGTTTTCAAGCGAAAAGTACCACCAGATTCCAAAATTAGCGTCAGATTCTGGGGAAACCGCCAGTGAGTCGCTTACTCCTGAATCCCGGACATCCTTTGTAGAGAGCATTGTACCGAGTGACGACAGTCTTGTTCATGGCCGGATGGAACGCCCGGAGCTTCATATTATCCGGTTTCGGGGCTGCAATTCACCTGATTACTGTAGGTTACTGTAGCGTCCACCCACATCCGTAACTCTTTCCTCCGAACTTTTTCACAAGTCCGCACGCAATATTAGTGTAACTCTTTCCGCAGCCGAATGGTAGATCACTAGTATCAGCCATGACGTTCTGGAAACAAAGCGCAATGAGGGAGCATCCCGAAGAAGAGGAACTATACATCGAGACAGTTACAGAAGTGGTTGTCACACCGTTCCCGTCCTCCCCGAGTATCGTAGCAACTGTCATGCATTGCACAGCACATGTTCAATTCGGCTGAAATCTTCCGATTCCGCCACCAACTCGTCCCCAAACCCACTCGTCTTCTCATCACAAGCCTGCGAGACAACCGAATGCGACAGCAGTTCCGTGAAGAATCCGGGACCGCAGATCCACTGATCAGTGTTCGTTATCGAGTTTCCAGTGCTGTGAGCGATCCATCAGAGCGGCACAATTGAGGACATAACTCACAACGGAATGCCGATGATGTTGCGGCGTTCGATGTCATCGACATTCGGATCCCTCGGGAACGCAGAACATGTCGTTATACTGATTAAGAAGAAAATCAGGAACATCCAGATAACCGACGGCGCGAAGAGTTCCGATAACGATGAACTGAAAAGGAACGGCACGGAAGGTTTGAGTTGGCGACCGAAAGGCAGGGTCACGTTAGGAGTTCGTCCGTCAAACCATTGCCGACCGATTACGTCATCGTCATCGTTCTCCATCGTCAGAAATATTATTTCAATCGTCAGAAATCGTCAGAAATACAATTTCAATATTATTTCAATAAAGAATATGAGAGATCTTCAACGCTAGAAAATATGAACCTGTTGAAACAGCGAATAATGAAATCCAAGATTGTCAATCTGTCTCATTGAGTTTGTAATTCCGCGATAATGTTTTTCTTCGAACAGCTACCAGTCTATTCAGCGCCAGCAATCAGAAGAGCTAGTTGAAAGTAGTTGTTCATTTCCCTACGAGACCACATACTCTTCCCGACAGGAGGAACCGGAACATGAACTGATCCCCCCTGTCCACAACGGTTTTCCGGAATCTGCTTGCCATTCCGGCCAATCTCAACGCAGATTCACCGTCTTCCAAATCTCCATAAATATTTTCTTGTTTCAGAGAACAGTTATATCAAACAGCTTTCGATAGTGAATATTCATCATTCGCAATTTTTATAAAATACAACACTTTATTACCGGAAACAAGTGAACTCTTCTCCTCTCTCGAGTTCATCAGGGTGATAAATATAAAAGTAAAGCAAAGGAAAACAGTGAGGTGGTTGTGGGGAAAACGGAGCATAAGTAACACATCGATTCATAAAATCAGTTGTGCTCGTTGAGCGAGAACTCGTTGATGCGCACCTTCTGCTCGATTCCGTAGCGGAAGATGCACTGTCCACGTGTCTCGTAGATGGCTGCCTGCAGGGGGGAGGATGAGCACTTGCAACGAGAAGACCATTCAACTCACCGGTCCATCGAATCGGAATCCTTTCGCATTGAAATCGGGCATTCCTCTGATGATATCACAGATGTTTCCCTCGAGGATCGTCACCAAACTGTTGTTCTCTTTCAGATTGGTTACTGAAAAACGTTCCCTCATTCTTCCATTTAATAGTTCCAATTCCATAAACACCCCCTCTAAACTGTGTTGTGTCCACCACTTATTAGCGGGGTGTGGTAGAAGTGTGAGTCAAGGACTCTTGACGATTATTCAATCGGAGGAGAATTTGCATGAAAAAGGCAAGGCCACACTCACTTGTCACCAGCACCTTGCCGCTCAGTCGGTTCTCGATGCGGAATTCGCGTGTCACCTGCAACAAAACAACAGTTACGCACGCAACTAAACACATGCAACATTCGGTTCTCGTTCCTAGTTGTGCCGCACTTTTGCATTTGGAAGACGGGAACGGGTCATTCGTTTCGCATCAGAAAAGCCTTCTTCTCATTCTTATTTGCGGAATTAGAAAGGATTTTCGGATGCCATCGAAATGGTTCCGAAACCGAAGAGAGCTCTGCCGGAGAATCATTATATCTCGAGATTGATAAGTGATATCAAAAAGTTGTCAACAGAAAACTTGTAGATGAAAACTAGGACTACAAGTTTGACGTTGAGAACTTTTTGATATCTCTTATCAATCTCGAGATATAACGATTCTCCGGCAGAGTTCTCCTCCGTTGCATTTCGATGGCATCCGATGGTATTCATGGTCGGTGAAATGATCGGATTCAGTCGGAAATTCAACGAAAAGCCGTTCGTTGCGAGGTATTTCCCGCAAATCGGCACATGTACCTTTTAATTACACTGAAAAATGTCGGATCTTAAAGGCGCATGTGCCGATTTACGAGAAATATCTCGCAGAGAAGGGCTTTTTCAACTGTTGGAATTTGTTGAATTTTCGACTAAATTCGGTTATTTCAATGACCTTGCACAAGTCCCTTTGGGGAAGGAAAATGTCTTAATTTTCTGCCGAAGAGATCGTTTTTGGTTGATGTTAACCTATCCGAGGTGTTTGGGGACCTAAAACCAACGGAATGCCACCCGGAATCTACATATTTCCGTCTGTTTCCGTCAGATTTCCTCTTTTTGCGGGAAACAGAAACCAGACGCCGAAATTCAGAACTACTCTACTGTAGATGGTCTTTCTTTGCCCACTCACCACATCCTCAATGATGACCAACTCGGCGACAGTCTCGGCAGCGGGCGGAACCTTGACACAACTGTCGACTCCCCACGTCAGCTCCTCTTCGGAAGTGTTCTCTCCGATGTGGTTGAGCATCACTTCGGTCGTGAATCCGGCGTTCGCCTCGACCACTTCGCACGGGGTCTTCAGTTTGAGAGACACCTCCGCCCCTCGACAGACTCCCTTCTCGACGATGACCGTTGACGAGCTGCGGGTGGCTCTTTCGGTCTTGAACGAGTACTCCTGCTCCCGCTGTGTCGTGTTGGTGAATGTCGTCTTGAAGATCACTTTTTCGTCTTGTTTCTGGAAATGATCATTGCTCGAAGGGTTCGGGAGTCCGTGAATAAGAACCCACCGAGTCAACAATATTCGGTTTGGCTCCGAGGATAGTGTACGTTGGCTCCGAGCACTCTTGGAACAGTTTCGTCCAATTGATGTTGTACTGAAAAGAGGATTCATACGTGGACGGGTCGGATCCCTCATCATAGTGTCAACTAGTTGTCCGGCAGTCTTTCCAAGCGGCACGCCAAGGTGTCAAAGGGCGAGAGTGTACCAACAAGAGCCACAACAGCGGGCTTTGATGATTTACGAGTTACACACCCCCCGAACACCTGATCATCTCCTTCGAGCCCCGGGGGAGACTACGAGAGAGAAGGAGAGGTGTCCACGTGAGAAGATGTTCCCGTTTCAAAGTGGTCATATCATTTGGCGTCGATTATGTGTTTTCAATGTGATGATTTTTCAACTGACTCGTTAACTCAAATTTATAATTTTTTTCAAAAATTACATTCAATCGACCAATAAAATTCAAAAAAAAATCTCCAGAAATCGGGAAAACAAGGGATTATTTTGACGAGTGCGCTTTTTTAACTGTCCAAGGAGATGACTGTCACTTACATTTTACAATGTTTGGTCTTTTGATGGCTGGGTAACATTCCTAGGGGGGTATCACTACGAAGATGTTCCCGTTTCAAAGTGTTCATATCTATCGGTGTTTCTTTCAAAATTTGATACCTTTGATACTGTCGCCACCGCATCCTCTTTTAATTCAACTAATCCGTTCTCATTTCATATATTCGAGTACATTATGAACATTCCCTTACCAGGCCGTTCGCACCGGCTAACGCCGGCACTCCAGCTCTATTGTATTTATTTATTAAAATACGCACTCGAGGAACGTGAAAGTGGGGACAGTATAAAAACAGTTGGCGACTAGGGAAAAGGGGGACAGAGGGAGGGGACAACCTGAGTCTGAGCCTGACCTGCTGTAGTTTGTTTAGCCTGTTTGGTCAGTGCTGCAAGAGTGCGGTGAACGAAGTAATTTTGCCTATGGTAGGTTTTTGGCGTCTTCCAGTGGAAAGATGTTTTAGATGTGCGATTGTTGGAGTGTTTGATAGTGAAGAGACCGGTGGTGGGGATGGATTTTGCGGTTTGAAATTACATATATTTCCTGTTAACGGGAAATTTTGTAGAAAACGTGCGAACGGACGGAATGAATGAATGGAAAACCAACTCCTCAAGGAGAATATAAGAAAGACTAGCCCTTCCTCCACTAAATAATTCCCCCAACCCTTTGGCAGTTGAATCCCCCGTGAAACAGCAACATTCATTCCGAATCTCGAAGTCAATGAATCACAAACGCATTGAGCTCATTGTATTTGAATGAATCGAACCATATGCTCGTGTCCCCTGGGTGATTTTTGTCTTTCCCCCCTCTGCCGCTTCCCCGCCGGTTTCAATTCATTATACTCCCCCTCCCCTCCGCCCGTCCGTCTGTGCCAATCTCGCGGATTAAACACACACATGGGACCCCCTCCGCCCTAACTAGTTCTGTGTGTTCCCTCTCGCGAACCTATCAATTTTCATGCTCAATTTCCGTTTGAAGGTGCCAATTTCCGTAATTAGATCGCCGCTCGCTTTCGATGATTATATCAAATGCTCGGTGTCTCTGGGGACTCACCGACAGATACTTCTTCTTGATCTTTCCCTCCGCCTTCGTCTTCGTCACGTCGAACACCTGTTTGGCCCACTTCAAGACGACGTCTTCCAAGTCGACGAGGTCCGATGAGGTGTCCTGAAACAGATGCATTCAAGGAATAATCGCAGAGTTTGGGACGTTTCAGAAACTGCGAGTGTACAGGGTTTCCCAGTTTAGAACGATAATAATTGGCAATTTGCCGTTTCAGGAGACACTGCTAAACCGCTGGCGTGTACGCCACCGGTTCAGCAGTGGAGTAATTTGAATTCCGGAAAAAAGGTCATAGATAACGCTGAACCCTTTACACTTCACACGGGAGATTCGGAGATGTGTGGTTTGAATTCCCGCGTCGTCAAACTGCACATTTGTCGAATTTGGCTGCGAGCGTTGCCTGAGTATTCAATGCTTAACCGTATGCGCTCTCGTGAATCCACACGAGTTATACGCTGTAACGTTGAATACTCACGCCAAATTTAAAAAATTTGCAATCCGACATCGCGGTAATTCGAACAGCACATCTCCGAAGCTGCCGCGCTTCAAAAGAACAGTGCTTTTGGTGATTTTGGGTTCTTTGAAACGAGCAAGAGTGGTTCAGGAGCCTCCAGGTTCGAGGTTTCCTACTGGATATTTCGTGATTCTCATTTTCATTTGAGTGTTGGAACAAATGCTCAACGAAACCAGATGCCAGCGGAAATGGTTTCCGTGAAACAGAGAAAAGTGTGGATTCCTTAGAATTGGTGGTCTGCGGCTGAGTTCCGATTACGCCTCACTCATCCAACCGTCTTCCCCTCATCATCTCTCAATCAGTAATCATACTCGAAAATCAATCAACTCACGTTGCCCTTGACGAAGCTCTGTGGCTCATTCGCTCTGTTCGACTTCAGCATCTTCTCTTGTTCCGGACTGAAAGCGGGCGCTTTTTGAGGGGACAGGCAACCTGGAAAACGTGAAGATAGTAACCTCCCGTTGACTCTTGGTCCCTTGATGGAACAATGGAAAAAATTGGTGAAATTTCTCTGCGTCTCTCTGACGTCGTGGCGCCCTCTCTCTTCTGAATCAATAATGGCGCCCGAGAGCGTCTGCGTCTCTCGGTTTTCCGTACTCTCTCTCTCTCTCTCATGCACAACAGATGCGAAAGACGCCGCCGCGTGCGGCTCTCTCTCTCTCTCGGGGACATTGCAACTACCGTAGTCGTCTCTCATTTTCCAATGCTCTCTAACAGAATGGAGGAGGGGAATTCCAGATGACACAACGTGAGAATCAAACAACTTGTTAAAACGGAAACTAGTGGAGGGGTGGGAATGGAGAGAGGGAATAATTAGACAGATCCGCGCAGAGAGAGGGGGGAAATTTTCGGAAGGGGGGGGGAAGTGAAGGCTGCAATTAGAAAGGTAAGGGGGGGAGAAAGTTCCGGAAGAAGACATTCTATGCCTGGTCGAAGGGGGCCTTTTGACGCTTTCAATGGTTTCCCCCCAAGCCCTTTTATACTCGTAATCTCTTGTCTCTAATCAGTGAGTTTCTCCTGATGAGTAAACAGAGAAATGAGGAAGATTCCGGAAATGGTTCTGTTCTTATCGGTTCCCTTGCTCCAGAAGTATGAAAGAGAGAATGGAGAAGCCGAGAGACGCAGCGAGACAGAGAGAAGAGCTTGGCGCCGTGCCAACAATCGATTGAAGTGTGGGGGCTCGGGAGCTCGAAAACATTTCCAGTTTCAAATAGAAATCGAATATCGAAAAATGAAAGAATAATTGCTACCTCGGTTATTTCATTTCTGATTCTCAACTAGAAAATGGAAAAATGTCCCTGCCACTACAAGAAGTCAGTGTGGGGGGTAAGTCAAGAGTTTCTCTCGTCTCCGTTTTTGTTTAGAATTCAGATTACTGTACTTTTTGAAAAGAAGACGCAGAACGAGAAAGAAGGAGATTTGGTACGGTTGCTTTGAGGCGCACAAACAGAATCGTAAGCTGAAGAGAGAGGAGAGACGCAGAGATGAAAGCAGTTTGTAATGTTTCGGGGGTTTTTTTTTGTGATTTTGAATGAAATGGGGATGATTCATTGGAAGAAAACTAATGGAAAAGTTGAGGAGAGAGCATTGGAAATCGAGAGACGGAGACAGACGCAGCAAGTTCCCCAAAGGTTTCAAGACAACGTTTCAGTCGCTGTTTCAACGGTTTTATATCAAAATTTTTGAAAATCCATTATTTGATTTTTTCGTTTCTCTTATAAGCACCATTTGAAAAAAATTTTAAGCGCAAACGCAATTATAAAAATTGCGAAAGTTTCTCGTCGCAATCGAACGCAGCCCCTTTTGAAGCCAAAAAAACAGTTTCCAATGACTAACCGAACATGTTTTTGCACTGAAAAAGTCGACAATCCGTCGTTTGTGTGTGTGCGGACAAACAGGAGAGAAGTCTTCTTGCGAAAGACGACGCAAGACTCCGCCCACTTTGTACGTCTGCCAGCCAATCGGACCGAGAGCCGCCCCGCGCCCCCCTTCCGTGCCATTTCCACGCCTTTTCCTCTCTCTCTTTTCTGTCGTCCACATTCTGTTCCGAGTGTTTTCATTTTTCAGTTAACTAGATATAAGGGATTAATTGATATAATCATTGGGGAATCACTAATGAACTGATTATAACAATTGCTGTGTGATGTGTCCATGTGATTTCTGTTTCGAAATCTTTAAAAATGAATGACTTCGATTCAGCTGATGATGAGAACGTTTGCAACACTCAAAACGGCAAAGAAACCTCTGATGTTTGTTTTTTTTATAAAAGCACACTGAGACAAATTGATATACTAGCAAGTTGTCTTCAGTCTGATATAAGTATTTTTGAAAAGTTATTGTATTTGCATTCAGAACTCGGTAGAGGTGGGTGGGAAACGTTTTTCGAATCTTTTGAGAAATAGTCAGAAAAAAAACTCACCTATGAAAAAAGTTGGAATAAAGGTTTTCAGAGCAAAAGAGCAAAGGATTTTCCGACTTTTATCTGACTTTTCCACCAAAAGATTCAAAAAAACTCTCAATGGATCTTTGTCAATTACCCGTTTCAACTCAATAATGTATGTATTCTCGAATTTCTCTGATTCCAATAGATCCATGAGCTGAAACTTTCGAGCATTCTGAGACAAGTTTCCAGCGACAATTCTCATCTGTTTCTTCTCGAAATCTACAAATAATCCCTGTTTCCAGTTGGCTATCAATTTTTGTTTTCCGGGTGACATGTAATGCATAGTGATTATTTTCTTTTCATTCCAACTTCAAACCCAAATTGGTTCCTTATCAACCTCATCGAAAACCCTGAAATCTGGAAAACAAAGAAGCATTTCAAGTCCTCCATTCCCATCCACTATTCCAATTTCTCTGTCTGCCGGAGAGAGTGTAAAAGCGCGCAATTGATGATTCAATTCCCATTCGCCCTCAACACGTCGTTGGTTTCTTTCTTTCGTTACACCCTAAATTTATGAGTCAGAACGGAAAGCAGACGGGAGAAACGTCTCTCCGGAAGATGTTTTTTCAATTGTTTCGGAAGGAATCAGGAGGAAAGGAGGGAAACAAGGTGAAACTGTTTCAAGAAATGTGTTTAGAGATATGAATGTTCGTAGACAATTGACAGCCAGATTCGAAAATTATCATTTTTCCGATTGAACTGTTCCGTTCTGAAATGTTGTTCTGAAAATGTTTTGCTATACTTCAAACTTCTCACCACATAAACCAGTTATGGGTAAAAGCTTCGCAGGGTAATCAGCCACTCTCCCCGGCTCTCGGCCGTGACTTACAGCACGTCAAAATCAGATCACCATCAGACGTCTTTGTCTTTGTCTGTAACCTCAAGTACACCCGTTCGGAGCACATTTGAGCTGACAAATGTGATCACGATCAGTCGAAAAACCGAATGAAGTTCGTCTAAATTTGCATCGGCGGGATCTCATGACTGAACGAAACGATATGATTATGCGTTATGTCCAGTGAAAACACTCGGTCTATTTTTGAAAAATGCATTGGAATTTCAAATTTTTCAGTTTCAGTTAATCTTCATTGTTCAGTTTATCAGCGATTCTATGATTCTCGTGGTTTTAACAATAGAGCGCACTTTGTTCCAGAATGTGGAGACTCTCTCTCTCTCTCTCTATGTTCATCTGGAACGTCTCCTCTATGCGTTATAAGTCTTGAAGCCTTTCTCCGTCTGCGTCTCTCATCCCTCTCTCTATTTATTTGCTCACCTTTCGCCCAGCATGGTCCCCTTCTTTTCATTCCAGCTGCACCCACCTTTGCCTCTTTCCTCCACCAATTTTCAACAATAATTGAACAAACACATCCCCCTCCTCCAAATAGGGGCCGTGTGAAGAAGTAATACATTGGCCGAATGAATATAAATGTTTCGTTTGCATTTGTGTCAACCAACCTGTCGTGTGTGCTCGTGTGCTCATAAATCTCTCGGCGGCTCGCGTTGAAATTGAGCCAATTATGACATATAAGCTGAGGGAAAAGCTGCTCCGACGAGTGAGTGATCAACAAATTAGAGACAATTAGAGGAGAGACCGGAAGGGCGAAAGGATACGTCGATTAGCGGATTATGAGAAATGGCCGTGCGGGGGAGGATTTGCACGTAGATCGCGAGAGGGATGATGATGAGCAGGTTTCAAGGTGAATGAATGGGGACTAAAAGGGTCTTCTGGAGGAAGGATTTATGGAGAAAAGTTGATGGGAGATGGATGAATTGTGAACAGGGAACGGGACCAAAATACCGGAAGACGATTACAATGGGCTACATGAATGTTGAGGAATCCGGAAATGGTGGAACATTAGTGCACCGACAGGAAAACTGAACTGAACTCAAAGCAATATTAGGTTTCTGTTCCATGAATTCATTAAATAAAAAAGTTTTCGAAAGTTCAATTAGTCAATGACTCTTAGCAACCCAAGTATATATATATATATACGTTTTGATGGACAGGTTCGCGTTTTTTTATCAATTACCTCTGTTTCAGTAATTTCATGATTTTCAACAGCTGTCCTATTATGAGTTCGCCGGGAGCGTGGACTCCGCAGTCGCGGTGTCGGCAAAGGTCCCGCAACGAAAGAGCAAGACAACGCGTAAACTTCAGAGACGCAGACAATTTTGAAACTTTTCGCGCCAAAAGCAAGGCCCACGCACGTTGCGAACCCATAATGAAACCTAGCAACTTCTGGATGCACTGTACTATCGGATGTCATCGAAATGGGCCTGCAACCGAGGAGAGCTCTGCCGGAGAATCATTATATCTCGAGATTGATAAGAGATATCAAAAAGTTGTCAACAGCAAACTTGTAGATCATAACTGGGACTACAAGTTTGCTGTTGACAATTTTTCGACATCTCTTATCAGTCTCGAGATATAATGATTCTCCGGCAGAGCTCTCCCGGGACCCTATCGATGGCATCCGATAGTATTATCTTCAAACTGAGATGCAAGAGTTACCTAATATCAGAGAACGTCTCTTACTTCTTTTTTCTTGCAATTTCCGTCATCACTTACTCAGAGATTCATTGAAATCTTTCAACAACAACAAAAATGTTTCATGTTTCACATAGATGTTTTGATTGAATTGGAAGAAACAATGACACTCGATGCGCGTAAAAAGTGCTTTCAAAAACGAATATATTCTCATTGTACTTGAATTTCCAAAAACCACAAAGAATAACGAGCACATTAGTTGCCAGTATTCGGGAAAAAAACAAAAATGAGTCAGGTGAATATGAAAATATCACTTTACCGTTTCGTGCTTGAGTGAAAGAGATCGGGAACTTTGCAGGGTGTTATATGTGTCCGTGGAAACGACAATGTTACCGACAAGTTTTGGAAAACCGCGGCACTATTGCCTCTTGTAGCTGTTTTTGTGCACAGAATAGCCCAAGTTCTCCACTTGCCAGGAAACATTTGAGTCTATCGTCAACTATTGTACTGAATGTTGTGCGAATAGCGAAGATTCCATCCGAAGAGAGCTCCTCTGCCCACGTCGTGGAAACAATTCAATTCCTGTTTGAAAATGCATTCGTCTTGCAGTCGAAATGCGCGAATCCATCCAACAGGTGTCGTCTGTCTCTTCCCGCACGTGTTCCCCGTCACCACCTCGTCAATCAGCTGCTCCTCCTCCTCCTCCTCTCCATCAACAACCTGATACCCACAATCTCATTATTCATAGTCCATCTATCTGATGAGACGGACAACTTGTGTCCGTCCATCCGTTTCGGTTCCTCATTAAACCGACCCAACCCTCCGGCTCATCACACAGACACGCAATCGTCCGTGTCTCTTCTCGAGGGGCGTTTGAAACAAAAGGTGCCGCCGGGAGAATGAAATTTGCATGAATGAGTGGGCACGACGCCATCTGGACCTGATGAAAGATGGTTTTGTCGAGATTCGCAGGATAGGAAATGTTCATTTGGCGAGGAGGGAACAATGCTTCGGGGGTGGCTGGATTTGGGTGTTAATATGGGTTATTATATATTTCAAAAATCTTGGAACCTGCGCAAGCGCGCTCCGCTGGACTCGAGTTGGTCTCGCCACGACTCTTGTCTGCGTCTCTCGTCGAATACACGAGACAGAGACGATAGTCGTGGCGAGACCAACTCGAGTCCAGCGGAGCGCGCTTGCGCAGGTTCCAAGATTTTTGAAATATATAATATAACAACATTAAAATTGTCCTCTTAAATCAAGAAATAAGATAAAGAAAGAAGGAACAATGGGAAAAGTTGACTCTTTCGGAGAGTAAATGGGAAAATGGGGAAAGGAGGGTGACTGGGATAGACGTGAATAGCCGGGGACCTATAGGCTTTTTCTATATTTTCACATTCTGGGTTCTTATTCTGAAACCACAGGGAACCTTAATCGAGACTCATTAGTATCAAAAAATTCACTCATGATACGATTGTTTTAACAAAAATAAATAACTACTGTATTTCCTCAATTAGAGTAGCTCTGCAGTTTGGACATGTCGAACCGTGTCCAAACCAATCGTCGATGCACTGAAAATACACGTCTCATGTAGGCGTGGCTTCCGATGATCAAACCTCGGAGTGGAATAACTTATTGCACTGTTTACACGAAACGCAAGCGTCTTCCTGGCATATCAAACACATTTTGTCTTTGTGTGTCAACCGGAGTCTTGTTTCCAGTCTGTCAACAGTCAAAATGCTACACGAACAGTACTTCTTCATTCCACTTACCCTTTGATTTTCTCCTTCGCCTCCTCGAGTTTCTCTTCTCTATGCAAAACAGTGTTCTCTTTCTTCTGGACTTCAACTTCCAATTCGGCGATTCTCGCATTGGAATCGTTTCTGGAACAGTTTGTTCACGACGAAGGATCGGCAGTCCTCTAACAAAACACTGAAACTAAAAGAAAAAGAAAACTAACAAGCTCTTGATATAAATGGTCGATTGTTCCATATTATACTTCATTTGCTCCTCGGTTTCCATAACACGCTTCTTCGCGGCGTCTAATTCGGTATTCATTCTGAAAATAAATGTCTTGTCGGTTTCATACTTCAATATTACTAATTGTTCGTTCTGTCAGTATGCCTGGGTCTACGAACATCGTTAAACTCTTACTTTCGGTGTCGACCGTCCGAAACCGAACATTGACGGAGCCCAGGCGACCGACAAAACCCATAACAGTTCGGATGATGGTTCTACTATCATCATTTTCTAAAGTGGACCACTAAAAATTCTTTGTCCAACATTCGAAAGGGTTGGAGGACGGCGCGCGTGCGCAGAAGCGCTTTCGCAACTCACTTGTCTATTTTTCCTAAATTATGAAAATTGTTGTTGATCGCTTCGTTCAATTTTCTTTCCAGTTCCTTATTTTTGGTTCTCAAAACGTCGTTCGCTTCCATTGCATCGTCCAATCGATTATTCCTGAATCGAAAAGTCCGTGATGGGAACAAATGAATCTCTCACTTTGTATCGTTTAATTCGTTTACTCGATACTCCAAACACGCGACTTGCTGAGCCAGGTTTTCGTTTTCTTTTTTGAATGCATTTATTATGTTATCTTTATCTTCAATTGTACTTTCCAATGCATTTATTTTGTTATTTTTTTCTTCAATTGCACTTTTCAATTGACGGCGTTTTCTTAAAATATTGATAAAAATCGTTGGAATACCGGTGGATCCCATCGAAACTCACTGTTCAGAATTACTCAATAATATCAGCGATTCTTTGTAATTATCTAATAGCCGATAATGTTTGGTCTCTAATTCGCCATATTGATTGAGAGCAATGTTCATTTGTGCCATGGGGACACTGAATTATCAAAGTTCATTCGAAAAACAACGGAAAACACTTACAATTGAGCCATTTTAGGGAGAGGAAAAGGGAATATTCCAGTCGAGGAAGCGTAAATATTGAAAGTGAATCGATACTTTTCTTATCAAATGGTATGCAGAGATGACGCGAGAGTGGTCGACATTGGAAGAGAGTCAGAGTGACACTCACTTTTCGGTTGACAACATCCGGTGGGCAACTATCGAATGTACACCCGTCATCGAACTCTGGTGTGCTGAACCCGATCCAGCTGGAGAGCCAGCTCGTGAGGTTATTCTCTCCAACTCTTCGCATCTCAAACAAGCGAATCCGCCTTCTTCCGGCTAGGAATCATATTTGAAAAAGAAAATGGATCTACTATTGAATCCGAATCGAAAATGTGACCAAAAAATGGAAATACGCGAAGACGTATGCAGTACCTCGGCTCAAAATCATTCTTTCGAATATTCGAAGGAATAACATTCCCGAATTGCTACTGTTCGTGATTCAAAAAAAAACGCAGCTCGAAACATTTTTTATCCAAATCCCTCGAATTGTTCAAGGACACGATCCCAAGTCTCAAAACAGCCCAAGGTCTCCGAGTAACAGCAACAAGATCGATCGAATCAGAGATGAAAACCTTCTACACCAAGCTGTTCGAATCGTCACGATTACCGACCACTCGCTCCCCAGGACTGCATTTTCCAAACGCACCAGAATTTCTGGAAGCTGAAATTCGATCGGCAATCGCTACGATCCCACCCAGAAAGTCTCCCGGCGAAGATGGAATCACCGCCGAGCTCCTCAACGCATGCGGAGAACCACTGTTCAAAGCACTCGCCGAAAGGTTCAGCCACTACTTAAAAAACGGCGAAATACCCGAAGCATGGAAGACATCGAGAACAACAATAATGTACAAAAAAGGAGACAGAGAGAACTTGGCAAACTATCGGCCAATTTGCTTACTCCCCTCAATTTACAAAGTCTTCACGAGATGCTTGCTGGCAAGAGTTCGAACAACGCTCGAAGAAAATCAGCCAGTGGAACAGGCCGGCTTCCGGAAGAATTTCAGCACGATGGATCACATCACGGTCCTCAACAAACTGCTCGAAGTGCACCGCGAACACCAACTGCCGCTGATGCTCACGTTCGTTGACTTCGAGAAAGCGTTCGACAGCATCGAATTCGACTACATATGGAGTTCGTTGGAAAGCCAAGGAGTCGAACCATGCTACGTCAACGCAGTCCGCGCATGCTACGAAAACTGCTCAACGAGCTTCAAACCGTTCACAACGAGGCTAGAAGTTCCCATCGGCAAAGGAGTACGACAAGGAGACCCAATCTCCCCGAACCTCTTCTCCGCCTGCCTCGAGGCCATCATCAGGACATGCGATTGGGACGACTACGGTATCTCGATCAACGGAAGAAAGCTGAACCACTTGCGATTCGCCGACGACATCGTCATCATCTCGACAACCGCCGCCGAATCGTCCAAAATGCTCCAGGACCTTGTTCGGGCAAGCACCGCGGCGGGACTCAAGATCAACGACAAGAAGACCATGGTCCTTCGAAACCGTTTCACCGACACCGACGACGTCAAAATCGGGAACGAGACGCTCCGAAACACTGACGAGTTCGTATATCTTGGAAGACTGCTAAACGCGACAAACGACGTCGACGCCGAAATCACAAGACGAACGAGAGCCGGATGGGCAGCCTTCAAGTCGCTCCAAGTTGTATTCGAAGAATGTGGAAATCCGGAGATCAAAGCGAAAGTGTTTGACGCCACGGTCCTGCCAGCGATCACCTACGGAACCCAGACATGGGCTTTCACGAAACGATCGTCCGAAAAACTGAGGATTGCTCACGCAGCTCTAGAGCGAGCTCTTGTGGGCATCACGCTGAGAGAACAACGCGAAAAAGGACTTCATCGCGAGGACATCCGAAAGATTTCGAAGGTTCGAGATCCTCTAAGACACATCGCAAAGCAGAAGCACGGCTGGGCGGGTCATACGGCGAGACGAGAAGACGGTAGATGGACAACGGAAACGTTGACGTGGTATCCAAGATGGAAGAAAAGGCCGAGAGGGAGACCACCGCTGAGATGGATGGACCCCTTCACAAAATTCCTGAACGTCAAGAACACCTTCGGCGACACCACCACCCACTGGACCACCATCGCGAAGAACAGGGACAAGTGGAAGTCGCTTTGTTGCGGTCTGCACGGTCAACAGCCGTGATCAACAGGCCTCCTAAGTATCCTAAGTAAGTTGTAATACACATTACCAATCATTTTTAAACGTTAGATCGTCTTGGAAACATTAGAAACCGTCTAGCGAGCGGATCACCCGTCTCGTGTCTCGGTAAGCTTGCTGTTTGATGGTGTTTGATGTTTGATGGTACCATTCAGCCGAAACTTGCCTGATTTCGATGAAACTCCGCAGAGCAGTTCCCAACAACATGCTCAATGATAGACGAAAATAACATGAACGGAAAGTTTATCAGTGGGCACCGGCGGTATTGCGAATCTTTTGTTCTTTGACTTTTGGGAAGCAGTATCAAGTTTTATTGAAAGGAAGAAGTTATTCTCATAAATGCACAGAACCTAATGCGAAAAGGTGATGGTTGTTCCACGAATCGATGTTCTCCATCTCGTAGCCGTCTTTTCTGCACACCGGGCACTCGATTCTCTGTCGGAACCATTTCGATATACACTGGAATGGAACGCCGTTCAGCCCCAAATAGATGATTGAGCCAACCTCTTGATGATATCGTCTCTTACAGCCGGAGCACTTGGGAAGCGCCTCGAACTGCTGGTTGTCCGTCGTCTCCATCTCCGTCTTGCATATGAGACACGTCTTGTCCTCGAGGTCATCTCGGTTCCCTTGCCGCAACAGATTCAACTCCTCCGTTACCTTCTTGTGCTCTTCTCTCAAATTCTTCAGTTCCGTATCCATCATTCTCATTCTGTTCGTATATTGTTTTTCTTTTTGTTCGAATCTAAAACCATCCGATGTGCGTGTATTCGAGAACGCCACTCACGCTCTCAGTGCTCCTTCTAATTCGTCCTTCTTCTCTTTTAGCCACTCAATGTACGTCTCTTTGTCCTTCATTCGGCTATGCAGGTCTCCTATCGCTCGACTCAATGCAGTTCTGAATCGAGATGAATCAACCAATCGATGGTAGGACAACTCACTCATCCACTCGGTTCCGCAGCTGATCATTCAACTGTTTCACATTCTCGGCTGTTGTCTTCAACGACGCTTCCAACCGCTTCACTTCCTCCTTGTGACCCATTTCCATGTTCCTCTTCTCCGTGGCATTTCTGAATTCGTTTGCCTTTCGAACCGATCCCCCTTCCACTCACCTCTCCTCGGCCTGCGTCATTCTCCTTTTCTCCTCCTGAATGCGTCGTTGCAATCTGCAAATGCTCTCCTGTTCTCATTCTCTTCGAAAGGAAACCGACTCGTCGATCTGTCCTCTCTCAAAGTACTGATGGTTTTCCATTTCCTTCACTTTTCGTTCCAGTTTCCCATTTTTCGTCCGCAGATCCGAAATGAGAACGAGATTCTCAAGTCTCTCCGATTGAAGTTGCTCGATTTGACTTTGCATATGATAGTTTATTTCATTCGTTTTAGGTTGCTGGCTTCTGAATCGAAAACTTGAGTCAATACTGCAGAAGTTTTGTTTTGATTAATCGAGACAAATTTCGTTCGAACGCCTACACCACGGAATCAAACGACGATCCGCATCTTTTACAAAGTCAAATCGCAAGCGTCCGATTTCGGTTCAAACAGGAGGTTTTTGTTAGATTCAGTTTTTGATGAGGGTTTAAATTCGACAATTTACATAAATATTTGTGAAATTTGTTTGTTTTTCCTTTAAAATCGATAATTCTAAGAGACGGGTTCTACTATTCTGTGCAGGTGTGGTTCGGAAGACTAGCCAAATGACTCACTTTGCAGTTTTGAGTTCCTCCTCCAACGCTCTTATTCTATTGTTCATCTGTATTGTCTCTTCATTTTTATTTTTTCCAGCATTTTGTATTTTGTTCAATTGGCTGGTTTGTCGCTCGACCCTCAGCGTCAACTCTTGATTTTTAGATTGCAAATCATCCTTCACCTTCTTCAACTGATCTACTTGTTTTTTTGCCTCTCCGTAATACTCCAATAGTTGTAGGTGTCTGATGAGTTGTGTAACTAGAAAAAGAGAAGAGAATCCAATTAAACTCACTTTTCTTCGAGCGACATTCCAAAGTGATCAATAGGAAGGGTTTTTAGGCGAAGCAACTGCCTCTTTCTTATCGACAGTTCAACGATAAAACTCGCATGCGCTGTAGTTTTGCAGTGATGTGTGCATAGAATCAGTCACCGTTGTTAGTGATAGTGGAGAAGAGTTGCTCACACTGTCACTTTACCAATGATCATGTTACAGAGAATACGGGAACGACGAAAGAACAAAGGGGTTGTGGGCTCATAAAAATTTATACTTAACAAAGAAGAAGAAAAATATCATTAGTTAATTATCAACGATAGGGGAATGAATGAACCTCACAGATGAGCAGAAGCACATAACATTATTCGAATAGGGGAACTCGTGCGATTGGGGATTGTACCCGTGGTACACCGGGGGATGAGAGGGGAGAAATGCACGTGGGCGGGGAGCAACTAGACACAATTGTTGTTAGAATGACATAAATTGGGCAACTTTCAGCATAGTACAATGGTAACGAGCAATCAATCGATTTGATATGAAATATGACTTGTTAGAATTAACATTTTTTGATCTACAGAGGAAACTAAGTGAGGATGGGAACCGAGCGTTTCTGGAGAAGCTATTCGTAGTCCGATCCGTCGATTTCACGGTCGCACTCCGACGACGAACAGTCAGAAGAGGAAGACGATGACGATGTGGCAGTTGATGAATCAGAAGACGATGTAATCGATCGCGTGTCTTCGCACTCGTCCGTCTCGTTCGCTCTCCCATCCGACGACATTGTCACGCCAGCCACTGATCCTTTTTTCGTCGGATACTTGCTGGAATCGTCATTGATATCAGAGTCGCGTCTATCGTCGGTGTCACGAATTCCGGCTCTCTCAAACAAATCGAGGATCATTGGGAACATTTCTGTGTAATCACGGAGGTCGCATTCGAGAGCTGTGTCAGACTGCAAAGAAACAATTGCGTTTCAAACTGACTCTCTCCTACTTACCGTGATGTTTGTCTGGTCATTTTCATGTCCATTGGCCTCTTGCGCATCGATGTGATAGGAAAGTTGCAATGGTACTTCCTCGTCGTCAATGAGCATCTCACGGTCGGTCACAATCGTAGTAATCGGAAGAGCTGGCTTTTCGGAAACGGGCTCTGACACGTGGTCCGCTGGCTCTTCGGCAGGCTTGTCGAGGCATTCGCACGCGATTCCGTCGATTCGCATTGCTTCGCACAACGGCATTTGCGGGTGTCCAGTAAGATGGTCAATTTGAACCGTCTACAATTCAGAAACTCCAACAACAAAAATCATTTTGTACTCACTATTTCGAGTCGCTTTCGCCCTTTCGCAAATCTACACGGCTTAGTGCAGCAGAATCGAACCACGACTGTCACATTCGGTGTATGCGGGGAATTGATGACAAATGTCGACGCGTACGAAATGCGAGCTTTTCTCACTTTGGGCTCCACCTCAACGAATGGCTCCATGGCTCCTCGAAGTTTTCTCTCGTTCGCTGCCTTAAATTCATATGCCCATGAGATTTTCCATATTTTCCTTTTAAACCTTTTTCGAGTGGACCGTAGCATAAACATAATCAGTTTTTACGGTAACTCCCTTGAATGCCGCATAGCCTTCTATGAACTTTCTCAGATACTCCAGAGACACGACACAGTTCCGAAACTCGATTCGGAGAAGGGACTCGCGAGAGCAGTCTCCTCCACTCCTGAACATGTACTTGAAGAGCGCCTCAAAGTTTTCGATAGTCCATCCGTTCGTCAGATAATACATATTCGGTGGTCGGGTCTCAACTTTCTTCAAGCACTGCTTCAGAAACAGCATTTGTTGGTCTGGAAAGCATATTCAAAATCTAACTATAATCGGTGCATAGCTACCGGTAGGGTGGTTCGGTCCCGGTTTGAAGCACGCACGCTCGATACCATTCTCCTCGTCCGGCTCCCCTGTGATTTCGTTTCCGTCATAAATTACGTTCTGAAATTTACGACATTGCGATCGCCTAAGCTTCAGAATATCAACCTTCAGGTCAAAATCTATCTCTTCAGTCATTCTTCGAATCACGTTGAGATCGCCTGATGAGAGCCTGCGAAACCTCCGGCTCAGATTCTTCTTGGGCTGGTCTTCCTAAAGATGTCAAATATGAAAACGAAAGATATTTTCGTGAAACTCACGACGTGTCCAGCTGGCTCTTCCTCGTAAACAGTTGTCTCCTGGATGAGCGTAATTCCGCCGCCGTTCGGCAAAGCAACTGGTTCCACAGTGGCTTGAGCCAAAATCGTGCCGATTTGTTCGTCAGGATCCGAGAGGATTCTTTCGAACGTTAGCCGATTACAATCGCGGAGCTTCACTGGATTGGATTTCTGCAAATTTCAACATTTCTAGGCGGAAATTCAGCGAAAACGGCGAAACCTTTGAGAAAATACTCCTCCAGCGCGATCGAACTCGCGAAAACACTCCGTTCTTCTCCATTTTACCTGCAAAATAGGAAGTAGCGTATGAAGCACCAAAAGATTGTGGAAAAAGCGAGAAGTGGAGCAAAGAAGAGACACCAAAACAAAGGTTTCGCCTTTTTCGCGGGCGGATAGAAGATCACACGGGAACTTTAAAATGTGAATGCTCTTGTGATTGACTTTGAGTCAAAAAAGTTTGAATATGAATTTCGATCACTTAAAAAATATTCCACACAAAATTGACTGAAAAACACTCTAAAAATTGAAGAAAAATTAACGATTAAGATTTGAAATTGGAGCCTTCTTTCAATCTACAGTAACCCACGCTGTGCGCTTTTGCGCCGCGGTGTTTGCAGAAAGAGCACTCCCGCGAATAAAACTCCGATTTTCCATCGCGAATTTCTTGAAAAGTTCTGTTATTTTGCACAGGACAAGTTCGTCCAAGTAAACTTGAAAGAACAACGAGAAAAAGAAAATTCCAGTTCATAAAGTAACATTCTTCGAATTTCAGCTCAAATACCGGGAACGAGATGAAAAATGAATAATGTCCTGAAGCTCATCAAACCATCCCTTCCACTTAGCCCATCATCCGGCCTATTCACCGCCTCATCATCATTTCCCTCTACAATTAGACACCCGATCCCGATTACTTTTCCTTCATTGCGGTACCTGCAACCCGCCGAACAATAACAATCAAACATATTCCGCCCTCAAAATGACCTTCATTCTCTTCTCTTTTCCCTCATTCAACCAGACGCAAAAAAGAGAAGAGTGAGCGAAAAGTAGCTGCAATTGGTGGACGACTTCGTCTGTATAAATATTTTCGTCACTCCCGTCGTTTCGCCCCCAAAAGTTTTCCTCCTCTAATCACTCCGATATTCCAATATCATGACCTGTCCAAACACAAAAGCCCCCCGTCACAACACACTGTTCGCATAATATTTGCAATCAGACCCTCATTGTTTATTTGCCGTCTCCAAGTGCGCCCCCTCTCGATCCACGTGTCGTACAGTCTGAAACCGCAAACGCGCCCCTCCTCGGCCCACTCATCAAACCAGTTCCGCACTAAACACCCAACTCTCGATGTGTGTGTGGCGACAGTCGTGTAAACAACGCACGCCTACTACTACTTACCTCCTTTTCTTTTTTTGATGATGACTGTTCATTTTGTTTCCCGCGTGTTCGAGTTGCGAAATCCATTGGTCTTCGGTGTTTCTCTCTCGAGTAGATCTTCATGGTGGAACTTTTGTGGAGATTAGGTCGCATGTCGTGTCGAGATGACGATGTTGTTGAGAACAACCTGATTTCAAATTCCCGCCAAAATGGCTATCTTCACGTTTGCGTTTCTCGAGCTCCTTCCGAAAGGTATTTCTCAACTTGTTCGGAAAAAAACACTAGATTTCGAGGAACAGTAACGAAAATTCGCGTTAGAGCACATTTGCTGATTTTGTCAAGACTGCTACTTTTCGAATTTTTCCAAAAAAATTGGAGACTAACCGGAGATTCGAATTATTGATAAGACGGAGTAACGGTTCTGATTAGAGCGCATTAGCTGTAAGTTACGGTAGCTCTGAATACCCAGTGATCTCGACTTCCGAATACCGTAATACCTTGTAGATTCAGTCCTGGAATGGTTTTG
The DNA here is from genome assembly GCA_963932285.1 of Caenorhabditis macrosperma. NCBI lineage: Eukaryota > Metazoa > Nematoda > Chromadorea > Rhabditida > Rhabditidae > Caenorhabditis > Caenorhabditis macrosperma. Next base: position 6,128,402 of record OZ010620.1, read on the forward strand.
CCATGTCATTCTTCTGGTGATACTCTTTCTAAAAACCTACAGTTCCAAACGTCTCCATCAGACGTCTTCAGCTCATTTCTCACACCTCACACACATGAAAATCTCGTCGCCAAGGTCGCTTGACCTCTTCCTCTTGTTCTTCTACTTCTCGAGACACCGTTATCTTCGGGAATCTTCTCCCGAGAACACTTTTTTACGGCGTCGTCCACAAGCTTGAAATACACGCCGCCGGTCGTCTCCTGTCGCGAGACGTGTACAAATGGGAGAGGATCGAGAGAGTATCCCGACGACACGAGAGAGAATCCGATGCAATCAGTGTCTGCGTCTCCCGATTCGACGCTCATCTCTCGTTCCAACTGTTCAGAGGCCGATGGCCGATGGGCATCGAACTGATTACACACGCACTGGGCGAAACGAGAGAGAGAGAGAGGGGCGAGCGGAAGGGGCCTTCGTCTGTCTGCGTCTCCGCCTACCGTCCGCTCTCTCGTTGCCGCCTGCGCCTCGCCGAACGCGTGCTCTTTGCGCCTCCCCTCACCTCATTTCCCACCTGCCGTGATTCCTCCTCCATTTTCTGATTCTCTCGTGTTATCACTGACACTATCATCATCCAACATCTCTCTCTCTTCCGAAAGAGAGTGCGTCTAGTACTATGTGTAGTGGGGAGAGGATGACCGTTTCAAAATTCCCCCTCTTCTCTAAATTTGCATTTCATTTGAATTCGCGCCCACCTCTCCCCATCTATTTCAGTAACAATTGGAGAGAAGAGTCATTGGAGACTCTTCGGCCGGAAACCCGATACTCGCCTGCCCCTCAGTTCTTCCCCCTTCTCTCCTTCTCCTAATAATAAACAAAAACCGAACAGATCCCCCCTTCTGCTCTCCTCCTTCAAATCGTCCACTTCCCATCATCATCGTAAAGAAGTTTTCTGCTCGTTGTTCCGAGACGAGCACAATGTGCGGGGCAGTAGTTCAACCGCACTCTCCCCCCACTCTCACCTTCTTATTCCCCTCCTCCAGGAGCCCATTTGACCACATTTTTTGCCTCGCTTCAAGGCGTTTCCTTCGGATTTATATGAAATTCGGTGGCCAATGGTCTAGCTCTCGATGTTTCTCTGTTTCAAACTAACCAGAAACATGCTACTAACCGTGACTCGAAAACGTTCACGGTTGCCATTTCGCAACAATTGCTCTTTTTCTCCATCCGGAACATTCTTCTATTTGAACATACATTTCCGCCCCCACCGCCACTGTTCTCTCTTCCACCCGATTCCATTTCATTGTCCACCACTCATTTTTAATGTTTCACCTTTGATTTCTATATTGCGTCTACAGGACAAGCACAGTACTGCAGTATTCAGCCCCGGAATATGGTCTTCCGGAACGTTTTCCGATTATTTGACGTTTAGAGGGGGGATGATCGTAAGCTAGACCCCGTGGTCAGAAAATGCGCTCTACCGAAACACTAACATCCTACAAAATAGTTCAACTTCACCTTAATCCAACAAAAAACACATAAACTTGGCGAGATTGCACCTGAATTGTGCGGTGAACCGCGAGGGTCATTGGTCAAGACGGGCGGCGGATGCATACGGAAGGAGTGTCTCCCGACCAACGGGCCGTGAATATTTCGCGCCTAGTAACTGCCCTTTTAACCTCTTTTGCACTCTCGGAGAATCACTCTCGGCACGGAGAAACTAGCCGACGACTAGGGCTAATGCCATTTTGGAAAGCCAAAATTCCATTCCTTCGGAGCGAATTTGTGTTGAATTAGTGGTGGGTGTGGGGGCTCTTCCCATTGTACAACAGACAATCAATCACGAGCAACTTCTCCTTCTTCTTCTTCGGATTCCCTCTTTCGCTCAACCACTAATCACCTCATCCATCTTCATCGCTTCCGTCCGTCCGTCTGCTGCTGCCCCTCCTTCCTGCCCACTTCTTCCGAAACCACTCGAGTATTTATTGAAACACCTGCGATAGGCACCCACCACAAACATAAACGAACACTTCTCCCCTGAGAAGAAGAAGAAGAAGAACATGAGTCGAATGGTTTCAACATTGGGTTTTGGATGAAAAGGAAAGAAGCGAGAGAGAGAGAGAGAGAGAGAGAGAGAGAGAGAGAGAGAGAGAGAGAGAAGGAGGAATGGCATCTGGATGCGGTTAAGAAGTTCAAGAACTTCTTGGAAACGTTGCCCCTCTCGAATGTAAAACGATCTCCAGAGAGCTGGGCATCAAACTTCTGCCATTTACACTGTTGAGGATCACACTTGTACAGAGGCGTTTTTCGAATTTACAGTTTCACCTGTAACATTAGAAAGGTTTGAAGGTTCTTATCCGAATATTTCTTCTTTTTCTGACAATTTGTGCTTCTCCCGTCTCTTCCTACTCAACGGAACATTTTTCATAGTAGTCTATACAGAGAACCCTCTCCTGCTGTCTTTCTTCTGAAAATCTGTGAAATTTGACTGTTTCAAGTAGTGCACAAGTGTCAAAGACAAACCAAGTACTGCTTAACGTCATGATTTGTGTTTCACGTCGGTCTCCGAAAGTTCTCTCATCCGTCCTTCAACTTTTGCCAAAATCTGAAAATCTTCCCAAATAAGCAGTCAGATCGCACTTTTCAAAACATCTCTCTGTTTCACTCTGCGCATTAGTGCATCCAGGAAAACCACCATTCCAATTTCTCTGTTAATGAGATAACTTATTTTTGATACATGAAACAGGAGATTCCAAATACACAGTCACATCTAAAACTTGGAGTTAATAGTCAGATATTCATAGTTTTGAAGTTGTCTCTGTTCCATCGCTGCCCCACATTAAAACACGATTCCACGGTTTCGTGTGGTTCATTAGTGCTCCAAGAAGACCGACCTCTTCAGTAATCATGCAAAGTCCTCATGCTCCAGACCCCCCCCCCACATTCTTGCAACATTCCCATTCTAATTAGACCGTTGTTCCCCTTTTCCACTCGTTTCCTCCTAAACGAGAGCCTCCGAAATTCCAATAGTCGACCAAAAAAAAGAGTGTGACGAGAGGGAACAAATGCGAACAAAAATGCGTCGGTCGGTCCAATCAAACGTGTGAAATTGGACAAAAAATATGTTCACCTCTCCTCTTCCCTCCCCCACCCCTTTTCCCCCATCCATTTGTTCAATTTCCCTTCTCATCGCCGAATTGAACGAGAAGTCGTGTCAAGTCTTGAAGACGTGAGTTCCCGAATCGAACACCAACCGCACCCGTCTCCGATTGAATTATTCACGGCGCATTTCATAAGGGAGAGCACCAACAACTCCTCCCTCTCTCTCTCTCTCTGCCTGTCTGACATTGCAACCAAAGAATGCCTGACTCACTCCTCCCCCACACTGTGCTCGAAATGTCGTTGGAAAACAGAGTTAATGAGCAAAAACGAGGCTCAGACACCCATATAATAGTATTAGTCGAGTGTTCGGGGCGGGCGATTTCGGCGCGAGCGGCTGCGGCGGGTGGTGTCCCATGATTTCGGTGTGTTTATTTTCCATTCGTGTAGTTCTTGTACCGACGGACACAGAGGCTTTCCCCCGTGTATGTACACTTTCAACTCCTTTCCCTTCCTCATTTACCTTTTCATTCCACTCGAACCTTGCGGTTTTTTATGTTTAATCAGCGACACGTTTCGTCGCTTCTTTTAACTTTTGCTGTGTCGACCACTTGTCGCTTCTTGCTCGCCGAGCACACTGAACCACACAGTTCAACGACACATCTGTCTTGTGGGCCGCGGACCGAAGACACATTGTAAAAATGAGTCAGTTTTTACGATTCTTTTGTTTTCCAACCACATCTTCTTCTTCTTCTTGTTATTCTTTACGATTTCCAGCCTCCTGTTTCTCGAACTTCTTCTCTTCTTCTCTCATTTGTCATCTCTCTTTTTCTCCTCAATTCTCATTCTTTCAGGTAAGCCAAAATCGCGCGCAGGCGTCACATTCAAATCTCGCACGGTTAAACAAAACAATAATCGAAAACAATGGAGGAGGCAAAGAATATGGCGCTGCTCTTCTTCATGGACCACCTGATGCAGAAGAACGGCCGACGGACGATCCATGATCTGAGTTGTCAGTTCGGAGCACGCGGGTTCAGTGAGGAGATGCGGAATGCGGTGGGAACGACTCAGGAGGGACTCACCGAGTTTCTGCAGGTTAGCTAGCGGTTTTCCGGTTTCAAATGATCTACTTAGTGGGAGAGGATCTTGTTGCTTACTCCGTTCGCGATACGGCAACTTTTAGGTGTCTTTTGGAAAATCGACCACAGAATTGTGCATTTGATTTTGAACACAAACCACTAACTTCGTTCCCAAACGTTTTCAAAGGTTTCGAGAGTTTCCAAAAAACAATTAAGTTGCACATTAAATCAGATCACAGCCCACTGCTTACCAAATATTTTCGGAACCTTTTTGCTAATCTTGAAACAGAAAATTATTGTCGCCTTGGAGTGAACTGCGCTCTATCGCTGACCGCAGCAAAAAAAGAGCATGTTCTTCAACTATGCAACGTCCATTTCCAGGGCCACCCATCGCTGTTCACAGTGGACGGCGATCAAGTGATTCTGAACGGTCACAACGATCTGAATGCGAAGAACAACCCTCTTCTGCAATCGGGCATCCGCAACCGGAACTACGAGAAGGAGGCCGTCGACTTCTTCGTCACAAAACTCACCAAGTTCGGCCCCGAACTGCAGATCAAATCGCTATTGGGACACCGTTCCCAAGCGGCTCCCGAAGTCCGTCTCGTTTCGGGACGCCACCTCAAAGAGTTCTGCGAGTTTCTGCAGTCGCAGACTGAGTACTTCGTCGTCGAGGGCGACCGCGTGCGACTGAAGAACATGCCGGAACCCGATGAGAATGCGATCGAGATGGACGACGAGGGACGTCCGCTGGCGGGAGTGAAGGCGAAGCAGGCGGCCGTTGAGTACCTGAAATCAGTTCTCGAACAGAACGAGGATCAGCCGATCCCACTGGACATGTTCTATCAGAACTTTTGCCAGCGGTTCTCTCACACAATCCGACAGGACGTGGCCACCAATCCGAAGGAACTTCTGCAGTTTCTGAAGCTCAATAGAGGGCTCTTCTTCATCAGATCCAACAAAGTGTCTCTGGTGAAGAATCGGCCGAATGAGGAAGGATCGGAGAACGGATCGGACGAGGGAGAGGAGACGAACAACAACGGAATGTTCCCGTTGGATCAGACTTCCATCACCCGGATCCACTTCGTGAAGGCTCTCAAACCGGCACAGGATCTGATTGCGAAGCTGTGGATGGACATTAACAGTATGGAGAAGAAGGTGGTCGGACTCGATCTGAAGACAGTCACTGTCGGCGTCGACGGAGAGATCTTCCTGTCTCTCGGTTAGTTTCCTCATATCTCCCTTATATCAATTACGTTTCAGGAGTCATCGCAACGACGTCTCAAATCGGAATCTTCGATCTCGCCTCCAGTGACGTCATCATTCTGGAGAGTGGATTCAAGGGTATTCTGGAGAGCGAGAAGGTCGTCAAAGTGATCCACGACGCGAGACGAGTCGCCTCTCTCCTGGCCCACAAGTACGCGGTTCACATGAGAAATGTGTTCGACACTCAGGTGAGTGTTCCCATCGAAAGGCCATCCGGAAGATCGCCTTCAGGTCGCACACTCTCTGCTGCAACACGACAAGTTCGGAAAGTCTCTCCACGAAATGCGCCCGATCTCGTTCATCAACCTTCAACGTGTCTACTACCCACAGTCCATTATGCTCAGCGATGTGACCCCCCGCAAGATGAGTCAGTCTCCGAAGTGAGTGCACTTTTCCTGTTCCGTTATGATGGCGATTCGAATGAAAATCTGACTGTTTTTCTCACTTGCGGGCCCCACCTAGAAGAGCTCTGCCGGAGAATCATTATCATTATATCGAGATTGATAAGAGATATCAAAAAGTTGTCAACAGCAAACTTGTAGTTCTAGTTATGATCTAAAAGTTTGCTGTAGATAACTTTTTGATATCGCTTATCAATCTCGAGATATAATGATTATCCGGCAAAGCTATCCTAGGTTGGGCCATTTCGATGGCATCCTATAGTAAAAGACGAAACAGCGACAAGATTTCCGATAAAAGTCCCGTTTTTTGTCATTTTTCTGCCCAGAATTACCCGATTCTTGGAGTTTCTTTTCGTTTCATGACTTGGTTCTTATCTTCTTCTAATCATATTTACTTGCTCTCTTTCAGCTGGGGCGTCCGTCCGATCACCGAAGAGTTCCAGATGACGATCGTCGAAGAGGCGCACTGCCTTCTCTCGGCCCTCTACCAGGCGCTCTCCAATCTGATTCCGGTGCATTTACGAGGTCTTTTCGAAGACAAATGCATCGAGGTAAACCATCCAGAGGTTCGGTTTTGTTCTTTTCGTTCCACGCACCTTCTCTTTCTGTTTCAACAACAAGCACTCTTCTTGTTTCATCAGCCATTAGGTTGGTGCATAAGTTTCGATCTTTTGTAGATGAAATTTCATGTCAATTTCTTGAAAAATAGTGACGCTTCACAAATTGAAATTCTTGCTTATATGTATCACTAGTCCCCTGCCAACACGCAGGCAGTTGCCTAATTCCTGTATCTCTGAAGAACGGCGGCCCCTAATCGAAAATTGACATCAATGCTGTTTTGCTATCATATTTTGCGTCGAACTTTTCTCCGTTAAGACGTCGTTGAAGAAGACTAGCGAAGTGGTATTTTAATGAGGGAAGGTCTGATAAGTACTGTGCGCGCAAGAGTAAGATCCAGTCAAATTTAGCCCCTTTGGTATTTGTTGGTTTTGTCACGTGAGTTGGCATACTACCACGCCGGTTATGAATTCGGGGTTTTTCTCGACGACTAGGTTGGACGGCATCCTTCAGTTTTTGCAGTTAGGTAGTACATGCACCCCCATTTACTGTTTCGCAGCCAGCAAGCAGCTTCGATTATTCAGTTTTCAGCGCGGACCACCAAATGCCGAATATCACCTGTCTCGCATAAAGTTCATATTTTGGGCTTTTGAACATTACCAATCCACTATTTCTCTGGCGCATAGTTAGAACAGTAGACCCACTACTTATCGCCCGTAATCATATCATTCAGTTAAGCATGAGTCTTGTCAGAAATTAGAAGCGCCGAACCTGTACCCACTAATCAATTACTGGCAATGTCATCAAAAGCGTTCAGCAACTATCGCCCTAATTTTCAAACTTTTCCAATAGATGTAAGTTCATGTCTGATAGTGGGTTGGTTAACCTCGAGAGTGGTCACCATCACACCCTTAGTCTTGAATGGATCTAACTCCACCAACGTCCAGAAAATGTCGAGATGAAAATAGTACTGCTGACATGGAGGCTGCTTATCTTTGAGGCTGCATCCCTCGGGCTCGAATAGTTTCACCCAGAACATTACGGTGCTGTTTGAGGGACTATATCCGTGATACGAATTCATCATTTTCTTGTTAATGTCAGTAACTACAAAGTCAGAAATAGTCTAAAATAAAAGTATGATCCGAACGCAAAGTTTGTTAGGTGAAAAGACAGGAATAATTCTCGACCACTGTGGACGCTGGCAATGAAAGAAAAAGTGGTCTAGCAGTACTAAATATGATGTGTTACTTGCCAAGATAACAGCCTTGGAAAACAATCCTGCGGCCAGAAAAAAACTGCCAAAGATGAGACTCCAGAAGTGATCGAAACTTATGCACCAACCTAATACATCCCTCAGTTCCACCTTCCCCTCCATTCCACGTCTTCATCTGATTCTTCCAGGTGCTCCTCGCCTCCCCGAACCGTCCACCACCGCAACCGTTCCTCTCCTCCCCCTACCGTGCCTCCACTCGCCGCGGAGTCGATCCGCGAAACGGCGGAGCCATAATGCAGTCGTTCGCGCCGGCGCCCTACGCAGCTGCTCCCCGACCGCAAATGTCGGACGCGTGTACCCAAACGTTCTCGACGGGCGACATCGAAGTGCTCAACGTGTTCTACGAGTAATCACCCCCACAGATAATCACTCTTCTCTGAAATGCCTTAACACTAACACCAAACATCATCATCATCCATCACCAGTCTCTGTTCGGTAGGCTCTCCCGCAACAACTTCTCCAATTTCAGCTTTCAGTTCTTCTATCGGTGTATCAGTTATTATTATTATATTTGTTATTTTTCATTGGGTTCTCAATATTTCGTTACTTCAATGAAGAATTTGTTTAGAAAATGAAAAGTTCTCCTCGAGATTTGGTAAAATACAGTTTTCAGTTCGGTCTCAAGTACTAACTTTCTGCTGTTTACACTCATTTTGATCATTGTTTCGAGATGTTTAAAGGGATACCTCCGATCCGTATTTCGAGTTCCAGGAGCTGCAGATCTCGGATTTCAGGTTCCGAAGACACCTATGATATAAGGCATCCGGCGGTCCGAACGTTTTTGCGGGAAACAAGTTCATCCCGTTTGTTTTTCCCAGAATGCACCCAAAAACGATCACTGGGATGTTTCCTGAGCACATTTTGTTTCGATGACACTTTAATTTTCAGTTTTCAAAGAAACCATGCCCTGGAAGTTTTCCAGTGTTTCCCTCCAAACCGTCTGGAAGTCCCTGAAACCACATAACTTCTGGGAACCTTGTTCAAAGTGGCTCACACTTCTCCTGACTCCATACTTCTCATTCGAGTTTCAATAGGCAACACAGAACGCGAGAAATGAATACCTTCATTTCTGAGAAGCTCGGGCCGCTTCCAAACAAGTATCGTGAATCACTCCGTCGACTGTTCGAAGTTCTTCAAATGACACCAGATCGAGATTGAGCAAGGAGTTGCGGTGAGTTCGAGAAACCGGGGCTGTGGGGCCTGAAGTCGACCGAAGATCCTGTGCGAGTAGTTCTTCTTTCGTGTCAAACTTGTAGTACTTGAACATTTCGGGAGGCACCAAATCCTTCGTCGTTCGACCGTCTGGCAAGGTATCGATTCCATGCTAACTTTCCAAATTCCGAACTTGAAACCTTCTACATTGTTCAGCCCTTCTCCAGTGGTTCCTGAATCCGATACCTCCAGTTCCAACTCCTAAACTCCTTCAATGAGTCATTTTCAATCCCCAATTCTTCCCAGCGTTCTTCTCCCTTTCACTTCCGTTCTCTTTGTTTTCATCATTTGAAAACACGCAATCTCCTCGTCACTTTGGAATCTTCGGAACAAAAAAAGAAGAAAACACACACTCTCTCTCCCTCTCTCCTTTTCAATTCATTTGAGAGCAAGTGCACAATAGAATGACAGAAAAAACGAAGAGAAACGAACAAAAAAGAAGCGAAAAGGAACGAAAGAAGGAGTGTCGAACAAAACGTAAAAGGCGCGAACCCTTGAGCCATTCAAGGAGTAGCCGTCGCGCGGAGGAGCACAAAAAAGAGTTGTCAAACCTCTTCAAAATTCAAATTTGCGACGGCGCCGCCCGTTTTTCACATCGTCGCACATCCATTTCTTCTTCTTCTCTTCGCCCCCCGAAAGTTGTGCCTCTTCCTCTCTTTCCTTACCTATTGACACGCGAAAGAGTACTCTGAAAGGAGTGTCCGACTGCTCAACAACTCCATCTCCATCCATCATCCGCATCCCTCTTTCAGCTCTTTTCTTCTGCCGTTTCACATCCGTTTCATCTTCTCATCGACTTTTCATTCGGAGAGAGAGAAGGAAACCTACACTTTGCGAGTTGTTGGAGTCGTTTTTAAGAGCACCACCCGACGAGTTCGAAGATTTTTGTGAAAAAAGTGGTCTACTAAGTCAGCTGTTCCTAGGAAACTCTACAAGTTCTGCCTGAAACTGCAATTATCCTCATTCGAAATGAACCTGCGTGGAATCTGATGGCAGGTGAACATTTTTACTCTTCGAGGCATTTCCATCTATGAGCTTTCGACCATCGCATTGCCTCAAAATGTTCCGTTTCAACGAGTCCTCATGTTTCCACGTATCTTGGAGAATGTTCAGTGGGAACCACCCTAGCTATTGGTTGATTGTTTCACAGTAGAACAACAGCTCATTTCCACTTTTCATTCACTGATTACAGAGATTGTAGATCGAAACAACTGTAACCTGAGCAGTTCCTTTCTCTTTTTTTTGAATGGTTCCTGAACCCGAGTTCAGGTGAACAAATCATAAGGCGTCCCGTTTTTGAAACGTCGCGAGTTCCACGCCGATCCGTTCACTGTGTATGTTAAACCTTGAGTTCTCATCAAACTCTTCAAACTCTCCTTCCGATAATAGAAGTGCCAACCAGTCCATTTAAACATTCACCGAATTGACTGATAAAGTTGTGGACCTTGTTTTTATTCTGAAGACGTGGTGTCTCCTAGACCATAAGGTGTAGGCTATGAAAGTAAGAGTTCTTCGTTGTCAGTGCTTCCGAAGGCTTTGAAGACGTCAAATCTTCAAAATCACCTTGACTTCGTTCTTTTGAGCATAACCGAAGGCGATCATTAAAATTGCTAGAATCATTTTTAAAAAATTAGCAGCTGAAACTGTTGTTTTTTTTCAGTGTGCCGTGAGATGAGAGGATCTTCTTTGCAGAAGAACTCCAACTCTTCTTCTCCTGTCAATTCCACACATTCCTCTCTCCTCTCTCTTCTCCCGAACACCTCCTCTTCTCAGTTTCCAAAGTACAAGTGCAAAGTCAGAAGACGTCGCTTCTCTTCCCCTCCAACCCCCCTCCCGGCTGCCCTTCTTTCAGTTCTCGTGCTCCTCCTCCCATTCATGTTCATTCAACTGCCGCAAATGGGATTGACGGGGCACGGATTGTTCCCTTCTATTCCCGTCATGAAGGTGTCATGAGACTCTCTCTTTTAGTACTTGAGTCCTCCCAACTCTGCAGCAACAAGTCAGCTGTTTTGGGCTCATTCCGAATGTGTGAATGTAGTTCAACTCGTTCCCTAATAATCCTCCTCCCCAACTCCTCCTCCTCCTCTCCCCACTTCTCCTCATCTCTGCTCTCCCCCCTTCACACTCGCAACATTTCACCCCCAAAATGTCTCCAAAAAACCGCCGAAAAGCATTCTCGATTGTTCTCGGCGCCTCGTCTCCTCCTCTCCGAAATCCTCTGTCGGGTGAAATTGAGCGTACTTGGCCCCCGAGTCTAGTTCACCCCCCGACCATTTGCATGTTTTCAGTTGTTTTCCCCAATCTTTTCCTTTTGTCTATCGGAGTATTATGATGAGTAGCTGAAGAGTGTTTTGTCGAAATTAGGGAAACACCCTTCCAAGTGGCCATTGAATCCGAACATATGTCTGTGTAGGTCCAACTTTGCCTAATCTTCATTGCCCTTTTCTATTAGAGTGTCAAAGAATAAAAATATTAAATAGGTTCCTGAAACTGGAAAGTTCTAGCCATTCCCAGTTGCCATGGATAATTTAGTTCACTGAACGTTTTGAGTTCAACTTCCCTAATCCGATTACCCACAGATTCTCATTTCCTCTTGTAACTTCTGGAAATCATTGTTTCATGAAAAAAACACATTATAGAAGGCATAGAAGACACATACTACATACTATTTCCATTTTTTTTCATTCCCCTAACTACCAGGTTTTCCTTATTATGCAATTATGTTTTTTATCCGAGAAAGTTTGGTCATCTTGCGGTGCCAAGAGCCAAGAGCTGAGTTATGCTTTCTGTGAGTATCCCATAAACGTTCACGTCATACCAGTAAGACTTATCAAATGTGAACTGAATTCAACGCTCTTGATTACAATATAAAACTGTGAATCTTTTTTTGTTTCTGAACCACTTTCCACTTATTTGTCGAAGAACTGCCACAAGAGATACTCCGAGGGTTAAAGTTCTTCACATTCTCCTCCTAACTGCTCTTCTTATCTTAAGAATGATCCATTTCCCTATGATTTCCATGTTGAAATATTTGCGAAAATGAACAATTAACTGTCTGTTCTAAGAATAACACAACCATTTCTCCATTCGAGCACCAAAAAAGGAGAACCTAGTCTGGAATTCGGTTCGTTCCCCCCCACTTATTCCAGTTTCTCTCGATTTCCCGTCAATTACGGTTTCATAAGATTCCCAGTAGTACAAACAGTTTTATGTACCGCTCGAAAAGATATTGTATCAAGGACACAAAAGTAGTGCAACTACTAGATGCCAATGTGAAACTGTAAATCTTTCACAAAGTACTGAAAGTTTCCGAAGACATTTCCTCACTGGAACCAAGAGCACTTCCCCCTGCCCTTCTCGCGCCCTTCTCCCGCCCTTCTTCGGCTTTCTTTCTCTCACAAATCGTCGCTAAACAATTCGTGTTTTCCGTGGCCCCTCTCTCTCTCTCGCGTTCCCGTGTCCCAGTGGGAATCGTTTTCCACGCGGATTCACATGATTGATGCGATAAATGTGGTGCGATTTGACGTGGATTCGAGCAGACTGCTGTTGCCTTGTCAAGAGATGCCATCCGCGAATAGTCATCATGATGATGATGATGAGTGTCGGGAGAAGGAGACATCATCATATCTGTTTTCCGATGTTTCGCTCTTTCGGACTTTTCTCGCCAGGCGGTCTCTGACCACAATCACTTCATCATCTTCTTTTCGAAAAAGCGAACGATGAGCAAATTGGCCGGCGGGCGGGTGGAAATTGGATGAAGAGGAGGGGGGCTAGTCGTCGAACAAACTTGATTCCTTACTCGTTCTTCACTACACACACCCTCTCCCCCGGCCATTCTACTCTACTCCTCGCACTCACTTTTTTCGCTCTTTTCATATGAAATTGGGGACGTCGTTAGAAGTTTTGCAAAGAACTCATTGGTTTCTCAACTGTTTTTGTGTTCTGAATAAAATATCCCTCGTCAGAAAAGGAGATAAGGTTGCAATGAAACGGTAGATCGAACTTCGGATGTTTCTGAATAACTCTTTCGTTTCCATAGGGGAAGACGTTTTTGAAGTCGATTCCGAGTCATGACTCTCACGGCTATACTTACTTAGCAGACATTCTGAATAGACTGTTAGGACTCTCACGAGTAAACACCGTTTCAACGTTTTTTCTTACTTGTCAACATTTAGTTCTGATGATTTCTGCCTCTTATTTTTTCCGTATTTTGGAGACATCTACAAGAAATTTGAGAATGATGAACGGCAAATGAATGATATGATACGCCTTGAAGACGTCATATCCTCCAGAATTAGGAACGTAGTCAAGTATGGCTTGAATCTTCTGAATATTCCATTGCCGAAGAAGGAGAACAGTTGAAACGGAAACTTTCCTTGCCTGCGATGAGAGTGTTTTGTTGTGAGCAAAAAAAGAAAAGAAAGAAAGAAACATTTGAGCAGTATCATGGAAGAAGTTTCTTATTTCCGTTTGTCTCTACCGTCCAAACAGTTGTTTTCGAATTGTTTTTATTTGCCTCAATAGTGGATCGTTCGTAGTTCTTCAATGAGTAAATAAGTGTTATTTATGAAACCGAAAAACATTCTAGAAAACAAAGTTAATGCATTTGGATAGACTGTTACGAAGGCCTGTTCGCACCGGCTAGAGTCGGCATTCCAACGTGCGGACGGACGGAATGAACGAATGAAACTCCTCAAGGAGAATATTTACATAAGGAAGATAACTTTCAGACATTCATTGTCCCACCGAGTACGGAACCATAACTTATGGTCCATAAGACTTATTTTCCTCATCCCAACTATCATCTTGTTCTCCATCCCAATTCCTTTGCTATCATCGAACATCCCGGGGGCTTGCTTGTCTGCTAGTCAGCCCGCGGTTCCTTTCTCAGTTCAAACCACTTTGCCCGTTTTCAAGAGAAAAGTGGTTCATGCAATGGAATTCAGACGCCATTGACGATGATTTTCTTCAGAAGTTCACGTTTCTTGCGAGATGCCAAAAACCCGTGGCTTCTTATTGATAGTTCGTATTCAAAGTGGCCCCTGAACTCCGTCCCCTGTTCCTTGCAAACTATCAAAAGTACACGCCTTTCCCCCGTGTTCCGCTCTCCCAGATTCCCACCAAATGACAACTAAAGATGACTCTCTCAGTAATCTTCCGAACGAAAAACAACCTCCTCCTCTCCCAACAAAAAAAAAGAGTCGCCCATTTCCCAGTGGTGCCATTCGGAAATGTTGCGATCCCCTCCCGCTCCAGACGACGACGACTTCATCATAACCCATAACCCGTGTCCCCGGGAACTAACCGAGTTATCCGTCTTCTTCTTCTTCTTCTTCTCACAAGAAAACAAGAAGGACCTTCTTCTTCTCGTGTTTTGTTGTGTTCATTGCGTTCGACCTGCCCATCGGTGCCTCTCTTCGGATCGCGCGCCGCCCGTATTTCCGTATTTCCCCTCGAGACCCATCCATCCATTTTTGTTTCTCTCACCCACTCCCCCCGCTCTCCCGCCAACAAAAGTGTCGCCATTCCCCCGGCAGACTCTCGCTCTCTTTTACTACTTTCGATCCAGTCACCTTTGCCATTTGTCATCCGTCCCGTCCATCTCAAAAACTACGAATGCGTGTTCTCTTCTTCTTCCATTTTTGACGTCTTCTCCCAATGACACTAATCCTTCTTCTTCTTCTTCCTCCGCCGCCGCGTGCTCTGTCATCCATCTCTTTCTCTATTTTGAATTGCCTCGTGACCTCTTCGTTCATTTCAGAGAGCTCCACTTTGAATAATGATCCGAAGCATTCCTCCTTTTCCTCCAATTTCCGTTCTCAATCTTTCAAAAAGGCACTACAGTAGGCTCGGGGCAGTCTCCTCCCACTCTTTCCATTCTCCTTCTTCTTCTGCTCTTCGAGAGACTTTCCGAACTATTGTTTTTGGCCCAATGCTCTCGAACTCAAATGTTCCATGAAACAGTGGTTTTCTGTTAAAGCTAAATACACAAAGTTATCTTCGCGATGTCAATCGTTATCATCGTTTAATGACTCTTTTGGAATACTGAGCTCTCAAGATCTCGGTGATTCAGTCAAGGCCCTTCAGAATCAATCTGAATCAGTGCTTGTTAGCTCCTTCTGCACTGCAAATAGGTATTCACATCTATTATCATCGATATCTCCTATCAACAGTAGCCAATCGATTCGTAAAGAAGGGCAGAGACAGGTAGAGAACCATTCCGAACTTGGCCAACTTGTGAACAAGTACCCTCGATTACCGTTTCACGCTAAAGTTCCTATGGTCCTTGGACTTGCCTTTTTCGTTGTCCGAATAGAATCCAGAAATACCTCGCCACTTCATAAACCTTACAGTAATCCTCCTTCTCGCACAAAACGTCACTTCCAGCCGCCCTCAAAAAAGGCCCATAAATTGTGGTCGGTGTCACATTCCTCCCCCTGAACTTTTCCTCCCATAATCCCCCCCCCCCTTCGGTTGCCCAAACCCCTCCTCCGGAAACTTTTGTTTTGTTGTTGAAAGATGATTGAAACGCACGGATTAGCCTCCTCCTCCTCTTTCCGTTTCTTTCCCCTCTTCTCTCAACTCGTTTCCCTTTTCCAGAACTCTCAATGAATGAGGAGATCCTGAATCCACCGTAAACCATGTGGTATCTCTTTTCCGCCGTCTTTCTCGTTTTCTCACGAGTAGCCGAAGCCAGTGGAAACTGCGAAGCGACCAACTATCGCAGTGTCGAGAACGCTCCCGACGATGTCCTCATCTATGGAATCACTCAGGTAGATCAAAACAAAGTGACATGTCGAATGTGCCGTTCAGGACTGTCAAATGTTCTTCATCCGTCCCTCGCAGCTCTACCTCCTCTCCTCTATTCGTGTCGATCGGCGACATTCGTTCTGCTACGCCAATTTGGTCCAGTTACACGTGAAGGTCGGTTCTTCGGAGTTCTAGATACTGTTTTGATAGCAAGAAATCGCAATTTCGCTGTAGTTCGATAGAGCGCACTTTCATTATAATGATTTGAATCTGTGAGATTCGAATATTCCGAATTGTCGCATCGTCTATTGGTTTGTTCGCAAAACTCAACTGTCACCTGAAACAGGGATATTCTTCGTTCGCGAAAAGGAAGCTCCACGAGAACCATACACAGTGTTATCTCAATCTTCTTATCATCAATATGACTATTGAGAAAAAGGCGCATCGCTGTTTCATCAGGTCCTTTGATCCTTTTCCAAACTGAAACCTGCAGTTCCCATCTTTCCAATTACCCCCTCTCCCACTCTTCTCGCTATCATCAAATGATCAACGGACTCGTTTCCATCGTGCAGGGATGGCCGAGCGGTCTAAGACTCAAGCGACGGCTTGCCTCGAGTTCGAGGTCTTCTGGGTGTTCTGGTACTCGTATGGGTGCGTGGGTTCGAATCCCACTTCCTGCAGATATCCTTTTGCCTATCCTCGATTTGCGAAGTCGACTGGCGTTTGAAAATGAAGAATTTATCTTGTGGACACTTTGAAACAGAAAAAGGTTCCATCTGAACGTTTCAGTCGCACGACACCCTTCTGCTGACATTCAAGCAAGCGAGCAATCGGATATGCACTCTGGAAGTGCACATTCCGTCGATGAGCATGCTCTTCGGAGACCACTTGTTCAGGTAGATCACTTATCCCCTCTCTTTCCATTACTCATTCAGGTACTCCCTCTTGAACTCCCTTCCCTACGCCTCGTGCTCTCACTCCAATGATCAATCATTCCAACTCGAACCGGATCTTTCGTTCATGGATCCTGTCTACAATGACGTCATCTACTTCGTGGATGCTCTCTCCACCGGCTCCAAGTGGAAAGTGATACAGTTCCTGATAAAGGACACCGGAAACATGAACATGATGAACAATTTGACAGTTTCTCTCCAGAATCGTTAGTCCAATCGGCTCTTTTTGATCTACCAATCGGACTGTTCCAGGGGATGCATCAGCCAACGAATTCGTCATTTCTCTCGACAATCAGAGGGACAAACTGTACCGGAGGAATCGATTCGACAGCCTCATTTATCAGCAGTGTGCCTTCGAAATGATGTTCCGGTAGGGTGAAATGAGCCGTTTTCAGAAGAGAAGAAACCGATTTTCAGGCCGAAAGAGTCCGAAGTGAACTCGTTCGAAACGCCGTCTCGTGGCTACGGAGCCATTCTGAATGGACAGTCCGTCGATGGAAATTTGATGGTTTACGTGGAAACTGATCGAACGGTAATAATCAGAAAGAGATAACTCTGATAAGAGAACTTCTCCAGACGGATCCGCCGTTGACTCGACTCAACATGCTCTCCACTGAGCATCCGGAGCACGTAGCGTGTCTTTCGGCCACTTCGTTCAGTTTCGACGTCGGAATAATCAGAGAGTCGACGGTTCGGAAGCTGAAGAACGATCCGAGGCCGCCGTTCGGTAAGTGACATCTTCTGAATTCCCCCGGTGGATTCGGATTGATTCAGGAACCATTGTGTCACCGAAGACGTCGTGGAGTCCAAAGAGTCCAACAACAGCACCATCTGCCCAACGGAAGACCTCCTCGACCACTTCGACTCCTCCCACATTCCCCTCCCCCGTGACGTCATCATCGACGTCTTCTAAACCGAAAGGCGCCTACTCGCCTTCGAAATCGTTCTTCAGCTACGAGACAGGCGCCTACGGAACGACGACTTCCCCGACTGAAGTGGTCATTTCGAACGAAATTCCCGTGGAGCAGATTGAAAAAGAGCAGGAGGAGGAGGAGGAGCACGAGCTGAACGAGATCATCAAAGAGTTGAAATCGGACGAAGACGAAGAGGAGAGGGACCGGTTGAAGGGGGTCGGAGAGCTGCGGACGAGGATCCGCGAGGTCAACATGACCGCCGATGACGTCACGGATCAGTCGAACGGAACGACGTCTTCGGATCCAGAAGCCGTCAAGTCGAGTCGTCGTCTCGCGGCACTTTCGATTGTGTTCTTCACTGCCATTCACTTCTATTTCACTTAGACTCTCTCTCTCTCCCCACCTGGTGCTTTCTGTCGATATCGAGG
Source organism: Caenorhabditis macrosperma (assembly GCA_963932285.1). Classification (NCBI taxonomy): domain Eukaryota; kingdom Metazoa; phylum Nematoda; class Chromadorea; order Rhabditida; family Rhabditidae; genus Caenorhabditis; species Caenorhabditis macrosperma. Next base: position 6,146,308 of record OZ010620.1, read on the forward strand.
AACAATTTATTGGATTTCGGATTATAAATTTATTAAAATAGAAGATCCGCAAAAAATAGAAGATAAAATTGAAGATTCTGAGATTTCTTTGGATCAGAGGGTGTGAAGGGAAGGGTTTCGGGTTGGAGAGTCGAGTGTCCATCGGAGGAGTTACTATTATCCGTCCTGCAAAAGTTGGAACTCTTGCGCCGACCGCGACGCAGCCGCGTTGCGGCTTTTCTACCGTACTTTTCGTCGAAAAAGCCGTTTTCGTGGCGAGACAACGCATTTTCGGCCGCAACGCGGCTGCGTCGCGGTCGGCGCAAAAGTTCCAACTTTTGCAGGACGGATAATATCGGATGCATCAGGAAGGAAGATTTTGATGAGATTTCGCGAGAAAGAGTTTTCTAGGCCACCGACAGTTTTGCGCCGGTGCGAATTACCGTAGAAAAGTTTTGAAAATACAAATAGTCAGGAAAATTCAATTTCAGCCGTTTTTCGGGTGTTTTTCGTGTCAACACATTCTCTTTTCATGCTCAATTCGTTTTATCGAGAAATCCGAATGAAAACCGACCGAATACCGTCTTTTCAGACCATGGGTTACGGTAACACACGTTGAGCTGTGTCTCGTTCGTTGCGAGAGCCGCCGGCGGTCGCCAAAGCTTTTTCCTCGTCAAAATCTTCATTTCGGATGCATCCGATAGTACTGGTTTGGCATTTCAGAACGCCTGGAAGCAGTTATCATGATTCCGGGAAATCGATGAATATACCCATTCCCTAGAGATAATTTTCACGAATCACTTCGAAAGGGTGATTTTAGATTAAATGACCTGTGTGAAACAGCAATCATTGATCAGAAGACTCAGCTAAAAATCGGCTTTCAAAAGGCATGCATGACGGCCCCCCACACAGGAATGCCTCTTTCAAGAGGCATTCCTGTCTCGGGGGCAGCATGCAAGGCGAGCGGCTGCCTCGGAGCCCAGGCATGCAAGCGAGTTGAATGCCGAAAATCTCAGTTCGCCGCTTTAATACTCGAAAACTGTTCATTGAAGATATAAGTATACTGTTTCTGGCTAGCAAAAACAATTCCAAAAATGGGCACCTGTGCGGCACACTCTATCTCTGCGAGCAGGAGTTCCAAAGAAGTTATTTCATCTTGATATTAGTTCGCCAACTCTGCTGGCTTCTCCCACCCCTCTCAACACCGCAGCCGACACCTCGCGGGTTCCGCGTCTCGCCGTACTTTACGTGTGGAGGGCGGAGTCCGAAGGACTGCCGATTGAATGCCGATATTCTCACTTCCCCCAAAAGTGAGAATTTCGGCATTCAGTTGGCAGGATAGCCGATTTCTGGGCGTCATGCATGCTATTTGAATGCTGACAGCGTGCATGCATGCCGTCAGGCAGATTTTACTCGACTTGTATGCCAATTGCCTGCCGATCGTCGCCATGCATGCCTTTTGAAAGCCGATTTTTAGCTGAGGAGGGTCCGATCTTGTTGGTACGTTCCGACACCCATTCAATGTTTCGTGTATTCTTGACTGTTTTTCCTTGTTTCCGGCTTTTTTTCTATTCACTGCTCTTTCGATCTACCTTGAAGAATCTTGAGAAATCTCCTTCCCGTACTCTTCCGAACTATTCGGCGACATCAAAAGCATTCTTCCCTCATTGCTCCACACGTATTATCAACATTTTCGATTCGGATCGTCATGGGGATTCGAAAACGAAAAGAGGAGAAATATTTGCAAAATGCAATTTGTTTGCATTGCCACCGCATGATGAAACAACAGTTTCATTTCGAGAGAGAAAAAGTCATTTTGCAGAACGAATGGTTATTTGATCTGTGAGCTACAAGGGTTCATGGAGGCACAGAAAACAACACGAGAACCGTCACCCTATTTACTCTTCTTTTCGAAAGATTTACCGTCTGAGAGAAGAAAAAATGATGAAAAACCAACAAAAATCTGGTTTCAAGTACAAGATCCGACGAAAAGAAAAGGACGGTTGGCTTATAAAAAGTAAACGATGTGGGTCAGAGAGCAGAAAAAGAAGTCAGTTCAACAGTTGAACTGTGATATCCCCCGACTTTAGCCGCTCAGCTCTTTTTTTGAAGTTTGTAGTCGAAAATAAACGGTGCTCTAGTCAGTTTCGGAAAGTTTTATAAACATGACAAACACGGGAAATGATGACAAGATCAGTGTCATTGTCCTAATGTCAGTGATCTTCGCACTATTTTAACCACGATTTTCACAGACAGAGACACTATTTTATTTTTTTTTCTGTGGTCTCATGTTAAAAAACGCTTTCGTGTGCTGTTCTACTGACCTGACCATTTAATCGATGAACTTTGTCCTATTTTCGTCGTGAGGGTTTTTTTTTGTTCAAAATCAACTGTTATCAGCTGAAAACGGTTTGTTTTTTTCGTCACGTTTACCACGTCACTCTTTTCATTTTTGTTTCGAAAATGTTCATTGTTCCATGTGGAATTCTCCCGAAAAGATGGATGAATTTAGATTGGAATCTTCTAAAGAGGCCTAGAATTCTTTGGACGGTCATCGCGCTAATTTTCCAGAAATCTGTTCTTTTTCGTTCTAATTTGAACGGGGATCCAGTTTTTTCTAATGGCTGACCGTAGCAGGAAGCGGATTTTTCGCTATCCTTTGTTTTCTACATCATTGAATACCTGATTTGGAAGACGATAATTTTAATTTTTGATCCGAAACGAGATATCTTTGTTTCGAAATTCCATGGACACTTGGTACTTTGGCTGTTTTTTGTGAGAAACTTCTTGAATTTCGAAAGTATTTTCTATTGAGACACTGTTTTCCAAAAGGAGATGTAGGCAATTAATTTTGAAAATATTTGTAAATGTCTAAAACATTAGTTGTCGTAGGCTTAAATGCATTGTACGTAGTTTTGCCAGTGCGGTGTTTGCACACTCTACGAATAATTCGAAACTATTTTTTTTGGGCCCACTTCTTTTTTTTTCGTTTTTTTCCCCAACATTTTCTTAGTTCTCGAGTTTTTATTTGAAAATGAATTGTTAAAAATATTTTTTTAGCATTTTTAGAAAAATACTCCATAAATTCGTCAAAAATCTCGAGGCCAGCTGCTATTTTTCGCGTTGCCTGGCGATGTGACGGCGCATGAGTCTTTTTCGCTGTGTAGCGTTGCACTCAACTAGTTGTGTTGTTGCTATTTCTCCTACTAGGATAACGTATAGTTGTCATGTTTGATTTTTTGCTCTATAACAGCTCTGACTACGTGCAGAACTATGATATTCTCACGGTTTCGCATAAACGCAATCAGATTGTTTTTTTTTGAATTTCAATAGCGCCACATCCTCACAGAGACAGCTATATATGTTCTCTGGTCGAGGTACTACGGACAAAGCAGAGATGCAGAGTCTATTCCATCGGTCGCGTGGCACCCCGCCCCTTCCGCTCCTCCCCCTGTCTCTCACTCGGAGGTCTTTTCATTCGAGCCAACTTTGCGTTTGCAGACGGACGACTTCGCTCTTCTCTCCGCTAGCAAATCTACAATGACGCACAGCTTCCTCTTCACCTCCGAATCGGTCTCAGAAGGCCATCCTGACAAGATGTGCGATCAAGTGAGTTTGAACAGTTATATCATTGGCGCTACTCGTCAACAATAGTATCTCGTCGCGGCAGTGTAACGAGATGAGAATGCGACCGAGTCTGTTCCAACAGCTGTCGGTTACTGAGCACACGCGTTTTTTTTTTTCAGATTTCTGATGCTGTTCTCGACGCCCACCTGGCTCAGGACCCACATGCTAAGGTCGCCTGTGGTAAGTAGTTCAGCAATAATCTCTCCGCGAGAACTTCGACAAGCGATCCACGAAGAGAAGATGCGATCAACAGATGACCCCAGCACTCACTCACAATAACCAGAGATTCGGTGGCACGGCGAACAGCAGCTTGATGCGCGACACACATTGAAAAACCATTTGTAACGGCGTAGATATTTCGCTTGATATCATCTGCCAGGAAGTTACTACGAAAGTGGATATTGTGTCGTGAAACTTTATTGTTTGCGAGAGGAGCCGGTCATTGATTCGGAAACGAAGCACGACCGGCACCCCTCGTCATTTCGCCTAACCATGTCTCTGTTGCAGGCCGTCTCGGGTGTTGGATGGTGTGAGGGGCTGACTTATCGCACATATATGTTTCTAGTCCTGTTTAACGGTTGCTTTGATTACAGAAACGGTAACTAAAACGGGTATGATCATGTTGTGCGGTGAGATCACCTCAAAAGCCGTCGTGGACTACCAGGTTCTCGTCCGCAACGTAATTAAGAAGATTGGATACGATGATTCCTCAAAAGGTGAGAGGGGCCGTCACTAGGCGATGAACTTTGTTGGCAGATTATCTTGTTAGCACAAGGCAACGACATTAGCCAGAGGGCTGCCCAGTCAGAAGCATCACAGCGAGGATGATCCATTTGTGATTCCTTACTCTCGTTTTTTTGAAACGGACGATATTCGACTTTTTGTAGGTTTTGACTACAAGACGTGCAACGTTCTTGTTGCTCTCGAGCAGCAATCTCCTGAAATCGCCGCCGGTGTCCATGTCGACAAGAATAGTGACGACGTTGGAGCTGGAGATCAGGGAATCATGTTCGGATACGCTACTGACGAAACCGAGGAGGCTATGCCTTTGACCCTTCTTCTCTCCCACAAGTTGAACCACAAGCTCCATGAGCTTCGCCGGTCGGGAGAACTCGCCTGGGTTCGTCCAGATTCTAAGTCGCAGGTCACCATCGAGTACAACGCCGACGGAGGAGCTTGCATTCCAGTGCGAGTTCACACTGTCGTCATTTCGACGCAACACTCTCCGGACATTAGCCTCGACGACTTGAGAAAAGAGCTAATTGAGAAGGTAATATAATCATATGTTCTCGGTGATCAACTTTTGTTACTACAGGTCATCAAGGCTGTTATTCCATCCACTCTCCTTGACGACAAGACTGTCTATCATCTTAACCCATGCGGTTCCTTCATCGTTGGAGGGCCAATGGGAGACGCCGGACTAACTGGACGGAAGATCATCGTCGATACCTACGGAGGATGGGGAGCCCATGGAGGTGGTGCTTTCTCCGGAAAGGACCCAACCAAGGTTGATCGTTCTGCTGCCTATGCTGCTCGCTGGGTTGCTAAGTCGCTTGTCAAAGCTGGACTCTGCCGTCGTTGCCTGGTCCAGGTCTCTTACGCCATCGGAGTCGCCAAGCCGCTCTCCATCATGGTGTTCTCATTTGGAACTTCAGCTCTCAGCGAGGGCGAGCTTCTTCATGTTGTCAACGACAACTTCGATTTGAGACCTGGAATGATCATTAAGTAAGAGTACCGACACGAAAATCAGCTGTAATGTTCTGAATTCAGGGACTTGGATCTGAAAAGACCGATTTACGAGCCAACTGCCGAAAACGGTCATTTCGGACACAATGAGTTCCCATGGGAGCAGCCACGTTTGTTGAAGATTGACGCTGATCTTCTCGCCAAGGCTCAAGGACCAGCTCGGCTCGACGATTCGGGAATAGCTCATTAATTAATTTGTTACTTCGTTATCATTAAAGTTACTTGGTTTTATTTTGGTAGCTATCAATAAGGTGTTGCTATGCTCCTAACTCCTATTAGACACTTCCAACGCATTCACTTGTCCCATCTCTTCGTCCATTTGTATCCGCCAATTCCCTCAGAACGTCTTCCTGAATTCCCCACATTGCAAATTATATTTGTACTCTTACAAGCGATATCCCTTCCCATTTCCCCCAAATCAATTTATTGTGAAACATGGTTTTAATAAAAATATTTATTGGGGGAAAAGTACATTGAGCGAGAAGCGAATCGAAATGAGGCACGAGTATGGGGCTGTGGGAATGAATTCGAAGGATAAGCTCAGAATGCAATGCTGCTTCGATACCGACGATCATCAGAAGACGTTCTCTGTCCCTCGATGTTCTGTTTGTGAATTCGATAAATGCGTCGTTCGGCTGGTCCGCCCGTCTCCTTCGTGTGGATGGATAACGGAGAATAGTCGGGATTCGGAACAGAAGACGTCAGATGGTGGCTGGATCGGGAGAGGAATGCCTGGAATCAGGGGAGAATGAGGGGGTACAAGTGGGAGATCGCCTACCGGATCCTTCCGATCCGTCCTGTGAGCCTCAATTTCGAATGCGGCCGTCTTTTCGAGAACACTCTTGCGTCTGCGTCTCTTCTCCTCCTCGTTCTCTTTCTCACTATCACTGGCCACCGGCGGAGGATCCATTCCGAAGTAGAACTCTGGCAGACTGTCGATTCCTGAACTCTCTCTCTCTCTTTCTCTGATTCTCTCCCTCTTTTCACTCACTTCTCGACTCTCTCTTCAGCTTGTCCTCCTCTTCGTTGACCCACGAGAAGTCGATTTCCGACTGATCGCATCGCATTTGTGAAGTGGCAATCGAGGAGGATCTCGATCCGTACGACGGCTGTCCTCTGATGATTGGCTGCGCGTAGGTGGCGTTCGAATTGAAGTTCGACGGCGCCACGTGTTGGATGCGTGACGAAGTGGACGACGTCGTCTGGAGCGACTGAGCCACCGGAGCGGGAGCCGTCTTCTCCGTTGTGCTGTGCTCGCTGATCTGCTCCACTTTCTCGCTTCTCTCCACTTTCACCTCGATCGTTTTGGCGACTGGCTGAAAATGAGTTATTGATTGATTGATGGATTGCATCGGATTGATTACCGGTTGTGGAGAAGTGATCTGATGGGGAATCTGTTGGGGATGGTGATGATGGGGTGTGCTGCTGTACATGGGCGGGGAGATGACATCTGGAACCACAAGCAGTCCTCTCCCATCTCTCTCTCTGAAAGTACCTCTCTTGCCGGACGAAATGCTCGAAGTGTTCCATGGATCCGAAGAATGTCCACCTTCTTCGGACGATGTCATTGGCGACGAGGAGGCGAGCGAGCCGTTGAGTTCGGTCCGCCGATTTGTGCTCCTTCAAGGAACGAGTTGTTGTTGCGGGAGATGATGAAAGAGACTCACGAGTAGTTGTGCTTCACGTACTGACTCTGCGTCTCTCGTCTCGACGGCATCCCTCGTCGGTCTTCGGTGGCTCGCCAATCGCGTTGTCGCATCCGAACGTCGATTTCCGGCGCTTCGTGCACTCTGAAAATGTTCCTGACTGGGGGGTCATTCTCTGTAGATCCCCCTCTCTCTCTCTCCGGGATGTTCTCAGATGTTTTAGCAGCTGCTGCTGCTGTCGAATTCACTTTCGCTCTCGCCCCCTTCTCGCCCCTTCCGCGCCCTCCTCCGAATGAAAGCCATGTCCAATTCATCCAGTTTTTTGGTCATTCCTCCCTTCCAATGTGTTCCCTTTTCCCCCTCATCCGGTGACGACTAGGACGACGAAATGGAAATAGATTCACACCCGAGATTAGCGATATTTCAACCGAGAAAGCGACAATTGATGCCCATTTCGATGGATGAGGAGGACGGAGGGATCCAAATGAACCCCGCCTTGAAACGAAGAGAGATCAAAAAGAGTCCATCGGAGAGGGGAACACTTGTGACCTCCATTGCCTAATATGTTACGAGAAAAAGTGAACGTGTGAGAGAGAGAAAGAGACGTTTTAGTGGTCATTAGGCACGCTTCGACAGAGCTTTCGATCCGCTGATTTAATGCGCTAAAAGTGATGATCCTCCTCCGGACGACGTCGCCGCGGAGAGGAAGAGAGAGCCATCGAATGACCAATCGACGTGTTCACAGACAAAACAAAGTGTTCTCTTTGCAGAAGGATTCACGAAGACACTTTTTTCAGATAGTGGCCCTACTTCTAATGAGGCGATACGACAGGACGGAAGAGCCAATAAACTACGAAACGAGCAATGTGCTAGGCTGCTTCAGAGTATCCTGCTAGTGGGAACTTCAGAAAAATGAGCACTGACAAAAAGAATTTTAGTCCAAAAATACAGATAAAAGGGGTTAGATTGACAAAATTTAGGGTAATTTACCAGAAGAAGGACTCCCTTTAGTCAATTTTAAGGGGTGGATCTTTATTTTGGTACAGTGATTTCTTTTTTGGTCCGTAGTCTGGTATTTTACCAAATTTCTCATATGACCCAGTCGATGGAGTTGGAGAACGTTAGAACTGGAGCGGTTCCGGATTTTGAAATTGGACTGAGGATGCACGGGAGCTACTACGAAGGTATGCGGTCCCGCGTCGGCGAACTGCAAATGTTTCGAATTTGGCTGAGCGCCAAGTTGAAAATCTTGCAATTCGACAAAGCGGGAATTCAAAACGCACACCTTCGTAGCTCCCGTGGCTCCGTTTGGATTCTGATAACTAGAATCGGTCACGAAGTCAAATGTCCCTTTTCCACAGTTTCAGAGGCCTCATATATCAAACCGTGGATCCTAGTTTACATATGCCGAATAGGTTCGCATTCTCTCCTTCCCCTCCCTTTCATCAATGGCCGACCTTCTTGTCTCCAATTCAAATAAATATATCTCTCGCGCATGGTCCTCAATCATCACAAAAGGCGACGACGACGTCCTTTTCTTCTCCTTCTCCTCATGCCCTTCTCTTGGTCCGTGACCCGGAACACTTTTGTTAATTGGGGGGGGGGGGGGATTAGAAAAAGAGGCGGAATGATGATGGTGGGGGCAGGCAAAGGGCACGCAAAGAACAGGTGTACAATATGTGAATGGGGAGGGGAGGGAGAATCGAAGGGAACTGTTTCATGTTGAGCATGAAAGTTATCCCCATTTATTCGAAAAACAGTTCTTCGCGTGCAGTGAGAATTGGCCTCGAGAGGGATTATCCGCCCCCCGAGAGATCCATTTCCCGATCAATTCAGGTGGATTATTCAAATCGAGGATGGATCATCAAAAGACAACGGTTACACGTCTGGTCAGTTGGCTGTCGAGGTAACGGTTCCGATCCGCCGCTGATAACCTTCCTCCTCCCGTTTCCCATCCATGGCCCATTGAAGCGAATCTCTTGCGAAAAGTGTGCCAAACACAGACACACAGCTCCCAACCAGTCCCTCCTGACCGATTATTAATCGTTTTGGCTATCCATGCGACGCGGCGTTGCGCATCAAAATCATCGGCCCGCCGCCGCTTTCCGCGCCCTCTCACTGCCCCGAGGAAGAAGAGACCGGACGTTTTCTGTGTGTGTGTGAAGTGTGGAATGAGTGGTCATGCTCGGGCAGCAGGAGGACACACACACTGTTTGATCACGCCGCGACTCATTATCATTCATTATCACTTGAAGGTGGTATTGTATGTGAGGTGCCGGAAGTCGCGCGCGCGCACGCGATCGGGTTGGATTGCTCACAAACAGTAAATGGCGATGTCTTGTAAACACGCACGTAAAAGGGCGGTAAGAGGGCGGGGGAAAGGGGAGAACGCACACACACACTACACGTGTATAATGAGAGTTCCCTCAGAGCAAACAACGCGGTTGACACCTTCCAACGTCTCGGCTCTAAGTGGCCACGGGGGTTGCAAGAGCAGTAGGTCCCGTTGGATCGGATCGGATCAAAACACACGGGAATTCGGGGAGTAATTACAGTCGCCCTCCCCGTCGTATTCATCTCAGTGTCAAACGATCAAAACTTGGCTGTCGCTCCTTGCCATCCGGTTCATGACCTTCCATGTCTCCCGACAATCGAGTCACACACAACCTTGACGTCTTTCTCCCCCTCCGGCGGTATAATATAATATTTGGTGTAAGTGAGCCACCTGTCACATATCAGACCTCCCTGTTTTGGACAGTCGTCAGCTAAACAACACAAACACACACACAGTCTCTGCGCCGATTAGTCAGTGATAAATCGTATCAGAGGTGGAATACTTCTTCCTCCCGCCCGCCCGCGCGCTGATTATCTTAAACGATGTTCGAATGGTGGTGGCATTGTTGTGTAATAACCAAGGCGAAAGTGAGAGGGGGCGAAAAGGTAGGGCGGATAACAAGTTTTTTGGAGAGCGTCGCGGCTTCCGCGAATGTTGTGGTGTATGTTTCATAACAACACACACATATACGCCTTCGAAACTGGAAGTTTCTCAGATCTTTCTCTTTCTCTCTGTGTCTCTCTCTGAACTCTCTCTCTCGCTTTCTCGAAGAAGAAGAAGAAGAAGAGGAAAGATGGTATATAATAATCCCATTATGAGCGAAGAAAGGTCATCAAGAAAAAACTGGAAGAGGAGGAAACCCGCCGGGAGAAACAATTACTCGCACTTTCAGACGAACGAGAGAAGGTGAAGTGGGCGGTTTGAATCGGAGAGGAACTAACCTGTGTAGATCGTCGAAGCTCATCGCCCTCGAGTAGAGTGGATGATGCATTGGAGGCGGTGGTCCGCGGACGGGCATCTGGATCGGAATCCCTCTCGCGCCCAACTTCTTCATCAGCTTCTGGTGCTTCTTCTCCATCTTTTCGAGCTTTTTGAGTGTCTTCGCGTCGGGCGGAATGATGATTCGCGGCGGCGGAGGCCCCATCATCGCCGGCTCAAAGTCCACCTGATTCAGCGACATTCTCGATCCTCGCATGTGCCGCAGTCGCTCCGAATCCGGACCTCCCATGTAGCCGGAGTCGGCGTTCAGCGAGACCATCGATCGTCTCATTTGCGCCTTCGACTGTGCGTGATGGGGAGGACTCGGGAAGTAGGGCTCGACGAACGTTCCGGGAGCCACTGGGCGCGCTTTCGGCTCGGGATAAGGGGAGGTGGTGGTGGAGTAGGACGTCCTCTGGTGCATCCAGTGCGGCGGCGGAGGATAGTGCGAAGAGCTGCGGTTTCCCATTTTCTGGAATGGAGAGAGATGTGAACGGGGAGGAAGGGAGAAGGAGCTAACGGAGGACATCATCGTCAAACTTGGAAAAGGTCAAATCAAATGTTTTTCTCCTTCCTCCTCTCCAGACAGACAGAAGGAGGAGGAGGAGGAGGATGAAGAAAAAGAGAGGAGCGGTATGAATGGTGCGTCGTCAGGGCGGCCTCCTCCTCCTCCGGTGCGTCATTCCCTCTCTCTCTCTCTCCTGAGGGCTGTCCTCTTCGCTCCGCATCTTTCCCTCTCTGCTTCTCCTCCCCCTACCGTACTCTCTCACCTCACCCCCCACAGTCATTTACCTCTTTCGTTGCGCGCGCGCGCCCCGCATGGCGGCGACTCCGCCCTTTTATTCCGCCCAGCAGCAGCAGCAGCAGCATCGGAGGAGGCGGCGGCGGCAGAAAATGAATGCGATGGAATACGCAATTTACCGGTAGGCGAAGAGGTGCGCACGGGGGTCGGAGAGGAGGGAAGAGGAGAGAAGACAGGTGTTGACCACCTGGGACTGTCGATTTCGAAATGGGACCAGGAGCAATAGAAGGGTGCTCCGGTGGAATGAACAGAAGAGCAGGTGGCCCTTTGATTGGTACTGTCCAGACAGCTTCAAGGGCAATGGCTCACCCTGGAACAGAGGGTTTCAGGAACGACTGGCGATCAAGCCAATGATAATGGGAACTTGTGAGGACCAATCGCAATCTTTCTGCATCGGCACTACTTGCGCTCTACTGAACCCCATTGATCAGCTACCAGAGCCGGATTCAACCCAATCACTGATAAGCGACCAAACGTTGCGTTGATTACACCCTTCTCTGCAAGTATTCATCATTCCAGAACCGCTTGCCCCTGCCATGCCTCTTGCGTAATCAGTAGAAGATCACTTTCGATGCGAAGTGATATCTTCTTCCCCCCAGCAGCGATCTCTTTTCCCCTCCGCATTCGATTACGTTCGTGAAAGCGTAACAAAGTGATTGATGGATGTACTTTTGGATTGATTGCCAATGAAACAAACACATATTACAGAGAAGGCATCTGGAAACGGTATGCTTCCCCCCTTCTCCTTCTGCTTCCGAAACCGGGGAGAGGGGGGACGAATTGCGTAAGACGATTGGATTACACGCTTCCTTATTCTTCTCTGAATTATAGGAAACTTGAATTTCGGGATGAATGAATCAGTCGTGTCGAATTGAATAGCGGCATGATGAGCCTATAAACGAGAAGACGAGAGTTTTTATGGTTATCAGTTGGTTTTATTGCGACTAGTTTCCGACAATGATACAGAGAAAAGGAAACGAAGGAAGCAAAGCCCGAATGGAGAGAAGTCGAGGGAAAGAGCCAAAGAAATCCTTCTCCATCCCACAATGACAGCAAAGCGGGGACTTGTTTCCAGCACGATTGCTGGATCTTTCGTCTCAAGACCCCATTTCGAGAAGACATCTCTTTGAAAATGTCCCGCAACGAAAGAGCGAGGCAACGTGTGAATTTGAAGACGCAGATGGCGATACAGATTGAAGAAGAGGAAGCGAAGATTGGAAAACAAGGGGAAAAGGCGTTGCTCATTGTGGTAAAGAGCCGCTTCATTCTCATAGCGTTAACAAAGTGCTCAAATCCATCACCTCAGAATCAGAAGAAGTGGGAACTTGTTTTGCACTCGATTCTCGGGGGGACATCTCTGCTTGCTCGGATGCTCCGCGTGCTTGTTTCAGCTCTGGTCTCGCAACGAAAGGGAAACGCAGACAGATCCACTAAACAATAGGATATCACGGCAGGAACTGCAATTGCGCTGATGCAGATGTTGTGCGCATTTTCAGGAAACGATGCCTGGTGTTTAGCAATGGAGCGCGTTTGCATTCCGCCCGTCTCTCACTCGAACGATCAGACAGTCGCAGAGCACACTTCTCTCTCTCCTTGCTGACTCGCTCGTTTTGCCATTCACACTCGACAAGTGCTTTGACATGAATGGACAACACAACACTTTTGTCCGGATTCAAGTGCTTCTCCCACTTCCTCGTTTCCCGTGTTCAATCGCTTACTCTTCCATCTACCACTTCCAGTTTCCGGAGATCCTCAACTGTTTCCCTTCTCGTGTTGTCGAAAGAGGAAAAGCCTTCGCGCGGGTCGTGTGGATAATCTCAAAATGCAATCGGAAACACAGAAGCAGCAACGACAGGCGGCCTGAATTTGGCAATGTTCCAAGTCGATTTGGATCTCCCCGCTTCTCTGCGTCTCTCCCTCTCGCGCACTCTCTCGCATTGTTTCTCAAATTCACCAATGACGTAACTATTGAACAAGAGGCATAAACAACAAGAAGAAGCACGAGGGGGATTCAGATGAACAGGAACGGATTCTCGGAGGCGAGGATCTCGTAGCTGTCCATCGATTCGAAGTTGCACGCAGTGATCAGTTCCAGACACGGGTTGATCGGCGGACGCTGGAAACGATAATGAGCGCGAGAAGGAGAAGAGACTGACAACTCGGAGGGCAAAGTCTCTCGCTTGGCGGTACGGCAGAACGGGCATCTCGGGAACGCAGTCTCCTTTGCAGATGCGGTACTGAAAGAGAGATAGTAGTACGGGGAGAGGTGTCGAAGGAAAGTACGAACCTTAACACAGATCTCGAATAGCTTATCACAGGCGACGCATCGATGGAGGTTGTCGTAGGTTCTGAAAGAGAAGAGTGTTAATGGAGGCAACGCTTCAATTATTCCACGGGCACTACTTTTTCCCGAATTACCGCGAAAGTGCTAAAAGTAAAAATTGACTTTGTGCACAACTCTTTGACTTTTACTGTGTCATGAAACTGTAAAAGGTTCTTACCACACAATTTTTCCTGTTTTTAACATACTTTAATCTTTGTGTGTCTGTCTGTCCGTTTCTTTGTCCATAGCCGTTTCTCAGCGCCTACTGGACCGATACGGTTTCATTTTTAATAAATAAGTTTCACATGTGTACATTGCCCATCAATTCCGCACAGTGACTACCTGTGGAAATGTCTACGGTTCTGGATATTTCATCTGGAATCTCTTGGATATTTTCATTGAGTTTCCGAATTTTGAGCACGAATTGTCTTGAAGCCTCGAAGACTGCATGATTTTGTGCACTCTACCGGATTGACTCTTCACTTCTGAGCAACGCCTCTTCAAACGTTTGATAGTGTCGTTCAACTGGTTTTTTGTTTAATAATTAACAGAAACATCTCTATTTTACATTAGATGTTTTCCAAGAACACCGACTTCTTGCGAAACCATACAATGAGAGAGATCTCTACGGTATCTTTCCTAACTCACGCTTTCGTAGTTGTGAACCTCGCTCGACTAACTTCGCATTCCGTCTGACACGCCTGATTCTCCACGTCATTCACATCGAACTGTCTGAAAATGGAACCGACGATGTGTTCCGGATCTCCGGAGATCGCCCTCACTCGTCCATTTCCCACTGAAAACTGATTCCGCAGAGGACGAAGATAATCATGAACAGCGAATTATTCATTTTGATCGAAGAAGAATTGAGAAATAACGTTTATCGATTGTTTTGTTTCATTGTCTGGCGTGTACTCATTGTCGGAGGTCGGTGGCGATTCGATTGGCCTCCTCGAAGATCTCCTCGTCCGATCGGAAACTGCTTCTCGCCGACAGAAACTCGCATCGGATCAAGAACTCGACGCTAGACGAACGGCATCTGAAACAGGGGAAGCTGAAGGAGAGCACTCCTTTTGGATCTCTCACTTGGCGTCTCTCCAAATGAAAAAGTTCGGCGATCTCTTCTCGATTTTGTATGTGAAGTGTCCGAAGCAACTTCTATGGTTCTGCGGGATCCGTTTGATGAGATAGGCTGTGTCGGCTCCCGGGCACACGATGTTGCAGAAGTTTCTCGGCTTTCCGTTCGTTTCTTCCTGAACGTTCCGAATTATTGTTTCGAGAAATGTCTGGCTCTCCAATGGATTGGACTTCTCAACGAATCGAATAATCTCTCATTGCCTGGTCTAGTACTCTGTCATTTTCGCTGTCTGCCTTCATTCGGCGAGTGATTCCACAATAAACACAACCTATCTGCTTTTCTCCCGTTTGAAGAAGCCTATGGGATGCCATCGAAATGGCCCCACAACCGAAGAGAGCTCTGCTCGAGGATCATCATATCTTGAGCCTGTTAAGAGATATCAGAACGTTGTCAACATAAAGTTTGTAGATCATAACTAGGACTACAAGTTTGCTGTTGACAACTTTTTGATATCTCTTTTCAATCTCGAGATATAATTATTCTCCGGCAGAGCTCTTTTCGGTTACGGGGCCATTTAGTACCCCTATAGGTCTCAGTACCCCTATAGGTCTCCTGATTGATCTTCTTCCCCGGCATCTGTTTTCCCAAACGGCGTTCCCGTCCCCTACCAACCTCAAAACAAGGATCGAACGGAGCTGGTCGCGGGTTCGGATCGTCCTCCGTCTCCAGAAGCGACACTTTGCACGGCGACGCATCCTTCTTCTGTACCGGCGAATCGGTGGCTTTGCACGAGATCAGACGCCATTCTAAAAGAAAACCAATTGAATCAAATCAAATAAAAGCCGCCCGACAAAAGAATATAACGTACGCCAATGCTTGCTTTCCGATCGAACAATGACGATGATGGAGAGGAACGCGAGGAGGATGCGAATCACCGAACGGCCTGTCATGTTGATGATCAATGATGACAAGTATATCCCACTTCTCTCCTTTTATACCCGACACTTCTTGGCGAGGGGGGCGATGACTTTGCGGGTTAACGACGTCTCCGAACGAGGAGGAGGTGCGTTCAAAACAAACCGATAAACCCGGGGCCGATTGGGAGGGAGGTTCCGGATGTTATCTCTTTTCCCGTGTTCCCGATTTTCAGACGACAGAGATCCAGAGTTGATAGAGATAGTGCGTGTAAGATGAAACAAGACGTTGGCACCGATAGGACGTTCATCAAAAAGCGAAGAAATACAAATCAAGACGGTCGGAATGTCCTGGAAATTGGAGAGGTGAACAGTCGGAGGAACATGGGTCTTTTGGAAGAAACTCTACTAGTTCCACTGTGACCATTTCGCTTTGCGAGAGGGGAAACCGCCACTGGGATGGATGAACCCTATCGCATGAACGCTAAACGTCAGAAACACCTTCGACGACACCACTGGACCAGGTAGAACAGGCAAAAGTGAAAGTTGCGGTGGTCAGCAGTTGTGATTAACACAGGCCTCCCAAGTGAGTATTCATCTTGTTTTGTTTCAAACCGGCCTGTTTCGTACGGATTCATTATGAAGTACGTCTAATCTCTCAGTTTCATCTTGCATTCCAGAGTTCACACTGCTGCTGCAAGAATAGTTATAACAGACGGGTTCTGCCAATAATTGAAACAGTCCATGTTGTTTTTCATCACAGTTTTTCACTTTGAAAATGAAACACGAGACTGTAGAGCCATTGAGCAAAGTGCACTTGATCAGAGCTCCAATGACGTTTGGAACTGAGGTTCTTCATTCCGATATCAAATGGAGCTCCTGATACCCGTGCTATTCGTATCAAAATCGCAGTGAGATCACAGTTTCTAACGATAGAGTGTAGTAACATAACGCAGAATTCGCCCAATTGTTCATTAAAAGCAAGTGGGCACAATCAGTTGAGCATTGTGGGAAAGTGGTCACTTTCATCTCGCGACAACCGATTGGAACTGAACTTCGTCTTCCCGATGAATGTGTGCTCTCCGAAATCATTGAAGATTTTTGAATAAACCCTGAAAATAACCGAATGCAGTCATCGCATGCCAAAAGATTAATCAAGCAAAGAGTGGACAACAGAGTTGCGTGTGCGGCACAAAAAACGAGCACGTCGTCGACGAGAAGATTCTTCTGACTTCTTGATCAGTGTTGGCGTCATTCTGAACGTGACTTCCACAGAAATACCTTCATTAAGATACCATAAAGAGGGGCCATTGTTGTCCTCTCGTTTGATCTCTGATGGGTCGTCGTTGGAATCCAGAATGCAACAACCATCACGCGGTGCAATGGATGATTTCCGCCGCCTTCCAGCCGTTTTCTCTCTCGAAAGATCTCTGCTCTCCTCGTCGTTTTTGTTCCGAAAAAGATGTTCGCGTGGCCACTGAACTAAACACCATCGCGTTTCGACTACCACAAAATAGAATATGCAAACGAGATACTCTTCCTAATGAGAGTCCACAACGGCTCGCCGAGCACCACACATCTCCCCCTTCCCCACCTTCTTCTTCTTCCGAATCTTGCCCCCATGAGTCAGTGGTTTCCCATTCCCACGTGGTCGCCGTCTAAAAGCACTTCGTCAATGTCTCCGTCGGCGATTTCGTTTTCGGTTCACAGCCACTGTGTGTTTGTTTTCCGTCAGTGCCTCCTATTTTGGAAATCAGCTGTGAGGCGAGCACTATATGGTTAATCTTTGAAACCGACCATTGTGACAATTGACGTAGAGAGGCTCCGGAAACGGTTCAATCTATCTCCGGATGCATTCCGGAAGCACTCCGGAAACCAGTTAGACATCACCTGAGTCCACTCCACTATCATAAAGGAGCTCACTGAAACAGCTCAATCCGTCCAGTTAGCTAGAATCTTTATGACTTACAGTAAGTGGTGCAAGTGAGCTCTCTCGGAAGGTCTCATAATCTGGGATGCTCTAACTGGGCCCTATTTTCAGATACGATAGGCTGAATATATCTGAATGTGGACAATCCAGAGAGTAGAGTTTTTTTGCCATTTATTTCCGATTTCTAGCTCTTCAATAACTTTCCGCGAATAGAACGGCACCCAAAACGCTGCCGGATAATCATTATATCTCGAGACTGATAAGAGATATCAAAAAGTTGTCAACAAAAAACTTGTAGTCTCAGTTATGATCTAAAAGTTTGCCGTTGACAATGTTTTGATATCTCTTATCAATCTCGATATATAATGATTCTCCTTCGGGTGCCACTCAATTCGCGGAAATACGGTAGTTTTTTCGTACTTTCAAATGTTCATTATTCGGTTTTGAAAACGGAAATGTACCCTTTGAGACCTATATTTGGAGCCTATGAAGTCCGTTTCTCGAAGTTTCGTCTACAAGTTATCATGTTCTTCAGTATGGTTCGAAAGTTTCCAGATTCCATAGAACAGCACAATATACCCTGGGACGAGTACATGACCAGTACCCCCAACCACAGCTGATCTTGGGAATATCCGTTGTTTTGCGAACACTTTCCCATTTCCTAATTGTCCCCTCCCTCCCTCCCTCGCACCACATCCACGTCACTTGCCTTTTCGCCCAACCAACCCCCACTCAGTCAGTCCTCCGCTTTCAGAACTCTCTGAACTCGATTCGAAGCGATGGTCGACACGTCGGACCCTCCGCAATGGCCTCTTCTCGTCTACTACGGAATGTCGCTGGTCTTCCTTCCCCTCTATTTCCTCGTTTTCGCGTGTCTTTTGAGACTCCGATGCTACACGAAGACGTACAATACGACGTTCTACTCGATTCTTCTGCAACAGGTGAGTATTGATGCAGATGTTATCTTTTGAATGATGCGCACTCGCAGACGTTTCCGATTCTCTCGAAAAGTGCATTCGGGCGTACTTCTATTTCCACTTCTTTCTTCCACTGTGCACACGTGAGAATCTGTGTTGGCGTGTGTAGGGAGCAAACGAGAGACGGAACGGCAGGAAGTGATGTTAGATGAGAGTCTGTGAGCAAAAAGAAAGAGAAAGAGCAAAAACAGGAGAATTGTCGGAGAAGCTGGAGATCGGGAAGAATAAAAAATAACAGGGTCACAAGGCAGCGTGCTCTTTTGTGGAAATCAAAAACAGAAAGCGGAGAACGTATCCGGACGCTCCGAGGTTATGGGTGTTCGGGAAAACAGGGATCTAGAGAAAAAGAGAACAACGGACCTCCATCTTACATAGCCTGATGACAAATGTAGTCAGAAATCGCGCCCCGTCGAAATCCTACAGCGAGTCCTCTCGTCCAACTTACAAACTAAAAAGGGAAACTCATAACTTCGAGGAAACATAATTGACTGGAGGAGAAAGATCTTTCGGGAGGCGGAATCTGGAAACGAATACCTTGTGATAGTGAGAAACCGGTCCATGAGTAACTCTAAACCGGTCCGTCCTTAACTCTTGGCCCCTCCCTCTGGTCCCAAGTTCCCCTTGTTAGTTACGCATGGGGTGCTGAGGGAAACCTCATTTGAATTTTCATTTTTCGCGGGTGTCGAATTCAAAATATGCGTGTCTAACTGAATTTTCTCCGATATCATTTGGTGTAGAAGACACGACGATCCGATTCATTTTCGCATAGTAATCGTTGGAGGGCAATTTTAAGAACAGTCAAAATTTGAAAAATCGTCCGCTAAAACCATGACGAGGTACCGTAGGGTACCGTATACTTTTAGTGGAGCGCACTTGCTGACGGCACCTCGGGAATACGTCGACGTTTGAAGTGCTGAGATAGTTCTAGCTTTCCTTTAAGACTTCAACACAGACACTATTTCCAGTGCATCGCCGACCTCATCGCCATGTTCCTATTCCTGATCAGCAACGGCGGTCGATCGATTCCTTTCGTTCGACAGTTCTACTTCGACTACCAACAGTACTACATCGCCGCAGGTACCTCGTGAGTCCATTCCCACTGAATGCCATTCCTCCTCCAGCCAGCTACAACTCCATCTACTACTTCCTCTACATCCGATGCACCGGAATCGTGTTCCTCTCCCTCCAACGATATCTGATCATCACTTCTCCCACTTCCATGCTCACTCATGTTCGTTTTCCAGTCGCTACAATATACTTTTCTCGTTTTTCAGAAGGTCCAAAACGCGTCGAAACTGGAAATCATAGCTGTCTACTGGGCGGTTCCGACACTGATCTCTCTCGTGGTCCTCAAGGACTATAACTTCAGTTACGACAGTCTCGAGAGCATGTCGCTGATTGCAGAACAGTCCGTGATCCAGGTTCTTCCTTCGAGAGAGATCTTCTTATCACTCTCCCCCTTTCTTTTCAGAGAAACACCCTGATGGCCCTGATTGTCGTCGGTCTGACGTGTGTTGTGTGCTCTTTTGCCTACGGAGCTCTGTTCGCATTCATCCGAAAACACGCAGTTGGGCTCTCAAGGTAATGTGCATTGAGGCGGCTTTCTGATGAATCCCCAGTTTCAGGTCCCTCCGAAGAGAAGTCCATCTGGCCTTTCAAGTCTTTGTCCTTCTCCTCGCCTTCTTCGCCATTCTCGTCTACTACGCATTTCAGAACTACTTCTCCCAAACTCACAATGTGATATCTAACACAATGAGAGCACAAAAGTACAGTAACCATCTTCCAGACGGGACCCATCTTCTACATGCGAGCCCTCTACCCAGTCGCCAACGGCCTTCTCTCCTACATCAATCCGTTCTGCATACTCTTCCTCAACAAGGATTTCGCCTTCCACGTCGTCCGATCCGTCACCTGCAATACGTTCAAAGTGGTGAGATCAGGGGGACCACTCGACACAAAACACACACACGAATGTTCAGAGCGAAGTCCAGATATCGGTGATTGCGTCGAACTCGAACAAACATCACGCGAAGGCAAAACATTTAATCTCGAACAGAACCGACGAATCGAGCCCCACTAATCAGCAACAGCAGCAGATTATGCTGTGAGAGATTAGTTCAATAAACATTTGATCCAATTGCGAATTGATTCAATTTGACTTAGTCGAGAAGAATGCAACTTTGAAAGGCGAATCGAGTTTCTGTTTGGCATCAGAGTAGAATGTGTGTGGCTGCCTATGAAATCATTCGTGTTTCCGAGATCCGGGAAGTATTTTGGTGTGGGTGGGAGTTGTCTGAATGAGAGGTCCAGGTGATTTTGAGCTCTCTGTGATTAGGGCATTTCGATGTATTTGTCTCCATCTTTCCGCTCCGTTCTCGTTACGTTCACTTTTCATTGTACTCATAATAAAACTTAATTTAGAGAAATCTACCGAAAAATTGAAGCCGTACCACGAGAAACCCTCTCACCTCTAGAGGAACTTCCATTTCATCACTGACGACTGCCGACTTTTCATCCACTCATGAAACGTCTACATTTCCACCTGATCTACTATGAGTTCGCCGCGAGTGTGGAATCCGCAGTCGCGGTGTCAGCGAAGGTCCTGCGACGAAAGAGCAATGCAGCGCGTAAATTCTAGAGACGCATACAATTTCAAAACCTTTCGTGCCAACAGAAAGGTCCACGCACATGGCCATCGCATTATATTCACTGCACAGAACAGTTGGACGTATTCGGAATTTCTCGGAATCTGAAGTTTGCCTATCTGTGCTACACATATCAGAAGAGCTTATCGAGAGTATCCTTCCATTATTTTTGTCTCATCGACTGGAAATAACCAATGCTCGTAACCCATCTCTTGAACTTTCGATCATTCGTACTCTCTTTTCCATCCAATATGTTCCAGCGTCTCTTCTTAAAACCACCCTCCGTCCCTCCTCGCACACAGTCTAGTTCACCTTGTTTTTCGGAAATGCACACGTAGAATCACATGTTTCCATTGGCTCCTGGAACTTGCGTGCCGCTTTTCTGCAGTTATTTCTCCCACCCGACACTTTTCCCAATCTACCCAGAATCACAGGAATCTCAAAGTCACGACATCTGAACGCCCTCGTTTTCCACTCGAAAGAATCGCACTCTGCTCGGTTACCATCTGTCTGTGTTTTTCATCGCCTCTTCGTCCATCGCCCCGTCGTCTCCTTTCCCAGAATAAACCACTCTTTGCTCCAGGGAGCACCAAATCATTCTCCCACGTACCGCCTTGTCCTCCCCTCTCTCCCCATTTCTCATCACTTTCCCGAGTTTCCAGCTCAAAAAGTCTTCTGATCTCTGCGATCTTGCGAAGAATGGACCGTCCCCCGCAATGGCCTCTCTACATTTACTTCGCAATGTCTCTCCCGAGTCTTCCCCTCTACATAATGGTCCTCGTGTGTCTTCTCCGATTGAGATGCTTCACCAAGACCTACCGAACCACTTTCTACACTCTCCTCCTCCAACACGTGAGTCCTTCCTCCTCTCCCCCGCCCCCTGACCTTCTTTCCAGTGCATCGCCGACATCGTCGCCATGCTCATCTTCATCTCCATCTGGGGAATCCGAATGCTTCCTGGCCTCAAAGAGTTCTATTTCGAGTACCAAGAGTACTACATCGCCGCCGGCACCTACAACTCCATCTACTACTTCCTCTACATCCGATGCGCCGGAATCGTCTTCCTCTCCCTCCACCGCTACCTCGTCATCTCCGCTCCAATGAGCGTCGTGACAATGAGCATTCAGGAGGCTGCCACGTGGCAGATTGTCATCGTCTACTGGATAGTGCCCACTCTGATGAGTGCGGTCGTGTTGAAGGACGTCGACTTTCACTACGATGCGTTGGAGACGATGGAGGTGGTCGCGCCGAGGGCAGTCATCACGGTGAGAGATGCACGTCTTCAATCTCGACGTCTTCATTTCCAGAGGAACACCCTGATGGCTCTCATCGTCGTCGCACTCACCTGCTTCATCTGTGTCGCCTCCTACGTGGCCCTTTGGATATTCCTCCGGAAGCACACCGCCGGATTCTCAAAGTGAGTCACGTCATCCGCTCGCTCACCGTTCGAATTCCAGCATTTCCAGATCGCTGCAACGCGAAATGCACCTCGCATTCCAGGTGCTCGCCCTCCTCGCCGCCTTCTTCGTCATGTTCGCCTACTACATCCTCCAGAATTACTTCTCGCAGACACAAAACGTACGTGACTCTCGTCCGCATTCTCACGGAGTTGTTTACAGACGGGCCCTATATACACGATGCGTGCTCTCTACCCCATCGCCAACGGGATCCTCTCCTACATCAATCCGTTCTGCATTCTTGTTCTCAATCAGGACTTTGGCAGACAGTTCACGAGAACTCTAAAGTGCGCGGGAGTGAGAGTGGTGAGTTGGAGAGAAAGAGAGAGAGAGAGAAAGAGAGAAAGAGAGAGAGAGAGAGAGAGAGAGAGAGAGAGAGAGAGAAGAGAGAGAAAGAGAGAGAAAGAGAGACGTGGAGTTTCAGAGCGAAGTACACGTTTCAACGGTCAACTCGAACTCGATTCGACATCATTGAGCAGATTTGCGTAGACGATGTTTCCTATTTTCACTTGAATGTAATAAACCATTGATGATAAGACCAGGGAAATAGCAGGGAATTTCTAGAACAGAGTCTTCTGGTGTGTCCAAAGTGTTACTGTCATCGTTTCAAAAACAACTACTGTAGAAAATGAATGTGTGCAATCACCAACCCACATTCAGTGTATGCGTACTGTTGGACAGTGCCTTTCGAAGCAAACTCCACGACTGCAAACAGGTGATAACGATGATAAAACGCCTGTTATTCATCAATTAAAATCGTTCAGCGCCAAAAAATACAAGTTGACTTTGAAAATTGAGAAATACTCTCAAAAGAAAAGTGCAGCGAAGCAGGAAAAAAAGCACCGGGGGGTTTTTTTGGAACAATTTGTAAATGTTTCTTTCGCCGAAAAAGTAAAATTGAGGTCGCTATTTCTGGTTATCAAATGCCTTCGAAATGGCCCGAGAAAAAGACCGAAGTCGACGAAAATCTGCGCAATTTGTGCGGTAAAGCAAAACATTAAAAATGTACACGAGGTTACTGTAGCACTCATTTCAGCTGTGCATCATTTCAACTACAAGACCCGCCAAGCGAAGCCAGCGATTGCGGGGCCATTTCGATTTCAGTACCCTTGGATGAAACTTCCAGAGAACTCCCGTGAATGAGTAGTCGGGAGAAAGACCAGGGTGTTCTGAATCACGATGTTCAGAGTGTAAGAAATAATCGTTTTCCCTGGTTTCGGTGATTCGCATGAGGTTTCTCAATCCAGTACGTGCTCGTTTCGAAATGGACCTGACCTTTGCTCCATCTCAAAAACACGTCTCTCACTTGGATCAATGAGTCACCACCCGTTCAAATTCCACACTCTTGTCAGCTGTCACCCCTTCCCGTTGCCGGCACATGTTCTTGTCTCGTGCCCTCTTTGCCCCCTTTCTCTCCGGATTCGCCCAGCTACCGTAATCATCCCGTCATCAAAAACCATTTCCGAATCAGCGACCCGTATCTCTCAAATTACTTGTCCCCTTCCGGGGGGCGCCCGCCAGTAATTGTCGTTGTTGCTGGGCAGTTCTTTTTGCGGGAAACGCGCACACAAAACCGCTCAACCGGCACAAACTTGTCAATCGTTTTTATGTGTCACCGGGTGTCATGGACACGCCCCCTTCTGGAAGGGTGACAGCAGAAGAGACACTCTCAGTTCATATCCAGGATCATGAAGTTTCCGTTGTTATTCGCGTTTCTCTGCGTCTCTCTGACTCTCGTGCACTCTTTCCCGATCGGAGTGCAGAACTCATCGGAGGAGACGACCGAAACGACTACTGATGCCGACGCGGAGAGCCAGGAGGTGAGTGGAGTTGCATTGAGTTACGCATTGAGAGCCATTCAGGCGACACTGGAAGATCAGTTGAGCGAAGTGGAAGAGGAGGTGGCGAGTCGGAAGAAGAGAGGGATGTACAGTTCGGAGAGGACCGAGGAGGAGATCGAATACCACCACGGCATCCATCACCGAGAGAAGAGACATGCCGAACATCACGATGTCATTCACAGCACGGATCACGGAAGTCAGGCGAAGAGAAGCACCGAGGCTCACAAGGAGAAGAGAAGTGAGGGACATGCTCACGAGAAGCGAATGGCGAAGGACGATCATCACGGAACAGAGAAGAGAAGTTCCGATGGTCATCACGAGCATCAGAAGCGGAGCGCCGTCGAAGAGCACGGACATCAGAAGAGAAGTGCTCCTGAAGAGCATGGACATCAGAAGAGAAGTGCTCCAGAAGAGCACGGACATCAGAAGAGGAACACTCCAGATGAACATCACGAGCATCAGAAGAGGAACACTCCGGATGAACATCACGAGCATCAGAAGAGGAACACTCCGGATGAGCACGGACACGTGAAGCGAAGCGCCGGAGAGCACTCGGAGCCGCATGATCATCAGAAGAGGAATGCTCCGGAAGGGGAGACGCATGTGCAGAAGAGGAGTGGCGGAGACGGAGGTGAGTGTCTTCCGGGTGCTCTTTCATTCTCGAATGGGTTTCCCCGAATAGCTGTAAACACACATCGCTAAGCGCTTCCGTTACCCCTCCAAGTGGAACTAATAGTGATCACTGAGCTCTTTCTCTCCAGGTCACCGTCACCATCGCAGCACCGACCAGGGAATCGACGAGGACGAGCCGGAGGACGAGATTCAGACGGATGAAGCAGCAGCAGAAGAGGAGGAGGAGGAGTCGCGGAGACGGCGAGACGCGCCCCTTCCCTCGTTCCCCAGCGACCACGACAGTGAGCATTCGAACTCAGTAGGTACATTTGTTATCACTTGTTGTCTGCATCTGTAAGCCTTCGGAGTTTCCCATCCCTTCCCAGCCCTCCCGTCTCACTAATCAGTCCGGTTTTTCAGCCCTTCGAGTAAAACGTGTCTCGCGTGCCGGATCATCTCACAAAGTTCGCACTCTAAACAAGAATCGTGGAAATAGTAAAGCGGGAGAAACGACGCAAAACGACCAGCCGCCGAACGGTGTCTTCAGTCCCTAGACGGCCCATTCTAACCAGTTCTCTATTTATATGTCCCCCCATTTAACCCCCCTCTAGGCTCCGAATTCGACTGTCGTTTTGCGTTTTTCTACCTCTTTTTGTAGAAATTCTGTACACAACAAAAAACACTCGCTTTTTATTGAAAAACTCTCTATTGTTTCGTCTTCTTGTCCTCTCTTGAATACTCAACTTGCTCCCCAAATGAATCACATTGATTTGATTGATAAGCACATTAATAAATAATCAAGTTCTGTTCCAGTTGTGTGATCGGAAGCGTTTTGTGGACACAGACTTTTCGGATTATTACAAAAAAGGAGCTCAGTAGAGATGTTCTCTTTTGCCACTAACTGGCAAAAATATTATCTGGTCTCTCGAAAATTCCCTCCAGGCAAGATAATCCACTCAAAATGTAGTTACCGTATTTACTCGAATAGAAGGGCACCCCAAACGCTGCCGAAAAATCATTATATCTCGATATTGATAAGAGATATCAAAATGTTGTCAACAGCAAACTTGTAGATCATGACCAGGACTACAAGTTTTTTGTTGACAACTTTTTTGATATCTCTTATCGATATCGAGATATAATGATTTTTCGGCAGCGTTTGGAGTGCCCTTCTATTCGAGTAAATACGGTACCTCATTGTTTGATTCATCGGAGTTCTAGGCGGAAGAGAGTGATATTCTGCGGCTGTGTTGACAAGTGTTCATTGATACCACGGGTGGACATATCACTCATCAAACTGCCTTTTCCTTTTAGAAAAATTCGTTTGAGAAAATAGAAAAATATATGGATTTCTTTGGGGAAAACCTAATATGTTTCTCAGTGGACAATCCTAGCCACAATACAAGTGGGGTTCTTCTGTAAGCTCTGAAAACTTCTGGTCCCTTGACTCTTCTCCCCAATCCTCCGATGGCTCTTCTGGAACACAAGCGACAAACAACATGAGCATACGGCCAATCGCACCCAATTTCTCTTATTCCAGCCACTTTCCCATTCAATTTCTGCCAATTACACTGGATCATTCCCTCTCCTTCTTTTTATACCAATTCACCACGCTGTAGTCATCATTTCTCTGTGTTCTCTGCGTCTCCATATCTCTTCGATTTCCCTGTGTGATAAGGCCACACGACCGGCTACACTATCAGTTGGGGGAATATAACATTGACGTTCTTCCCCACGTTTTCTATACTTTTCGAAGTAACCGGAACGTATTTGAATCCGGATTCTCCTCCCTCATCGACTGAAATTTCCATTTTTAAGCCCGAAAATGAGTGCTCCGTTGATCGAAAAATACAGGAAAATGGCGACTTTCGACTGGAAGAAGCTGAAGGCGGCGGTGGAAGGAGAGGAGCACATTCGGCTCAAAGTGAGCTTATCGGGGAGCAGTGCCGGATGAGAAGGCGGTTTTCAGGAACTGGTGGTGGCGAGGATGAAGGCGGAACCAGTGTTCCATCGCGATTTTCGGGTGCTGAGCCGCGAGGAGCAACGGGAAGTGGTGCATCTGAGGTGGAAGAAGATTGTCGAGTGGGGACTTTTCAAGGACGTGAGTGGCTCTTTGCTCTCTGATATCAGCCGGATTGCAGCCGTACACGGACCTCGAGAACTTCCACGCACTGACTGAGACCCTCGAGGCGTACGATCAGGGCACGTCGGCCCGTCTGTTCCTCCATGGAAGTGTCTTCGGCGCAGCTGTCAAGTCGATGGGAACCGAGAGACACAAGGACCTCGTGGAGAAGATCGAGAACAATGAGGTGAGCACGAAGGACGTCATCTGAGTGTCATCTGAATCCCAGGTCGTCGGAGCGTTCTGTCTGACGGAAGTCGGCCATGGATCGAACACTGCCGAGGTGCAAACCACGGCCACTTTCGACAATGGACAACTCGTCTTCCACTCGCCCTCGTTCAGTGCCATAAAGTGTTGGGCTGGCAATCTGGGTACTTGATCCATTCTCATCTCTCCCGCTCTGTTCACTTGTTCTCTTTCAGCACACTCCGCCACCCACGTCGTCGTCTATGCTCAACTGCACGTCGGCGGAAGGAACGAGGGACTCCACGGATTCGTGATCCAAGTCCGTTGCCCTCGAACATTCCAAACTCTCCCTGGCATCACTATCGGAGACATGGGCTCGAAACCCGGATGTTGGCAAGGAGTGGAGAACGGATGGATGGAGTTCAACCAGCACAGGGCTCCGCTGAGTGCTCTCCTCAACAAGGGGTGCGATATCACTGCCGACGGGAAGTACGTGACCAGCTTCAAGTCGGTCAGCGAGAAGCAGAGCGTCAGTTTGGGAACGCTCTCTGTCGGTCGGCTGGGAATCATTGCGAAGGGAATGATGGCGTGCACGTTCGCCTCGACGATCGCCATCCGATACAGTGTGGCGAGACGACAGTTCGGTCCGCAGAAGGGCGCCGAGCACGAGGTGCCCGTCATCGAGTATCCCCTCCAGCAGTACCGGCTGTTCCCGTATCTGTCGGCAGCCATTTGCATTCGGATCTTCCAGAAGATGTTCGTTGTCTTCGCTCTCTCTATTCCCATTTCCCATCACTTTCAGATTCGTCGAACGCTTCACCGAGTACATGATGCGAGTTCTGATGGGCGAGAAGTCGGACGAGTTGTCCGAGTTCTCGAAGGAAGTGCATGCGCTGTCTTCGGGGGCGAAACCAGTTGCCACGTGGCTCGGAGTGGAGTCTCTCGGCGAGGCGAGAAAGGCGTGCGGAGGGCACGGATTCCTGCACATGTCCCGACTGAACAGTCTCCGCGATGACAACGATCCGTCGCAGACGTTCGAGGGAGAGAACTTTATGATTCTGCAGCAGACGAGCAACATTTTGTTGGGAAAGGTGAGCGAAACGAGCACATTCGAAACCGCCTTCCTTCCCCCGTTCCAGGTCAAATCGCTTGGTTCCATCCAAACTCCAATGTCTTCAATGTCGTTCCTCAACACAACTCCGTCCAAATTCAGCTCGTGGACCTCGAATCCAGTGGAGGACGTCCTCTCCGCTTATCGATATCTCGCCTATCACCTCCTCCAAAACACCGCCACCGACGCAGAGAAGCTGAAGGCGTCCGGAAAGAACGCATTCGACGTTCGCAACGAAATCCAAGTGCACCGAGCCGTCAATTTGTCGATTGCCTATACGGAACACACGATGATCGATTGGGTTCAGAAGTTCATCGAAGAGGTCGAAGACGTCAGTGTGAAGACGGTGAGTTGACTCTGAGAGAGAGTCGATCAATCGATTTGTTTGAAGGTTCTCCGAAAAGTGCTCACACTGTTCTCGCTGTTCCTGTTGGAAAGACACTTGGCCACTCTCTACATCACCGGATACGCGTCCGGAGGCCTCTTCGGAGAGCAGCTCAGAGAGAAATTGAGAGTTTCCGTCGGCGATCTGAAACCGGAAGCACTGAGTCTCGTGGACGCCGTCGCTCCGGATGATTTCATTCTTCATTCGGCTCTCGGAGCATCCGATGGACGGTGAGGACTCCGAGTGTTATTCGGGGGAACGGAAGAGATATTTCAGAGCCTACGATCACATTATGGAAGAGTTCCGAAAGTATACCAATGAGCAACCACGATGGGTTTGCGATTTGGCGCAGTTTTTGGAGAAGAGAGCGAATGGATCGAAGTTGTAAAATGCTTCTTTTTATGTGTATGAATCTCTATTTTTGCTTGCTCTCTGAAAACTGAATCATCGTTATAGCTTATGAGTAATGAATGGAACGTTCTTTATCTAGAAAATTGTTATCACAGGAACATTATGCTCTGAAATCGCGAGAGAAATGACTATTATCCGATCTTTGATCATGCAAATCGCGTAGAAAGTGATGATAAAATTAAGAACTGACAAAAATAAATTAAAGAAAAACAAGTAAATGGCAATAGAACAGAAGCGACAAAGCTGCTTGAAAAGGGGGAATGTGGGAAGAAACCGACGACTTAGAACATGTCACCGAGAAGGAAGTTGAGTCCTCGATCAATGAAATAGCATGCGACGAGGTCCGTGGATACGCACAATAGAAGGGCGTTTCGCAGCTGAAAATAACTTATTTGTGGTGAAAACTGGCGTAAAGCTTACCGGTTCTGGGAGAATAACAAGTTCGAACTGATTCATAAGATCGGTTGCTTGTCCACTGGCGAGTGTAAACACGGCTCCTCCGGAAAACATGATACTGTAGAGCATGGCTTTGTTCTCGAACAATGATTCCATGAACGGCCTTCCACGATAGTTGACTGCGAAGGTGCAAACTTGAAGAGCCATCGAGATGATGTAGACAGTCGTGTTCAGGATGCTAGGTGTGAACTTCGCTTCCAGGTCGATTGGGGCGTCTCTGAAAAACAACGTGCAATCGCAAAAATTCAAGAAAAGTGTACATGAAGATGGTGTGCACCCGGTGGCAGATCCATTCAGATGCGACCTTAGATCTTCACAATTACTTTCGGCGGGGATGTCGGCCCAAATCACATACAAACATGACCTGGTTCCTATCCGCCTAGACTAGAGACTACTGCGTTGGCATCGAACTAGCGAGCGTGCGAGTGTCGCGCGCGCACGCTACCACTCGACCACGCGGGATGGCCGACAAGGGAGTGCCGGTCGCTATCAAATAGCACACGAGTTTGCGGCGGGCGCTGAATGAAAGAATTGGGCACCTTGCAAGCGGTTTGAATAAAATGAATCGTAATTAGTTGAATTTTACTAACCTTGGGTCAGCTTCATGAGCGAGATTGACAATGTAGAGAAGGCACGAGAAATGAACGATGAACTGGAGGGTGACAGTCAGAAGAGTATAGGCGTTGAAAATGTTAGCCATCGGTCGTTGACGAGAGAGCGTTTTCAGTGGCTAAAGAACTTGATTCGCTATTTTAAGTGTCCGAATCAGAAATACCTTTGACTTCGAAACGAAAAGGAAGCACGCGGCAAGAAGGAGGCCTTGGATGGTGGCTTGGGTGTCACTGAATTTCACTCCGTCCAAGTACAATGCGGAGAGCGAATAAGCCGAGACTAGAGCATTCAAAGCAAGGATTTTGAACATTTGGAGAGTGGTGACGAGGGTGCAACGGCCTTGTTTGATGACGTGAGAAACTGAAATAAAAAACGGTGAACATTAATTTGACTTGCATGAAGAATCATTCGTCTTACTGGAAGCAATGGAAGTGTACTTGCTCGTGAACGGAGCGGCAATAGATGCATCTCCCAACTTGATCACTTGAGCCTTCTCTTCTTCCTCTAACTCCTTCATAAGACTGTCCAAACGAGCTTGAGCAGCTGCAATAGCCGGTGGCTGAGCTGGTTGTCCGCGATTCCGGGCGCCCGGCGGAGCATCTCGACGAGCAGCAGGACTGGGTGCAGATGCAGGAGCACCTGGGGCATCAGGGAGTGCTGGGAGACGGGCTCCTCCTCGAACGAGTGATCTGGCTTCTTCGATCTTGGCCTTCTTTTCTTTTTCTTTTTCGGCAGCCTTTTCCGGATCGTATGGATTCGTCAGCAGCGCCACACCGACGTTCGCGTGCTTCAGAGCTCCAACATCGTTTGTTCCGTCTCCGCACATGAGCGTAACTTTTCCGAGTGATTTCAGTTCATTGACGACTCGTTCTTTCTGCTTCGGCGCCATTCTCGCGAAAACTTTGACATGGAGAATGAGCTCTCTGAGGAAAGTGTGCTCATTGTGAACTAAATGATGAAATGCGGCACCGGTGAGGCAGAATTCGTGAGACTTGAAGAACGCCGCACGCTCCTTCTTGTTCTTCGTGTCAGGTTCCAATGGCATCTCAATCGTTCCATCGACAGACTTCCATGTCCACACACCGCTGTCTTTCGGTTCATCCAAAACAAGTGTAGGAATTGATTTTTTAGTGAAATGCAGAACATTTGCCACGTGGCACGCCGTCAGCGGATTGTCTCCAGTGATCATCACAACGACGTGGGTGCTGTCGACAATTTCTTGGATCATTTTCTTTGTATCACTTTTGAGTGGGCACGAAATGACGACGAAACCGGCAAACTCGAGGTCGCTCTCCAGTTGCTCTCGTTTCTTGTCACGAAGGTCTCCAATTCGGGTCTCACCGAGTTTTCTAATTCCCATAGCAAGAACACGGGCTCCCTGACGGGTCAAACGCATGTAGGTGGCATCGTAGTCAGCTGGCAAACTTGTGTACTGGAAAGACGATAGATTAGAAGGCGATGAACGATGATTAACCAACCATATCGCGAAGAACTTCCGGAGCTCCCTTAACTGCTACAATGAATGTGGTATCAGCCATCCCCGATGATTGGTATCCAGCAATGACAGTCATTCGCTTCATGGCAGACGAAAAGTGATAGCGATGGAATATTTTGATTCCCGAGACTCCTTTCGACGATTTCGGTGGCATCACAGCGTCTCCTTTAGTCAGAGTCCAATCGCACCACGAAAGACAGGCCTTCTCGAGTGGATCTCCGACGAGGTCCTCTTCGAATCGAACAAGACTGTGACAAGAAGCAAGAACTTGAAGACTTTCCCGAGGAAGATCCTCTGCTTTTCTGATCATTCCTTGCTTCTCATTGCTCAGAGCAACTCCTTCGACGACCAAGTTGTCAGTTGTAAGAGTTCCAGTCTTGTCAAAACAGCAAATGTCGACTTTTCCGGCGAATGGGATTCTGAACGGCTCGGTACAGAAAATTCCAAGTTTTTGTAGAGCCATCAACGACGAGTTCACAGCCAAAGACAGCTCAATCGGCAGTTCCGGTGGAATGACCGATGTGAGGATGAGGGTGCACTCGATTAACAGCTTGTACTTGCTGCGCGACTCATCCGCACTTCCTTTCATCCAGAGATAAGCGGCGGCGGCGACGGCGAAGATGAGCAGGAAGAGGATGAAGCAGAACGTTTCCAAGTTGTTGGCGGTGGCCTTCTTCACGCCGAACATAATAGTACGGAGCAGTTTCCCTTGCGAAGTGTTGAACCCAGTGCGAACAACGTAGCAGATACAGTTTCCATCCGGCGATTTCACCTAAACTTGTTATTTATACAAATGAGGACTCTCAGTCATTCTCACCATTCCTTCTCCAGCCTTTCCAGGGGTGGTGTGCTGAACAATTTTAGTTCCACCAAAGATCAAGTGCAGTCTGCTGTCCGTGTCAATATCGAAGATTTTGTCCTTCTCAACATCTTCGATCGGTTCTTTCATCTGCGGGACACTTTCTCCGGTGAGCATCGACTCGTCGACAATACACGGTCCTCGGAGCAACAGGAGATCACACGGAACACATTCTTCCTCGGCACCTCGCCCAATCGAAACAATGTCACCAGCGACAAGTTCTTCCGTCTTGATTTTCTGCCACTTCTTGCCTCGCAAAACGTTGATCATGTACGTCTTGTTGCCCATATTCCGAATTTCCGACATGTTTTTCATCTGCTGTTTGACAAGAGTCGCTTCGAAAGTCATAAGCATGAAGAGGGTGAACAGGGAGTAGTACCACATGTCCTCCAAGCACCAGAGTCCCACACAGAACACTTGGAACACGAAAAACGGAGCAGTGGCTCTCTCGATGAACATCTCTAAGAATTGGGGAACGACCATCTCGGTTTTGTTATCTCCCAGAAGGTATTTGGCGTTTTTGACATCTTCCTCCGATTCAAATCCGTGCGATTTTTGGAAATAGGCCATTGGCTTTGCAGTATCCAGGGTTTTTGTCACGAATGCGCCACTTTCATCGTCATATGTGTAGTGTACTCGTTGGAATTCGAACCACAGTTTTGTTTGATTGTCGCGCTGAAAAGCAACGCTCACAATTAATGCGATTTCTTTGAATTCTACCTTCTTCCTCATCAGCGGTACGAGTTCGGGCCAGCCGTTGTTCTGGGTCGGGGCGACGCATACATGGGACGACTTTCGGACATCTGACTGCTTGGAGCACATGAGAGCACATCGCACAACCATCAACCAGTGGCAGAAGAGCAGGACGAGCGAGAGAAAAACGAAAATGACTGCGTAGCCGAGCATTCCCAGTTCGTAGTACTCTTCATAGCCGAAGTTGTTGAGCCAGACATATGTCCAAATTGCCGTGGCAGCTAAATTTTCGTGTGAAACGTTTCGATCGATTCGCGAAAAGAGTGGTACCTGCGAAAGGCGGCACATACAAATGTCCCACTATGGGCCGTAAATTGTACGGCGTTATCGATTCGACCAACTGGTCCACACCCATGTTTTCTCGGGTGGACTGAACCCTAAATTTGAATTTTCAGTGGAAATGTTTAAACAGTGTTCCGGTAAGTATGATCACAAACGAATCAAACGTTAGTATTATCGGTGCGAAACGCGCTACGAAGAATGGGAAAACGTAATGCAATTCCCTAAAACCGATAATTTATTCTCCTGTGCCATATGTACAATAAAAAGAAACCGAAATAACAATAAATAAGACAAAAACTTGAACAAACTGGTGGTGAAGAGAGGCGAGAGACAATGAGAGACCCAGCATAAATAGAGAGACACACAGAGACAGAAAGGGAATTTCGGGAGGATGAGAAGGAGAGCCGGGGAAAGGAGGCGACACCAGGAGAAGCGCAAGAGGTCCAGATGACGTGAGGACTGATTCATTTCTTGGCCGCAGCAGCAGCTGGCTTGGCTCCGAACGGCTTCCCAATGTCTTTTCCTCGCAATTTGACGCCCAGCGCACGCTCCATTTTCGCAAGGATTTGTTGGTTCGGAACCGCCTTTCCGCTTTCGTACTCCGAAACGACTTGCGGCTTCTCGTTAATGTGCTGGAATAAGTATTTGAAGTTGAAGCTCATTCGGTTGTTTTAATTGTGTAATACAAACGCGTATTTTTCATGATTCTACTGGGAGAAAAAATAAGCTTACAGTAGAGAGATCTTTTTGAGTCCATCCCTTGGTTCCACGCGCTTGCTGCATCACCTTTCCAAGGGAAAGAGTCACTTTCTGGTGATGCAGCTCCTCGGTCTCTTCATCGAGGCTGAAATTCTTTTACTTTGAATAGAAACAGGTCACCGAACTCACTGGAGAGTATTCTTGTTAGCTGTATGTTGACGGTTTCCACCAGACATCGTCTTCCTCTCCGTCGAAATTTCCACTCCAGCACGTTGGGCAGCATTCAGCTGCGACGCAGACTTCAGAGTCTTATTGACTGGTCCACGCTTCTGGATGATGATCACCGAGTTCGGATCGGTATCAGAGGTTGGGCATCCGTACTTGGACATTGTTGACTAAAGCGGCGAATGAGTGAGAACGCTGAAAATGAGGGTTTGAGAAGGTTTTTGAAG
Organism: Caenorhabditis macrosperma; assembly: GCA_963932285.1. NCBI lineage: Eukaryota > Metazoa > Nematoda > Chromadorea > Rhabditida > Rhabditidae > Caenorhabditis > Caenorhabditis macrosperma. The sequence goes on from OZ010620.1 coordinate 6,181,021, forward strand.
TGCGAGAATTGAGAAAAGAACGCGAAGTAATATTGCACAATCTGACAATTATTTAGAAAACACTGTGGTCACGAGTGGTGCAACCATGACGCAATAAATAAGTGACCTCTAGCAATTACAATTTATCATGCTCAGTTTCCGAAATCGTAAAACATTAAATTGTCGCTCTTTTTCATTTTGATTCACTAAAGTAAATTGTGGTTTTCTCTTCATAGGAGATAGATTTTTGGTAAATCAGCTACCTACTCCTACAAAATACCCTGAATAACGAGAAAAAGCTGATAAAAAGTCAACAAAAACAGCCGGAAATCTGAAAACAAACACCTTCCACGCCATATTTCGAGAAAATTCCGCCGAGTTGTCAGTCGAAGCGATACTCTTGTGCGAACACGGCGACGCGAAACTGCAGACGCGCTTTTGAAAAATAAAAACTTTGCGGAAAGTTGAAAAACATCCCAGACAAAAGCTACTTCTTTCATTTATGCCAACTGTATTTAAATAAATTGCATCTTAAAAGAAAATAAAATTAATAAGTAAAAAACACAATTTTTAATTTTTCAAACACCTTGTTACTACGGTTCTCAAACCGTAATCCGGGTTGCGAAACATGTCTCGATTTGCGACCCAATTGAGAAAGATGCAATTGTTTGACCGGTCATATCGACTTTATTCTCGAATTCTCTCCCAAAAAAGAATTGAACCTGATCTAAACGAATGCTTTCAGGAAACAATGAGTTATTCACAGAATTATATGAAGTCGGCCGAAGATGTCACCAACCTGTGCAGCAGACAAGTAAGAAAACACCAATAAAAAGAACAAAAGTCTCATTTCAGGTGCCTCCGAAAAAAATCGAGCAACTCAGAAATCGTCCGGAAAAGAACCCGGCAGACAAGTGTCGCGAGAATCATGCAGTCGCCGAAGAACTCAAAAAGCAGATTACCGAGTTGTCGGCGATCCGGAAGTCGGATAACATGGAAACGAGGCTAAAAAAGATCGAAGACGCAGTTTCTACTTTGAGACAACAATCGAAACCGTTGAAAGTATGTCTTGTCAAATACTTCTCTAAAAAGGACCTTCCGATTGCAGAAATCCCTAAACTCGACCCTTTTCTCAACGGACACAGAACTTTTGGAACTTGTTGCGCAGTCGACTCGCGAGACGCTCATGGAAATCGGAGGAAGCACATTGATCGATCCGGTGGACACGGGAAAGAGAGTTGCAGCGGCTCTCGAGCAGGCGAGAAGCTCTATGAAGCACTACCAACCGGACAAGACAGGTTGGTGTGATGAATGGGTTCTCGACGAGGACGACGAGGGACTCGACGAATTGTACGATGACATTTACGGCGATAGCGGCTTGAGTGAGTTGATTTTTCAAGAAAAATAGTGAAAATGTGTCGATGTTCCAGCTGATAGCGTCCGTTTCGCATCGCGGCTCAGTTTCCTTCACAAGCATCACCGCGAGCTCGTGCTGTTCAGTCACCAAGGAACAGCTACTACGAGCACACCGAATGAGCCCGCCTACGAACCGGCCGTTTTCCCGTTCAACGCTGATTTTGAATTCGTGTAAGTTAGGGAATACGAAAGGTTATCTGTTTTCATGAGTCATTTAGTCTCCAACTAGTTGACGTCGAACGTGTTGAGAAACCGAAGAAACAACGCGAAAAGGTGGAGAAGGACTTGAAGAAGAAGGTGACAGCGGAATTAGTGAAGGTGAACGACAAGGCGAGCAACGTGCAGAGCGAGGAAGTCTCCATTTCCAATGAGGTAGTCGATTTCAGTTTGTTGTCCCAAGGAGAGATTCCGATTTTCAGTTGGCACATGTGTTGAAAATTCTCAGAAGAGAGCTGAAAAGTCGGAAATCCGATGGCATCGGTTACTACGAATTCGTTACCAATCCGAACAGTTTCTCGCGAACGGTAGGCTCCTATTTCATAAGATTCTTAAAAAATCTCAATTATCAGGTCGAAAACATGTTCTACGTCTCCTATCTGATGCGTGATCGTGAAGTGTTTCTGGTGGAAGTCAACGGAATTCCGACGCTCAGTAAGATATTCGAGAAGATCTTTTCTGATAAGAACTTCTGATTTTCAGGAAGGCCCTCGGCAAAGGAGGAGAACTTGAAGAAGCATTTGATCGAACAGTGTTCGTGGCATGGAGTCACCTCGCTGAGTTACGAACAGTGGCTGGTAAGTGCTCCGATTGTCAGAAAACAGTTGAGTCAGTGATTTCAGCGTCTCTCGAAAGCCTTCAAAACTTCAATCATTGTGCCACTTGACGGATAATAATCTGTATCTCCTCTTGTTCTATGATCTCATTCTCCTAATAAATTAGGATTTTCGATCCAAAGGTGTGTCGCTGTGAAATGCAAAACGTTTTTAAACTTGTATGTACTTTTATGGAGAAGTGGAACACTTTTCAAAATTCAGAAAAAGAGAAAGAAGAACTACGAAATGAGAAGAGTGAGACAGAGAAGAAGCTAAGCATCCGATTAGGTCCAAAAGCGAGAAACTAATCTGGGACAATGAGGAAGAGAGAGAAAGGGAAGAGTGTCACCCGTAGTATCAGACAACGAAATCGATTTGGGTGTGTGTTGGGGGATGAGGAGGGGTGAGAAGTTTCAGACAATTGAAAACCAAACGCAAAAGAGAGAGGGGCGGAGCCTGTGGAGGCAAGAGAATTCGTAGTGGGACCCATAAACGAGACGGCGGAACAGAGGAGCAGTTTAGTCGTTTTTCTTAGTGTTTGGCGCAGACATGGTAAATTTGGATTGATTAGAAAAGGGAAAGGAACAAACAAACGGAACATCATCGGGACTGAGGAGAAACCAAGGGGGGATGACAATCATTCTGTAGAAAATCTACTGGCGGGCGACGAACTATGTTTTTCGGAGAAGAATGATGTGAATGTACAGGGGAATGAAAGGTAACAGACTAGTTCCCGATCATTCAAATGCCGGACGGCTGGGCCCGTTGCGATTTCCACGTCCGCGGACTCGCCGGAACACGTTGCACACTTGTGAGTACGTGATCGGACAATTGAAGCGGCGAGGTACCGGACGACGGATGTCCCCTTCGAACCAACGGAGCAGCGGGAACCAGAACTCTTTCGCCTGATGATTTTGAACAGATAGCTGAAAGAAAAGCGTTCAATGTGTTCAAAACCTCGGGCATCAAGACATACCCTGATCGCCGGATGTGCTGCTTGTGTGTGATATGCCCAGAAGACCCGTGTGCACGCGAAATACGACAGAATCACATCGATTGTGTAGTGACCGTGCGAAAGTACTAAGAAGATGACTCCCACTGCACAAACGATCCACGAGAGCCAGTGGAGTACGTAGAAACGCCGCGGAGAATCTGAAGCGGACGTTTTATGGAAAACGAAGGGGAATGAATCTTACATTCTCCGACGAAAAGTGCAGAAACAACGAGCACAAGAGTGTGACCACTGTAGATGTAATCTCCACACAGAACGACTTTTTGATTGTCGAACAGATTGAGCCCCAGTCCGAACATGCTCCAGATGCCGCGCATCACTATCAACGAGAACGTGGCGTTCTCGCCGAGACGCGGGGAGCACTTGAAGTCCTCATCTGCCACAGGGACCTGAGTGACAAGCATCGTGATGCACCGCATTCCGTACAGAATCGATCCGATAAAGCAGAGCCGCCGGAGCACAATCCATCGGTGCCTGTAAGTTCCAATGATTAGAAGACATTCGAGATTTCGAAGTCTACTCACCTATGAAAGAAGATGAGTACGAGTAAAGAAACGAACGAGCCGACCATCAAATTCTCACATAACCGCAGTCCCCACGATATTTTCGGGAGATGAGTGAACACTATATCTGGTAATGGCGATGTCATCGGATAGAGCTCGTGTATGTACGATAGAGTAATCGTATTCGCCGCCGCCGCCACGAACAGCATCAGGAAGGCCACCAACGTTTTGAGGGGTGTCTTCGGAAACCGATCGTGGGGGCTCAGTGGTTTGTCTCCAGGCATGTCGATCCGCACCGGTTGGGAAGGTCCCTCGTCGGGCAGCAATGGAGCGTCGTCGGCAGTCTCCGAGTCAGAACTCGAAGCCGCCGATCCACAAATTCGACGCGAAGATCGGGCTGAAAAGAAAAAGTTGCGACGAGGAAGAGAGAACGAGGAGAACAGCGCGCATTCCAGTGTTTCCAATAAACATTAGTTTCAAAACAAAAAGTGCACCCAATGTGATAATGAATTTCTTCTCTCTTTTCAAGTATGAAAGTGGGTGGGCGGAGAAAGTTTTTGTTCCGAGCGGTTTGACAGCACTACTCAAAAATTCGTAATCACTGGTTTCGGAGATTGAATAAAAGTCGAGTTGTCACGAAATGACAGGAAATGAGCCGTAATTTTCCTTTCAGAACTCACCACTGGTGATGATGTCATCGTCGTCCATCTTTTTGCTCTTCTCGTGGCTGCTCTTGTTCGCCACTCGACCGTCGGTTTCGTCTACAACTGGAACCTCGTCTTTTTGATTATCAACTCCGTCTGTTGCTTCCAACGACGACGCCTTCTCTTCTTTACCAGTCTCGTCGTCTGTAAAGAAACAGTAATTTGAAGTCATTTTACGATTTCATGGAGGGGTTTGGAAGATTATCGAGGAAGTAAAATACATCTCAACGATTGTGTAACTGTTCGAGGAGGACCAAAAGACATGTCAAGAATCATCTGTCACTGAATGAGCGAGAGATAAAACTAGAAGAAAATAGGGTAAGCCATTGGAAACCAGCTCAGAGAGAACGAGAGAGAAGACGAGCATGGGTCTTGTTTTTCCGTCTATTATTCCCCAGGGTCTCATAGGCGAAGAGTTGAGAAGTGAGGGGGACTTATGCAAATGGGAAGAAGAAGAGTGACAGAGAATCGGAGAGCCTGGCACGCTCGGAGGACCGATTTTTTTTGTCAGGGTAGCGACGGCGGAGGTGACAAATATAGGTCAACAGATTTGTGCATATGAGACACAGCGGTGAATAAGAAGCGGAGATTACGAGCAAGCCGAGAAACGTGTCGTTGTAGTAGTATCACGTAACGTCCGCAGAGTATGAATACAAAAATGTTGTCAGAATGCCGACGGATGTTGTTTTTCGTATGTTTGAGATGCAGAGGTGTGAGGAATTGTTAACACAAAAATTTCTAATCAAAACACAGTCTGGACCTTCTGTACAATTGATCAACTTGGAGAAGCGGAATAATTGCAACAATCAGAACGTCATTTGAGCCTATCAAGACAACAAGAGGACAAGGAGAGTGATGGAGGAGGAGGAAGAGGAGAAGGGTAGAGTGAGAGATTGTATGGTAGCGTGAATGAATGAATGAATGAATGAAGTGATAAGAGAAGGAGGTAAATGCACCATTCTATCGGGAAAATTCAATTTGACATTATACACAGACCGCACATACTCGTAGTTTGGATTTATAGACTGTCGTTGATCTACAAGAGGAAGTGGTCGAACAACAAAACATTTGCTCAGTTACTTTGAGAAACTGTCAACAGCCGAGTGAGTTGAGCACGAAGAGAACGAAGAGAACAGAAGAGACATAAGCGTCAGAGAAATGGACGGGTTTCGATACGTTATTTGCAGTTATTAGTAGTGTATTGACCAACTTTCTTTACACTCCAAGCCTTACCGATAATCGATCCATAGTTCGTGTACTGGTAGTTCCAAACCATGTTTGTTTCGGTAGAGTTATGGAATTTGTAGAGTTGTGAGCGAGCAAATCGAATGGGAAAGGAGACGAATGTCTGTCACATGAAGCGACTCCGCCGATTACTGGTCGGCGTTCGATGGGCAGGTGATTCTATCACTGATACGCAGATACTGCTAAACAGTCGACTAGAGAGTTCTATTCCTATCCGCAACCAGTTTCTAGGTGTCTTGTGGCAAATAAACGTATGCGGCAGTGATAGGTGTGATAAACTAAGCCCTTGGGTAGACAAAGATTGAACTTTGCAGAGAAAAAACCAGAGTGGATCGAGTTCTGGCCCCGAGACGGAAGCAAGTGGATTAACTTGAAACAAAGAATCTTTCACAGATATACCTGACGACCGGTCAGAAATGCGTATTTTATAGTTGATTACTGTTCTATGGCCATTATCACCGACATTCCCAATATGACCTGCTCAATGGAAAACGGTCAACGCCCAACGATGATTTGTGTGTGCACTCTCCATCGTCCAGGTCGGCCCATCATGACGGACGAATCTTATCACTTTTATCAATTGTTCCTTTTTGCCGAGATCGGCTATTTGAGCAAACAAACGAACAAACATGAGAATACTGTTGACCGATGAGTGGGAGGAGTGACAATGTTTCAATTTTTGATCAATCATGTGAAAACAACGGATGAAAACATCCGTTTCTAATGGCACTTGAAGTTTTCAATGACGGTCTTCGGCATTCCACGCATACTATCTCTTTGCAGAGTTGTACGTATATTGCCAAACCATGATTTGTGAAGCCAACTGATAAACAGTGATAAGCAGAGTCAAAAGTGGAGAGCAATGAGGTAAATGCAATTAATCGACGAGAATCGAGTACCGGACAACACCAGCAAGGACTACGAAACTGTAGGGCGACTCGAGAGAGACGAGAGGGCGAAAAGTCGTCTATTGGTGTTTGATAAGGGTTTCGTGATAATTTTCAGAGTTTACGACCGGGTGACTGGAATGACGACTCGGTGGAAATATCGGTGAGAGAAAGGCGTGATTAGCAGAATTCAGCATGGGACCATTGTTGAAAGACGCTCAGAATCCCTTCAGAAAGAGACAGAACAAAGTTGAACGTGTGGCGTTTGAAGAAGAAAAATGAAATGAAAGTGGAGGAGAAGAACGGCATCGCAACAAGTTCTCATGATAAATAGAAATTGAAAAGGAAAAAATGTGGGCGGGAATCAACAATAATGCCTGCTATTCAGACAATTTTTCAGCATCATTCTTATGGAAATCTGGAGAAGTGAACAATAGGGATACTGTATTTCGAGATAAATTCGAGGGGTTTTTGATCTTTCGCTTTGGGGGAAATATTACAAGTAAATAACGACGGGAAGAAAGACTACCTCTCGGGCGATCACTGATAAGAAACTACACTCTGTAAAACGCCTTCGCAGCCGGAGAATAAGCGGATCAGGACTGCTGTTTCGGAGATTGAGATGAAAAGCAGATGACCACGTGGATGGTTTCTTTTCAAAGTAGGTGAAACTGTTTCTATCGTAGGCAAAAGGAAGCACGAGATAGTTTAAAACAACCTTGATTCTGATGAGAGAATGACAAGGCGGAGGGCGTGGGGAGAGAGAGAGAGTCAATGTCACATTTTGTTTCCCCCTGTGCTGCCAAGAGGCGAGAGGGGCAATTCAAAAACGAGATGACACAGAGAGACGCCGGACTGTACTCATTACGAAACTGAGAAGGAAGGAGCGCATGTCCATCATTTATTGTTTGGGGACGATTTTTACAATCCCTTCCTGTCCATCCCTTCTCACCGTTGACCAGTAGCAGCTGTACGTTTCTTCAACGCGTCTGCGTCCTCTAATTATACCGCTATCTGTCCGCAAGGGAGAGAGATAGAGAGCGAATCTTTTTCTCCAGAGGCTTCTGTTGGCACCCAGTGTAAACTAAGCACTACCTTCTCGTCACACCACCCCAGACAGGCGAAAATAAAAAGGGGAAGGCTGGAGAGTCAGAGAGAAGGAGGAACCTCTCTCCGGGAGGGCACAGTTGTCGCATAAAAAATTAACGCGTGATGGAAGAAACGGAGAAGGGGTATAAAGGTAGCGAGGAGAGAGGGGCAGGAGGGTGAAGCAGGGGTGACCAGTATGCCGCCATGTGGTCAACAGTCACTGCAACAAGCGGAAGAGTGTGTGGGATCAGCGAACGAACATTTATAATCCGGAGTTAGTCAAATGGACCTGATGCTCACATCGCAACACTTTCAGAAACGTTCTGGAATCGTCTATGAATCACACTGGAAAAATGATTCATGCAATCATAGGTCACCCCCCCCCCCCCCTCCGAAACACGTCATGGAGGATTTCGAAATCGGCCAGGAGACTGAGCAAAAAACAGTCATAGTCGACCTCAAAAAAATAAACAATTTGGAAGAAATGGGGAGAGAAGGGGAAGTCATCAGGGAAATTGATACTCTGATAAACAATATGAGCAGGTTGGGGACGTTGAGAAATGCGAGACTGTAGATATAAACTATTCGATAGTCTATGTATTCAATCAGTAGGAAAACGGAAACAAAGTTCAGAATGTCAAGAGAGAGAGACAGAAGAAGAGGGTGGAAAGAGTCGTTTTTTGTTTACAAAATGGGCGAATGACCTCCGGTGCCTAATAGTCCGTTTTATGAACAGATGAAGTGACAGGGTATCTTCGAGAAAAAGTTGTTTAGACACCCGGAATTTGAAGAAGGACTGGGTTCACGTGCAGATGAGTTCGTTTATCTCTCTAAGTCTCTTAACGATAAGAGATGGGTGGGGGGGGGGGTGGTAAACTTTGCCCTCCTCGGGCGTCCTGGAAGATCATAATAACCTCCAGGACGAGTAGTCCTGGTTCATGTGGCTGCCGGCTTCTTCACGTTCAAACTCATCAATCAAGCAGAGAGACCGAGGCGAGAAGATGTGAGAAGGATTGTGGTTTTCTTTCAAACGAAAATAAAATGGGAGAATGGAAAAAAAGATTTTGAAGATACTTCTGATTGCCATAAGGCTGGGAGTTCTCGGGTAATAGGAATCGAAGAGAAAAAAGCACAACGTAAAGACTGAGATCGAACCAAGAGAACGAGAGATAGATCAAACGATGAGAAGCAGTCGGTGAAAGAAGGATCTGGAGGAGAACGGGAATCTGAAGGAAAACAACAACAACAAAACACCAAGTCAGCTGAATTCGATCGAAAACCTACAGAGGGGCTAGAAGAAAGAGTTCGAAAACACAAAGGAAGATCATGTGATTGGGAACTTTTCATGATTGCCAGAAGAATATCCAAACGAGGTGATACGAAGTCATTTTATTCGAATGAAACAAACACCGTTGTCATATCGAGATACTCCCGACTGCGTCTCTTCCTCTTCATCTAGCCCCTCATTTTTCCCCTATCACCGTCTTGAAAGCGAAAATATATGAATAGGAGGCTTGGTTTTTTCGGCGCGCCACAGTCTCTCTCTTTCGTCGAGCGGACGACTACAGTCAGCAAAACAGTCGGTCGGATGGAGACCGAGAGAGAGATAGAATATTATATTAACGAGAGGCATACAGAAGGCACTGCTGCGCATAAATATGACGACGACGACGACGACGATGATGGTGTCGAGGGAAGCGAAGGCGCCACGACAACAGAAGGGAGAGTGAGGGAGAGGAGAACGGACGAAACTGGTTCCCTCGATCACTTTTCTCTGCTTCGGGACTTTTTTCTTCTCAAGAGAGATAACACTGACGAATTTCTCGCCTTTGAACTCTGTGTCGATTTTGTTTTTTCACGGGCTTGGATGGAAGACGTCGTCCGAAATCAGTACTTGGAAAAACGATTTCGACGGCGGTATCTTTAGAAAGGCACACACATCATCTGGTGACAGTTCTTGAACGAAATTTGTTATTTACCACAAATCTTGTGATAAACTGATATAATCTCAAGAATGCATGATATGCGGGAGAAACGGACGGTATCAGATTGAAAAGATGCAAAATCGATCTGGCAGCAACACACCGAACTACATATTGGTAATTAGGGACTTTCTCGCGGGAAACATAGATAAAAAGAGAGAATTCAATCAATTGACTGACTGAAAGAGAAAAGTGATAAATTTCCTCTACGTGTTTTGTTTCCATCAAGTGTTGATTCGGTTGTCTAATCACTTTTCTATGAATTATCTCATTTATCACATAGGAAATTGAGTGTCTTTGCGATAATATCTTCAGAAAATCATGTTGGTGTTCTATTTTCAGCTAAGTACAGCCACTGATAAAATGATAATTATATGGACTTGTGGGCTCTTTTCCCGTCAACAATGCCCGATATAGAAGATAGTGCGAGAACGCCGAAAATAGGCAAACATTGATAAAAATTGATAAAACTCCAAAGAAGTGGAAGATGAGAGTAGTAAAAAGTAGGTAGTGATGACAAGATGAGGTCTAATCTGGGGGGGGGGGGGGCTAATGGAAGAAAACGGATGGAGGTGAAAGGAGATTAGCAGTAGCAGGAGTGAATAGAGATGTACTTTTTTGTATGCTGAGGATGAAAATTCAGAATTTATTCTTGATCAGATTGAACTCTGGAAAAAACCCTTTCGAGAACTCGGCGATTTCCCCGAGCCGCAGAAAGTGCATTCTGTCCACTTTCTGTTCTGCGTTACGACATGGACACCTTCACTCAACGACTCATTTGTTGCCGCACCGAGAAACCTCATTCATTCCAAATTGCCCTTCGCTTCTCGAATGACGTTCTCAAGTGTGGTGGTCATGAGACTCAACCCACCCCTCATCCACGAAGAGTTGTTGGGCAACACGAAAAACCAGAACCAAATACCCATGGACGGATTTATATTCCGAGTCCCCCCCCCCCCCCCCCCCCCGCTGGTCATCATCAATCGGTGAGAAAACGAGGAAAAAGCCAGAGGAGGCGAAGGAGATGAATCGTGTCGTCGTCGTCGTCGTTTTTGTGTGTATATGTGTGTTTCGCCCCTTCGACATGTGTAATTTGTTGCCTTCTATGCCCATTTTCGACGTCTCCGGGCCAGAAGCCAAATGAGAAGAGGAGGGGAAGAAGCATTATGGTTGGAATAATGACCGAAGGAAGAAGGCAAAAAATGACGAGGCGCGACTGCGAAACAGAACCGAAAATCACATAGTGACAGTATTCGACTCGGCCCCGCAACATATACATAATCCGCTTTTTTCAGCAGCCGGGTAATCGTGATCGGCGGTTTTGCGTATGTGCAAGGCCACCAAAAAACAGTTACAGTTCGCGGTCTCCGTTCGTTTAGCACATTACAGTCATAAGTGGGAAGGGGAGTGGATAAAGAGATGATGGGAGAGGCAAGGAAGATCACATGTTTCTTATTCGTTCGATAGGTCACACCGAATGGGAAGAAGGAAAGAGAAGACCTCACAGATCGGAGGGGAACTGCGAACACTGTCGAAAGCGGGCCGATCAGAGGGATGAAAAAAGGAAGAGGAAAAAGACCGTCTACTAGGTCACGTTCACAACCTTTTACAGGTACTTTGGTCGGAATGAATGCGAATTGGCACACTAAATAGAATGAAAGTGAAACATTCGATTTCATTTCAAAATGCCCGCACGGCAGCAGATAATTTTTGAAAGAAATAGAATGACTGTGTGTAAAATCGATATTCATTGGGCTCACTGGACCAATATAAACGGTTTCTCAGCAAATACCTGCCAGTATGGCTAATCCGGGGCAGGAACGCGGGGGTATTAGGTTGCGGCAATGAAACCGGTGGTTCTGCCAGTGGTGTGGGGTTAATGAACCGACGACTTCATTTTTTTTGTAGTTTTTATAACTTCAAAGTAGTTTTGAAAAGTTTTGTTTGTTTTTCCATGTCCAATGGATATGAATTTTTCAGGTTACGCAAACACAACAAAGAGGTGGACAGAACGGATTGGAATCCGAAAAAGGTTGCGGTGGAATAAAAAAACGAATGACTTTTGGGGGGTGGTTGTAAGCTTCTCAAACTTCCGAGAAAACCGTGTTTTCCGTCGAAGGAATTATGCGTAAAAGAGAACGTAATGCTTCCGATTTCCGTCGTTCTTTTGCCCTTGGATCGCAAGAACCGAAGCCCAAAAAAGGCGGCGAGATGAGAGATCGAAACGACGTCGAGCGACGAAACTCGGAAACAAAACCCGCAAATAGGTGAACGGTGTGTAATAGAACCGAATAGTTTTCTTCTCCTCTTTCGGAGAGAGAAAGACCATCAGATCAGAAGTGACACAGGTACAGAGAACTGGACGGAGAGAGAATGAGAAATAGAGAGGAAAGGAAACACGAGGAGGAAATCAACGGAAGAAGAAGAAGGGATACGTACAGAAACCGAGTGTCGTACGTGTGTACGGATAATTTGACGAAGACGTCGACGGCTTTGCCACTGTCTTTTCTTCTTCTTATCTTCTCTCTTTTCTCATAATTGTATGTACTTTTTCCCAAGTTTCAGAACTTGACAATAAATAAAAAAGCAGTCAGTTTTTGAGTAAAATTGTTTTGGCGTGGGGGACAAAATCCGGATTTCCCATCTGTTTACGAGTTTCCATTGCTGGAATTCGAAAAAGAAATACGAGAATGCATGTTTTAAACTTGCGAGAGGGGTGCGTAAACCTCAAAAATGTGGGTGAAAGTGACGAATTTTCCAGTTTTCTAAAGTTTCTCTTCCTCACACTTTTGACATCAACTTCTGAAGTGGCTAAGAGAACGCGGACGATGATTCATAATGAGTCTCCGTGAAAATATCCAAGATTGCACTTTTAACGCTTCATGGGACGCTAGAATAGTTGATTATGAGTGAAATCATTCCCCAAAGGATGCGGGTGCAAAATGAGGAACCCGGCTGGCAGGCAGAGGAGAGGGAAACGTGGCGGGGGAGAGGAGGAGACGGATGGTTTCCGATTCACATCAATTAGGAGGAGACTTCTTTCTTCTCAAGGAGGGGAGAGAAATAAATTTCAGCCAATTTCAGACTGCGTTCTTTTGTTTCTTGTTTGTCCAGAACCACAGAGGAAGAGAACAAAAAGTTGGAGGACTACAAAAATTTGCAGTGTAATAATTCGTTTTCTTTCTGGGAGTTTAATTCACGAAAAGGTTCTGCGCTTTTTGAATTACATTCGAATTCTAGAAGTATTCAAAAAGAAGAAGAACGAAAAGTACTCGGAGCTCTCTTTTCATAGTTTGTAGGATGAGAAGACAATGCGGACAGAAAATGGAAAACAAGTGGAAAAGAAGCGGGTCCTTTCATGAAGAACGAGAAAAAAACCGAAAAAAAGTTAGGTTAGTGAGGGAAAAAAAGAAGGAGGAGGAGGGGGGGAACCTCTTTTTCTCGTCCTCCTACCACTTTACTATTCCCGAGAATACTAGTAGTCGTGTTGTGGGACGATGGAAAACGAGGGAACTCAGTCGACCGAAAAACGGGAGAATTTGTGTATATTCGGGATGATGATGGTCATGACATGGAGGCAGGAGCGGCGGGTCGAAACGTTTGAATTCTCGCATTGTGCCATTGAAGGGCGAGAGAGTGGATCTGATGAGAGACGCCGAAATGATTGAGGAGAGGGGGGAGAGGCGAGAGAGCACAGCGAGCCGCGGAGACGCAGAGACACGGACCCTGGAATCGATGCGAGGGAGCCTCCGAAGAAGCTGAAGCAGCAGTGGCACCCCACGGCTAGAAGGTCCCATTCTAGTTTCTCTGCTCCTCCGCTTCTTCGGTTTGGGAGCAAAACGACGTCGACGACGAAGTAGAAGAACACACGAAGAGCATAATCTGATTAGAGTTGGAAGGTTTTTCTGCTGAAGAAGAAGAAGACGTCGGGAGAAAGAAGACGTCTGGTGAGCACATGTAATCTGGATAATGCTCTTATAACGGCAGTTTGCCAGTTGACGTAGGAAGGACAGAATTAGATGAGGCGAAATGGAAGATTGATGCGGATGAGAAAGGATAGAAATCTGACGAAGTGTTAGAAGTATTGTCAGTAAATAGAGATCATTTGAAAATAAGTTGTCTAATTAAAAGATGAAATTCAGTGTGAATGTTCTATTGTTTTTGCGAGTACAGATAACCTTCAAGACGGAAGTACAGAACTATATATGTACCTAGGATTACTGTAGCTATTCAAGGTGCAAAAGTGAGCATGCAATCTGAAAATTTGCCCTTCTATCCTATTTTCGGATTTCTCGCGGTCAATGTTTGCACAGCCAGTAACCACCGATCGGTCAGAGGCGGCAAACAGACACTACAAAGATAATTGACTAACGGGGGGAATTCAGATATAGTTGGCAACGCCTTCTGATCAGAATGTCTAGTGCTTTGAGTATTTCGCTAACTGGTTTGATTGGGAATGGAAAGGTTTGAAGTCTTCCAAAGAATAGAATGAAAAGAGCTCACCTTGCACTTGAACTGCCGTTTTGACATCGTTCTCTTTTGCGACCTCCACTGAAACATATAGAAGTTGTTGGTGGAAAAGAAATAATGAAATCTCACCACTTGGGACTGGGGCGGCGGCGGATTGATCAGTCATCGGAATGGCGTGCGGTTCTTCATCGACAACGTCCACCGTCACCGACATCCTGAAAAATGGGAAGCGTTAAGAGGAGGAAAGAGAGCGAAGAAGCGAGTTATTCTTATTCAGAGAGCAGCTGAAAACGACGAGTGTTTCAGTTGTTTCATGTGGAAACGAGGCTGATGCCAGGAAAGGGAAAAGGAGAAGCACATTGAAATGCATTGAACGATATGAAAAAGCGGGAGGTGGGAGGAACATGTGAATATAAACAATATATAGAATCATGAGGTCTCTGCCTCATCTTTATGATTTTGTTTGTTTATTATCTGGCGTTTTCAGAGGAGAGAGACACACGGAAGATATCATTTTTCACAAAACTATAACAATAATAATATCAGCTGGAAAAGCACACGCAAAGCCCGAGGGAGAAGAGAGGGAGAGGATGCTTCAGAGGAGGCTGACCGGCCGTTCTGTTTTCGAGACAAATCAATGTTTGAACAGCTGGCGGATCAACACGATCGAGAGAACGAGGAGCGAAGGAAAACAACCACAACAGATCGGCAGCAGCAGCAGCAGCCGTCTTTTATGGCATTTGTGGTGCGTCTCGAGAAAGCATGATGCGTTTTGACAGTTTTTCCTTTTTCTTTTTTTTTATTCGAAAAAAGAATGTCTTTCGAAAGAGAGAGGCTTTTTCATTCGAATACTCTTTGAATCGTCGTGAATCATTTTATTTTTCTATGATTCCGAGACTTCCAAATGTTTGCAAAATATTCGAGAAAAATTGAGCAAAGTACAAGACGGAAGATTTGGAATATTGATGGAGGATTTCGGATAATAGAAATGAAATGAGCAAGATTTTGAAGAAAAGTACCTTCTTTTAACGACAACAATATGCGTTAAAAATTGAGGAATTAGTGGAGAGCGTAGCTGTTTTCGTCTTTTGTTTTGAGTCATTTTGCACTTGTCAACTGATAAGAGTGACTTGTTTACGGCAAGAATATGAACTCTTTCTGGAGACGAGATTTCATAATGGAATCTTGAGAATAGGCTAATCATTGCCTATTGATGACTCAGCATGTGTCGTTTGATTACGTTTATATAGGAAGATAATTCGATGTTTTTGGTTCCTCCCTCTTTCTTCCTGATCCAATGAGTGATCGTTTCAGGTGCAACAAGTACAGGAAATTCCGGAATATCAAAGAGAGGCGAATGGAAAACTGACGAGAAAGAACGGAGCGTTTCACGAAAAGAACATTTTATGAGTGAAGAACGAACAGCGAAAGAAGGAGAGAGAGATAGAGAGTGATGAAAACTTTATCGACTTATACTTTTTTCTCTTTTTTTCATCATGATACCGTCCCCTCCATCCTCGAAACTGTTACTTTCTCATCTTCTTCTCTTCGTGGCAAGACCCTCAAATCATCTAATTTCAGACTGTTTCGTCAATTATGCGGCATCTCTACATCTACCATTATCACTAATCGCTATCACTTTTCTCTGTGTAATAAACATACCGTTGTCCATCAATCCCATTATCGAAGAAACGAAACTGTTCTCATTTCTCCTCCCTTAACCAACCGATTCTCCGATTTTTTGACCTAATCGAATCAGATGAAATCACGCTGATTTCGTTGCCGAATTAAGAGATTGCCACCGGTACAAATGTCCTTTCTTCGGATGAATTTTAATTTTTTTTCAAATTTTGAGCATGAGAAAAGATGAAAGGTTACAAAACTGTGTTCTTCTGGAACATCTGACTCGCCTGACGACATTTCTACTTCCTTCTAACTATCAGATTATCTCAGATAATCAATTTGCGTGTTCTGTCTAGATGGAACTTCCCTGTAGCCCACCAGTCTATTCTACCTTCTCGAAAATGGGTTTGGCGTCATTACAGGCAAGTTTTTATGTCCGGATTAGTTGATGTCATAAAACGATGATGTTTTTCCTATACTCTGTTGCAGAATTACTCCACTTTGATTTTTGAGTTTTGAATTACGCATCACTATTCCAAATGACACTGTTCAATTTTCCGATGAACTTTGAATAAACTTTTTGAAGAAATATCTAAACTTGAAGACAGCCGTGATCAATGAATTAACTTCTTCTTTGAAATTCGTATAGTCGAATAGTTGAACAAGTTCCATGTTTGAATTTCTAAAAAATTACACTGTACTGCGAAACTACACTCAAATGCCTCTGGTCAAGGTTCAACTTTTCCCCCTTCCTAATTTTTGTACGCACTCATTGGCCGATCACCTGTCCGCTCGCATATTTCTTTTTGCTGCAGCGTCTACCGCTCCCGGTCCCCCGAATCTCCACCTCCTTGGTCTGTTTCTCTGCTGCTGCTGCTTTTCCCTAACCTCGCCCCTAATGATATCATCCCTGTTCGATTTTTTCTCTTTCTCTCTCCTATTTCCTCGCTACAGATACATTCTGATTTTTGCTCTTTGCGCGTCGAAATACGGTCCCTCTCTCTCCATCATTCATCATATCTTTCGCAGTGTGAGAATCTACTTTCGTCTTCGATTCTTCGAATGTTTGGTTTTACCGTTTTCGGCCAGAAAAGGTTTCGCGTTTTGCTTGGGAACGAAAATTTAGTTTTGTAGGGTAGGAGTACGGTAGAAAGTGTATCAGAGAACGCCCCCCGGGAAAAGGGAACGATCTAGCACGCGTTGTTGATTTCGGTTCTAGGGTACTTTTCTCATGAGGAAGTCAATACATTGACGATCTAAACGAGGAAAACCTGAAAACATCCTCAATCAGCAAAGCTCAAAACTCACATACTTGTAACTTTTCCAAGTTCTCCTAACCGGGCGTTCCCTAATTCTCATCACTCGAATGTTTGTGTTTTCTACACACATGGAACGTGTTTCTTCTAATCAGTCATCTATTCCGAAAGCTTCTCTCTTCTTCTTCTTCTATTTCTGCTTCTCTCACTTTATCGCTCAGAAAACGTTCTTCTTCCTACAGGGTCCGTGAATGCCGGCGGTGGAACGATTTCCTACACGATTCGAGCGAAATGTGATACCGGTAGGGTGACAGGCATCAAAATACGATAATCAAGGCTACAAAACACGCGAAGAAACTGATAAAATACGGTAGAAAATGATAAAAAACGAGTATTTTCTGATAAATAGCTGATGACATAGATAAAATGGAAATGTACTGACTGTGCAAACACCACGTGGTCCGTAAACGCGTTTTGTCGTAGACTACCGTAGTAAATAGATAAGATAAGAACGCACACGTTCCAGGACCCGCACATGCACATTTCGCCGTCCAACTTTGTCGATTCAACGCCTCGCTCGCCGACGCAGCCTCTCAGGTCGTCTAGTGCATTTTCCAAACAAATTCGGATGCTGAAACTGCACTCCGAAGGTTTCAGCACCGTTTTTACTTCGAACGTTTTCGGATGATTGAAAGTGAAATTCAGGCATCAATGAAGAGTCCGAAAGCTGGTCGTCCACGTCTTCTAAAAGTTCAGATGACACAGTGTCTTGCGATGCGATCATTCTGGAAGAAACGGAAAATATTCCTAAAACTACGGTAACGAAGACAGTCGCGATGAGAGCATTCTCACAGTGAAAGTAGAGAGTTTCAGGGACTGAAGACGACGAGGAAATCGAAAGAAGCGGAAGATGCGATAAGTGTGAAAAGTTCGACAAATTCCGCTGCAAGGTTGGCAGAAATGGTTTCAGCTTCAAATTGATTGTTTCAGTGCAAGAACACGGTCCGGTAGCATGTCGGAAGACAAGAAACCCATCAAGGGCATCCTCCGTCAATCGCCGTACATATCCAAAGAAGACGTGACACAGTCGAATGAGGTGAGTGAGCGCAGGAGAGGGTTCCGTTCATTTTCATCCGAATCTGTCCCATTTTCCAGAGCACCCTGCACCGTCAATTCCGCAAGAATCGAGTAGGTTGGCGAGACGGCTAGACAGTGTGACCTTATCTCATATTTTATCGTTGTTTATAGGCGTCGTCGCTGACGAAAAGGGATGACAATTCTGACCGCACGGAACCGGGCAATCACGACGCCATCGATAACTATTACGCGAAAAACTACTACACTGTAACAGGTAGAAAATAATAAAGATGGACCGAAAACGCAACAATCAGCCTGCAGGAATCTATCAGAAAAACATCAACTGGGGAAGACACGGCCAGAATAGCGCGTTGGAAGAGGAGAACGACGAGGATGAGGCGGTCAGGAGGAACTACGTCAAGCACTCGAAGGGCACTCTTTCGATGGCACAGAGCACACGGAGCATGCCCATCATCCCCGTCAACAATCGTGAGAGCTTCGAGAAGATCCGGATCAGACTGACAACTCGTTTCCAGGATTCCATCAGTCCTTCTACTGGTTCGCCCATCACCACAAAAAGATCGGATTCCGGCACATGTGCATGCTGCTGCTCGTCCTCTCCTACACTCTTCTCGGAGCCGCTCTCTTCTATTCCATCGAATCCCAATATGAGCATGAAGTGAGCCCCCCTTCGCATTCCTCGAAACTCCCCCATTTCTCTCAGACAATGCAACTTCACAAACGGAAACTGGAACGTGTCATCTACGAAATCGCGCAGACCCTCGAACTCGAAATATTGGACCCGATGAAACTGACGAATATCACCCAGATGGAGTATTTTATCACGGTAAACACCAACGTCCCGTGATTGGATTGGTCGTGTTTTGATTGATTACTCGGCGTTGCAGAGGGCCTACGTCAAACTGCTGACAGCGGAGGATTTGTACTCGGGAAGTACATTTTATAAGCACGCCGACCCGAAGAACCTCAAGTGGACGTATGGATCGGCGTTCTTCTTCTCGATGAACGTCTACACGACCACTGGATACGGTGGGGAATGCAGAGGGTTGCAATTGAAGAGACAAACTTGTTTTGTTGATCGCATTGCCTATCTTTCGTTCGAAAAAAAATCTCACGTCTTCTGACTTCTTCCGACGTCATAATCCGAAGGCCCAGGTCAATTTCGGTTTTCGAGTAAATCAAACCCGCAATGAATGAGTCCATGATGTAGTCTCTACGTAGTCACGTCCAGGAGGGATTCCAAGAAAGCAAGTGATCTCTTCCAGGGTCCATCGCCCCTTCGTCGTCGCTCGGAAAGGCGCTCGTCATCCTGTACGGTCTGCTCTTCGTTCCTCTCACAGCCGTCGTCATCCGTGATCTCGGTCAATGGGCTCTCCTCTATCTCACCAAAATGTACACAATCCTCATCGACAACTTCCGAAGGGTGCGCGGATTCGTCGACAAACTCGACGAAGACGAGATCATCTCGCTGCCTATCAAATTCAGCGTCTCTGTTATGATACGTGAGTTTGGCGATTTCACTCTTCAGCACTGGGTTCTTTTGTAGTGTACCTCCTGTCGGCGACCATGTTCATCTACGAGTACGACGAGCTCTCCGGTCCTCCGGACTCTGGAATCTCGTTCTTCCACGCCTTCTACTTCTCGTTCATCTCCATGTCGACGATCGGATTGGGAGACATCATGCCAAACAACGTGACGTTCTCGCCTCTCATCACCATCATGTTCTTCTTCGGAATGCCCATTCTGAAGGTCGTCAATAGAGTCACGTACATCTGTCTGGAGAATGGTGTATTCGGTGGGTCTCTTCTTCCGACGTCTTCTCAGAATTAAAAGACCATTTCAGGAACCATGACAGTTCTCGAGAATCGTTTGGACACGATATGGAGTAAAGCGACAGTGATGCCAACTGGACAATCGATCCCCGAACACTACCCAGACGCTGTCAGCAGGAAGCAGTCTGTTATCAGTGAGGGAATGGTCCCTGATGAGGTGAACTGGTATCGAAGGACACCTCCAATCCTCTCTTCTTCTCTTCAGAACGACGGCACCGTGCCGAACGAGTATCTCAACAACTTCACAATCCGCTCCATCGCGACGTTCATGAAGGCGAACGGAGACGTCTACGGCGGCGCGTTCGGAAGAGTCAACATCCGACGCGGCGACCTGCGGAACATCCCCGACAATCAGACGACAGTCAGATCGCAAACGCGGCGCGACAGCACTCCCAACGTCTAATAAAAACCATATCAGATCACAAATCCCTAGAAGTACAACCTAATTTATTTCCAAACTTACCCTTCTTTCACTGAAAATCCGCCCAACTACCTCGTTCATATCGTTCGTTGTTTTGTCACCCACAACTTCTCTGATTTCACTCAAACTTTGTCTAGAATTTACATATCAAACCGCCCTCCTCATCGCCTTATAATTCCCAGTGCTCACTATAAAAATATCTTCCGAAAGGGAGCACATCTATGGTATGTACAATTTTTGTCGTTCGAGGAAGGAACGAAACCTAACTACGATTGCTTCAAAAGTTCCTCACCAAGGCCATATTATCTTTTTTTTCTTTGTATTAGAGGTCGACCAACACGGAACTAACACAGTTAACATTTATTAGGAATGACTTTACAGATGGAACGGATTGGAGAGGGAACGAGGGAGATGTGGGTGGGGGAGTTGTTTCATGTGATGTTTTGCTTTCTTTCGTCTATTTAATCGAGTAATCAAAGTACATGTGTGCGTGCGAGTTACTGAAGACTTCCAAAGTCGACGAAGAGCGGATCGAAGCGTTTGCGTCCGGACGCCTTCCGCGTGACAACGAGCGGAAGACGCGTCTCGTCGTTGTAGGTGAGCATGCACTGGACGGGCGAGAAGAAGCAGTTGCGGTCGTAGCGCTTCGTCTCGACGATCATCGCGTCCTTCGACGGTCCGTCGTAGTTTCTGAAGACGTCGACGTTGGGAGGATTCAGATGCGAAGGCGACTCACGTGATGATTCCGTATCGACTGCTGCGCGGCAGCTGAATCAGCGCCGACGACGTCGAGATGCTCACCGCGAGGAGCAGTATCAGCAAGATTGACATGACTTTCGGGGGGTTACCTGGAAACCGAATGTCACTTATCTCGCTCGCCAAACCGAATACGCGAATGTCAAATCGAGTTTATGGCGGTAGTGGGGCCGGGAGGGGGGGAATGTGAGTGAGCTCTCTCTCTCTCGAGGAGCAACGAAAGAAGGGGCGGAGTCGAGGGGAAGGAGGCATAAATCAATCAGAATTCGGCTAACCGATGCAGATCTGTCTTGTGGAAACGCGAATGAGTAACCGACTGAAAAGGTCTCGACCGTGGCGAGAGATAACGATTCGAGGGGGGGGGGTTTGGGTGACGTCGAAGGGGAGCAGCGGAGAGCAATTGGGGGGCTTTTGAGGAATGTTTGGAACAAGGACTTCAATGTTTCTTGGGCTTTCAGACGAGATATAAATACTGTTCTTTACAAGTGGATCCTCGAGGATGGTCAAAAATGACCACATTTGGTATCAAGCGGAATGAGTTACAGGTCCCAACAGTTCCAGAGACCATAAGGCTAGATGGGCTCGATCCCCGAAGCGCGTGATCCAAGACCATCAAATCCTTCATGACGATGACGAAAAAGTGTGATCAAACGTGTGACAACAGTTCCATTTCGAAGCTTTGATAATTCGAAAAAGAGAAGATGATCCCCGAGGAAAGCTTAGTCTCAATGGGGGCCGATTCGGAAGTGCGCCTATGCACATTCACACAAATCTTCGGTTTTTCGGATGTTTGAGAGGCAGGAGAAGGGGGGAGAAGAGGGGACTTTTGGAGTTCTGACACTACGATTCAGACCACAATTTCAGGGGGAAAATCCAGAAGGCACTCGGGTTCTGAATGACAAGAAGTCGGAAGAAAGACATTCGGCGGAGACTTGAGACTCGCGGGAAAACACAATAAAAACCAGAAAAGTACAGCCACCAAATTCGATCCGAAAAAGTTCTGAGAAATAACAAGAGGGCAGGCTGGTGGGACTTTGGATGATTTATCACCAATCAGTTGGAGATTTGCCAGATGCACTTGGAAGGAGACATTGGGATGCATCAAAAAACGAAAAGTCCATTGTCTCAATGAAATAGAAAAGTGACGTCTTCTTCCCCTCTCTCGGTGGGCGGCGTCATCTTCTCTTCTTCCTTTTTTTTCACAAAATAGTTCCAATTTTCATGCATGATTTTGCTTCCGACTCCATGAATTTGGAATCAGTGCTTTCCAGTTGTCTGTGTGTTTGTAAACGGAGTAACTATGCGAAGAACGGGATCAAAGAGAAGGAAAAGACGGAGATCTGAGAAGAAGTGGGTAGATTTGATTAGCAGCTCTGATAAACTGATAACAGACACTGCGAGTGGATGTTCCGAGGGTGAAAAGGATCAAAAACCGATTGGTGGTGGTGGTCACCCAGACGTCACTGACATTTGGCCCTCGCGAGAGCACAGGGACACCTTCTCGCTCTCTCTCTCTCTTGATTCGCTTATCACTAATTGAATATTCTCTCTGATTACGTCTTTCCCATTCGGTTTGAGTGATTGATGAAGGAGGAACTATACGAAGGCGGGTGATGTCAACCAGAGAGCTCATGTATTTCGGGTGGGGGGTTTTGCACTAATCATGGATCATCTGAGACACATAAAACTTGTTTGGAGGGTCGCTGGCTCTGTTCTGCGAGACATGAGCACACGGAGAGAGAAAAGTGAACGGTGAGAAGAAATCCACGGTACAATTCGTTGCGAGACCCCACGGAAACACGACGCGCATATCGAATGCAATCGCGCTTTTTGGTTCTAATGCATAAAATTCAAAGTTTGCTGCGTACGCCTCTCCATTTCTCTCACTATTTCCAGCTGCGTTGCCGAAATAGCGGGAAAACAGGCGAGACGCAGACCACTGTGGAGCGGAGGAGCACGATTGCATTGCATGCGCACTTTATGACTCCGTGGACCCGTCGTGTTACGAAACCCGTCTCATAGACCTATTCAAACATTTTTTCGACCGACTTTTTGCTATATTTTTGCCCTATGCGAAGCCGAAAAGCCGAACAAGACAATTTTCAACAGTAGAAAACGGCTTTTGGGTAGAATTATGAGAGCGAATTTTCTGAAAAGTTTCAATAGGGTTAAATTACACAAAACCGGTCAAAAATTTTCTGAACAGTCAGTTTTCAACGAATATGCGCATAATGTTGAAAATAAGTAATGCATTAGTCAAAGCGCTCCGCTGGAATGGCATTGGTCTTGCAACGATCGCAGTGATTTGACCTTTTTCAGGCGAAATCGCTGAATCCTTACGAGATCTCGCGAAACCATCAATTATTCCAAGAAGCGCGTTTGATCGAGGAAAATAACAGAGAGATTTGAGTTTCCCAAGAATTGATAGAAAAGTCCCAAAGACGGTGAAGTTAGAAACGAGTCGAATGGGAAAAGAAACGTGGAAACTTTCGGACATTGAGCTCATAAAGTGTTTTTACCCACTTACCTATTATGAACATGTCGAGTTTTCTATTCAAACGTTGTTCTTCCAAACAAAAGCCACCACCACCACCACCACCACCGCGCGATGACCTTGTACGTGCCAAACAGCGAGAGTCCGTCAAAACAAGGCGAGTTTCAACCCAGAAGCGGATAACGACGGGTGGCTCAGCCATCTCCACCCACAATCTCCGCAAAAACTGTTTCATTTATGCCGCCCGTGAGAGTTCTCGGGCGGTCCGCGGTGACGCGTTTTCGATGATGCTCCGCGTGCTCATCGCTCTCTTTTTCTCAGACGCGCGGAGAGGAATTCGCGGAATTCGACGTAGTGTCGGAATCTGAATAATTGAAAGAGAAAGAGGAGAAAACTACTAATGGACACGGCCAACCAGAACATGTGAACTGGGGGAGGAAACGAGCTAAAGGCAATTGAGAACGACGCCACGTCATGTGGGGCCACTACACGGAGTCCATCGTAAAAGACGCCGCAAAGAGGAGTCGACGTCGTCACAAAATCGTAAAACTGCGCGGGCAAGAAGCGAGCCCACAGATGATTGCTCCGCCCATTCGGAACGTCACGAGTCATCCTCCACATCAGATCAAATACCAAATGCGATCTGTACTGGGAAGAAGGCGGTTGAATGGAAATGTCGATCCGGCTTATATACTGCCTAATCAGCTCGAGGCCCGAAATCTCTTCCCAGTACACTCGGCACATGTTTAGCAAATTGAATCAGTTGTTACGTATACGGGGCGTGTGTGTTTGAAGTGGTCGTAAATCAATCAGAAGTTCTCAGAGAGTGAAGCACTTCCTACTGTACGTGATTTCATTAGAACGATACTTAGAAGCGTCTAGAGGCAAACATCAAACAGATTCAGGATCAACAAAAACAGAGTTCTATTCTACACAGAAGAAACGACGACGACTAAAATGACCCGTTAGAGGACAGAAGACATAGAGAGAAGTGTTGACAGAAGGGATTCGAGTGGGAATATTATTCACAGACGGTATGGCTCGCTGATCGGATCCATTTTCACTATTCGTCGCATGTCGAACTTCCGGAGATTCACATTGATGTAGGCTCCGTCGAATATTCTTTCGGCGTACGCACGGCCCGCCGCCATCGAGTGCACCACGCCTCTGAAACGACAAAACTCAGTGTCAAACTGATGACGGTGGCGCTGAATTTGTACTTGCGCGGCTTTCCGGCTATTTTAGGCGAGTAATTCGGAAAACGACAATTTCTGATGTTTATGTCGAAACTCTTTGGTTCTGACGAAAAGAACTTTGTGACATGGCGTCATTCCACCCTCAACGCCGCCTACAATCTGATTATCGCCAGTGGCGAATGGCGATTTTCTAAAACCGAGAATCTGATTCGCGGAGACATGACGACTCAGACTGCCGCGGCTTATTCACTTATAGGTGTGGAAAGCGGAACTTACTCACCTCTCACCGAATCCACACATCATGTGAAGGTTCGTGTAGAGCGGATGCTCGCCGATCACTGGAGCATCATCGAATGTGTTCACATCTTGATAGCCAGTCCATGCGCTTTTGACCTGGAAATGACAACATTGATAGGGTATCGAAAGTTAAAAATTACTTTCGCAGTCTGGAAACCGGGCACTCGGTCCACGAGAACTGGCCAGATGTTTTGATAGAAATCCTCATAGTCGACTTCCAACTGCTCGTGATTTCTCTTCGCATCCTCTTCCTTCGTTGGCGTTCTGCCTACTAGGAACGTGTGTCCAATATCAGATTGACGACAGTACACTCCAGTGGAAGGATCGACAAGGAACGGAAGATCTGCAGGAACATCAGGTGCGAAGACAACGAACACGTCTCGTTTCCTTGGTTGAACTGGTACCGGGACTGCCAGGAGACCGGTTCCTTTGCCTGAAATTTGATGATAAAAGGGAACTATTTCAGAATACTCACCAATTCCTGCCAATTTCGCGACTTGTCCAGCCCACGGACCGGCTGCGTTCACGATCAAATGCGCTCGAATCGGACGAGCAGTTGCATCGTTCATTTGAGGACGAACGATAACTCCCGAGATCCTCTGTGCTCTTAGTTTGTTCTCATCGGCAGTAGCATCATCTCCGAACGCGTGAACTTCCGAACTGGCACGGTTGCGTTCGAATTGGAAACCTTCAACTTCTCCTTTCACATACTGAAAACGGGTTTTTGTGATCACAAAGTTTCTGTCAGCTTACTTGTACTCCCAAAGTGATATTCTTCTCCCTAATCGCTGCCAACAACTGCCACGTGTCGATGGTTCCTTCGTTTTCCATTCCTAAACTAGCCAGCAGCACATCGTCTGTGTTCATGTACGGATATCTCTCGGAGAGCTCATCCTTCGATAACAACTGCACTTTCGCTCCACGTTCACTGAATAATTGCCTATTTATGGAAAAGATTAGCTCCAACGCTCACATTTGAACTTTCCACGCTGATCGCATAACTTCCACCTCTTCTTCTGTTTTTGCTATCCTGAGATAGCCGGTTGGCAAGAAATTGATGTCTGGTCGTTCGGAATCTGAAGAATCTTACGTCAAAGTTCAATTTGAAATAGTAAAAAGTTACCAAGAATCCTCAAATGCTCCCCTGCGTGCCTCAAGAATTCGGTAGTGAAAAGGCTCATATCAACAAATTCAGGAATAGAAAACTGTTGAGTGATGCCGCCTGTCGAGAGCATCGTGCTGCTTTTTGTGAAGACGTCGTTGTTCTCGACGACTACTACCTGACGAACAGAGGTTCAGCAACAATTTCAATCGAATTCGAAACATACCTTGAAATCCTCATCTCTGAACCGTTCTTTCAGCCAGTAAGCAGTCGATGAGCCAGTCAGTCCACCGCCGATGACGACGATTTCAGCACGATACGGGAAAACTTCGTTGTCAAGTGTTCCGTGTTTCATGTGAGCGATAGGATGTCTCCTCTTGAATGCGTCTTTTCTGGCCTGGAGGAAGATGCACTTATCATAGCGTTATCTTGACGACGTACCTCTTGAAACCTTCTCTTCCAACGTCTGAAATCATAGGTTAACCCATGCCAAACTCTCTTCATCACATCCTCTCCAGGCTCGAAATGTCGTTCATTCTCGAATCGTTGCCAGTGAGCAGGAGCAGTCGTGTGCAATACGCGAGCACACGAGAGGGTAGGTCTAATAGTTCGAGAGAACAGAACTATGTTCATATCTTCTGAAACTTTGAAGTTAAGCAAGGCTGAGTTTGAGAATTTATCTGATTTTTCAAAAAATTGCATGGGGAAATTGAAAAAATTCACTAAACAACGACACTCCGAAATTCCGCACGCGCTCGGTTTATCGTAAATCGACACACAGCGAAAGCCTCGATTTTTGAATACGTTTTCGCTATTTTTGCGTTTTTCCCTTCGTTTCCTCTTGTTTGCTCGCGTTTTTTGCTCATAAATCTGAAAAAAACGATACAATTAACAGTGCTTTACTATTGTTTGCAAAGATTTCATCATGGGGGAAGTCGTTGAGCGAATGAAAAAGAAGAATGTCATGAAACCGATTGTTTATGGCAATACGGCGACTCCGTTCGCTTGTAAACGTGACGCCGACAATCACACTCATCAATGGACCGTCTTTTTCAGGTGCGTTTCTTATTTTTAAAAGCAAAAATTGTCGAGTTTTCGTTCAGGCCGTACCTTGCCGAAGATCCCACAAAGTGGATTCGCAAAGTGCAGTTTAAGCTCCATGAGAGTTACTCAAACCCATATAGAGGTATGCTTTGTTGTGTAAATCATCGTAAATGACATATGTTCAGTCATCGAAAAACCGCCATACGAAGTGACGGAAACCGGGTGGGGAGAGTTTGAAATTCAGATTCGCATCTATTTCATCGATCCCATGGAGAAGCCTGTAAGCTTATTTTACTAGTTGAGAAATCACTTAGATCATTTTGTTTTCAGATAACGGCCTTCCATTACCTACGCCTCTTCCAGCCGACAATCAATCTTCCATCCGGCATTACGATTGTATGCATGGAGTTCTACGATGAAATAGTGAGTATTTCAGATTGGAAAACGTAAACCAACGTATTACAGATTTTCCAAGAGCCGACTGTCCAGATGTATAAAGCGTTGCAACTAGGCGATGGAAAACGACCAGACAAGCAGAGCTTCTTGAATGATAGTAAGTTGAATAAAGAGATAATGAGCACTCTCCCCGAATTGTTTCTTAGTTATAAGACGCAGAGCTGATTAGAAGTGGAAGAGGTGATGAAGAATATTTACTCATACTAGGTAGCTGGACATCTGAGGGACTCTTAACCTTCCTATTTTTCCCAAACATTATGTTTCGGGTGTAATCTTCACTTTCCTACTGTAGGTACTGTAGCTCTGTAAGCTAGTGTTCCCTTGGAATCGTCCTCCAAAACTCAAAAATTGAAATTGATAAATACATTCCAAAGTGTTTATCTCTCATTCTCGCATATTTTCAGTCGAACAAGTGAAGACACGAACTCGCGAACTGGGAGAAATCGCGCAGAAGGCTATCGGCGCTGAAATTGAAGACCTTCGCGAATCGCTGGTTGAGGCTTACAAAGTTTTACAAAAACACGAAGAAGAGCTCAAGAATGAAGCTGCCGCCGAAAGCACCCAACAATAATAATGGATCTCTAACAACAAATCACTGATATCTTGACCATATTTCGTATATGAACATCAAACAGATTTTAGTTTGCTTGAAAGACATTATGAGCTTTTCAACCCGAGACTTGTGTTTCAATTCTTTGAAGTGGGATCGAATTGCCAATGAACCGATATCTTCTGCCATTCCACTACAGTAACCCGACCAGTTCCCAGAAGTCCCCTTGAATGTTTCGAAAGTTAGGGGAGCAGTCCCTTCCAAATTCGTACTCCCCTTATCCATTCCCTCCCCCCACTCACTCTCCGTGTTTTATTTTATTGATCGACGTGACGTCATAGAGTGTTCGTGTTTTGACGAGACGCAGACATTCTCTGCAAATTGAACCCAAATAGTGCGGGTTTCCGAGAGACGCAGACACTGTCTTTTTGCGTGGCAATGGACGAGAGACGTAGAGGTGGCGACGCGTGCCCGGTGCAACAAACGGCGAGAGAGTGTGACGGGTGTGGAGACGCGCGACGAGACAGCACGCTGATTCGAGAGACGCAGCGACGACGCGCGAATGTTGTGTCGCGGCGAATTTCGTCGCTGCGACGTGTCGCGACTTTTCCCCCAATTCGAGACTTTTAGGCCCTCCGGACGTTTTTCAGCTCTTCGACGAATCGCACCGTTTCTCTGCGTCTCTCGAACTCTACGCTATTTTCTCGCAGCTCCCACATCTACCGTAACCCACATGAACCTCCAATTGAAGCCCTCTTTGACCTGAAAACTTCCAAATTGACCTTGCGTCGACCCATCTGGCCTCAAAAACTCACGCACCACCCCCACCGGGCGTAGTTTAAAGGGAGGCAGCCTACGGTAGACGGTGGGTCCCGCCACGAAAACCGAACAGTTTCCACTGTCTCACTGTTTCCGACGCATTTTTGTATTTTTCTTTTTCTTTCACAGATATTGAGCATTTCGCAACGCAGATGCTGCTCCGTTTCGAAAATTGGGATTATTCAGTAGAAAATGAGGAATCACTCGAATTTCTTCCGATGATTTGCTGGAAATTCTAAAATTCTTGAAATCTCTCGAAAAGATTCTCTTGAAAACGTAAACTTTCACAAATGCCGCTTTTACTCCCTGACCAAATCGATCATTTTTCCCACACTTTGTCATCTCTCGAAGCTTTATTCCGTTTCTGTCTGTCGTTCTAAGTCATCCATTCTCTCCATCTCTCTCTCTTCATCTCTTCTGAAAATCTTCTCATTCGTTTCGTTTCGTTTTCAAGTTCTTACTCGACGAAAATGAAAAAAAAAAGAAGTTCTCTGTGGTGATGAAGGATGATCGCCAGCAATTGATACCTGTCGACGAGAGTGTAACACGATGATAGTGAAACTGATAAAGTCGGTAGACAAGAAGAATTTGTTCCCTTTTCGCCTCCGAAAAAGGAAAATGTATATCGGCGACGGTGATCTGTGCGAGTACTCGATCGATCCATTTCTCTTACTCGATCTCCACATCTGCCGCACCTTCAGTTGGCTCTCTTTGTCTTCTTTGTCTCTTCTGCATCTTCATAACTTAGAATTATGCACCCATTTCTGTCTATTCGAATGTTCTCCCTTACTGACTCACCTGAAAGTGGAACTTTCTGAAAAGTGCATTGTCGAATCGCCTTCTAAATCCGCCTCCTCTCTAACATGCCAAAGGTGTGGCACACATGACTAGAAGCGGTTGAGAGCAACACAACTTATCCCTTCTGCGGCCTCCCCCCTCCGCTTCTGCCCCATTTCTCATTTCTGTTCTGGATTCCGGACAGATAGAAGTCTCACTCTCGCGCGGCCCCTAATCCCCTCTTCGAATGTTTTCAGCCGATTCAGACTCCCCCTTCCTCCCGGGACCCGGCCTCGGTCGTCAAGCACGCCTTGCTCCCCTCAATTAGCACCTAGGGTGATAGAAACGCACTTCTTCGCCTCTGTTCGTTTTGAGAGACGCCATCTTGGTGACTTTTCTGAGTTTTCTGAGAGGTCGGTACTGCTTGCGCTGCCTAGAAACCCTTCGTTTCATTCCTAGGGAGGCGCCGCCCACTGAGAGATGTGAGGAGTGTGGTCCGCTTGGGAGTCGTTTGGCTATTCGGGGAACCTCTCCGAATTCTTCTCATGTCAGATCGCTCAGGTAAATGGTCTACAATATTATTAGACAAAATCGCGAATTAAAATGTTATTAGATGCTTTTTGATTCTAACTCAAATGTTATTTGATTCGAAATTTCTGCAGCTTGGCGCATAATGCGTGCACGGGGAAAGCGCCAGTGAAGACTAGATTTTGCAATGTTATTAGACAAAATGTGAATTACAATGTTATTAGATGAAAGTTGAATGTAATTATAAAAAAATAATAATGGTACGCGTGCTGGCCTAAAACGGGAGTTTTTTTGTTGCATTTTGTACCGATTTAAATCAAACGTTGTGCACATCAGATATTTTTTAACGTCTAAATATGACGGAGCCGGTTAAGAAACGGTTCCGCCTGTGCACACGCGACATTATGCGGGAAGCAATTTCAAGGCCGCGCGAATATGGCGCACAGGAAAGTGAGGTGTGTACCGAAGAGGAAGAGCGACGTCTAAACGATTGGGACGACACTACTGTTACATGTTGTATGTTATATACCTTGTTTTCAAAACGTATTTAATCTTTCAGTAATCAAGCTCGCTTGAATTTGAAAAGAACTCACAACGACAACGGTGATGCTCTCGAAGAAGGCTACCAGTACGTGGAACAAGAAGTTATTGTTCCTGCCTCCAACATGACAATCGGTTAATTTTTGTTTCGTTTTTCGGTTTCTTTGTTTTTCCGGCTCAGTACTTTTCCAGAAAGTTCCGCGGTTCTCGATTCCGAATACTGGTTTTTTAAAAAAATAGTTCTATGACACATTAGGAAACTGCTGGACTACTTTTTAGAAATTCTGCCAGTGTTTCTCGAATCTGGCGGCAACTTTTCGGATTTATACCGAGCTTATTACCCTTGTTGCTTTTTTTCTTAATATTGTTCCCAATTTGTGTCATTGCTTCCCCAATAAACTTCCGTCGACAGATCTGTTCTCTACTGTTTTCCGATTAAAAATTCATTTTGCTAAACAACGCGCACTACGATACTCCGCGCCAAGTTTACAATCTTATTAGAAGTTTTTAAAGTCTTATTAGAAATTTTTTGATTCTAATCAGAGGATTTTACAATCTAATAATGGCACGTTAGAAGCTGAATTCTCTGCAATTAGATTGTAAAATCTTCTAATAATATTGTAGACCATTTACCTGAGCGGATTCTATCAGCACCCTGTAGTGTCATTCAGGAAATTCCATAGATGTGACCTTGAGACTCCCCGTTCGGCGCATCTGCCTGTCCAGACGGTTTCGGGGGTGCTGGTCCTGTTGGTCTTCGTTTCGAGACCCATATCCGAAGGTGGAGATGACGACACTACGACCCGTCGCCACGCACACAACACTCACAAACACTCACATGCGCTCACGACGCTCACCCACACTCACGCTCAAACACATTGCGCTCACACACCGCGCCGCCGCCATCCGCCCCGCCCGGGTGGCCCACGTTCCGCCTATTTTTTGAATTCACGTTTTCTCCTAAAACTGCCTCACCTGCCTGAAATCATCTGAAATTCAGCAACGCGCCGATGAAATCGTACAGTCTGCTGATGTCATACTGTGCAATGTTGCCGCTGAAGCGCTTTTTGTTCTTGCTGTTTTTGAATTTCCAGTCGTCGCTGTCGCGTCTGATGTATTCCGCGAATCGCGATTCATAATAATCGCCAAACTTTCATGTCGTGCGATTCTTCGGAAAAAGGCGACTATTAGTTCCGATTCGCGTGGCATCCACTTCTCGCGACTGAAGCCTTCCTTCCTTTTCCCGACGCTACGCGGAATACCAGGACGGACCGAGCGAGAGAGTACTGCCCGTTATGAGGCGCAGCGAGGCGAGAGAGTGCTGCTCACCCCCCTTCTCGGCGGCGGCGACCAGCGGCCGAGGAGGCAGGACGGACAATTCGGCTGCGTACCACGTTTGATACTCAGCCTCGACCCACAGCTGGTCGCTGGCTGTCTCGCGCGTTCAAATCTGGCGTGCCGCGCGCGCGTTTTTTCTTGTTTAGCAATCTTCGACGTCTACCGTTACTGTCCACTCTCAACTTACCTCAAAACGATGAAATCACGTTGAAATGATAATTCCAATATTTTAGCATGGTTACGGCCGAGGAAACCGTCATCGCGACCACTACGTTAGAGGCAGATCCGCAAACCGATACAAGCGGTAACTCTTCGGACTCGGACGCCGATAAGATTGAGGTGAGTGTCAATGGAGTTTTTAGTTTAAGGAGGTTCCGCTAGGTTGAACTGAAGAATGTAATGTACTTATTATCAACGTTTAGAAACTCAAAGCGGAACAACGTGAGATTGCCGCTTTGGAGTCGAAAAATGGAGCTGTTGAAATGACCAACGGAAAGAATCACGAGGAAAACGGCGATAGTGTGGAGATAATAGCGGAAGCTGTAGCCGAAGTGTCGTGTGAAACCGCTTCCGAAGAGAATATGGACGAGGCTCCGCAACTCGAAGCAGAAGGTGCAGTCGACGGAGAGAACGATGATGCGCCAGTTCTCGAAGAAGCTGCGACTACGTCTACGCCAAATGAAAAAGACGCTGAATCGGTGGAAGCAATGGAAGTGGATGAGGTACAAGCAATTGACACCAATGGAAAGGAAGAAGTTAATGGAAATGGTGAGTTGCTAGTAGTTTGCAACAACTATTTTTCAAATTTTCTCATTTTTCAGAGGCTCCAGTACTCATTGAAGAGACTTTGAAAGAAGAGTCTATACCACCGCTGGAAGCTGAAAAGCCAGAGGGTGCAGATGATTTGAAAAAAGAAGAACCAGAAGCAGTGTCGACACAAGTGGCATTAGTACCAGAAGATTCGTCAAAGTCAGAGGCCAAGAAAGAGGAGCCTGAAGTTATCACTGTGCCAGACGATTCACAGCCGGATTCGGAAGTGAAGGGTGTGAAAAGGACAGTAGATTGTATTCAACTCGACGATGATGATGATATCCAAGAAGTCACTCCTAATCCTCCGAAAAAAGTCAAAGTTGATGAAGCAGCGACAACGTCTGCCGCTACCACGCAGAAAGTAGGAGCAGCTACTCAAGCAGTGAAGAAAGAAGAAGTTATCGACGGAGCTGATGATAATGAAAAGGCACAGGAGCGACTCTTGAACAAGCTCGTGGACTACGTCGGTGAGCAACGTGGGACGCCGTCCATACAGAATCGCAAAGTTCTCGACACTCTTTTGGGAGCTATAAACGCTCAAGTACAAAAGGAGCCTCTCTCAGTTCGTAAGCTGATCCTCGACAAAGTTCTCGTCCTTCCAAACACAATATCGTTCCCACCGAGTCAAGTCTGTGATCTGCTCATTGAGCACGATCCGGAAGTGCCTCTTGCCAAGGCTATCAGTCGTATGTTCGGAGAGGAGAGACCGAAGCTGAGCGATTCGGAAAAGCGTGAGAGAGCACAGCTGAAAGTCAACCACCCTGTGCCTAACATGACCAAACTTCTCGTTGACATCGGGCAAGATCTCGTCCAAGAGGCGACCTACTGCGACATTGTGCACGCGAAGAATCTACCCGAAGTTCCGAAGAATCTTGAAACGTACAAGCAGGTAGCTGCCCAACTGAAACCAGTCTGGGAGACCTTGAAGCGGAAGAATGAGCCATACAAACTGAAGATGCAGCGATGCAAAGTGTGCGGGTTCCAAACGGAGTCTCTACTCGCTATGGCCAACCACAAAGCAATTCTCCACCACAATGGATCGAAATTCCAATGCACTTTCTGCAATAACACTGACACTAACGAGCAGAGGATGAAGGAGCACATGTTGTAAGTTACTTAACCCTAGTTGTCCTTCTCTTACTCAAGTATTTCTTTCAGTGAGGCTCATTTGGTGATTGCGGTACCAGAAGAAAAGGAGGCGAAGTACCCGTGCGCTATTTGCGAAGAAGACTTCAACTACAAGGGAGTTCGTGAGCAGCACTACAAACAGTGCAAGAAAGACTACATACGAATCCGCAACATCATGATGCCTAAACCAGATGACCACCTTCACTTGAACCGTTGGCTCTGGGAGAAACCAGCCATGGATCCGACCATTATTCAACAGCAACAAGCGGCTGCACTCCAACAAGCTCAACAGCGGAAGCAACAACTAATCGCTCAGCAACAGCAACAGGCCGCTGCTGCCCTTTTGCGAAAGCAGCAGCTTCAGCAACAGCAGCAACAAGCGCAGGCAAACCGTATCCGTGAGAGTCAGCAGGCTCAACAGCTGCGTCAAATGGCACAGTTGATGCAGCAGCAGCGAGGAAGCAACATTAACAACACGCTCATTGCTGGTAAGTTGTCATTCATAGTTTCACCTGAAGGTAACGCCATTTTCAGCAATGCAAGCACAGCTGCGACGTAGCGGTCCGACGCCAGCAACAAACGCCTTGGCTATGTCGCAATTCTTCCAAAAGCAAATGTCAGCTATGAAAACTAACGGAGCCCAATTTCAAGCGGCAGTTGCTGCGATGAAAAACTCGACACCAAAGCCTGCAACACCGAAGGTGCAAAAAGTGATTGGAGCTTCGATTCCCACCCCATCTTCCCCGGCCACTTCATCGTCTGCTGCCTCTACGGCAACGGCATTCAGCTGCGAAATATGTGACCAAACTGTGCACGAGAAGGAAAGATATCTCATCCATCTACAGGTTTGATTTTCTATTTTAAGAACCATTGTCAAGTTGACTTTTCAGGGACTCCACAAGCAGATGGTAGGAAAATGCCTCCAAGACATGGCGCAAGGAGCACCCCTCGCTTGCTCTCGATGCCGTGACCGTTTCTGGACTTACGAGGGACTCGAGAGACATCTTGTTATGGCTCACGGACTCGTAACTGCGGATCTTCTGCTGAAAGCCCAGAAAAAAGAAGACGGCGGTCGTTGCAAGAACTGCGGAAAACAGTACGCTTTCAATATGCTGCAGCATTTGGTTGCTGATCATCAAGTCAAACTCTGTTCTGCCGAAATCATGTATTCTTGCGATGTGTGCTCATTCAAATGCTCCAGCTACCAAACTCTGGAGGCCCATTTGACGTCAACGCATCCAAAAGGAAGTGAAAAGAAGTCGACACCACCAAAAAAAGACGACTGCATCACTTTGGACGACTAAGCACCGATGAATGAGAAAAGATGGATCGAAGTAAACGCTATGAACAGATTTACTTCTCTCCTTTACCGAACCATATCGAGTTTTATACTGGGAGAAATTTTTCTAGATCTCTTCTTGAGCTTCCCCATCTCTTCTCGCTATTCAACACTTTCCCCACTTTTTTCCTCTAACCCATGTTTATTTCATCGTTAAGATTGCATGTTTTGCGGGTCTCACTTCAAAAACACATTGAATCATTCTTTTGGTTATGACACTACTACCCTAGATTTGCTGGTCATTTCGCGCCTTCTGTCTTCATCTCAATACCCTTTTCCCTTGTTCTTTTTCCCTAACCTCCCCGTAAAGACTTCTACCCTATATTTATTCACTCTCGTAACGTCCCCTGAAAATCATCATTACTTCTACAAATTTCGAAAAGAATCCCCTCTTCCTGAACCCACTTCTCCCTTCTCTCCATTGGAATTTTCTCCACTTTATCATTGCTATTTTCAAACTATGTTCGTATAAGCCATTAATATAAACCATGTGATCATAACAAACATCTTTCATTCCAACAGAACAGAGAAAACACTTTTTTCGTGTAGGTTTGAACACCGAATATTTAGGAATCGTCAATTGATTAATGATAACGAACAGATAACTCAGACAGGGTATCTGAAAATGACGGAATCGGTTGAAGTATTCTGCACAGTGATCACTGGATTCGAGAAAGTCGCCGCCAAGGAGGTAGCCATTCGAATCGAAGGGATTCTGAAGTTTCAAAGTTCCAGATAAATCGGAAGCTCTGCGTGAAGAGCTGTCGACCGGGAAGGGGAAATGTTCGATTCACAACGGACATTGACAATGTGTCCGAGTGTTCGAAACTGCGCTCCATTGACAACTTCTACATTGTGTTCTACGAGAATCAGATTGACGGATTGATGGAAATGGAGAAAGATGAAGCGATTCGAAAGATTCAGGACCAAATCTCTTACTGCAACTGGAAACTGGCGATCGATGCGTGGCAGTTGACACGTGAAAAAGAGATAATTGGTGGAAGTGAGAGAGTCGTCGAGCAGATGAGACAGTTTATGAGGGAAGGAGTGATGAGTGAAGTGACGGAAGAGTCGCCTAAGTTCAGGTGGGACAGCAGAATGACCCAATTGACACTGATGTTCAGAGTGACATGCAAACGATGTGGAGAGAAGGAGAAGCACAAGTTCAGTTCGATGGACGCCGCTTCCAAGTTCGGCGCGCAGATCAACAACGTGTTCGGATGGAAGTGCAGCGTTAAAGAGTTCGACATCGAAGTTGTGCTCCGGATAGAAAGAGAAGAGGTGCGTTGGCGCCTTTCAACTATATGTTTAGGGGTCACAATACAGTTTGCGAAACGGCTCACTTTGAGTAGCCGACTGTCAAAATGTCTTCTAATACTTCATATTACCTATTCCTGAAAAATCTTCCGAAAATCTTCGGTGGTTGCCGCGATACAGCAAAGGGCTATCACCATTCGATCCAGAATCAGAAATTATGTCGGGAATGACTGTATACTGACTATAATCAGACAGTCCGCTCCAGACACGGACAAACCTTAAAACTGAAGACAAGTTAGGCCAGCCACCTTTCATTTCGGTTCCAACTAGATATGCTCATAATGTTCTCCTCTAGATGACCGTTATGATGGCTCTGAACGACGAATCGCTCTTCAAACGCAACATCTGCGCCTACGGACCGACGACGATGCGAGCAACGATGTGTTTTTGCATGCTCTACCTGGCAGATCCCAAACCCGGAGACGTCGTCGTTGACTCAATGTGCGGAGGAGGTTCGATTCCGATCGAGGGAGCTGTCGCATGGAAAGACGTTCTCTTCCTCGGAGGAGACAATCATGAGCTGGCGATGGAGAGATGCAAACAGAATTGGGTAGGAAACGAGATACAGGAGAATCTTAATATCTTCTTCAGGCCGCCAACTCTTCAGAATCCCGGGCGAATTGCGAATTCTTGAGTTGGGACGCCACGAACCTTCCGCTCAGAGATAGTTCAGTGGACATTGTCGTCACCGATCTACCGTAAGATCAGCTGAAACCATTCTCGAAAACTCAAAAACTCGCTTCAGATTCGGAAAGAAGATAGGCTCAACGATGGACAACCGATTATTGTACCCCAAGTTGCTGGAGGATTGGAAGCGAGTAACCCGGAGAGGCGGCCGACTAGTCGTCGTGACACACGACAAACGGAGTCTCGGTGAGTCGGAATGCCATTCGATCTTTCGGAAAATTCCTTCATTTTCAGAGAATTCCATTCTAAAAGACCGTGCTTCGTGGCAAACCGACGCATCTTATATTGTGAACGTCGGAGGACTTTCGTGTCTTTGCATGCGCCTCACCAACACAAAAACTGTTCAGTTTTCATGATTCTACTGTGCGGTACTTCTATTCTGTTATAAAAAACGTATAATTTCACAAAATCGTGTTCCCGGAGACACACTGCACATTTGAAGTAAGCGGTCTCTGGCGAATGGTTAACGACGTTTGGAACGAGCAATGTGCACCCTGTACAGAAGTTCTCTTATCACTTCATTATCAATCGATGACGCAAAAAGCACTCTTTGTAGGCATTCATAATCGCTTTATTATTGGCTGGCATTTGAAAGAAGGCACATAATTACAAAGTGAACAAGATGAGTCGAGAACCCGTTGATGAAGGGAAGAAGAGAATAACAGAGTAGATGGAGGGAAACGAGGAAGACCGCTATACTCGATGGATGAAATGGGAGGGTTTCTTGTTGATTTTCTCAACTGTTGGCAGTTGGGCAAAGTGGAATATCACCTGAAAGAGATATTTGGGAGGTGCTCTCAGAAGGACTTTGCTCACTTCGCTCGCATTCATCGCTTTTAGCACATCGCTGTTGCAGCGCACTGATTTGGCTTTCGGTGGGATTGGCTGGAAGAAGATTGAGCTCTGCGTTGGCACACACACCGCCCGTGTTATGCGGTCGCAATCGGATTTCTGAAAATGAACGTTCTGGTTTCAGATGTCGTCGTGTGCACCAAAAGTTGGGCGGAACCCGAATTTTTTTTCTGAATTACGAAATTAACATTTCCGCAACAAAATTAATTACAATGAGCCTTCCTAATGGTTTTCAATTGCACAAAATTCTCCGTGTTCTTAGCATTTATTCATTGGAAAATTTTCAAAATTTCAGTCTTTTTCTATTTTTTTGCGTGTCATCAGATTTTCTCGGCTGTTTTTTGAGAATTCCGCACTCCGGTACCGAATTCCGAAAAACTTTCAAGTCATCACAGATTCCATGTTCTGCCGGTTTTCAGAATTTCTCATTCCGTCCAACTCTCTTTTGTGTCGCAGAATCACAGAGCGTGCGTACTGTGCCATCGTGCTCCATTGGTGTCTACGCCTCATCTTTTTCTACTCTATTTCGGCTACTCAGCGTTAAATAGTTAGAGGAATGTGATGACACAAACGCGAAGAACGCAGTGAAATATGAATTTGATGAATTAGAGCCGAAAGGCGCGATTTCATTCGCCGCACGCCCCGTGATGCTTCTGAAGTTATACCTCTCCGTCGGAACAATGCTGAATCAGGTAGGGTTTGCCGGAAGCTAAACACGGCGACGATTCGACGATTTCATAGAAGGCGTTCAGTTCGGCTAGCTGGAAAACAGTCATTTCAGCTGTCGTTGTGCCTGTCCCGTTGACGCTCACCTGTTTTCTGTTATGTTTCCACCTGCGGAACTTGTAAACACAAAATATCGTTGTGATGAGGAGTCCTACTAATATCACTGGAAGCAGAGCGATCAGCGAGTAATCTGCAAAATACGACGATTAGCAAGTAGATCTCAATGTGTGTTGTTGCATCGTGTCTGCGTCTCTCTTGCTCCCCATAGTCTCAGTGACTCTCTAACCTGAAACAACATGAAGCCGTCCGTCGCTGACGACGAAATCGCGATGCGACGATTGGAATTTGCGAACGTCGAAGAAGTCCATGAGAGTTAGACGACGGGTTGTCGAAGTGGAAGACGATGATGATGATGATGATGGGGAGGGCGAAGATAACGGCGGAGGCGACGGCTCATTGCCTCCTTCCTGCCCGCTCGTCTTCTAGATACATCAACTTATGATTGTGCACAGAGACAGATGGGAACATCAAAGAGAACTACGGTATGGTAAATGCGCTCTATTGCCAAATTCTCGCTACTAGATCCCGTAAACATGACCTAATTATCCAGAGAGAGAGCCGCATTTACATGGGCCAGGCACGTAATTGAAAAACGTCATGGCTCACCTCGTGCCTCCATTTGCTACCAGTCCTCAACATATTCCCAACACAAACGAAATATAGTGTCAAGTGGCCTTCTTCTTTCTCATGGTCCGGAGAATAAGAGGGGGAAACTGGTGTGCCGTCTATATCATATTTCTAACCAAATACTGGGGCGGGCAGAGGGCGCGAATGACGACCAATTGGCCGGCAGAGGGCGGGCGCCAGGCGCGCTTTTTCCGAGAAGCACTTCTTTAATTGACACTTAGAGACGTTCCGCGAATCGAGTAACTACGCTCTATTGACAATATATGTTCAATGGAGAGAGAGAGGGAGAACGCACTTTGCACGTGTTGTTGAGCAGAGAGAAGAGGGGGCTCATCCCTCATTTAGGTTCGGGAGCGTTGGAGCACACTTACTGTACTTACTTCTTGAATAAAATCATCAACGTTCAGTTTGTAAGGGTGATAGATTGTGAATAAAGTGGGAAGAGAGTCCATTCGGACGCCGACTCGACTCCACATTGCTTTTCAATTTCACATCGGTTTTTCGCCATCGCGGGGGCAACTTATAAGCGAGGGATCGAAATTTGCGCGGAGACACAGACAACCAAGTGCTTAGTTTGGGAGTAATTACTTTCCCAGAAGAACTCAGACACACACGAAACAATGACGGAGAGAGAGAGAGAGTTTATGAAGAACAGGGAAGTTGTTGGTCCAGGAGAGAAAAGTTGTCCTTCTTCTTCTCCCACTTCTATATTTATGCACATGAGAAAGTCGAGGTGAGAGGGAGGAGATTGACGTAGGGATTTGGCACAAAAGTGGGTGGGAATTATATCAAAAATCGGGGGGAAGAGGCCGGAAGAAGAGAGGAGAGAGAGAGAGGTCGTTTCGGCGTTTCGCGAACGAATGGGCCCCTTTCGGCGTGCTTTTGGTGCCGGAAAAACGGCGAATGGAACGACGATTTATGAGGAGGACGATGGCTGAATGGATGGAAGGATTAGATGCGCAAGAAGAAGTCGACTGGAAATAAATGGGATGAATCGGAGCAAGAGCGGCATTCCTTCTTCTTCTTCTTCGGAATTCGACAAAACTACAGAATTTCAGAAGGTGTGAGAACCGACGTGTTCTCCGGGCAGGGGAGAATGACTTCATTTTTATTCTTGACGACGTGAGAATGGGTTACTCAGAATAGAATAGCGTGCCTAGGAATGGAGAATGTCCTTCTGAGAAATGGGCGGTGCGAGTGTCTTGGGGAAGGTTTCAGTTATGTTCATGCCCTTATAAGTCCAAATTGCGTGACTGGATGTGAGATAAGAATGAAGTTGAAGGAGCGTCCGATCATTCCAAAAGCTGAAGCGACTAGGAAAGAATTGGAATACGTGTTTAATACGTTCGAGAAGCTAGACATGTATTGCTAGAATGAAACGAGGTGTTCCGTAGACACCGGAGAGAACAGTGCAGTCTCGAATGCCATCAGAACTACCGGTTAAAGTCACTCGAACATCAGTGATATCGCGCGAAATGATCATGGTCTCGCCGCGATCTCAATGTTCTATTCGGAAACTCGTGAGACCCAAATTTCCATCTGACTCTTCGGCATTCCACGACACCAGCGCGCGATTCACTGAATCATTGTGAACGAGCAACTTTGCGAGCTATCAACTCGGCTCTCGGAATCGTTCTCTAGCGAAACCTATCGGATGGACCTAGGCCCCGATTAGAAATACCACGGACACCTCAAACATTTCCCTGGTTAATCGGTGTAAAGATCACCAAAATTTCGATTCCTACAGTCCCGGGATATAGAATTCGATCAATATCACCACAGAACGGAACTTGGGAACGTCTCAGAACTTTTACGAATCCTATCGAGTGGACGGATAAGTTGTTACAACCACAATGGGACACCAAACACACGACTGTCTATCACTACTGCCTCTACCGAAATCTCACCATAAAGCAGCGGAGACAAGATTCGAGAACGGCTCCACCGAGCACCATTTCGGGTTGTGTGTGTGTGTTTATGATTCAGAAAAGCTTCGAACCCACACCCTCTAGCACCGAAAACCGCTCGTCAAAATAACACACACGAGAGAAGACGAATGGGGGTGTATGTGTTGGGGGAGGAAACAAAGGACCCTGTTCGCATTCTGGGTTTGACCGGGCGAATGGAGAGAGGGCTCTCTTGGAATGGTGTTTGGGGGCAATTACTCAGGGCTGATTGGAAGAGGAAGCCGTCGAGAATGGGCGAGTGGCAGGCGGGCGAAGGGCGTTTTTGCACACAAGACGATCGGATTATTTAGCTGGATTTTGCAGCAGGCTGTCTCTACAGAACGATGACGTCATCTCTTTCCATCTAGACAGTGTTCACTTGCGAACTCTCCTCCGAATGCCATTCTGATCTTGACCTAGATATGATATGATATGCAAACTGTCCGTTGATGATGTCTCCCCCGGAACACTACTCACTGTCGCATTCCCATAATGATCACGAGGCTTCGATTCGTTCTCCTCTGCTCCCTTTTCCACCTAATTTCCTCTTCCGGACACTTTGATCTCACTCTCCGGAGTCCGTGGAAACACGAGGCTGCCGTTGGTGTCTATCAGGCGTCCGCCGGTGGACTCGGCGCTGTCAAATCGGTTTCCCTCAAGCCGAATGAAGCGAACACGCTCAGATTCGCTGTCGATTTCAATCAAACCGTCAAGATAGTCATCACTGTCGGAGGATCGCCCAACTTTGGATTGGAGCACAGTCGCTTCGAAACCATCGTCACCCCGGTCAAGGGATCACTGACTCCGGAGACTGTTCCGGCTCCGTTCGACGGAATCAAGATAACTTTTGCATGTGACACGTGAGTGGGACTCCCGGGGGTTTCTACGCAAATGACAAATTGAAGGGACTTCCACGGAGATCAATGCCAACGCGTTTGCAAGAATGACGTGGCGGAGAAGTTCGGAAAACGGTGCAACTCGG
This sequence comes from Caenorhabditis macrosperma, assembly GCA_963932285.1. Taxonomy (NCBI): domain Eukaryota; kingdom Metazoa; phylum Nematoda; class Chromadorea; order Rhabditida; family Rhabditidae; genus Caenorhabditis; species Caenorhabditis macrosperma. The sequence continues at coordinate 6,223,721 of OZ010620.1, forward strand.
CTGGATTCACGGCTTGTCCGTTTGGATTTATGGGACAAGAGTGCACAGAAAGTGGGTGGAATTGGTAGTCGAATGACTTAAGACAGGTTCAGGAGTCCTCCTGAGCGAGTGCCCGTGCCAAAACATGGGCAGATGCTCGAACTCGTTCGTTTCCGTCGTCGAGGAAGTGCCCTATTGCGAGTGTCCGGAAGGATTCCACGGACAGTTGTGCGAGACGAAACGAGAGATTCGGGCGGTTCAATTCAGAACATTTTACTCCCCGGAACTCCGATTCGTTCCGCAAATTATCGAGAAACACTACAGAGAGTTGGCGATGAAGAATCAGTTGGAAAAGAAGAGAGTACTCATCGGATTGGCGAGAGGTGGCAGTGTGAGGAGATAAATGAGTGGTCTTGAGAATAAAAAATGATGAACACTTTTTGCTTTTTTTGGATAAGAGATCTATCGAATCTCTTATGCATCTGTGTAAAACTGGCAGTTGCCTCTGGTCGGTGAAACGATGGTTATGCAAAAAAGAGTGCTGTGGCATTTGCGGGCTTTTTGCAAATGAATGGAAGCGAAAGAACACGATCATTTCAATGTTCAATTGGAGAGTAATCCGAATCAAAAGACTTCAAACAAGATCATCTCCACGTGGAAAATACGCTCGAATTAATCTCAAACTTCGTCGAGAGACTGTAATAAGTCGCTTCGCAACTGTAGCTTTTCGTCCGGTTATTCAACATCAGTCGAAGATTCCTTATCAAGGAACAAAAATGTATTCTCCATGAGACAATAGGAACATGGTCTGTTACAAAACTGTTTCATTTCACAACTGAAAATGATAGTTTTTTTCATGGCTTAAACACCTTGTTTGGTTCCGAAAACGGCACAATTATCGCGAAGCCAATGAAGCAACAGTGTTCTTTTTTCGAGTGGAGGGACAACTTGAGAGTAACCAACCCTATTGAAATGCACCCACAAACGGACCACCGACAACAAAAGTAACAACTTCTTCTCAATTTCTCCGCCTCTCTTTCTGTTTTTCCGAACTCATTGTCTCTTTTTTTGTCGTTGTTTGTCCGAAAAGTCCGATATCGAAAAGGCACGAGTGGAGAAAAGACGTCGGGAAAAAGGAGAAAAGATGAATTAATTTTGTGCATTCATTTGTTTGGTGTGCTGCTTTTTCGAGCGAATTTCCAATGAAAAAACGAAGTTTGATCGAAAAACAGATGGAAGAGGCGAAAAGAGATGGAAGCGAACGGGAATCTCTCTCTCCCTCTCTTTTGTTTGCTTTTTGAATATCAAAGTGTTCACTCGTCTCGAAGAAGCATGAATAGACAAAGTGCAGTGGAGCGCACTTTCCCATTGTCTCCACGAATCGTTCGAAGATCCGTGAAGCGCGTTTCGTGAGAAAACTGCGATGAGCGAAGAAACATTTCACATCGTGTTTTCCGTTTTTTTTTTTGCGAATTCCATTTCGCTTCCGCAACCGCTCGACCACCCTCACCCCTTCCGCCCAGATGTGCTCAACGAAATTTCGAGTGTTTTTTTTGGTCCGCCAAAAGCAATTTTGTGCAATGTAGCTCAGAAACCGAATATTTTCGCCACGAAAAAAGTTTTGTGTCGAATACGCGGAGCAGTTGAGAGCTGAACGATCGGAAGGATCTTCGGGGGTTTTGGTTTTGAGAGGGGCTGCTATTCGAGAACGGTAATTTAGTTCAACTAGAGAACGATCCCGCGAGAAAGGTTTTGAAATGCATGGTTTGAGGTCGCAGTTGACACTCGAAAGAGGGTCTTGAACCATATCTGTAGAAGGATTGTCTCTGGATGTGGATTGGATCAAACTTTAAACCTCGCTGTTATCCAGGGAACTTGGCAATCAATAGGTATCAAGAGTCAAAATGAACAGCTTGCCTGAATATCAATGAAGCGCATTTACAGTTTCAAGTTTCCGGGAGTGACGATGGAACTGATGAATTTTACAGTTGCAAGAAGGGAAGCATTTGAAGTGAACCATCGACTATTTCTGCTATCGTCAACGGACTTATTTCTTTTTCCCAAAGAACGTCTTTTCAGTGCGAAGAACCTTGTCTTTTTCTCAAAGTGAACACCTGTGATAATGAGATGTTTTCTAACTTGGACCATTCGCTAATTACTTCCCTTCCTCTTCAAAAGAGGTCTAGACAAAGATCAGAGACAAGGAGGAAGTGTTCAAGTGCCAAAATCAGGTTTCTCTAGGCTGTCGAATCGAGTGTTTTTCCGGGAAAACCGGAGAAAAGAACGGTTTTTGGCTGAATAGTGAGTCATCTAGAGACCTAGTTTGTGGTGAGTCTTGCCCAGAGAAAAGGCAGGAAAAGAGAAGAAAAAGGGAAAACTTACAACAATTTTGCTGATAACCATGATCGAATAAGTTTTGATTCAATAACAGAACAGAATTCGGTCTTTTCGTCCTTTCCTCATAGGGAGAACTTTGGGAATAAATGGATCCGAATAGTAGATCAAAATGGAATGTTCTCTTCTTGTAACAGAGAGAGAGTGAGAGATACAGAAACAGAGAAACACAGAGATTTCGAGTATTTCGTATGGAGGCGAGGGCGACAACTTTAACAAGTGTTTTTTCCCTTTTTCGGCTCGCTTCATTAGTTCAGGGCCTTCGTCGTCGAGCCCCCCAGAGCCCCCAGAAGTAGAAGAAGGAGAAGAAAGCAAAGAGAGAGAGAGAGAGAGACTTTCCTGTTTTGGGAGTGGCTCACGGAGAGATGAGGTGCGGCGGCGGCGGAAAGATGAGGAAAACAATGAATGAATGCTCGAAAGTGTTTTGAGGCAGAGAGCGGATGAATGTCGACGTTCGGCCGATTCAGAAGGCACACACATACGAAGATTTGTTGTTTTCGAGAAGAGAAAAAGAAGAAAGAGAAGAAGACCTCTTGTGACATTTTCAGATGGTGGAGCGAAACGAAACATACTGTTTCAATGGCCAGGAATTGAGAGTGAAGTGTTTGAGAATCGGTCTCAAATTGAAGCATGTGGCGAGACTGGACTATTCCAGAGATGTTCTTTTGAACACGGTGGGAGCATTACTCGGTATGGAAGTATATGGTCCATATAACACGACCAGGAAGACGGAATTCACGAGAACGCAAAGTACGAAACGAGAAAGTTTCGAGAAAAACATCGGAGCGCAAACGTGCAGATGTTTCCGTCGTCGAGGAAGTGCAAGTGTTCGGAAGGATTCCACGGACAGTTGTGCGAGACGAAACGAGAGATTCGGGCGGTTCAATTCAGAACATTCTACTCCCCGGAACTCCGATTCGTGCCGCAAATTATCGAGAAACACTACAGAGAGTTGGCGATGAAGAATCAGTTGGAAAAGAAGAGAGTAGTGGCAAGAGTCTTGAGAATAAAAGATGATGAACACTTTGTTTCCTTTTTCTTTTGGATAAAATACATATGGAGAACCGATCCCAATGTCATGCATCTGTGTAAAAGGCGACAGTTGCCAATGGTCATGCAAAAGAGTGACGTGGCACTTCGAAAGTCGATGAAAAGAGAGAAAAAGAGTTCGCAAACTGCTGGCTTTTTGTAAGCTATTTCAATGCTCTTTCCGATTTGAAATAAGCTGGATCAAGAGAGTTCGAACACGATCTTCTCGGTTTCCTGAATTGAAACATAGTTTGAGAACCTATCGACATCCCAAAAAAAAAACAACCAAACTTCTAATCGACAATTTGATAACTTCCAAGAAACAGTGAAAAATAAGGGCTTCGGAAACATTAAAAGTTTTCAGCTTGACATCTGCGACAATTTGCAACTGTGTTTTCCATGAATACCTATTATTTAATGGTATTCAACCGATTGCTGATTGGACAGTTTTATTTGATGAAAAGGGCCAGACTTTGCTCCTGAACGACTGTTCAGTTACGGACAGACGGAGAGCCGGTAAGAGGCTGGGGGAAGGTATTTTTACGGTCTTCGGAGCAAGTCAAAAACTAATGTGAATACCAAGGGAAAAGGAGAAGAACCTAGAATTCTATGATGAGAATATTTTCGAAAAGTCACGTAAATGAAGATCATCAAACACTTCGGAGGCAATTTTCGAAATTTCGCATCATCGAAAACATGGAAATTCAAAGAGAAAAACTCGGGTCATTTTCATAATTTCCCTCTTTGAGAGCCGCTGAAGCGGAGAACGGAATAAAAAATCGGCCTTCTTTCGTGTCGCTTTCTGCCTTTTTCTCATTGTTTTTCATTTGTTTTTGCGACGTTTTCCAACGAAAAACAGAGGGAGAGAGGGATCTGCCGTAGATTGATGAAATTAGAGAGAAATAAAATCAACGATTCTCCTCGCCGTCCAACAACATTTTGACCTCCCGCGGAGCAGGAGGAATGATGAGAAAATGGAAAACACGGATGAATAAAACATGGTCTGGCGACGGTGGGTTGGTCAGTGCGGTTCTAGTTTTATGTCTTCTGGAACTGAGTGGGCGGCGAAAAAGTAAGAGGACAATGAGACGAAGAGGCATCCATTAGGTGTCTTTGATCGGAGACTCCATAGGTTGCTGAATGGAGAAAGGGGAACATACATGTAGTAGATTAGACCTTTTTCTCAGATTCGAGGTGAATTCTGAAAACTAGAAGAGGTATAGGGTACGCTCTAGTGATCTGTGACTTTCTAGTCTTTCCCGTTGACATAATGAACCGAATTCTCAAAATTTGTGTGGTTAATGAGAAATTTCAAGTTTGAATTAGTATGTGAGAGCAAAGTTAGGAAGTTTTGATGTGCATTGAAGAGTTTATTCAATGGGATTTCAAGGTAATTTACCAAAAGAAAGGACCCGCGAACAGGAATAAGGACCCACGCAGTTCATTGTCAGAGTGGTTCTGCTACTGTTGGATCTCAGTTCCGAACTCCTACCTAATTGACCAAAAACGGAAAACAATGAATAGGTCCCTCCCCCCGCCGCAAAGGATCTACTTTCATTAGGAAAATGGAATCAAATTCGGAATTCTTTGCTCCCAAAAAAGAACTAGCCGAAAAAGGGCCCACCATTGTATTTATTTTAGAACAAGGACTCATTGCATCAGAAAAAGGACCTGCGAGCCATCATGAATAAGAAGATTCAGATAGATTCTAGAAATTTTCTGTTTCAGGCTCCCCTAAAAACAAGCGTGTTAGCAGTTGCTCTTACAGAAATAAGTTCACTAAACCTGTGCACTGACGAGAAAATGGATGAGGTAATCTTAGTGGAGCAGTTGGTGGGTAAGCACAGTTGATCTTCAGCAATAACTCATTCGAGGACTCTTGAACGATGAGGAGCCAGTGGCCGACATTCTCTCTCACCTATTATTCATCGAGGGGGATTTGTGAAAGAATGATTGAGAGTTCCAAGGGAATTCAAGAATTGGAAAGAACGTGCGATGTTTTGGAGATGATGACAGAATAGTCGTCCAAAATGACGTCATTGTGGTTTTGCAGTGCAAGAAGCATCAAGAATAGCCGCCGAAAAGAGGGCTTGAGAAGGACATTCCGGTTGTCTGCTCGGTTTTAATTACTGATTCAACGAGCGCCAGAAAACAAACAAAGGGGAATTGGAGAGCAGAAACGGAGGGGGAAACGGAGGGGAAACGGACTGTAAGTGGGGGCATGGAGGGTACCTGGAAGGGGGCCATTCAACGAATACTCGAGCACATTCTCAATTCTTTTGATCACCGGAAATGGAGCCGCAAAGAGAGAGAGAGAAGAAAGCGGCTCGCGTTTTTAGGAAATTACTACGGGCCGTTTTTGTGCTGCCAGAGAGAGAGAGAGAGAGCCCACGCAACTTCTTCTCCCGGTGACGTAGCACTTTGCGTTGATTGAATGCCATTCAGATGCATTTGCAGGAAAGGAGTTCGAGAAGAGAATGAATGCGAAGGAAAGGTTGATGAATGGCGGCGGGGGCATAATAGAAACGAATGGATGGGGGGACTAGACTGCATTCGGAGAAAAGCACAAGGGAACTGGAAAGATAGACAGTGATCTCCTCATGGAACTGCAGAAGTACACTTGTCAATACTGGCAATCTATTCCACACGGTGGTATGAAAAAGTGTACATCTGCAAATTTATAGAAAATTCCAACGTCAAATAGCAGCGGACTTTGCATGAACTCTGACCTACTGAATTATCACTGAAGGGTCGAAAAGACTTCAGAGAATCAACAACCGATGGCTGAAAAACTGGAAACTGGGTGCAAATGTGCTCTAACGAAAAAATAATAATCTTGAAACGAATGAATTGTTTCGCGCCGCAAAGTGATCAAGACGCTGACATCGCTCCATGTCTTAGTGAAGAGCACTCGCAGGGGGAATCCGAATTTTTCAGAGAAAAACTTTGTATGTTAAGTCAGGGTACATCGTAACGGTTGTTTAACAGGTACAGCGTTCGGGAAGAAATGGATTTGTTTGAAACATGGAAGTCTATGAGAAACTAGACAGGGGTGGCCTTGGTGCAAAGTGCAGCTCATCCATTTATGTTCACAAACTGTTCGGTGACCCCTCAAAAGGATCCACAAAAAATTGGATGTCTCCTGGACACTCTGAGATTCGAAAAAAATCTCTGAAAGAGATGGGCTCAATTTCTAGACAAGCAATGTCTTGGAACTGAATAAACTGAGAACTGGAAACAGTGAAACAATTCTCATCCACATTCTCAATGAAAAAAAGACGTTTGGCTATGAGTGTGCGTGCTCAAAACACGCTCTGCGACGCGAAAAACTCGTCGACAGATTGGCTTTTTCTCGTCAAAACACTCATTATCTCGCAAAGGCGGCTGTGGAAATTGGCCAAATTTACCTTTCGATGTCGCAGATTTGCCCAGATTCTCAGAATATCGAGTTCATACATCAGAGATTTTTCGAAAGTTTCTGACACATTCGAATGGGTTCTCTTCAGAGACACACGGAACGGAGGGCATTTCTACACGCAACTCGATTGAAATATTCAAGAGAACGAAGAGGAGATGATGTGGAAGGTTGAAGAAGGAGAATGAGGAGGAGATGATGTGGAAGGTTGAAGAAGGAGAATGAGGAGTTTCATCCGAAGGGTCACCAAGGGTTACGAGAGAACGAGAGACGCAGAGTGAGAGAGAGAGAACAACTTGCCATAGATGTGCGTCGTCAGGTGGTCCGTGTTGAGCGACGACTCGCGGAACGTCGTCGACGCGTGACGGATCGGCAGCTGGGAGATCAACGAGTTCTGGTAGGTGAACGCCATCCATATCTGAAAAAAGAACAGGAGTACTGTAGAGAATAGTTTCAGAGGTTGTTGAAGAGTAACGGCGCATGTTTTCCCTTTTTCCCCTCCAAATGGACCAGCTCATTGAGCCGGAAGGTGTCATGATGGACTCAAATGATGTATTTCTTTCCCATCCTATTCACCAACTCAAAATCAACCGAGTCAATCCAAAATGTCCCCAACTATGCTATGTTTGTTCGTTCTATTCTAATCGAGTACTATTTCGATAGATGACGTGGAAACATACTTTACATTGTCAAGGATAGGAAAAGAGGCTTTCGTCGAACTCTATTCCGGAACCCCATAATACAACTGCACCCAAAATGGAAAATTGCAAGATACAGCAGCATGTCATTGTAATAGCGTGTTTTTTGACGGTAAGTTGACACGTCACGTTGGCAGTTCTGCGGATGCGTCGTTTGAGTTCCCGCGCCGTCGAACTTCAAATGTTCGCACTTTCGGTTCAACCGTTGCCTGAGTATTCAACGGCACCACGTTTTCTTTGTGTCCATTTATGAGAATGGTGCATTGAATACTCAGGAAACGGTACGTCAACGGAAATCCGAAAGTTCGCAGTTTGACAGCGCCGAGAGTTCAAACGTGGCGATGCGCATCCGCAGAATTCCATTGAAAATGGAATCCACTGAATTCTAGAATCGAGGGCAGCCTACGAACACACGTGGTAGTGGTTCAATGCTCTCTGTGAACCAACGAAGCCACGAAACAATGTTGCAAGTTTAACCTCTATGGAAACGTTGCTTCCAGGAACACTCAATGTTCCGAGATTCGGGTGACTCAGTAGACGTTCGAGATACGTGGCTCGAGAGTTATCCGGAAACAGGAAATGAGCAGCTCTAACCAAAATAGCAACATGTTAGAATGAGTGAGTGATAAGTGAAGAGATTTGAGGGTCCTAGCTAATTTTTGAGTGAATCAATACAAAACATTGAAACGATATGCTCAGGGGTTCAAACTGCTTACACACTACATGTGCACTCTTTTATCGGCCGGCGAATTGTAAGTTTTCTCATTATTTCCTTGCACATCATTCGTCTCATGAACATGGATTAGAAACAAACGAGAATGAATAATGGATTCTCAGAAGGAAGGATTGGGGTCATGGATCAGAGTCTTTTGATCTTTCGATGAGGACAACGGACCGATCTACTTGGAGAAATGGGAAGTTCAAAGTCTGATGATGATGGACTTCTTTCCAGACATTCGACGGAATACTCAACAAGGCGTGAAGAAGGCGCATCACAAACGACTACAGCCGAGTCCTTATGGTTCAATCGAACGAAATGCTCGACAGACATCTTTGGAAGTTCCTCCCTTTTTTTTCCAAACAAGAAGGACCTTGTTTTTCTCGAAAAATGCATGCTTTCCTCGAGAGAAAACGTCTTCCTCTCGATAGATTTCGATGTCTTTTCGCATTTCACACAAGTCAAAAGAGCGTGTTCCTCTTCGATAATCCGTTTGCGAAAAGACGGAAATAAGTGGGAAATTGAATGGAAAACACGACCGGAAAGTCGGAATTCCGGAGGAGGAAGGCACATCTGGTGGAGGAAAGAACGAAAGAGAGAGAGAGAGAGAGAGAGAGAGAGAGAGCGAGAGAGAGAGAGAAAGAGAGAGAGAGAGAGAGAGAGAGAGAGAGAGAGCGAGAGAGAGAGAGAAAGAGAGAGAGAGAGAGAGAGAGAGAGAGAGAGAGAGAGAGAGAGAGAGAGAGAGAGAGAGAGAGAGAGAGAGAGAGAGAGAGAGAGAGGAGAGAGAGAGAGAGAGAGAGAGAGAGAGAGAGAGAGAGAGAGAGAGAGAGAGAGAGAGAGAGAGAGAGAGAGAGAGAGAGAGAGAGGAGGGACACCTGGTTTTTATTGTTTTCTTTCTGTTTTCATTCAAATTTAGAACAAAGGAAAGTTGAAATGTGAGTGTAATTCGAAAGATAATGATCACCTTCATCAATGGTTGCTGGGTGTTCTGAAGGCAAACAGACAACGACTGATTCTGGGAGATCATTGGAATATCCCCTTGTCTCTGTTTCAGTGAGGGCTCTCCAGCAATGTGGACATCCATATTCAGTATCCTTCAATTGGAGATTCCAGTGCAAAATTTGGAAGTTTCTATGAATTAGAGCTCCAGTCTACCCATTAGAGTTCAGACACAAGAGGTTTTAAATTCGTATTTCAATCATAGTTGTTCCCAAAACAAACTTTTGGTCCTAGTTAATGTTTTTGAAAAACTTGGTGAAACGGAAAATGTGCCTAATCTGTGCAATGGGAGCTGGAGGATCGACAGAGGATTTAGTAGACTAGAATGGTATGGAAATTATCATCGAATCATAACGAGCTTTGTGGAAATTGATCGATTCAACGCAACATTGGAAAGTTCCACTCGGGTGAATTTGTGCACGAAAATGGCAGAAACACGGCAACATCCCTGTTGTTCTCCCAAACTCCGCCCACTTTTGTGAGCAATTTTGCCGACAAAGGTGGCAATTTCCTAGGCAGAACTACCCGAGAGTCGTGGTTGAGACCCGAGAAGATAGTTTAATGAGACGATGTTGACAAAGGTGTGTTGGAGTGGGGGAATGATGTCAGACACACATCTGACTGCTCATTTGAGAACTGAACGTTGGGTAAATGAGCCGAAAGATCTCCGATTGAAACCTAATGGGCTTCTCCCGTTCAGTCTGATTCTTCTGTTGAACATGGGTCTGAACGGTTCAAAAGGAAGCTCTGACATATAAACGGACAAAATAGCGTGTAAATGAGAGAGACATTTGGGAGTCAAGGGGCGAGTATCAAACGTTCCGATTATCCCTGATCCTCTCGGTCTATCCGCTCACACCCCGTCTGATGACCTTCGATTCGAAGAAATTCAAAACGAAATGGCATTATTTTGATCATCGTCAGTACTCGTTTCCCTCATTTCAAAAACACCGAAACCCCGAGGATCTCTTTCGAGACGGGTTCATAAATCAACGACAATCTGTCCCATTTTGGGTTTATGGAGCATCGTTTTTGCGGAAATCTCGATTCGAAATGGAGATGGCGATGGAGATGGAGATGGGAGAGAGAGGGGAATAGAATAAAAATAGAAATATTCGGGTGAAGGAAAGAGAGAGTCAATCCTCGAGGGGAAGGGAACCTCCGGAAGATGCTCACACCGGTATATCGAGGGAGAGAGAGATCGAATTAGCAGTCTCGGCGGCGTTTGTTTTCGTGTCACTTCTCCTCTGTCATCATCCTCATCTTTTTGCACCGAACCGAAGAACCGAACACACACGTCTTCTTCTCTTTCCTTTCTCTTATCTTTGTGTGATGATCGGAAGAGCAGAAAGAGGAAGAAACGACGAGAAGGAGCAGAAGGGGGTGGGGGACGTGGAGGATTGAAGGAATAGAAGGAGGAGGAGGAGGGGGAAACGAGTCTATTAATTCAGCAAATTGGTGCAGAGACGACGTCTTTTTCGCTGCTTCGTTTTCTTTGTGAAAACGACGCCCGGGATGTGGATGGATAAGGAGATGAGATTTTGAGGAGGAAGAGCCAAATGGAAACGAGAGGGAGGAATCTGATTGTGACACGAGAAACAGATCATTCAGTTTGAAGATGTTGTGCAATTGGAAGTACGCTTCAATGTACTTGGACTCTAGTCTAGGTGGATGTGACATTTGATCCCCTATCAACCTCCAAATGAACCGTTTCTTGAATAGCTTGGAGATCAGAACAATGACTTCATCTTCTGGAGGTTTCACAGGGGACTTCTGTAGTCTCCTCTTCACGGGATGTGGCGAAATGTCATGTCCTGACGCAACCGAAGTGTTGCATCAATTGCTGGCACAACAAAATTATCAATGGGACTCTCTTCCTCATCTACGAACGCCTAGTACTCTCATCAGGCCTGCCAAAATTAACATTTTGACGATCAGAGTTTGAAAAGATACGCTACAACATGGCTGTTGCTTCAACAGGAGCAAAAGCGGGAAATGAGGTGTTGTGATTGAAGACGTCCAGGTGACAGTGTCAACTGCCTTCATGTAAGCCCAATGGAACTAAGTATTGGGAGGTATTCGCTATGTATGTCTGCGTCAAGAACAATACATCTAGAAGTAGACGAATGAAAATTGAAACTGGTATGCACATTTGTTCACTATGTTCTCCGAGTGTTGAGCCTCATGAGCCAAAAGCCGTCTAGAAGTTGGTAATGATAGACTGATAAGACCCACCGCTTCCATCACAACATCACAGTCTGTCTCTTGTTCGAAAAACCAACAAAACGTTCCGAGATCAAGAACAAATTTCCGAAAGCGTCAGAGAAAAACGTTAACTGCGGTGAAATAGTGAGGTAACTTTCGAAGAACTCTCGTGCAAATCCATCAGCATAAATCATAATCATGTCATCAACACCACTTCCCAATGGCGTGTCTTCAAGTTTTCACGTTTCATATGCGGTCCAATTTTAGATATGCCTAATTCAGGAAATGTCATGTAATTTGAAAAACAAACGAAAATCAGTAGACCACGTATTGAACGGAATTGGGAATTTGTCTCGTGCCTTGTGTCAATTTGGACGTTTTGCACATGCGACCTTTGAAAAACACAAGTGCTCCAGGGCTCCTCCAAACAGTCAACATATCAAAGAATGAGCTCAAGAGAGATCTCTTCTCACTGGACACCTCTCCGGGAACGCCATCTCCTCCTCACAACAACTCAGCTTTGGTCCAATAATAGGACGTCTTCTTCTTCTTCTTCGTCTTCTTCTTGGTTTTCTCGGAATCTGTCCGCTTGTCAAACAAGAATAACTAATCGAGAAACGTGCGTACTGAATACAAGAGCGTGCAAATTGGATTCCGTGGGAGTTCGCGAAATTATGAATGGAAAAACGAATTCGGAGACGTGGATATGTGGGTGTTTTTTGGTGTCAGGGTGAGCGAAAGTCAGGAATACGGTAGGGTGTGGAGGGTCTCGAGACGATTGTTGAGAGAATGCTTATTCGGTTTCATTTGAGTAATTGGACAGGGATCTTCGGATCGAAATCTTCGAGAACGTCTGTTCCTGACGCAGTTGTCCTAGGGGAGCCACGGGGAGATTGGCTCGAAAAGAGAAAGTGAAACAATTCAAATGAAATGCAACAGATTCGAAGAAAAACCCCATGAAACATTGCATTTTCCCGCCGAAAAGTGTCATTAGTACAATTGGCAAGCGGAGACAAACACCCCCCAAATCCACTTGATTGGACTCGAACTCAATCAAGTGGATTGGAATAAGACACAGCTCAAGGCTCAAGAAGCGATGAAACACAACTTCATTTGTTGTTACTTCGGTCCTCGATTGACAAGAGTTGGGTAGTTTTTATCAATTGAAGAGTTGCTCAAGGCAACGTTAAAGAAACATCTATTAAAACTGGTTCCTTTGTGATAAAATTCATCAAATCTACAGTATGAACAGCGAGCTACACGGAATCGCAATGCGCACACCCAATGCAAGCGCGCTCCTCCGCTCCATTGGTCTCTGTCTGCGTCTCTGTTGTTCCCACACTGTTTCGTTTAAGCTGTTTGAAACAGTTCGAGAAACTTGAGACGCAGACGTGAATCTCACAGTGAAAATTAGAGTTTCCGTGAGGAAAGGCACTGCCACGGGAGCTTCGGAGATGTGCGGTTTGAATTCCCGCGCTGTCGGACTGCAAATTTTCAAAATTTGGCTGCGACGCCGTTGCCTGAGTATTCAACGTTAAAGCGTGTGATTCGTGTCGATTTACGAGAGCGCATATGATTAAGCATTGAATACTCAGGCAACGCTCGCAGCCAAATTCGAAAAATTTGCAGTTCGACGGCGCGGGAATTCAAACAGCACATCTCCGAAACTCCCGTGACTGCTTCATCTCAAAGTTCTTTCGGGTCGAGGGGGGAAGCAGCGGCCGAAGGGGGCGAGTTGAGGAGTAATCAAAAATGTGCGTTGGCGCCGCCAAAAATGCGAATCGAGTTGTCCCCGCGGGCGGAAAACACAATTTGTCTCTGGTGAACTTTTTCTCTCGCCGCGCGAAGCCAAAACGCCAATTTTCTATTATTCGAAGGCGGAGTTTTGGTTCTTTTTCGGGAGGACGGAACATGTTTTCCGACGGGTAAATGGGACTGATGAGGGGGTAAACAAGGCGTCTTCGACTGATTTTCAGATGTTCGTTTGACTTTTCGATCGCTAATGAGCATGCGTTGGGCGGAGAGGAAGCAGCGTTTGAATGGACGCAATTTGAACGGAGGGCCTCCCGGAGGAAGCGGATGAATGTGTCAAAGTGGAAGGATGGGATGGCGGGAGGGGAAGAAGAAACTGGGGAATTGCAAATGTGTCAATCACACAATTCTTGCACGAAATACTCGTTCGGTGGGTGGGTGGAGGGATGTTTTCAGAGAAGAGTGGGAACTTGTCAAGGAGTATTTGGATGGATGCGAACGGGTGCGTTCACGGCCTCCGAGCTCTCCTCTACAAGACGAAGTTTTCAGTTTACTATAGTCTAATACAGTTCTTTGACTATTGAGAAGAATGTGCAAAATCGGGTCTTTAATATGCGAATTTTGAAATGAAATATGTCGAAAACTAGAAATTCGCGCAGGCACTCATCGTAGCTGAAAGTACCGGCTGTCAACGTTTAAGAATAAAGAACAAGCTCAAGGAAAAGGAGTGACCATGGCTGACAGAGGTTTGCCGGATATGGACCTAGGAGAGCTCTGCCGGAGAATCAATACATCTCGAGATTGATAAGAGATATCAAAAAGTTGTCAACAGAAAACGTGTAGATCATAACTAGGACTACAAGTTTGCTGTTGACAACTTTTTGACATATCTTATCAATCTCGAGATAGAATGATTCTCCGGCAGAGCTCTCCTCGATCCGATAGTTATTTTCAGTGCTCCGGTTTGGAATATCAGTGAGCTCGAAAACTCACTGAATCTCTGCAGGCATTGAACTGAGAAGTGTTCTAAACTAAGCCCCAAATGAGTTTCAAACTCTACTGCCTCAATAACGTCTAACACATTGCTATCGAAAGGAAAGTGAGCTCTGGAGTTGTTGCATTAGAATGTTCGTGATTCTGTGGAACACCCGAGACACGGTAGCTATCTAGAACAACTGTTTTCCTCCCCCAACAAATCCACTAACAAGTCCATAAGGACCCATCTCCCCCACAACATTCACATCATGCCCATAAAACGCTCCAGAATCTTTGACGATGATGATGATCATAGAACACACATACTCTCTCTCTCTCTTTTTGCTCATTTGATATCTAATCTTTAATCACTCGAAATCACCAACCCCTAATCAGTGGCATAATTGTTCGTTTCCAAAGGAAAGATGGAGTTCTAACAACTTTGAAAATTCCGAAGAAGGGAGCAATCGGAATGGAAGCGGTCTTCTCCTTCTCCTCCGTCTCTTCTCTTTCGTTCATTTTCTCATCAACTTGTTTGTTTTTAGGGCATTTGATTATAAGGGCGACGGGAAATTAGTTCTGTGTGCACTGCTGGGACACCCTACTGTAATAAGTCCTTTTCCATGTCCAACAGCGTTTCATTCTTCACGACAGCCCCATCAGAGTCAGCGGTTAGGACTCGTAGGAGAGCAGGTGGAAACAGAAGGAAATCTATTAAAAGTGTACACTGACGTCAAACTTATGAAGTCCAGGAGGAGATTGTGTATTCTAGGACGTAGTTTATATGATCTACCGTAATATCGAACACAAATGACCGTATTTCCGCGACTAGAGCGGCACCCCAAACGCTGCCGGAGAATCATTATATCTCGAGATTGATAAGAGATATCAAAAAGTTATCAACAGAAAAATTTTAGTCCTAGTTATGATCTACAAGTTTTCTGTTGACAACTTGTTGATATCTCTTATCAATCTCGAAATATAATGATTCTCCGACAGCGTTTGGGGTGCAGCTTACTCTCGCCACGAAGAAACCAAATTACTGTATCTAGCATTTTAATTTATTTTTTTCGGAACCTTTTCTCACAATTTTTGCACGCTTTTCACCTATTTCTTGTCGGAAATTCACTTAAATCTAGCTTTTTGAATAAAAATCTTTGAAAAAACGGTGGAAAATACAAAAACGGTGGAAAAAAGTATGCATAAAACGAGATTTACTGACAATTAATTAAAATGTTGCAGTAATTTGCTTTCTCCCCCCGCAAACGCTCTCATGATGATTATCGCTAACGAGCGAACAAAGTTCTGCAACACGTCATTCTACGACCGCAAGGTTTCAATGGCTCTTCAAACGTTTCTGCCCCCAACTTCCCGAGTTCTCATCGCGAGAAACACCTCGAAACCCGTGCTCTGTGAGCAAACAATCACATCTCTCTTTCTCAATTTCCTTTCGACTCACCCTCTCATTGAACTCCTTCCGCATGAGCCGATCGACGCCAATGTGCGTGAAGAGTACGATATTGTCGGGCCGCGACGCCATGATCAGGTACTTGGGCGAGACGAGCGCACCTGCGAGCATTTGTGCATTCGGCGAGTGACTACTCGCCTTCTTCTTCTCTTTCTCTCTCCGGAGCGCTCTCCTGGAGAGCCCTGTGCAGCTGCCTGATTTATGGCCGACTTGTTGGCAACGCCTTCTTCGTTCTCTTCTCGCGAGCTGTTTGACGATGATAATTATACATAATCTAGTGTTTTTTCGTGGGTTCTCTCGTCTCCGAGTGGAGCGGCGGGTGAATGGGGTTGAGAGAAAGGAAAGGGCGCGAGAAGGGGACGACGAAGAAATGAATGAGTGAGCCGGGCGGAAAGAAGAAGGGGGGAGCAGGCACGACAAACATGTTGGACGATGACGAGTGCGGGCACCCCTTAATAGGCCTATCACGTATGTAGCGTGGAGAACAAGGATGCTGGAGAGCAAAGTTATTTATGGATGACGAAGTGCTCTCCCGGAGCAAAAGAGCAAGCGGTCAGTACTTCTTAGAGGTTTGACACAACATCACCACCGATCAGTGTCATAGTTTGTCGTCAGCCCGCAGTGGGCCTGAACCCGCGCCGCCGCCACCTTGCAGTGGAACGAGACGCAACAGCGTTAGCCAGTCGGCCATCGCGCAACAGCCGCAGGCACGCCGAAGGACGGTTAAAAGTGTGCGCGTTTGTTTGGTCGATGAGCGCCGCTCGCGTGTTGAAAATGATAATGAGAGAGGAGGGAAGGGTGCAGAAAACAAGGTTCATTATTGAAGGGAATTTACGCGGAATTCTGAATTATTCAAATCGCATCGGACGCTTTGTCACATAACGGAAGCGACGTCTGAAAACGAGAGAGAATTGGAAGGAATTGGAATGAAACTCACGGAGTCGTCGTTTGCTCTTCGTATTCGTCCTCTTCTTCTGGAGCAACTTGGTCTGTCTGCGTCTCTTCGTTCTCGTACTCTCTCGGCAGTTCAATCTGTGTGCAACCCGAACATGAGTTCAAAACGTCTGTGTGCTCAATTACCGTTTGATGCTCTTCCTCGAAATTGAATGGCTCCGCGTCTATCTTCGAACCTTCGGTTCCTGGGGCACTTCCGAATACGCTAGAGGTCGGTTCTTCAGAAGACGTGACAGTTGTGAATGTGATGTCCTCCGGAGTTGTTTCAGCTGTCGTCATCGGAGACGCAGTGGTTTCTGGAGCAACGGGAGCCTCCGTGGCCATCGTAGACGGAGGCATTGGTCCCATAGTGGTAGTTGGAGGTTGGGTACTCGCAGGAGCCGCCGGTCGCTGCGGTTTCGAGTGTTTTCCCTTCAAAAGCTCCAATTCCAGCGGGCACGGACAGAACTTGATGTCTGCTCCCCTGTCCCCGGGCGGTCCCTTCGGCCCCCTTTCTCCCGGATTTCCGGACACACCGTCCAGTCCGGAAGGACCCGGCTGGCCGATTGGACCCGGCGGTCCGTAGATGTAGTTGCGCTGAAACAATCAGTTCATCTTGTCTGTCATGCGAAATGAACACTCACCTTGCCCCTTGGTCCCTGTAATCCAGGCCCTCCGGTGGCTCCGGGAACTCCTTTCGGGCCAGGTTCTCCGATTCCGCCCATAGCCGATTTGCCGTCCGGTCCCTTGCGGCCTCTTCTTCCGGGCGGTCCGGGCACTCCGACGGGTCCCTCCTCGCCCTGCTCTCCGTCCAATCCATCCTGTCCCGGTATTCCGGCCACTCCCTTGTCGCCCTTGTCTCCGGTCTCTCCTCGGTCGCCCGGTGCTCCTGTTGGTCCCCGCTCTCCTTGTGGACACGTGATGCACTCTTGCTTTGCTTGAATCTCCTCCATGATGTCTCGTGCGTCCAGTCCACGGATTCCGTTCGGACCGTCCGTTCCCTGCTGTCCGTCACGTCCATTCGCCCCGGGCACTCCGGGAATTCCGGGTTCGCAGGAAATGACGACAGAGCGTTTCCGGGCGACATGCAAAAATGCATAATCCGATAGCTCTTGCGATATTTCCGCCTCTAACACCTGCAATGATAGCATTTCGGTTTTCATCTGCCGCTTTCCATGACCGAAAGTCTAACCTTAAACGTGTGCACTCTGCTCATGACTAACTGATGAGCCGACTCGGCTTGTGAAATGAGATACGGGAAGTAGACGGCTTGAAGAATAAGAAGAAGGCATGAGAAGGAGATGGAGAGGAATCCGAGACTGTAAAGCCACATCTCGGGATAGAAATGAATGGAATGGTGATGACGGCGAAAACGGACGGAGGCGACCTAGTTTTTTGCGAGAGAAACTTGAGAAAGTGGGGGAGAGAAAGGACGAGAGAATGCGATCAGCCTAGTTATCACTGCGTAATTCGATCGGAGAAACCGTGAAAGATCGTAAGAGTTCATCGGACACAACTTATGAATACAGTTCAATAAAGGAAATAAAGGGGGAATAAGTTAGAATTGATGATCGAAGCATTGCCATTTCATAGTCAGATCTTCCAAATTCAGGAAGCAGGCGACACGGGTTTTCGAGAATTTCGGGAGGCACACAACGAGACATTTTGCATCAGAGCCTTCAATTGCCACGTGGCGGAATTCTGCGTGTGATTGATTCCCGCAGACGATGATGTGCGGAGTGGTCTCAATGACGAGTGGGTCCCTGAAACATCACTTGAATCGGAAGTAAATGGGCACAATGCTCACCTGTTGGCCACCGGGAATGCGTCCAGAGTGTCAGGGCAATTCGGTGCCACGTGCTGCCACTTGATCAAATTGGCGAGAACGTCTCCTCCGGTCCATTTGAGAGAAGTGCGCAGCAGTTCGGAAACGTTATCTCCTGACATCGTCATGACACGAAGACCGTTCAACTCAAACTCGTACGGATTTGTCACAAGATTAACTTTCTTTTTGCTCATTCCACAACGCGGAAGACATACTCTGTGGATCGGCGGCAGAGGCCACATCGATGAGCACGGATCACCGACTCCCGGAGACACATCGACGGTGTTGACTAGTGGTTTTTCAGCCAGTGAGGCTATCAGTTTATCGACAGTAATCAACGATTTCGCCGACGATTGTTTTTCTTGTCGCGACAGTGTGAGAGTCCGAACGACGGATTCAACTTCACATCCGTTCGACTTTGTTTCGACGGACGGTCCGAGAATGACGAGCCGATCGATCTGTGGACACTTGTTATCTTCTTCGGCACTCGCGTTCATCCAATCAGCCATGTACTCGAATCCCGAAATGGTGAGTCTCTGAAATCATCTGTTTTTTTTCCGAAAGCTTAATCACTATCTATTTACATCTTCTTCAACGTCTCCGGTCAGTTCCAATCCACTGACAAACACGAGAGTTCCCTCGGCAGTCGCCTTCTTCGCTACCTTCGCTGCTGGCCAAATGACACGACTGACGTGGAAAACGCCTTCTTTGCCCAATTTTCCGAGAACTCCGGCACAGCAGCCAGTGGCACATTCGTCCATCGAGATGTCTCCAACGAGTCGTACGTTTTGCTTGTCCGACTCCAATTCGATGCGATCGTCGCTGCTACCCGCGTACCGTTTCACTTCATCGTCATCGTCGCCTTCGTAGTCGTCATAGGCGACTTTGTCCTCGCTAAGCAACGATTTCAGGATGGAAGGTCTCGCAGCGATCAACTTCACGATAACTCCAATCACGAAAACTTCCTGATCTTGTTGTGCATCGCTCAGTGCAGTGTGGTGAAACTTGCCTTTACCTAGAAAAATGTATAGTGAATGATGGAGAAGATCAGAACCACAAACCAAGAATCCGTTCGGCATTTTGAAGAATTCGTGGCTTCAATTCGTTGACTCTCGCTTCGTACGCCTCGAAGTACTGTCTCGAATAGGCGCCTGAAAGAAGGAATTCTTCACCTGAAAACATATTTATTTCGCCAACCTTTTCTATCCTCCTCCGTGAGAACGTATCTATCCGACAAGTTTTTGTAATTGAGTACATTACTCCACGCTTCCATGTTGAATAGAGATCACTACACACTACAAGGAAAAGGTGGAAACGAGCGAGGTTCACTCAAAATCAAAAATGCGCGTTTGGCGGCAGTGCGACAGGGCGCGATTGCTGGACGCGGAATAGTAATACCTCGGTTTTCGAGTGGATGGAAACTAGGGGTTCGAACCTTTGCGATTATATTTTCAGAAGTTATTCATTTCTATAACACACCATAAATTACACACATTCCCATTTTGAATCACAATAAGTTACGGGGAGAATATTTTACAACAATAAATAGAATTTTGTTACCAGAAGAAGTCTGTGAAAAAAAAGGCATTGACAGTCGACTTAGGAGGAGGCGGTAGATAAAACAGAACCTACTTGGCATAAATACCAGAAAACAAAGAACATTAAACTCTAGGTACTTTTTACAACACAATCTCCAAAGCCGGAACGGAAAATGAAGATGAAAATGATGAATGTGTACAAGGCAACCGGTACAAATAGTAGTTCTTTTCACACTAAATTGCATCTAAACAATGGGACCCAAGTGAATGTGAATGAAGGGAATAGGAGCGAAGGAGAGGATGACAGTTGCCAATTGACTTATGAGACAAGATCCCGGATCTTCCGATGCACATCGACAAGGAACTCAACGTAGGACATGCTCGTTTGACCAGAACCTGTTTTGTCCTCAACAAGGAACTTTTTCATCCATGGTTCCAGTCCGCTCTTCTCGACAACAACGAACGTCTTCCGTTGGCGAATTCCACGTGGTAGAAGCTTGATGACTTGACGGAGAGCACGTGAGTGAGCGTTGTCTTTCTCCGGAATAACACCCTTAACATTTTAACAATTAAACACTATCTTTAAATGTTCAATTCTCACGCTTTCAGTATCGATGGCATTGGCAGCGCCGACTCCAAACACATCTTGTATCCAGGTTTGTGGGACGTTCGATCCGATCCATACAAACATGATAACTCCGTTATCGATGACATAGGCCTTCGAGTTGTCGAGGAACTCGGAACTTGCTCTGACAGGCTTCGGCAACTCCTTCATCTCGTCTGTCTCGTGGAGCTCTAGATCTGAGACAGGCATCACTCGTGGATAGATAAGAGGCATCGCGTCCTCTGTACGCATTCCACGGATGAGCTCCATCTGCCACACTTTGTCGTCCACAGTCATTTCGCTTCCTCCACTAATAGCGTCATTTTTCAAAATTGAATTCACGTACAACGGCATCAATTTCAGCGATTCGGGAAGGATCAACTGACCAAGTGGAGCACCTTCACTGCATTTTTCTCTATAGGTGGCAAGGAATTGAGAGCAACGAGCCGTAAGAGCCTCCTTCATCTCCGAGTTGCCCTTATCACGGTTCAGTTGAACTCCTTGTTTCAGCATGAACGTCGTGAGTGATTCAGGATCAGCTAGTCGATAAATCTGATTGAAATCTGCCGTCACTGAGAGGCACATGTTCAAAATGCGAAGGCGTCTCTGTCCAGTCATCGAAGTGTACAGAACAGCCGTCTGGATGAGTGCAGCTGGATCTTTGAGGCTATCATCATGCTTGATTTCGGTAACAAAAGCTTTGCTCTCATCAATCGTCGCCAGTTCCAGATCCGTTGAATTCTCCATGTAGAATGAACCGGTGAAGGTGATCGGGCGGATTCCAGTCGATGTTCGAACTCTCGCCATACAGTCAAATGCAATCTTTTTCGAGACATGTCTCTCCAATTCGTTCAGCAGCCGCACTCCGTCCTTGTCAGCCTGGAACAAAAACGGTTTCTGAAGAGATTACTAAATTAAACTGACCGAGAAGTATTGGAATTTGAAAATTGATCCTCCAGTGACAGCAGACAGTTGTCCAATTGTGGCGACGTCAATGAACGCATTCGGGAACAGGAACAGATCGATGGTGACTCCAGACTTGACGCATTGCTCACCCAACTTCGTGTAAGAGTCTTCTTGTGGAACTAGTGCAGTTTTCTCCTTGTCGGTTCCCAACTGAGACCGCTCGTTTTTCGTCTTCAGTTTTCCAGGGGCATCAAACGTAGGCAACACGGTGGAGAAGACGATCAGCTTTCCGGCACGATCAGCACACTTCAAGGCGTCCAGACCTGCCTGGATGACAGGTTGAAGGATAGTTTCGGTTGTTTTCGATTGGGCGAAGATTTTCGGAATTTCAGCGAGGGCAGCACGGAGACCAGGAAGCGCTTCGTTGTACGGTAAGAGCAATCCATCAACCAGCGGAACAAACGGTTCTTGAACGTCGCCTGAAAGAAAGGTTAGCGTGGAGAACTATGATTTTTGCAAAAAAAAAATATGGAAACTGATTGGTTATCTGATTGAAAACCAAATTCGAGGATTGATGGAATGAGAAACTCACTCATCACAAGCATCTTGGGCGAAGCAGAGGAAATGTCGAAGAAGTGGACAGCTTGATCGAACGTAGCCAATCCAACTCGGATTGTAGACTCCAACTGTCCGCATTCCCGTGGGAGGGCACGGAGTACTTTTTCCAGATTGTTGCAGATGAGTGGGAGCATGCCATTAGAAATTGCGTTGTACGAAACATCAATCATGAAGATGAAAGCTGGTTCCTTTGGAGCAAGTCCATTCTGATAAAAATATTTTTAAACCGATTTTCATAACTAAAAACTACCTTGCAGTATTGCTTGGTTGCCACCAGATCGTAAGCGCCTAAGCATAGCTCGGGTCTCATTTCGATATCAGTTCGCCTGCCAGTGTGATCCAAATGAGCAAAATAGGCGTCTTCAACATTTGTTCTCGCATGGCAGAACGGACACCGGAACGATCGGCCACCATCCTGGAACTCCATGAAAGGGCAAATGTAGGCTTTGCAGCGTTGACAACGAATGGGTCCTTGTGGTCCGAGATCAACGACTGGTGGCTCTTTCTGAACGTTAAGAAATTTTTGGCATTTCGTTTCGTGAAAACTGACCTCGTACTCATTGAGAGAAGCGAACGGTGAGATTACAACTGCGAATGGAATCTGAGAATTTTTCAAAATGTCATTAGTTTGCGGTGCAGTGTACAATGTCGATCTCATGAATTTTGGATTGCAATTTCCTTGATCCTGGGCGAAGGTAAACGTGGAAACGAGTGGAGGCAAATCAGCGTGTGGGTATCCGGTTGGGAAAAGTCCGGAACGAGTCGTATCGTCGTCCATCACTTGAACTGCACTCGGCATCATGTTGGGGTCGAGACGTTGCTGACGCTGTTGCGGCGGTCCGCCTGGATATCCTCCTTGCATTCCTGGAGCTCCCGGTGGGTAAGCTCCCGGCGCTGGTGGGAAGGCTCCTGGTGCTCCTGGTCCTGGTGGGAAAGCTCCTGGTGCTCCTGGTCCTGGTGGGAAGGCTCCTGGTGCTCCCGGTCCTGGTGGGTAGGCTCCTGGAGCTCCTGGTCCTGGTGGAAACGCTCCTGGAGCTCCTGGTCCTGGTGGGAAGGCTCCTGGTGCTCCCGGTCCTGGTGGGTAGGCTCCTGGAGCACCTGGTCCTGGTGGGAAGGCTCCTGGTGCTCCTGGTCCTGGTGGGAAAACGCTCGGAGCTCCTGGCCCCGGTGGGAACGCGCTTGGAGCTCCTGGTGGGAGAGTACCGGGGGCGCTTGGGCCTGGTGGGAAGGCTTGTGGAGGACCTTGCTGTCCAAGTCCTGGAGCTGTTAGAGGTGCTCCTGGATATTGTGAAGGAGCTGGTGGCTGTCCGGGTGCTCCTGGGTAAGGTCCAGAACTTCCTTGTTGTACTCCGGGTGCAGGCGGGAAACCTGGCATTTGAGGACGGAGTGGAGTCGGTTGCTGGATTTGATGAGTGGGAGGAGATGCAATGGGCACAGCGGGGTTTACAATCGGAGGTGGTACTCCAGAAAAGCCAGAAGGAGGTGCCTGATTGAACTGTGGAGGCACCGGCGTAGCAGCAGGAATTGGAGTTGGGGCTTGTGGCGGACCAGTTGTAGGTGCTGCAACATTGTCGTTGTCAAAGAAAAAACATGAATTACTCACCTTGAGTTGGTTGTGGCGCATTCTGTGGTGGAGCTCCGAACCCGGACTGTTGAGGTGGCTGTTGGAACTGCTGAGTGGGTGGTTGCGCTCCAGGAAAACCTTGTGGAGGCCCTGCGGCTGGATATCCTTGTTGGCCTTAATTTCGAGCGTTTTTTTTGGATTCTCAGTGGAAGAAAAACTATAAAACTTACTCGGCGGTTGCGGAGTCGGTGTGGCTCTAGGGCCCAACGACATCGAGTTCACAGATTGTGCCAATTGAGCTGCATTTGGCTGTGGAGCAGCTCCTGGTGGCTGCGGATACGACTGTGTTCCATTGGCTGCTCCATTTTGATAAGCACCGTTTGGTTGTTGCGGAAACGGCTGCTGTGGCGGTGCGAAGGCTCCTGGGGGTGGAACTGGTTTTTGCGGAGCACCTGAACAGCGTCTATCTTACGTTAACACTTGCTTTATACAATTGAAAAAGACGAACCGGGCTGGGGGAAGCCATTCGGCTGGAACTGCTGTTGTTGGTAAAATTGCTGTTGAGGATTGCCGGGCATCTGGCCGTATTGTGGCGGTTGATACGCCATCCTGTGATATATATTGTTTTTATCACTTTAATCATTAAAAAATGAAGATGAAGCTGAAACTTGGCCAAAATCCAGAAAAGAACGGTGATTTCGCTGTAAAGTTCCATGTCATAGCACGTTCTACCGTCAGTCGGACAGCGAGAGCGGCGAATCGCTGCGAGACCCGCTGTCTGCCGTCTCTTCTGCCGACAACACTCTCTCTCATTTACGGCATTATTTGAATTTCTTTTTTTCTTTCTGTTCGTTTGCGGGGGAAGAACTTGTTCTGCGTGTGAGAATTGGGGGACAGCGACGCGAATAATTAAATGGAATGTACTTTTGAGGATGATGATCATGTTGCTGACCATAAGCGTGAAGAATCTCATGGAAATATTCTGCCAAATTTGAGAGGATCAATTAAAGAACGGTTCCAGAAGTTAGAAACTTCATTGAATAAATTGCTCGCTAGCTTTTCCGTGGAATGATCGGTTTTCAAATTCTGTTTTAAACAGCGTTCTTTTGCTTTTTTCTATTTTCAAAAGTCAAAGTGGAAGTGTAAAACTTACTTGTTCCAGTACTGGCTTCAGTAGTTTCCATTGCATTTCAAAAACATTACAAATTCTCGCCAGGAAGGATTTCAGTTTTGAAAATGCCATTTTTCATTTTCCTCCACCGCTCTTCTAATGAGGTCCATATTATGCTAATTGCGGTCCCTCTCCCGAACCGTAGGTAATATGCGTTCCGTCTGGACCACCGCCGTCCATTACTGGCAACAAAAGCCGAGAATGTGTCGATGAATAGAAAAAACAGTTGCGAGACCATGGTTTCCTGACCTCCTACTCCTTATTCTTTCTGTCTGTTTGTACAGTTTCGGTTTACATTAGTCACACTCACTTTTGACTTTTTTCACTCACTTCGGCCCACACGCTTGCTCTCGGCCTCGATGTATCAATTACCATCTACAAAACTCACGGTTCGCGTTCAGCCGCGGCTCCCAGTTCGACCCGTTTTCTCGGAACATTAGCTACACAAATGACCCGATTCCACTCATGACAATTAGAGGCTTCGGATCCCTCGACTACTGCCACTTACGGCCCTCAAGGTTAGGTTATTGTATTACCCGACGTACTGTTCCTTCTCCCGGATTTCCATCCGATCGAATCGAATGGTATTGCCTTCTTCTTCTTGTTCCCCCTTCCTCCCACCACTGCGGACACATCATTGCCATCCCCTTCCTCCTATTTTCCCATTTATAATCGTTTTATTCGAACACAAGTGAGTGCACTTCTCACCGACCTTTCTCTCTTCCTCTCTCTGTCGGCCGTTCTCGAGCGCCAACCGACGGACGGCTCGTAATCCTTATCGAAAACACAAAAACAGACAACGACACTGAATATATATTTATTTATAGTCTCCAGCCTATCACAAGGCCATCGAGAAAGTCCTCTCCGTTAGCTCTTCACTTCACACAAATTACGAGCGCTGTCCTTTCGGCTTCCATCAATTAGTGCTACATTTGTGCTCCGACGGGTCAGCCCGAAAGTTTTACGATTCCCCAATGGCTTCCGACGCCAATCAAGCTGAAGGACTCGGATTACTTCATTTCGATTACATGTACGAACGGGCCACAAAGACGTTGAATCCTAAGCGAAAGTCGTTGAATCCTGTGGCACCCACTCGCAGGTGTACCATACACCTGCGTTCAATGGGCACGTTTTCTTTCCCGCCGCCCTCCTCCCCCATCAGGTATTTATTAGTTTATTGGGTGCTTGTTATGACAAGAACGGATCAACAATGCATGTACCTCTCTTTCTCTTGAAAGCGTGCCGCGCTCGCTGGTGCAATCCTCTTATATCCCGGCGCTCTCTTCACGATGCTAATCAGTTATATCCCGTGTTTCCGACCATGGATCATATTCTCCGCTGCCCACCTGTTCCCTCCCCCTTTCCATTTTGTTTTTGGTTTCCGTTCGTTCCCCTAGCGGTCGCCGATATTTCCATATTGCGAAAGTCTGTCTGGAACACGGGAGAGGCAAAACATACGTTATAGTATATTCGATGTGCCCACGCGTTAGCCCTAGAAAAGTTTAACGGTCAAATCGAATCGAATCATAATGAAATCCGCATTTACAACGAGATCGGCCTCAAAGGACACTCGAAACTAATAAGGTTTTGACCTTATTCTCATAGTTCTAATCCAATACGTCGCGTTAGTCATCGCTTTTGATTTGCCATGTTTCTGTACACACAGAGTACTATAACCTTTTGATAGAAACAGGCTTCTGTGTCAAAATGTTGTTCTTTCGTCTTCTCTGCTCCTCCACTCTCTCCCACCACTTCTGCTGGTACCTTCTGCTACCAAATCGGGAACACAGCAGCTGCCACGTCATTGCCCGTCCCCCGCGACTCTGCCCATCTTCTTCAGTCTATCACCGTTGACAATCTCGAATTTCACCCGCTTCCCAGATGTGGCCATCCGATACCGGATCCCGGCCGGATCATGTCCTCTGCCCGGCAACATACAGTCACGCATGATGGGGCACCACCAGCCATGTTCATGTATGCAGTGATGGGAATAGCTTGGATCATCCGGTCTCATTCTGTGACCAGTCTGTCTCGGGAAGAACACGTCTTTCGGCGTCGCCGTCTCCACGTCTTGACCGTTCTCTCTCCCCTCGCGCAATCCGTGTTTACAGACCTTGGAAAGGCTCGGCGGAGCGCGCGCGCACTCCTAGTCCAATGCGCCTGTTAATTACGACAAACATACGTTTCACACTTTCTTTTCTCTTTCTTTTTCCCTCTCGCCGTTTTCCACGAATTTCGACAAACTGTGCAAAATGCAAATAATTTGCATTCACACAGTCCTCGTCAGTTTTCTCTCTCCATTCATGTAATAGTACATTACCCGAAGAAGGGGGATGGGATTAGTGCTGAGAGTGAGCGAACGACAAAGAGACAGACGACGTAGAGATGATGAGCGTATTATGACGATCGACCTAGTAGGTGCCAATTGGTCTCCTCCAAGTGTCCACGTAACATTTGCCCCGAGTGGAGATGAGAAGAGGGTGGCGTCATCATTGCGCGACCATGAAATTGCTCTCTTGTCCTCTCCTCAAGAACCAATAGTCATTACTCTTTTATTGATTTACTCGCATTTTTTCGTTGTTTTCAGTAAACATTGCCCAAAATCTTCTAGAAATTTCCCATTGACACCCCAGGGGAACTCATCTTCTGAAAACAACAAGATAACTCTTCGTTCAATGTGACATTCGATTTGTGAACATTGCTCCTAGGATGTACTGCCGCTAATCAGACTATTCATCAGCAGATTAGATAATTTCTGCCTCATCTCACCTGCTAATCCGGCCAAGTTCTTTTCCCCGCACGGCGAACCACGATCGACGTCTAGTAGTAAATTTTTGCAACATTTTTTCGGGTTCGGCCACCTATCAGAAATCCTGAAACGTGGGCCACGCCCCTTTCGCAACCGCCGCGTGAAATTTTGCAACTCCGCCGCACGCAGGTTCGATTGGCGGAGTCCTCCCAAAAACGCATTTTGAACGCCTTCTTCCCCGTATTTTCCGGCCAAAGGACCTAAATTTAGGACATGAATTTTTTTTTAAACCGTTCGAAAATTAATTTTGATGGTTTTGTATAAAAAAAATTTGCAACTTTAAAGAAGTTTTTCGAGAAAAATGCGAAAAACCCTCGGGGACTAGGAAACGGTGTCCGGAGGCGGAGTTTCAAAACGCAAATATGGCCTAGATTTTCCTCTAAGACGTCGATCGTGGTTCGCCGTGCCCCGGACGCGATCTCTCCTTCGTTTCCCATCTTCTCAGCTGTTTTGCATTTCCACGCACCACTAACAAGCATTACTTCCCCTCACTTTTTGTCCTCCTTCCCCTCTCATTTCTCTTTTTCCCGCCAAAGTTTTCGTTCGGTTGTGCTGCCAAGAAGTTCTTCTCTTCGGTGTCCACCAGTGTCCGGCGGTCGTCCTTGTTTGTCAGAGAGCGTGGCGAAAATAAAATGAAAATTTCGAGACGGGCGGCACGAACCACACAAGCCTAAGACGTTATTCGTTTTCTCCCGCAAAGAGACGGAAGGGCGGGGCCAAAGCCTCGTGTATTTTTTTGGAGAAGAAGACGGCGTATGGGACCAAGCGAGAGCAAGTCAAGATTGATGAGCATCTTTTTCCGCACAGACGGACAGCCAATTTCCTCTTTTCCATTTCTTCATCTAACTACTCACTTCCTGTCACTGATTCCAAATAGTATTCACTAATAGTTCACGACGACTTCTCCCACTCTACACATCCCTTCCGAAACCTAGGTAGATGCTAGGTGCCGATAGACGGAAGAGTGTTATGCGAATGATGATCGACAATAAAGATAACATTGCCAGGTCCTCCTCCTTCCCTCTTAGTACTACTTTTACATAATCTCGGGATGTATAAACATTCAGACTCTTGTGACCTCTTCATCCTTCGGTTCGCGTACTCGTGGTCATAATCCATATCTGAGCTCACAGAAAAATGAAATATTCTTGAAATATGACTCATTGAAAAGAGCAAGAAGCGCTCATATTCCTTTCTGTAGTTCACTTGACCCCCAGAATCTCGTAATCCTACACTTCGACTTGACAGATTGTTAGATGTAAAAGGGGCAGCGGAGAAGCAAGTTATGTCGTTACACATAAATCATTAGGAATGACCAGAAGGGTCTCCTCTCAGATAGCTTTCGATTCTGTAGCACTGGTGTAAAAGCTATCTGGGTACGTACCTAGGAGTCACTTCTGAACATGTTCGCCACCTGAACTGTACTGGGTGCCTATTTGACGCTCCTCTGTCCACCCAAACCGCCTTTTCGTTATTTTTGTGTCGCTCCCCGCTCTCAGTTCACCGCCACGCGACCGATTGATTTATGTGAAGTAGCAGGCAAAGCGGGCTTTACCATCTGCCAAGCTGGTTACTTTTTTCGTCCTCCTCCTCCCCCGTCTGCGCTTTTTGCTTGCCCTGTGTGCCGGTACCTCCCCCTCCTCTTGCTTCTCAAACTAACTCTTACCACTCGACTCTTATAAATCAATCAAACAATTCTTTATAATGTCCCTTCCCATTCGATCTCCCCCTCTCCCGTTTTCCCCTCTCCCATTTAATCACTTTCCTTTGCTGATTCGCTTCGCGTCAACTCATATCCGGAATCTTTCAGAATTTCGCCCCAACCTCCAGCATCACCGTCCGCCACTATGACGTCTTCGTCTGAAGGTGGTGTCGAGGAGAACGCGACGCTCGCCTCCACGGCAACAAGCGCAGACAGAAGATGCTCACAGGATGTACGAAAACACTCGCAGCACAAGCAAGAGAAAGCGATTGTGCACGATTTGGAGTGTGCCTCGAAAGGTTAGTGGAAGTTGTCTCTGGGTTTCCCTCACTCGAATCTTTCAATATTAGAAGGCAAAGTGCCAAGAAGTAGCCGCCGAACTTTGGTAGTAAATAAACACACATGGGGTGCGAGTAGGAAACAGAAAGAGACGCCCAGCAGGACTGTGCTACTCGAAATAGAGAGGGAACGGAGATCAAGGAGGTCATAACACACAGAGCTATCAAGTTTCATAGTTTCTGTGACTAGAGGGTTTCTTTTCGATCAAAGACGCACAGTTATCACAGAGAGCATAGTCATTAACAAATTATAACGAATTGGGTAAACAGGGAATAAGACGGAGAGGACGACGATACTTATTTCATTCCTGTCTCGCCGTTTCTGTTGATAATCCACCCATTTCGTATCTTATCCATTGTTTTTCCACTCACAACCAACCAATTTCATGTTGATCCCATCATGAATTGAGGGTAAGTAGGGATAGTTTTGCGTGCAAAAACTTGTCCGTTCCGACGACTCGCCGTCACAATATAATCATGATTGGTGTTCATGATTCCCCGCCATCAACTCTTTTTCATCCCACTCATCCTCGATTTCATGCGCCTTTCGCCCGCATTTTGTCTCTCATTGACACGTAGCCAATCGACCGAAAGTGTCATTCACAAAGAACACAAACGGGAAGAAACATTTTCATTCGCACCCCGCCATCCCTCGACGACGACGTCTTCGCCAGTGTCGCATCGACAATTTATTGCGATTGTGTGTGTGACTGCGGGAAGTAGTCACTTGTCACCAGCATCTAGCAATGGATAGTCTAAAGGAGTTTAGTGAGGAAACCACCGAAATGTGATAGGTTCTTAAGTCTCTCTTGCGAGACGAGAAGGAGGAATAATTCGGGGGGGTCGGTGGGTGCCGACGACAACTTCGTTCTACCTGTGTCGTTGTGTAAAGTTGTTGGAATCATCCCTCACCAGCCCCGTCGTGTCCGCATCATCAATAGTCTCGTTGGAACTTGGCATAGTAGATCAATGGCGAGACGCAGAAGACGAAAGGGCATGCGAGAAGATCGCCCCCCGGGAGCCATGGCCGAGAAGGCAGTTGTCTCTCTTCGAATCTCGACAAGAGAAGAAGAAAATCATTCGAAGTTCCTCCGGCCTCTACTCGCCCTGTCATTCGCGTTCGCTCCGACCTCACCGTCATGCGAATATGAGTATTCGGCTTCCACTATGTGCCTCGATAGGCGTCGATGATCAATATGATTTTCAAGGTTTGTTATCAAATCTATCCGGGGAAAAAATGTCAAAGAGTCAGGTGATAAGATAAAATCAATTTGTTATCTCCAGATCCCCATTGAAAAATGCGTCATGCAATCCAAAGAATGCAGAGAAACAGACCGTTTTTCATGTTAAACACATGTTTTAAAGAAGCTGAAACTAACGAGAATTCACACAAACCATACTTGTGAACTCATTTCTTCAATAGGAAGGGTTCTGTAAAAGAAAGCCACAGAATTTCGGAAAAATTCTATTTGCATCTGTTCTTCCTCAAAATAGCCGAGAAGGGCAAATTATTTTTCGCTCCATTATTTTTCGCTCCACTTATTTTTCGCTCCAGTTATCAGTCGCTCCACTTATTTTTCGCTCCACTTATTTTTCGCTCCACTTTTTATTCGCTCCACTTATTTTTCGCTCCACTTATTTTTCGCTCCACTTTTTATTCGCTCCACTTATTTTTCGCTCCACTTTTTCATCGGTGGCATTTTTGGTCATTCGAGCCCAAAGTTTATCAACTTAGTGACTTTCAACGTTTTTCGGCTATCAACTTATCAACGTTGTCAAAATTCATTTTTCATTGGTTTTTTTCATATTGTTATAGGGATTTTTCTCAGAATTTTTGGCTCGACGTTTTGGAATAGAAGAAATGTACTTGCGCATCCCATCCTTACAATTAGAAGCTTATATTTTTCTTAATTTATTGTATATGAGCTTATCGGCTCAGGATTCGCAAGTTAGATTCTCAGTTGATTTTGCTAGGCAATGAAAAAAAGAAAAGCCGAAGAGCGTCACCGAACCCGTGACCTCTCACTTATAGACCTAAGCTGTGTCGGCAAAAAATAGTTTTTTTCTATTTTTTTCCCAAAGCGGGAACGGCAAAAAAAGGAAAAAAATGTTGCTTCAGAATCATTTTTTTCCTGCTGGTCTCGCAACGGACCCCTTTAAAGGCGCATGCGCCTTTAATTGTTTTCTTTTTTTGCTATTTTTTTCCATTTTTTTCCCTAAGCAGAAATAGCAAAAAAAGAAAACAATTAAAGGCGCATGCGCCTTTAAAGGGGTGCGTTGCGAGACCAGCAAGAAAAAAATGATTCTGAAGCAACATTTTTTTTCCTTTTTTTGCCGTTCCCGCTTTGGGAAAAAAATAGAAAAAAACTATTTTTTGCCGACACAGCTTAGGTCTATTAGTAACCGGCGCACTTTGCGCTTACCCATCTGTGCTTGCTTTCAGTGAAGCTACGATTGAGAAGACTATCCTCCGGACGCCACCAAATGCGTTCATGATGCCGCACATCGGTTCCCACGCTTATTCGTGGGTGTCAGCATGGAAGCTTCCAGACGGAATTTTTTGAGCCCTTGGGTTTCTATAGATTTCAGAATATCTTCAGACCCACCAAATTTGAGAACAACCACTGGGTTCGTCCAAAAAACGAAATCCTCTGATGTTAGTGACGTCACTGGGCTGGCCTAAAATTAATTTTCAAGCCGTTCTTTTAGGAGTCTCAGTAAAGTTTCGTTGCTAATACCGATGAGAACACTTCAAAAAATGATAATACAAAATTTTTTTCAATTTTCAGTTGTCAGGGACCCTGGAAATAGAAAAAAACAAAAAATGTTTTTTTGAAACAATTTTTGTTTTGGTCCCAAAATAGTGTTTTTTTTAGTGGATTAAGGTTTTTTTAGGTTTTTATTCATAAAACTGTTCACGTGGATCATTTTTTCAGACCAAAACAAAAATTGTTTCAAAAAAACATTTTTTGTTTTTTTCTATTTCCAGGGTCCCTGACAACTGAAAATTGAAAAAAATTTTGTATTATCATTTTTTGAAGTGTTCTCATCGGTATTAGCAACGAAACTTTACTGAGACTCCTAAAAGAACGGCTTGAAAATTAATTTTAGGCCAGCCCAGTGACGTCACTAACATCAGAGGATTTCGTTTTTTGGACGAACCCAGTGGTTGTTCTCAAATTTGGTGGGTCTGAAGATATTCTGAAATCTATAGAAACCCAAGGGCTCAAAAAATTCCGTCTGGAAGCTTCCATGCTGACACCCACGAATAAGCGTGGGAACCGATGTGCGGCATCATGAACGCATTTGGTGGCGTCCGGAGGATAGTCTTCTCAATCGTAGCTTCACTGAAAGCAAGCACAGATGGGTAAGCGCAAAGTGCGCCGGTTACTAACACAGGTAAACTGCGCGGGATGTATTATACAAGCTCGTGTATTGTACGCGTATCATGCACAAATCGCGGCCGGTCGTAGCTGCGGATAGTGTGTAAAACACATACAAAATACATTATGCGAGTCCCGCCCACTTGCGAAAATCACACGTTATAAGTCGAGTGGCGGAACCCGCGAGGTGTCGGCTGCTTGTTCTGCCGCGCACATTACATGTATCGCGGGCGCATCTGACACGAATCGCGGGAGGGGCGACTTGTGAAAGCGACGGAGTTGCGCTCAACGACAGAGAAGGGAAATGCTGAAGAGAAGTGGAGACAGGAAGCAGTAAATCGAGTACTTATTATATTCTTATCGCTACGGGTTGTTGTTACGGGTTATTGTAACAGTCTGTCCTCCATTTTGAGCTTCTTTAGAGAGGTAAATCGACAGTTTGTGGCTTGTGTGGCTCAGAAAAAGTGAGTAGGAAAAAAGGCTAGTGAGGAAAAAAAAACTAGTGAGTGGGAAATTCAAAAAAAAACCCTTTTTAAAAAATGGAGGAAAATTCCAAATAAATTGATATTTTTCATACATGTGAACAATGCATGGTTTTTATTTATTGGTTGTCCTTTCATGAAAGCTTTCATTCACGAGTTTTCAGACAGTCTCGAGTTAATCTCGATTTTTAGAAATGTTTTTTCGAATTTCCAGCTCATTATATTTTTCTTACTCGCTAGATTCTCACTCACGACCTTCCTACACCTTCCACTTTTTTTCCTGCTCGCTGCACATCTCCAACTCGAGAAATATGGGGAATTCATGTGGATGGGACGGGAGTTCCATTTCTCAGTGAACACTCAAGAACATTTTGTCTCTCATGTTGGAAACTAGAGGAAAACTAGCCTTCTTCAACTTCGCTTTGTTTTTTACCTTTTTCCTCCGAAAATTATCTCGAAATTGGAAGTGAAACACTCTGAAAAACTTCAGGGCACCGCTCCTGCAATGGGCGAGAGAGTACACTGTCACGCGGAGGCGTCAGACGGTGAGCGTAAGATTCGTCGCGCCGGATCGCAGCATTTCTTTGCTTTTTCTAATTTGAAGCAGTTGTTATTTTGAATTCAACACTTTCTTGTTATTGTTTTGATTTACAATTGTTTTACGCGTATTTCGTAATTTTTCTACTATTTTGAAGAATTTTGATGCTTTAGCCAGCCGACATGCATTTCTTGAAAAATCAAAATGGAAATTTTTTTTTCAAAAACGTTCCTAATTTTTTCCGACCTTTTTTTTTGCTAATTCATCGCATTCCACTTTCTCGAAACTTAGGCCTAAATCTCAATTTTTGATTTCTCAATGTACGGTAAGCAGTGTACGCAATGCGCGCGGCACGCACAATTGCGTACACTGCCTTTTCGAAGTTTCTCGAAGTCCGTTTCTTCGCCGAATTTCGCGTTTAAAGCCCTTTTTCTCTCTTCTTTTTCATGTTCAACTGTTCTCAAAATTTTTTTCGTATAAAATTCGTTTTCCGTGGCCGTTAATTATCACTTTCTCTCAAATTTCAGTGTGCAAGGAGTTCGCGCAATTGGCCTAAAACGAAAGTTGAGGACGAAGCAACTGCCGCTTACGCGGGCGTGTCAAATGGACGAGATGGTAAGATTTCCGATGTGAAATTTAAAAAAAAAAGCTATTTTTCAGCAGAAGTGCCGTCGGCGAGAAGACCCCGCCAAAGGTTAGCAGCTGGAGGGGCTTCCAGCTTCACCCACTTTTTGGAAACTGTGAGTATCCTGTGAGTATCGCAAATCAACCACTTTTTCAGAAGGAGGCCGCTGACGCCAATGCACCACCAACTCTGTCTCTACCGGCTGGTCTGCCTCCCCACCCGACGAGTTTTCCACAAAAACTACAGGTACGCCGGTTATCGTCGAAAACTATTGAATTGGAACGCTTTTTAGAGTTCTCCATATAAGACGATGCGAAGCGGCCACACAGGCGCCTCAGTCGATGCTACGTGTCAAAAGAGATGGATGCGCGAGGAAGAAACATGCACGTCAACAATAGGCGTTTGTGCTCTGCCTCAGCCAAGGACTCGAGTTGGGCGTAGGATCGATGGTTCCATATAACGAAAATGTAAGTTTCGAATTAAATTATTTTTTAATGGGCTATTTTCCGGTTTCAGCGTTCTTCTGTGGAAACCAGTTCAACTCACGGAAGCCTCTCGGACACGCCACGTCGCCGCTCTCCATGGACGACATGGCAACAATCTGGACAGATGCACCGCACGGACAGTCATCATCGAGTACTACGATCACGACGATCAATCCAATCATTCATTAATTTTTTCCTCGTTTTTAAATAATTACCTTGAGCACCCAAACCCCATCTATCGCTGGTCCCCCGTTTTCAATCGTTAACGTTTGTTGTAATTTGGTTAAAGAGGCCAAATAAACGTGTATTCCTATTTATTGAACGAGTTTTGAGTACAAATGGATGGGAAGGGACGGGAACGGGAGGGGGGACCCGGGGAGCGAGGGAAGGAAGGTGCGAGCCGGCTGCGATACATGTATTGCGGCGGCCGCGATTTGTGTATCGGTGGCCCGCGCCACATGCATACTACGTGTATTGTACACGCCCGGCTGCGATATATGCATAATAGGCGCCAGATACTAATCATCGCTTGTACTTATTTTGGCAATCTCAGACATCGCGCGGGCGTACAATACATCCCGCGCAGTTTACCTGTGTAAGTGAGAGGTCACGGGTTCGGTGACGCTCTTCGGCGATTCTTTTTTTCATTGCCTAGCAAAATCAACTGAGAATCTAACTTGCGAATCCTGAGCCGATAAGCTCATATACAATAAATTAAGAAAAATATAAGCTTCTAATTGTAAGGATGGGATGCGCAAGTACATTTCTTCTATTCCAAAACGTCGAGCCAAAAATTCTGAGAAAAATCCCTATAACAATATGAAAAAAACCAATGAAAAATGAATTTTGACAACGTTGATAAGTTGATAGCCGAAAAACGTTGAAAGTCACTAAGTTGATAAACTTTGGGCTCGAATGACCAAAAATGCCACCGATGAAAAAGTGGAGCGAAAAATAAGTGGAGCGAATAAAAAGTGGAGCGAAAAATAAGTGGAGCGAAAAATAAGTGGAGCGAATAAAAAGTGGAGCGAAAAATAAGTGGAGCGAAAAATAAGTGGAGCGACTGATAACTGGAGCGAAAAATAAGTGGAGCGAAAATGGAGCGAAAAATAATGGAGCGAAAAATAATTTGCCGCCGAGAAGTGACGATTGTGTGTAAACAACAACAAAACACAATTGTGACGTGGAAATGTCGCACCCCCAAAATGATTCCCAAATGCCTGTCCTATCTGTTCTGAGGAAGAACAGCAGAAAAATTGCGATCAGCTGAATGTTTACTGCCGTAATCGATCATCATACCATCAGTAAATCTTATCACTAGGAATCCATTCGATCACGATTCATCCAAATTTCGGTGACTCATTCCACACATCTTCATGTCTCGCGACCAAGTTTCCGTCAGCACTGTCAACACATCCTCCTACTTTTCCCAGTTTTTCTACTATTCTCCGATTCATTTCATGATCCTCTTTTCCCGCCTTAACTTTATTCATTCATTTGCAATCTTGTCTCCTTCTCTTTGTTGTCCCGTATCGTATCTCTCCAGCCAGATAGACCTGCCGTACCCATTTAGTAGTCGTCATCGACTCTAGTGCTCTGGGCCGCTGCCTCGGCCACCCATTTCATAAATCATCATCAAAATTGATCCGTCAACTTTCGGTCCCTGTCCCCTCTCCGCCGTCGCCGTCCCTCATGGACTCTTCTTCTTCTTCGGCTCCTTTTCTCTTCTGCTCACTCACTCTCTGTCACACCTGCAATTCGTA
The DNA here is from genome assembly GCA_963932285.1 of Caenorhabditis macrosperma. Taxonomy (NCBI): domain Eukaryota; kingdom Metazoa; phylum Nematoda; class Chromadorea; order Rhabditida; family Rhabditidae; genus Caenorhabditis; species Caenorhabditis macrosperma. The sequence continues at coordinate 6,260,637 of OZ010620.1, forward strand.
TCCCATGCCCAACACCACATGTTGCTTCATTCTCGCTTTTTTCAACGGGTCTCTTCCAATTGCCACCACCATTTGCCACTGGTTCGAAATGGCCCCGTTGCTCTCGACGAGTGTGCGCGAATCGTTCCCACGTTGAATACTTGATTCCCATATCCTCTTCGCACTTTCCAATAGGGTGTGTAATTCAATTCGATGACTACATAATTTGTTAGGTGCGGGCGACGGCTCCACCACGCCTCTTCAGCTCATTCCCACGACTACTGTTGCTGTCCGGAAGAGAATGGGAATATGATATTGAATTGGTGTGTGCGCCGCCGCTTTTGAGCACTGGTTGTGTCATTTAGGCCGATGGGAGGGCGGGGTGCTTACCCCCACAGAAGACCGCCAAATGTGTCCGTATGTTCACGCGATTCCATTATGCAACGACGCGAATGAGGAAGAAGACGCGAGCGGCGGCGCATCCCTTCTTTTGTCGGTTCGGCTTCTCCGTGGGCCTTGCCAAAAAGTGTGTGCCTGTCGTCTTCTCCTCCTCATTTTCGTCTCGCTTCCATTTTTCTATCCGCTCCAATGTTTCATCTCATCCCCCCCCCCCCCCACATTCGCACTTCATTCACATTCTCCTCGTTTCGCCGTTTCCATGCGTTGCGTGTTGGTGGGAGAATAGAACGTTGAGAGGGAGCCATGTGCATGTGCTCCCGCCCGTTTTACACGGCGTCGTCGCGTTTTTTTGGCTGGAGGAGAAAATGTTAGAGCGGTGTGAAGTGTGGCAAAGCACGGCGAGAAATTGCATTTTGCTCTTCTCCCGGTCGCTTGCATGCTCATCTTCTTGCTCATTCCTCGGAAAGCGCTTGAATTCGTGAATGTCTTCTGGAGACATGTCGGTCGTCGTCGTCATAGGGCAAACAAATGTGAACTTGTGCTGCAACAGCCAACAAACAGTTGCCGCCTCGTAACGAGAGATTTACGACAACGGGGAGTGGCTATCAGGCATGGGAATCGCCTGCCCTCTGTTTATTTGCACACATGTTGCCATGTACTCTTCGCGAGAATGGGTAGATCGTAGAGGTCCGGCTTGAGGGGAAACGGTTAGGGAATGGTTTGAAAGAAAGAATGTAGGGTCTAAACAACCAACCTCCGCGCTATATTGTGGAGCTCTAGATGAGGTAGCAGAGGAAACGTAAAATTTGAATAAGAACGAGCCTCCGTTGACGGCAAGCTGTCACGAAATTGTCATCGCCATCATCCGTCTTTTCCTGTTCTTCCATTGTCTTCTCCTTCCATTTTTTCTCTCTGTCTCCATTTTCACTGCCGTCTCTCCGTCGCTTCCGCTGCTCCAGATGACACTTCTTCTTCTTCTCTTTCTACGTTTTCCGTTTCTTTAATACTATAAATGACTTCTAGCGGCCTCAAAAGAGAGAAAAAACGGAAGTATCTTTGTTTGGTAGAGAGCTCTCCGCCAATATTGCGACACATAAAAGGACCCTCGCCTTTAGCCCCGTCTCGTTTTAGTGTTTCGAGAGCAATGCCTTTTGTTTTTCAATTCGTCCCCCGTCTCTCTCCTAGGCACCACTGGTCCAGACAACAAAATGAATGGGACATGGGGCGTGTGTGTTCTGACTGCCCACCTTCCCCTACCTTACTACTTTTTCTCATATTAATTCTCTTTTTTTTTCAGAATTCCGAACCAAAATGAGCGATCAGCTCAAATGTCTTGGCGACAGGACCGAAGTGCAGATGAGCAGTCTCTCCGAACTGCAAGACTACTTTCGGAAGCGTGGCGAGATTGAAACTGAATACGCATGCAAGTTGGAGAAGTTGTCAAAGAGCATCGCACAAAAGCACAAGTCAGAGAGGAGCCGTCGAGAGGGATGGCCACAGCACACGTCGAGCACAGTATGGCACACGCTTGTTGAGCAGACGAAAGAAGAGTACAAGAAGCGCCAGGCGCTCGGAGAGCTCTACGGAAAACAGATGACATCGAGCATCGAAACGAGGTGTGAAGATCTTGCAAAGATTTCGAAGAGATGCCGTGAAATCGGATCGTTCTCACACAACGAACTCAACAGAGTGCTCACAGAGCTCCAAACCGCCATGAAGACTTACCAGTTGTGTTACGCAGAGATGTGCGGAATCGAGAGAAAGAAGAGGTCTGCGGAAGAAGACGTCAGACGATACGAGGAGTCGAATCCTGGAAAGTACGAAGCATCGCGAAGGCATCGTTCTCTTGTAAAGTACTTCAAAAGAAGAGAGGAGAAATACGAAGCGGTCAGGTTAAAATGCACGAAGGCTCGCAATGAATACCTTCTTTGCGTGAAAGCAGCCAACGCAGCCCTTCACCGATTCTTCGCGCAAGACCTTTCCTATCTTATCGACTGTATGGATCTAGGAATGGACTTTTGGCTGCGAGCTTTGCTTGAGAAGGTCATCGACGAGAGGAAGAAGATCACTCAGCACGAGATGGATTCTCTTGCCAGCTTGAGCACTCTCCGATCGTCGGTCGACGTGAAAGCGGACAAACAAAAGTTTTTCGAGGCCAACCACCAGTTGTTCATGCTGCCGAAACAGTTCGAGTTCCGTCCGCAACTGGGAGATGACATCATGGAAGTGTCAGCCGAACAAAGTTTGTCGACTGACTTGCTGCAGAGACAAATGCAAATCGAAAAACGACTCGAAGGGCTCCAATTTGAAGTCGACGAGGTGTGGAAGTCATTGGAAGCATCAGAGAAGCAGCTGCTCGCGCTCTACAACACGCAGTTCGAAGGAGACGCCGGAAAATGGAGAAACGACCTGCATGTCACTTATCAATATTATTTGAAGGTGAGTTCACTCAAACACTAGAGTTCTTTGCCGCAGAGAAAAAACATCACTAGAGCGCAGTTGCAACTTTCGAAACAACTGCTATATTCTCTTGATTTTCAGAAGTTCGAGCTGTTCCTTCTCAATGGCAACCTTATGGAACGGTTGGAGGCACGAAGCGCTTCTATCGGTGAGGCTCTTGGAAAACACGGTATATCCTTGAAATCCGCTTCCATCGGATCCGGAAGCGAACGGAACGGTTCATTCGCTGAGAACGGAGGATCGCAGAATCATCACCTTCTCGAAGAGCGGAGAACGAAACCGAAGCGAATCGGAGGAATCGCCGCGAAAAGTCCTGACGAGAGACCGCGTCCAAAACTGTTCGGAGGAAGCCTCGACGAGTACGTAGAAGCGACCGGAGAGAAGATTCCATTGCTCGTTCAATCCGCCATCGCCTATCTCTCGCGATACTCACTTCGGAATCAAGGACTTTTCCGCGTTTCCGGTTCGCAATCCGAAATCAATCGGTTCAAAGAGGCGTACGAGAGAGGAGAGGACGTGTTCCAATATTTAGAGGATGGAAGCGATGCCAACTCGGCGGCCGGAGTACTCAAGCTCTATTTCCGAGAGCTTCGTGAGCCCATCTTCCCCATATTCATGTTTGAGCAATTCTGTGACTGCGCCAAGGCCGAGTCGCCATCCGAATTCGTTCGTCGTGCTCGTGAGCTCATTTCCAAACTCCCAGTCTCTCACGTGCTCCTTCTCCGTTTCTTGTTTGCTTTCCTCAGCCACCTCTGCGAGTTCGCCGACGAAAACATGATGGAACCGCACAATCTGGCCATCTGCTTCGGACCGACACTGCTTCCGATTCCGGAAGGACGTGATCAAGTCTTCTATCACAACTACGTCAACGAGCTTGTTCGGAATCTGATCGTTCATGCCGATGACGTGTTCCCACGAGACATAGCCGGACCAGTTTATGACAAGTATGCAATGCAGAGATACATGGATGGAAACTTTATCGAAGAAAAGTGAGTTCGAACCTTTCCAAAACTTTGAATAAACCTATGATACTTTTCAGTGACCTAGTGTCAGAAGATGATGAAGCGCACGATAAACTTTCGCTTCCACCTAGTCGCCATATGATGGATTCTACATACGAGTCTGCTGATCGTATCCTTCTTTCTTCTCCGATGCTCTCTCAGGCCAATACTGCAACACCTAACGGAATTTCACCATCGAACGGTGGAGCTGGATCGTCAACTCACAATGAGGTTGATTATGCTCCAATCGCCTCCAGCCGATCTTCGAACCGATCAAAGGCCAGTGACAGTGCAGAGTCGGCTATTCGGAGTGAAATGCCGCATCGAATTGCGAACGAGCTGAATAACATTTTCAAGAACAGCTCGCTTTCTTCTGACGGAAATGGCGTCGCGAAAGGAATATCAGTTCTTAGACATTCTCACATCGAACCGAGTTGGGGCGATCGAGATCATCACAACCTGCGGTCGTTGAGCACCGATCCTGACGAAGAACGAGAATACGTGTCACCTCCCCCACCGCTGACTTCCACTCAATACGTGACTGCTTCTTGTTCGATCAGCCCAGCCCCGAGAATGACGGAAGTGGACGGAGGCGTCAGAAGAGACTCACGAGACACCCTCTATGCTCCAATGATCAAGCAACGTGCCACGACTTTGCCGGCGAGCAACGGCGGCGGAAGTAATACGGAAATGAACGCGACCGGAGTGCGACCTGTGGGAAAGTCGTCGTTGCGAGACCAACTGCAAATGATACGAAAAGAAAACAGCACAGATATGAAACCATCAACGTGAGTTTCGTTCTGTCCAAAGACAACAACTCAGTTCCATTTTCAGGTCCATGAATGGTTCTCTGAAGAAATCGGACACCGAGACGATCATCCTCGATGCCAGGAGCACTGACAGATCCAGTGATTCTTCCAGGAGGACAAGTCTAGAAGATGACAAGAGGTTTTTGGATTTATGGCTCTTTCCATAAACAAAACAATATTTTCAGTCCGGACCCGTTTGCGCAACCTGACATTATAAACTCCGCCCGTCCACGTGGCAAATCACCTACACTTGATGATATTTTGAATTCCCTGAAAGTGGCAACAAGTATCAATCCTTGATGTATATAAAACAGTGTTCATCCCCCCCCCCACTGATTCTTTATCTATTCCATCCCTTTTCCAAACAAAAACCATGTGCTTTAATACATTCATCACTCCCCCCTCGTCAAGTGCTACCATAATATCCACTAATCTTCTACAGAAGCACGGGTATCCTCCTCTCCCACTCCTTATCCACTAACCCCTTTGTTTTTGTGTGTGTATGTAAATCTATTCGACCCCATTTCCAATCCCTCCCTCCTTCCCTACAACCACTCCAAAAATCCGAATCACCGAATCAAAAGTACATGTCGAAGTGAATGATATCTAAGACAGAGATGTATCTATAATAAATGAATGAATTCAGTTTAAATACGTTTCTACGCTCTCAAACTGTTGACACCGGCCGCGATACTATTTTAAGTTGAAAAGAAGTTCGAAAAAACAACATTTGAAACAATTTCAGTATGCGAAATGTGAAGACGTTACTGATGATCAGTTTCTGTCTTGTTGGACATGTGGATTCACAAAATTCTGAAAGGTAAAATATCACTGAGAAAGATAGTTGTTTCAAAAATATTTCTATTTGTCTGATAATTGAAAGTTTTCACTTAACAAGTCATACAGGAAAACGTGCACAATGCACGACTGCTTCGACTTCTCCAGATGCGAAATGTCGAAAAAAGTGTACATCCACCCACTCGACAAACGTTTCGAAGAGGCGCCGCAGTCGGTGACGTACCAAAACATTCTGAAGCACTTTCAAGAGAGGTATCGCGCCCTTTGTGTGTTCATTATGAATTCATGCGACGACTTGCAGCGACTACTACACGAATGATCCGAACGAGGCGTGCCTTTTCCTTTTGGGAATCGACACCACTGATCGAGACGTTCGGAGGTTTCGTTCAGTCGCTCGATGTTTCAGTAATTGACGGAGTTACAGTCAAAACTATGTGAAGAACGTCAACGAGTACATTGCTTCTCTGGATCCGGTCGTGTGGAACAACGGCCAGAATCACATCATTTTCAACTTCTATCATGGAACTTTTCCCGACTACGACGATCATAATCTTAACTTTGACACAGGTGAAGCCATGATCGCAAGAGCGTCTTCCAGTGAGAACGTGAGTAAACCCCTTCTAAGGTACAATGAAATGATCTGGAATTGCAGAACTTCTTCAAAGGGTTCGATATCTCTCTTCCACTCTTCCACGAGAACCATCCGTATCAAGTCGCAGCGCAGAGAAGCGTGAGTGAGGGTCAAAGAACTCATCCGTCTTTTGAAGGATGCAAGAAGGAACCGAATAGGAGACGGGAAGGGAGAGAACAGCAGCAGTGAAACCGGACGCCAGACACAGCCGGTTTTGTGAGTTATGGTAATTGGTGTGTTGGCATGGCACGCGATGGCAGATTAGCGGGAAGGGGTGAAGACGCAAAGACGTGTGTGTATGCGAAGTGCTCGACGGGTCAGGGAACCAAAAGATCGGAAAAGTCGAGCTATATATCGCAATTCAACGTAGTCTGAGCCTCATCCCTAGAGAACGCTTTGCATAAATTACTTTATTTGCGTAGGTTACCTAGAATAATCTCTGACGCAATTCCCTCTTCCCGAGCTCAGCCGGTTTCCCCCATTGGCCCTACAGCTTGCCACGTCACAAATGGGATCTCTGCTGCAATCTCTAATTGGTCCCAATTGACTAGAAGGATGGATGGCAATACGAGCCAACGCGATGAACCCATTTCCAATTCCATAGCTTCCTATTCCGAAGAAGCAGAAAGAGACGACACATACACTCAAGTACTTATTGTCGACTCGACGATGTGCTCCGTTGTTCTCTCCCTCTACTCCTCCATTTTCTTCCCTCCTGCTCCCTTCTTCTTCTTCTCCGTCGCCTTCTTCTTCTCCTCCTCCTCCGTCGTCCTCCTCTTCTTCTTCCCGCTGCGTGGCGCCCGCCACAGAAATTTGAGCTTTTCGTGTGCCACTCGCCGCGTTGTTGGGACATAGTGAGTCTCTCCTCCTGGCGGCGTCGTTGTGCATGCTGGAGCAGGCGTCAGCTCGGCAACCGGAGGGGGAGAAGGGAAGAAGAAGGAGAAGGAAAGAGGCGAAGTGAAGTGGGCTAATTCGGATAGAGAAGCAACGAAAGGAAACGTGGCTTCTTGCAGCTTAATGATGGACGAGAAGAAGATGAGGAAGATGAGCGCCGACGCAGGTACCTGGTTACCTTCAAAGGGAAGAGATACGTGTATGGGATAGGATCGGGCACACGGAATCTTGTGCATCATCTGCACAACGGAGAGGACATTGTGATGGTTACCACCTGCAAGCACAACAACGACTGGCAGGTAGGAGATAATCGTCGCGAATATGTAGAGATGTCCTATGCTCTCTAGGTCTACCAAGACGACCGATGCCAGCGAGACAATGACGAGTACGACCGATGGGAATACGACGAGCTTCTCGCCAACTCCACATTCTGTCTTGTTCCACGTGGAAGACGTCTCGGCTCCTTCAGGTTAGTCAATCTTCTCGTATCCTCCGCCGAGAGCATGTGCTCATTCCCCAAAGAGCAACATGATTAGTGTCAAGCCGGCGGCGACGACGGGGACGGGGGTCCACGCTTCCTCGCGAAAACAAAACGACGATGATTATAGCTGGCTCTCCGATGTGCTTGGTAATTGCGTGTGTGTGTGTGTGTACAGTCAAGCCATACGAGAGCCACATTAGTGAAGAGGTGGCCCCTCGTCGCGGACAGTCTCCTACCACCATCTGTCCCCTTCCCCCTTCAACGACCCCCTCTTTTGTACCTCGATCGCTAGCAAAGACTAGTGATGATGAGGATGAGGATGGTGATGAGTAAACATGCGTGAAGCGGAGAGGATCAAGGGAATAGGAGATTAAGCCTCGCTCGGGCTAGCGGAGCATTTCGAAGCATTCTGGTTTCCAAAGAACCCTGGATGTCTACTTTTATCGTTTCAGATTTCTGGAGACGCTGCGCTCCGGATGTGTTCCTGTCGTCATCTCCGACTCGTGGATTCTGCCCTTCTCGGAGACGATCGATTGGCGCTCGGCAGCCATAGTAGTAGCTGAGCGGGACGCGCTCTCGGTGAGTGAGGAGTCTTCTTCTTCTTCCCCTTCTTCTTCTTCTTCTTCTTCTTCTTCTACATCGGCGACGGCGGCGACCACGGCGGTCTCTTTCTTTCGTCCGTGTCTCCCGCGCCTCCGCCTTCGGCGGCCGAGGGCTACGTTTATCTTCTGCCTCTTCGGCTGGTTGGCTGCTGCTGTTGGCCGCCCGCGTCCCTCTTCTTGCCTCTAGTCGCCATCGGCCATGTTCTCGGGGGTCGATGTGGTACACGAAGAAGAGAAGCGAGCACATTCTTGTTGCAGATTCCAGAATTGCTGATGTCGACGAGCCGACGGCAAGTGCGACAACTGCGCAACTCGGCTCGAGATGTCTACGACGGGTACTTGAGATCGATCCAAGTGATTAGCGACCACGTCATGAGGGTATTTGAACGAGAGGATCAGAGAGGAACCAAGTGTCTCATTTCAGATCATATTCAAACGCATCGACGACCACTTCCATTCCATTTAACATTTCACACTTTGTCAATAAACCATCTTCACCGCTCTTTTCTTCTTCCTAACCAGCTTATTTTATTCCCCAAGGTTCTTCCTTCTCCGATCCATAACCAACAACATCCGTATCCCATCGCATTAGTACGACCGAGAAGGGGCGGAGTCTCGAGACGAGCGTCGGAAGGAAGGACACACACCTCGTTCCTTTCCATTCGTCGGCGGCGTCGTCGTCGTCGTCTTGCGATCGATGGCGGGGCAGGAGGGTCTGGTCTCGTCTCGCGTCTCCCCAGCCCCGGTCGCTCGTCACATCTGCTGCGACGACTGGCTGTCCTCACCGATTCCCCTCGCTGGCTCACCCCCACACTCCGCACGCGCACATCCGCATCGAAAAGCGTCGTCAGACGACGCTGCTTGTTTATCCCGATGCTCTCTCCGATTCTCCCTTCTCTTCATTTCAATCCGATCTATGTTGTGATTTCTCTTTTTTTTTCTCCCCTCATGATATCAGTCCCTTCTTTTTCCATGCATACATCCATTTTCGTTTCCACCTACGGATTCTTGAAATCTCATTTTGTTTCTCTCATTTCGTTGCTTTCAACCCATTTATTATCATCCCCACCTCATCAGCAATTCTGCCCTTTCGGCGCCCTCTCATAGTTTACAGTTTCCCCCGTATCACCACATGTCGTTCTTCACCTTTCTTCTCTTCTCTCCCATCGGCGGCCGTCGTGTGACTCACCATTGATCAGAGCCACAATCGTCGGAGGCAACAGCAGCCGCAGTCGACTCGCGTGGGGCATCGTGAGTGTTGTGTGCCTCGGGTCGCTCGCGACGCTCACAACTCGCTCGCCACCCCCAGCTAGGCGAGGAGGCAGACGAGCGCGCACCGCACCCGCCCCAGTCAGCAGCAGCCAGCCGCTCGACCGACCCGTCGACCACCGACACAACCACCCTCTCCATGCCCACTCTTCTCATCCTTGCATGCTGCTGCTGCTGCTGCCGCGCATTCGTCGTGCATTCATCGCCGCGCTCGACAACGACGTCGTCGTCGACGGCTTCTTCGTCTTCTTTGCTTCCGAATTGAGATGCAACTCGCGCGCGCGCTTCAATGAGTTCATCCTATCGACCCGGTATTGCGGAGCATCGTTTGCCGCCGTGCGGACCGTTTCGAAAATTGTTTCTCTGCGGTTCGACACGGTCATGTGCCCCGGCGACAACAGCGACGTGGCTTTCGAATTCACGCCAATCGCCTCGACCGTCGTCGCTGGTTTTTGTTTGCCAACGTGCGCCCGTGTCGACTCATCGATTCAGCTCACACTCGGGCATTCCGATTATGACGCGACAGGATGAGGTCGCCAGCGCACGACGCTTGTATTGATTTTCCGAGCCTCCGAGTCTATCCAGCACTAACGTTCCTCGTCCCTTTTCCCCTCTTCTCTCTTTCTCCCTTCTGCTCATTTCGCATCCATTCCATAAAATCCATTCGAAGCCTACAGTTGGCCAACTCGTTTCGGTGCGTAGACAAGAAAATGTGGCGAATGACTCAGACCTACAAGATCCGGCGACCGAACGAAACCTCTGCGCATAAGCGGCCCCGCCTGCTCTTCCATGTCTAGGCCATCCCATTCCAGCAGGTCGTTCCCCGTGGGCCTCCCCGCGCAGCTCGAAAGAGACGCGAGTTAGTTCCCCTGGTTTGTTCGCATAAAGTAGCCTTCGCGCACGTATCCGCTCGCCGATCCGCCGCTATCTGGCCGGCTGTGTCGATTTGATCTTCGTCTCTACCCCCGCCGCCGCCGCCATCACCATCCATCCCGAGGATACCAATTATGCGTCGTTCGCTCGCTCTCTCTCTCTCTCGGGAAAGAGAGAAAGGAACAGAAGGACTCGGTTCCGAGGACGTAGATGGTGATGTGATCGGGGCGAACGAACAGCCCGACTGAGCGAATAGCAGCAACAGCAGCAGCCACTTCCTTCGTGCGTCCGTCTGGCGATCCTCCTTTGCACACCGATGCGTCTGCGTCTCGTCACTTCCCGCTTCCAGTGGCGCCGCCGCTTTCGTTTCCATCGTCATTCAATAGCCTCGGCCGTCCTCTCCCAGCCAGCGCACTCCTCTTCGCCATTCCGACGTGTTCCTCTCGTCTACGATCCCATGACCGCAGACCGAATCACCGATCAACTCGCCCATCTGGTGTATGTGGCTGACTGACTGATCGACGATTCTGTCTGATTGCATTGATTATTTACACTCCCGAGTGTTGTTTTCTGTCGTCGCATGCCTCGCGCGCATCCTTCCCCTCCTCTCACACTGACTCTTTTACTCGTTTACTCTACCAGTTGTCCTCAGAGACTTTTTCATAATCATCCCTCAACTTGTCGTTTCCAGAATGACCACCACAACAGAGAATTCGGTGACTGAGCCAGCTGCTCCGTGCGTTCTCAAAGCAGCCGTCGGATTCGACACGACCGATCAGAAGCTTCGAGTAATAACGTCCGAGGACTTCGCAGACGCCTCCGTGAAGGGCGACATTGTAGACGTCGACGGCCGCATGCTGACGATTCTGGAGTTTTGCGACTCGGTTGAGTCGGCGCGGGCCTCGTGCGAAGAGCACGCCAACGGGGTAAGTGAGACACTCGAGGGTTACGGGGGGAGTGTGGGGAGAGAGAGAGAGGGTTGTCGGCGGAGAGACATGACGGACGACTGCTTGCAGATGAACGGAATGGGACTCGCGTCGATCAAGTACGAGCAAGAAGAGGACGACTACGCCGCGCAGGAGACATCCACTTCCGGCAACGACGACAAGGACGCCGACATCGACATGGCCGATTTAGACGACGGAACGCTAGACGCCGACGCGGCCGACAGCACGGAGATCGACTTGGATCAGGCACTCGGCACCAGTAACCTGACTAACAACTTTGGCGGCATCGCCGACTTTGGTGCTATCGCAGACCTTCGTGAGTCACACAAACAAAGCTAGACAAACAGCCGAACGAAACATTTGCAGAACAACAGATTGACGAGATGAAGAACGCGATGCGAGACGCCATCGCCATCACGATGGGCGATCTTCAGCACGACGTGGACCGCATTCAGCACAGACAAGAGGCACTCGTCGGTTTCTACAAGAAGTTCCTCGGCGCCGACAGAGACGGACGTGTTCTCCAACCCTTCAGTGGTGAGCATACTTCAATATTCCAGCAAAAACTGAAATGGTCTCTTTTCAGAAAAGTTCCCATCGAAGCCGTTCGATGGATCACACGTGGTTCACCGTCCAAACGGGCAGTCGGCCGAAGATGTTGTTGCCACTCAGTTCGATCAATTGGAGAAGCTGTGGGCTAAACGTCAGTCCGAGACAGAGCGGTTCATGCGGAATGAACTTCTGACCTCGTCGCTGCTGATGGGGAAGAAGCCGAAAACGTCGACGTCCAAACGTCCAGATCCCTCTGACGCAGCCGAACAAGAGTACACATTCGGAACGAACGGCACTCAAGGAAAACGTATTGTGAACGGCATCGTGAAGCCAGTAGACAGTGAGTTGAACATTTATCAGAAGCAGTAGCTCAACATCTCATTTCTTCCAGAACTCTACTATCCGTTCATATCTCGGGAAGAGGAGGAGGAATGCCTCGACGCCGCTAATGGACAAGCCCCGATATACGCACAACTGCTCGCCAAGATTCTGTTCTCCGACACCATCATGATGTACTTCAAGGATCAGGACACTGCAAAGCGCAACTGGCTTCATGACGCTGTCGACTATCGCTTCCCGACTCTTGACAAGCCGACTCATGTTTCCAAATGGAAGAACTGCTCGTTCTTCATCAACAAGAATATGCGTGAGGCGGTGATCGCCAGTGGCAACCCGATGCCGAGAGCTCCATGTGGACCACGAGGACCAATCGGACCGAAGGACAAGAGCAAGTTGGAGAACAAAGACGCGGAAGACGTCTCGTCGACGGACGGCGATGAGGGAGACGAGATTATGGCAACTCCGCAGAGAGCCATCAAGACTTCACGACTCAACAGATCCGTCTCGCTAGACGGCATCGAATGGGACTATCTTGACGCTGATTACGAGAAGGAATGCTTCGAAGAGTGCCGTGGCGATCAGTACAAATACGCCGAGTTGATGGCTCTTCGACTCTTCAGTGCGACTCTCACCATCAAGTTCAAGGAGCAAGACCAGCAGAAGAAGGAGTGGCTCCGTGGTTGTGTCGAGGCCCGCTTCCCGATGGAGGATCGCGAGCGCAACGATCAGCGCTGGAAGATCTGCGGACAGACGTGCAACCGCAACCGCACCAAGATTGTGGCTGCTGACGGCCGCGAGGAGAGATATCCCTATTTTGATCAATCGGTCGAGGAGGAGTGCTTCCGTCGGGCAGATGGACAGGTGGCCGTGTACGCCGAGTTTATGAATGCAAAGCTGTTTCCTGACACGCAGCACCTCTTCTTTAAGGACCAAGACATTGGAAAGCGCAACTGGCTGCACACGATCCTCGACAAAAGATTCCCGTCGTCGGACAAGGTGAACTTAACGTCGAAATGGAAGGCTTGCACCAATGCGATCAACAAAAAGCTCTTCGATGGAACCGTCACTCCCATCACCAGAGAAGCCATGATGAACAACAGCATTCGCGACGAAGAGAAACCCGACTCTTCTCTTCTCGCCGCCGTCAAACAAGAGGATACACCGCGCACATCGGTTCCCCGTTTCGAGCGTCGTCCACCTTCGGAGGCACCATCGACCAGTGGAGCACTGAAGAGAAGAGCCGACGACTCCGAGTCGACAACTCCATCTGCGAAGCGTGAGAGCATTCGCAACAAGCAAAAGAAGGAGAAGGAGCAGTACTCGGCGTATCCGTACGTGTCGGAAGAGGAGGAGCACGCCATCTTCGAATCGTCGAATGGAAATCCACAGGTCTACGGACGCGAGTTGGGAAGAGTGCTGTTCGCGGATACCATCAAGTTATATTTCAAAGTGAGTAGTGCAGTATTCAGTATGATTACTGTAGCAAAGTCTCTTCTGATAACGTACATCTCAACATTTGCTATTTCAGGACCAAGACGCTGACAGACGCCAGTGGATTCATGAGATCCTCGACTTCCGGTACCCATCCAAGAACCCGCTCGAAGCGAAGCAAAAGTGGAAGAACGTGACTGCGGCCATCAACCGGAACATGACAACGGCCGTCGCTTCTCGCCGATCGCTTCCCCGCTAAACTGATCCTCATCTGCTTTATTCCTTCTGTGACATCCCATTACCCCCGTTTTTGCACCTCAACGGTTCCACTGTCATCTTGTTCAACTATAGGTCTCTCAGACACTCTCTCTCTTGCTTTAAAGCCATCTGTTTCATGTTCCAGCTTACATAGGTCTCCGCTTCTTTTTATAATCTCAGAATAATGTTTCTTTCTCTCTCTTTGCCATGGTCTCAGCAACGACACGCACTCCACTCTCATCGGCACTTATATAGTTATCGTCTCAAAACATTCGTCTATTTGATTATTATCTTATGTGTGAGCTTGTTGAATGAAGGGAGTTTTATTTTAAAGTTCGTGAATCGGCTCCGAATGGGCGAACCCGTGATACGGGGGAGGCGAGAATTTGAGAGGTGCGCACGAGTTGGTTCCGTTCTTGATGTAGCCGAGTTGGCAGACGCACTTGGGGCCCGAAACCGTGTTAACGCACTCCTCGCCGTACTCCCGACACAGCGATCTCTTGGTGCACATGTCGTGATGGACGCAGTCGCCAGTGTCCGGACGGTAGATGGTTCCCGGCTTCTGAAGTGTTCAATAGCTCAAGCGGGATTGGACACAATGCGTTGTCAGGTGTGGTTTTGAGGTTTTTGGAAGTGATCGGTGATCAGTTTCGCAACACTATCGAAGCGGAGCCGCTGGAGCCAAAGTTCACTTCTCCACTTCTCGCGGCGCCTAATCCACCCACTTCATAACTTTCGCGTTAACTAGAGAGTGTCTCTTTTTCTCGAATAGAGTCCGAGTGAATGGAATATTCCCACGAGTAAACAGGGACAAAACACACACATACGTCACATCCACAATTGATATTGAACTGGTTGAGTCGCAGTTTCGTCAAATCGTCGTTTTCGAAATGCTGAAGGATCAATTAGTTATCCGCTGTGCAGAGGTATGATCCAGCGTTGGGCGGATAGCGTTTTCCGGTTTCCGGAACTAAGAATTGTGTTCCGTTTCCGGAAAACCACTATACTATCGGATGTCATCGAAAAATGGCCTCGCACCCGAGGAGAGCTCTGCCGGAGAAGCATTATATCTCGAGATTGATAAGAGATATCAAAAAGTTATCAACAGCAAACGTGTAGATCATAACTAGGCCTACACGTTTGCTGTTGATAACGATAACTTTTTGATATCTCTTATCAATCTCGAGATAGACTGATTCTCCATCAGACCTCTCATCGGTTGCGGGGCCAATTCGATGGCATCCGATAGTTTTCTTGGTAAAAAAATTTTCGGGAACGCCCGATCATCGGAACAATATTGTGTTTCCAAAAAATTGAACATTTAACAAAAATCTATCTTTTGAAGTGATTTCGAGCGAAAAAAACTGTTGAACGAAATTCAGTTTTCCGGGATTTTTGCCATTCCGTATTCCGTTTTCGAGACCAAATGATCCTCACCTTGACAATGCACGTTTCTGGTTTTTGACAAGTGTTCATTTTGCAGAGTGGCGCGTATTTCGGAGAGGATCTCACGACGGATGGCACTCGCGAACAACACGGATCCGGGCAGAAGCTTTCAGTGGCACACTCGAATGGGCCGCCTACGAACTCATCGATGAATCCGCCGGAATTGAACGTTCTGCCAGTCCACATCTGCGAATCGTTCGTTGCTCGGGGAATAGCTCGGGACCATGAACTCTCACCACTGGTTTGGCGTCTGCCGTCTGGATACGGTAGGAACAGAACGGTATGTGCTCGAAGGCTTTGACGCGCGAGTTCGTCAGCCAGCAGAGAATCTAAACAGGAGACGTGGCATTCGTTCTTTCATCTCGCAACAGCGCCGTACGTGTTAAATATACGTGTCGTCACTTATCACCGTTATCTCACTTATCTCCTTTTCTTTTGTTGCCGAGACTTATCCGATCTTTTCGTTTCATTCAGTCGCCGCCCTCTTGTTCATTAGCCACCCCCACCCCGCGCATCAACGTCTCCCATGCCTATTAACTACGTTTACAGTTTCGGTTCTATTTTCGTCGGCCGTTCTATTCTCGTCTTGATTTTTGCCTCGTCGTCCACCCGTCCTCCGTTCAACCTCTCCTGTCATTCATTCTCAAACCGTTTCTCCACGTCCACCTCCTGCCGTTCTCTTCTCCACATTCTTCTCCCGCGTGCCATTGGATAACTGCCTCCCTTCCCTCGCCTCCACTCTCCCGGATCATTCGAATCCGCGTGCGTTTCTCTCGTCCCTCCTCGCGAGACGCACTCTCTCGGACCCGCCGCACTCTCCCACATTCCCACTTTCCTCCCACGGCGGCCTTGTTTTTTACGCGCCTTGAGTCGGCTCGACAATGTTCTCGTAAATAAATAGGTAAATAAATGGCAAAATAGTATCTGTCATGTTATTTTCAGTCTATATCTCCCAATTATTCCATCTTTAGCCAAAATTCCCGAATCTTCTTTGTTTTTTCTCTAAATAACAGTCATTTTCAACAAATTATATATTTTTTAAATCGTTTTCTCTATCTTACTTCTTCATTTTGTTCTTAACCTTAAAATATTTTTAGTGTATTTTTCTACTGGGTTCTTCGCTGAATTTTCCGTAATTTTTGAAACTCCCAACTTATGAAACGCATGCGCGCCGCACGTTCGCTTCCCCCATCCCAAGCCTTTCGTCTTCGAATGTTTCGCTAAAAATGTCAGCACCCGGCGGTTTGTAGTTGTATAGTGAGTTTTTTGAAACACCAACACTATTTGCCTACAATCCGTTGGTCCCTCGTCGTATATTCTTCTTCTGCCAGGTGCAATCGATGACATGTGTACTATGTTCCTAACCTGAGACGCAGATATCTCCATTCCGATGCGTTGATTGTCGATGATCTTGTCTAGTGCCAACTCACTGAACTTTTCCCTCGTTGCTATTGAATGTCAATCTCGGTGACCTACTCCATCTCGATGTTATCCTGCAGAATCCATGGTTGCATCTCGCTTATATTATTCATCATCGTGTTCAAGCACGTCTCTAGTCCTTTTTTGCACTCGGCTCCCAAATTCGAATCGAAATCGTATTCCGGTGTCGGATAGAGATGCTCGAAACTGAGCGAATGAGAGTTTCACTTTAATTTTCAACTTTTACCAAACCCGTTCTCTTCCATTCCCCATGCAACGACTCTTTTGAAAACTCGGAAGTATGTGGCTAATATTCCTATTTTGACTCCAATTTCGTCGACTCTGTCCTCCACCATTATTCGTGAATACTCGCTGTATGTTCCAACTTTCCTTAATGTTAAAAAATTACACTTACTCTTTAATTTCGCTGATATAGTCCACATTATACGATGTTATAAGCTTCAAAGCTTCCTCCCCGTCATCTCCTATTTGAAATGACCTTTTCGGAAAGAACAATATGAAAAGAATAGTGATCGTTTCAAGATTCATTTTTGATTGTGCAACAAATAGAGAGATAAATGACAAAATAAACAACAAAAAAAACGAAAACTTATTGTACACGTTGCAACCCGTTTCTCGTAGTGACGTGGCGCGGAACTCACGGAATCTCATCCAGTTGTTTGACGACCTAAATATGTTTTTGAGTTGAGAAAACACAAAGAAGTCTCACTTTCTCCTGAATCTCCTCCGTCAGCGTGTCTGACACCCATTGTTTATTGACTTCTAAGCTCGTCTGTCTGTTTATGTCGAACTGCATTCTGGAATGGGTGGAATGTAATACCAAAGATGTTTTTCGTAAGAGCACATTCTCATGAAAGCACCAACCTTTCGTCCTTGCTTATCGCTTCTCGCACTTTACGCTGAATTTCTTCTCGCGATGAATTAGCTGACGACTTCATTATCTCGTCCACTTTCTCCAGCATCTCCTTCTGCAATAAACCACACGTCCGACTTTCGACTTCATTTCCCCTCCTGGGCGTCCGCTCCCCAATTAAGTAGAGTGCTTCTTCTCCCCTTTCAAACCTCTATCCGCTGCACCGTCTTCGATTCCCTGATGTGCTCAGTGCTCTGCTTTCGAATCTTGTCAAAAGTGCCTCCCTTCTTCAATTCCATTTCTACTTTCCTTACTATTGCGTCCTCGTCGACATACGTGAGGGACATTATGCGCCGTCTGAAACGTGAAAAGCTGATTAGGCTAATTCAGCTCTCGTCCAAAAATAGAAACAAGCGATACGAAAAGAAGATATAATGTCGGCGCCCTTTCCATAATTCCCTCGCGAGGCTCGTAAATCTACCCACGCTAGGGTCTAGGAAATTTCTAGGCCACGGCCACCCGGCGTGTTTCCGCCGTTTTCATCGTTTGCACCCTCTCTCTCCAGTTGCCAAGTGTTCGTCGACTCGTCGCGGCGGACGCCGACATCAATGAGTCAGCGACGATAAGAGAAGTTGACATACTAAGTCAAGCATCCGGTGGGAGAACAAAAGCGCGCGCCTAGTATCAGCGAGGAGAGTGCAGAGAAGCGGCGGCAGTGGTGGTCGGGTCGACCGCGTCCTTGTGTTGAGTCGTGTCGCAGGCCGCAGTGTGAGGGATGATGGTGGTAGCAGGAAGGGTGGTGATGGTGTATGCCTGCGTCTCCCACGAGGACCAAGTATTTCGATGTGAAGAAAGACGAGTGCGGTGGTGGCCAGAGACGCACGCGAACAGCAGTATGCGAAGGCGACAGTCGACGAGAGACAGACGGAGAGAGCGCACAAAACCGGTGAGCGGAGAGACGGCGTCTCCTCGCTATGTGCACTGCCTCGCTACGTATACACACTTGCTTTAAAATCAATTTGCGTCGCTTTGCGCGTATATTGCAATACAAAACGGTGTGCGTGTGTCTGTGTATGTATTTCTCTCGTTGACGCCATCCCTCGACACCATGGCAGCGCTGCCTGCCGCCGGCGCCGAAGAAGAATGTGATGATGATGACATCGTCTCCGGGGGGAGCAGCGAGCCCCTGTGCCCAGCGTCAAGAATAACTCGTAATCCGGCAATTGGTGTGAGGGGAGGTATAGACGGACAGAGTGTGCGCACGCCAAGCAGTCAGGAGCGTATTGAGAGGCCCCCACAACCCGTCATGTTGCAGTCTGTCGAAGCATATGACCTTGTGGCATCGCTGCGTCTCTCGATCGATACTCGTCCCGATGTGTGTCTGTGTGTGTCTGTTTCGCGGCCGGCGTCGCCTTTTATTTCCCCTCGTCGCTACTAACTTGCGCCCCGTTGTAGGCGCGCCTTCTCTTCGAAACAAGACTCTTTTCTGAACGAGCATCAACCAATTCAATGTGTAACCATTTCAGATTCCACTCTCTCCCTACATACGACGATCGCTCACGTGCTGCAGTTGTGAGGCGACCGACGGAAGCAAGATAATGATTCGGGAACAATAATGAATTAGTAAGTGAACGGGGGAGTTTCAGTTACACACCGGGCGTATAAACGTCTAGCAGCGCCAGAATTCTCCGCCACACCCAATGGCCGCTCCGTGTGTCTCTTTTATATGCACGTTCGGTTGGCCACGCCCATCCAGTATGAACTTGTGGAGGCCCCGCCCCTTCCCTTCCCCCGTCCCTTGTCTCGCCGCCTCTCGTAGCGGTGTCGGCAGGAGGAGCGACGGAGGAGATGCAGACTGAAAAACGTTTTTGACTGCCCTGACGGTGGGGGCGGAGCCCTGTTCACTCGTCGCTCAGTCCCCCGGACAAGCCATTACTCTTCCTCGTCTCTCCCACTCTCTCTCTCTCCTCACGTGGTGTGTTTCATCGTGTTTGTTTCAGCGGCGAGGATGAATGGTTCACATTTGATAACAACGATGAGTTCAACAAACCGGCAGAGAGTCCCGGGACTGCCGGTCAGTACTTCGAGCCAGGCAACATCGACGTGAGTCCTTATCAGTTGGTTTACACCTGTAACCTGTCTTGCATTCAGAACATCCCGCTCAACGATGACGCCGCAGACCCCCTCGACTTCAACGCACTCGATGAGTATCAGTACACCGATCATCTGAGGTTCTCACCGAACGGTGGCGATGTCAATGGGCACAATGGGCAGCAGGCCGGGACTTCTGGGGGACAGTATCAGAATATGCATCTCATGCAGAACACTGATACGTTCGATCAGCACATGCCGTCGACGAGTATGGTGAGTTTTTGATTTCATTCGATACAATCCATAACACGTCTTTATGTCAGGAATACAACTCGTTCGAGATGCCCATTGTTGTGACTTCTTCTCAACTCGATAATGGCCCATTCCAAGATCTTGTCATGGACGACCCCAATTCCTTTTATGGTGTAAGTATTTCTAAATTCGACATGAGACTTTATATCTGAAATCTCAGAATCAGCAGCCTTCAACGTCGATGGGCGGAAACGAAATGATCGTCAATGATGGCTATGACATGATGGGACAGCCGTCCACGTCTTACATGCCGCAAAATGATCAGATGGGAGGGCCTTCGTCGGTTAGCAACCCGCAGTCTCAACCGGGACCCAGTCACCAACCTGAAGTCGAAGTGCCACCACCACAGAAGCCCAAGCCGAAAAAGTCGAGACCCAGTAATAAGAAGAAGCAGCCGGGTATGTAGAAATTGAATTAATTGTCGTTTTTATTGAATTCTAGAAGATTTAGCTGGTGGTGCCCTTTCTGTTGGCTCTGTTCTATCAGAAGTGCATAAGATTCAAAAGCAGTCTGGTGCGGCGAACTCTTCCGGAGAAGTGGTGGAAGCACAATTCACAGCGGAGGAATCACAAAGAGTAAGTATTTATTCAAAGTTATATAAATCAAGTAACTGATATCATTTTTTCAAACCAAAGCAATTGAGGAAACTAAACATGAACTCTCCTTTCAGTTGAACACCTTGTTGTTCGAGATCTCCCGAGTTCAAGACGAAATCACACAAGGTTTCGATCGAGCGGATGTGTTCAATGCGTTACAAGCGGAACTCATTGAGCTGATGGCGAGGAACGTCGGGTCGGCGGGCATCATGTCAGCAGTTCAAATGCTGAGGCCTGATGCTCCAAGTGCACCTGCGCCCGCTCCTGCACCTCCACCACCGGCGCCGAAGAGGCCTCCGCCCAAACGAAACAGGAACAGTCAGCAGTCGAAGAACGTTGCACAGCAGCAGCAGCAGCAGCAACAACAACAACAACAACAACAGCAGCAACAACAACAGGTACACCAGCAGCAAGCAGATATGACTCCAACAAAGATTCTCATGGAGCCTCCGACGACGACGATGGTGCCGAGCGGTAGTAACTCGAACAACAACTACAGCAACAGAAATGACAACTACACAGTTTATCAGCCGATGGACCAACCAGGGACAAGTCAGCAGCAATATGTAGACTATCAGCAGCCATTGTCGCAAGAGATGTCCCACGAAGGTCATGATCAGATGCATACGATTCAAGCGAAAGTGGTGCCAACGATGAACGAGAGAACGCACAACTATCGGCAGGCGGTCTATTTCAACCCGCAGAACAACAATGGACCTGGCCCTTCGCCGCAGATGCAGCCGCATTCCCATGAAAGTCATCATATGGATCAGGTACTCGAACACCAGCAATACCATCATCAAGACGACGAGAATTCTCAAATGTACGCACCACACCAGCATGAGCAGCAACTGCAACAACATCAGCAACAACAGCAACAACAGCAACATCAGCAGGATGACAGTCTCATGTACCAGCACCAACTCCAGGAGCCAGATATGGATCAGATGCAGAGCAGGTTCCATGATCCGCAGGACAATCCGAATCTCCGTCAACAGCTACGGACCAACGTGAACGCTAAGCCAATAATGCAACCGAGTCATGTGCCGACGCCTTCTCCTGGAAACATGCAATACGTCGAACCGATGCTGGACAACTACCCACAGAGTCACGAGCATCTCATACAGGCTGAGGTTCAAGAGTACGATGAGAGCTACGGCGAGTACTTCAACACTCCTATGCAGCAGCATTCGGTCGATCCACAAATTGACGAAATGACACTTCACTCTGACATGCACCAACAGTACGACCAGCAAGAAATGTATCAGGAGATGGAGGAGCCAGAGGAGATGGTGTACCAAGAAGAAGTGCCGCAAGTGACGGCAGAGTTGCCTCAAGAAGAGCTGGACGCGAAGGTTGAAGAAAACAGGCAAAGCAGGTGCCGACGGGTGAAGGAGAAGTTGTTGGAGCAGTTGAACCAGTTGGAGAAACCAGTGGACATGACTCCTTTTCGAGGAAAGATGGACGTTTTC
Organism: Caenorhabditis macrosperma; assembly: GCA_963932285.1. Classification (NCBI taxonomy): domain Eukaryota; kingdom Metazoa; phylum Nematoda; class Chromadorea; order Rhabditida; family Rhabditidae; genus Caenorhabditis; species Caenorhabditis macrosperma. The sequence goes on from OZ010620.1 coordinate 6,282,570, forward strand.
AATCGGATGCTTCCTTTCCATCACTTCACCACTGGAGAGGAGCCTGTTCCAGAGTGTGAGTTGCTTTCAAACTGCTCCTCATTTCACATCATTTGTTTCAGTCATGCCCACTTCGAGTCGATACATGTCGGAATTACAAGTGAGAGCGCGCGCTCTTGGTAACAAGATTCGTAACGTTGTGCTTCGTGATACGATGAGCTCGAGGACCGAATGGGAAGAGAACATGCTGTTGTATCTGGAGACGGAATCAGAACGACGGCAACTCGTCGAGGACCGTGAGGCAGTCGAACAGGATTATACTGCCTTTGTGCAGTCGAGTGAAATAATCAATTTGGTATCCAGAAATATGCTGGATCTTGAGAAAGTGAAACGAGCTCTGCCTCCACGACCTGCTCATTTGAACGGTAATTTTTTTTCGAATTTCAGTTTTCCTTTGGAAACAGAAAAATTGTTTCATAGTTCCGAAACTTTAATTATTACAGAATTGGACGAGGCCAACGGGCATCTTACCACGTTGTACAAGGATTACGAGTTTGATTCTTACGATGAGAACCGTCCCAGAGGATCGCCAGTTCCGTTCGCGTACGAGCTCGAGTCGGAATCCGAACCGGAACCAGAGCCCGAAGAAGAAGAAAAAGAAGAAGATGACCTCGATCTGGGACCGTTGCGCAGCGACTTGTCACCCCGTTCTGATTCACCTCCCCCGTCGCCAATTCCTTCGCCAGCTCGGTCGAGAAACGATAGCGAGTCATCGATTGAATGGAAAGATTATGATGAATCGCCGTTGCTTTCGCCGGAGACCGACAGTTATTCAAAAGCAGCCGCTCAGTTCCATCGCGAGTTGTTTGGAGACGTCGATGATCTTGAAAAGAGTTCCGACATCCTTCCGTTTCATCGGCCTTTTGCTTGTGATGATGAAGAAGACGAAGAGGAAGATGAAGTGAAGGAAAGGCCGCCTAGAAATCAGGGGCTCGTCCCTGGAGCGAAAATTGGTGAATCAGTCGTCTCGAGTGTAGACTCCAACTCGTCAACTGCCAGCAGTCCACGAAAAACGTCAAGGTCTCCTTCGCGCGAGTCAAGTACGAGCAGTGAAAGAGATCAAGAAAGGGAAGAGGATTCATCACGCAGCCCCAGTCCCGTTCAATGTCAACCTTCCACATCAACTGCTTTCGTTTCTCCGGCTCCTGTTCGCAAATTCGATCGTGATGACTCCGGGTCTCCAGAAATCGACGACGTGTTCTACTCAGTGAAACGAGTGGATCCAGCCGATATTCCGCCGATTCCATTGCCAGTCCCACTCAATATGATCAAAAAGGAGAAGGAAGACATGCCGAAGTTGTCCTTCAAAGTTCCACTAGCTGTCTACCAACGTGGAATCGAATTGGCCACTACCGATGACGATGATATTCAAGAGATTCCGATCGTAGATCCAGTTCGAGAGCCGATCAAACTGCGAATCAAGCTGAGAAACATCAAACTGGAGGAGCCCAGTCCGGAAAGAGAATTGGAGGATGCTCCGTTTGTCCAACAGGCAACCACTACAATCGTAGCTGCTAAGACGCCGGTGAAAATGGAACCGTCGCCTAAAAAGACAGAGAAGTCACTAATAGAACCGTCGGCAGTGTTCAAGACACCGACACCCGTCAAAACTACTCCGAATCGGAAGCGGAGAAGTGCAAAGATTGAGGAATCTCCTAAGCTGAAGAAAACGATGGATGAGACGCCGAAGGCTGTTGCTAAACAAGATCCACAGTTTGTCACACCGCAGAATGGAATGATTGAAGAACGATTCTTACGAACAATGACTGACGGAAGAAAGATCATCATGCGCATTGGAAAGATTCCGAGAAACATCAATCATTTCGTGACGCCGCGAAGAGATGGAAAGGGAAACATGAGAAAGGACTTATCGCCAAACAAGTACACTCGTCTGAAGATGACACTGAGGAGGAAGAACGGAAAGCTGTCGGTCGAGTTCACTGAGAATTTGAATGCGCACGAGTCGTCTCCCGAACCGGAAACGTCATCGGTGACGAACCTTCCGAGCACCAGTTCAATGCCATCCACATCGATGAAGCCTTCTCCGCCGAAGCCACGCCTCGCTCCTGCCTCGCGAAAGTCGTCGATCGATGTTGCAAAAGACAAGAAGAACCACACCACGAAGAACAAATCAGCATTCTCGAACCGGTTCAATCCGTTCGCCAATTGGCCATCGACAAATTCTTCCGCAGCTCCTTCAACTTCTTCATCTGGTCTCTCTGCTCCATCAACATCTTCTGTGGCCATGAGACATTCCACTCCGTCAACGTCATCTTCCGCTTCCTTCGCTGCGAGACCGACAATGACGACTCCATTAGCGAGACCAGCAACTTCTTTGCTTTCATCAGAGGCTCGTGGATCAACATTTTCTCGGCCTCCAGCTCCGCAAGTGTTCCGACCAACTCCCATCGTGCCGCCCAAGATCACAGTCACAAAGGCCGCTCCTGAACGATCAGTTCGGGCAGAAGAACAACCGACGAAAGCGTCGGCTCTCCTTCCGTGGATGACAGAAGATAATGACGAAGTCATCGATCGGAAGCCAAACATCGCTCTGCTCGCCCCATACATCTCTTCGGGTCCGTCCACCAGTAGCCTAACGCCTTGCTCATCGTCGGAGCCCCCAATGACTGTAAAAGTCAAGGAAGAACCGTTGGACCCGACCGAAACGCCTCCAGCTTCTCAGGTAGTTCATAAATTTGTCAACACATTCATATAATCATTAATTTTCCAGGAATCTCCCCGTGCTTCGTCGTCACTCTCCATTTTCTTCGAAGACGACAAACTTCCGTTCCTCTCACCAAAACGGCCAAATGAGCCGCTTCCAGTTGTCGAGTTTTCGGGTAAGCGATCATGACTCAGTAGATTTTCACAAAAACCGAAATTTTCAGATGACGAAGAGAATGATCTGGCTCACTCGACGTTCAGTCACGCGACCGACCATTTGCTCAGTACCAGCAGCCTGAGCAATCCGGTCAATGGTACCAACCCGTTCCTTCCCTGGTCTACCGATCCCTAATGTGCCATAGCTGCTGCCGTTTGCCACACGAGGACTCGATGGCTGGCCCGTCTCTGTCTCCTCATTTTAGACTGTGATTGTTCAAATTGCCCCCGTCATTGAGCCCGTTGCCTTAATAGGATGCCTATGTATTTAACCACTTTACGCTTCCAATCTAGTGTTTTCTCTGTGAGATATTCTTTCTTCTCTCTCTCATTCATGGTGCTCTTCTCTCGTCCCTCATCTTACATCTACATCGTCCTTGATTTCAATACAAAATCGGTCTCGCCACGTATTTAGCACCCCGCCGCCCTGCCCGTTTCTCTCCACCAACTCACGCCTTCTTTGAATGGTTCTACCTTTTCGCTGATCTTTCTTGTTCAATAGAAAATTCACTTAACTTCTCCCAATAACTGAACTCATCAAATCACCTTAGACGGCATACCTCCCCTCCCATTCCCTGCTCAACTCCAAATCAACCATCCTGCTGGCATTTGTGAGTCCCCAATTGATAATTGTGATTCCCGCGGGTTCGAGATCTGTTTTCAAATTGTTATCACCTTTCCTATCTTTCCTTTTTGAGAACTGTCCGATAGTTTAGTTTTCTTTTCCTGAATTGCCTTATTAATTAAAAGATACTTATTTTCACACACAAAAGAAACTGGTGATTCCTCCTAACTTATAGCCTCCTTCTCACTTTCTTCTTTTACAACCAAATCTTTCACATTTTGCAAAATCTCTCTCAATGAGAATTAATACGAATAAAAATTTATGTTCTTTAAATCTTTTGTAATTCTATTCATGTCAGAAAACAATGGACGAAAGCGGAGCGCCGAGCACAAAAAAAAAGCAATCGTACAGATGTACTTACATACAGTGCGATATCTTCACGATAGGACAGTGAAACGATGTGGACTCAAAAGCTGAACGTCTACACAGAGCATCACTGCTGAAAACACATTTCAGTGATCATCCCGATTGAAAAGGTTGAAAAATGGTGTTCAGTTGAATTCAGACAACAATTTTAAGGTTTTCAAGGATAAAAACTTATTATACTCTAAGAATTAGTGGCAATCACGAGTTTTCAGTAGATTTTACAAAAACTTTTAAAAAAAAGATAAATATTTGATGTTCTGGACGGAAATTGATTTTCCAACGGGAGCCGGGATCGAAATTCCAGTCGTAACTTCTCAAAACGATCAGAGATACGTCTGGTGAAGAGAGCAGAGAGAAGCAAAGACATCAAAGGCGCATAGCTTTTTGCGAGCGGCAGGTCTCGACGCGACCCCCACCCGCACCGTAGTTTACACAGACGAGCGCAGAATTTCTTTTTTACTCTTTTTCCTAAAAGAATTTCGCCTTTTTTCAGCGATTTTGACGCAATTTTTCACGAATTTCAACATTAAAAATTTGGAAAAGTGATAGGTGACCTGTTTTGCTCAATAATTCTTGGAAAAATCCTTATTTTTTAGCTCAAAACTTGTTTTTTTGTCAATTAGTTCCGATTCGTTTAATTGTTTTCCGACTTTTCTTCGTGATTTTTCTCGTTATTCATGCTGGTTTTTCAGAACCTGGGAAAATGTCTGAACAGACCGAGAGGGCGTTCTTGAAGCAGCCTACGATCAACCTTAACAATAAGGCTCGTATCCTCGCTGGATCGAAGAAGACCCCGCGTTACATTCGTGAGGTTGGACTCGGATTCAAGGCTCCACGTGAGGTATGTGTAATTTTTGTGTTTTGAAAAACAAACGTTATGATTTGTTTTCAGGCCGTCGAGGGAACCTACATCGACAAGAAGTGCCCATGGGCTGGAAACGTGCCAATCAGAGGAATGATCCTCACTGGAGTCGTACTCAAGAACAAGATGACCAGAACCATCGTTGTTCGTCGTGACTACCTTCACTACATCAAGAAGTACCGTCGTTACGAGAAGAGACATAAGAACGTGCCAGCTCACTGCTCCCCAGCCTTCAGGTAAACATTTTTGTTAATATTCGTTTTTGCAAGTGAAAATTGTTTGATTTATGATATTGAGATTTTATTTTTCAGAGATATCCACCCAGGAGATCTCGTCACCATCGGAGAGTGCCGCCCACTTTCGAAGACCGTCCGATTCAACGTGTTGAAGGTCAACAAGTCCGGAACGTCCAAGAAGGGCTTCAGCAAGTTCTAATTGGTAAATATTGTTGAATTTCCTCTGCTCACTGTTTTTTGTTAGCTTTGGAAATAAAATGGTTATAAAAAATACTGTTGTCTGTTTGAATATTGTTCTACAACGTATTTTGAAAAGAAAAGTTGATGGAAATTGTTGATAAGGGGCAGATCAGTTATAGCAAATGGAATCAGACGCGAGAGGGTTAGCGCGTCGGGTAGTCTTTAAATTTGTGTTTAAAGGGATTTGTCAGGTTTCGATGTATTCCGGAATAGAAATTGGAGATTGTGGGCACTCGTGTTCGAACCTCTGAACGCGGTTGAAATCTAGTCCACGGGGAAGTTTATTTCAGGTTATTCTTAAAGATTGCACCGACTCTCTCCTTAGTAGGAAAAACATTGAAAATGGTAGTCCACAAAATCAACTGTTAATTTTTATTGAATCCAAAAAGCCCAAAAAATCGATGTCAGTTAAAATACATTTTGAAAAAAAAAACGGCAAATTAGCAAGAATTAGAAGTTTAGCATTTTGTTTTTGACTTTGAACACTTTCTCAATGCCTTGCTTAAAAACCCCAAAGTTGTGATCGATGAAGCCTGCTTTCTCGTTTCCTTCCTCTTTCATGATGAATACGAGAGCTAAATGCTTGTTGACCTGACGAAGGAACATAATTTGTTCCGATTTCAGACGAATTTGCGCCGATGATCGCTCGTCATAGTTGGAACCGTTTTCGGCAGTTCTGAATTTTTGAACATGTTGGGCGTTTAAATTACACAAGGTTTACCCATATATAGAGGAGAGGTCCAGTGTGACGTCGATCATATCGCAACATATTTCGTAGATGTTCATTTCAACAGGCTCCGAGTCAGTTGCGATGTAAATTTTCGAAAGGATGTCGAAGAGGAACGACTTCGTTACTTTGGTGCTCTGGAAATAATTCAAGCTGAAACAACCTATTTGTAAATGGAAATGTTTGTGTCGATGTATATGGCTAGATGCGATAATCAAGATATTACAGTTTCTGTAAAACGCCTCTTAAAACTTTAAACCTGTTTTCCTAAATAGTCTAAATTTTAAAGAAAAAATTACGTTATTGAAAACATCGAGAAGGCGCTCAAGAGTTGGCAGCTGCTTGACTAGATTCTGGACAACTTTCGAGAAAGCCTCGAAAATCGAGTGATCGTAGATAGAAGTGAGATGATAGGTGGTTGGTATATCAGTTTCAATCTGATCCTTGATCGCCTCCTTGACTTGATGATAGATGTTGAACTTGGTTTCGACGCGAGCTTCTTCCGTGAGTCCATCCGCTTTGTGGACAAAAACTTCGAACTTGATCTGGGGGTTGATTCTCCACGCTCGGATGAAATACTCCACTAAAGTCTCTATTGGATCTTTCAGCTCAGCCTGCGCATCGATGATGAACAGAAGAGCTTCACATTTCTCGAAAACTCCGACTGGATCGAGCGAATCGTCGAATGGACACATTTGCCCAGGAAACTCGATCGTCTCGAAGTTGATGAACGAAGAACAGATAGCTGCAATGATAATATTGGCAAGGTACTTATCTGATTCGAAAGCTAAAATCTAACAAAACTCACCATCCCTAGTAATTCTAGCAGTACTTTCTACGAACATCGTTTCGTTCGGAGACATTTTTTGGAAAACGACTTTTCGAATCGACGTCTTTCCACTCCTGAAACAAGATATCTAATGAGGCCTTACGTGTCTTATAGGCGTACCTTTTGTGTCCCATCAGAATAACAGTTGGACGATTCTCCGGGTAGTCGTCATCTTCATCGATTCCGTAGCGATAATCATCAAAGTCGTCGTCAAGGTCCGAATCCATCCTGCAAAAATCGATTGTTATGCACTAAATTGCAAATTTTCAGGTACGTTGGGAGAACGTTCTTGATTGGGGGTATCGAATAAGGACAACCAGATTGAAGGTAAATAAGTTTTCAGCGAGAAACAGTGGTTGGCGTCAAGAATAAGGCACATGGCAAAGTAGGCGTGGCCTGCCGACGCTGAATTGCAACCGCCCCGCGCACATTTTCCCGTCTTTATCGCATTGAAGAACGACGGCGCGAAAGGATTATTCATACGCTTTTGCAACGTTTTCCTATTTTTCCTTGCTCCTTTTCTGATAAGAAAATTCAGTGCACACTTGTTTCGCTCTGTCGCAGAGAAACCGTTTGCTGAAATGCTCGGCAATCAACTTTTCTGTGAAACTTTTGTATCAGTTCAAAAGCGTTTTCCAGGTTGTGATGCTCGAAAGTCAGTCACGATCACCGAAAAAAGCGCAAGAAGTGTACGTTCCACCAGGAAGGAGAAGCGGTAATGGAGCTCCCAACGCAAACAAGGGAATACCGCTGAAAGCACGCCAGTCTCCCGAGAAGGTCGATGGTAAGGTGAAGAGAGACGAAGATCTTCCCAACTGCTGCGAAGATTTAGAGGAAGGAGAACTTGAGGCAACACCACCAAAAAACGTGAGACTGCATGTGAAAATGAAAGAAAAAGTTTCGATATAGTTGCAGAGTCCTACAGAATTGAGAAGAAGATCTAACAACGTCACAAATCCTACAAAGCTGGTTTGTACTTTGAAAAACGTGAACAAAATGTAACCTTTTCAACTAGTTTCAGCAGACGATAAAAGTGACTCATAAGAACATAACTACGAGAAAGTCTCTGCAAACCGACGTCGAAATGGAGACAATACAAGAGTGAGTTTTGTTCGATTCTCTCATCCGTGCGATACAATAACAATTTAGCAAAATCGAGCAGTCTACAATAAAAAGTCAGAATTTTAATGCTGCGGCGAATAATAGATTCGCACAACTGAGACCTGACTATAGAAGAGAACCCACGAAAAGGTCGGAAGAATGCACAGAACTCGAAAAGGTTATTTCGATGAGCTGTTGATGATCAAAAATAATGTTTTTCAGTATCAAATCAATGAGGTGCCGTACATTGACTCTCACTGTCATACCGACTTTATATTCTCTCACCTCCGAAATAACGGTTTCAGCGGTCTCGTAAACTGGATAGAAAGATATCGACAGGGATTTCCAAAATCTTTTGCTGGTAAGCTTAACGGGTTAAAACTCTGAGAAAATAGAGAACATTCCAGGACTGATCGCCAATTTCGTCCAGCCCTCACTATTCGTGTTTACTAAAGAATCGAAACATTCGTATGATTTGGAGTGGGTAGCACGGGAACTGCAGTCGTCGGACTTGTACCTGGGCACGACGTGGGGATGTCATCCTCACTACGGTCAAAAGTAAGCGTAGGGTCGCAGAAAATGAAGAAATGTGGAGAGAGAGATGGAATGATTTCGTTTGTTCTCTAATCTCGCTACTGATAACAGGTTCATCGATTCGCTGCGAAAAGACGAGAAAGAGCGAGCAAAATTGATACGAAGATAACCGTTTCCTTTGCAGATGGGGTCGAGTTTCGGACTTTTGGGACACGCTCGAAGCGATTCTCATAGACAAGGCAAAGTGGAAAGTGTTGGCAGTCGGAGAGTGCGGGATCGATTTGCACAGATGCGATACGGACTTGGAACTTCAGAAGCATGTGTTCCAGAAGCACGTTCATCTTGCGTTCAAGTACAACCTTCCATTGGTTATTCATTGCCGAAACGGAGGGAAAGGGTATGCAGAAGATATGTGTCTTGAGATTCTGGCAGAGGTATCGTTGTCCACCATATTCACTTCGAAAACTTTTGATTTTGCAGCAAATGAAGTACAACCACCGGTTCCTGAAAATTCACCGCCACTGCTTCACGGAAGACTGGGAGACTGCGAAGAAATGGCTGACTGTGTGCCCCGACGTACACTTTGGTGAGTTTTCGAACCTTGTTCAAAGACCGAGAAACTGTTTCAGGATTCACTGCCGGCATCTTCGGTTTCAGAGAACGACAGCTCGAGGCGATTAGACGCATTCCACTCGATAGAATTCTCCTGGAAACTGATGGTCCCTACTTCAAACCGAAAGTTTTCGATTCTGTCGGCCCCCATAAATGCTGTCTTCCGGGAATGGGTCAGTTCACCTGACATGTTAACTTTCAAAAACCACATAGTGTTTCAGCGATAGCCACTGCTTTCAAAATTGCCGAAATTAAAGGACTTCCGCCTGCAGAAGTTCTGCGAGCCACATACAACAACACGCGAAGAGTCTATCAAATGCCACTCTTCTGATCTCATTTCAATTCCGCCAATCTCTAGAACCATAATTTATCACTTGCGAGACTGTCTGTCCTTAACGATCTGCCTAATGAGTCTCTGTCCCTTCTAAACGATCTGATACATGAGAGTTCTTGCCCAGTCGGTTGTTATGTAATTTACCCCTTACAGATTAAAGATTTATTGCTCTTCCCCTCATTCCCCTAGTAGTCTAAGGTCGGGTTGTCTTTATTTGTATCGATTGAATTCAGTAACTCCCCACCCCCTTTGCTCCCTGTTACTTGCAAGTTAAATTATTTATTTACACTATCCGAGAATCATTTTTGTTCTGAAATCGAATCCAAATCAACCGATCCAGCAACCGGAAACGAGACGGTGTCGTTGGGACGATTGGAGAACGGAGTGCCTGTACTGGGGCCGAGAATCTTGTTGATCGTCTCCCACGCACTCGACTCTTCCACTTCTGTGAGCCGATTCTCCACCAAATTCGAGAAGATCATTTGCCAGAACGTCATCCGAAAGTTCCAGAAGTCGCCTTTGTAATGCGAAGACAGCGGCGCACTCCTGCTCTTCTTGGCACACTTGGAATCGTGGAATCCGATCAGACACTGACACACTGGCTTCGGAATCGAATCGACACACTTTCCTCCGTTCTCACATCCGCACGTCTTCTGATTCAACACTACAACACTTGAATTCACCTCTACCCGCACCCACTCTTTTTTCTCACCTTTCTCGCACTTTTCCCCAATTTTCCCTCCAGGACAAGCCAATTTTCCTTCAAAGTTGCACCGTTTTCCGTGTTTTCCGGTCTTCGATTCGCAGAAGACGTCGCATTTCTCGCCGTACCAGTTTCTGGAATACCCCGTGTATTCGTTGGGTTTCTCTCTGAAACCCACTCATCGCATCCGACGGTGATCTTCATTCCGCTGAGTGGTCTCGCCACTGCCGCTGGAGACAAAAGTCCAAGACGCGGAGTCACCGATGAGACTATCGTCGTTTCTGTTAGTCCTGAAGAAAAATTAATTGATGGCAGAGAGAGAGAGAGGGAATTGAAACGGAGCAATTCCAATTTCCCTTATCATTAGTAAAAGAAGACGACGAGAAATGAAATTTCTGAAGACATTCTCAATTTCAGTTCAGTTGATATTCTAGTAACGCCTTCCTTATGTCTTGAGACTAAAGGGCTCGCGTGTTTTCTGGAAAGAATCCCCAATCGAGGAGAAGACGTTAAGATGAGGACACATGAATCAATAGATTTTTCTATGTTCAGAGTGCAGAGAATTTCGGAAAACTGAGCAGACTTCACAGATAAACCGGAGATGTGGCTTAAATGCGATACAAGAGACACGTTCAAGAGAACCACGGACTGTCCACGCTAAACGGGGGACTGTAATCCAACAACAGCTTTTCTTCAGAATGATACAATAAAGATGCACCCGAACGAGCTCCTCAATTGAAAAAACGCAAAATCCACAAGTTCTGGACCACAACTCTCACCTTCCTCTTCGGACTTTCCGCACTTGACGGTGATGTTATAGAGCCGATCGAAGCGGACAGAAATCCGAGTGACATTCCGAGTCTCTCCTCCTTTCAGAGCCACCTGAACCACTGTCGACTTCTCCGATTTGACGGACGATGAGATGTTGACAGTGGCCGATTGCTTGTACGGACTGAGAAGGTGGAGTTCCAGATAGCCAGAACAGAGAGCCTGTGGAGTGGAATGAATTATGAGAAGAGAGGAAGACTCACTGTGGAGAAGAGCGAGACGAAGAGAACAAGGGGAGACATCTCTGGGGGGATCGGGAGTGACTGTGAAAAACAACAAATGTTTGTACTGATTCAACCTTCAATTAGATTCAGGTCATTAGGCATCATTTCAAGGTTAAGAACTCGCGACGTCACTCGAGGAATTCTTCGTTTCCGATCAGAAACACCTCTTTCGGAATCCCGCGGTGCTGAGTTCACAGGCCCCCAGTGTGACTTGTATCATCAGCAGTTGAGCTCTTGAATCTGAATCAGGTCTAGAGTTCTTATGAAAACTTTGACACTAGTTGCATCATCTTGAACGATTCAGAAGAAGATCCATGTGTTTATTCAGTTATTATATACAATGCACCGCCTCTTTCCATTCACGGAATATGGTTCAAATCGACGCTGACTCCGCACGGTCCAGTCTCTGTTCCGTGCCACTGGTGGATGCGGGGCTTGGTCCAACCGCCGAACTCCACGTATCCGGTGAAGTCCTCGTGTCCGTTGTAGTTGGCCCACCAGAGAGGCAAATGAGACAATCCCTTGAAGTCCAATCCGACAATGTCTTGCCAGTTGTAGTAGTTGCTGTAGATGCCGACGGTCTGCTTGTACGCCTCCGCCTCCTTGACCATCGCCTCGATGAATGCGCGGTTGCTGGCGTGGTTGGCTGGCCAGGCGAGACGTTCGATGTCAAGCCAGAGGGTGTTCACGTGGGTTCCGTGGCTCTTGAGGGCATCGAGGGTCTCCTTGACTTGGTTGGCGGCGGATGGGCAGTGGGAGGCGAGGCACGGGAACAGGTAGCCGTCGACGTCGGCGATTCCTCCTGAAGGATTTGAGACTGTATTCGTAACGGCTCAGTACTCACCAGCTCTCGCGTTCTTCACATTTTGGATTCCGGTGTTGTCGAGGGTTCCGACACTGGTGAAGATTCTCGGGATGACGAACGAGATGCCGTGGCTTTTGAGGCACTTGAAAGTGGCCTCCGACACGGGTTGAATGAAGTCGATTCCGTTCATAGCGGCACTTGCGGTGCCTGCGAGCAGAAGGACAGTCACGAGGAGCTTCATGTCTCGAGTAGACTGAGTGCTCTCCTGATCCCTCAACCCTTTTGTACTGGCTCTTCCGACCGTCCGTCTTGACGTAATAGTGGGCGGAGTCGATGGAAGATTGCACACAAGGAGAGAGAGGAGGTTGCCACTTCTGACGGATGGAGACATACCGACCTTTGGAATTGAATAGAGACCATCTTTCCGGTGCTCCTTTCAGTTCCGTTCTGTTATCTCGAGGTTGGTTGCCATCGTTTGATAGATCAATTCGAGCCTACTTCGTGACCCTTTTAAGAATTGTACTTCTAATTTTCGCTGCAACCTTTTGCCTGTTCGTTTCAAGCGATGGTCCAGTCTCTCTATGGCATCTATGGAGACGGACCCAGACGATCGGCGTCAAGAGCTTCTCCTCTCCGTTCAAAATGTTCCATTGCGGACGATTCGGGCGATCTCCTACTTAGCGGGACCTTCAATCGAACCTTGTTGCTTTGCTTGGAATGGAATCCGCGAACCGAGAAAGACGTTAGTCGTAGACGGCGTTTGTTCCCGGTTCGCTGAAACTGTCTGGACATAGAACTGAAAAGAGCTGACTACTGTAGTACTGTAAAGACAGAGAGAAACTGGAAACTTCTAGAGAAACATTGAGTTCAACTGATAAAAACTAATCGCATTTGGTTGAATGAGCGTTTGATCGTCTTCCGATTCATTCAATGCTCTACAGTACCCATCGACTGACTCCAATTGAAATACTTTTGAGCATAAACTGAAAAATATCAAGAATTCAATCTTTTGATCTCGCAGTCACAATGAAATGCTTGCCATGTGCAACAAACTTCTCGACGGTAATCGTGCATTTCGGAAACGATTTCTCGCCTTATCACTAGTTGATCGATGGTTTCAAAACAGTTGCAACTGGAAATAGAATGGAGTCGGAGTAGTGTCGACGCTGCACTTTATGAATAAAGAGGATTACGATCCGGAGGCCGTCGGTTATCAAGTCGAGCACAACAACGAACGATTTCCTGTTTCCCATGAATTACGAATGAGCAATTAGAGAGCACTTTTGGCTGTCTTCCTTTGACTTATTTCAAGGGAAATCGATTGGAGAATGTCATGATGATTGAATATTTTATTTATATACAACACAACAGTTCCTCTAATTTACGGGATATGGTTCAAATCGACGCTGACACTGCACGGTCCGGTCTCAGTTCCGTGCCACTGGTGGATCTTGGGGCTCTTCCATCCTCCGAACTCGACGTATCCGGTGAAGTCCTCGTGTCCGTTGTAGTTGGCCCACCAGAGAGGAAGGGACGACTGTCCGGTGTAGTCCAATCCGACAATGTCTTGCCAGTTGTAGTAGTTGCTGTAGATGCCGACGGTCTGTTTGTATGCTTGCGCCTCCTTGACCATCGCCTCGACGAAGGCACGGTTGCTGGCGTGGTTGGCTGGCCAGGCGAGACGTTCGATGTCAAGCCAGAGGGTCGAGACGGACGTTCCGTGGCTCTTGAGGGCATCGAGGGTCTCCTTGACTTGGTTGGCGGCGGATGCGCAGTGGGAGGCGAGGCACGGGAACAGGTAGCCGTCGACTTCGGCGATTCCGGCTGGAATGGAGAGTGTAAATAAGAGTGCGGACTACATAATCCGTTCGAAAGAAAACTCTTGTTTTTGACGTTTCAGTGCGACTGTTAACAGAATGCAGTGGGGTCGGAGGGGACATTCGAAAGAGATCGACAACTCGAGAGTCACGTATAGAGAAGACGGAACAGTACTTTTCCCCGTCACGGAGCCACTAAAAGTCAGCCACAAGAGGTATCGAGAGGGTAATGGACTCGTTCATTTACTCACCAGCTCTCGCGTTCTTCACATTTTGGATTCCGGTGTTGTCGAGGGTTCCGACACTGGTGAAGATTCTCGGGATGACGAACGAGATGCCGTTGTTCTTGAGGCACGTGAATGTGGAAGTGGAGACGGCCTGGATGAAGTCGATTCCGTTTCGGGCGGCACTTGCGGTGCCTGCGAGCAGGAGCACAGTCACGAGGAGCTTCATGTCTCGAGAAGACTGAGTGCTCTTCGGGTCCACACAGTCTCTTTTGTACTTGTTCTCGACTGACGTCAGTGGATGGGGGCGGGGTCGGAGAGGAGTTGTCGGAAGAATTCGAAGGCTTACGTAAGAGAAGCACACGAATAGGCGAGACGGCCGCCGAGTGCACGTGCTCCGGGAGAAACCGAGAGTGTGTATTCTGAATGCACGCAGATAGACATTCTATTCTGACACTGTTTTATTGCGCTTTTAGAGTTTCAGTAGTTCCGTTTTGTTATCTTCCAGTTCACACGATTCTAGAGTTCGGAAAATGAGACCTGATCTATTTCACGTACAATGATCTGATGACTCATTGTGAAGACTCTGCATAATTAATCTTGCTGATTACAAAAAAACAAATATTTATCCCAGAGTGTCCCGGCTTCTCTTGTAACGACGAATTGAAATGATTAATTGACGAAGCTTACGATGTTGAAAAAAGTGGTAATACGAGCAAAATTTTCGCAAGATTGCCGCACGAAATTTGCTAAATTGCGGCATTTCGCTGCAATTTTGCCGATTTTTTGCCAATATTTTGCCGAGATCTCTCTCGATCGAGCTCGAGAGAGAAGTGTTGTCTATGATCCATTGTCACTTGTGATCTCCCGGCTTTATCCGAAAATGAGTGAATTTCAACAACTGCAGCCAACCAGAAAAAGTGCGAACCAGGAAACAAGTTCCCAACGTCCCGATTTTAACATGTTCCATATGCCTAAACGAGAATGATCAAGCTTCCTTCGAACCTCTTCCCTGCTTCGCCGATTCCCAGTTCGTGGACTTTCAGTTTGTTTTCGGAACCGAATATGACCTCGTTCAAAAAGTATATTTTGTAAATGTTGAAAGCGAATTCTGTTATTCCGCTGAAGCCGATTCTGAATAACTCCATTGAACATGTCATCTGTTTCCTCTGAAACTTCCTCGATCCCATTCAGTGCTCTCTTGATTCGTAACTCTCTACATATCAACTGATTAGACAACCATTGATGCCCATTTCGAAGGCAAACGATCGACGCGTCCGATTGGAAAACGGGGGCTACAGTGTGTCTATTGCGCCGCTTCCGGGAGTCTACCCGATTGTTCAGTGCTCCGAGTGTGCACTCTATTTAGTTTGATAACGGGAGACGTTTTGAATGAACTAGACACTACTGTCCGTTTGAATAAAAAAGTGATGGAGCATGAGATCCCGAAGAATTCCCCAGAAGTTTACAGAAGACGTTCATGCATCGATGTTTCCGACCTTTCCATTTTGCATCGAAATGAGAGGAATTTGCAAGCTGCGGTGATCGTGCAAACAGAAAACGCTTTCTCGCTTATCGCGTTTTGGTCGATGGTTTGAAAACAGTTGCAAGAGGAAAGAGAATGAAGTCTGTATAATGGACCAGTTTTTGATAAATTTTATGATAACAGGAACATAACAATAAACAGCTCAACAACAACTGATGTAAAACAAAATGACATAGATTCACTTCTTGACGCCCTTTTTGCTGCTCCACTTGTCCGCACGTGCCTTCAACTTCTGTACAAGGTCCTCGGGCTTTGAAGACATCGTAGGCTTCTCCTCGGCTGTTTTCGTCTTGTGTTCAGCCTGCTTCGCGACCAGGAGACTTCCCTTGAACTTCTTCGAACTTGGCTCGATTGCGAACGCCGAGTCGGTGAACAGAGCTGAGAATCGATCGTCTTTAGCAACGCTTTCTGCTGCTTCTGCTGTCTTGATGTTCGTTTCGGGCTCTCTTCCTTTCCTCTTCAACTTGTTCTCGATGAGTTTGGCTTTCTGTTTCTTCTTATACGCTTTGTATCCGGTCAGTTTCTCATCTTTCTTCTCCTCCTCCTCTTCTTCTTCGTCATCCGATCCCTTCTTCTGAGCCGGTTTGATTCCGATTTCTTCATCATCATCGTCCACCTTCACATACTCTCCATCCGACGAATCACTGCCATCATCGCCTTTTCCTTCTGCTCCCCATACCACATCCAGTTTGCTCTCTCTTTCATCTGTTTTTAGAAGGGCAAGAAGACTATTCCTTTTATCTTCATCATTATCCGATTCATCGGAATCTGCAATCAGATCCTTTCCAGCGTCTTCATCCCCATTGAATGCGGCGAGGAACTTCTTCGACCGGGACGGATCATCTTCATCCCATGCGATCTTGGCGCCGGTAGTTGTGATTGCACTTTTCGACTTCTTTTTAGCCTTGTATTTGGTCATATTGACATCTCCGGCTTTCAAGAACTCCTTGACTCGGTCCTCCTAGAAATGAATGAAGAGTTTTGCATTAAACTATTTCAATTTTACCTCAAAATCCATCTCGTCTGGAATGAACCGCATGTCCATTTTCAGACCGGTTTCCTCGAACTGAAAACCGTCACACTCTTCGTAGACAGCTACTGCAGATGGGACGGAATCGAAGGTAATCACAGCGTAGTAATATTTGAGTTTGTTGACGAGATACTCGCGAACGGCTGTTCGGGTCTCACTGAAAACAACATGACACTTCTTATAAAATGTGAAAAGTGTTCAACTTACTCATCCATCTCATTTTCTGCGTAACTTTCTACGGGTTTAGTCAATTTCAGCAATGGTCCCGTCTTTTCTTCTTTGTCTAACTGTTCCTTTCCAAAATCAGAGAGATAGATTCCTACAGACACAACACAGCCGTCTTGAGGTCTGAAACAGCCAATATTACTTTTGCTGAACACTTTTTACAAAAAAACGTACGTGAAGGATTTGACGAGCATGAGAATATCCTCGCAGTTGATGTTGTCCCATTCGAGATTACATACGGCCAGACGCTTCGATGTCCACTCGACTTGATCGACGTCTCTGTCCAAATTCGCCAGATCCAACTCGGTCTGCATCTTTTCCTTCTCGTCATCCCACTTTTCCTCTCCATCCTCGTCTTCATCACTTGAGTCGTCGTCAGAAGATGAGTCTACATTTCCTTCTCCACGTGCCAAATCGAGCTTTTTGAATCCATTGACTCCGACTTTCTCTTCATCATCTTCCTCATCATTTTCCTCCTCTTCATCATCTGCAGACTCCCCATCGTCTCCTTCGTCCTCTCCATCATCTTTTTCATCGAAGAAATCGTCCAATTCTTCATCCACCTCTTCCTGTTTCTTTACTCCTTTCTTCGTTTTCTTCAACTCTTTCTCTGGCTTCTCATCTTCTTCCAATTCGTACAAGTCCAACATATTGTTTCCAAACACGTTCTTTTGTTTCCGTCCTCTCATATCAACCTTAGTTCGAGTCGCGAAACGTTCATCGGTGAGTGCGGCGGCGAAACGTTTGTCGATCACAACCTAAAATAGTATTTTTACAATTTCGGACTCGATAAAATGAAGGCACCTTCTTATCGGAACTCTTGATTCCAGCGAACATCGGATCCGACTTGATTCGCGAGAATCGCTCATCGTTCAGTCCGTTTGTCGCTCTAACAGCTTTCTTTTTTCCCATTTTCTGAAACCAGTGGTGAATTGGAAGTCTCTATTCCGTATGTTTTCAAGATAATAAGATAGTTTCACTTTGAAATAACACAGTGGAGTGGCGGATAGAAAAGTTATCAGGGAACAATAAACTTCATAAAGACGCAGGAAGAATGGCCCAACGAGAAAAAAAACAACGATATGAGAAAAATGGGAAAGCTTCCGAGGATAATATCGAGTCGCCAGAAACAGAACAAAAATTATAAACCGAGTGACGTTAAAGAAATAAATATAAGGGTAGAGGGGCTTCTGAACAACAATAAATGGTCGAAACAAAGTATTATGGAAACTAGAAAGTTTACTTCACGAAGACACCACGAAGTGTTGGCGCGGTCATTTTGGTGGCTCCTCCAACGAGAAGCGGTTGTCCCTTCCACTCGGCGAAGCCATCGGCAGAGACTTTAAGATCCTCAGCAACAGTTTCCCAGATCTGAATGGAACAATTAAAAATTTATCGTATTTTAATCAGCCTCACCTTCTTCTTGGGGTTCAATTGCTCATCCGGTCTGTGGGTGTAGGGAGGACACACAACTGCGGTTCCCGGCTTGCTGTCAGCGGCTACTTCCATGATCTCGACCTTTTCTGGGGACGAGGCACACATGACCATAGCGCGGGATTCAACTCCACGCATCTTGGCTGGTTTCAGGTTGCACAACACAACCACGAGACGGTTCTGCATTTGATCAAGAGGAACGTGGCGGACGAGTCCAGAGACAACAGTGCGTGGAGCAGCCTCTCCCACATCAATTTGCTCAACGTACAGAGCATCGGCGTCCGGGTGCTTTTCGCACTTGACGATTCGACCAACACGGAGATCAAGACGTCCGACGTCGATCGTGTCATCGACAGGAGGGGCAGCAGCGCCACCCCCTCCCTTTCCTTTCTTCTGTTCCTTGACCTTCTTCGGTTGAGCAGCTGGCGCAGCGGCTGGGGCCGACTCTTTCGGAGCTTCCGCAATGATTCCAGATGCTGGAGTCGATGTAGGCGTAGGAGTGCATGACACGACAGGCTTCGGGATCTGCTTGATTCCAGCAGCAGTCTCGAGCTCTACCAGCTGATGCTGAAGAGTCTTTACATCAAGAGTTAGCTGTCGGTTTTCCTCGTCCAGCTTTTGAAGTTGGTTGCGTTGGAACAAGGCTTCTGTGAAAAAAAACTTAGTTTTTGACAAATTCAGGAAGACACTCACTGGCTTGATCGAATTTTTTAAGATTCTGAGCAAGCAATTGAGAGATCAGTTTTGCTCCTTGTTCGAGTTCAGCGAAGGCTGCTGTGGACGCCATTTTCTTGTTCTTTTTGTCACCACCTGGAATGAGAGGAAATTGGAGAAGTGAAAGTGCTTCAGGAAACGATAATCTGACGACGTTCAAAGAGTGGAAGGAAGTGGAAAAAAAGGTGAATCGGCATGCAATCCGGATCAATTGACAGAGTCTGCGTAGTGTGTGTATGCATCTTTCAGTGTGCCCCAGCTCGCCGGCTCGCTTGATTTCATTTTCAGCAAAACCACCTCCGTCACTCTCCACCTAAAAAATCAAAAGATGACTAATCCACGCACAGGAACAAGCTTGACGAGTACACCGATTCGCATAAACACACTACACCGATGAGAAGCGTTATTTTCGGATGTGAGCCCCCAGCAGCCTACCTTTGTTTTCTTTCGGAGCTTGCTTTTTCTGTTGCTTTGGCTTCTCGACAGTTTTTGCGGCAGCAGCCTGTGAATCTTGAGATCCTCCGAACTTTGCCTTGAATTCAGCGACCTGGGCAGCATCCAACTTCTGGAAGAGCGGAGCTGGTTTGCCAATTTTGTGACCAGGTTTCAAGTAGCGGGACGGGAATGGTGCGAAGATTGGAAGCTTTGGAAGTCCACACTGTTCACGGATCGTTGCGGAGATGGTTGGCATGACTGGATAAAGGAGAACGGCAATGTGGTAAGCGATATTAGCGGCGACTCCGATGATAGTTCCAGCACGCTTCTTAGCGGCCTCGTCTCCTTTCATGAGCACCCACGGGGTCTGAGCTTGCATGTACTGGTTGCCTTTACGGGACACACTGAGAATTGTCTTCACGGCGTCTTTCAAATGAACACCGTCGAATTGCTTATCCCACTGAATGCATTCTTCATGGATGTCTGCCAAAACTTCTGCGTCAGCATCAGTCAACTCCATCTCTGGAATGACTCCTCCGAAGAAGTTGGCAACGAAGGAAAGAGCGCGGTTGATGAAGTTTCCGAGATTGTTGAGCAGTTCGCTATTCACTTTCAGAACAAAATCGTCCCAACTGAAAGCAGTGTCCTGGCTCTCGGGTCTCATGTACAACAGGTAAAATCTCCAAGTGTCGGCAGGAATTCCAGTTTCTTTGGCAGCATCTCCGAAAATTCCCGTTCCACGCGATTTGCTGAATTTAGTGTCTTCGTAATTGAGGTATTCTGTAGCGCTGAGATTGTTGACCACCGTATAGTTGTCATTTGCACCAAGCTGCGAGCATGGGAACATAACAGCATGGAAGGCGACGTTGTCTTTTCCGACGAAGTTGTACAATTCGACGTTTTCTGGATTCTTCCACCACTTTGTCCAATCATCTCCAAGAACACATTTCGTAATAGACAGATATCCGATTGGAGCATCGAACCATACGTAGAAAACTTTCTTCTCGAAGCCTTCTAGTGGCACTGGAGTCCCCCACTTCAAATCTCTGGTGATGCAGCGAGGATCCAGTCCAAGCTTCATCCAGGATCGCGTGATTCCGACTGCGTTCGCCGACCAGCGGTTGTCTCCTTTCGCGAGTTCCCGATCCAAATGATCAGTTGTCATTTGTTGGAGCTTGTCCAGTGACAGGAAAATGTGCGTGGACTGCTTCACTTCAGGAGTGCTTTTGCACATGTGACATTTTGCGTCTTTCAATTCAACAGCGTTGATGAGTTTACCACATCCATCGCACTGATCTCCTCTGGCATCGTCATATCCGCACATAGGGCATGTTCCAGTGACGAAGCGATCGGCGAGGAACTTGTCGCACTTGTTGCAGAACAACTGATCAACAGACTGAGTATTCGTGAATCCGTTTTTGTGCAATTTTAGGAAGATGTCTTGACAGATTCTGAATAAGTCTATGAAGAAATCTTCCTTCAAAAACGAACTCACTCTGTTTGATGGTCAGTGGTGGTTCTTCCAAAGTGCGTGAAGTCGATGCCGAACCACTCGTAGATTTCTTTGTGAATTGCATGATACTTGTCACAGAGCTCTCTAGGCGTACACCCTTCTTGCAAAGCCTTCGTCTCGGTCGCTGTTCCGTACTCATCTGTTCCACCGACGTAGAAAGTTTGGTGTCCTCGAAGATTGCAATACCGTGAGAAGACGTCAGCACTGAGAACGCATCCGATGATATTTCCCAGATGAGGAACATTGTTCACATATGGCAAAGCGGCTGCGATCAAGATGTTCCGCTTTCCTTTCACCGGAAGTATACTGAAAGCGAACAGTTTCGCAACTGCATTTCGCTGAATAGACTTACGTCTTTGGATCTTTCTTTTCAACATACTGCGTCGTATTACTTTCGAAGTTCTTTTTGATATCTTGTAAATCGAAACCCATGTTGGTCTGAAGTTATGAATATTTGACGGTTGGAACTCAGGCGAAAGCCAACTGTCAATCAAGCTGTTAGAGGCCTAAAAACGTCCAAGCGAACTGCGTTTGAATAATATATTAAGTAAAACTGAATTTTTAGCAATTTCCTTTTTAAATCTAACATTTAAAGAATAGAAAATGTACTTTTTCTACCGGAATTCAGAAAAAAATGAGCAAAAACTGAGAAAAATTCTGAATTTTTGTGACAATTAGCTATGGAGCGCACTTGCATCACTCCGCTCTTCAACTCTTCGGCCGCGTCAATCGCCCGCACGCAGTAATAATCCATCGATTTTCAGATAAAATCGCCGAAAACCGCGTGCACGACACGCAACGCAGCCGTCCGGAGCAGTATAAAAGGGTTCCAGGTACGGTCGAGAGCCATTCATTCCACTGCTCATTCGTGTGTGCGCGGTGGTCCGCTCTCTCCCTTCCCTCCCCCTCTCCCCCCTTCACCCCGTCTTTCTCCTGCCCCATCCATGCCACTCGCATTTTCTCTCTGCGAGTGACATCACCCTCGCCCGTTCTTCTCTTTTAACACAAAAATAGAAGCATCGCGGGCCCAGAAAACAACCCGTTTTGTTGTGTGAACCCTAAGTCATTTCGCAATGTTTACTTCTAGCCAATCTATCCGAAGTGGCGAGAGTGTTCTGGAATTGTGTTATTTCGATCTTTATAAGCAGTTGATTTTTGCTGGATAGCGTCACTTCTAGAGTTAAACTTGAGTTTCACCCATTCTCCTCACTATCGCGCACAGAGAACCAATCACGCGGTCTCTAGTTGACACGTGAAGTAGCGAGACAACTGTCGTTTTCGTCTCGTCTCTCACACTTCAAAGTACAACCTTCAGAAGGTTATCTTTCTGAATTCTTCGTTTTCCTCAGAATTCTCATTTCCATGTTCAATTTTTTCAGCTAAACACCCACAATCAACTGAAAATGGGCAAAACCCACAGAAACAAGAACAAAGACAAGGATCCGTACGTCGGACCCACGAGATCCGGAAGAAGAGACTCCGACTCGGATGGAAGCGAGTGTTCGGCCTTCACCTATGACGAGGATATGCAGTCGATAATGGGTGGAGTGGAGGACATGGATGATGTCTATGATCAACTCGTAGACAATTTGGATCGAGCGCAGGAGAAGAAGTGAGTTCTTCAACTGAACTTGGCATTTACATAAATGAACGTTTCAGCGCCAAAGTACGACTGGAAGGCCTCCACAAAGTGAACCTGGCGCTGACAGCGAAGCCAGTGCCGGAGTTCATCGCGCGCAATAAGGAGACTTTGATGTCTCTTTGCGCGCGAATCGATAACAAGCCCGACGGAGAAGCCCGGATGCTTGCCACTCTCGTCGGGCTTGTAGCGGTGCAAGCAGGAGAAGATGTCTCCGAGGACATTAGCGAGCCGATGGCTCAAATGAGGACTATCCTCATGGATGCCTCGCGGGACGTCTACCTCCGCGAGGCTTGCGCCACCTCACTCTCGATCGTATCGAGAATCGCCTGCAGCGAAGATGAGGAAATCGCTGCCAACGTGAAGGCTTGCCGTTTCGCGTGGTCGAACACAAAGGCAACGAGCACCTCCGCAAAGCTGATCGGAGCGTCACTTGCAGCCTGGGCGCTGCTTCTCCTCGATGCTGATGCCAGCACAATCAACAGTGCCATCGTCGATCAACCGAAGATTGTTAACCTACTCGCATCGGACCAACTGGAGGTCCGCTTGGCCGCTGCCGAGGCTCTCGCTTTCCTGCACGAGTTCATGCAGGACACTCGGCCCGGCTTCAGATTCCCGAACAAGGAACACGTTCTGGATCTTCTCGACGGAATGGTCTCGGATTGCTCGAAGAAGAAGACGAAAAAGGACAAGAGAGCACAGCGATATGCAGTCCGAGACATCCGGGCTTTCATCGCTGACGAAGACGAGGCCCCGGAAGTCTCCGTCAAAATCGGACAGCAGACGTTGTCCTTAGACTCGTGCGGAATCAAGATGTTCTACGACATGACATGCGATTTGCTGCACGGAGGACTCGCGCAGCAGTTGATGTACAACGAAGTCCTGCGCGAAGTGTTCGACCTGGGACCGGTGCCGTTGGAGTCCGAGGATTCAATGAATAAGCAGACTCGGGTAAGAATTAGTTACGCTACTTCATATTTCAAATATCATCTTTACAGCTCGCCATTCACGACGCCGCCGACAAGCAACGGAAGCAAGTGCGCGGAAAGCAACGCGACAAGAGATCCGCCGTGTACTAAACCCCCATTTGTTAGCCTCATTTCTGTACCAAATGTACATGTTATCTCGTTCTTTCACCTCCAACTCTGTTATCACCCCCACAGGCATTCATACTGTTAGTCACTTTCGCTAGTGCTTTGTTAAATCTTTCTATCTTTCCCATGCTCCCGAAACCCGCCTTCAAATTCTTTCAAAATCTGCACTTTCAAATATGCAAATCGTTATTTACCGTACCCAATAAAGGTTCTGAAGTAAAAATATAATCATTTTCCATTTCAATATACCTAGCTGTAGTTGCACTGAATCAAATATCGAAAGCTCTTTTCAACTGAGTATCACAATCAGTATTGCTTTTCTTCAGAAGATGTATAACGACGAAGAAGATGACGTTCCCGTGGCACCGTCTCCGGCCAAAAAAGGTAGACGGAGGATATCTGTTCCACTGAAAATGTAAAAATTCCAGCGAAACCCATGAACATGCAAATGGTGTTCATGCAGACTCAGCTTGCACAGAAAAAGGTCGCATTGCAGCAGCAGGCAGCGGTAACTACTTTTCGTGTTTCGATCAACCTCCGAGAGCTTGTTTCAGAGACAGAAGCTGGTGAAACCAGCAGGTCCAGCCCCTGTCATCGATCTCTCATCACGGAACCGCGCGTCTGTTGCCAGCGCCTCGGTTACATCTTCGACGCCGTTCCCATCATTCGCCCCCAAAACGTTCCAACCGATACGTGCAAACCCTGTCGCCGAAAACATCAGCTTTCTACCCAAGACAGCGACTGATGAAAGTGTGCTTATCTTCGGAGAGGAATACATCAAGAGCGAGTATTATCCGATGGTTCCGAACAACTTTGAAATTTTATCAAAAGAATTGAATGAGCGGAAACAAAGAGAGAAAGCTGCGAGAGATATTGCGAAGCGATTGGCTCGTGAGCACGAAGAGGAGGATAAGAAACGGTCGAAAGGAGCGGCGATTGCCCCACCTACTATGCTCATGGAAGAACCGAAGCCTGAAACGAAGGAAGATGAAGAGTCGAAACCGGCGCCATCCTCGTTCATGCCACCTCCTTCATTCCTTCCCGCATTCGGAAAGGCCACTAGTAGAGGTTTAGGAATCGCTGCGAACATTATGAAGAAGCACGGATATCGCGAAGGACAAGGTCTCGGAAAGTCCGAACAAGGAATGAGCACAGCTCTGACGATCGAAAAAACTGGAGTGCGCGCAGGAAACATCGTCGGCGAGACTCCGAAGGCACCGACATTCGCTACGAATTCGATGGAAGCCGTGCAGAATGCCACGAAGATCATACAACTGTGGAACCTCACCGACGTCGCAGAAGTATCCGGAGACGACGGAAAGAAGGAGTTCGCTGATGAAATCAGAGAAGAAATGGAGAAATGCGGCCAAGTTGTCAATGTGCTCATTCATGTTGTGAGTTTTTGTGTTCTTCTGATTCAAAAAATAATGATAATTGTTTAGGATGAGTCGCAAGAGGAGGAGGGTCGTCGAGTACGTGTCTTCGTAGAGTTCACCAACAGTGCCCAGGCAATCAAGGCGTTCGTGATGATGAACGGAAGGTTCTTCGGCGGACGATCTGTATCAGCCGGATTCCAGAACGTCGACGACTACAACAGCCGGCAGTTTTGATTATATCTCATGGTATTACAATTTTTATGTTTCCCAATCTCCCCAAAATTGATTTCGAATGTTAAATTATTGAAAAATCAGACGTTATAAATATATCTGTTCCAATAGCATGGCTAGAAAGATCATGGCACCGTTGTTTCGAGACGAATTCTTCTTCCACCTTCGATGTTTTCGTTTTACGTCAGATCAGTAGAAAATGGATATTCAAGATAAATACATAATTCCCGGCTTCGAACACCTTTTCAAATATCCGCCAATCGCATGCTCGGAAACTGCGCCTTTCAATGAGAATTGCTATTCGTAGGCTAACCTTTGACTCATTCACAGACAGAAAACTCAATAACATTGAATATTTACATTTTTACTCCAGAAGATACAGATACAGTACATTAAAAAAGTTAGACAGTGATGGACGACTCTCCGAAGTCAGTGCGTCCTCCGTGGCTGAAGATCTCTCTGTTTCCTCCGAACTGTCCTCTGATTCCCTGCTGGAACGCTCCGCCGATCGGCCGTCCTCCCAATCCGCCGCCGCCGCCCTGGATCTCCAACTCTTCTCCGGCGAACGAAGTCTCGAGGTTCCAGGTTCCGATGTCGAACGACTTCAGCACCAGCGATCCCTGATTGGTGTACTGCGGCGGCAGTTGGACAGTCATCTTGCGCAGTCCCGGCGTGGCCGCATCGTCGCAATCGTGGTAGATGGTGAGGAACGGCTGGATGAGGTTTCCGTCGAATCCGCTGCGAGTGGCACGAAGGCGGAAGTTTCCGACGACGTCAGTGAACGACTCGTCGTAGATGATGTTCTCCCGTCCGCGGAATCGATCCCACATGACGACACGAACCTGGAAATTGGTGTTTTAGGAGGAGAATTTGATACTCAACTGACACTCACCTTATCGACTCCAGTCAATCCGCAAATAAGCCGTCCTTTCGCTTCATAAGTCAGCTCTCCGGCTCCATTCGCTCCGGCGCCTCCCGGGTATCCGCCTGGACCTCCGGGTCCTCCTGGTCCACCGCCTCCGAGACGTCCTGGACCATATCCGTCGTTGAATCCACCACGTCCTCCGAATTGAGCAGCAGCCACGGAAAACAGACCGAGTAGCACGAACATGTTCATTGTAGTCGTCTCGAGAATGACTGGAGACTGTCTTCGATCCTCTCCTTATATACCCTTCGGTGCTCCAAACCCCGCCTTCGATGAGTGAGCCGTGAGCAGTCGCGAGAGAGAGAGACAGATGACCCCGCAGACGATACGACTCATTGTTCAGAGACCAAGGTCACCTGTGCCTATCTGTCATTATTGGATCGGTTTATCGCGGTGTGCCCGATGGTTTTATGAGCTCATTCGTCTTGTAATTATGTTTGCGCAGCACAATTACAGTCATCAGAACGAGTGTCCCGTGGGAAAGTGGGCAGAGGGTAGCGTTAGGGGGGAAACAAAAGATCATGTGCTCTACTGAAGGATAGGGATGAGTCTCCTGATTGTCCGTTTCTGTGACAGGTGACAGGGCCCATAGCAAAGATGGTAATCCAACAGACAAAGGGGTTCGAGATAGGATCCAGAAAGAGTGGGGGAGCTTAGGAGAACTCTACAAGGAAGTCTTGACGCTTCGGAAAAGATGGGGAGATTTTCGGCACCGAGGAGAGCTCTGCTGGAGAATCATTATATCGCGAGATTGATAAGAGATATCAAGAAGTTGTCAACTGCAAACTTGTAGTCCTAGTTATGATCTACAAGTTTGCTGTTGACAATTTTTTGATATCTCTTATCAATTTCGAGATATAATGATTCTCCGGTAGAGCTCTCCTCGGTTGCGGGGTCATTTCGATGGCATCCGATAGTAATAAGTAGAGGAGTTTCAAATCTTGCCTGAATTATTCAATCCTGACAAGTTCCTCATTTTTAATGAATCCGAAAGTATCAGAATATGAAAAGCAAATCATTTCAGTGCTTCACCCCGGGGGAGGGGTGTTCTGCAGAACCATGGTGATGATGTCTTCGTAAAAATTAAGGAACGCCTCCAGAATGGGACACTGTTTCATGATGCAGATTCATAATGCTCTAGACTTATACCGAGTGGTATATTTCCAATGGGACTGTTTCTATAGAAAATTCAAAAAAACGCTTCTTGTGAACGGCTCAATGTTACCAAAGGAAGATCATCTTTTCTCTACATACATCGTCTTCTGGAGAATGCCATCGGAAGTTTCAGCAACCTTCACAAGTGTTTACACTAATCAGCAGCGGATACTTTCTACGAAAGTCACAAGAATACAACAGGACAGTTTCGTTCAAGTTCTAACAGTTTTCCCACTTAAAAAAACTTTTTCAGAAAGTTATTCATTCTTGAGAAACTCTTCATAATCTGTTTCTCTTTTTTAATCGTTTGAAACTTTTTATTGGTTACTTTCCCCTCTCCCTGTACTCTTCCAAATTGACTACGCTGTACCCTTCGCCTCCCTATCAACCGCAGTCACTATCTCCTTTCGTTCCGTTCCCGTCTTCCGAATAATCGATACCAATATGGCTTGTCGTTGTCTTCGTGTCGATCAGCTGGATGCTCATGTTCTCGATGGAGAAATCAGGAGCATTGCTCAGGACTCTGTGGATGACGTCGTCAATCAAATGCCCGTCTGGGTCGCCAGAATTTTCGAGAGACTGAGGCCAGAGCTGAAAGTGACACTGGAAGCTGTTCTCTGGACACACAGGTACTCGAGAGGTGAGTTCGAACACGGATGGGCACCCGAACAATGCGAAGTTCTGTTTCAGGAGCATCTCCAGGACAAGAGCAAATGGACATCGCGTATGCCGGGTACACATCGAAAAGGATCACAGGACACTTTCTCGTTGAAGTTCTCCTTCCCTATTTGACGAATCGGGTGACTGAATTGAGTGGACGGATCGATTTGGCGAGGATGTACGCGAAGCTCGAGGCCGTTTTCGAAGTGAGTCAGCATCTCTGAGCATCCGTGGCCATTGCACTTTTTCAGCTCATCAGCCTGCTCCATTTCCTCAATTTTCTCCGATCCGGCGGTCACTCGACGGTCGTCGAAAGCGTTCTTTCGCTCCGCAACTGGAACAACAACCAGCCGACGATTAGTGAGTTTTCCCCCTGTCTCTCTCTCTCTCTCGGGCGGCTCTTCATCTTCTTGTTTTCGCGGCATTCGGTGTGTAACACAACGAATGTTCATCTTATCAGTTGAGAAGAGAAAAAAGATTTACTAAGAGCAGTCAAGGGACAAAACAAAATGATGCAGAAGAAGAAGAAGAATTGGGGGGGGGAAAGGGACGGGTTTCAAATATTTAAGATGGGGGAATCTTTGGGAGAAGAAGAGGGGAAATCGGTGGGCGAAGAGTGAATGATAGAGTATCAGAACTGGACAATGTCCAGAATATCTGATGACAATATCAAAGAGAAACGATTACAATTACAGCGTCGATCAACTACGACACTCAGAATCGGGAGCTGATGTGGCACGCGTTCCGTGACGTCATTCTGCTCACCTACCCGTTCATCGAAAAGGCACGCCAGCGATTCGTCAGAAACCAGAAGATGAACAGAAAGTTCGGCCAGGAAGGCCTCATCGACTGTGTGGTTTGCGACAAGGCGGCGGTCATTCCGATGATCGGACAGAAGTGCGGACACGTGGCGTGTTACACGTGCGTCGCCACGTCATCCGCCACGAAAGCGTGTCCATTGTGCTCGGAGAGTGGAGCGAGAGAGGAGTCGCAAGAGATGGAATTCTTGGCGAAGAGAGACTCGGCGATTCTGATCAATCATTAGCTGATGACGTTGTTCTTGTTGTTATTGTTGTGAATACGATGATGGGACGGCAAAGAAGAAGAAGAAGAAGCGGGTGAAATGAAGATGTTGGTTTTCGTTGAAATACCTGCAATTCTTGCCATTTTACGAGGGGAAAGGGAGAGAGCGAAACGGCGGCAGTTGTTGTGGATTGCACTTGCGAATTGTCACGTTTTATGGGACAAACAACGCCCCGATTTTTGAGGGAAGGAAAAAGAGAAGAAGATACTGTGTGTGAAGTGGCAGAGATCAGTTCGAAGATCGGTAGTTTCGCTACCAGATGCGTTCACCGCGAGCGTGGACTCCGTATTCAGCTGCGGTGTCGGCACAGGTCCCGCAACGAAAGAGCGAGACAGCGAGAAAATTTTGGAGACGCAGCTGCGCGCAGACCGTTTCGAAACTTTTCGCGCCAAAATTAGATCTACTCGCGTGGCGAGTGAGCTTCTAAAAAAAGAAATCCGAGCAGGCTGCTCAGACTCGTAGTTTGCCCATTCCCTGATGATCAGACATTGGTAAATCCTCGACTGCCGCCGCCACCGCCATCATAATCAAACAATCACTGTGATCCTTGACCACCTGATCATCGACTCACCGGTTACAAAAAGTATTCTAAAAGAAGAAGAAGGTGAAGATGAGGCGAGTGAGAGCACACTTAGTTCTCGTTGTGCTGTCCGCTGGCGGCCATCGCTGACGTGGCAACCATGTAGAGAAGCGAGATGAGAATGGTCAGAATGACGACGTTGACGATGAGGATGAGCGTGTTCTTGTCAAAGTGTTGCTCGGCCGCCTCGACGATCGACTGCTTGCGAGAGCCACTCATTTTTCGTTGGTCCTGAAGAAAAGAGCACGATGAGTGGGGGAGGATTCGGAGAGGAGGGATTGAAACGACTACCGACGACTAACGCTTACATAGGCTTGTCTCATCCTTGTAACAATAAAGAATAACGATAATTAAGAGTAATAGGTCCTGAAATAGAGAGTTAGTCGGCTGAAGGGAAGTGGTTTGGTTTAGGTAACCGAGTGATGATCGGGCAGGAAGGGGGCGGACGGGGGGCACTTGATGGGGGAATGAAAATGATACGGAAGGGCGGGAAGGATAAGGTAAACAGAGGGAGAACGCGGGCGCGGGGGGCGATTTTCAGTCCTCCGACGAATCAGCGGGGGGACACAAACTGAGGAAGAAGAAGCGGCAGGAGTGAGTCTCACAAACAAGCGACTCCGCCTTGTCTGCAGAGACGCCTGTTTCCCGGATCCGCTCTCTCCGCGAGTCGCGTGATCTCTCAAACGAAGAGAAGGGTCCCTTTCACAATCTTTGTGTTTTCCCTTCTGATATCACTGATAACGTGAGAGAAGGAGAGGCGATTAAATGTTGCAGAGCCCCGCGAGGATAGGTCAGTTGGATCCGCGGCGGCAGGAATGACACACGCAAACAAACTATGTTATCAACTCCCCATCCGTATCCGTGGTTTTTGATTGGATTGCTGCGGAATCACTTTGGCCGACACGTCAAAGTGTGCGGCAGCGGTGTGTGCGAGCACACGTTCGAGTCATATGGCTTCGGTTGACACCGGATAGCCATCGCGTACATGTACACACTGTCACGGTGTACGAAGCAGCGGGCCGATATGAATGATACGAACATGCACGTCACGCTCAGAAGCAGCATGACTGATCGATCAGCGGATGAGTTGGAACGATGGGTGTTGTTCGGTGGAAGCGGGGGTTCTGTGGTAGCTGCGGTTGGGGGATATCAACATCGATGGTGTTTCGAATGCTATTTCTGGATTAGGAGATCCACCGGAAATGTATCAAAACAATTCGGATGTTTTTTTTTCTCCGACAGACTGATAATGCTCCCTTCTTTTCGCATTGATCCTTTCGCACTTGACAACTTTTGTTTTTCCGAAACTTTTGACCTGGATATTTACTCGCGCTTAAAGTACAATTTCGAAAATAAAGAGCTTTAATGAGTGTGTTATTCTGTAAGTGATGCGTGACTTTCTGAAAGCATCATGAGATTGATCTGTTGTGGAAGCGCGCTCGACTGGGCTTTGATTGGCTAGATATTCTATTTCTAGAACTTCGAATCAACATCTGCGAACTCTCATGCCGAGTTCCTCATTCGAGTATCGCAGTTCTTAACCCTATTCTCTGCACATGATACTGCGTTTCTTCGCATTCGAAACGACATTTCGCTGCTGTTTTTCTTCGTTCCATGCGCTCCTGGAACCTGGCTTGCCGTTTGACATGCCGCCATCTGCTGCGCTCTTTGCCGTTTGGCACACCATTAAACCAACGACTCTTTCGGATCCAGTTCTGAAAAGAAGACGCAAAAGATCAAGGGGCAAGATTGAGGACCTGAGCAAGAGTTCTTCCGGGAGCAAAGAAAACCGAGGGAAGGGGAACACACGACAACATGTTAACTTACAGGAAAACAATCACACAGAAAAGAATGAGCTAGAAAATGCGATAGAAT
The DNA here is from genome assembly GCA_963932285.1 of Caenorhabditis macrosperma. Taxonomy (NCBI): domain Eukaryota; kingdom Metazoa; phylum Nematoda; class Chromadorea; order Rhabditida; family Rhabditidae; genus Caenorhabditis; species Caenorhabditis macrosperma. The sequence goes on from OZ010620.1 coordinate 6,314,072, forward strand.
TGAAACAAGTAGAGAGAAACGTTTCCTAAAACCAACAGAACTATTCAAGTTAATTCTAGAATTTGATAGGCGGGTATTTTTGCAGAAGCTTTTCGGCTGATCCTTTTGGGATGTCTCCGACTGCTTCACCCAGTTGATACATTCGGGATTGAACTTCATCAGTAATGATCTTCCGCATTTGTTCCGTGCTGAGGGAATCCTTTTTAGCGAGAACTTTCTGTTTGAGATCTGACAAAGAGAACGGCTCTCCGATGTGCACGTCGACTTTCTGGAAAGGAAACGTTCATGAGTTGCATCTAATGTTGAACTCACGTTTCCGAATCTCGGGTAGTACGGTGGCTGCACGGGCCATACCGATTCCATATTCTTGCACCAAACGGGCAAAATCAGTGGTTCCGTCTTCGCGTCCATCACAAGCCTTCCGACTCCCCACTTAAATCGTCGCGGTTCATCATCTTTTTTGCACACTTTTCCTTCGGGGAAGATATGGACCCACTTGTTATCATTCAGCATGTCAACGCTAAAATCCATTCCCTTCTGGTAGACACCCTCGCCTCGCACGCACGGAACACACCGACCCAAGGAGAACATTCTGAAACAGTGTTTCTGATCTATTTGTGTCAAAAAACTGAAGTAAACTAACGTCGTATGGAATTGCTTCGTGAAGCAGATATTATGAGCAGCCAACGTGTACCGGTAACGATCTTTGAAACGCCAGAATTCGCGGAATTTCAGAAGACCTAGAGGAGAGGACAGTTCAGCCACTTTACAAAGCATTCAAAGCTTACACCACATCAGCGGATCGTCGATATTCGAACGGTGATTCGACACTGTTATGAGTGGTTGCTTGTCGTTTCCGAGGATCTTCACAAATGCTTCTTTATTGTGAACAACCAGTTTATTGGCTCCTGGAATATAACTTTAATTTTAAAAAAGTGATCGCAAGTATCTTTCTCACCTCGTAGAAACATGATCTTTGATACTGATGTGACTAAACTCATTGTCAGATATGATTTGATCCGGTAAGTGAATGACTGCTTCTGCGGGAACGGCCAAGGGAACCGGAAGCCCTGTTTGTCGTTTGTCTTGTCCCGCATTGTTCCCGACATGGTTCTGGAATGGAAACTGTTTTTTTTTGAGAAATTAATTGAATTAGTGATCAAATTTCGTTGTAATCGGTTTGAGAACGTGGCAAAACTTGGAAGTAATAATGAGAGAAAATTCGGCGAAAATCGCGCCGCGCGCTTGCATCTCGGTCGCCCCGCCCACTTTCCGCAAGCCGCAACGGGCTTTTTGCTCCATGGCAACCTGTATTGAGCCATAAAATGCCGTATTAATTCAATTTATTCCTCATTGTTTGTCGGAAACGAAAAGCTGAACAATTACGTTTTTTGAATGCAATCACATTTGTCCTCCTTTCTCTGAATCTCTCTATTTTTCCCTTAATCGATTTAAAACTTATTTTTCGTTTATTTTATTCAATTCTCGACTTTCAGAATCAAATGGGTAACCAGTACGTGAAACCAGAGCGCACAGGCAACTCGCCATACACCCGGTCCGGAGTGCCACCACCGGCGCTTGTCAAGACTGGTGACAAGCCACTTCACAGGTATGTTCACAAATATTCCGCTTTAGACAGTTCTTTCTGTAAGATTCATAATTTTTATGATAACCAATTTCAGAGTCAATGATCGCATGTCTCTGGAACTACACATGGCCGACGAACGCGTGCGTGCCGCTGGTTTGAGCCCAGCTGAGAGAGAATGGAGAAAGAAATGGGTCCATGTGAGTTTTTTAACGCTTGAAATATTTGAGCCGACTTTTTCAGGACCAACACCTTCACGCCGATGAGCCGGTTGTTGTAGACGCCGTTCACCGTCAGTTGAACCCGATCAGAACCGCCTATAGACTCCCATGGGACAAGTTCTACCTTCACTATCTCAAAGTTAGAATTCAAATCAAGAATCAACATTGTAATCAAAAACATTTTAGCCCACTTTCGGAGTTTATTACGGAACTGCTATCAGAGTGACCGTTCCGAAGCTCATCATGGCATTTGTCGTTGTTCAGACTGCATATTATTACTGGAAGTATGAGGTCAAGGTAAGATTCGTTTTTATGCTGCAAATGTAGAAGTTTTCATTAAATAAACTGGTATTTTTCAGGACTGGACGCACTTGCGAGGACTTGAGTCGATGCCGCAGAAGGAAGTGATCGTGAATGCCCCAGCCATCGAAGCCAAATTCCCAGGACTCATGGACAAGGGACTCGCCAACCCGTCCAAGGACGACTACTACACGTATGTTTTGCTCTCAAATATCTTGAAATCGAACTTTTTTTTTTTCAGTCCAACATTCAACAAGCGTACCGCTTTCGTCGATGTTGGAGAGACGAAGCGACCGTGGTAATGGTTGGAGAAAGCACTTCTCCAGTGAAAAATGTACTATTAGGGTGTCTTGTTCGTTAAATTCAATGAGTAGACAAGATTTTTTAAAGTTTTTTGTTCCCGCACCTACATCGTCCGTTGCCGTATAAATAAACATTTCGATTTGAAAAATGATTTCATTTTTTCACACAGCGTTCTCCTTCGCTTGCATACTTTTATTTATAGTGTTCTATTGTGGTTTTAATTATTAATATTTTCAGATATATGTGAAACTTAGTCGTTTACAATACATTTTGAAATGGGGACCAAACAACAGTTAGGAATTCTCAAACGGGACGGTCTGGGGAAGCAACATTTCGACATGGAGAATATCCTAACGAGATCCCTGTACAGAGTGCTCAACAATACGGTAATCGAATCGTTTTGCCCCTGATAAAAATACCAATTAGATTTGTTCCAGACCGACGTTCCGTCACACGTAGCCAAAACCCAGAATGTTGATAAAATGGGATTAGCGGACAGAAGAGCGGTGAGAGCAGTTTTAAATAGGCAAAACGAAGTCATTTCTATTCAGACAGTCGCTGTGGCTCGTCCGAACAACCACCAAATCGGAAACTCTTCCGCAGTCGATATGGATTTGCAAATGAGATTGTTGGCTCAAGAGATCTGCGGCCGCGTTGAGCGGAAGTACGAACGGAAACTAGACGAAACTAGGGATCGTGACCGTCGTGACACCGAGAAGCGGTTGATCGCAATTCGATCCGAGTACGATGCCAAATACCAACTTCAGTTGGCAAAGCTCGAGAAAGAAAAAACAAGAATGATGGATCAAGTGACAGAACGAGAAAGGACTCTGGAGCATCGAATGGAGATGCGTTCCGCGGAAAGAGAACACGATCTGGCGGCGAAGCAGAGAATGGTGGAGAATCGGGCGATTGAGCTGTCACTGAATAAGGAGAACTTTGAAAAGTGTCGGGACGAGTGGCAACGGAAGATGGATGGAGAAATGGAAGAATTGCGGCTGGAAAGAGAACGAATAGAAGTGGCCACTTCGAAAACGACTGAAAGGAAGAGAGGCGAGTTGGCTTTAGAAGCGGAAGTGAAAATGTGGAAAAAGAGAACGGAAGAGCTGGAGCAAGATGCAGATCAGACTCGGAAGAGGATCGGAGAGATGATGGAGGAGAACTTCCACTTGAGAGATCAGATTGGAACAGCTAATCAAGTAAAAAGAGAGCTGGATGTGACGATGGTGTCTCTGAGTGAAACACGAGAAGAGTTGGCGGCTAGTAGAGTGGAGGTTCGAAGAACTGGAGATTACGACCAGTTGAAAGAAGAGAACGATCAGCTGAGAATGGAGGTGAGCTTTAATCCAACGAAACTTATTCAAATAACCTCTGGTTTATTAGATTGAACGTCTCCGTCTTCAAACAGCACAAAAAACTCAAGCAGCCGTGGACGAAACAATCGCAGAATACACAGCAAGAGAAGCGAAATGGAAACGGATTGCTGGGTTGAGCCAACAGAGAATCGCCGTTTTGACTGAGAAGTTCAAAGACATCGAGATGGAACGAGATGTCCTACGACAGGAACTCAAGACGACGCAAAAACTCGTGGGAAAAAGCCAAAAGTCCTATAAGAACACGAATCCAAAAACAAAGTTTCGCTCAGTCTCCCCTTCTGAATCAACCTCTTCGCTTTCGGAAGGTGAATTGGAGATTATGAATATTCGGCAGAGGATCCAGAACCTCGATGAAATCGCCAAAGAACTCGATGCTTCTGTCGAGCATTTCTCAATGGGCGGAATAAAGCGAAAAGTTTTCGACAAAAATGAATCGAACGTCGAGCTATACGACGATTTCTGTCGTGCACTTCATAGTGCAGTTCTTGACGACGATGGATTCCCAGTTCATAAGACATCTTCTCCACAAAAACAACCGATGAAGAAAATAAGTTCAGAAATCGATCAGATATCTCCAAAAAACGAAAAAAACGAATGGCTGTCAAGAGGCATGAGAGTAGTTTCACCCCCGGCCGCTAGGAAGTTCGTCGAACAGAAATCGGAAAGTCCCGAAGAAATAGTTGAAAAAGTTGGCGTAGTATTGAAGCCTAAAAGTCCAGAACCAACACCAGTAGCCTCACAACCAGAGTCAGCTCCACAGCTTTCGGAATTCGAAAAACGCCTTCAAGCTCGGGGAAATACTATGGATCAAACGAGAAATAGGATGATGCAGGTCAGTTGTTAATATAAGTCCAAATATACTAATCCCTTGATTTCAGCTTGTTTCGGAGCCTCTAACTGAGCCGGAACCGGTAAACCCAGTAGTTCCAGAAGTAAAAGAAGAGGCGAAAACGACGTCTGCTGACAACCCATTGTTTGCTGGAGTTGACCCAATCATGGCCGAGTACATGAAGAAAGTACTTGCGGCTAGAAGCCAGACACCAAACACCGTAAGCTTCCATGTTTCTTAACATGTCTTCATAATCAAACTGTTAGACATCTCAGCCTGTGCAAGCGGCTCCTACGATTCCGACGGCTTCACAAGTTTCGCAGCCCAAAGAAATGGAAGTGACATTGGCAGACGAGCTGGACTTAGAACTGGACCAACCGACCGCTGGAGGAGATGACGAGTGGTGGTGATCATTTTGGATACAACTGTCTATTTGTATATTTTTGATTATTCCTTTCCTTAAACTTTCACATTGTTCTAGTCAACCCGTATCAGATCTCTCTTTGATCTAATTGATCCCTCTGCCGTGTCAATTTTAATAGTCGATAATCAAGAGCAAAGATCTCAAAACGTTTTACCAAGATTTACCTCTAAATTTTATCCCTACCACATGCTAATAAAAATGTAAAAATCGTGAATCATATGAAACAACAAATAAAAGTGTTATTCTTATTATTACCTCACTGAGTGTCTGCGAATCGGAGGCTAGAGATGTTTTCCAGACACGCCGACGCCTTCTCCGTCTTCAGTACACATTCGCACCCCCTCGTTTCCTTATTTGCACAGTGATACCCCTGTTTCTGATCGATGCTCTCGCCTGTTCCTCATTGTTCACAGGCCAATAAATGTGCTCCGTTTGCATTATTTTCCAATTTCCTGTTTTCCGACACAACTGTAACCAAGCAGTAATCACATTTCTGAATGCGTTGTCCCTTTCAATTCTATATCACAGCCTCAGATGTCTGCTTGATAATAACTAGGTACTTATCACTCGCTTATCATATCACAGCTCCCGCTCCCCGCTAGTTTGAATTCGTTCTCTTCATGCTCAACTCAGTGAGTTTTGAACGTGGAAACCTGAAAAAACATGTTGTTTTCCAGCAAATATCACACGGAATGCCACGCAGGATCCGGATAATAGTAAGTGATCAGTTCTCACAGGAAACATGTGGACTGTTAAGGACTGGATTCTGCTGATCGCCGTCTTCGCCACCGTCTACACCATCCTCAATTATGATGGTACGCGAGAGTTCCCTCTGCTTCTGCTTCAACTCCCCTGTTTTCCAGGTGGCCAAGGACAAGAAAACACGAGTTTCGATGGGTTGAAGCCGTCGTCGGGGAAGGAGGACATCCGGGAGATGTGCCAGTTTCTGGACCAAGTGGTCACCGGCGAGGAGGGAGACCAGTGGGTCAAGGTGGGACGCTTATTGATTTTCTACGCAGATGGCCTATCCGATTGGCTTTGTCCTCGATAATAGATGCGTATTTTCTCTTCCCAAAATAAGGTGTTATGTAATTTTTCGTTAAACAAAGCTGATAATGCACTCTAGTGTAGGTAATACAAAAAAACGCAAGGTTTTCAAGAGAAACTTTGGAAAGTCTTCAAGTTCATAGTATTGTCTGGGAGATTCAAAATGCATGTTCTCTTCATTTTTCAGGGCAACGACTATGAAAACAAAGTGCGACTCCGCGGTATCACTGTCGTTTTTAGACACGGGGAACGGTGAGAGCAAAAAAAGGAATTCAGAACCTAGAAATTATTTTTCTAGATCCCCTGTGACAAAAGTAGAAGATCCAGTTGGATGTGCTCCATATCGGATCACCGACCGGGCAGCATTTAGAGACTACAAGAGGCTGGCGCTGAGTGACGAAGTTCAATCGTTCCTGAAGCTGGATCCACAACTGATGCAGTATCCGAGAGTTCCGCTCGAGTGAGTTCCTCGTTCTCGGAAGTTCAAAAGTTATAATTTCAGCGCTCAGTGTGTCTCTGGAATGTTGACGGCAGAAGGTGCTCTTCAACATGTCAGACTCGGAAAGTACTTCAGACTTCAGTATGAAAAGTCGCAGTTGATGGCCGCTAAGAACCAGAGAATCGTCGCTGACGTCATCAGCAGCAAGTACAACCGAACGGTCCAGTCGGCTCTCGCCTTCTCTTCAGAGTTCCTCTACAAGCAGCGGGCGTTCCTGGCTCCGATTCAGATCAAAGCTTCGAACTTCTCCTACCACTGCATCGACGACTACTGCGCTTGTAAAGTGCAGAAAGCGATTCGAAGTGTGTACGAGAAAGAACATCTGCAACAGTTCCACAAGATGAAGTCTGATGACGTGGCAGAGGAAGAGAAACGAATCCATTCCTTCGCTCCGTTCTCCGAATCATTTGATCCGTTTCAAATGATCGATGTGGGTCTTGGAAGGTATGTTTGTCGCCGCAAACCGCTGCCATGTCACGACGACAACTGCATCACATTCGATTCGTTCAACAAAATGATCAACTTGTCAACTGTTCGAGGAAGCCAGATGTTCGACGATCGGATTGGAGTGGCCAGAAGACTTCAGGCGCTCGAATCCTACGCCATACTCAGTTATTTGAGAGATTCGATTGTGAAGATCCGAAAATTCCCGCATTCGAATTACATCCAGGTTAGATAGACTCTCATCATAATCTCTCCAATGCATGCGCTTCTTTCCAGATATTCTCCGCACACGATACGACCGTTGGCCCGATCCTCCGAACTCTGGGCGTTCCGTTTGTGGATCCACCACATTACACCTCGAGAATCGTCTTTGAAATCTACGAACACTCGGAAGAGGGACTTTTCATTCGACTGCTCTACAACGGGAGCAACAGAACTTACGACGTCAGGTTCTGCCAGGTATTCCGTTTTGGTGTCTTGGAATCGTTTCATGTTATTCTTTGAAAGGGAGATAATCTGAAGTATGGAATGTGCAAAGCATCGGCGTTCGAGCAATTTGTAAAAGACGGGCTATTCAAATTGGCGGGAGTCAAAGAGTTGAAAGAATTGTGTTATGTTTGAGAAGGGTTTCTGACCAGTATTTCTAACATTTCAAATGTCACAAAACGGAAGTTACGAGTGTTTTTTGGTTATAATTATTATTTGGTGTGGTAATGTATAAATGCGTGTATGCACTATCTAGCTGGCTTCTCGTTAGAAAAAGAGACGGAAAAGGAATAATGATGTGTGGCAGCGAGCGCGGAACGCCGAATGGGGAGAAGGAGGGGGAGGTGAGTGTCGTTTTGTGCGGATGGAAAAAACCATTAATGCAGCATCGATTGTTATAGACAGCGGGGCACAAAGCAAGAATTGCGGCCGCTTCTCCGTGTTGCTGATCACTGAAGATGAGTTTGGCGGCGAAAGTCCGCGGGAAAGCGAAGATTTGGTTCACGAACGGAAGTGGAGAGGAGGAGGTGGCAGTGCCGAGGACGGATGAGGTGTAAGTGAACGTTTGTGTCTCGGACAGAAGAGACTCCGCTCTCACCCTTTATGTCGTCTTTTTTAGAGTCGTTCGCTCGATGGATGACGATGAGAAAGAGACGGAGAGCTTATGGATGGAACTGAAGGAGTTTAGCAAGGCGCACATTCTCGAGGTACGCTTCTTCCCTGGATTCTTCTCTGAAATCACTCGTTCAGTGTTCCACCTTCGCTATCTTTGTCATTTTCTGTATTTACTGCATTTTTAACGCATTCGGTAAGCTTAAATTCGAATTTGCAATATCAATTAATTTTTCCAAATATTCAGGATTCGTGGGTACAAATGCGTTGAAATTGCGCTCGGAATACTACAAAAATGCGGTCATCAATCACTGCCAATTTCCGGAGAATGATGTACTACATGGAAGCGAAGGACTCACCGATCATCCGAACGCCACTCTCATATCAATTTTGGCTGTCGTCCGTCACGGAGATCGCTATGGAATCCAGAGAGTGGAGACGGGAGACTGCCAGGTGTTGAACGATCAGGAGGAGAAGTGGTTCGATGAATACGTGTCGGTGGCACAGAAACAGAATCTGCCGAGTCTGTTGAAGATGTCCCCTGGAATGGATAACTTGAAGAAACTGCCTGAGAGAAAAGTGTGCGGATCGAGGACGTTGACCCCGAGAGGAGCGATTCAGGTGTTTCAGATTGGAAGATATCTGTCTGGAAAGTACAAGAACACCCGACTATTCAGTGAGTCTTCCATTTAAAAAAAGTCCCGTATTCATTTGAAAACGTGCAGATACTTCTGAAAAATCGATCAACCTCACAATTACTGCTTCTCAAAAACAAAGAACTGTGGCGTCTGGTGTGGCATTAGCTTGTGGACTTTTGGATCAGAATCACACAAAGTTCATGGCTCCGATTGCTTTCAAGGGAGGAAAACTGTATTATGGGTGTACTGATCCCGGGTGTGATTGTGATGTGAACTTTGAGAAAATGGACACACTCGTGAGGAAGGAGAGGGAAGGAATGTTCCGATTGGAGGCGACAGAGAAGATGAGAAAGATGACCGAGTTCATCACTTCCAACAAAACAATCGACAATCCGACGGATGATCCAAATCAGATTCTCGACTTCCTGGTCGCTGAGCACTCCTGCCAGAGGTACCCGTTGCCGTGTGGTCATGAGAACTGCGTTTCGTATCTGTTCATTGGCGATGTGAGTTTTTAGTATCACCGTTTGTGCGGCTCATGAGATAATTTTACAGCTTATCGAGTTCTGCAAGTCTCAGAGCACAAGGAGATTCGATTTGGACATGGGCATCGAGCGACAGTACCGAGTGACATCTGCGTATCCGATCATGAGAACCCTCGGATTGCTCATGGAAAGAGATCAGAAGGAGGTTCAGCTATTCGCGTCTCATGACACAGTCATCTCCTCGATTCTTCGCGTTCTCACAAACGACGGAAGCCACACTGATTTGCAAGTTTACGGGGCAAGGATCATGTTCGAGGTAATCACTCTTTTTGGTTCTCCATCAGAGTCATTCTTTGAGGTGTATGAAATCTCGAAGAAGACTCGAATGTTCCGTGTGGTTTACAATGGTGACGACATCACATCTTCTTTGACATTCTGCAAGAACCTTCTCGACCATGGATTGTGTCCAGCAGCCGAGTTCAAGAAGTTTGTCGCCAAGGGAATCTTCGAAATAGCCAGCTTTGAGAGCTTCGAACAGACTTGTAACTTCAATTTTTAAGTTCCATTCATTTCCAAAATAAACTGCTTTTCTCTTTTTCCTTCGATAATTTGAGATTTCAAACCTGTACCGAACAGCTGTTCTATCTTAATTTTGCGCTTCGTTCTCCTATTTCTTGTAATATTTTCTAGGTTTGTGAATGAATGGCACAATCATCGGAACGCTTCGAAAAAGTGCGGAAACCGTTCGAGGGTTACACCTCCGACTCGTCGCTTTCCGACGATGATCGAGAGCAAATCGAGCACGTTTTGGAGCACGGAGCTCCAGAAGTGGCGATGACACCGGAACGCGAGCAGATGGTCGTTCTAGACACCGATGTCGTTGGATCAGCACCCACGGGTGTCATTCCGACTGCCGGCAGTTCATGGATCAACCGGATAAAATCGTGAGTCACGTGAAGAAGCATGTTGGTTTATCGAATGAAACAATTGCAGAGCAGGAGCCTCGGTTATGGGTAGTATTCGGCCAACGAGCTCTGGTCAAGAAGGCGGTGGTCAATCGGAAGAGAGACAACCGAAAAAGAAGTGGAAGGCAAAGTTGTGGTCGACGTGGAATAATATAAAGTATTCAAGTGAGTTGTCTGGTTCTCTTACTGTGACAAAAGAACCTTGTTCTCTCAGGTACATGGATGTCGGATCGAAGCGAAGAGTACGGTGGGAACAACGAAGTAGTGTTCCTGGGACGGAGATACTCCACGAAAAGAGATGGTAAGTTGTTCTCACTAGAGACATTGGTTCCCTTTCCCTCTCTGCTGGGCCTCTTCGTCCTCCCCTCCCCACACAGTTGGTCGTCCAATGTTTACCATCTTATTCGTAATCACTGGACAGTGTAGCCCAGCACACGCCAACTGACTCATTATATGGGTGACTGTCCGGAATGAGTTAGATGGGAAGTAAACGTCAAGGTGTCACGTATTACGGTCACTCACACTGATGTTACAGGTACTGGGACGAGCGTCGGATTCGAAGACTTTTGCTCGGACTACTATTCGAGGATCTGGATCACGTACAGGACAGAGTTCTCTCCTCTTCTCGACTCTGAAGTAAGAGTTTCCATTCTGTACTAACTCTATTCTTCTCGAGTTTATAGACGACATCGGACTGTGGATGGGGATGCATGATCAGGACGACGCAGATGATGACGGCTCAAGCGATAATGCTGAATAGGTTTGGCAGGGATTGGAGGTTCGCGAGGAGGAAACGATCGCAATTAGGCACCAGTCAAGGAGAGGAGACGGTATTCGACAGGGAGAAACAGCAAGAGCTGCTGATTCTGAAACTGTTCGAAGACAAACCGTCCGCTCCGTTAGGAATCCATCGAATGGTCGAAATCGCCGCGGCTGACAAGGGAAAGAAAGCGGTTGGTAGCTGGTACAGTCCGTCGGAGGCAGTGTTCATTATGAAGTATGTGGATCTTCGAAGTTCCGTCCGATTCAATTCGACGTTATTCAGAAAAGCCCTGGTCGAGTCGATATCTCCGTTCACCGGCGACACTGCCATGTTCCTTTCCATCGATGGTCGTGTCCACATTCGTGACGTGGAAATCGAAACGAAGAACTGGATGAAGACGTTGGTACTCGTGATTGTCGTGAGGCTGGGAGCCGCTCAACTGAATCCGGTAATCATCCAGACAACACTCGACATTCAAGCAGCCTTCTTCTAGATCTACGTCCCTCATCTGATGCGCCTGTTCTCGATGGAGTCATTTCTCGGAGTGACCGGCGGACGACCCGATCATTCGTCTTGGTTCGTCGGATATTATGGAGATGTGAGTTTCCGGTGAAATATTCATCCAACTGGGTTTAATTACAGCAAGTCATCTATCTCGATCCACACGTTGCTCATGAGTACATTCCGATTAATGTCAATTTCAGTGAAATCGCGCTCCCTGGAAGCAAGGTTAACCACTTCATCTGAGTTATCTATACCCTTTGATGTTTCAGAAAGCCAAAAAGTGTCCGGAGCGCAGCTATCACTGTCGTCTCCTATCGAAAATGCACTTCCTCGACATGGATCCGTCGTGTGCTCTATGCTTCCGATTCGAGTCTCGCGAGCACTTCGACAGAGATATGAGGCAGTTGAACTTGGTAATATTGCCTCATTCTCACTCCCCTCCCTCTCAATTCCTCATTTCCAGTCTCAATTCATCGACATCGACCAGGGCGAGGAGCACGGAATGAAGCGAGTGCAGGATCCGATGTTCAGCGTCGTCTACGGCGAGAGACGCAGAGAGACGGCGTACGAGGACACGACGACCGACGCGGAGAGGGCGCATGCCGACAGTCAAGGCTTCGAAATGTTGTAAATAGCCAACATTCCTGTATATATCTCTACATCTTTCTATCTCGAATTCTGTATGTCCACATTGAATCTAATGGTGCTCCATCAATTGTATTACTTTGTAAAAAGGGTTTATATGAAATGGTTTGGAATCTGAAAAACGTGAATGTGCGGTGAGCCGAGAGAAAGAGAGAGAGGCCAAGAGCACTTGTGTCGGCAGGAATTTCAATTTACACGGTGTTCTTCTCACAAACAACAGCAGCTGGACGAGATCATGTGATTGTGACGTGGCACACTTCCGGTTGACCAGAGAAAAACCTTCTGGATCCCTATTCGGGTCGGTTGAAGGTTGCGCAACAACGGGGGGCGAGTCGGTGCCTTCAAAAGGATTCCCTCCAACTGCACCGATTCGCTTGTGTTTGCTTTTTGTTCGGTTGCACTTTCGTTTGAAATTCATCGACGCCAGGCACCATTTGCAGGTGGAAGTGGGGGTGAGACGGAGAGGGGGCGAAAGGGCAATATCAGTTTTGGAGGGGACGGAGAGGGGACTTGTTTCGATCAAGGAGGCAGTGCATGGTCGAGGATCGGGGGGCAATTCTTCCATTGCATCGAGAGATCCCGAGATCCAAGAGCCTTATCATTTGTAAAACTCAATTATCCCCGAACAGCCGAAACCATCTCCCGCTCTCCTTGTTTTTTTCTCTTTCGCTTCGTTGGTTTTCTCAATTTTTCAATTTACGCCAGCACTCTCGTCCAGAGTTTTCAATTTTCGAAATTCCTTCTGGATCTTTCTCAGAAAAGAGATCATTCGCGAGTTTGTGCAGAGGCACCCGAGCTCCCGAATGATGATCCTCAAAATGAGAGAAAGTCCTCTAGTTTTGAGAAGAGTGTCTAATTAGAGTTAATTACCTCGGATATACTGAATATGACATGCTCCTTGACTTCTACTGTGAAAATAAACGAGAGTTAACAACAGGAAAAAGGGCCCACCGAGAGGTTCAAGGTTAACTGTCTAGACATATGTTCCGAATCTTTCGTGCAGGGCCTCGGAGGCTTATGCTGTCTTTTCTCCTTCGGATTCTTCATTCATTCTCATTTTTTCCGCTAATACCGATTTCCTCTATTGTGGTCAAAGTTTTCTGACATCTTTTCTCCCACTTTTCTCTCGAATTCCGAGGCTAGTGTACACAAAAACGGAAAGCGTAACCTTCACTTTTCGAAAAACAAAACATGTTTCTCTCGAAACTGCGGAATTGTTATTCTGCTACACCTAACTTACAGAAAACATTTGGAATGTTCTAGAATTCTTCAAAATATAGCCATATGGCGGTATTCAAATCTCCTCCCTTACTATTCCAATTATCAGTTGATATTATCGTTCGAATGGTCCGAATGGGTTCCCATGGATCTCTCACAGAACCTTCCACATTTGGTCCGTCCTACCGTACCATTGCTCCGCCCATCGAAACGATCCCCATCTCTGCGTCTCAGTGTCTCACAAGTCACGCCCATTCCTTCATGGAAGCCTTCTCTTCCCCACTTGACATATTGTCGGCGGCCACCACCTCAGCCGGCGGCGCCCTTCTCTCTGCTCCCCCTCCGTCCTTCCCTCGCAGATGTTGTTTCCATTGCAGAGTCTTCTCGGACCTTTCTTCACTTGGCCACCTTCCCAAGAGAACCCATGTTCTCGCTTCCGTTCCTCAACTCGTTGACGGATCATCTCGGCGTGAGTGCCCTCGATGATGCCGTCGACACGCTCTCCTGCCTCATCACCGCGTTCATCTTCATCTTCAGCGCGATTCTGATTTCTGCCAAGACGTGAGTTATCAGAGACGCTTGATAACTCCCCATTGGCCTCTTTCCAGATACGTTGGCTCGCCAATCGAGTGCTGGCTCCCGCAAACGTACTCTGGCGAATGGGGACAATTCTCCGAGAACTACTGCTTCCTCAAGGACACCTACTGGTACCCATCCGATCAACCGATGGGGGACATTCCCGCCTATCACAAGGAGAACCACCGCCTCCAGTACTACCAGTGGTCCAGCATGTACTTGACCATCGCTGCTCTCGTCTTCATGATCCCCAAGTTCATCTGGAAACTCTCCCAGAAGGCCACCGACATGCCGATCCTCTACTTCTGTGAGACAACTCAAGAGATCTGCAAAGAGACTCCGGCCAAGAGAAAGGCGAAGGTCGCCGAGATGGCAGAGCTGCTCCACGGAAAGATCATGGCCCACCACATGCCGTACTCGATGGCCAGCATCCGCCCGAGCAGCGTCTACACCCTCATCAAGATCCTCTACATCTGCATCGCATTCGCCCAATTCGTGATGCTCGGCGTCTTCCTCGGACAGAAACACGACATCGCTTGGGGATGGCATCTCGCGGTGAATCTGCTCAACGGAATCACCTGGGAGAAGACGGGACTCTTCCCGCGCATCACCTTCTGCGACTTCTCGATCCGTGAAATGGCCGGAAACAACCGCGAAGAGACTATTCAGTGTGTGATCGGAGTCAACGAGTTTAACGAGAAGATCTTCCTGTTCCTCTGGTGAGTGTCTCTCAAATATACCCTTCATTCCCTTGTCTTTCCAGGTTCTGGCTCGTCTTCGTCACCTTGGTCACTGCCATCGTGAACTGCTTCATGTTCTACAACTCGAAGGAGAACATCCTTGTCAGCAGCTTGCTTCACATGAGACGCGACGATAAGAGCAAGAAGGACAAGGAGCCGATCAAGGACTTTGCCGATCACTACCTGATGAGAGACGGACAGCTCGTTCTCAAGTTCATCAAGTCTCAAAGCGATGTCGTCGCCAACGAGTTGACGGAGAAGATGTACGAGAACTACAAGGTGAGTGGGAGATCCCATTCAGTACAGTCTCAAACATTTCACTTGCAGGCCTGGAAGAAGGAACAGCCGTTCGCGAGCCCGAGTGCTTCGAATCTCAATCTGAATGAGATCGACATCGAGAAGGGCAAGTGCTAAACGACCGTGTCTGGCTGCCCATATAATCAAAACATAAAACCAATTGTCCCACATTTAATCCCATCAACCCCTTTTTTCGTATCGATTCTTCATAATTTCGTTCTAGATTCGGGTGCATTCTTGAAAGATCGGCACCACTGATACTGCCTTCGTGTAGTAGGTTGCCACTCCCGTTGTCTATTGGAACACGCACCGTTTATCCGAATAAAGTATTTAGTGAAACTGAAGGTGAAGTTAAAGAGGAAAGGACGGCGTCTGTAGAAGACATCCCGCGAACTTTTCTTCGTGCCCCAAAGACAGCCGGGAAGGACTGAATTCAGGCTCACTTTCACCCGGAAGTTTGAAAAGTGTCCAGGAAAGAAGAACACCAATCGATAGTTCACCACAATCAATGGAGAGATGTCAAGAGTATCAAGCTACGATCCCGCCATGTTCACCGTTTCTTTTCCAGCCCTGAAAAGATATTGGAGTTTGCTTTTTGAATGTGTTTCCCATAAAAATGATAAAACTGAGACTCGTGCTCTATTAAAGCGAAATGGTTAATTTTTGCGAAATGTTGATGACTAATCGAAGGAAAACGTTTCTTAATGGATTAGTCATCGAGATCGATACGGGAAGAAGTTTGGGAGAAATCAATGTTCGCAACATCTGCGAGAACATATTCAGTTACCCACGATCTTAACTTTTATTAAACGACCAATTCAGTGTGTCTGTCCGTCCGTTTGTCCGTCCGCAGCCTTTCCTCAGCGCCTACTGGGCTCATTTGGCCCGGTTTTGGCAGATGAGTCAGAAATGTTGGCTCGATGATGCACGTACATTTTTAAAGTGTTCCGTCTAACGGCTTCTGAAGAACATTATTCGCTTTCTTGGATTGACTTTCCGTCTTCATTTCTGAACAGGTACATGTCCCCACGTCAAATTTGAACCAGTGAACAGAACATTTTTGAAGCAACAGGCAAACCCAGATACAAATCCTTTGATTTAAGGAAACGCTTCTGAACGAATAACACTGCAGAGCCCAGCCAAATGGGCGGCATCAGCGTACTGTGCACCCGCCGCCAGACAGTCTGCGGGTGCCCCAGACAGGCAATAAAACGGCAGAGATTGTTTATTGGTCTGCGCGGAGTCACCGCGGACACTGTTCGTCTGGTCGGGCCTGAGCAGAAGTGCCAAGAACCTCACGTACTAGTGGATTTCTGAAACAGATTCTGATTTCGCATTTCCCATTTTTCCCTGTTTCTCTTATGCTCCGAAATCACATCGACAGTCAAATTGGCAATCTTGAATGCTATTCTTTCCCTTTTGCTCGACTTTTCATTGTTATTCCGGATGTAATTATCTTTGTGACTCTTCGCTGAATCCTTCTTTTCCTAATTCTAGAATAACTTTGTATAGAGACGAAATGTTCCGAAACATATGCTCAAGGCAACACTCGTTCGCTGATTCGTCATCAGAGCCGTTCGTTCGATTGGTCTCCTCGTCCACAACTATTTCGTAACTCATGCTTACAATGTGTCCGCCCCTCCTCTCTCCAGCCACGCCCCCCTGTATTAACAGGACCCCCAGTGTCATTCGCTGCATTTGCGGCCGGCCAGAGCGGTCGTCGTTCCCGCTCTCTCTCCTTCTCCGCTCCCCTTGCCCCCTTGCCTCGCAGATATTCGTTTCCATTACAGATTCTTCTCATCCACTTGGGAATTCACCCTGCAACGACCATGTTTTCGATACCGTTCCTGCACTCGCTGTTCGGATATCTGAACGTCAGCGCCATCGATGACAACATCGACACGCTCTCTTGCTTCATCACCGCCTTCATGTATCTCTTCTCGGCCATCTTGATTTCTGCCAAAACGTAAGTGGAGGAAACAATCGATTGCTGACTCATTGGTCTGTTTCCAGATACGTTGGCTCACCAATCGAGTGCTGGCTCCCGCAAACGTACTCTGACGAATGGGGAGAGTTCTCCGAGAACTACTGCTTCCTCAAGGACACCTACTGGTACCCATCAGATCAACCGATGGGGGACATTCCCGCCTATCACAAGGAGAACCACCGCCTCCAGTACTACCAGTGGTCCAGCATGTACTTGTCTCTTGCCGGTCTCGTCTTCATGATCCCCAAGTTCATCTGGAAGCTGTCCCAGAAGGCCACCGACATGCCGATCCTCTACTTCTGTGAGACAACTCAAGTGATCAGCAAGCTGACTTCCGCTCAGAGAAGAGCGAAGATCGCCGAAATGGCAGAGTTGCTCGAAGGAAAGGTGCTGGCCTACCACATGCCGCACTCGATGTCCAGCATCCGCCCGTACGCCGTCTATCATCTCGTCAAACTTCTCTATGCTATCATCGTTCTGTGCCAGTTCATCATGCTCGGCGTCTTCATCGGACAAGGACACGACATCGCTTGGGGATGGCATCTCGCCGTGAATCTGTTCAACGGAGTCACTTGGGAGAAGACGGGACTCTTCCCTCGCATCACCTTCTGCGACTTTTCGGTTCGCGAACTTGCCGGAAACAGCCGCGAAGAGACTATCCAGTGCGTGATGGGCATCAACGAGTTCAACGAGAAAATCTTCCTGTTCTTCTGGCGAGTGTCTCTAGAACATGCTCTTAATCCCCTTCTCATTCCAGGTTCTGGCTCGTCTTCGTGTTCGTGGCCACTCTGATCGGAAACACTTACTCGTATATCAGAAACCGCAACAACAACATCGTCTACCACCTGCTCCACATGAATCGCAAGCAACATCCGAAAGATCTAAAGCGTCGGCTGAGAGTGTTCGCCGACAATTATCTGAACAAAGATGGGCAGCTCGTGTTGAAGTTCATCAAGTCCGAGAGCGATGTCATCGCCCAGGAGTTGACTGAGGAACTGATGTCTAGATTTAATGTTAGTCAACCATTGATCACGTATACAATTCAATTTGTACTTGTAGAAATGGAGCGACACCAAGACAGTCAAGAACAACGAAATCGATGAGATTCAAGAGTTCGACATCAGGGAGACAGAGTGCTAGACTATCGTGTCTTCTGTCGACCGTCGCCTCATTTCTGTCAAATATTCAGTCTCATTTCTGTTCCTACATATAACTTCCCTCTCACTTAATCTTATCTTGTCCCTTCATCATAATTTCCTTCTCCCCCTGATCCAGGTTCACCCATCGAAATACCGGCATTTGTGCTCTCACAGCCATCATTTGGCTCTTGGTGGGACCATACCCCTTCCCCTTATGAATCTCCCCTTATGAATCTCCCCCTTTCCCCAGATGAATCTCCCTGTTCCCCAGATGAATCTCCCTCTTTCCCGGATGACTTGCTTTTATTCTTTTCCTATTCTAGTATTCATTATTTTTCTCAATCTTCGGGAGCACTGGTAGAAGTACCGTCGTCTTTGTATTGGATTACTTCCCTCCTCGAAAGAACACATTCATCCGGAATAAAACAATTTGTATTCTCTACGGTTTTCGATTTGCTTGATTTGCACCGAGTTGCGACAGTCGGCGGCTCGTTGTCCTTACGGGAGCATCACCCGCAGACAGACCATTGAGTGCGCCAGATGATTTATTGCCCAGTGCCGGCGGAGCTATCTGTTGCCAGTGAGCACTTGTACAAAAGCGGAATGAATGTTTGCGAAAAAGTAGAATCGCCAGGTAGAATGCAAAATCTATGAAAAGACAAGAAACAAATGGTGAGTTCCGTTATGATAGTTTTTGCGGTAAGCAGAAGTATTTTGCAAAAGAGGCTCCATCACTCGATTTTTCAGACGGTGAAATCGAATGGGTGTCTGTCTAGACTCTTGTGGCATTTCGATGAACTTTCCAATCTTTGGACTCTCGTTTTCATCCGTTAATTTTCATTCGTTTTATATCTTAATCAGCGAGTTTGAACTCATCTTCCAACTCGTCGTCAGAACAAAAGAGACGTCCAGATGCTATGGATACATTCCAAAAACGGCATATTTCGAAATGAAATGAACAAGAACCCTCAATGATTCATCGTTTCCGGCGTTCCTTGCGCTCCATCGAACCCCTCTGCTTTTTGGCCTAAATTTCGTGTGTTCGCATTTTCGCTGCGAGACCCACGGCTGCAAGCGTCCGCCGTCCATCCAATCACCGCTTCGCACATTCGGATCGTCCAACGAGCCCCGCCCCCCTGGCAAGCCCCGCCCCTTACTCTCTGGGAGAAGTTTTCCCATATCATTCGCCATTCCGCAGTCGAGCTGGTTGGTCGACACCTCTCTCTCTCTCTCTCCTTCTCTTTTCTTTCTGTTATCATCACTTTGTATAATTTTATTCCAGAACACCTTCCCCACTGATTCATCGACGACTTGGACGTCATCGAAGAGAGTAAATGATCTCTTTCGCTCTCACACTTTATCGGACTTCCGGGAGATGCGAAAGATCCCGCAAAGCAGCCACCAAATATGCCTACCTCGCCATTGATATCATTCAATGGACTGCCTTATTCGTGATGACTGCCATTTGTCTCGTCAACTTGAAGCGCTTTCTCGCGCAAAAGTGAGTCATCGACAGATTCTGACTCACTTGCCCTATTCGCTCGTTTTCAGACACTCTTCCGGTTCTTTTCTGTGCTGGCTCCCGGATGGAAATTCGGTATCTCGCGAATGGGGATACACTGTCGAGGACTACTGCTACTTGAACTACACGTTCGCGAGCAATGAACCCAATATAACAGTCACCACCTTCTTCCGGAACCCTCACCAGAACTACGTGTTGTTCAGCATGTTCTTTTCCTTCGTGTTTGCTTGCTTCCTGTGCCTACAGGGTTCCTTCGGAGAGCTACAGAACACCCTGAAAACAATTAATGGTGTCACAACCAAACCCTGGTTCCGTGTCATCTGCCCATTCGTCGAACTGCTTCACGTTTTCGCTTGCATCGTCAGCCTCACCACGATAATCCTCTCCCTCTTTCTGTCCGACGATATCAACTGGGGATGGCGTTTCGCAAAGAACATGCTCGGCCGACTCTCTTCGGGACAGGGGTCCACCGTCACCTTCTGTGATTTCCATGGAATGAACATTGAATACAACGGATCGCCGGTTCAATGTGCCCTAGGAGTCAACGAATCGAATAAGACATTGCTCATGTTGAATTGGTGAGACCGTTCGATTCAATGCTCAAATAAATCAATCGGATCGTTGCAGGTTCGCTTTTTTCTTCATCACTGCCGTCGTGATCATGTCATATGTCTACTGGTTCTACATTTCCTTCCCAAACTTTTTCTACTGGGCCGGTCGTCATCACAAAATGGCGAAAGCAATCGCTGCCACGTGCGCTCTGACTGAAGACGGACGTACCGTGCTGAAAATCCGTATTCATCTGAAGGATTCGGGCGCCAGAACGTTCCTTCAAAAACTGAATGACAAGGTGAGAAAAGGAGATCAGTTTGACAACGAACATTGTGTTTTCAGGAGCTGGACTCTTCTTTTTCCATGACAGGCCACCGGGTTTACTATCTCGAAGAGGTGACGGAGAGCCGCAATCGACCGCGGAGAATGTTCGTTCGAATTGATAAGAGCAAGATCCGCCCCATTTGCAACAATGAGCAGAGCCCAGTCTAGATCATCAAATATTCAGTCCCATCTCTGTTCCTACATATTACTTCCCTCTCACTTAATCTTATCTCGTCCCTTCATCATAATTTCCTTCTCCCCCTGATCCAGGTTCACCCATCCAAATGCGGACGTTTGTGCTCTCATAATCATCATTTTGCTCTTGATGGGACCATTCCCCTTCCCCTTATGAATCTCTCCCCGTTTCCCAAATGAATCTCCCCCGTTCCCCATATGAATCTCCCCCGTTCCCCAGATGAATCTCCCTCTTTCCCGGATGATTTGCATTTATTCGTTTCCTATTCTAAATAGTATTCATTCTTTTTTTTTCAAACTTCGGGAGCGCTGGTAGAAGTACCGTCGTCTTTGTATTGGATTACTTCCCTCCCCGAAAGAACACATTCATCCGGAATAAAACAATTTGCATTCTCTACGGTTTTCTATTTGCTCCGAACTAGTAGACACTTGTACAAAATCGGAACTCAGATATACCGTACCAACTCCATATTAACGACATGCCGTTATAGTTTCCAACTTTTTCCCTGATTGGCCACCAAGGACAATTTGTTGGTTTTCAACCGTTCGATTACCACTCATTTGACATGTTTCTTTGGTCTTACTGAACATGTTTCTCGAGTTTTTCCCCAGTAAGCAAAAGTATTTTGCAAGAGAGGCTCCGGATCAATTGATTTTTCAGACGCTGAAATCGAATAAAAACTCTTGTGGCGTTGCGATTAAGTGTTCAAGCTTCCAGTATCGGTTGATAATTGCACGTATTTAAAAGTGATAAAACATTCAAAAAAAAAGAACGTGTTATGAGATCAGAAGACGTTTAAGTAAACACATACAAATATCAAAATATGCTCAGTGGCTCACAGAAAAAGACATTGGGAGAGGAGTAACTGAAGTGATATGAGAGAAGATTTCAGGGAAGTATAGGTACATTTCAGGTGTGTGCTCAATCATCGAACTCGAGCTCGTCGAGCACTCGGTCGATGTGCTCCACCGCCGAGAGTCCCAGACCGGCCCACGTCTTGTCGTCGAGCACCTTCACGTGCGTTTGCAACAGGTCCATGTCGGTTTGAGCCCCAGTGTCACGGAGGGAATCCGCGTTGTCCTCGATGAAACGGAGGCGGTGGCGGACGATTTCGGCCTCGCTGCGACTGGAAAACCACTCGGTTCCAGATGAACAACTACTTCAAACTCACATTGACTCGGCGGCGTCTCCATTGCTAGAGTATCCGGAGCTCAGCTCTCGGGGAGAAAATGCTCTGCGTTCGACCGTCTCGAAGCCTGAAAACTTTCATCAAAACCAAAGATCGCCCTATCTCGGTACCCTACCATTCGTGTTGCTCGAGTAGCTGGTGACTGCTCCGGGACTCATCGGTCCGCTCTGAAGAGAAGTGAACTGCGAGAGGTCGTGCATCGACTGCGCCTTCTTCTTCGACTTGCTCTTCTTCTTTTTCCCCTGATAGGCGGCCACGAGTCTCTCCATTTCGCGGTGGTGACGGAGGGCCGCAATCGACTGCGGGGAGTGTCCGTTCGAGTTGATGAGAGCCGGATCTGCTCCGTTCTCGAGCATGAACAGCGCCGAGTCGAGATGGTTGTTCATTGCGGCCAAATGGAGAGGAGTGTTGCCGCGGGTGTCCCTCAGAGACATCACGTAGTGCCGCTTCTTCTTGCTGAATGCGTTGAGCAGCTGGGAGAGAACCGGAACACTTCCCGCATCTGAAATGAAGAACACAACTCCCGGTCTGCACTCCTTACTCTTACATGCAGCACAATGAACAGCATTCGCCCTGTCGTTCGTGGTCCACAAGATGGCATCCGATCCGGATCTGTTGAGGATCCACCTGACGATGTGCTCGTGGCCACAGAGACAAGCGATGTGGAGCAGCGACTGCCCCCTGTTGCTCACCGATCCCATCTCACTGCGCGCCTTCTCGACCAGGAATCGGACAGTGCCCAGGCATCCTCCCTGCACTGCGTAGACACACGGAGTGCATCCGAACTCATCTCGCGCATTCACCATTTGGTTGTCAAACTTTATCGCCGCTCGCAAGAATTCCATGTTTCCCTGAGCAGCCGCCACGTGGACCGGGAGCATTTTGCAGTTGTTCTCGAGGAGGGCGAGGCCCTTTCCGAACTTTCTGAGCAGCCAAATGGCCATGTCGGTGTCTCCGCGGGCGACAGCTGCCATCAGAATCGAAGTTCCGTTGACGTCTCGGGTCATTGCGCTGCTCAGTGTCGCTTTGAGCGGCCCTCCGAGCAGCATTTCGAGAGCACGCATGTCTGAAACACGCGTCTCTTTTCCAGAAGTTCCCCCCACTCGGATACCTCCATGAGCAGCGGAAATGTGCGCGGCGGTCTCTCCATTCGTCGACTGGATGTCTCTGAGCTCGGGCAATCTGTCCAGTAAGTACCTGAAAAACGGCTTTCCTGATTGTCTCCGGGTGACCTGATTTCTCTTTCTCTCCCTCTCTCTTTTGCTCTCTCCCCGCTATTTGCTCTTCATTTCTCGCGTATCAATTTCGCTGCTGATCCGCCGAGAGCCGCCGGGGGCTCGCCCGCCACTTGATTGCCGCCTTCGCACTCACTTCAAAATGTTCAAATCGCCAACACGCGCTGCCATGTGCAACGAGTTCTGACCGATGGTGTCCTTGGCGAGCAGCTCGTTGTTCGAGAATCTGCAAGACGATTAGGCGAATTAGTTGTTGGGAAGGGAAAGCAGAAGTCCAGCTTGTCTCCTCTCTCACCTCGCCAAACATTGAACGTGTTTGTTTGTGAGAGAGGCGATTACATCCTCACACACGTGGTTCTCTTCTAGCACTGAGTTCTCGTCGCCGAGCACTTCCAACGGAAGATAGTCGCCGTTGCTGAAAGGCAGTTCAGAAGAGGAGGAAACATCGGAAGACTCACTCTTCCAGAGATCCATTCGGACCACTGTGCGCTGACATCGGGCAGATTCTCTAAAATTGGAAACTGAAAAAAAGGTTTTGTGTGAAGAGAACTGTCAAATCGGAACGGCGGTGTTTGAACAATCTATTGGACTCGGAAGTGTTGGATTACCGATGCGAAAACGAAAATGCGAATGGTGTCGAATCAGTGATAACCGGAGAACAACTAGTCGTCCGGAAAACCGGAAAGACGGCCATCAAAACACTTGAAGACACAAAGAACCCGGTGGGGGAGGTACTTTCTCGACACAATGTACCAGTAATATCAAATAAAAACTACTTCCCGTCGTTTCTCTTTTTTCTTGCATGGCACAGTACATTGCGCACTTGAATGAAAACGAGCAAGCGAACACAAAAAGAAAAGAGAGGAGAGGGGAAACCGATTTCGTGTCTGTTGACTTGGGTGTTGGTAAACCAGTGTATATACACTTAACCACGAATTGGAGGCGAAAAAAACCGAGCACCGAGCACAAGAATTCGGAGTTTATCGGGTGGGGGGAAGAGCTGCTCGATGAGCACAGATTCAGAAATTACGAGGAGTGGGGAATGGACAAAGAGCTGCTTTTCGAGGCTGTGAATTTCCAGGTAAGAGTTTAGCTTTGTGAATATTAATTGCTATTATTATTTAGAAAAAATAAAAATGTCGACATTTGCGACATCGGGGTGAAATAATTGGTTTAATATTTCATCTTATGCATTTCCCGGTGAAATAACCGAAAACAGCTGATTTGCCGGAAAGATAATTCGGATACTTCCCCGACGTTGGGCAAGTCTTTAAAGTGAGGAAGAGCTAATCAGTGCGTATCAGAAAGACTGATAACTAGAAGAAAGAGAGAAGAAAAGTGCGAAACCCCCCAGCTTCCGGAACAAAACTCGGAAAACTGTTGGGTAATGGAGTGGTGGGGGGAGGGGTAAGAGTGCGGCAAAAGTCAAAGTTAAGAGGGTGGATGTGTGTGTGTGTGTGCCTTCTCTTCCGTGAGCCGACCGGTCTCCGAGCCCGTTCTTCTCGGGGCGCCGTCGACAAACAGTGCCGTCCGCACACATATCATTCGGAAGGCAACGCGCTGCGAGAGAGAAGGCACAGTTGCGCAACACATCCCCGCGAGCTATGCGTATGCTGATTATCAGCTGTATATCTCGAGCGGCTCAGGTGATCGGCCGGAAAGTTGTAGTGTAGACGAGTTGGTTGCTCGTGTACTTGTTCCGATGCTCCGGATATCAGAGAGCAGTGAGGATGTTGGGATCAATGAGCACTTCGACGCTTTTCAGCTCCAAATCCTAGTCTCCACTTTCATATTGACCACATGCCTCCGGAAGCGTGAACCCTGGTTTCCTTCTGTTCCACACTTTCTGGTATTTCTATTTGTTCCGAACTTATTTCGCAATCATCAGATCATCCGAAGTTCAAACAGAACTCCAGTAGAGTGACTTCTTAGAAGCAACAAGAGAACTTTCCGTGGGGTGTTGTTAACTGGAACGAATTTTTGCACGTTTTTAGTTTTAAAGTTTTAAAAAAATCTCCGAAAACCATAACAGTAAATAACAACAAGGAAAAATCAACAAAGAAACTCAGGAATAAAAAAGATTTCAGATCATTGTTTGGGCGCTTTCATCTTGGCGATCCACTCCTTTCGGCTCTTTCGGAACAAGTAAAGATCACATCGGAGCATGGCGAATTTCCAGAACTTTGAAGTGTTCTGAAAATAAAAGCGAATCAGAGAGTGTCGTCGGAAGGAATTACTCACGTGGATCCCCACAAGAACCTTCATGATCTCTTGCTTTCGTTTCACTTCCACGTGATCCCAGATCTTCTCAAAGACGCGGCTTCCATAGGTGTCCGTGATCAGTGTCCCCCAAGTGTCTATCTGGAAAGAATACAACCAATTATGTGCACATATCGCATGGAACTTACATCAAACGTTTCAATGATTTTGTTTTTGATTTCCTCTGGCATCGCACTACTTGCCAGAACAGCCTGGATCAAGTGAGAAGTGAATTTGTTGCACGACTGGAAAATAATTGTTTTATACAAATTTTAATACAAATTCAGTCCTTATTCCTACCATTTCGAGAATCTGCTGAGCGGTGAGTTGCTCAAAACCAGCTGCCAATGTCTTGGTTTTTGTGAACTTGGCGAGTTCCGAGACGAGCATCGATCCCTTTTGTGTGAACTTTTGAGCGTCGAAGGTTCCGTCGTAGCAGTTGTTAGTGAGCACATTCAGAAGAAACTGCCCCTTTTTAGACTCCGTCGCAGCTCTGAAGTGTTTTCGTAGCTGTTGCAAAATCGTCTTTTCAGCCGAGGGGAACCGAGCGGCACATCGGATGACAGCGAGAAACACTCCCGAGTTTCGATGTTCCAGCAGAGCCGAGCACTTCGGAGCCATCGTCTCAATGACTTCGGTAACCATTTCGAGTGATTTAGAGCTGTTGATCATTTTCTGAAGCGGGAAATTCGCAAATTTGGAGTCTGTCAGTTCTTCGACGTTCTTGCTGCAGAACTCGAGCCAAAGCAAACTGCGAGCATCTTCCGAGCACGTCTCCATCAGCTTTTCCCAAACTCTCGATCCATTCGGAGAGTTCCATGCTTTGGAAATTTCGTCGTAATCTTCCTTCTCGAGTCGTTTCTTCACGTACTCATCTCCTCGTTTATCTCCGAAAAGCGCGTCTGCTTCGATGAAGTCTTGGAATAGAGTCACAAAGATCGGTGATTCGGTGAAACTCTTGTTCAGATTATCGTCGAAGGCCAGTAGAGCAAGCTTCTCGTACACCTTTTTGAGACTTACCTTCATCTCTTGTCCCGCGTAAGTTCTCTTCTTTTCTTCCTTATTTGGCCTTGCAGAGAGTCCACAGCAGACCCAAACGATAGCCCGGATCAAGAAGCTCGCCGGTTGCACAGTGACCGCATCTCCCCAGTTGTCCATGAGAATTCCAGAGAGCTTTTGGAGCAACTCCACGTGCTCTGCGTTAGCAATCGGAGTCATCGAGAAGATGAGGTTTTCAATGGTTCGTGCACTGGCTCCTCCGAACATCAGATCAGCAAGAGTCTTGTGCTTCAGACGCGAGATGGACGTGAGGAAGAGTGCTGCTCCTTGTGGACAACTGCCAAATACCGATTCAACGACGACGGCGGCTTCTGTCCAAGCGAGCAATGTGGTCTCCTGTCCTGCCACCTCTTCGGCACACTTTTCAAGGATAAAGTCCTCGATTTTTCCCTCTTTCTTTTTGATCTGTTCGATACTTCTGAGGTATCCAACGATTTCCTTCGGGAATTCGCGACCATCTCCATCCGGACGAGAGTCTTCGAACTGACGGTTGTCGTTTTGTTGGAAGGAGTGAGCTGGCTCATTGGAATCCTCATTATCTCCACCGCCAACACGTCCGTATTGCTGAAATAACATATGGAATATGTTTGGAGTTTTTACTATTGAATTGGAAATTGAGATACCTTTTCGAAATCTCGATTTCCGAACTGTCTGCCTCGACCGCCACCACCTCCTCTTCCTCTGTCGTTCCTGCGGAAACCCCCGCGATCTCCTCCACCAAAACCTCCGCGATCGCCTCTTCCAAAGCCTCCTCGTTCTCCTCCACCGAAATCGTCTCGATTGTTTCCACGGAAACCTCCTCGACCGCCTCTACCGAATCCTTCTCTATCGCCTCCATTGAATCCACCTCGATCTCCTCTTCCTCTTCTATTTCCTCCTCCGAATCCTCCTCGCGTATTCTCACCGCCAAATCGATCATTCTTCTCCGGAAAATTCCGTTCCGTTTTCGGTTTTCTCTCCGTTTCTTCCGTGTATCCGTATCCTTCGAATGCGTTTTTCGGTGCCGGAGCTTCTTCGGATTCTACGTTTTTCCTCTTTCTCGTCATTTTGGAACCTGCTATAAACTTTTTGATGTTTTAGAGCATTTGATGCTTTCAAAGTATAAAACAAGACGCGAAACCATATACGATAGCTTGTAAGTCTCTGAAATGACGTTTTAAAATTTATTTGCAATGTTTCGTTACAAAAATAATAGAAACTTGATAAAATATGAATATGGGAAAGGCGAATGCAGTAGGAATAATATATAATATTTTTGATAGGCATGTAATAATAATCATCTGAAATAATGTCTCCGGACGGAATATTTCTAAGTTTTTCTAGTTAATATCAGGAAACATTGGAGAGGAAGAATGGGGAATCTGATGTTTTTGGACGAAAATGTGAACGGGGGTGACCGGCAGATGCAAAAGAATTGGGATGGGGCAAAAGCAGATAGAGGGTGTATATAAATGTATCAAAATGAGAGCAGTTCCAACGAATTTCTGAAAGTGGGCGTGGCCAGAAGGGGGAGTAATAAAGCATCGATGAAGCAACACTGAAAAAATATGCGACGAAAAGAGGGAAAAAAGTGAAAAAAGGTGCGATTTTTGGTAGAGTTGGCCAATTTGGGAACGAGAAAAATGACAAAGGAAAGGGGGAGGGGAGTATATTGACGGTTTGTTCGATATGAATATCACTAGGTCAACTACTGGTTTGACACCTATTCTGGGGACAGGAAGGGAGGATGCTAAAAGAAGGGGGATAGGCGGAAACTGGTAGAAACGCATACAATCAATGCATAAAGATAGGGGAAGATAATCTGGAGAAGGAGCAACTTGGAGAAATTGGGTCGGATGAAAAGGGGTTCAATCACAAATTTCAGATAAAACAGATAAATGAATGTTTAGAAGGATGGAGGGGAGTGGCGACGACTGGAGGACGGAAGAGCAGGAGCCAATTACATTATTTGACACTTCTTCTTTTTCTGTGGCTTGTTGTTATCGTGACGCTCGCGATGCTGAAAGTTCAGAAATTTTTGAAATTAGGCAACTCAGTGAGGATGGCATTTTGAAAGTTTCTTGACAAAACTCACTTTGCGTATTTCGCGGACCAACGTGTAGAACGCATCATCGACTCCCATGCGTGTCTTGGCCGAGGTGTCCACGTTTGGAATACCGTATCCTTTCGCCGTTTCGCTCACAGTTCGGAAATCGACCGATCGGGAGGTAAGATCGCACTTGTTTCCGACCAGCACCATTGGAACCTGCAGAAGGCAACTTGTTTAGGCTGTTTGATCAAAACCAAGCTTACATCATCCGAGTCCTTTACCCTTCGGATTTGTTCTCGATAGTTCGCAACGTTCTCGAACGACTTGGCCTCGTTGACGGCGAACACGAGCAAGAACCCCTCGCCTGTTCTCATGTACTGATCTCGCATCGCCGAGTATTCTTCTTGACCGGCGGTGTCGAGAATGTCGAGGAGACACGTCTCACCGTCTATCACAACCTATAAAAACACAATAAGACATGTATCGATTTCTTATATCCGCAAAGTTTATCTCATTTCTCTAATCCTAACGCAGACTGTTAGCAGGCAATTCTCGCTTTTTCCATACACTAATCCGCTAGTTGGACTCCAAAAACCACGAAATCCGTGCAAGATGGCAGACTTTGCGATCGAAAGTGCATATGGAGTTTCTCCGGATTACACTCTCCTTCCGGAATGATTCCCCCATCATTGCCGGAAGATGACTCATTGTTTTCGTCTTCTCTTCGGAAAGTTATCCTATCCCCGCAACCAATTTGCCACCACCACATGTGCGAAACGGATGCACATAACCCATCTACTGCTCCCTTTTCTCACCTGCTTGCGATAGCTGTCCTCGATCGTCGGGTCGTACTCTTCGACGAAGTGGTTCTGGATGAGTTGGATCGTGAGGGCAGACTTGCCGACACCTCCGTCGCCGACCACAACTAGCTTGTACTCCGTCATTACCCTAACTGAAAAATGAAAGAGATAAATGAAAAGTCCGAGGAGAGCGGGGAGACAGAACACGGGGCGGTGGGGAGTGGAAGTGATGAAGAAATGAGAAGAGAATGGAGCCGAAAAGTAGGGGGGACCCCAGGGCAGAGAGCAGCTCCGCCCATCAACATGCTCCACATTCCGTTTCTTTGTCGATCATTTGCTCGATATGAAACAGCAACATTTTTTTGCAACTCCTGTGAGACGCGCATTCTTTTGGAATATTTTATGAAGTACGACCTCGAGCTGCTTTTACAAGCGCCTGAGATGGGAAACCGATGTGAACTGGAGAATGAGTCGGCATTGATACGGAAACTGGTCTGGGTGACTGCTATTTCTGAGGTTCACTGGGACAACAAGTGAGTCATCTCGTTTTTTGCAGCTCAGTTTGGAAACGAGGGCGTAGAACAGCAAGAGAGTAGAACGAAGAGTTCAAGAGCAATAATTGCGTTTAGTAGGAGAATATACTACCTCAGTGGCGCGAAAACTGCCGCCGGTTTCTCAAGGTCATGTTGCAAAATCTTATAAAGTTTGGAAGCAAGAATTATCAATTCGAAAATTGAAGGTTGCTGTTAAAATAATAAGGTAAGGTTTCTTCGATAAAAAGAAAACGCAATTTTTAGGGAGTTCAGCTGCAAGTGAAACCTTGGAAAACGCTTCCACGAGAGAGCCGCAAACCTCTCTAGAAGCACTTTTGCATCAAAAATTGATTAGTAAAATAGAAGAACTCGAAAATAGTGTGAAGGTGGCAAGAGACGCCGACGACCGGAGCGACCGACCACTTATTGTCGCTGACAAATGGCTCGAACTGTCTTTTTTCGTTTCTTTCGGCCGCCAGTCGAGTGCGTCTCTTTCTTTCTTGCCCTCAATGCCATACTCTCCGATCTCTCGTCGCATTCGGAGAGACGAGAGACGCAGACGAGAAAAATGAGATAGAGAGAAGAGTCTTCGCTCGGAGGGGTGTTTTCTCATCGTTTTGGAGACGATAACCTTTTTCTGATTGAGATGGAGCAACACGAAAAACACGATTCCTACGAGTCTAGACAACTGTGCAGAAGTTTCGGTTGAGAACAAACTACTTTTTCTGAGATCAAGCGATGGATACTGCGATCCGAAGTTTGTTCTAACCGCTACAGAAGGGAAAGGGCGAAAAAGATCGATTAGGAAGAATTACTTAGGGAATCTTTGATTTGCTCCTTTTCAAGGGACGGGGAAAAGGAGAAGACGTTTGGATTAGCGAGAGCGGAAAGAAGATGTGGAGGAGCAGCCTCCTTCTCCTCTTCTTCCACCACTTTAATCCTATCACACAATTTGGGATGCGTTGCTCCACTCTCTCAGCTCTCTCTCTCTCCCCCCTCTTCTCATTTAGAGGAGCCAAGAAGTGGAGATGTCTTGGCGCACGCCTAATAAAACGGATTAAGCGTTGCCCCGAGCGGCACTCGACGGACTGAATCAGGCAGATTGAAGAAGAACTTTGAGTGCAGGATGGGTTTTGGGAGGCAATATTCTCTACGGAGGGATTTCATCCGAAATCCGAGAAAATCATCCGGCCGGCTTGGAGTGCACGGGAGCACAGCGCAGAGACCACACTCTCACATACACACACACACACACACAAAGTAAGAGTAAAAGATAAAAGAGTGCTGTCCCCCCGTCCTCCTCACCCTCCCCTCCGTACTGCCGCTGCTGCTACGGCGGCTGCTGCGGGGCTGCTGGGACACGCGGGGAGCACTCGTACAGCGGAGACGCAGAAACGACGACCGCGACGCGACAACCGCTACGCTTTTGACGGTTTTGCGGCGACGACGACACTGTGAGAGGAGTGTGGAGGCAGAAATGAGTGGCCTATGTGCGTGCGTGTGTGAGAGGAGAGGAACTGTCGAATGGACGAGTGTCGACCGACGTCGCCGCCTCCGATAACGATGATAACGACGATGGTGGCGAGCGGCGACGGGGCGGCGACGGCGGCGGAGACGAATCAAATTCAATCATTCGTCTATGCGTTCATGGAACGAGAACGCGAAGACCAAAGCGGCGGCCCTTTTGAGAAACGTTTTTTCTTTTGATTTTCCCATCCTGTCGATAACGTCCGTCTACTTAGAATCGTGAAAAATAGCCTAGGAATTCGAGGAATGTTGTTGGCGTCTTGAACATTACGAATTCCCATCTTCGGTTATACGATGCGGAAGTTTCAATGCGATACTTTTGATGGGGTCCAAATTAGTTCTTAATGGAGCTTTCGGCGAAGGACTTTGAGAAAAGGGCGTCTCACAAAAATTTATGGTTTTCCAAGTCTTTCGAAATGACTACAATTCGCCGACGCTCTGCGATGTTCTCGCGAAAACTTTCGTAAATGTTGCGAAACTGTTCGAAAAGCTCCTCTTGCGATAAAATTAGAAGCAAAAAAAAGCCGCTGCGGCCGCCGAGGCAACGACGGAAAGAAACGAAGAAAGAGGAGTGAAGAGAGTCTGAAGAAAGAGTCGGACACCCCGGACAAACTCTTTTCAATTTCGTTTCATTCGGCCGTCGTCGGGGCAGTGCACTTGACAACTTGGCTCTTTTTGTGGCCGCGCCGAGTTCCACGTTCCTGCAAGTCGGGCGGATGGACGGGGGTCGGTCAATAAATTAGAAACGGGAACTGAGCAAGAGGTTTTCCACTCTGGCCAGAAAAGTTTAGAAAATGAAGAGGGTGGAATATTCTTCAAGCTCTCCTAATTAGTTACGCCGTACTCGGCATTCCCTTGGTGATCGTTGGTATGCAAATACGGGTATCGCTGCGTAACTATGGTGTCTGCGTCTGTGCTCTCTGCTCGTTCTCTATTGATTCGCAGTTGTTCGAAGAGCTGCTCTTTGTTAGTCTACAACGAATATTTCAGATGATAAGTGAGCTCGCTGCAAATTCCGTGGCTGATATTCCGTAACATTCGAGACTTTTTGATATGCGAGCATCTTCATCGCGACGAGGATTTATATATGGCATCCCAGGTACGAATTGTATTGCCGAAATGAGCTACTTAGAGTGCACTTTTAGCACTTTTTCTGACCTTCGTGGTTCTATGGAATGAGAGTTGGTCTTATTGGTACCTCTCGACGTTATGGCCAGAACACGAAGAGAAAGGAAGATGTGATCGAATTCTAATTGTAGCCGATCCGCAGCTAATCGGATACCAGCATGAAGCATACGGTGCTCTTGCCAGATGGGACAGTGACAGGTCTTCTTTTCAATCGAAAGAGTGACAATTTTGAAAATAAAGAATTTAGATACCTGGCAACAGGATACAGTTACGCGAAATGGAGATTCCGCCCGAATTCTGTCATGTTTCTCGGGGATCTATTCGACGAAGGACTGGAAGCAAGTGACGACGAATGGCACGAGACCTACGAGCGGTTCATTGGAATTTACCCTATCGATTCGGGCGACGTAAACGGCGGGTGGAAGTTCTGAAAGAGAATGAACGTTTTCAGAACGCGGTTTACATCGCCGGAGACAACGACATCGGCGGCGAGTCGGAGCTCATTTCGGAATCAAGGCGCGATCAGTTTCGCAATTATTTCCGGAACAATGTGACCGATTTGAGGAATCGGTTCACAATCAGCGAAACGTTCCTCTTCGAAAACAAAAACTTAAGAACAATTGCAATGGCGAAAGCTCCCATGGCGAACATTCTCCTGACACATGTACCGTATCTCAGCAACGCCTACAAATACACTGACGTGGTGAGAAGAGAAAATGAGTGAATAGAGACTGAATACAATTTTTTGAAGGGGCTTAACATGGATTTAATTCTCTCAGCGCATGACCACACAACGGGAATTTACGAATATCAACGCACTGCTCCACGCGCTGTTCTTTTCTCAAAAGTTTCCGATGCATCGCCTACCTACGTCAAAACTATTGGGCAGAATGAGCCAATTGTTGAGATACAGACGCCAACGTGCTCCTATCGGTGAGTGTTCACAGGAGATTTGGCGGAAAAAATGAGGAAAAAGAGAAGAAAAACGATTGAAAATTGAAAATTGCAATTTTGAGCGAAAAAATGGCTCGACTCGCGCTTCCTAGGCCACGGCCCTGCGCGGCGTTCATTTTCGTGCTGCGCCTTTAAGTTGTACACTTGTAAACTACGGTGGTTTGTCAACTCAAAAAAATATTGTAAAGATTTTCCAAAATTTCGCGAAAATATTTTTAAAAAGTTCGTTTGAAATTAAAAGTAATACAACGTAGTTTTCCACGAAAGCTTTGAATTCACATAATCTTCAGAATGGGTGTCTACTCGATGGGCTACGGAGCTCTGTCGATCTGCCGGCTCAATGACGAGTTGCGAACGACACAAGTCGAGTATACAGTCATGTGGTTGCCTTCCCGATTCGCCCAGATCTTCCTCTACGCGTTTTCGATCATTTTCTCCGTTTCCTGGATTTTCTATCAGACGAGATGTCGTCATCGAAGATACTCATGGTTGCAGTGACAAGATCTCATATTTAACTTTTGTTTTGTACATATTTGTAATATTTTCTCACATCATAATAACAATAATTGACCCGATAAATGTATGCATAAGTTTGTAACTGGAGGAGGAGGAGTCTTCGCGACCCGTACACATTGAAAGTACACTGGGTCAGAGGATAAAAACGGAGAGACACCGATCATTCAAGAGCTCGAAACCGCAAGCTCCTGCTTGATTTCCCTCAACAACTGTGGGTGATTCGGCGGAGGGACAGAGGTGTACTGTACCCCTGGATGTGTGATGTTCCGTTTCTGAATCCATTTGAGGTACACGAGGTTGTATTCGCTCGAGTGGTGACGCATCAGATGGCGCATAAAGTTCGAAGAGCACGGTGATTTCACTGAAATCAGAAGGAACATGGAGGTGTTTCCGATTGGGGTGTCTTACCGACTCCCTGACAGATGGCACATTCGGCGTTCCCGTCGCCGGTTCTTTTGAAGAACTCCCACACCGGGTGCTCGGTTTTTCTGAAGGAACTCTACCGATGAAGTTGTGTACTTTCCTAGATTCGCCTACCGATTCCGCTTCATGTACGGTTTCTCGACGCCGTTGACGATCTTTGTCGGCCTGGCGCCCGTCTTCTGGACCTGTCCTGTCTGCTGCACGACGACAGGAGGCACTTCCTCGACCGTCTTGTCCACCGTCTGGATGACCGATGTGCCGATCGCCGACGTCGATGCCTCCTCGAGATGGCCCACCATGACGTTGTTCTGCCAAAAGTGGGTAATCGGCCACTGCGGGACGACGGGATCCGGTGGCTGCTCGAACTGAGTGAACTGTTGACTCGTGGAAGAGGAAGTGTCTTCGATCGGATAGTACTGCGAAGTTTCGAACGGTTCGATGATCTCCATCTTGGGCAGCAGGTACTGGTTGACAGGAAGACCGTCCAGGAGGGGACTGTCGGCTTCCTGGTACAGCATCTTGCTGCGGATGCCGATGTCGTTCATTCGACACAGTTTGATCTGACCAGACACCTTCGCAAAATCCTCAGTGTGATGTCTCTCCAAATGCTTCGTCATGTTCGTCGCGCATGCCGATCGGACGACCTGTAGCAATGAATGATGACGTGGTGGGAGGGAGGGAGGGGGATCAGATACCTTCGTGCAGAGTCGACACTTGACTAGCTGATCGTCGATGCGATGAAAGTACGACCAGCAAGGGTTTTCAGTGGGACGGCCGCGTTTCACAGACGGCATTAGGATGGGCGGTTCGGGGGAGATCTAGAAGGGATTCAGAGATAGGGGACTGAATACAGATCACTTTTTGAGAATGGTGGCGGGGAAACAATAAACTTAGATCACAAACCATCTGACTACTGCTCTACAGAAATCTTCGGACGTTCACTCACACTGCAATCTCCTGAAGATCCAACATCTGAAGTTGCGCTGGAAGTGGTGGATCCATGAAGCGAAGGAACCGACAGTGCTCCGGCAGCTTCTTTCGTGAAATCGTCAAACACCGTCGAGGCAATCTCGGGGTAGTTCAGCACGGAAATCTGATTCGAACAAATAGTCAATGACCACGTCACTACCGTAACCCACCTCTGTGGCAAACTGAGCATCCGGGTAGGCGGCGGTGGAGGCGGTGAAGGCGGGCGTGTTCCAGGCGGTCGCCGCGAAGTGCGCATTGCCACTGAACAAGTTGTTATCAGTCAGCGGCGCAGTGATACCGTATCCATCGGCCAGACTCTGTGCCGTTGGCACGAGCTGCGGCTGTTGCTGGTAGGTGTGCAGGATGACGGACGACGTGTTTGTGTGCCCGTCCATGGATGAGAGATGAGAAGAAGAAGAAGAAGAAGAAGAAGAAGAGGAAGATCGGGATGGATTGGGATAGGGCAGCCAGGAATGGAGTGCGAGCGAGAGGGAGGGGGAGAGGAAAGCGGGACGAATCCCTGTGCGAGACCGGCGACACGCCCACCGCCGTGGATATAGGTGGATGGATTGGGCTGGAGATGGTGATGGTGGCGGGGGAGAGAGAGAGTGCGGCTACCTTCCCGATAATCGATTCTGTGTTGCAAAACAAGGAAATGCACGGACTCTCGGAAGAACGCTTTATTCAGAAAACAGAACATATTCTTTCTCTCAAAACAGGTGTATAGCTACCGTAACCTTCTCAATCACTGATCGTTGTGACGTCACACGTCGTCTGATCTCACGTGGCTGACATTCACAGCTTCTCGTGTCATCAGCATCGTCGTCGTCGTCGTCGTCCTTTCCAAAGGGTCATCTGTCCCTTTCACTTGATTTGATAAAGAAAAGACGGTGAACAAGTGATGATAAAAAGATAAAGGAGAAAATGAAACGTTAGTAGGTCAACTACACTTACACACAACGCATTTTTCGTCCATTCTTCCTTTCTCTTTTTGTTTCGTCACCCGGCTGAAGGGGAAAGAGAGTGTGTCAATTCGCAAAAGTACCAGTGAACGAAGAGAGAGCGGCGCCTTGGGAGATAAGAATCGAGGAGGCAAATTGACACGAAGCGGTGAGGAGTTGAAGGGGAAGTAACGGGTGTCGAAAAGGAGACCGAAGTGAGGAAGAGGAGGAGCAAGTGTTCACGGAGAGCGATGTTGGAGAGAAGAGAACAAAGAGTTGAACCACTGAATCAGATTGAAACACACGAAAGAAGAAGAAGAAGCTGTAACTTCCAGCATTTCAAAATTGCAACGTTACAATGATACATTGGAGGTACTATTAAAGTAAAATAGATGATAAAACACAGAAGGGGGCATATCTCCACCGCTCTCCTCCAACCGACCATCCAGCAAATGGAGAAGAAGTGAGACTGGCTGGGAGTGAACTGCGGGCGAAAAACTGGCGAAGAAGGGGATGAGTGTGTGATCGGATGCCCGTAAAAGAGTTCAGTTTCAGTGTTCGACGTCCCACACACCGAAGAAAACTCTTTAGCGGATCGAATGGGGAGGGGGCAGAGAGAGAGAGATGGAGAAGAGAGAGAGAGAAAGACGGGACGGGACGGATGTGTACTTTTTTGATTTTGGAGAGTGCAAGTGAAGGTGTCGAGGAGACACGTGTAACACAGATGATGATGAAGTTGATGAGATGGTTGATGTGTTCACGATCCCTATTGTAACTCTACGATTCAGAATAAGAGTTCAGATGGTCTAAAATAGAGCCAACGAACTGTTAGAGTAGGGTCTCTATGCTGGACAACCCCCACAGTTGTCTCTTGCTGCTCAGTTTCTCTTATTGTTCCCTCAATTCTATTCAACGAGCTCTCCGACATTTCTTCACTTTTCTGATTCTCGTGCCATTATTTGTGTAGTGCTTTCTTTACTTTCCACAAAAATAGAGTGTCCGGATAAACGTCCTAGAAGCTGAATGCTGGGTGCACACATCCAATGCAAACGCGCTCCGTAGCTCCATTGATGTCTGCGATTAATTTTTCGCACGCTATTTCGCCCACACAGCTTGAAATAGTTAGTTTGAAAATGAAGACACTTCGAAACGTTGAACTTGCTCTGATCCTGAACCATTAGGTCTCCAATCGGTTACTGTATGCACCAACCCGAGCCCCTCTTCTTCCGATTTCTCTCCTTGATATATCTCCTTAACGACTTCCGTCCGATCCTCCTCCTCGTCGTAAGCTTCTCCTCAATGACCAGCAGGCAAAGTCACATGTCCCTGTCATCCCCTCCTCCTCCTCACCCCATCTTCATCATCGTTCGTTTTTCGTAGCCGACCCTCTCTCTCTCTCTCCCTCTCATCTGCTTCTTCTCATTTTTGTCGAAGGAAGAGATAACGGCGAGTGAGTGCCAACTACCTGTTCTTGCGAATGCCGAATATATATCTTGTCTTCTTCTTCTTCTTCAACGTCTTCTTCGAAAACAAATAGCCACCACCGCCCCGTTCGGCACTTTTTTCCTTCCTTATCTCCCTGTCTGCCATTTTTTGATCCGTTTCGGAAGTTTTCACCTCGAAGAAAGGGCATCAGATGACGTGGACGGGGATTCAGATGAGGAGGAGGAGGAAGCAACAAATGCAACTTTGCGTCGGCTACGCATACTAATTTGGGTCAGGATGAACTGTCGTCCGTGTTTTCTCCCGTGTGATCTTGATATGTGCTGCTGCTGCTGCTGCTGCCCACCGCCTGCCGCAACAAAAACCGAAAAAGACGTGAAACATAGATAAAAGAGGGAAGGAACGTGGAGGAATGAGGAGAGATACACGCATGGTTTGGCGACGGACGGACGGCGCATGGGACAAACGGGAAAAGCCGCAAAAAGAGGTAAACAAGGTGGTCACGGGCTGGAGGGGAAGGAGGATATACTGGAGGTCTTGAAGCGATCTGGATGGATCGAGAGGGACTTTGTAGCTGAGACGTTGGCCGTTAGTTGATCCTGGAAAGCGAGCTTCAAGTGGTTATCAAAGTGGAAGTTCTCACAGAAACTGGGAACAGATGTTGTCTTATCACTCTGATAATGCTTGAAATGTGACCAAACTCTGAATGTCGTTCAGGAAATCTGAGAAACTTGTTAGGAAAGGTTCTGGACATGTTCTCTAGAAAAGTTCAAGTACACATCCTAATGGAGTAAGCTGCATTGTGAGGTAATTCGACAAGCGGAAACTGAGAAATTGAACATCTTCAAAGAGCGGATAGTTAAATAGCCAAAGCCAATCGAGCGTCGAGCAACCTAAAATGATATGGAACAACTGTTGGAGGTGAAGAAGCATTCGTCCTCGTGAAACTGTGATGGCTGTTGGCTGTTAGACTTTGTGATATCGAAAACACGTGTACTTGTATCATCTGATGAGAAACAAAAGTACTCCAAGATGGAGCACACTTCTTTCGACTAAGCCTTCACGTGAAAACGCAGCGTCCTTCTGTGCACAACCTTTCATCTCATCCGCTCAGGTTATTTCCGAAAATCTGTAAACAATCAAGCTAAGTTTAAGCTAAGCTTTAGAATGATTTTCAATTGTGGTCTCAGACTTTCCACGAATTATCCAAAATTGAGTCCACGCATTCTTCTGATGTTAGCGCTGGAGCACGGTTCCCTCCAAAATGAAGTGCCGTACTGAATGTTGAAAAATGACGACATCAAAGTGTTTGAAACGATTTCCGCGTTTTGATCACTAATCGAAACACATTCCGATCCAACACAGAAAGCAATGAGATCTCTTGAGAACAACAATCATTTCGATCGAATCCAAGTTTTCTTCGACGATATGCAACTTGGAATGATAGTGGCCACCCGCAACGCAATGATAATCGCTTTCCGGCGGATATCTCTCCGTATCGTTTTCACACTGTCTCCATTGTCCCGTCTTCTTTCTCATCTTCCTACCACTCATATTATCCCGTACCGTTCATTCTCCTTCGCCTCTCCTCCAATTGCCTCTTCGAAACTGTACAACAATCAGTGTATACTTTGCTTGTTCGTCTCTTGTCATCTTGTTTATCAGCTTTCTCTTCGTCTCACTCATATGGTTGCCGCTTTTGGTGGTCGCCTTCCGGCTCCGAAAGTGCCTCCTCGGCTCCTTTCTTTGTTTGCGGATAATTAAGGAATACGAGAGAGAGAGGGGAGAGCCGAGAGACGCAGAGCGAGAAACGAATCAAATCAGATTGCAAATAAGCCGTCCATTTCCCTCCTCCCACCGATTATTATAGTCTCTCAAGGAGTCCAATTTCAGTGTGACCCCTAGTACACGGGGATTACCATCCGAGGAGGACTACGGTAGTTTCGCTTGTGCTTTGTGTCTGTTCTGTTGTTTCATCCCCAGAGGAAACACAAATGTTCATTGCTTTTTGTGTTTGCTTGCTTTTCGAAAGATTATGCTCAATTGAGCAAAGTTCGTCTGCTCCCAGACCACCCGTCGAGTGTCAAGTGTATGCGTTCACAGTCAGTGAATGTGGCGAAAGTTTATCGTTTTTTGATTGTTCTTCACCAATGTTTCGGGAATTTTCATTCGAATAAATAGAATCGAAGTGTTTTACCGACAATAAACCGGTGAGAAACGTTCAAAAATGGCGAATTGCGTGAAAATAGATTCGAATGTTAAAGTAATTCTCACAATTGTCAGTAGTACGCAAGCATCGCCTAGACGTCGTTCGTCATATCCGCTGATTTTGATTCTCAATTGATAAAGTGCGATTAGGACTCCAAAACAAGCAATTCCATCCAGCCACCGCATAACATCATTCGGAATGAATAGTTGAGCGTAACCTGAGATGTAGTCATGTCTTCCGTGTCCTCCCCATGTCCTCTCACTCTCCCAATCGCTCCTCAACCTGACCCGTCAATAAAATGCTCCATCTCTTCCATCTTCCCATCACTTTCGTGTCCATGAGTGCCGCCGCTGGCTCCTTCTCTCTCTCTCTCTTTCAAGAGAACGGAGTGACGGCACCCGCATTCCGAGTTGCGACAAAAGATAAATGGACTTTTGTCGCTGCGTCTCTCGCGCTCTATCTCTCTCACTATCATCTCTGATTTCGAACGACGACTCCAAGGGTCCGGCAAGAAAAGAAAGAGAGAGACGCACGCATTGCTCCTCTCACCCAATAAATATTAGTGGGCATGCGTTTGTCCCCAGATCTTCTGATAATAATAACATTGAGAAAGCGCGCGCCGTTTGAAACGTTTCCCCCCGCCGAACCGGACGATAATTCAGAAACATACACCATATTCGTTCTCAATGGGGCGTCTCGTCTCTCCTTTTCAGCCGCCGAAAACACACATAACTTTTACACATTTCCATTTTTCTTGAAAAGAACCTGTCGTCGTCGTCGCGTGGAATGCAAATGCAAATGCAGCAGCAGCAGCAAACTCCGGACTGTTCATTTCGAGGTAAACGGCCGCCCGTTCGTTCGCTCTTTTCATTCTCAATTTCACGTCGAAATCGAATTCATTTCAACCGATCCCTCCACCGCAATTATCCTCTCTTTTTCGCAACTTTTTTTCTGCGCCGCCCCCTTCTCGTCATCCCGATCTACTTTGAAAACGAATAAAGTAGAGAAGAAGAAGAAGACGTTTTTCGGCAGCAGCCGAACAGGAACTCGGGCCTCAATCAATTATCCCCAATTTCCCGTGACAGCTCTTCTCGTTTCGTTCCTCCGAAAGAAGAAAAGGAAGTTTTTCTCTCTTTTATTCAATGTTCTCGGGACTCGATGGCCTTTTTGAAAAAACAGCCCTAGTACCTTAAGGTTCTGATCAATTTGGAGCACCTGAAACTTCTTTCCCACTGAGCTCTCTTACTAATGCGCTATACAAAGTTCGTAGAGGTGGTACTGTAAGCAAAAGTATTTTTAATTGTGTAAGCATGCTTTTCGGGAAGAATTTTCGGTTGAATAACGTTTGGGTGATTTTGAATATTTTTTTAAACCGAAAAATTTGAAAGATTGTAAAAATAGCTTTCATATGGAGCATTTAGTTTTTGGCTAAAAATAGTGCAAATGTTCGTCGTGGTGTTAACAGACACAGTAAATTTCACGTTTTTACATTTTAAATATCGAAAACGTTTTCGAGAAAACATTGTTATTTATAGCATTATTGCGACTTTACTCGGTACATGGCTGTAGAAAACATGATTCCTTCAATTCGAGCAGTCCGCGTTTTGGCCAATCTCTGAAGCTTCTCTCGTAGATCGAAAAACCACCTTAATTGAGGGAAAGTCGAAAAGTTCCGTTTCGGCGGACCAGACAGGGAAGAACCCATTTTTCTCTAATTCCAATGAGCGGAGAACTCTTCGTAGTATTCGCCTTCTTTCACTCCTCCCACCACTTCTAAACATTGCCAAAAAAGTACAAACGTCTTCAATCAGTTGCCCCCGTCTCCCGTTGCGTCTCAAAGAGAGAGAATGAATACATACGAATGCATAGCTAATTTGACATTAGTTCAGGGTCAATCCTTTTTATTTCAGAAATTGGCCCCAATCTTTTGCGTATGTCGTTGCCTTCTTCCTCTCCTTCCCTCCCTTCCGACCGTTTTGTGTTGTGAGTGAGTGAGTGTGGCGATCGAAACAAACGAAAAAGAGAGAGAGAGAGAGACGAACGATGGGGGGGAAATCGCCCAAGAAAGTGTGTTCATTTCTCACCCAAAACCGCCGAAAAACGATTGTCATCGCCCCTGCGTCTCGTCGATCCGCGTGCTCTCTCGGCTTGGCGCCGCCGACGAGCGAACACAAATCCGGTCGGTCAGTCCGTCACTTTTTGACCATTTCCTTGCCGGCACACTTTCCTCTTATCAGTCGTTTTTTTCCATGTATGCGTTCTTTCCCCTGCTTTCTTCGCCGTCACGGATTAAGAAAAGTATTCGTCATGTCGTTTGTCTCTCAGCTGTTTCATGTGCCGTTCTCGTCACTTCATCCGTCAAAACTTGCCATTTGCCCGAGATTAATGTGCCGACTGCACAACACAAATTCAGCTGATTCCCTCGAGTACAAATTGCAAACAGCCGTCCGTGACTACTGTGTGTCCGTCATTTCTTTTGCTTTTCCAAAGGCGCTGTCATCACCGCAATGAGCCAGATGCTCCGCAGATGTTCCTGCCCCGTTGGAAACTTTAACAAGGAGAAATTACGCATTATACGAACCCAGAGTCTCTGAATTCAGAAGTCATTTTGACCTCCCGGCGTTCCGCGCGGCTTTCCGCGTAAACGAAAACCGTTCACCATATGATTGGCGGCGCGCTAAGTCGTGTTTGTTCCTCAAATAATGCCCGTTCTCTCTCCGAGCTTTGCACCTTTTTGCAAGAGAAGCGGTGTCAAAAAAGGTTTGGCCGCCATGAACTTTTCGCACTTTTGAGGCTTAATCCAAGATAACTTTTTCGTCAGAAATGTTCAGATCTATTTGTTTTTCTATTAGTCATCTGAGAATTGTTTCGAAATTCTCCCATTCCAAATTTTTCTCGGCTTCCGTTTTGCGCACCTGTCGAATATGACGCATATGTGAAACGACCTTCAAATTTTGGAAAAAGCTTTCTGAATTCGAATTCAGCACGGGCATGCATGAGAGTTCTCTCTCTCTCTCTCCTCTATCTGATATTATAGATTTCCTTGGATGTGGCGCAATGCCCCAGCTATTTCGATTGCGGGTCTTATCACGAAGTGACGTGTCATGATGAAACTAGCTCACGCAGAATGTATTTCTTGCAGAATTTTGTAATTTGCAAAAGTTTTTTCTTTCTAAAGTTGGTTTAAATTACACGTGAAACTGTTTTTCCTTTACGAGACCCGTCATCGCCACAGTTGAGTCATCGCGCCTCATTTCAGGAAACAGATAACATTAGAAATGCTTTATTTTTCGCGAAACTCACTAATTCCTAGTTTTTCGTATTAGAAAGCTTCAAAAAAAACTACAAAAAACCACGAATAACCACAAAAAACGACAAAACCGGCTACTAATTTCTTCAATCTACCGTAATCTGATGTTCGCATTATTTTCTACCGTATTTCTTGCCTACCGTACCTCCACACTCTTGACTTTCCGAATTTCTCTTCCCAATTTTTCAAATTTCACCCGAATGCTCAAAAGGCCAAGTAAGCCGTTATGCATAAAGTTGCTTCATGCCGTTGCGCTCTCAATCTGACTCATCCATCGCAATCTGTCATCTTCGACCGCCGGCGGCGCATATTCAAATGCACACTTCGAGCCGCTTCTTCATCTTTTGTGCTCCCGCTCATAAATTTGCCGAACATTTGTT
The DNA here is from genome assembly GCA_963932285.1 of Caenorhabditis macrosperma. NCBI lineage: Eukaryota > Metazoa > Nematoda > Chromadorea > Rhabditida > Rhabditidae > Caenorhabditis > Caenorhabditis macrosperma. The sequence continues at coordinate 6,357,653 of OZ010620.1, forward strand.
CTCCCCCCTCCCTCCCCCCTTCTCCGGGTGGCTCTCCAGAGGCCATCGCTGCTCGACCCCTGCTCGGAAATTCGTTTCGTAATATTTATTTGTTTTCTGAGAAAAACTCTTCGTTTCATTTTTTCAAAACTCCTCCTCATCGCAGAGATTGCCAGAGAAGACGTTTCCCGAAATTCTCTGAATGAAAACGCGAAAAAACGCTGAATGATGACGACAACGACAGATTCTGCCGAGAAGACCAGTGGTATTTAAAGACAAAAACAAAGATAATCTTATCGAGTTTTGCAGAACTTCGTCTGAAAATTGGCGAAGAAGAAGAGAAAGATGATTTCACTTTGGAAATTGAGAAGCTCCAGGTTTGTTTTTCGAAACTGTGTGCGCGGCGGCGGCTCCCGAAGCACTTCTATCTCTTCCCCACTCATTCCCTTTCCATTCTTATTCCTTCCTTTTGTTTATTCGAGAAAAAGGGATTAGTGGTAGGAGAGTAGCCCACGGCCTCTTCTCGACCACTTCTGAAGACGAGAAAGAGAGTATTCCAAGTTTTGCAGGCCACTCTTCAGGAAATGCTCGATTGTACGAGCAGCCCGAGCACTTCTCTAGATTCGACTGATAAACGTGAGCTTTTTAGTTTCAAATTATTAAATGAAGAGAATTGAGAGAAAATGAACATTTTTAAAAAATGTGAAAAACAAGTTCTAAAAAGAAAATAATGGGAAGTGACGGCGTAAAGCCTAGTTTCTGACTGAAGCCGTCAGACTTTTAAAAAGATCCTGCTGTTCATCTCACCTCTATTACAGCAACTGGGCTAGCGGCACGTCGTCTCATCAGAATAGCCAGCGAACACCATCACACTTCGACGACGTCCTCCTCGCATTCGGATTCCGGGAACTCTTCGTCTCGAGAAGTCGTCACTCCGTTCACAGTGCACGGCGGAGCATCAATCGGGCGACTCATTCTGATTGACATCGTCAGGAGAGACGATCTGATAGGCATCGTCAATCCGAATGACATCCTTCTCACCATTGAAAACATGTAAGAGTGGGCGTTTTCGACTTTCGTTGTTGTATCCTAATCGTTTCAGAAAAGTGTCTGGAATGGTTCGATCAGAAGTGAATCGAATTCTGGAGGACATGATGAGAGAACACGATCAGATCGCTATTGAGATTTTGCCAGCCGGAGCCGTCACCGATGACATTTGCGAACTGCTCGCAGATCGAAAGTCTTCGGGAGAACTGCAAACCGTGATTCGGGAGAATCTCTACCAGATGACAGTGCCATGTGAGTTTTGATCTTTTTGACGACTTTTCACTCATTTCCTACTCATACTAACTTTCAATTGCTCTCCGAGACGATTGTTTTGATGGGCACAGCTGCCCCTTGAGAGAGATTCTGCCGACCCGAGAGAGTGTGTGATCGCGAGAAACGTAGACATCCGGCCCATTGAATTCGGTGATTTAGGACCTAGGGTATCAAGAGGGGCGCAGGGAGGGTCTGGCCACAGAGAATGTGTCAAAATGTTCGCGACGCCGCTGCTGAAGCATTCCTTGAAACCGGCGTTCCTCTCGAAAAGAACATCCCTTCCTGTCATTGATCTCAAAGATTATTATGGAGAGAAAAGTAGAACTCGTACCATTTCTTCAGTTCATGTGTTGTTTATAGACACAACTCGACCTCCGCGAGAAGGAGAAATCGACGGAGACCACTATCGGTTCGTTTCGGTCGACGAATTCAATAAACTGTTGGATAACGGCGACTTGTTGGAGAATGGCACATACCAAGGTACGTTGACACATCTTCTCTCTCTCTCTCTCTGACCTTCTTTCCGTGTCTCGCTATTCGAGCAAATAATTGTTTTTGGCACTGACCGGAAAACGCGTCCAATAAGAGAGAACACGTGCTGAACATCTATCTAGGTTACAAGCCGTTCCCCCGCTTTCTCCGGAGCATGATAGATCTAATGAGTCATGAATTATATTCATAAAGCATTCTTCCATAAGCTCATTGACTACAGAAACGTACCGCGTTTACAATTTCCAAACAACTGTAAACCACCAACCTCCAGCCACCTGCCATTCCCCTTTAATCGCCAGCACCTGCCACATTTTCTTATTTCATCGCCGATTTCCCTCTTTCTCCTTCCTCTCGCACTTCTTCTTTTTAGACACCGCTTCGGTAGCTCCATCCGCCTGTCTCCTCTGCACTCTCTTGATCTCCTGTGCTCTCTCAACCCATACCCACTACCTATTCCTCCACTTGCGCAATCGCAATGTCCTCAAAAAGGAGACACCTACCGGCGTCTCTGTCATCCACACACTCTCTAGCTCTCTCCGACCGTCCCTCATGCCCGTCCACTCGTTCGTTTTCTCTTCCGCACACCTAACACAAAGGTACATTTGGATACCACCCCTTGAGGGTGGATTACTAATTTTCTCTATTCGAAGAGGAAACTGCGCGGCAAATTTGAAATTCTCCCAGATCGTTTATCATCCGGCAGGGTGGTTGTAGCCCCACGTCCAAGAAAATACATAAATCATGCTCACTTGTCATCGGAGAGCTCTGCCGAGTACTTCTTGTCCGAATTCGTCGATGTCGGGGGGCCTCTCCTATTGTTTCGCGGCTTGAGCCCACGCATTTCGACACACTCTTTTGGGACACGAGATGCGAGGAGATTCGATTCGATTTCGTTAATTCAATCCCATCTCTTCGTTGCTGCTTCTTCTTCTTCTTCCACTTCTCTGTCTCTATTCTTACTTTTTGGCCCTTCTTCTCACTAGTCTACTTTCTCTTTTAATCCTCACTTGAACTCGATTCCCGACAGCGAAAACGAAGAAGAAATCTATCTGGTTGTTGTTTCCACAAGAATTCGCGCCGTGGTGGTTCGACTATGCACTCTGCATTCCTCATTCGATAATTTGCCCCTCTCCTTCCCTCCTCCCTTCTGCATTTTTTCCGATTGCCGACGCGTCCTTGTCAAAACAATGCTATTTTTCGGTCAAGTACCTGAACCAGTACTAGTTTCGGAAGTACATGTGACTGTTTTCATTCCGGAAAAGACAGTGGAGAGCGTAATAAAAAGGTAATTGTACTGCTAGAGTCGTTCTTTGAATACTAACTTTTGGCGGTTTACTGTCTTTAATACGTTTCCGGAGTCAAAAAATGCCCTGTTTTTCTCAACTCGTACTTTCCAAATATGTAGGCGACAAAACGTTGCTAGCCGTAAACATTTGAAAATCTTGTGACCACACCCCCGTTCGCCTCCCGATCCGTGGCCGTTCCCACAGCTGTCACACCGTCGGTTCCTCGTGGTCACTTTCGCCTGTTTTTTTTTTTGAATTCCCATCACGCAACCTTCCTATTCCGTCTACTAAATACTACTGCTATCAAAAACAGTTGCAAAATACGCAATCGTCCCGCAATCAGCGCTACTTTCGATAACACTGTCTCTCTGTGTCTCTTTGTCTCCCATTGTCTCTCCCATCACGCCTAACTTTTACTTTTTTCGGTCAAGACACCAAAAGAGGTGCGAGCCAGTCGTTTTCATCTTTTCTCTGTCAAAAAGCGAAAGGAAAAGAAGAGACACTTCTATCTTTCTCTCTCATTTTCTGACCAAAAGGTTCGGGTTTTCAAAATGAAGTTACGGGAAGAGACCAGCCGCTGCGTCTCGCAGATAATACTGCTCTCTCGTCGTTTTGAAGAGACGAAGGAACCGCCTTTTTGACGTTTTTTCTGGAATGAGAAACAAAACAGCGAAGAAGAGAAGTAGACGACGACTTGTTCTCCAAGTTGGCTGTTATCCTCACGAGAAGGTTCCCTCTCTCCGCTCTTCCGGTCAACTTGTCATCTCATTCGATGCCGCTTCAACTGTGAACAAATCGTCGTCAAAGGACTGTAATTATTCTCTGAACTGAACCGAATCGTCGTCATCCGTGCCGAGACGCAGACATGCAGCGTGTTCGTCGCTTACTGTTAGCCGCTAAATTGCGACGAACGAGGTCCGAGGACGTGCCGTCGTCCACGTCAATAAGCAAGAAGATGAAAGGTAAACGATCGAAAAGAGGGGCGGGTTGGTTTTATTCCCGATTAGTACATTCGATTAGCCGTCGTTGTTTTTTTGGCCAAAGTCCTTGTACCAAATAAACAGATACGGTAAATAGGCAAATGAGGTTATTACCATTTGAATGGAGACAAAGAGATCAGTTGAATTTCCCCATTCCACCCTATTACCCAGTTTTTGGAAATCGTTCGCACAGTCTCGTTTTTTAAATGTACTCATGTGGATAAGTTGCGGACTACAGTAAGTTCCACAAACTCGGATGAAACTTGAATTCTTTGTGGGCTCTGTCATTCCTTCTGAATGTTTTCCTCTCATCATGTGGACGAGTTTTGTTTATTTCTCTGCAAATTATGATCCCTTCTCTCCAACCCCAGATGTCCACTCTGCCTCATTTTTCGAAAACAAACACTCCTCTGCCTCCTGAAAAGTTGGTTCCATCGGCACAGTGCCAAAACACATTCAGAAACAAGGAAGGAGGAGAGGAGAGACAATTCAATACTAACGAGATTCCGGCGCCATCGTCTCGCCGTTCCCTCGTTCCGCCCGTACTTTTTCTCTCTCTTCCCCTACTTCTTCACATCGCCGTTCCCATGCCGCCTAACTTTACAAATTGTCTCTCGCTTTGTAGATGGGACACGGCAGTCATCTCGTCTCTCTCTCTCATTTCACTCTCTAAATCGCTTCCGGAACACGATGTATCCACAGTAAATGAGTGAATGAGTCTCTCCGGACAGTCTGTCGGACATTCCTCCTCTCAACCTCTTTCCTCCTCGCGCTCTACGTTCATGCCCGTTCATTCGAGCGCGTTGTTGTGTTTGTTCGACACTGTGGAAAACTATCGGCCGGATGAAGAGACGAAGACGAATTCTGTGTGTATCGTCACGCTGATCGTTATCTGACCATGTCCGACAACGAATGAATCGCCCCCGACAGTTGTAGGCACCGCCTGGATTTGCAACTTATTCCTGTGAACTGTATGTCAATGATTTTTACTCGACACCGGTTTCGTTTTGAAATAGAGAGCGGCTCATCGGGAAAAAAGGTTCTTATCTCTCGATCTTTCTGGTAGCAGAGGTAAGCGAGTCGGAGTTTTAGGGTCCGTAGGTTTTATAGCCAATAGATCGGTTGCACAACACTTAAAATCATCACCACGGCGGGAACTCATGGGGGAAACCCGCCCGTGACAATCTTTTTGTTCGTTGCCGAGTGCCAACGTGTCTCTCATTTACCTTTATCGTCACTTCTTCTCCGAGCGCAAACATGACCGGCTCGTCATCGTCGCTGGCATATGTCGGAATGAGAAATGGATGTAATCTATATGCGTGAGGCATTTGGGAAAGAAATAGCTTGTTGCGACCCTTCCTCCCTCGCTCCGCACCACTCGCACTCTTCCTCATCCCTGTATTATTCACACCTCTCTGTGTGATGAATTGTTTGCATTGTCCGTACCTCACAGAGCTTCTCCGCATGTTGATACCTTTCTTCTTCTCCCCTCATCCCATCGCCGCCATTCTTTTCATTCGGAATCATGCAAAGACGACGCTTGGATTAATATTCGATACTTGTCATGTCAGTATTCAATAGAAGAGCGTTAGACTCGTTTCACAAAGCACAAAATTGCGATTTTTCAATCGTAGGTGTAATTTAATAATCGAGGTTAGAAAAGTATGTTTGCCTACGAGGAGTGATTGTTTAAAAATCCCGTCTCCTAGAAGATGTCTCTGAACCCTTCTGAACACTTTCCTAACCGTCATCCCAAGTTCATTAGGCGGTTGGCAGAGGAGCTGATTCCTTATCAGTCTGGCACTATCACCGGTGGGTTCGTCGACCACACACAGAAATACTCCAAATTCCCTGTTATCAGCATGCCTTTCGGACGGGTCGTCGTCTTTCCTCGTCTGCATCTCCTCGCGTCGTCTTCACACTCTGCCCCTCTATTATCAATATTCAAATATCGACGCCAATGTGCGGAGAGGCACAAAGCGATTCAAATCGCCGAGGGTCTGCCCTTTCCCACGGAATAGTACCCCGAGCACGCCCTTTCGCCGCTCTCTTACCTTTCATTTCAAACCGTCCATACCTTTGGTCCTCCTCGCGATCATCATGATCTTCTTCTTCCTCTCCTCATGTGTCATACGGACGGCATGACCACCTCTCCCACCCTCTGCCTTTATTGTTTTTGACTCATCCTCACAAGTACCGACCGACCTCCTTGCCTTCTAGTTCTTGTTCACTTCGGCCTATGACGATATGTGTCTAAAAACAGACAGACAACTTTCGCCTTCATCTCACACTCACATCCTCACATCCTCACAATCCATTCTATTTCAGGTCACTTATACGGAACGCCACGTCCGGTGGAGTGTTATGCGGAAGGCGAGATGTTGCTGATGGGCTCGGAAGGATTGCTGCCACCCAATTGGGAGACGGCGTACACGGAAAACGGAGACAAGTATTTCATCGAGTAAGTTGGCCAACTTTAAGACCTCTTTTCATCCGTTCGATTACAGTCACAACACCGGAACGACGACATGGGACGATCCGAGAGAACTGCCGCCCGGATGGGAACAAGTCGACGATCAGAACTATGGAACGTTTTATGTCGAGTGAGTGTGGCCGATTTCTTTCGAGACTTTTTAGACGCCAATTGAGCTAAAAACGTTGTTGATGTGAGCTCTCAAAACCAACTACCAGAAAAATAGAAATTCTCAAGTTGCTCTCACGCACTATTTTTTCACAAGCCCTCGAAGATTTCTTTCGCATGTACTTTCCTAATCGTATTACTTCCGTCTTTCGGATATACCACTCTAACTACACCCCTCGTTGAGCCACCCGCCCTAGTTTGCCCTCTCCAGTGACGTTTCGGAATCTACGAATCAAATCTGCAACTGCTACCCGTCTCATTTCTCGCTCTGAGCATCTTGGCTCGGATTTCACTGCAGAATTCTCCTTCTTCGACGCCTTCTTCTTCTTCTTGTCGCAAAATCTCGTTCGGCTTCTTCTTGCTGGCTTCTTCTTGCCACCCCAAATTGGGTTATCTCCTGACATCGTCTCTTTTGCTCCGCCCTTGTGCTCTCTCCGGCACCTCATCACAATACACAATGCTGCTCGAAAATGGAAATCTTCTCGCTCCTGCGTCTCTCTAGCCACTCGCTATGTCTCGTCCTTCGAAGTGTGTCGCATTTTGTCACTTATCTGATTCGAGAACACTTCTAGAGCTCTCTCCATCTGTGGGAATCTCCTTTCTTCTGCTGTCTGCCTTGTCATGTGCACCTCCATGCCAGAGTGCTCGTATCCGATACATATCCATTCCCTTTTCCACTCTCCTTCTCTCTCGTTTCCCTCCATTTTGTCATAATCATCATCATAGTCTCCCCCTCCTTCGTGTCGTTTTATTCCCATACAAATTTGGAGCTCCACCCACACCGCTTCTCAAGTCTCACTTTCTCTGCGACTCTACACGAGGGAATGCTCTCTCGCAACGCTGTGGGGACCTTTTCCGGAACATTTTCGCTCGGTTTTCCTAGCCTTGAGACTAGGAGCCTTCTTTCCCATAATCATTCATTCATAACTATTCTTACCGCCGCCGTCGCCTTTGCCAACTATAGTTCTCGTTCTCGTCGCGTGTAAATACGTTTTCTTTATGTCAGGATGATGTCCTCATCCTATCCGACGGGCTCCGATCTCATATCGTCGGTAATCTACTTTGTACCCACGACCAGTTCGAGCACTTTATTCAATACTCCCGCTTCTCGATATTCCACTGCCACACAAACCACCGGCGGTGGAAGCTCTAGACATAAGGGTTTCGTGTCGTTTCGATCTCAAGATCAAGATCATGACCAAGACGAGGATAGCGAAGAAGGAGCCCCGTTGCTCAAAACTGTTCAGCACACATCATCGGCGAAAAAGTAAATTTAGCACGAAATCTAGAAGGCACATTTTAGTATTCAAAGACATGCCCAAATGTTGATAGAATTAAAACAATTTTTTCAGCCACATCAATCGAAAAACTCAATACGAACGGCCGTACGGATTCGGAGGATCTTCGGCTACGATAGATCAGCCAATCAAATACGGAACTCTTCCCTCATCTGCCAATCACAATGCGTATTCCCACTATAACGTGAGTTTCCGCAACATTTACTCAGTTTTATGTACCCATTTCATTTCAGAGCGGCACACTCAAATCGTCATCTTCGCCGAGAGACTCTGGATTCGATAGCTCACCGACGAGATATCGAAAATTCGGAGACCCTCCGGACACTGCTGCGTCTTCAACTGACTACGACCACCATTCGAAGATGTTCAGTCGATCGTCTAACCCTTTGTTCACGACGGATCCAGCCAGATTAGGAGGGGAGCTGATTTCGACGAAAATTGTGAAAGGAGCCAAAGGGCTCGGCTTCACACTGATTGGAAACGACGCGTCGAGCCGTGGTGATGAATTTATTCAGGTGAGGATCTTTTTAAATAATATCGAAAAGACGATCACCCTTCCTCCCACTCGTACTGCTCGCTCAGTTCTGAAATTCGCCACGAAAAAGCTGACTCGTTCTCGACTTCACGCTCGAGGAACGAAAACGAGTCCCAAAGGAGCCGTCCTTTTCCCGTTTCTCTCTCTCTTTGTTCGTGCCCCGCTGCGCGAATCGTTCGGTTTTTTAGTATTCTTGTGTTTTTGAGTCGACCGCAAATTTGCATGCATTCCACCCCGCATCGCCTCCCCTCTCCCTCTTGGCTCTCATCTGATGACGCATTTCGAATTTGGAAAAATGGAGGGAAATGAATGAATGCGTTTTTGTGGGATCCAGTAGTGTTACTCTCTCACTCCCTTCCTCTCCTCTTCCTTCTGCTCCGTCGTCCCATTCCATTTTCCAATTGGTAAAGCCAGAAGGAATGAATCGGCGAGAAGGAGGATATGCGGATGAGTGGATACGGCTTTGCACGAGAGAAACTGAAAGTGGTTCTGGCGAGAAATGGCGGTAATTTTCCCGCAAGAGGGAATGAGAGAGCAGTGGGGTTTCTCAAACAACTCATATGGCGCAGGATTGGACGCTCTAACTTCTTTGGACGTTTATAGGTCAAATCAGTCCTGTCTGGAGGACCTGCTGCCGCAAACGGTGTCCTCCGTACCGGGGACATCTTGGTACGTGTCAACGGACGTCTTCTACTCGGAGCCACTCAAAAGGAAGCTTGTGATGTCTTCGTCGCAATTCCCATCGGAGAAGCAGTGGACATTCAAGTGTGTCGGGGCTACGAGTTGTTCATTGATCCGTCGAACAGGGTATGTACCAGGCACCCGTTTTCACTGAAAAAGTACATATTTTTGCAGATAGTAACGGAGAACGTTTATGTGGCTGCAAAAAATCGCGATCTTCACGAAATTGATATTTTCAAAGGAGCCGAAGGTTTTGGATTCACGATAGCGGACAGTGTAAACGGTCAACGTGTCAAAAAGATTCTGTTTCCATCACAATGTCCGAACTTGATGGAAGGCGACACCATCGTGGAGCTCGACGGACGGAATGTACGACCTATTCCTCACACTCAACTCGTGGATATGCTCCGCGAGCGGCCGATTGGATATCGGGGAAAGTTGGTTGTTCGAAGAGGGTCGCCAAAGACCCGATCACGAACACCGTCAGCGGCTTTCCGGTACGGAGAGCCCGCCGCTACTGACTCGGGATCTTCAATTGTGCCTGGAAGATCCAAGACCCCAGCAGGAAGGCAGCCGTCGAGATCAGAGGAAGAGCAGGCAGTGAGGAACACATTGCAGAGAGTGAGTGTTTCAATTTCCAATAAGTAAATGAATTGTTTCCTTTTTAGCAACCTGCAGTGACTTCCGAATGGGAGGGAATGAACGGTGCTCCAATGAGCCGGATGAGACCATCTTCTACGACTCTCGGATTCGCAACTCCCAACTATATTCCTTTGAGCCAGTACACGCAGAAGTCTTCTGATCTCATCACCGTTTCGCTCATCCGAAAACCTGTTGGTTTCGGATTCCGACTTCTTGGAGGTGTCGAATCAAAAACACCGCTCTCAGTTGGTCAAATCGTTATCGGTGGAGCTGCGGAAGAAGATGGAAGACTGCACGAAGGAGATGAAATCGTCGAGATTGATGGTCACAACGTCGAGGGAGCCTCTCACTCGGAAGCCGTTGTTCTTCTAGAAGCTGCCGCACAGAACAAGCATGTCAAACTTGTCGTTCGACGATCTTCCAGAAACGACTCGGCGAGACGTGGTTCTTTGAACTCAACGGGTGCCACCGCTTCTTACGATGTTCTTCTTCATCGAAATGACAATGATGGTTTCGGATTCGTTCTGATGTCATCCCACAATAGGAACGGATCAACAGTCGGACAGATTCAACCGGGATCTCCAGCAGCTAGATGTGGAAGACTCGCAGTCGGCGATCGTGTCGTTGCTGTCAACGGAATAGACATTCTGAACATGGCTCATCCTGATATCATAGCTCTTATCAAAGATTCCGGACTCTCAGTCCGATTGACAATTGCACCTTCGGACAGCGCTGGTCCAGTTCTTCCGATGGTCTCCGCCACACTCGGTCGCAATTTCACCATGAATGGAGCTCACTTTGAGTCCAACTACGGACTGCCACCACCACCGCCGTCTGTCTACGAGAAACTCCAGCCACCGACGTATCTTCCATTCGATTCTCTCTCAATCAATGATCGAATGCCAGTGGTGAGTATCTAACTGTTTATACTCAACGAGAGAGCTCTCGTGCTTCACCAAACTAGCACACACCCTTTCATAGTTGTCTAGTGCCTATTCGGTTTTCCGCACATCTCATTGTCCCAACGTCCCATGTCCCATGTCTCCAAATATCCTAAGTTTTTCGTGTTTTGTGTCGTCAGATGGATAATTGTGGAACGAGCCAAGAGTCTCTCGTGGCTCATCTCCGCAGCTCGTCGGTCATTGATACTTATTCGGAAGGATTCGAATTTATCGATATGGAGAAGCAGTTACGGTTGGTTCTGTGTAAACCATTCTTTTTCTTTTTCGTTTGTGTGTTTGCATGTTCTCCTCGCACTCTTGTGACGGTGTTCTTTTCAAGAAATATCATGAACGATTGAAACGAATTCTAATTTCAGAACGGAAATCTGATCGACGTTTCACTGGAGCGAGGCAACAAGGGCTTCGGGTTCTCGATTCGTGGCGGCCAAGAGTTTGGAGCAATGCCATTGTTTGTGCTCCGAATAGCGGACGATGGACCAGCAAAGGCCGACGGAAGACTACAGGTGAGAGAGAACCTCAACGATCATTGTAAGAAACTTTCTCCGTTCAGGTCGGCGATCAACTAACTACAATTAACGGTCAATCAACAAAAGGAATGAGCCATGACGACGCAATTCGAATCATCAAGCAACACCCGATTGTTAACCTGACAGTGCTCCGCAATAGACTGCCATAATCTCCCCCTCTTTTCTTCCTTAATATTGTTTTTCTAGTTTCTCAGAAACTATAATATCTTGCTTCTATAATAATAATTCGTTAATATATATCTACTTACAAACAAATCATCCATGGGTCTCAAATTGTCTTCTCCTTCTCTTTCCCTCTCCCTACTGACTTCTTCTTCTCTTGTACCATCCTAGCTTTTCGCCACCAGTGAATCGTGTACCATATTTCTCCCTCTATTTCCCCTTTTCATTTTCCATGAATCATTTCGAATGATGACTTTCCATTGCTCTTCGAACTTTGATACCCACAAAAAGTACAGAAAAACGGGGCGAGCCGATGTGTCAACCAGCATCTCAATTAGGCGATCCCAGTAGGGACCTCTTCGGCCCGTCTGGACGTCTTCTGAATAGGACCCTAAATGATGTGCGGCGAAGATTCCGAGCAGCCAATTTTCGGACGGAGAGCCGCCGCCTCCAGTCGACGATGATATCTTTTCGCCGAAAATCATTCGACCCCTCCAGATCTAGTGAATTTTCTTTGAAAACATAGTTTTTGGAATTTTGACTGTTCTTCTTACAATTGCCCTTTGACGATTACTATTTATGCGAAAATGAATCGCATTGCCTTCTACACCCAAAAAATCCCGGAAAAACTCCAGTTAGACACGCATATTTTGAATTCGCAATCCGCGAAAAATGAACATTCGAATGAGGTTTCGCTCAGCACCCCAGGAGAATGCAGAAAACGAGCAAGATCTGAAGAGCACTTTGAAATGATCAAGAGAGGCTTCCGCGTCTGTCACGTATTCTCCGCCGCTGAAATGACCATTCGTCGTTCTATTTGCATAGAAGGTTATCGATAATCCCCTCGCCGCTGGATTATTGTTTATTTGCGATGGTGATGCCATCCCGCATTGTCCTCCTCCCCCGTGTGCGCTCTCAGGTGCACCCAAGTACTTCTGTTTTCCACCTCTCGCCTATCTTTTTTCAGGATTCTCTGCGAGCACTTTCCATTTCTCGATCCGTTTCTGACATCCCGAAATCAAAATATTATCAAAAAATTCCATTCCGTCGCATGACAAAAAGTACGAGAAGAGTGCATTTTGAAGATGTTCAAAATCCACAAAAAAAATAAAAAAACACTAAGATATTCGAAAATAATCTGTGTGAATTGGAGAGGAAAGACCGAAAATCAGTGGCGATTCCGGGGAAGAAATTCCGCAAAATACTAGAAAATTCTCCGCCAAATTGATAAGTGAGCCGGAAGCGACGAGTCGTCCAATATCCGGTTCGGACCCGAAATGGAATATCGCACTTCGCTTCTTCTGTTTTTGATTCACACATTTCTCTTGTTTTCGCATAATTTCCGTGGAGCGCACTTGCCACCAAACGCGCCAAAAGCCCTCTAAAGGCAACAACCGGAAGTGATCAGTGTACTCTTCAAAAATCGTCGGCGCCTCCGACGTCTTCTCCTTCCCGCGAAGACCAAAACGACGAAATCGAGACTCGGGAGAGAGGGGAGGGGTGTCATATTCATTAGGCGGCCGAGAGGAGAGACCTACACGTCTTCGTTTTTTCGTCGCCTTCTCATTACTTTTTCAAACATTCTCTCATTTGTATTATTATTATTATTACTCTCTTCTTTTCCCCTCACGTTTCCACTGTTTATCGTATACGGGCGGCTTATCAGCGATCTCAGATACCGAACGCAGTCACGACATGACGAAGAACGTGGCGTGTGTTTTCGGCGTCTTCTTCTCAAGTTAAACCTCGAAAAACAGTCATTTCGATGTGTGGTTTTTCTCTTTCGAAATGACTCTCTCCGAGGTTTTCCAAATGAAGTGTCACTTCCAGACGGACACCCAGAACTCTTTTTTTCGTCTATGACGTTGGTGTGTCTGAATTATTCAAAAGTTTTCGAAAATAAATGAGGTGCCTCATGGGTATCAGAGTGGATTTTTTGAACTCTTTTCGGGAGCTCGAGGTTTTCGAAAAACTGTTAATTGGTTACATTTGATTGTTTCTCCATCCTTTTTCATAGTTCTATTTTATTAATCCAAAAGATTAACTCGTTTCGGATTCTCATCGTAAACGCGCTCTGCTGAATTGAATATCGTCGCGCAGTGTTGAACATCTTCTGTTCAGCAGGGCGCGTTTGCAACGAGATTCTAAAATCGTCGAGTTAAGCTTATCGTAATAATGGACTATATTCAAACACTTTTCACCATTTTACTGTTTGAAACAAAGGGAGTCGCAAAAAAAGGTGCAAAAGTTGACTTCTGTGACGGTGGGTCTCGCAGCGATCTCTCGTAAATCTACCCAGAAGCCGTTTTGCACTGTCGAAAACGCTTTGAAAGTCTAGTTTCGTGGCATTTTTGACATAATTTAAATTCAAAAAAATAAGGAGAAAGTAGGTCGAAAAAGTGTTTGAATAGGTCCATAACCGGCACAGTTTCATATCTCGGTTGTTGCGAGTTTTCGCACTAAAACAGTCTCTTATGGTTCAAAAGCACTCTTTGACAATGTCTAATATGACAGACAGAAAGTGCGAATAACTCGGTTAGATTCCGCATAACTCATGAATAAATGTGATGGAGTCAGTTAGTGCAAACAAAAACGAATCGAGTTCCCCGCGTTTTGAGTCAATTCGAATCAGCCGAATCATCGGAGGATCTTCTTTGCACCTTCTGAATGAACTCTTCGGTTCGCAGAAACGATGCAATCAACAGAGATTGACGATAAACAGACGAAATTCAAAGAAGAAGCACACAGCGAAAAATCGAAAGAAATGCACGAGAGAAAGGGGGAGAGTCTCAATTAGCGGCGGCGATAATCTCCGGCTGAAATCGGAGGAGGAGCCGTTTTCTCCGTTTCGATTACCCATTTCCTTACTCGTCGCCGCCTGCACGTTTTGCGCCCAGTTTCCAGTCTCGTTTGCAATTATGTTAATTGGAGAGAGAGAGAGAGAGAGAGAGAGAGAGAGAGAGAGAGAGAGAATGAATAAATGATGGACAGATTAATGCACGAGGAGCCCATCAGAAAACATCGTCTTGCAAATGAAAACACACACAGGTGTCTCCTCCCAATGACACCGCCCGTCTCGATGGCCCCCACTGTGTTTTTCTGCGCATTTTTGAAATTTTTTCCGAGAATTTCGATATCAGTCGGTGATCATTCACTTCCGTATCACCACTGGAACACTCTCCGCCCATTGAACCTCTCTGAACGAGTGTGCATCGGAGCGCGAGTTCTTGCTCGCTTCGTGCACTTCTCCTCGTTTCTTTTCACTTTTTAATGTGATTTTCAGTTTAGATCGCATTAGGAAGGTGACCATGATCTACTGACTTATTAGGATGATCCGGAGAGGTTGGCGAGGGGCACGTACGCCCTCTGACCGAGAGTTGCGAATAGATTAGGTCAGAGAGAGTTACGATGTACCGTAGCTGTATGTGTCCTGCTCAAATGCCCCCTCCTTCCCAAAAATCTCCGAAAGAGTTCCAAAGGTTCCGAGAGAGCAGAACACATGCACACCATTCTACATACTTATCCGTTATTCTATCAGGATTAAAGATTGAATTTGGTCAATTCCTCATTCCCAATCTGCTTTTTTTTCCAAAATGACTCACTCTTATCGCGATCGCAGAAGCAGCAGACATTGAAATTGTTGGTGAAATGTCGGAGATCAAGCGATCTCTCGGTTAACATTCTCGGCTGATTCTTGGGCTCCTAAGCCTCCTTCTCATTCTTCTTCTTCTCCTTCTGATCATTAGTGTTGCCACGTCAATGGTGGTCTTGAGAGAGAGAGAGAGAGAGAGAGAGAGAGAGAGAGAGAAAACACACCGGCTACTGCTCCCCGCCCCGACTAATTGTGTGTCTTCTTCTCAGCGCCATGAATCTTTAATTAAAACCAAAAAAGTGTGTCAAGAGACCGCCTTTCTCAGTCTCTTTGACGACTAAAACACCTTGGAGATGATGCGACGGGGCGGCCGCTTCAGTCGTGATGATCCAGCCGTTTTTCGTTCCTTTTCGTGTAGGTTCTTCCGGCTCAGTGAGCACTCGCTCTCCTGAATTCCACGTGGTTAGTGTTCTTTTTTTTTGAGAAATTGGTTCAAGGATGAAAGTCGAACGAAAAAGAAATCACAACGGAATAGCTCGCCGAGCTCTCTCGTACTGATTGCCAGTATTTCGCATTCATTTCAAGCCAGAACGCACCCTATTGCGAACGTACTCCGTGACCTAGAAAATTCAACTGCGATGTTCGGCCATGGTCACCATTCATTTGAGATGAGGTAAGGATAAATTAGAACACAGATCGAATCGAAAAAGAAATCGACGCTAATTCGAATGGCACTCGAGAACACTTTCAGCGGGAAACGTCCGGGTTCGAGCACTTGTGAGCACTCTCAACGGGTCTGGAACTTTTAGAATTCCCAGAAACCATGACCAAGTGTCAGCTCCTTCAACAACAAATCCAGTAGTGTCGCACTTTCAGCCCACCCTCTCTTCCTTCCGGTCCTCCTCCTCCTTCTCCTCCTCCTTCTCCTCCTCCTCCTCCTCCTCCTCCTCCTCCTCCTCTTCCTTTTCCTCCTCAAGCATTCATACACTCATTTCCGAAAGAAGAAGAAGAAGAAGATGATGATGAATTCGAGTGGAGAGTAGTGCATCTCAACTAATACGCAAACTTTGTGCATGTTTAAACACACATTCATCACTCTGTTTCGTTTTTTCGGGGGGTGCATATATTCACATTCGAGACCATTCCATCTTTCTCTCCCCCTCCTCCCCCTGCTCCTCCCCCGTTTTTCCCAATTGATAATCGAATTTCGAAGTTGCCGCCGGAACGTGACGTTGAAACACTTGGTGCGGAGGGCGCGAGATGTCGGGGCGGTCTCGGATAAATCCCGAAACTAATCCGGTTTTCTTCCAGTCGGCACTCGGCGCATTGGCTCTAGAACAAAACGACGACTGGATTACATTTCCACTTTCGTTCTGCGTCTCCCCCGCATCTCATCCTTTATCACTTTTATCTCCCTTCTCTTTGATGCCTTTTGTCCGCCCGAGACAGTCGCCCCTTCCCCGCTCCGCGTGTGCCCTCTGTTTCAGTTGTTTCCTTCAGTCAGAACCCCCGCGAACATGAGAAAAGTGGCGGAAGGAAGGGGGAGGAAGCCGAGGAAGAAACCGAACAAAATACTCGTCTTCGACACCTTTCCACCCCTTTGTTTTTGAGAAATGATGTGTCATTTCTAAGAACCGCCCGTCTCCCACACCTCGACTCCCTCCCAACCGATCCGCTGCTTGATCAGCTTCCCATCGTCTGATCCCCGTTAAACACCGAAATGACACATCTTACACCGTTTTTGAGCTGGTTGTTCTAAGATTGAATCCAGATCAGCGTAATCCAAATGGAAAATGATAAAGGTCTAGATGTTGTAGGATAATGTTTGAAAAATAGTTCGTTCCCTTCGAGACCAACTTTTCTTTCGGTAGAGCGCGATTGACAATAAACGATTGTTACTAACTTGCCACGATAATGAGAAGATGCAGAAGTAACCGAACCGTCCTGATGATACTCTTTCTTGAGGCGGCTGTGATATTCTAGACACCCCGTTGATCTTCTTCTTATCCATGTGCGTTTCTCTATATTTCAACACGACCAACCGACAGCTGCAAAAGCCGCTCGTGCGTTTCTTTCTCCAATCACCTCGTTTTTTTCCACTGCCGTCATCATCGTAATGTGCGAATGCAGTTATAGGGCGACACGAGAGGTTGTCTCCTCGGCCGCTGCTCGATGCTCAATAATGCATCTGACCACGATCGACGGCGACGAAGATCTTCGCATCCACAACATCTCGATTCTGCCTTCCGATCAGTGCGCCACCGAGGATCAGAGAGCGGCCAAGTGCTGTTGCGGCGACGGGTTCTTTTTTGATTTCCCGAGGAAGAAGTGCGAGGTGAGTGGTCGGTTCTTCGAGAAGAGAAGAGAAAACGTCACCCGAGTAGGCGCTTTTAAAATTCACATGCTATCTGGCGACCGAAAAAACGATGATCTTCCAAAATTTGTTCGTTGAAAAAGAGAGATGAGTGGCAGCTGAATAGAAGAAGTGCATCACTCACGGGCTCACTGATCCACGAAGACACGGAACTGAAACAGGATTCGGAGAGTTCGATTCTGGTTCAAAAGTGCTGATGAAGGTATTAGAGAGGCAGCATATATCCCCCATCCCGTGGGTGAGACGGAAAAAGACCGAGAGAAAGTGCAGAGTGCCAGTTCAAGGAATCGTTTGAGAAGCGGCCATTGGAGCAGGTGGAAAGCGGCGGGGCACATTCTCTGTTTTCATGTGGTTTAGAGCTAATGAGCAGAACACAGAACCACAGTTTGTGTGATTGATGGGCGACGTGTCGCTATTAGAAACGAAATGCGCTCTAATGTGAACTTGGGAGAAATTCGTGAGCTGCTATGAAAAATAGCGGTTTTTCATCAATAGAGGGTGTTCTCTTTCGAATTTAGACCAGCATAGAAGTGAACCATTTCAGGTATCCGCGAATGTCGGTTTCATGTTCGGCCGTCTCAACAACGGCTGGTCTCACATGGCCGTCTACGGATTCGCCTATCCGATGCTCCTTCTCATGCTCATCGCGCCTCTTTGCGCAGTGATGTTGGGAATGGGAAAACGGGAGAAACGAGAGGGAGATCGGCGATTTGTAAGCGGAAACGTTCAATTAATTCCTTCTCACAGCTAGCAATTTCTTGCAGCCGAATCCACTGTACCAAATGATCTGGTTGCTGACTTTCTGTGGTTGGCTCAGTGTGCTCTCTCCTCTTCCGTTCACTGTCTGGTACTACTTTGTGGGCGAGGGAACGAGGTGAGTTCCAATGAGTGTGTGCGAGTGAGGGAGGCAATCTTTCAGGTCACTGAACCAATCGCTAGCCATGTGCCACTTGTTCCGAACCTCCATGGAGACAATTCCCCACATGACAGACACAATGATGACGCTGTTCTCCGTCCTTCTCGCTGCTGCCAGGTGAGCCCAGAGCAACCGGCCACTGATCACCAATGATTCCAGATTCCTCACCCAATACCATCGAAACACTTTGAAACTGCGGACGGTGGAGAGGTTCTCCCGTGCCATCTGGATGATTATATTCGTGTGCGTCACTCTCGCCATCCTCCGATTCTTCGAGCACGACACCAAGGTCTATCAGTTTTGTATGGGTAAGACCGAATTCTGAAAGCATTGCCAATAAGCCGCCGATCGTCTCAGACACCGAACCGACGCCTCAATGGGCGGGACGATGTATGGTTCGCGACGGAGCACTCATCAACATTGTGAATCGGTCGTTTTGGAAAGTGAGTCTTTTGCGGGATGATAACATATTTATGAAATGATGGGACAAAAGAGAGAATGATCAGTTGCTCTGTTGCTGTCCACCGAATCCTCCTTGGCCTCCTTGTCCTCCCTGGCTTCCTTGGCTTCCTCCGAATCCTCCCTGTCCGCCGGAGCTCGAGTTGTTGCTGCTGCTTCCGCCGAATCCTCCTTGTCCGCTCTGTCCACCTCCGATTCCAGATGAGTTGGATCCCTCGGAACCTCCCTGGCCTCCCTGGCTCCCTTGGCCTCCTTGACCTCCCTGGGGAGCAGCCAAGACGAGTCCGACGACTACGAGGAGAACAGCGAGTTTAGCAGAGAACATGTTGGTGAATAGAAGAGATGCTTCAATGAGAAGTGTGTCTTTCTTCGGCCCATCGCCACTGTTTTATATCAAACAGGTGATGATGATCTTGGGAGCGGAAGTGGTTAATTGTATGCAAATCCCGTCAGTCGTCTCTCACTGTTTAATTCTATTGGTCACCGCAGGGCGGTAGACAGAATGTGCCTGAACTTTGAAGGCGTGAAAAACATTTTGATGAGAGAGAGAGAGAACGCGAATGTTTCGATGGGTTGATGACGTTTCTCTTGAGTCTGTTTTGCCCTTAACGTTGCACTGATGGATCATCATGTGGACGGTTGAACGAAACCAGTGACTCATCCTTCGTCTTTTGTGACTCAGAGACCTTCTTTCCTGATGAATTCTGTGCTGAATATCGAATTAGGAAAAGAAGTGCTGTTTCCAACACTTTTTCGAAACTCCGAAATCATACGAATCTCCCTCAACGTCTTCTGGATCAGAGAAATCTCTCAACGCGTCCAGACTTGTTTTTACACCAAAAATATCCCATTTGTCCACAGAAAGCTTCGACTTTTTCACTGATTTCCTTATATTTCATTCTGCAGATACTCTGAAATGGTGTTTCATTGATTCGGTTGTTGAACAATTTTTTCGAATAGAGCGACGCCCCAAACGCTGTCGGAGATTATTTATATCTCTTATCAATCTCGCGATATAATGATCCTCCGGCAGCGTGTTTCCGACTCCGTGATCATCTAGTTTTTAAACATCCCTGCGGTTTACTGGAATTCCGACAAGACACTGTAGCGCTCTGTTTGATAGAATAGTTGTTCTGAATCGGTTGACGTCTTTGACTTTTCACCCAAAGGCGAAGATTCGAAGTAAAAACAGATGCATATCAGTTACAAAACGTTTATTAACATTAGATAAATTAGAAGAGCAACGAGTTATGTTCACTTTCCACCGACGGCGTCCCGTCCATTCTGTCCGAATCCCGGCTGTCCGTTGGCTCCGTTTCCTCCGATTCCGCCACCAACGCCTCCGTTGACAGACTGTCCGTCAGCTCCATTCTGTCCGATTCCCGGTTGTCCGTTGAGTCCTTGCTGTCCGCCGATCCCCGCTTGGCCTCCGGCTCCCGGCTGTCCTCCCACTCCGACGCCTCCTTGTCCTTCCGAATGAGCGACGACGGAGCACACGAGGAGAACGAGAATCACTTTCGATAGGGCCATGGTTCTGCTGAAAAGGGAAAAGTGACTGGGGTGGGAAACAAATCGAGAGCGAATGAGAATCAGATGTTGTCGTTCTCCGTTCGTCTGCCATTTTATACTATTCCGTCGGCAGATATTGGTCGATGATGCCCGAATAGGACAAAAACAAACGTATTGGGAGGGAGACAATCCGCAGATCTATGACGTGTTTAACTGGTAATAATAAGTATCGCACATTCAAAAACACTCATTCATACCTGATGTTTCCATTTCGGGAAACTTGTTGACTGCAATTAAACGGTTTCAAACCGTTTATTTTCGGTTGTTTATGTGTTCCGTTCGCTAATCGAAACACTTCAGAATCAACGACAAATTCCAGTTATCGGACTATGAGAGCACCACGGAAACACAGGGCGGATGTCGAATGCAATCGCGCTTTTTGGCTCTAATGCGCTAAATTCAAATTTGCGTACTTCGCGTCTGCGATTCCACAAGTTTCTAACTGTTTCAAGCTGCGTAGCCGAGATAGCGAGAAAACAGGCGAGACGCAGACACTATGGAGCGGAGGAGCACGATTGCATTGGACGCGCACTTCATGATTCCGTGGAGAGGGCTGTTGGCGGGTTCGCACATTTTCTGTGAGATGGTATTCAGTGAGGTCACATCAACTTTGACGACTTCACGTGTAGGTGTAATAGATACAAGCATCTATATCAGATATTGTCCGTTCATTTTTCTGCATAACGCGCTCCAGTGAGAAGATCTGAATGCTCGTCTGGCGTCTCTGGTGGCACCACACTCTCTCGCTCGACACACGGGGGACGTGTGTCGTGTGTCGAGCGAGAGAGTGTGCTGCCACCAGAGACGCCAGACGAGCATTCAGATCCTCTCACTGGAGCGCGTTATGCAAAAAAATGAACGGACAATATAATAAGTGATTTTGTTTTCGATAGACTTAGATCTATCCTCAATACTGTAATTGTGCTACGTATGTATTTCTCTGAACGCTGTGGTGCACAGGAACAGACGCGATTATGTAATCCCGATGTTTTATTTGAAAGGCGAGTGATGTAAGAAATACATAGAAATGACAAAGAACAATTGGGTGGAAACAACTCTCCACTTAGAATCCTCCCTGCTGTCCACCGAATCCTCCCTGAGAACTGCCTCCGAATCCGGATTGCTGTCCGCCGAAACCACCTTGTTGGCTGTTTCCACCGAATCCTCCTTGAGAGAATCCCGACTGTCCACCGAATCCTCCCTGGCTGTTGCCTCCGAATCCGGACTGTTGTCCCTGTCCTCCGAAGTCCGACTGTCCGTTGGAACCGGAGAATCCTTGCTGCGATGGGCGTTGCGATGGGAAGTTTCCACCGGAGCTCGACTGTCCTCCGAATCCACCAAAGCCTCCTTGCGAGTTTCCTCCGAATCCAGACTGTCCTCCGAAGCCTCCTTGACCTCCCTGTTGTCCGCCGAATCCTCCCTGTCCACCGAAACCTCCGAAGCCTCCCTGACCCCCTTGTTGTCCTCCGAATCCTCCTTGTTGTCCTCCGAATCCTCCTTGTTGGCCTCCGAATCCTCCTTGTTGGCCTCCGAATCCTCCTTGTTGGCCTCCGAATCCTCCTTGCATACCTCCAAAACCACCCTGTCCTCCGAATCCTCCTTGTTGGCCTCCGAAGCCTCCGAATCCTCCCTGCGAGTTTCCTCCGAATCCTCCCTGACTATTGCCTCCAAATCCAGACTGTCCTCCGAATCCTCCTTGTGAGTTGCCTCCTTGTTGACCTCCGAATCCTCCTCCCTGCTGCTGATTCTGTCCTTGGTTCTGTCCCTGGTTCTGCTGATCTTGTCCGTTCTGTCCTTGCTTTGTCTGGTTCTGACTTCCGTTCAACGGAGCAGCGAGAGCGGAGCACACGAGGAGAGCCAGAATCACTTTCGAGCAAGCCATATCTGAAACTTTGAACTGTTCGAGAGACTGAGAAGAGAACACAAATTGACACATACTCTCACTCACCGCACTCACCGTTTTATATCGTTTTCGTGATGTCGATCATGGCGACCAAGTGGGGGAGGAGGGGAGGTGTTATGCAAAACGATTGAGTCAGTGGTAGTCGGTGGTGTCGAACTCTGAACTCGTTCCCTCTTTCCAGGTCTTCCTCCCACTCGCCGACTTTGCAGTTCAATTTGTCATCCCCGGAGTGCTTCTCGCTCTTCTCCACGTCGGCTTCATCCGGGAACCCGAGATTGACATGGGCGATCTGACGAAACAGTGAGTCAACTTCAAGGTCTCATTCCCATTGCGATCCTTTCAGCAACCGTTTCGGAAGAACGCCCCGTGACCAGACCCGCATCCTGATAACCACCGTCACCATAAGTTTCCTCGTCGTCCAGGTGCCGACCGCTTTCATCACCACGCTCTCGCTGACAATCAACCACTTTCAGAATAATAATGCTCGTGAGTATAATGGTCATCAATTTCAGTGAATCAGCAGCCACACTGTACTTTCAGTAATGCTGCTGGCCCTGGTCACCGGACACCTCCAACCGCTTCTCTCAATTACCACAATGGCTGCTAACACAGCTGCTCTCCTCACCGCCTACTACGTCATCGTCAAGGTAAGCGAACAGATGAATCGGAAGAGGACGTTCCCTTCAGGACGACGATGAAGACGTGGGCGACAGTCGCACGTCGATCAGTGACAACGAGTGTCAGAACGAACTGCTGCTCAGGGCTCAGCAATCGACGTCGCGACGCGGTACAAGGCAAGTGTGGAACAGTATCCGAAGGTTCGCAAATCACTGATCCACACCACACCAACAACACTTTCATTTTCGTTCCGTGTGACACATTTCCGTTCCTTTTTGTCCTTTTTTTCTTGCAGTGTGGTCGGTTGTTTTCTCGAGTGATTTGCGGTGAACCTCACTTTCCCATCATCCACTGCCCTACTCAACGTTCGCAATTCCAGAATCTCTCGCACGTATCTCAGCGTGAGCCACTCATTCGACACCGGCTCTCTCCGTTCGTTCTCACGCAAAGGATCAGCGATCGGCGACGATATTCTGTGATGATGACGATCTCTCTGCCTCTTTCCCACCCGACGGTTCTTCGGCCAAAATGTCTCTTTCGCTTCGCCCGTTCTCTCTAGTCCCCGCTATGATCTCTTTTCACTGTTTTCCTAAGTTTCCGATGCCTTTTGTCTTTCAATTCTCACCAAAAGATTTTCGATAATAACTCAATGAATGTTTGCTCAAAAGAATATCACTTGAACGCTTCGAAGCATGTTTTCAGAGTTCTGTTTTTTTCGCCTTCAAAAAAAAAGTGAACGTGTTTCAACAAGAGACCTCTACTCTTCTGTTTCAACGAAATGTTTCAACCGCTGATTTTGCAGTTAAACAGAACTCCCTGTATTATGTTGGCGGTGCAGGTCCCGCAACGAAAGAACAAGGTAGGGCGAAACTTTGGAGGCGCAGACACTTTCAAAACGTTTCGCGAAGTAGCACTGATCTCCAGAGCTGTTCGTTAATCCCACTTACGCAGTTTGAGGTGGTGCAGTTTCCCGATGCTCATCGAATATTTTACGAGCAGTGGTACTCCTTCTTTTTCGACCAGTTTTTGCGACATTTCTCCCCCATTTAAACTATGTCGAGAAAATAGGAAAACAGCTAAATTTTCAACATTTGTATACAACGCAAGGCGAAAGTCTTAAATGTAAATACGGCCTCCGCATTTTCGATGAAATTTTCAAAATCCGCATAAACGAGAAGATGAATCAATGAGGTGAATGCGAACAACAGAACGAATCGACAACGGATACGTTCAAAGAGGTCCATTCGTGTGTCTCTTGTTCCCCTCTGCACACTTGTTCCCATAGCAACTTCCACCGCACACTTGCTCCGTCTCCGTCTCTGTCTCCGTCTCTGTCTCTCACATTTCCTCTCAAGAACATTTATCGAGTGCTTTCCCCCTAGAATGCGGCCATCTTGCACCCTCTTGCCATATTGATGCTATCAGTGTATTCGCACTTCCATGACTTCCTCTTCTTCATCTTCTTCCGAACGATACGAGACCATTCAAGTGGGCGGACGGGGAGCATTCGGTCTCGTTGTCATTGCGAGGGACACTTTCGTAAGAGTTCTCCCATGTCATTTCGAGAGACAAAAGTCAACTTTCCAGACAAAGAAACGTGTAGCCATCAAGCGAATCCTCGTTCCGAACGTCTCCAAACTTCAGTTGGTCAGGGAAATCAGTTGTCTCCGATGCCTCCACCATCAGAATGTGGGCACGAAAACATGGGCTGTATAATCTCGAATGGGAATATTTACAGATTCTCAAATATCTCGATTGTTTTGCCACTGCCGACCTGATTTCGATAGTCACCGAGGAGGTACCGTACACTCTCGGTGACGTCATCAACGACAGAAAACGGCCGAAAGGCGACGAGTTGATCCGATGGTACTACTCGCAGATGTTGGCTGGAATCGCGTTCATCCACTCGAAGAACATCATGCACAGGGACATGAAACCAGAGAATATACTCGTCACTCTGCGGAACGTGATCAAGATCGCCGACTTCGGGCAGGCGTGCTTCTATATGAAAGACAACCCGGATGAGGAATACGACATCAATGTGAGTTGATCCCCTTGTTTTCCGAAAAGTTCATTCTCGCTCTCTTCTCGAAAAGCATCTTTCTGGCGGAGGATGCACCTGTTGCCTCTTCTTGTTATCTCCCGCATGTTTCCGTTGTCTGCGTCTCCCTCTCTCTCGTTTTCACAATGAAATCAGTTTGAGCAAGATTGATGATTGGGCACTGATCCGCGGGGGGATCTCTCGCTTGTTCGCACTAGATTTATGGAGACTCGTTGAAAAATCGGAGAGCGAGAGAGTTTATCAACGAGAGGATCAGAGAAAGAGAGCGATCTCTGTTTCAGGTGGCAACTCGATGGTATCGTGCTCCGGAGCTGCTTTTCGGCTCCCGAAAGTACGGTCCGTCGGTGGATGTGTGGGCGATTGGATGCATTCTCGCAGAGTTGATACGTGGAAAACCGATATTCCCCGTGAGTTGTTCCCAAGTGAGTCCCCCGTCATCGCGTCCTCGGTTTCAGGGGAGAAGTGAGTTGGAGCAAATCTCGGTGATATTCGGAGTGTTGGGAACGCCGACGGAGACCAATTGGCCCAAATGGAGAACGATGCCAGACGCGAACAAGTTGCTCTTCGAGCCAAAAGAGCCACGGAACAATTGGCCCGAGATCCGTGAGTCTCCGCGAGCCCCCGCAGCCAACAATGTCATTGCAGTGCGATGCAAAGAAGTGACACCGGAACTCGACAATTTCCTCCGTCTCCATCTCCAACTGTGCTGCGATTTCCGGCCGACAGCAAGCGTTCTTCTCATGCATTCGTGGATTAAACGGGATACTGTAGAGGCGCCGAACTACCGAGTTTCGAGGAGAAACAATCCCGATAGACACAAGAGAGACGCTCTCCCGCCGATTCATGTCTTTTTCTAACACCACACAACGGGAATGTTTTAGAGCCTTTCGCCAATGAATTTGTCTTTGAAATATCCTTATTTCGTGACCGGTCTGGAAACAAGAAAAATCATGTTCCAACACAAACTGATAGTTGATAAAAACGGGAAAATCTACAGAATATTCACACTCATTCACAATTCCATCGCGTTTCTCGAAACTCGAAATTTCCTGTTAGCCGTGGAGCGCGCTTGCGCGTGGGCATCTTCCGTGTTCAATTCACGGCGTTTTGCTGACGAAATTCTAGTGCGGCGCGCGTTTTCGCAAAAGTGCCACACGTGAAATTGAAATCTGTTATCTTTCCAGTAATCAGAGAAATCAGAGAAATACCTATTTAGTTGTCAACTTGATTGGCCGTTTCCGTGGTTGGCTCATCTGGCTACTGTACCCAACGCAACGCCCATAATTTATTTGTTCAGAGAGCTCTCTATTTACAGAAAATGATAGCCTAACACTGATTCCTTGAAGAAAAGTCTCTCGGAACAGTTGCGTAATAATATCAGATTCTCTCTCCTCGCGAGTCTGCGTCTCTTCTCTCTCTCTCGTGTCACTCTTGATCTTTTCCCGGACACTCCCACTTCTTCAAAAACCCAAATATTCTCCTCGTCTCCTCCTCTTCCTCCTCGGGGCTCATAATAAATTTCGTCGTCGTCGAAAATCCCCCGGAATCCCTCGGTTTTCAAGTACCCCTAATGTATATTTGTGATGTTTTTTGCGTCGAAAAAGATCCCTTCTTTCCCGAATTTTTCCACATATTTCATCTTTTCGGTCGGGGGCTTGCCCCTGCCGCTCTTTTCGTTTTTTGATTAATCATCGAATTCTTTTGCCCCCCTTCCCTCCCCTTTCCGACCCCCCTTTTCACCATTTTTCAGTTGAGCGAGTCGACGAAAGGAATCCGTCTTGTTTTCGTTTGTTCCGTTTTTTCGACGACGAAAACCGCGAGTTTGTAGTCGGCACGAAGCACAAGGACACTCACTCACTCTGCCAATTAGTCATGTGAGCAATGAGAAAAAGGGAAACGGGCTGCTGATTAGTCACCAGCACACCTATCATTTTGTTGTTTGTGTCGGCCGGTTCGTATTATCGTCTCTCCGGGGAGTTACTGTAGTCTCATTAGCCGACCGACCCGAGAGATTCCCCTAATGCCAATTGTCTGTGAAGTACACTATACGATGTGTGATCAACATCAACTCTTTTTTTGAAGAATTCGGGTTCTCTCTATCTATGAAAAGGGATCACTTCCGTATGGCTGAGTGCCGTGTGTAGATCTCGCTTTCATCTTGAAACTGTCTGCGTATCTGAATTCACACACTGCTTCGCTCTTTCGTTGCGAAACCCGCACCGAAACCGAAAAAAAGGAGTCTACGCTCGCGGCGAACGCATGTGTATCTGTGGAATTTTACATCTGACGATGCTGAAAACTCGTGTCCACTTGAGTATTTTGGATTTCCCGTGTTTTCTAATGGAATATTGTGAAAACCAGACGTTTTTGCGAGCGTGGACTCTGTAACTTCGATGTTGGTGGTCCTGCAACGAAAGGCCGTGGCAACATGTGGTCTCGGAGACGCAGACAGTCAGAGACATTCTCGCGCCAAGCAGGAGGTCATGTCATACACTCAACAGTTATGCACAATCTGTTGGGAAGAAAAGGAGTGTCTTTCCAAATTTGAAAACTCAAATCTTTGTGAACTCACCTTGGAAATACAATTTCAGCCCCTTCTTTGAACTGTGTTTTCGTCTGTCCCTGTAAACTTTTTATCCCGTTTCAAACGCGCTCCATCGAACAACGATCGAATTCAGTGCTAATTCAGTGATTTGATCACTTTCATCACTTTCGCTCGGCGCCAAACCATTAACAGAACCAGTAATTAGTTATTTTTTTCTAGATCTTCGGTAGAGCGCGTTTGAAACAATTGCTCCAGGATAGAGTGTCTTCTTGTGAAAGTTCTATGCCTCGTCTTTGCCCCAATATAGCTGTCGTTTCGCATCCGAATCATCGTCTTCTTCTTCTTCTTCTCCATAACCACCGACTAGACCTCAAACCACACACCGTAACCTTCAGTGACATCTCCTGTCATCATCCCCAAACTACTCCGCTTCCTCCTCGTTTCACTCCGGACCTACTACATACTCACTACGACGTCTCAACGTCAAAAATTTGAAATTCGGTTACGTACTAGCAGGAGTAGTAAGGCAGAAGGGAGCAGAAAGCGAAAAACACTTGAGACATGTTTTTACTTGATACGGAAACTTGAAATTTCCCCCCGTCGCCGCCGCCGCTGTCGTCGTTGTCGTCGTGTAGCCAAAAGGATGGACAGAAGAGAGACGGGCGGCACGAAGGACGAATGAGCCTGTAGTGATCTTTCGCTCCCTCCGTTCGAAACGGCTTCTCATAACTGCTGCTCCGGCGGTGGCTCTTCTAATTGCCTTCGTCTTCGTCACAAACTCGCTTCCATCTGTCGTCGTCGTCGGCACAACTTGTTTCGTTTCCGTTGTGCTCTCCTCCCCTCCTCACCGCTTCACTTACTTTTGCCCCCTTCTTTTTTGCGGGGTCTCTTTTGCCAACTTCTCGCCTCTTCCTAATATAGATCTCAAGAAGAAGAAGAAACTTTGTGCTTCTTCTTCTTCTGCTGCTGCTGCTGCCCCGACCGACCGATAGAATAAAAGAATCCGATAGAGAGAGAAAGCGGGATGTGGCCATTGAGAAGAGCGCGAAAACTAATTATAGAGTAGTCCGCAAAATAATTTATTGTTGTTGTTTTTTGTTTTTTAGCATATTGTTTATCGTACCCTCTGCCCCTCGTCCCGTACCCACTGAGCCGAGCAGACTGCTCTCTGGGGCTTCAATGGGCGAGGGAAGAGGAAGGAGAACGTCTGTAAATAATATGGAAATCCGAGATTCCGCTTTGAATCTTTTAGGATTGGAAGACGAATCTAGACTTTTTTCCTGTTTTTATTGCATTTATTTCTTCCAAAGTTCGCCTGAAACATTCCAACATTGCATTGTGATCATAGGAATAGACTTAAAAACGGAAAAAAAGATCCAAACTCCACTTTCCACGGTGTACGATGTAATTTGGAGAAACCGAGGAGAGCTCTGCCGGTGAATCATTATATCTCGAGATTGATAAGAGATATCAAACAGTTGTCAAAGGCAAACTTGTAGTCCTAGTTATGATCTACAAGATTGCTGTTGACCACTTTTTGATATCTCTTATCAATCTCGAGATATAATGATTCTCCGGCAGAGCTCTCCTCGGTCGCGGGGGCATTTCGATGGCTTCCGATGGTAAATATGTATAACGGCAGCCGGCCGTTCGGACGGTTAAGCAAAAAACGGATAACCCAACTTGTTTTTCTAATGAAAGACATCAAAACGCAAGTATTGAGATCTTTTTCTAGAACGTTCACTATTTAACCCACTTAGGTTATCCAACGGGTCCCGTTTGAACTTTGAAGAATGGGTTATGTTGTATTAGAAGATTTGCGGTAGGCTGCAGGCATCCGCAGTTTCTCGGTCAACCGTACAGTCGCATGCCTTTCTCTTTGTGATATCTTATCAGTTGAACAACCATTCAACGAATAACTTTTTGTTAAAAACAAACCGGAGAATTGGCAGCTTCTGGTGAGTATCTGCTGAAAACTGAGAACTGATTACTGATAAACGTTCTCGCGTCACAATGTTTTTCTCGAAATAAGTATACCCCTCCAGCTCTTCACTGAAACGAAAGTCATTGGAAACTGATAAGTTATCACTGATAGCAGCTAGCTAGCAGTCGGTTCCTCATGAAATAGCAGCATAGATCTCGTGCAACCTGCTATTGAAACATCCCCATCACCTGAATAATTCCTCGTTCCCCGTCGTCTCTCTTTCCCATTTTCTTCCTGTTCTTCCTCAATCACCCCCATTTCAGTGCATTCTCAATGAGTCCTCCTCCGATTACTGTACCCTCCTTTGACCACTGAACCAACTCCCCCCATCAACATTTCAGACGTTCGTATATCTGAAAAACGTGTCCATTTCGTTGAATAATGCGCGAACGGCGCGAGTGTGAGAATCTGGTTGGCAGCTCCAGATCGCAGTACACTTTTTGTATTCGGCGCCCACCCTCACGCATTTCCATTCTTGCTTCGTTTCGTTACGCTTCGAGAAACCGCTTCTCGTGCTCTTTGCTGTTGCAAACGGACGGAAGTGATGGATGTTTACCTCCTCTGATTCGTGTCATTCACTCAACCACCCGCCACCGAATCGCTAATTTCAGAGCAGTTTCAGTTCATTCGCTGGAAGAGAGCGAATCATCACAAACATGTTGTTCACTAAGCCTCTCCCCTCTCTCTCTCTTTCATTCTCTTTATATCTTCCGTTTTTTCAAAAAGTTCACCTTCTTTTCGAGAGAAAAAAGAAAGTAATTTGTGTTTTTCGGCTGGTCTATGAGTGAGAAACCGGAATAACAGAAAAACGAGATCCCCCCGGAAAAGTTCAGTTTCGGACGAATGAGTTGCGAGAAGACTGATGATGCGTGTGTGTTTTTTCACGAAAAGGGATGAAATATGACAAATGAGAAATAGAGCGTTTCTTTTCGAAGGGAGTACTCAGGGAGAGGATCCTCTCTCCCCGGCCACAGTGATTAATCGAGTGTCAAACAAGACTTACTCTTTCGAATTGCGCCAATCGGCCGGCACAATTCCAATTATTGGGGACCTTTTACAGTACACAACATGGAGATTTTCGCTTTGCGACCCATTTTAATCTAGATTCAGTGAGAAATCGGGTCGAGATAAAGGAGAGTAAGGCGAGAAACGCAGAGTTCGGTGGAGCGCGAGAGACGCAGACGAGAGTCGTGGCAAGACCAACGTAATCTAGCGGAGCGCGCTTGTGCAGATTTCAAGATTTATGAAATGTATGACACTCGAGAGACACAGAGTTAGGTGGAGCGTCATTGCAGCGTTTCTAGATCGGGCATCATTTCGATCATTTTTTAGTATGATTTTTGAGATTGAATAATAGTCAAACGCGTAAGCATTTCGCTGGAGCAAGATTAAGGTTTCCGAATTTTCCCCTTTCCCCTATTCGAGAAAATCGGCGGTAATTCGAATTCGTTGAATATTTTGCACTTGTGATTCTCAAATAGAGTGAAGGATAATGGAACCTAGTAGCCATTACAAATCCTTTCATTCAAATACTCTCACATGACTCTGTTTCACATGATCTACTTTTGTAGTCCTCCTGCCTCAAAACAGCAGAAGCATATAAACACCATCGCAACGACTCGAAAGACGGGCGTATGACTCGCTCATCAGACCTCCCATTCACCTACTTCGCGCGTCATAAGCGTTCCCCCCATTCGCCACCTCGAACTCGAAATAGAATAGAAATCCGAGGAGACACATCACTTCCGCTGGTTGGCAACACATGGAGAGAGCAAATAAAAGAGGGAAAGAAGGAAGAAAATGGCGACAAAATGAGAGGAGAATCCGTCGTCGTCTGTCTGTTGGTGACGACGACGACGATGATGATGCATTCACAATATATCTTATTATGTCTCTCTTCCGCTTTCTCTCTCTCTGCTTCTTCTGAATCCCAGGATTCTTCAATTTCCGATTCTTCGGACAGGAAATTGGCCTCGGATCCTCTGTGTCATACCTAAAACTTCGCTCTCTCTTCATCACAGCAACACAACAAATGTGGGCGGGGCTTGGCGGTTCCCGGGAGAAAAGAGGGCGTGGCTTATTCGCTTCCGACGTTGTCCCGTCAGAATCGATGAGTGAGTCTTTCGGACGGACGGGGACCCCGCAAGGGAGAGAGAGATTGAGAGGCGAAGAGACGCAGAGTGACAGAGATGTCAGACCGAAACCCCACCCACCGAGTTTTTTTTCGCGTTTTTTTTTCTCGCCTTTGTTTTGCCTCCTTTGCCGCTTCTTCCTCTCTCTCTCTCTCTCTCTTTCTCTCTTTTCACACTAAAACATGTATCTTTTTCCCTTTCTGCCCGGTTGTTTTGTTGTTGTGTTCGCTCCTTTCCGAGTTGCTCATTCGCTCCCGTTGCAGAGAGACAGCCCGCCCGTCGCCTACCTGTTGTCATGTCATAGAATGAGGCCTGGACGACAACGATGGCGGTACCACATCCTGCTCCTCCCACTGCTCCTCCTCCTCCTCCCCCAGCTGGCTCACGCGGTCAAGTGTTACTGTACCGATGACCACTGCGTCCCGTATGGCTCGTGCGATGGGACAGTCTGTCTCGTCGGCATCCTCAGAGACAGTAATCAGGTGATACGGACGTGCGGCACCAACACTCTCGGATGTCATAAGTGAGTCTTTTGCTGATACTGAAATGTGGGCCCCGTGACCCTTTGTCTAATTGAGGGGCACGCCCTTCGCACGCCCTATTCATCCCTCCACAGAAAGGATTCCGGATTGGTTTCCGGATTGAGAGAGAGAAGGAGAAGGAGCGCCCGATTAATTATTCAGACTCCCACTCCCTCGTTTTTCCTCTTTTCAACCCACACCCAGACGCCTTTTTTCGAGTTTCAAGGTGTCGAAGTGAAAAAAACAACTGCGCGACCGGCCATTAGAGGCTCTAGTAATGGCAGGTTGGGCGTTCGGAGAATGTGAAATTCTGATCTCCTGGAACCATTGTTCCGTGTTTTCGTTTCGTCCTGGATCCACGTCATCAGCGACAATGAGCACGCACTCGAAACGCAGAAGGCTCCCACACGCCAATGATCACCTAATTCAGGGCCGACTGATTGGTGTTCTTGACAAGGTGTGTGTGCGTGTGTTGTCAGCCCCGCGGCCACTTCTTCGTGTATCCCATTTGTTCGTAATGACAAATTCGCGGTCGTTAGTCCGCACGGTGATTGCATTATTTTGTGGACGCCCCGCGGGGAGGCAGTCAGCCAGCAGAACAAGAGAGCGGGGAGGAGAGTCTAAATGTCTTTGCCATTATCCCCCCACCGGACTGACTGGCTCCCCCCCCTTCGGAGCCAATTCCCACGGCCGCATAGTAGTGGACACCTGAGAAGCGCTGCCAGTGCATTCGATTACCGCGCGCGTCCGAACGAGCCCCAGAAGTCAGCCCCATAACGTTTTACGACCAAACGGAGGGGGGACATGCATATCAGATTTGGACGGGAGCCACCGCTTACTTCTTATTTATAACGGGACACCCACAACCTATTCGACTTTTTCTCGCATTCGAGATCCAACAGATAGCTGTTGGAAAGGGGAAGAAGAAGCAAAAGCAGCAGGAGCAGAAGGAGAAGGTCTTCTTCTTCTCCTTCTCCTTCGCGTCGTCTCATATTACCCGAAACTCAACGTGATGCTCTTTGAGCCCACACACAAACACTGAGAGGAAGAAGATGACTTGGGGCGCACGGAGCCTAATGCATTTAGTATGCGACGCCCGTCTGTAAGGGTCAGCAAGTACTCGCCAAGTGGAGACAACTTGTGAATTTGCGATGAGAACAGTCTTGACGTCGTCGAAGTCTCGGCGAGAACCAAGCAGACCGTGAAGATGTGATTTTGGCTCGTTCCCCAAACAACTTCATCCATCATGAATGACAAATCCTGGCGCAATGATGTCTCTCTCTCTCTCTCTCCCCGGACTCGTCTTGTCAGAAAACGAGAGCCGTTGCAACCCAAAAAAGAACACAACATGTATCATTTCACGCATCATTTGTCAGCATTTTGACGAGCGGACCACTTCATCGAAAGGCATACAAGTTTTTGACTCTCTCCCTCTCTCTCTGGCGCCCCACAAAAATATATATATGGAGATGTGAAGCATGTATATGCACACATCCATGTATATATTGAGCCAGGAGCGTGGCTTTGTTTTTGACGGTGCCCCCCTTTCGGACGGCCGGACGAGCGGAGAATTTATAAATTTTGTGAGTGTGAGTGTGTATATTCTTGTTCTGGAAAACGGCGATGATGATGAGCCCGGGTCGGGGAGAGCAGGAGAATGCATAAACATGATACGAATGCTCTCTCTCTCATTTTTCAGAAACGAAGACGACAAATGGACAGATTTATGCGCATGCGATCAGCCGTTCTGTAACACCTTCGCGTTTCTCCGCAGCCACACGAGGTCAGTGAGCAAGAGAAGCGAGTGACGTGGCATGTCCTAACACACACAACTACACACTTGGGAGGGGCACTAGCACTGCACTGAACGAGGGAGAGAGACCCAATTGGATTATCGCTTCTTCTTCTTCTTCTTCTTCTCTTCTTTTCTTTTCCTCTTTTGATTCAATGTTGCCAAGAAGGCTCGTTAGAAGAAGAAGAAGTGAGGGGAGGGACTCTTCGAAAAGTGGCTGTCTTCCCCTCTCTCTCTCTCTCTCTCGCTTTCTTCTTTCACAAATTGAATGTAGAAGGAGAGAAGACATCTTTCTTGCTATGAAACATCAAAAAGGATACTTTTGTCGAGCGAAAGAAGAAGAAACGATGACGAGCAATTGTATTCGTGGCGCGAGAGAGTGTGCGAGACGGCGAGACGCAGACCGAACAAGGAAACCCGCGCGATTGTTGCGTGAGTTTTGAGGAGAAGTTGCAGCAGCAGAAGCACAAAGCCACTTTGCACTTTGGGATTATGGAATTGTTTTGGGAAACGGATAGAGGAAACAGTGAATTAGAGTCGCCTCCCATTAATCTAGCACCTGCTAACCACCGAACCTGTCGTCATTTTCTCGTCACCCACACTTCCGTTTTCCGGCACAGCAGCTTCCAACCGATACGATTTATAAGGTGCCGTTCCGAGAGAAATAACCCCTCGAGAACAGAGAACAGGAAACACTGCACGAAGAGACTTTCGCTGAGTTGGATGATGATTATGATGTGTGGCTATCACTCACTCACACTGCCTGTCCTCACCGCTTTTAATCTGTTCCAAATGTGCTCCCTCGGGTGATACTGCGGCGGCCGCGAATCTATATAATAGCATGTGTTCATCTGGTTTGTGTGTCTTCAGAAGAACGTCCTCGTCGTCGTCGTCGTCGTCGGCATCCTCTGCATCAGCGTCTTCTTCTTCTTCTTCCTCTTCTGGCTTCGCATCGCCCTCATCCTCATCATCTTTCGATTCCAGTCGTCAAGAGGACCCTCTCTCGCCGGCCGAACCGCCCAATCATCATGACGCTCCGTTGGTTTTCCACCGAATGGACCGGCCCGACGATGGGATTCCGCCGCCGCCGCCAGGACTCATGGAACGCGAGGGGGGCAACAACAAGACGTCGCTGCTCACGCTGCTCCTCGTCGTCGTTCCGCTCACCGTCGGAGCTGCCACTGTTATGGTTGGTTGAGAGAGAAAGAGAGAGAGAGAAGAGAAAGAGAGAGAGAGAGAGAAAAGAGAAAGAGAACGATTCATTAACGAATAATTGCAGGTAGTCGCCTTCAACTACTACTGTCATCTGTGCTAGCACAGCATGGCAGTGTTCCTGATCTGCGATTCGACGGGCCAAACGCAAAACGAGTCAGCGTCCTTTCGCACCTTCTCCGACATCCCGCCGTCCGTCTTCCGAAGCCACAACGAGTACGCCCTTCCGACGAGATGATCCTCGTTCAGCAACATCAGATAGTCGTCGGTGAACGCCAACCGTCCGGACGCAAAAATCTCCGCTTCAGGAGTCCGAATCGGCGCTTCTTCCTCTTCGAAAACAGTGTGGAATGTCGAATTGGAGACGTCGACGTGGATGGTTCCACGTGTCGCCCGTTCGCATTCTCCCACCCAAGACTCGGAGAAACACTCGAACGTGTGCGAGTAGGAGTCGTCGCCGTCTCTGAATGTACACCTCCAGTTCAAGACGAACATCGGATCGGACGAGTAGAGGAACCACGCGCCGTTCATCTGAAATCCCGCATACAATCTGCGAAAGTCTGCCGTCTTCTACCTGCTCAGTGCTCGTCAACGTCTCATTCGGCAGTTTGCAAACGGGCGGAACCAACAGCGAACAGTTCACCTTCTCGGTGACCGCGAGCGGCGATAAACACGGCAACACACCGGACATTTGAGCCTCGCGGAGCAGAAGATCCGATCGGACGCCGGCCGGATGGAGCAGTGCAATGAGCCCCTCCTCGCCGGGAAGATATATCAAATTGCGGTTGCGAACGGAGAATCGGATCTGGGCGACTGGCGACGACAGGCAGCCGGACGATCTGCAAGTAGTGCAAAGGTCGGTCTCTTTGCCTTCGAATCTTGCAAAATCTCATATAAACTTTGCACCATCATCGCATGCCGAGCGGCCACTTCTCACCCCGTTTCGCGCCCTTTTTGTGCCATGTGTGCCGACGACGATTAAAAAATCATGGAGTTTCATGAGAGAGCGCCTCTGTTTTCGTGTCCCCAGAGTGTCAGATCTGTTTCGAATTTCATAGAATTCCCCTCTCTCTCGTTCAGTCTCTCGCTCTCCTCTCGAGCCTCTTTCCGTGTGCTCAGCGGTGCGCGTCCGCGTCCTCTATTCACTGACTTGTGAATAAATTTGCAGTTTTTGTGAGAAGAGAGTGATGGAAGTGAGATGGGCCGCGGCGAAACTTTTTTCTCCTTCTTCTCTTCGAAAAAAGAAGAAGAACGGAGCACACACACACACACACACGGGGGCAGCTTCCGAGAGCACGGAGGGACCAGAGGAGAACCTAATTTGCTCTTCAAAAAGGGCTCTCGAAAAATGAATTATGCGAAGCAAAGGGCTTTGCGTGCCTAAGAATCGCGTGCCGCCCTGCGGACGAAACGTACTTACCGGTCGGTGATTTTCTGAAAGTGCGCTCCGTCGAACTTGAGGGCGAAGGGAGCCGTCCGACTGTTTGAACTGGCGACCACCTGGTACACGATCCGACCGTATGTCGCCTGAAAAAGAGAGGAATGGAGGGATCTCATCTGCAGAGTGCATTTGCATTCCCCACTTCTCCCATCTCCCATCTATCCCATTTTTTAGCGAAAGAACTTTTCAACAATTCAATTTCGAAATGCACTAGTGAATAAGAAGAGAGGTTCCCGACCGAGTTCTCTTCGCATGCAAATCGAGCAAAAAAGTGCACGCGCGGCTCGGAGGAGCGTACTCGGGAGACTCGTTCCAAACGGAACTCATATGTCAAACTGAAGTTGACAACTCAATTATTTTTTTGCTCTCTTCCCCTCGAGTCTTTCCCCGAAACTGCGAAGGGAACCACATGGGCTCGCAATTGCGAGCCCATGAGCTACCGTATTTCTAGGTCAGTGGCCTAGGAATTAGGCGGCCGCAGCCATTTTCAAATGAGTTAGACAGGGTGGAGATTCAAGAGCAGACCGAACGAAAACATTCGAACCTCAATCTGTTGCAGACTCAATTCGGCCCACTCGGCGTTGCTGGCGGTCGCGTCGATGGAGCTGCACGCGGGCGGTTTGAGACGGCTGTGCTCGAAGATGCACTCGTCTGAAATTCAATGTGCGGGTGGATAGGATTTCTCAATTCTTTTTCTAATTCGAAATGAACAATCGTGCCTTTGAAACCGTGATAAATGATCTCCCATTCTTATCCTCCTTCTTTCTTTCCTTCTTCTCCCCCATTTCCCCCTTCTTTCTTCTAATTTCCCATCCCAATTCGGTGCCTTCTCATGATATCATCAATAAACCGTTTGACCTACCGTGAGCTGCCACGTGGTACAGTAATATTGGCTCGACGCACACGGACTTTGCGACCTTCTCGAGGACTGTCAACTCGGCGTGATCGATGGATTCGTGTCTCGAGATGACGTAGATCGCCTTCTCGTCGCACCTGAAACTTCTTCCACTCAACCGTTTTGCACTTTGCTCATAAGCATAGCAATGAGCTCTCGTCTCTGCGTCTCTCACTCCTCCCACACTCTCTCGCTTCCCACAACCACATTTCCGCCGCCACACCACTTCATATTATCCTAATTAGTATAATTAGTTTTGTGTGCTAGAGTGGTAGAGCAATGCTCTCTCTCCGTGAGAAGTGAAGTGGAAAACGCGAGTGGGAGGGAGGCGATGTATAACCGCAAACCTTCCATCGGGTTTGTTTCTCAAACACGAATAGATGACGCCGACGTTTCGATTGTAGAACAAGAAGCGGAAGATCACTGGAACATGTGGTTCCAATCAGAGAGTGTCAATCAAAGTGACACGGCCACTCACTGAATGTCGAATTCTTGGTCGTCGACTCGAAATGCAACTCGTACCAATAATCCGACGCGTTGTTTCGTTGGCGGATTGTGAAGACGCGTGTGAAACATTCACGCGGCTCTCCGGGAAGCGCTCTGCGAAAGATTGGGATGCTCATCATGAGATGGGGGGATCTCACGCCGATTGGAACAGTCTCAGGACTGCGGTCGAGTTGTTGAATGCGAAGATACGACCGACCATCGCGTACGTGTCCATGCTCATCTCATCCATTCTCGACATCAGAAACCACGTGCCAGCGCGTTCCAACTGCAACAGAAACAAGGTTTCTCTAAGTTTCAGAAGCTTCCTGCTACAATGGCCTATGGCGATGGTGAATTTGCAAGGATTCGAGACAATTCATCAGTTCAGACTGAATCGACGCATCAATTTTTCAGGAATTCGCGTCTAGTCACTTTTCAACATCTCCCAGCACGGATATTGAAATAGAATAGAACCACTGAGAAGACTCCATGGTTTCCAACTCTTCCCCACATCCGAGTATAGTCGCAAAACAGTCTAATTTCATGTTGGCAAAGTTCAGAAAAGCTTCCGTTCTCAGCAACAATTCTGCTCACGGGAGCTTAGAAGATGTGCGGTTTGAACTCCCGCGTCGCCGGACTGCAAAGTTTTAGCATTTGACTGCGCGCGGCGTCGCCGTAGTATTCAACGCTCAACCATGTGTTCTATCTAAAATCGACACGAAACACACACACTAACGTTGAATACGCAGGCAAACTCGACAGATTTGCAGTCCGGAAGCGCGGGAATTCAAACCGCACATCTCCGAAGCTCCCGTGGCTGATCACTTGCCGTCTGCTCACCGATATCAGATCCGCCTTGACTCCCTTTATCTCATTGTACACACACTTTGGCTCTTGAACATTCGTCAAAATATCCAGAACATGATAGTGAGTGAGAGTGATAAGATCACGACGGAGAATCGTCGAGGAGAAGATTTCAGTGCCGCATTGTGCTGAAAACAGAACCTCCTTCATTCGGAACGGGTTCTACGGCTCACAATGAAGATCGAACCATCGGAGATCCTTCCGATCAATGCACACTTTGTCCAGGTACGGAAGGATCATCGACAGATCGTTGTGAGAGAAGTGACGAGAACGGATCATGAACGTGACGTCGTGTTGGGTGCACGTGCCGTTCGGAGCACGACGGAAGCACCAGTAGAGGACGGCTCGTTGGTTGTCGAGGTAGAGGATTTGGAATTTGACTGGAAAATGAAGGCGGATTGTTGGAATGTGCGTTCACTCACAGTCAAGAGAGCTCTTGTATCCGGGGACGGCTGCGTAGGAGTACTCGATGTGCACGTGGAGTTCCCCATTGTCCGTCAGTTTCACCGTCCCGTTACCCGGTCCAATGCACCGCCCATCGCTCTCCTTCTGCGCATAATACACCAATTCCAAGTCCGAACTGAAGATCATTCGTTTTCCGATGACTCGAATACTCACTTCGAACCTATTCTGGTATCTCTTCATATTGATAACACTTGACTGAAGGAACAG
Organism: Caenorhabditis macrosperma; assembly: GCA_963932285.1. Lineage (NCBI taxonomy): Eukaryota > Metazoa > Nematoda > Chromadorea > Rhabditida > Rhabditidae > Caenorhabditis > Caenorhabditis macrosperma. The sequence goes on from OZ010620.1 coordinate 6,397,195, forward strand.
TTTCGGATCGGCATTCAAATCGGCTGCAATGTACCAGACACCCTGCAGCATCGACAGAGTGATCGGACTCCATCCGTTCGGGGACTGACAGTGGAGGAGGTTCGGAGTCGGAGACGGGATTATGCACTCGTCTGGAACAGGAACGGGTGGAGAGAATGGATCGAGAACTCCTGCGGGTCGAATGGTCATCTTATCTTCTATTCATTCCCAACTCACTCTATCCAACCTTTACTGTTATACTTACAACTATGAATAAATCAATACAACTCACGGAAAGTGTTCAAGAAGATCAGGTCGGTCGGATCGACGCAGACTTTCTGAAGTTCCCTGTAGATCTCGTTGATCGTCGGCTGATCCATGTGATCCTCGTCCGACCACACGTACACTCTCACCGAATCGCATCCACCGTCATCATCAACGACTCCGCAGTGCATCGAAATGTACTCGTCGCCGTTCTCCCACAACACGAATCCAGACCCTGATAGAGTGATTGGCGATGAGTGATTTGATAAGAAACCCACAATCGATAGGAACAACGCTTCCGTTGACTTTGAGAATCGAAGAGCTGATCTGTATGTGTTTGGGGCTCAACGTCTGCGTCAGATTCGTCTTGAAGCACGTGTCCTGTCGGATCCACTCGCATTCTGCCGATGTCTCCGAACTGTATCTACAGCTGATATGGGCAATCTGTTCTCCCGATAGACTCGCATCGATGTAGGCAACCACTGTGAGAACTCTCGGCTCTTTCTGAACATCCGAATCAGTGAAGTCTCTCTTCGTCAGACTCACGAAGAAGTTGGAGATGTTGGTTCCACTCGGTCTGATGTTCTCCACCCGACACTCCACATCCACAAACTCGTTGTCTTCGTCGAGTTTCGCGTGCCTCAGCTTCTGATCTTCATCTACCATCTCGTCTCCACATTTCGCTGAAAATCGGAAATGTATTCAAACTCTTCCCATCGTCCGTTTTCACTGTAAGTATCGAGAGCTGTGAAATGCAGAATGTCAATGCAAGCCTCGTCTTCAATGACTTGGGCGGATTTGTAGAGTTGAAGAGTCTGCGGATGCCGAGAGTTGCTCATGATCAGCACGAGCTCATCGCCGATTTTACATCCGCCGTCGTCGTTTCCATCGAGACAGCCGTACAGAACCATGTTCATCTCCTCGTTCTGCTCTCCGGAGTAACCGTGGTAAATCGGACGGAGGAACACTGAAAGGTACAAGATGGACTACATAGTTGTTTGAATACTCACATTTGTCGACGAGATCACTTCCGACGGATTGATTCGCTTCCAACATGTATCCTCCTTTGTGTTTCTCCATCTTTCCGTTCAAAAAATGACACTCATTGCCACTGGAATCATTATCTTCTTCTGATTCGGTCGTTGATTCAACTCACATCGTATGGAATTCGGAGAAAACGAGGCTGTTGTTGTCCTCCTTCATTATCAAATTCACCGTACTCGAAGTGATGTTCTTCGGCAGAAAATATCGAGATGCAGATGGTTTCCGAGCGATGACGAACCAAGAGCCATTGTACTGAAAGGAACACTTCAGCTTCGCTTTAACTATGAACGCAATTTACCTGTGATGGGTGTAAATTGAGAAGTGGGATCTTCGGGTAGCAAAACGGAACGACTACTTCGAATGCGATCAGAAATAATAGAAGAAGAGAGGGAAAGAGTGTGAATGAGGGCATTCTCAGGGAGAGAGAGGTGGCGGGTGGGGCGGTTGATTATCGGTGGATCGATTGACAGCTGACCGGCGACAAAAAGATAAATGGATCAGTGATGAGGGGGGCACGTGAGCCGCCGGATGAAGGAGGGCGAGAGAGCACTCCGCGGATCAAGTTGGGTGTTCGGGGAAATCATTGGATGTGAGCCATTAGAAACTGATTGTTTTGGCTTTCAAGTTTTACTCCGTCCATCGACGAGCTCTCAACCACGAACCAATACTGGACCAGAGTCGTCTGACGCTTGTTCTTCAACATCAGACATGTTTTTCAAAGAAGCAGACGGGATCAACTGAGATCATGCTCTCACAGTGAATGAACAAGTTGAGCTCTTTAAATCGTGTCTCGTGTTTTTCTATTATTTCTATAAAGTTTAAGCACTGACCAACATTGGATAGAGTGAAATGAAGAAATTACAGAAGCATCGCCTTGAAAATCAAATTGCTAGTGGGATTCGTTTTGAAAACGGCCTACCTCGAGAATTCCACAAAAGTCAAGGCTAGAGTTTCATAAGTGGAATCAGAATTAGCCGTTCTGGACCTCTAATCTGAAACCAAAGGGTTAGAAATTCACAACTCTCTTTTTGGCTAAGAGATGTTCATCCCTGATTGAGACGATTGTCTGAGCTTAGCACGTGTGTGTGTGTACTTTCGTTGCAGTGAGGCTTGTTCTAGAACACTTCGACACTCTTTATCTGCAAAAAGCGGACGTGTTTCGATGGAACGAAAAGAAGAGTTCAATGAACGATGGGAAAACACGAATGTAGTCTCTCAAAGGACAAGAGACACCGTATCTGAGAACAAGACACGCACTCTCCCCCCGGTATAACGTAAAAGATAACAAAAGTTCAGCGTTCTTCCCCTCCATTTTTGCACACCGACCGTCTGCAGACTTCCTCCTCGTGTCCGTTGATCTCTGAGCTGATTCCATTGATTCGGTCGCAGTTCCTGTTCAACAATCGGTCGCTGGGAACATTCCGATGCGAATTCTCTCTTTGTCAGCGACAACAAAGGAAGGTCTTCTGGACTCTGCCAAGTTTGTTTTCTCCGTTTCGTTCGTCATCATCTCGCCTTTCCGTCCTTTGTGGCTAATTAGACAGACGTAATCATTCCCGGTACGTGCTCCCCCCCTGATCGTCGTCAAACCAACACTATAAATAAAGGACAAAAAGAGTCTCGAGCCGCCAATCCCTTTCATGTTTCGTCTTCAATTTCTGCTCACGACACGATCAAACTCTACTTCTTCTTCTTTCGTGCCGCTTCTTCGGCCGCTTGTGCTGCACTTGTGATGTGTTTTGGTGCTTCACAAGTCCAATTTATTTATAAAACGCTCGTTTTTCGCGCATGTTTCAGACGCATTTCTCCATAAATTTGCTGCGCTTACGCACAATTCTCCCGCCGCTCCCTTCACCGCTCCGTCTCTCTCTCTCTCTCGCGACGTCTTCAGGAAGTGGAAAGAAGCGGCAGGATCCAAACATCATATTGAGGAGTGAAGAAAGCGAAAATGATGATTAAGAAGCTGAAAATACGCGGAGCCGAAACGGGCAGATGGCTCTAATTGAGGGGGAGAATGATCAGTTTCAAGAGGCGGGAGGAGGAGGAGATTGAAAGATGATGTGAGTTTGGAAGAGGGACGGAGACGTCGAAAGTTCAACTGATATCACCCCCGACGACTGTCGAGTATAAAAGCGAACGGTGCTGCGAAGAGGATACAAAGTTTCTTCAGTTTCACTCTGTGTAGGGTAGTCCTTCTCGTCTTTCGATGTTTCTAGTGTTGTGGATCTAGGATTGAACAGTTGAACCATTTATGCTGGTATTCAGGACAACGGTCTTCTATGTTTCTACTGTTGCTTCCAGTATTCTGAAGCGCCTCCGAACGTAGCCAGTATGTGGGATCGATTCTCAGTATCAAAAAGTGTACCCTTGCAAATTTATAGAAAATTCCAAAACTTTGTGTAAAAATACATTCGAACAGCTCTTTCTTTAGTGCTGAACATCGGGTAGGATCCCTGGTATTCCGAATAGTGATAATCTATCCTCCTAGTGTTCCAGAATGAAGCCTAACTAGGTTTCTGACTTTTGAATCGGTTCCTAAACACCTTCGTCAGACTTCTGATATTCCCCTCAGTTGCCTCTGCCAACTAGAGTTTATCTCTCGAAGATCTCTTTTTTTGCGATCCATCGAGACGATAGACTTTGCAAAGCCGAATAGATACACAAATAAAGATCTCGGCCAGCGAGTGTAAAACAACCGGGTAAACTCGAAAAGTGGGCGAGAACCGAGGACAGTTCAACAGAAGATCTCCTTTGGTTTGTTCAATCAAGACCACAATCAATCAACTGATCAAGATCCATGCAGTTCAGTCGTCCAAGTGTAGTTCAAAAGTCCGAGAACCTCGCGAAGACTCTAAACAGATCTCTACCAGAATGGCGCCGAGAGGGGAGGAGGAGGAGAGAATCTTCTCTTTTCGACCCACCGTCCTCGATCTCGTTTCTCTTCTTCTTCTTCTGTTTCATAGTTTTTTGTACCCAATACAAATCCGATAGATTCGAGGGAAGATCTCTCGGCGCAATCTACATCCATTCGGAATGTCCATCTCGTTTCAATTTCACTATGCTCTATCTCTCTCTCTCTCTGTCCGTTTGTACTCGTAGTAGTAACCGGAAAGTGACGCTTCTCTCGGAGATGTAGTCCCATTATCAGTTCTCCGGGTAACGTGTAGCCTAGACCAGTGAAGCACTTAAAGCCCAATGATACCGAAAGCCATCGTAATCAGTTCGGTAGAGCGCATGTGCCCCCTCGATAAGTGTCCGCCCTCTCGTAGCAGATCACACTATCAGAGCACGAGTTGATCCTGAGCAAACTACGGTCACCGCCACGACGCTCAACTTGATCCCGATGGAACGAGCAGCTAGACATGTATGCCCGTTTTAGGGTGTACGTGTGGGGTCTGAAACTCGAAACCCCTTCCGGCCACGCCGACGTCACTCTTTCAGGGGCACGAAAAAGGCAGTGATAAGGCGAGCGGCGGCAGCCAGGAAGTGTGCTAATTCAAGAAGATCAACCTCCCCCAATCGCACAAACTTTCACTGTTTGCTCCTCTCCATCATCATCATCGTTTATCACTATTTCACTTGGGTTTTTCGCGGTTTCAACCCGCCTTCTCCTCCTCCTATTTGTTTGTTCTTCTCCTCCTCGACCGTCCTCTGATGACTTTTTGTGCGAAAATGTGCTACTGATAACATCATTAGGAGGTAGCCGTCGGCGGTAGCTCGTCTTCTCGTCATCCGACGATGAGCTCTTCTGTTGTTTGGATCATGAAGACGTGTGTCATCGAGAGTGGAGTAGGAGACCACCACGAAGACGTCGAAAAAAGGAGGAAGTTTGACGTCAGTCCTGCGGTTTCTTTTCTCCTTTCCTCCCTTTCCCTCTTCTCTTACGCAACATGCTTCCACCGAAGAATGGGCGGAGTCTCCGCGGTCTACGGTACTTCTTCGTTACTATTACGTCGCCGGCAGCACTCGATATAAAAGCCTGAAACACGCACTCGATCAGTTCCAGAGACAATGCTCTTCGCACTCGTTGCACTGATAGGCGTTGCCGTCTGTTCCGATGTTCCACAGTACGGCCCCCTCACGGCTCACTTCGATGCGTGGCTCGACAGGAATGGATACTCAAAGTACGACTACTCGCGGCTGGATCTCGGAACCGCTGGAAGCTTCGGTGGGATGTCGGCCAATGATCTACAGTTTGTGAGTTGTTTCCTATTCCTCTTAGCCTTTCCGATGGGCTTTTTCTAGAGGTTAGAATGGTCAGAAAGCAAAGAGGAACATCTCGTTTGAACATCCCCCATATGATTCATACTATATTCAATAGGACCCCCAATCAGACTCCATTCACTCCACCGCTCAAAGCACATTATTCCGGAGCACAAGTTGCAATTGTTAGTCATAATCTTCACATGATTTCACCCGGAAACCCGCGTGCTCAGAATAGTTTGAGTAGAGTGCGTGCTAAGAAGCATTCGATGGCTGTCTCTGCCCCTAATACTCCCTCCATTTTGTTCCTAGAGTGACCTTCGAAACCTAAAGAACGAAACCGTGTTTCCTTGTAGTTTGACGCCTCCAAAGACCCGGTAATCTTCTTCCACGGAAACTCGGACGCCGCCCTCACCGCCAACAACTTCTCGACCGGATGGACGACGACGGTTCAGGTACACTGACCTAGTTATCACTCGTTTTGCACTTGTTATCACTTCAGTACTTCCTAAGCCAGGGTTACACCCTTGCACACCTCTACGGAACCTCTTGGGGCAACACGAACACGACGGCGGCCGTTGAACGGTAAGCGACTCTTCTGGTCGGCAGCAGCAGCTCCTGCTCGTCGCATAGTTATGGTGTTGATTTGTGTGCTATCAGTTCGTATCCATGTTGCTGCCATCACTGATAACGGAGGGTACACCTGATGACGTTAATCATCGTGGAATTCCAGGCATTCCCATTGTGTCGCTGAAACCGATTAGTCCTCTCTCTCTGGAACTGTTCTCTGTTTCAGCGATCATGACTGTGTCACCGTCTACCGTCTGCGGAAGTTCGTCGAGGCGGTGATGGAATACACGGGGGCGAAGCAAGTGAACATCATCTCGCACTCGATGGGGGTCACTCTCGCCCGAAAAGTCATCCTCGGCGGATACATCAGTGCGGAAGACGGTAACAGATTACTCGGATCAATCGGTACTCAGCGTCATACTGTAGGCACTTGCAACATCGGACGACCGCTCGGCACCAAAGTGAGAGCCATTCTCGGAATCGCCGGAGCCAACTTCGGACTGTGTGCATGTGTCGGACACTGGCTCGGAGTCACCTGGCCCACTTGTAATGACGATGTGAGTCCACGGAATGAGCGGAAGAGTCCGTTGATGGGTCTCTTTCGCAGAGAAAGAATCCAATCAGATGTGGTGTAAATATGATGTCAAATATGGTGCCTGGCGTTTTAATTTATAACTGAACCCTTTCGTTTCGGACACAATCGTTCGAAATAGGCTCTCTCGGAATGACTTTCCGGTGCTGCTTTCTTGTCAGTTTCTTTCTAAAAATCGTCCAAATATCTAGCTACCGTATCCCGGTTAATAGAAATTCAAACGACGCGCGCATCTTCGCTAAACGAGCAGTCGGGATTTCGGAGTGTCGTAGTGGACGAAATGCCGATTTTCAGTTTGGGAATTCTGTTTCAAATGCGTTCTATTGCGAGAAATATAATTTTTTAACTGGACAACGGGAGAAGTTTCTGAAATTCCGGCGAATCACGAGTGTTCTGCAAGGAAGTGGGGAATAGCCCCCTCATTACTACATTGTCGTTAAACCAAATCGTAAAAACTTTCGATAAGACATTAGTAATCACAGCATCATCTCCCGTGTGTTATCACTTTGATACAATGAGTTTATGACTGTTGAACAGTTTTGAAAACTTCAAAGAGAGGCCATAGCTTCTGTGAATCAAGGAACCAATTCCTCTCCATTTGCAGAACGGTTTGTGGCCCGGAGAGACGTGTTATCCGACCCGAATGGACGGTTTGTGTGCCACGTCACCACTGCCTTCGCCGTGCAACGGACTGACCTACTCGAAGTTCCTGATGGACCTGAACTTGGCGAGAGGGAAGCCAGCACAGCACATTTTCAGCATGTGGAGCATGGGTGAGTTTACCGTTTCGACGAACCGCTTTAATAGCGTCGGTGACGTCATAGAGATACAAAGATACAAAAAGAGAGAGAAGTGACTGATGGTCGGTGGTAGATGAGATGAAGTGGAGGGGTGATAACCTGATAACAATGAGAGATAAATGTTCAGAAGACGAGCTGATTGATTTGCGGAGAGCCACGAGTAAGTCGGATTGTTGAGTTCCATTCGCACTAGACACTTGCACGGGAATCCGGTTTTGGGTTGGAATGGCTACTGTAGTCTGCAGAGACACTGTGCTCTCTCTCAGACTACTGTAGCCCACACTTTCTGTTCACTTAGCACAATTGTTGTCGTGGTCACTGCACTGTCTGTCATTTCCCATATTTTCCCTCAGTTTTCTATCTTTTTCGTTTTCCAGGAGACGATTTGATTGGAGACGGAAACATGGTCTGGGGACGGCCGACCAGTGAGATACCGTACTCGGACGGAAACAAGGTGAGACAGAGAAAGACGCCCTGGGAGAGGACGCTGCACTTTTCTCTTCAAATCCTGATCCTCAAGATCCGCAGCCCGAAGCCCTTCTAGATCCCCGAGCAACGAGATCATTTTGCAGATCTACACGAACTACACACACATGGAGACCAAACTGAACACGGCCGCCGACCAGTTCCACATAATAACTCAACTGAGCATTCCATGATGAACGACACGTCGTCGTCGCGGAGAGCATAATATTTATTTATTTATTTGCATAGTTCCCTCCTCTCGGTGACACACTCACTCACACATTCCGCACCGCCCGATTCTCGTAGATGATGTCCATATTTATGCCGAAAAACTACTGTGATGCAATCATGATCTCGAATAATATGAACACAAAGAACCCCCGCGTTTTGACTGATAATGAAACTTTACTTCAACGCCCTTAATCGGACTTCTTTCCGTGTTCTTGATGTTTGTGTGTCTTGTTGGAGATGATCTATTGAACTATACGATTATTCGTATTCCGATGGCGTAGCACAAGTTACCGGGGGAACTTCCGAATGAGAAACTTTCTAAAGTTTAGGAAACTTTATCTCGGTTCTCTCGGAAAACATCTCAATAATCGTTGTTCTCTGTGATTTCTCGAAGGGCCAAATTGGATGATACACTATTTTTTGAGAAACCATTTGGTCCACCGGATGCTTTTCAATTAGATGTTTCACGATATAAGAAGATAGAGTAGATGGAACTGTTGTACCTGCGGAGCGTATTCCAGTGATCATTGTCTCACTTCTCCGTTTTGAACTGTTCCTTTTCTCGGGTCGATATCTAAATATTGGAAGTGGTGGCCGCATGGCTATCGGGATGTCGCCGGTTCGTGTTCTTGCTTCAACCCCCGGGTTCACCCAGCCATAGGGTAGTGGCCCCGTCTACGCAGAGTAATCGGGTCACACTTTCCGGCCCGGACTTGATTTAAATCAGGCCAAGCTCGGATCAGGTCTATTTTGAACTTGAGATCCGAGGTTCGCTGTGCAGACCTATTATTCTCTGTTGTCCCAACCCACGAGTGATATTTGCATTAGAGCGCAATGAGGCTAGAACGGAGATTTCATGGAATCTATGGCTCTGCGAAACGAATATTAGTTTTCTCAACATTCGGACGAAGCCCTTGATCCACATTAGAGACACTCGTGCTCGAACATCTCGAACAAACGCGGATCATAAACCAGAGCATCTCCGGGGGGAAACCCCGCCCGTCTGTCTGTCTCCTCTCACCTGACACCCATCCCAACCACACATGTTGTTTGTGTTATGCTCCGAATGACGTGGCAGCCACACACAAACTTTGGCTCCTCTCCTCCGATTTGATCTCAAGGGCGTCATCTTCGTTGCCTTTTCCTCCCCTAGTGCGAAGGATAAACACAAAGATTGGCCGATGGCTCGGGGCGGCAAAACAAGCATCACTCTGAGAGGAGACATCAAAACGAGCATGGCTCCCCTCTTTTATTATATAATTCCGCCGCCTGTTCCTTCGGCTAATACGTCTCATCATCTTCTTTTCCATCTCTATTTTTGGCTTTTCCTCTGAGTAATTGTGTCAGGTTGGATGAGTTGAAGTGTCTCTACTTGCTCGCCACGGACAACTATCCAGAGCACAGAAACAATATAAGGATAATGCCACTCCTGGGCAAAAGTTCAATTCCCTTTCTGTATTTTGGCGATCAAGCGAAACTGCGCCCATAGTTTCTGTGTTTTCCAACCGAAAATTCCCCAAAAATCCAAAACCACTCACAATTACCGGTTTTTCTGCATAAACGTTCGAAAAAGTGCTGTTCGTTTCTCACCACGGCGAACCAGCGGCGGCGTCTAGTAGTAAATTTTTGCAGCATTTTTCCGGGTTCGGCCACCAATCAGCAATCCTGAAACGTGGGCCACGCCGGTTTCGCAACCGCCGCGTGAAATTTTGCAACTCCGCCGCACGCAGGTCCGATTGGCGGAGTCCTCCCAAAAACGCATTTTGAACGCCCTCTTCCCCGTATTTTCCGGGCAAAGGACTTAAATTTAGGACATGAATTTTTTTTTAACCGTTCGAAAATTAATTTTGAAGGTTTTGTTTTAAAAAAATTTGAAACTTTTAAGAAGTTTTTCGAGAAAAATGCGAAAAACCCTCGGGGACTAGGAAACGGTGTCTGGAGGCGGAGTTTAAAAACGCAAATATGTATTGTATTTCAACAAATTTCAACAAATTTCGGAAATCGTTCAATGTGCCTATTCAAACATTTCCTCGACCGACTTTTCCGACATTCTGTTCCTTTCGTCGAAAAAGTCGGAAAATTTCTTCAGCATTCGACAGTACAAAAAGCGTTTGGGTAGATTTACGACATATCGTCGTTTCTCATGAAAAAAATTAAATTTCTACACATTTTGCATGTTACCTCGGGCTTTTGAACGTTTTTGTTCCAGATTCACTATTTTCCCAGGAAAAATGTCCAGTGACACCGAAGAAATTGGTCGAACAAGTAGTAGTAATCACGGAATCGAGAGTTTGAAACATTTTCTTGTGCCACAGAGTTGAAAAGTTTAACGGCAACATATTGTGTACTATTTGGATTAAGAACTGAACTGTCACAGTTCGTTCTTGAATCACTTTGATCTTGCAATCAGGAGTCTCGTAAATGTGTCCAAAATTTGAATGCATCCCTCTCAAGATCCTTCGCCCTCAGTATTTCAGAAATCACAGTCCAAACGAACCGAAAACCGAAATGATTTCATTAATGTATTTCGCGCACTCAAAAATGTACGAATGCTGACGAATTCGAACCCGAAAACACACACACTCTGAGAAAGAACAGCGATTCGGTGACGTCACCTCTCCCCCACTGTTTTCATTGCCTCCTCTTCGTCGCTCTCCTCCCCACTTCTCATATCACAACGAGTGCAGACACTCTGAGAAATAGAAGAAGGAGACAATATTTTGTCGTTTTTGCAGCTTCTCCCCATCATCGATGAGAGTCGTTTTGACTCCTCGTCACGTACTTTTCAGATCGTCACGCTCTGAAAGCGCCGGGAGAGAAAGAGAGCTTTCGGAACGCACTCTCGAATTCGATTTGTTTATGCGTCAACTCCTTTATAGCTCCGTTGTGTACACAAAAGGGCAATCTAATTCTTGTTCGATTGCACGCTCTTCCCGGCAGCTCACTCTCCCTTCCTCACTTGCTCCTCCCCACACATCTTCTCATTTTTTAGTCGGCGCAATAACATGCGCCCGGAAAGCGGAAAACATTAAGAAGACGACGAGTGAGCAGGCATACTGGTACGGTTGGGCCACCGCGCATGCCAATTAGAGTCTCTCGGAAACGACTACATAGTCGAATGCATGCGAGCAGCGGCACAACGGCGGCTGAAATGAGATCTGGAAGTCGTAAAGAGGGTTCAGTTGTCACTCGAGTTCAAATGTATTCATGGCTTCCGTTGGGGGACAGAAGAGATCCAGGAGAGAAAGAGAAAGAGAGAAAACTACGCACTCAAAGAAGTGGTATCAGTTCAAACTACGAGGGCAGTCGATTCATCAGGTATATTGAGCACGGAAGTTTCGAAAGTCATTGTGCCCCTTTCAACGCGAAACATTTCAACACAGTCTGCGTCTCCGACATCGCACGCTACCTCGCTCTTTCGTTGCGTTATCTGCACCGACGCCGTAGCTACGGTGTTCACTCTCGCGGCGAACTCTTAATTTTAAACGTCTCTGGATTCTTAGAACCCCGTGTTACAAACGCGCTCCGCGCGGGTCTCGCCGCGACTCTCATGTATTTTTCGTGGAGAAGCGAAATAATTTTTTAAATATTCGGGAGGATTTGCTCGATTCTAGTTCAAATTTTTCTCACATTTTGTTGAAGTCGTTCAAGCTTGGAATAAATTATGAATATCGAGAAAAACTTCTCCACAAAAATCGAAATAATTTCATCGTGCCTCCACGAGAAGTACACGAGAATAGTGACAAGACCCAACGGAGCACGTTGTGAGGTCCCAAAAGTGAAGGAGAAATGGTAAAATCAAGCACGAAAAACTTGTATTTCGGCCCGAGAGACACTCTCAAATGAGCTCTACCGTGATTCCACGTATTTCCTTTTTTTCTGAGAAATCTCTTGAATTTGAACTTGACGAGAGATGTTACCAGATTGTCTGCCGCGGCGTGTACTCTCATCTGAAGTTCCCGTTCGTTTTCCCGGAAGTGCGCACTTCTTCGAATCCCTCTCTCCGTCTCTCATTAAACTTTCATCCGTTCAACAGTTCGCCGCCCTAATTCTGATCTCATCTATCACATTTTCCTTGTTTTTTTGCTCCGCGGCCTTCTCCGAATCGCCGAGAGAAAGACATCGAGCGAGCGAGAGAGTGTGTGAATCGCAGAGACGCAGACACGGGGGAGACGAACGAGAAGTCGCAAATCTCATTCACAATTTCTCGTTTTCAAGCTTCACATATGTGTTGTTGGTTTCGGGGGGACGAGTGTGTGTGTGTGTGTGTTTTCGTCTCGACGCCTGCGTCCGTCACTTACCCATTCTCCGTCCGTGGCTCCGGCCCCTGACAGCTCATTATCGATTTATTCGTGAGTGTGTGTGTGTGTGAGCAGCTTCTTCTTCTTCTTCGCGCTCATCTTCTGATGTGCCCCTTCCTCCTCCTCATCTCGGTTTTGTTTTGCCCACACACCTCTTTCGTTCATTTTCCTTTCGTCTCCTTCTTCTTCCTGAATCTTTGGGTGTACAAGCAACCCGGAACCAGAGTGGAAGCTGGCAACGAAGAGTTTCGCGTCTTCTTCCGCATGCTCATCGGATCCCTGTCCAGACCCCTTAACAAGGAAGGAAGAGGTGCCAAAGTGTAGAGAATACCCGATAGAATTCGCTCCGAGGAGTCCGAAACTGTCGCCAAATCTTGCGGAAAGAGCCGAGTTATGAGCCCTCAACATTTACCATTTCACCACAACTCCCGTTTTCGAGGCAATCCGGAGGACTAAACCCTTTGGCTCCTCTCAGATTCCGACTCCTCCTCGGATGTTACCACCTCTTCCCGTTGACCTTTTGATCATAAACCGTTCAATTATTGCGAGAATCGGCCTCTGTCTTCTTCATAAACACGCACCTCGTGTTGTCAGTTAAAGGGCATCGCATCTGGAATCGACGGAAAACAATGCGCACCCCTCGCAGAAGATTAAAGATTATGCTCCGCGCCACCCATCGCCAATTCCCCCCTTGGGTGCGTGCACGAGGGAAAGAAGAAGAAGGGGGAACATGGAGCGAGGCGGTCTTTCTGGGAAAGCATTAAGTGTTGGCCGTGAATCTCGCTGGTTCTTCTATGCTCTTCTCGATGATGATGATGATGCCCTGAAATTGCTGTTTTGTGCAAGGGCTGGATGAGCACTTCCTTGTTTCTATTTCGTTTCCAAAGTCTTCTCTTCTCAACAACAACACATCATAATACTCTCAGTTCCGCGACTGAAAATGATGGCGAAAAACCAGTTGGAAGAAAATGATAACACTCACTCATTGATACCCGCCCCGTTTTTTTTCGTCCGCCTCCCGGCAGTTTCTTATCATCAACTCTCGTTTCCCTTTCGCCCGTGATTTGATACCTGATCACAAAAGAAAGCCCTCTTCTCGAGAGGAGTCAAACAGAGCCAAGAGTGACCTTTGTCGTTTCCATTACTTCTTACCGCTCCTGCTCCTGGTGTTTGCTCTTCCTCTCTCTCTCTCTCTTTTTCCACTTCGTTCGCCCCCTTCCGTGCTCTGCGTCTCCACGCGCTCCCCTCTCTCTCTCGGCCCATGGGCTCATTTTTCTTCGCCTCTCCCTTCCCTTCTCCATCTTCTTCTTCTTCTTCTTCTGCTTCTTCTGCTTCTTCTGCTTCTTCTTCTTTTCCTTCTCTGCCCCCATCGTTTCCTGCTTTCGGGCACTCTCGCGCCCGCCACTAAACCGCTTTTCGCCCCGCCACCACCCACCACCACCAAAACTTTTCCCTCTCGTTTTTCAGAGTTTTGCCAAACTCTCATCCGAAAACATCATCATAACCACGTTCTTTCTCTCGTTCGACGCGCGGCGACGTAACCCGAGGTGAGCTGAAAAGAAAAGAGTTGAGCATGATACGCGGAGCAAGAAACACATGATTCTGTTTGCTTTTCGAGGGGTTTAACCCTCTGTTGAAACAATGGCCCGGAGTGATAAGCGAAAGAGGGGGTTTCGCAGTCGCAATTCGACAAAATTAGCGACCTTTCACAACTTCTCCCCCCACTTTCTTTTACGGTTTTTGGTAGAAGGTCCGTCAAATCGAGATGCTCTTGTCATATCCGTAGAGTTCTTATCAGTTGAGTCCCACAAAGAACAGTGATCTTTCGACGTCTTCTGAGCGTTGCTGTTCTGACTAATTCACACGTCTTCTTCAAAAGCGGAGCACTCACAAACACGTCTCCTGAATAATTCCCGAAGTCGTCTCTGTGACATCACCGGAACGTCTTCTCTTCTTCAGATTCCCGCACTCGACGTACATAATGAGGTCGAATTCGTCGTCGCGTCTGTGGGTCGGGCCGCTGATGCTTGTCATCATCATCGCGCTCATCTATCTCCTCTCCCTGATGCCGACGTCGCCGCCGCATCTGGTAAGCATAGGCGAAGAGGAGTGGATGAAGAGGGTTTTGTTGTAGGCCAACAATGGGATGATTGTGAACGACGCGCATACAGAGTACGCGATGAAGGGACAAGCACAAGTGGATTGGCAGGAGATCTACAAGAACCATCCGGCGAATGGTGAGTAGACGAGAGAGAGAGCGTCTTTTCTCGGAGCCCATTTGGCTGATTGAGCCAATCAGTCCGGATTAAACTTTCGTCTTTTCTCTCTCTTCTTTTCGTCCCAAATAGCATTTGGCTGTCACGACCGGAAACAAGAAGACCGGAAAGCCGCCGAGAACAACGGAAACTTTCAGACGAGAGCATGGACTTTCTGTGTCGACACGGAGGCATCACGAACGAAACGGACGGCTCGTGCGTGTGCACTCGATGGTACACTGGGGAGAAGTGCGAGACGCCCGTCTGCATGAACGACGGATTCTTCAACCACACCCTCGGCCGATGCGTGTGCACTTCCAATTGGGTCGGTGAGCATTGCATCTTCCGCTGCAACTCGGGAGTCGTCAACAAGACCTCAGGTGAGTGTTCGCGCGCACTTGCAGCGCTTCGCGACGCGCCCTTCTCATCCCATTCGAATGCCTAGGCGAAAATCCCATTATTCTGAATTTCCGCCCGAAACGTTTTAGTTGCTAGGCCGAAATATATAAATATAGAAACGAAACGAGCAAAGCACATCCATCACGGCTTCTTTCGACGACGGCACGTTTTAATTTCCGGCCTCGGAAAGGCGAAATTATGGGACGGGAGGATGAGTAATGAGATTTGGGACCGGCGGCGGGTGGCATTTCGCCGAGATGGCTTTTCGCCTTTTCTCGAGTTAATTTTGGAAACGACGAAATGAAAAGAGAAATGGGGGCCGCGCATTATGGACGAGAGGGGAAATTGTGCAGTGCGGCGGAAGAAGAAGGACACGTTTTCCAGGCCTCTGCGAATGTCTTTTCGGACGTCCGTGCACCATTCAAAAGTGTATCAACGGGCACTTCTTCGACGGGAAATGCGTTTGCTACGACGGATTCACAGGACCCGCGTGCACGATTTGCGACGGGACCGTTCCGAGTATCCAATGCGATGAGGTGATCAGAAAGCGCGGAGCAGTCAACTCTCGGCTGACGCTCTCCGGCCTCTCCTTCTGCATCATCACCATCGGACTCCTCTGCGTTGGCGCTCGTCGGAGACGTTCGGCAATGAATCCGATGGCCGAGGAGACGTGGTACCGTGTGTTCCATCCGAACAACAACCGTCCCTTCAGGTGAGGATGATTGGCAGCGGAACCAAAAGATTCGACTGGTTTCAGATGCAGACACGACTACATGTGTGGCGGAAGTTGGGTCCCGAGAGACAGAGCACTCATCGTTGCTCCCGGCAGAGTTTCCATGTCGAGCACTGCTCCGTGAGTTTGTCTCGAGTGCGGGGCGCATTCTCAAGTTCTCCGTTCCAGAAGAGTGCACCGTCTGGCGACGCCTCCGCCGAGCTACACTTCCGTCGATGACCTCAACAATCCAGAGACTCAGAACCCGCCGACTTACGAAGAAGCCACCAGAATCGACATCGAAGGGGCCGCAGTGGAAGAAGTTGAAGCGGAGGAGGCGAAGGACGAAGTGGAGACGATACAGGAACCGACGTCTTCTGAAGAGGAACGAATTCTGAATCCTCCGCCGACGGAATCAGAAGAAGTGGAAGAAGAAGAGCACGAGGAAGCGGAGAACGAATCCTCTTGATTTCTGAGACCACTGATTTTCCATTCCCTCCACTTTATCATTCTTGTTGTGCAAATAGTGACACGAACTCCGGGTGACTCTTTCTCTCTCTCTGTTCCTCTTCTCTCTCTCCATCCCTTTTTAACGAAAAAGTCAAAAGACCAAACTGATTTCCCCCCGTTCTCCGCCTTCTTCCCGAATGCGTTTTCCTTATTGTTCGAGTAGCGACTAGCCATATTTCTCTTCGATTTTTGTCGACTTTTGAGACGGGTTGTTTGTGTGTACAGCACATGACGAATAGCCGATGTGAAATGAAAATAAATGAAGATCCTCTTTGAGCGGAAACATTGAAAACAATGCGCGAGTGCGAGTGTCATTGCGTTTCATTATGGAGGCTTCGCTGCAAAGTTTAATTGAAAACTTCCACGGAGAGCAAAGTTCTTCTTGATTTTTGAGGTTGGATGAATTAGGGAAACTGCGAGGAGGCGCAGGCTTCGAGGTGATTGATGAGTGGGGGATCTCATGAGTCAACTGGGCTCGAGGTTCTCTGTTTCCTCGAATAGGGCTATATCCCAGACGCTGCCGGAGAATCATTATATCTCGATATTGATAAGAGATTTCGAAAAGTTGTCAGGAGCAAACTTGTAGATCATAACTGGGACTACAAGTTTGCCGTTGACAACATAATGATTCTCCGGCAACGTCTGACGTCTTCGAGAGTTTCAGAAGTACGAAGTGTACAGCTCTATTCAAAGAAATACGGTATTTGAGGAACCAATGAACTTCCATCTGGAGACATACATCAAATCTTAAGCGGAATATCACTAGCCTGTGAATATCGAAAAACGGCAGCTGTAGGGAGCGCAAAAACCCTCCCTAAGGCGCAAAGTGGATCCGATGTTCAGGGTCTAGGAGAAGTTATTCCAAAAACGAGAAGAATCATCGCGAATGGTTGATTCCTGCTGCAGATCCGGTTACGAGAAGGATGTTCACGTCGATTTTACGGACCAGTATGGTCTCTAACTGAGCTCCAGACACTGGTTTGTATTGGTGGAACTTTATGTTTTCTGATCCAATGCTACCCATCGAACAGTTAGGAGAGAGATTTTGAAGATCTCGTTGTCACTTACACTTTCAAGAACTATTATCTGTCTCTTCAACGTCCACAGTGGGATACTGTAGTTTCATTGCTCTCCTTTCCCATCCATCACCTCGCTTCCCACCGTTCTGTAGCTCTTCTCCCCCATATTCCCATCCTGCTTCCCGTTCCCAGCACCTCCGCTGTGATTCGATTAGCAGTTGCCTATAAAACCAGCTCCCTCCGTTTCGGAAACCATTCGCCTCGCCGAGTTCCCTCCCGATGCGCCTCTTCTCTCTCTTTCTCCTCGTCACCATTCTCTTCGGAGTCACCGTCGTCGATGCTTGCCAATTTCAACCTTGTCCTGTGCTAATTACAAGAGCCGCCCGCACCACCACCACCACCACCGCTCCACATGTTCACGGTCCTCATGAGCAAAAGTGCTACAGCCACGAAGACTGCAGATATGACTTTATGGAGACCATGGTTCCGTTCTGTGCTGAGGACGGATACTGCCACAACTACAGTGTTATCAAAGGATAAATGAAAGAAAATAAATCATTTATTCATTGTCTTCCTGATTTACATAACAGGAATCGAGAACGTTATATAGTTGTCAATTCGTTGTCAATTTGAACCTTCTAAACTCGCCGTTTCTCGTCTTCTCCACACCATTCGCTTCGCCGAGTCAATTCATGAAGCGTTCCGAGGAGGTCACCATTGGTGTGTTAATAACTCTCTCATGTCCAGGTTTTTAGAAAAAGTACGTAAGACCATCACAACGACGGCACATATCCATCATCCGGTTATTCCGAAAACGACAAGGATCATCGTGACTGGATGGAACCTTCTGCGGAAAGAATTATGAAAAAGATGCTCACGTCGATGTTTCGGACCAGTAGGGTATCTAACTGAGCTCCAGACTTTGATGTGTATTGATGACACTTTATGTATTCTGATCCAATGCTACTTCACACTTTCAAGAACTATCTGTCTCTTCAACGTCCACAGTGGGATACTGTAGTTTCATTGAACTCTTCTCCCATCCATCACCCCATTTCTCCCATCGTTCTGTAGCTTCTCTTCTTCGCATTCCCATCCTGCTTCCCGTTCCCATCACTTCCCCTGTGATTCGATTAGCAGTTGCCTATAAAAGCAACTCCCTCCGTTTCGGAAACCATTCGCCTCGCCGAGTTCCCTCCCGATGCGCCTCTTCTCTCTCCTTCTCCTCGTCACCATTCTCTTCGGAGTCACCGTCGTCGATGCTTGCCGATACTCTCCTTGTCCGGGAATTCGTCGTCTAAGACCCTTCCGCACAACCACCACCATCGGCCCCCATGTTCACGGTCCTCATGATCAGAAGTGCTCCAAGCACGACGACTGCCGTTATCCCAAGATGGAGTTCGTGGTGCCGTTCTGCGCTGCCGACGGATACTGCCACAACTACGTTGGTTCTGGTCCCTATGGACACTAATGTGCGGAAATAAAGAACTTGAGCATTTCATTTTTGTTTGTTTCTTCGTGAGTCTTGCTCTACCTCTCATTTCCTCAGTGCATCATTTGAACAAGACCCAACATTGCCCATAATGTGTGCCTCCGGTACCTCGAGACTTTTATCAAGCACACCCCTCTCCTTTTATATTGTTCCGAAAAACACCCATTTCGACGCGCAGCTATAAAAGAGGCCCCCGCGAGCATTTCGAGGAGTTTACGATCACCTTCGTCGGGGCGGTGGAGATGCCCGGGGCGGTGGAGATGCCCTTCCGATTCATAGCAATGCTTCCTTTACTCCTTTTCATCACAGTTCCATGCGAAACAGCACAATTCAACGACAGAGGGAAAACGGCAGTGGTGGAGTATCACAACAAGATCAGGTGGGTTGTTGATGATTGAATTCAAGTGTTGGTCACGTCAAATTAGATCAGAAGTGACTATCGGGAAGTTTGTGACGAAGAGGAACACGAAACGACCGCATGGGGCGAACATGGAGAAGATGTACTGGAACAGCAGTCTGGCAGCGTCTGCCGAAGCCTATGCTCACACGGATCCATCGACGCACTCGCACAGTTCGGGAATCGGAGAGAACCTCTATTGGCACTGGGCGACGAGACCGGGAGATTTGAATAAATACGGGCGGATGGCTGCAGAGTCATGGATCCACGAGTTCAAGACGATGCACTGGGATACGACTATTCTGACGAATGAGCTGTTCAACAGTGGTGTTGGACACGCGACACAGGTAGATGCGGAGTGAATAGTTGACAGAAGGAAGGAGTTATTGCAGATGGTGTGGGCGGAAACGAATCAGATCGGATGCGCCTATGCGACGTTTCAAGAGAAACACAAAAAGACAGGCAGGGAGATCATGAAGATCAGCGTTGTGTGTCACTACTGGCCAAAGTGAGTGAGTGGAAAGAATGATCAGTGAGCGACATAGATTCATCTGTCCTTCCGCTATGAGGCTCTGAATCACGGTTCTACGATAGAAACTGAGCCGATTCGTCTATGTAAATCGGTAGCCAGCCACATAACCCAATCATCAATACCAATTTGTGCTCAATGTGACTATTATGAGTTCGCCGCGAGCGTGGACTCCGCAATCGCGGTGTCGGCGAAGGTCCCGCAACGAGACAGCGAGGCAGCGCGTAAATTTCAGAGACGCAGACAATTTTAATACTTTTCGCGCCAAAAACGAGGCCCACGCTCGCGGCGAACTCGTAATAGAATGAAATATATACGTTAATGTCTCGTGTTACTCATGAAAGTCCTCAATCAAATTACACGCAAATAACAAAGTTACATTCTCGCGGCAAGCCCTTGATTAATCATCACAAACGGAAACCAGAATGGAAATAATCTTTCTTATCAGGAGATTGTGAATAATTGCAGGGGAAACTACCTGAATGAGCCCATCTACCTCGAAGGGAAGCCGTGTTCCAAGTGCAAACAGACAAAGTGCGAGCGGAATACACAGTTGTGTGTTTGATTATTCATGAATTGTTTTTTCACAGTTTGAAAACAAGTGAGAGATTACAGCGCCTTGAAAATGCCAATCAATTGGTCAAATCGATCTTCTGAATCACTGTGGATTCGCGACGTCGCTCCAGTTCTTCTTGTCCGAGTTTCTGTTTCTTCGTTAGGAACTCACAGCAGAAAACTGAAAAGTGGTTCCTAGATATCAATCTCTGTGTTTTCATAGACTCACTGTATCTGATATGTGATTGCATTACCAATCGAAACGGTCGATTCGCAACAATGAGAGCCAATGTGCACGCGGCGCCATGGAATGCCCAAATGAGCATTCCGAAGGATAAGAAGAATATGTTGTTGGTGCGGAAGATGACAGAGTACGTGAAGCAAAGCAAGGGGAGCAAGTGGAAGAAGCAGTGGATGGCCAGCTGAATCAGATAGGTGTTCGGTTTGGTAACAGACTCGAAGCTACCTGGAACAGAAGCATCTGAAGTGTTCTTCTGTGCGCTTCCGCCAGTTTCTCCGACTTTTCCGTTCGATTCTTTGAGAGATAGAAGAAGGAAACGGAGGGAATCGTGATGATGTTGAAGGAGAATATGCATATTTCGCCGCATGTTATCCAAACGTAATACTTCAAGCTCGGGTTCTCCCGATCCGTCGTCACGTAACGAGGTTCCCAGAGATTCGGTGGAGGCACTTCGTACTTCTGAAACTCTCGAAGGCGTCAGCTGATGATCCAAACTCACCGATAGTATTCTCTCTTTTGCAAACGTCTGGTCTTCATCGAGTAATCCAATGGCACACGTACACGATAAGACGACTAAATAGAAGAAAACGTTGAGAACTTCGGCCATGACAGTCATCATTTTCTGATTGGGTGAGTTCGGAGGAATTGCGAATTTCAATCGGAAGATCAGAAGATGGATCATTGTGGCAGAGCTGACTTGGAGGATTCCGCACATTGCGAAGATTTGCCAGCTGGCGGAAATGTTGAGAACACTGAGGAAGCCATCTGCTGAAACGCCGATGCTCGGCAGAACAATGACGGGGAGGAGGAGGACGGTCCAGTGGAGTTCTCCGATGAAGTGACTGCAAAAGAAGGGAAGAGGATGATGAAAGAAGGAGGAGACTCACATGAACATGTGCACCTGCAGCAGTCTCACATACTTGGGACTGAACTGTTTACACTTGTGAATCACGCAATAGAATGCTTCCGCGTAGATCGGAAGAGTCAGGAACGGAATGAAGTGACACGCGAGAGTGTAGTAGTCATTGAGTTCGGTTTGCAATTTGTAGAATTCGTGGTAACTTTTATTGTCGGGAAGGAAGGGAGCAGACATTATTCTGAAGAGAGCTACACTATTCCCTGCATACGTGTGGGAGGGAAATGGGGTAATTCGATTGACGTTGTTGGGAGAGCAGTGAGAAAGAGAAGGAGAGAGGGGAAGTGGATGATTATAGCTCTTTCTCGCGAAATGTGTGATCAATTCTAGTTTTCTGTCCTAAACTTTGCTTTTTTGAGCTCTCAGAACTCAGAAAACCGCCATGGTTTTCGGAACGACTCTCTGTCCAGAACTGCTCTCCGTATTCGGTTGTTTTTCGATGCGTTTTGAGCAGCAGAAGAACACTGAAAACGTTTTGCATTTAGCCATTCCAAGTGTATAGATAATGGAGTTGTTCAAATGGTTAACGTAATTCACAAAACAATGTCTGCGAACTCCTCATCTTCACGACATTTTGCAAGAAATGATTTTGGATAGATTACGAGCGATCGCTGTGAGACTCACTGGCTGGAAACTTACATGTACTTACATTCAACACTTACATTCAAACAATTTTTCGACCGACTTTTGCGATATCTTTCCCTATTTCGAACTATGTCGAGAAACGCCCCGAATACGCCAGTATCGCGACGTTTCTCATCAGTGGGTCTCGCAGCGATCGCTCGTAAATCTACCCGAGAGCATTTTGAAACTGTTGCCAAATGAACCTTAGATTGAATTGATAGGGAGAGTTTGTCGTAAAGCTACTTTTCAAAAAAGGTTGAATTCATTTCGTAAAAGAGAACTCGCCTCTCTTCAAATGACCCCCAGCTGCTGATCGAAACGGTCTGTTGGCTATGATCAATGTGAGAGTGCAGGCGGTTCCGTGAATCGAGAAAATGAGGATGCCAAGTGAAAGAACAGCGATGTTGTTCGCTTGGAGCATCGCGTCAATCGAGAAACACATCATCGGAAGGATGTAGAAGGTGCAGTGGGCGATCAACTGAAACAACCGGAGAGTTCCCTAGGGGATTTCAAAGAGAACTCACCTGAAACATGAGCATTCGCAGAATTATACGATTCGAGGTCACATTTGTGCTCGACTTTCCGGCCGTGTTCATTGAAAGAAAGTAGAATGAGACGGTGGGAACGATGATGACATTGAGGCCGAATATCACAAGTTCTATGGAGGTTATATTGAAGAAGAGGTCAAAGTTCGGGTTTTCGGGGCTCGTGGTCATGAAGTTTGGCTGCCAGAGGTGAGGAGGAGGGATCAGGAACTGCTGGAAGGGGACGGTTGGAGAACAAACAGAGAGCACTCGCCTTCTCGAGTCTCTTCTTGGCAACCACCTGGTCTTCATCCAGCAACATGAACGCGAAAACACAAACTGAAGCGGTGAAATAGAAGAAAACAGTGAGAACGTCGGCTAGTATTCGAACGCCCTTGTGATACTTGTACAGGAACGGAACTGTTTGTTTGAGACGACACAGGAACAAATGGACGACAACGGCGGAGCTCATGTGGAAGAATCCGTTCATCACGAAGAACTGCTTCTGGGGAGAGACTCCGATTCGAGAGAGCAGTCCCTCGGCCACGACGCAGAATCCCGGAAGGGCAATGTTCGGAAGGAAGAGCACTTGTTGGTAGAACCCGGCGAAGAAGTTTCTGAATAGTTCTTCTCTCTGGGATGTCGGTTGGTGATGAAACAAGTTCAACTGACAGTGTTCGAAAGGAACAAAAAGATCCAGAGGGACACAAATTTAGGTGACGGTAATGTCGATGAGCGGTGTTCAGAGTGTTTCCTTCCACCTTCTGCTAAAACTGAATATGCGTTCAACCTCACCAGAAGCTGTCACTTGATCACATTCCTGATACAACATGACCCACACAAACTCACTCAAATAAATGTATCCGTAAAAGAATCGCGTACTTCGGATCGAACTGTTTCGATTTCCGAAACACACAATAGAACGCCTCGAGGAAGAGCGGGAAAGTGAGAACGGGAACAATGTGGCAGACGATTGTGAAGTAGGCGTTGACCGTTTTCTGTTTCTCATAGAACACGTGGTAGCTCCCTTCGTCGGGGAAGTATAGCATTTTGGACACAACGAGGAAGAGAGAAGTCTGGTGGCAAGATGAAATGATTATAGGTTGGTGTCCGAATTCAAACATCATGCGTCTCTAGTTTCGACTCGGATGGGGAAGGCAGTAGTTGTGAGAGATTACAGATAATAACAGTTTATTTATTTACATGACTCTGTTGACATCTACCCATTCGATAATAACCATAACACGACACCAATCACTGAATCGTCTGCTGTCTCCTCATCAGCGTTCTCCTCAACCGGTCTCCGCCCTTCGTCTTGTTCCGATCGAAGATTCTGTCGATGTGCTCTCGAGCCGATGCGATGTCCGAAGGGCTCATGCACTGGAGCAGCAGCGAGAAAATCTCCTGTTCGTTGTATCGGAACGCGTCGCAAATCAGCCTGAAAGACTTCAATTGAGATTCGAGAACGAAACGGATTCTCACCGGAAATGCGAGTGTTTGACGAGACGAACACGCAGAGTTGGGCAGCAGTGCTTCAGAAGGAACTCGAACTTTCTTCTGAACTGATTCGACTCCAACACGTCGCTCGTTTCGTTCTGAGACATCTCTGTTTCCTTACGACCTTCTTCTGAGCAACTCACGTGGACCAAGTGCTGGAAGGCGTCGAAGAATGCTCCCCACGCGATTCGGCACGTTCCCAATGCATTCATTCTGCACAAGTGCTCACAAAGGAAACTGATCGCCGGGCCGTCTCTGGCCCTGAAGCACATATTCCTCCATTCGATGAGCCCGATGGCTTCCCGATCTCTGTCTGTTAGCTGATTCCAAATGTATTCGACGAGTTGGAGGTAGCCGTTTCGGATGGCGAAAAGGAAGCATTGAGCGACTTTCTGATTGGGAAGACGGCGGGAACTTCCGAAGAAATGGCGATCTTTGTCGAGGGTGGCCATCATGGTGAGCCAGAAATCGTAGACTGGATGGTCACTGACTTGTTTTCTGAAACAAAAGCGTTCAGTCTTGCAAGCAGAACAGCGTCTCTTGCACCTGAAACACGAAAGTCTGTAGTTGTCGAATCTCCAGTCGTCGTAGATCAACTCGGTCTTCGCATAAAGACACGCGAACTGGAACTGCAGAAGTGGCCAGTTCCTGCACTCTGTGTCGATTAGATGCGAGCATGTGGCCACGTCGTCGATCTCACAACTGAAGAACAGCTGTCTATCGAAAGGTCGAAAGGTCGAAAGTCTCGATTACCTGTCACGTTTCCAGACTAACTGCGAGTAGAATGTGCGGAGAAGCTCGCTTTTCGGCAGAGCACGACCTTTGCTCTTTGCCGGTTCGATGAACATTTCCAGGTGTTTGGCGTCTGCAAAGAAACGATTCAATTGGAGAGCAAAAGGGAAGACACATACTCCACCGCTTCGCCTCTGCGAGAACATTGTCCATCGACTCACGAAGAACTCGTTGAATTGGTTTGGGAACCTTCAAATCGGAAGAGAAATAACGGAATTCAAACGCCAGATCGGTCAGTTTTCGCCATCGTATCTTTGTCTGAAATGAGAGAGATTTGGTGAGGGAAGTTGCAGAAGACGCTCACCTTGAAGATACTCGTGGCGATGGAGCTGGAACAGATGTCCGCCAAACTGGGAACCCTGTCCTCTTTCGGTTGCTCCTGCTTCTCGACGTTGCTGTTGATGTCCATCATCCGACGCATCGCATTCGAACGAGTAGCCATCACAACATTCGGTGGTATCTCCTCTGGCGAACGGCTGTTTGCGTGTAACACGAAAAAAAACAATGAGGAATGACTGGGAGAAGTCTCTCGATGGATGGACGGAAAGCAGCTGAGGGGATGTAATATTTCGTATAAAAATCACTAGAGCATCCAGAGAAAGAAAGAAGAGTGCGGAGGGATAGGCTGTTTGCTCTTGAGCCACGGCCGCCGCCAATCAGTCATGTGCTCTGCTCTCTCGGATCTCACTTGGCTTTTTGTGGGGGTGACGTGTGATGGACACAGTTTTCAGGTTTGTCTCGAGATGCATCTCGAGTGGACGACGCGTTTTGCGTGTGCACTCTTGCGGACGAATGGACCTTCTGGTTTCGAGATGGACGGTGCAACGCTTGAATTCAGGTGTCAGCGGAATCCGAGCAATGACTTGAAACTTATGATCTGGATGTTTGGAGATCTCATCGAATTGAGACGGACTGTCACGTTCATCAGTTGATAGTTCTGTGCAGTCGCGGAGCTTTAGAAGCCACTTGAGAAATAACTGGTCACAATACAAACACGAAAGAAAACAAGCATCAAGGAAGAGCCCAGCAGTATTCTTTATTTTGCCACGAGTGACTCACAAAGAAATCAAAAAGAAATCACCAAATAACAGACATTTTCCTTTTCAGCGGGGAGTTGTTGATCATCCATAAATCCACGCGGGACCTCCACAAAAAGAGATCAATGATTGAAGCGGAGAACTCGTTCCGCAGCTCCTCACGTCCGTCTTCCCGACGTCCGTTCCATTGAAGACCATAACTATGCAGTTGTCGTCTTGCGTCGCTTGCGCGCCCGCATTCGTCACCCATTCGTAGTTGTCGAAGTTGGTGGGTGGTGTCCCGGTGAAGGTGAATCCCTGAAAACACACTACCCGCTCTTCTTCTCCGTTCGAACATCCTTACGCTGACACTCATACACGTGGCAGTCGTCGGTGTCGCTTGACACGTGGCAATCCGAACTCCGTCGATTCGAGCATATGTGGTCGAGTTGGTTAAGAAAGGTATCAAGTATTGTCCTTCTTCTGAGACAAAAACATGTTTTCTGAAGACAAATATTCAAGTTTACCTATTAAAGAAGTCAAGTCTTCGGAGTAGTAGAGGCTCGCGAGAGCCTTCGAACTGTTCGTGCACACATTGAGAGCTTCATCGTACGTAAAACCGATCGTAGCATTCCTGATCCACGCCTGAATATCTGATTGATATGGGAGAGAGAGAGAACTCTCCAAAAACTAACTGAAATACACTGTCCGGTGCCATCCGAGCGTTCACTGATGCTGGTGAATGCACTGGTACAGCTGGAGTTAACTGGAAGAGAAACAATCATTCGAGGGTACTTCCCGCAATGAACAACTTTTATAAGTCGCCTTCCAACTGCTTCCCGATATGTAGATGTTGTAGTAGGTCCACAATGGAAAGTAAGCCGGATCATCATTAACGAACAGTGAACCCTGGAAGCGGATCTAAGAGAAAACCTATCACTGGACCCCTCTCACAGTCGCATTAGCGCCGTCAAACGTCGGAGGATCGGTGCCCACCGGACACTGATCACTCGGATTCTCCACCTTGAACGCAACGATCGAAGCATTCGCTGAGCTCGTTCGAGCAACTGTTCCTATTCTATTGTAGTTGTAGTTGAGACAGGAAGATCCGTTCTGCCAGGCTACCTAGAGAAAAGGAAACTTCGAATGGAGTGAGTGCTGGAAGACTGACAACGCATCGTTGTGTCGTGAAGCACTTGCTGACACATTCATCCCAATTCAACGTGTTATTGATGTTGGCGTAAGTTGAAGACGTCGGTTTACCCCAAACCAGCATCATTGTCAGATCAGTTGTCTGAGAGTTGTGTTTGGAAGTTTGAAAGATGTTCCCTCAACAAACCACAGGCTGGAAAACTGCAATACAAAGAAAAGAGAGTACGTAGAAGAGCGACATCTCAGTGAGGAATGAAAGAGGAGCAATGAAGCGATTGAGCAGAAGGGAGGAGGGAGAAGACGTGGGAGGAGGGGAAGATGTCAGGAAGAAGGCATGATGGCACGTAGTTGATGCTGAACTTCGTTTAGCAGCTCTTTCTCAAACCAAGGACATCTTGTCAGAAATCAAGAGCTTTCATAAATATTCATTCTAGACATAACACAAAGTTCAAGACATCCATTTCAATAAACCCACGCCGGACCGGCGCAATGGAACAGAAATGCTTCCAGAGGCGAAGAGCTCTCGCATCTGCAACAATCAGTCATCACAATCAGTATCACAAAGCGTTCGATTACCCTTGAACATCAGCACGAACCGTCTTGTTCCCATCAAGAACCAGTACGATGCAGTTGTTATCCGGTTCCACTTGTGCTCCAGAGTTGGTCACCCAGTTGTAGTTGTCGAAGTTTTCGAGTGGTTTTCCGGTGAACGTGAATCCCTGAAAGAGAGCAATGTGTCCACAAGTGACCATCCGCCTCACCTTGACACTCATACACTCTGCAGTAGTCGGTGTCTTCTGACACTCGGACGTCCTGATTCCATCCAGTCTCGCCAGAGTGTTCGTGTTGCTCAGTTCAGTCCGCAGATTCTCAGACACATCTGCAATCATCTCGTTATCAGGAGATAACCAACTGACAACCAACTTGTGAACCATGCCAAATCTTCAGGATAGTGAAGCGAGGCGAGTGTTACTGTGATGTTCTGACACATATCCACAGCTTGTTCGTATGGGAAAGGGAGTCCGTTTCCAGAGTAATACGACTGGAAAGTTATGAAATTGCGTGTTAGTGTGCTCATTAGATCACTTTATAGCAGTAACCGGTGCCATCGGAGTGCTCAATGATATCGGTGAACTTTCCGACGCAGCTGTTATTCACTGGAGAAATCGAGAAATCAGAAGCTTCAGGGCACAACTCACGTCTGTAGTCGATTTCCCAAGTGCTCCCAGTCAACTCGATCGTGTAATAGACCCATTTGGGAAAGTAATTCTTATCGTAATCCACGTAGAGTGAGCCACCTGCCGGGTTTCCGTCGAACGTGAGAGGGCACTCGCCGGCAGGAATCTCAGCTTTGAACGCCACGACTGATCCACTAGACGTCTTCGAAATCGTGTCAATTGAGTTATAATCGAAGTTCAGACAAGTTGTATCGTCTCTTTGATAGGCGAGCTGAGAGAGAGAGCAATTGAGGTCAACTGGAGATCATTTTACACTTACAATACAGGATTGCACTTGGAAGCACGTCTCGACGCAATCCTCCCAGTTCGTGTTCTCATAGACGTCCGCGTATTCAGTGTCGTCCGGCATCCCCCAAACTATATTCATCGTCAAATCGGTAGTCTGCAGTTGGTTATCACAAATGAAATCACAAGAGGAAAGGTCTTACCACGTCTTGAAACAACCCAAATAACACCAACAAAAGCAGGCTGAACATGTCAGGAACTATAGAAGATCGGAGAAAAGAACGCTCAAGCGAAACAATTTTGATGAGAGCCGAAGAATGGAAAGATGGATGGATGACGCGTGCATTTCGTGACGTACTTGCACGGATTTCCGAAATATCGGAGTGCTCTCGCGTGTGCAACGGTGCAAAACGTCGTTGTTTTCATGGTGAATGATGTTCGTGATTGACGATCGAAACATGAAAGATTCAGATGGAAATGATTCACAAACTGCCAAGAGCACTCTAGTTTTCCGAAATGGGTGATCAGTTTATCATCTGGTCCGATGTTGTTCATCTTTTGTGCTCCATGGCAGGCAAGAGACACTTCATCATTTCGCTCTTTGTCTGCCGCGGATAGAGCCAAATCATTCCGTGATTATAACGACACGTTGACGATAACTCGATAACTCGGGGAAAATCTGGCGGAATTGCGGCATTCCGAGGCGATTTTGCCGATTTATTGCGGCAATTCCGCCAGATTTTCGCCGAGAAGTTTCAAAATTTGATTCAACTTTCATTTGGATTCGTCCGATTTTAAATTGGTTTTTACTTCGTTTTCAACAAGTTCATGAGGAATTTTGAATAACCATCCGGTTCACTACATATTTCGATTGGTCGAATGTTCATTATTGTCGGTACGCTTCATGAATACAAAGAAGGCCGAATGCTTTGATAGGATTCTTCACTGTGCAACTGAAACTATTCATCAGACGCCATGTTCTCGAGTCAAACCTCCGGACGTCTACTTTCATAGGAGCGGTCCCGTTGACCACATACACGATACAGTCATCGTCACTTCCCGCCCTTGCCGACGAATTGGTCACCCAGTTGTAGTTGTCAAAGTTCTTGAATCCTTTGTCGGTGAACGTGAATCCCTGAATACACCCTCATTCGTTGTCTCTCCGGAGAGCTCACCGCGGGGGACATGCAAGTGGGAGTGGTCGGGTTCGCTTGGCACGCAGTTGTCCGTTTTCCGTCGATCCGCACGTACAAATTGGTGGTGGGGAATGAGTCGAGTGCCGATTCAATGAGATCTACAAATCATGGCATTGTCTGTGAACATTCAACCGTTAATACAATTGAACGCAAAATCGTCATTTGGTGTGTTGATTCCGGGAAGGGTTGCTTTGTAGCTCGTGCAGGTGCCGACAGAGTATGTTTGATTGAATCCGATGTACTCTACCTTGGCTGAATTACTTTTGAAAACTTGCCACAACTGAATCAGCGTTGGTGATAATGATAAGTCAAAGATCTCACCAGTACACAAATGTCATTTCCATCCGATTTAATCCAATGCATCCATTTGGGTTGACAACTAGAAACTACTTTCTTGGAAAATGACCACACATTTTTGGCGAAACTTATGTTGTACCAGAGTTTTACAGAATAATAAAGCGGATTGTCATCTATCAGAATGTAGCCCTGGAAGACGGAATGAGGACGTGGGGACAATGTTTCCATTACATTCGCTGTTTGGTTATCGAACGTCGGTGCGTTCTCTCCAATCGGACAAACGTCGCTTCCAGTCACTTTGAACGCCACCACCGACTCGTTCGCAGCACTCGTCTTCGTCACTGTACTCGTGGCATTGTACATGAACAGACTGCACTTTGTCGTGTTCAGCATTATATGCGCCAGCTGAAACCAATCGTTGCAACGATGCCTTCTCAAATGACTCTTACCAAGCATCTCTGTGCTCTCAAGCAAGCTTCCACGCACTCATTCTGATCGAGGGTGTTGTTCACCACTGCCCCTGCCATTGTACTCGGTTTCCCCCAAACCACTATCATTGAGTTGGTACCAGTGCTTGAATCCTGAAGCTAATGCTCTCTTTAAAACTGAAAAATCTTCGGACTTACACTGAAAGTGAATATCAAAGAAATGAGGAAAAGACGGAGGAGCATCGTGCTTATTGTGGAAGAAGGCATGAGTTGGAATATTAGTGCATTGAATGCGGTGGCTCACGGGCTATTAAACCTGTCACGGAGAGATGAGAAGGACAGCGATTTGATCGTTTGATTCATCACTGAGATCGAAATAACGGAATGAACTCCACTTTGATTCTATGATACTCTGATAAGTACAACACAATCAACAACATCACGTTCTCGATAGCGTATGCGTAGGAGAGAATCGAACAAGAATCTTCCGCTCAAAGACCACCCAGTACATCTGAAATCTTGCGATGAAACCGCTTCTCCATGTTATCCCATTTATTTTTCGGAGCCCACCGTAATTCAGTTTCAACTTCGATCTCTTCGACTTCTGAAACACGAGTGATTCGCCGTAAATTGATGGATGAGTGTGACTTTTTTCCGAAATATTCGGTGAAACGAGAGTGGGCAACATTAAACTACAAAACGTGTTCATTTCTCTATTTTTCGGAAAAGGCCACAGAAAGAAAACAAGGAGAAGAAGTGAACCCAGCATTCCTGAAATCCGGAGACAATTCGGTCATTAAGTATATGCAGGAATGACACAAAAATGACCGAATGCTTTCAGAGTGTTCTTCGTGGTGCAACTGAAACCCAAATATTCATTAGACACCATGTTCGCGAGTCAAACCTCCGGACGTCTACTTTCATTGGAGCGGTCCCGTTGACAACGAACACAAGACAGTCATCGTCACTTCCCGCCCTTGCCGACGAATTGGTCACCCAGTTGTAGTTGTCAAAGTTCTTGAATCCTTTGTCAGTGAACGTGAATCCCTGAATACACCCTCATTCGTTGTCTCTCCGAAGAGCTCACCGCGGGGGACATGCAAGTGGGAGTGGTCGGGTTCGCTTGGCACGCAGTTGTCCGTTTTCCGTCGATCCGCACGTACAAATTGGTGGTGGGGAAGTTGTTCACATAGTACTTCATGAACACTGAAATCAGTCGGATTCATCTCGCATGTGTTCTTCTCTCGGTTACTGTCATAATAGGCCTGGTCATTCGGATAGTTGATGGCGGGAAGAGTCGCCGAGAGATCAGTCTTGCAACTGTTAACTGAGAACGTCTGATTGAGACCCGTGTAGACCATCTTACTATCATTGCTCTTTTGAACTTGGTAGAGCTGAAAACGAAGAGTGCAAATACATTCTTCTATTGGAAGAGCTCACGATAATGCAGACATCATTGCCATCTGAATGCTGAATACATCCGGTCCATGGACTATTGCAACTGTTGACGACTAAAAAAAGAAAGCAAAAGGATCATGGGAGAAGAAGAAAGAGAGACTAACACTTTTTCGAGAATGACCACGTGTTCCCGGAGAGACTGATGTTATAGAACAGTTTAGTTGGAAAGTACCTCGGGTCGTCGTTGAGAAGTATGTAGCCCTAGAAAGACGAAATGAGAACGAGGCAACAGAGTTTCAGTTACATTTGCAGTCTTATTATCGAACGTCGGTGCGTTCTCTCCAATCGGACAAACGTCGCTTCCAGTCACTTTGAACGCCACCACCGACTCGTTCGCAGCACTCGTCTTCGTCACTGTACTCGTGGCATTGTACATGAACAGACTGCACTTTGCCGTGTTCAGCATTATATGCGCCAGCTGAAACCATTCGTTGGAACCTTCGAGCACAAAAGTTCCTCTAACCACACATCTGTTCATCTCCAAACACGCCTGCACACACTGATCCTTGTCGAGGGTGCTGTTAACCATCGCCCCAGTCATCATCGTCGGTTTCCCCCACACCACTATCATTGTATTGTTAGAGGCGGATGTCTTAAAATAATAATAACAACTATGTTCATAAGGAGATCCTATGTTACAGTGTGAATGAAGAAACAAAGCAGTAGGAGCAGCATTCTAGTCGCTTCGGTCCGAAAAAGAGCAATGAATGAATGCACCCGAACGGCGGCGGATACGTCAGAAGAACAAGAGGAGGAGAAGCAGAATTTGATGAGATGACGCGTGCAAAACGCTGTTTTCCGTGGAGTTTCGCAAAAAATAACGAAAAAAGAAACGCTCGTTTTGGTCTGCTGAGCTCCGGCAAATCATTATTTGTGCTCAGAAAGGTCTTCGAATTTGAATGAATTGAGATGAAAAGGGACGAATATGCAGAGAGTTGTCATCTGATTGAAATGGTCCATTGATTCTGTCTGCCGGCAAGTGAAGACAATTTGAACATCATTAGAGATCTTTTGTTGAAAAATGTTATAATAACCCTGTTTATGTGAAGTGTACCAAGTGGTTCCAATTTGGTTTCCTGCTGAACCTTACCGTAAACTGATCAGAAGGATAAAATACGCACTCAATAAACGTGAATTTGAATTTGCATTTTGTTGTGTTGTGGTGTATAGTCATAGTTATGATCTACAAGTTTGGTGTTGACAACTTTCTGATATTTCTAATCAATCACGAGATATCATGATTCTCCGACAGAGTTTGGGGTGCCAGAAAAAATAGTTTTTTAAAAGACGAAAACCTTGTGAGTGCAACGACACTTCTTTCGAATCTGGAAAAGGCTTTTCGTTCGTAGAGATGAGGGCCATTGTCTTTTGGAATTGTGAAATAAGTTTATTGATTTACCAAACTGTCTATGATTTACCAAACTAGTTTAAACTGTCTAAAAGCATACTGAATAAACCCAAAAAAACCTTTTATCAGAAGAAAGCGAATATACTTTCATGTTTCTTCTTTTCGACATTTTCAAAATCCCGCAACGAATCCGTGCATATTCCAGTTGTTTTTCAGTTTTCAACAGAAACCAGCCGCACAAACGACATTCTGATCTTCCAACGACACTCCGATATTCCGCGTCGCACTTTTTACCAGCTGTGATTTTCAAATCATTTGCGCCTCTTTTTTTTTTGATTTTCACCCATTTTTTTGTTTTTGTTGTTTCTAATTTCTATTCTCAACGTTTCAGATACAATATGGCTGAAGTCGAATTAGTCGGATACATCTCGAAACTTGAGGAAGGGTTCGCGTTCGCTCAAACCGACGAAGGAAACGTTTTCATCCCTATAGCGGCTGCTCGTCTCAACAAAGGCACTCTCAATAGTTTGAAGGAGAAGTTTTCGTACGTTTGAAAATGACAGAATGAAGCTAATGCTTTTGTAGAGATCTTTGCAGGTATAGAGATGAAGTCGTGATAACTGCTGTGCCGCAGAAGGCCGCAAAAAACGGATGCAAATATTATGCGAAGAAGGTTAGTTTTGCTTTTCACTCGACAAAAACTGAA
Organism: Caenorhabditis macrosperma; assembly: GCA_963932285.1. Lineage (NCBI taxonomy): Eukaryota > Metazoa > Nematoda > Chromadorea > Rhabditida > Rhabditidae > Caenorhabditis > Caenorhabditis macrosperma. The sequence goes on from OZ010620.1 coordinate 6,431,170, forward strand.
CTGTCTATTCAAAGGTCAGGGCGAAACACGCTGTTCCATCACCGGAGCTCTCAACGGAAGTTTATGGTCCTGTAGTAAGTCACAACGAGTTTGAACAATAATTATTTTTAAACATTTTTAGCTGGCGCGAGTAACAAGCACGGAACAGGCATTTGCATTTGCTCAGAGCGAAGAGTTCGGAACGATTTTCGTTCCAGGAGGCGCATTCGACGCTGATGTTGTAAAGAACGTTCGTGGCTACATCGACATAGGAAGTCAACTCGTGGTCAACGTTCAAGAGCAGAAAGATTTCAACGGCTGTAAATGGAAAGCCGTCAAAGCAGTCCGGCACTTTGAAACAACCACGGACGAATCAGAGTACATACCTGTAACCACGTCATGTGGCAAAGTGATGGGAGTCGCTGAGACAGAAGTTCTGTTGTACGACGAAACTAATCAGGTGACTGTGCGGTGAGCCTTTTTTTCGTTGCCGAGATGAACAAGTATTCCTTGCAGATGCTCGCAGTTGACATATGTCGGCGGTCTTCGTGGCAAACGAAATGTACATAGTCTATTGGATGTGATAACAGAAGAGGAACCGATAATGTACAAGGCGGAGATGACGTCAGTGGATGAATGGAATGCGGTCGAATGGAAGCAAGTTGCTGAAGTGAGCACCTCGTTAAATCTGAAGAAAAGTGCTGGAACCTCCGACTCGACAGTGCAAACTTCACCGTGCATTTTGGTAAACTGTGTGAAAAATCAAAAATTGAACAAACCAATTATTTTTAGACGCAAATGGTACACGCTTTTTTAAGAAAGTACCCGGATGAGCTCACGAATTTTGAGCCATTTCTCAAACACCTACCAGCAGCCGCTCTTCCCGACTCATATCAGCTTCAGCTGGCCACAGAACAATTAGAAAACATGAACGGAAACAATTGAAAACATATATTTATTTAATAACTTTTTTAAAACCGTTTCTTCCTGTATACTTTTTCATGTCGTCAATTTGTGCATTTTCTATTTTCATAATTCTCCCCTCATCGGTCGGTATTCCCTGATTACTTTCCCGTATCATATTTTTCACTCATTCTCATGATTCTACGAGTCCTAGTCGAAAATTTCAAAAGATGTGCGAACGGGACGATTGTACAAGTATCGTGAGCAGGAGAATGGGACAAACCATCATGTGTGCTTACTTGGTGGAACCAATTCCTCCCACTTTGCGTGATCACACAGGTAAGCCTTTCTAAACTCGAATAAATATTCCAATGTCAATTTTCAGGCACCTTCACACTAAAATGCAGTCTTCCTCCAAACTCCATCGTCGAAAAGAACGATCTGTACCTCTTCCATCTGAAATTTGACGGAGAAAATCAAGTATGCGGTCGCATGACACCTATTCCGAATTTACTCTACCCGGTTTACCGGAAAATTCTGGAAGAGTATCGGAAAGGCAGAATCGAGGCGTTGAAGTCCATGAAGGCATCCGCCTCCAGGTATGTTCAAAATTTCAATGAAATCCCGTTATCAAGTTAACGAAGTCATTATCTCGAACTAATAAATCATTACTTTTTTTTCAGAAAGCCCGTCTAGTTGTCCGCGTCTCCACTGGTCAATCGCTCTTCTCTCTCGTCAACACTTATTTTCTCTATCTCTCCTGCATTTTCGTTCTCTCTCCACTCCCTCAATTCATTCCAATCATCATCAGCCCCAACCCCATGTCCCATTCTCTCTGTTTTCCCCTCTACTTCGACAATAGTTCTTATCAAATTTGGAAACGAAAGTTGTTTATTTGAATGATTGATCGATCGGAATCCAATGTATCTACATGTTTCTCCGAGTTTTATACTGATATCTTGTAAGTCACATAAATGTTAATGTTGTTTTTTTTCACAATACTATCCATAGTTGGTAGATTTTATCCAAAAAGGCTATTTTGAAGGTAATGATCCGATGAAAATCGTAGTTTCCGAAGTAGTTCCAAACACTACTGACATCACAGAAAATGGGAGTCACATGGGTTTTCGAGGCGGAACAGACGGCGAAGTCGGTCGAACGGATTCTCGAGTCGCTCGGTGCCGAGATGACCGGATCGTTCGTCATCGACGTCACCCCCTACAATCCACCGACGCAGAATGCCGATTATGCGACCAACATTGTGATGCACCACTCGAAATTCCCGCAGTCGACTTTCTCAATTTGTTAGTCCATTTTCACCAGAGGACATCTTTCGAATAGGCATCGCTTTTGCAGGTCCAAAAGACTCATTCAAACAAAGCCCGAAAGCCGTGTGCGACAGGGGTTTCGACCTCATTCTCAGCAAACTAAGCAACGGACTGATCATCGACAATTCGGGAAGGATCGAGATCAACGGAAACGAGTTCAAAATGGCAGATTGGTCCGTTCGAGTGGGGACAGCTGTACAAGGAACGACAGTGAAAGGAGTTACTGTGGAGGTGCAGAAGCCGTGGAGTAATGAGAAACTTGTCGTGTTTTTCAGGTAGAATTCGATCCTTCGGTTATTTTGGTACAGTGCAGAGATATGATGTCCGAATTTATTAAGCAGGTCTTCAATCGATACGTGAGTTTCAAATCGATATCTAGAAACTCCCAAACACCCCTAAATTTCAGTATGAGCCACAGCCAGAAATTTTCATCATCACAGAAAAACCAGAAAACTACACACCACTAGACACGATGTGGCAGTACCTGTTGATTACGGCAAAACTTCGAAAGAAGACTTGATCCACATTCATTGTGTTCTTCTCTACTCCACGGTTCCTGTCGGATATGATCCTCACACAATTTTTCTCAACTTGCAATTTAATTTATTTACAACAATAACCCCAAAGGAAAAAAAACAAACAGAAAATAACGATCTCCCACCTCTTTGCTTTCTATTACAATCGTTTACCGATTCGCATACTTCCATTTCTATTTGAGATATTTTTTGATTGCGATGAATTAAGATGAGTGGCCACGACAGCTCAGACCGCGATCTGAGCTTCAGAATCGCCCTCGAGTACTTCGATGACCTCAGATTGCTCTTCAATGCGAAATGCTCTGGATTGGAGCCATGGCAGGTGAGCTGTAAGCTCTTATTTTACACAATCATCACGTTTGCAGATCGTCTCCTACGCAATCTCGCTTTGTTTCTTTGTCGCGTGGGTGAAAAGAATGACAAGATCGAACGAACCTCCACTGGTGCAAATCAAGTGGGTGAATCCATCAATGTTCATCAAAGGGAAGGTTCATTTCAGAAAATCACTATTCTCTCTCCTTCGGTCGCTTCCCTGGGTTCGTCGAAAGCTTGAAGCGGATTTGGCGAGGGCTCAGACAGAAATCGAGGAAGAAGTTCATCAATACGATCATGTTCGTCTCCAGTATGCTTTCTCTTTGTTCACAATATCAATCTTCAGATGCGTGAGTTCTACAAGTTCCTCCCGGAGCGATGCATGGAACCAGAAGAAATCCTCGCCGACGGTCGTCGCTACGCCATGATGGGCGAGAGACGTTACATGCAGCACTACGATCCACAGACGAAGGCAGAAGACATGCAGTTGTCTGCCAAACTCTTCGACCTTTTCTCTCATTCGGATCCACATCGTTCGGACGCTTTCCCGGGAGTTCGCAAGATGGAGGCCGAGATTCTGAAAATGACGTGTGCAATGTTCCATGGTGGAAAAGACGCATGTGGAGTCGTCGCGGGAGGAGGAACAGAAGCGTTGATGCTCGCTTGTCTCGCCTACCGTAACCGAAGTAGAGCTCGGGGAGAGTGGAGAGCCGAAATAGTGGCTCCGTCGACTGCTCACCCAGCATTAGACAAAGCAGCTTCATTTTTCGATATGACTATCAAGCGGTTCGAAGAAACTTCAACTCAGCTCATTCAGATTATTTTGCAGAATCCCAGTATCCGAATCCGACGACCGTGCAGATGTGGGAGCTATGAAAAGAGCAATTGGACCGAGAACATGCATGGTGAGCTAGAATTCGAAGCGAAAACGAATAAACATCCAGTTTAGATCATTGCAAGTGCTCCAAATCATATAACCGGTACCGTAGACCCAATTGAGAAATTGGCTAAACTCGCCCAACGCTACCACATTCCTCTTCATGTGGATTGCACACTCGGCGGATTCGTACTCCCTTTCATGGAGTATGCTGATTATTCCGTTCCAGCCTATGATTTCCGTCTTCCTGGCGTCACATCGATTTCAGCTGATTTGCATAGAGTAAGTAATGACTTCGCTTCAGGTTTCTAACCGTCTCTTTCAGTATGGTCAATGTCCTGGACGTCTCTCAGTGCTAATGTACCGCGAACCAGTTTTCCTTCGTCATCAGTTCTTCACAAACTCCGAGTGGCCAGGAGGTTGCTATGCGACGCCAACCATGTCTGGAGGAAGAGACGGAGGATCAGTGGCAACTGCGTGGGCTATCATGCTCCGAAAGGGAAGAGATGGGTACATCAATGCCTGTCAGAGAATCGTTGAGGGAACTCGTCAGCTGGCTTACAAACTCGAAGGACTCGAACATGTTGCACTGCGAGGATCTGCCGATTTGTGCGTTGTCGCATTCACTACGAGCGATGTTAACATCTACAACGTAGTTGATGCGATGGTTCAAAAAGGTTGGCACGTGGATCCACTTCTGTCACCTGTAGCTGCTCGTGTTCCAATAACCCTGTCAATGTGCGAGGATGGAGTCATCGATCACTTCCTTGAGGATCTCGAAATGACACTAACGTCGCTTAGAAACGCAGAGACTGCAAAAGTCGGATCGACCGCGTCTTTCTACCAAATGCTCAAAAAAGTCAGCGACAAAACCCTTGTCGACGAGCTCTCTCTTCTCCGACTGGCTGCTCACTACAGTATCCCGCCACCGGCCGAGAGAAGAAGTTTGAAGTGAGTGGATGCTGTTGAAGCTTTAAAAAAATACGCCTCTTTCCAGAACCCTCTCCGTGGAAGGTCGTAAACTGAGCATGCTAGGAAACGCTGAAATGACAAAGAAGTTGGAGGAGCTACGTCGGGGATACCAAAGGGACAAGGAGGCGAAGAAGGAAGAGCACACGAGCGAAGATTAGCTCGAATGTACAATATATTTCATTAATAAAAAAAACTAGCCGTTTCTATTCTGCCATCGATAAAAACATGTAATTCGAAAAGTCACTGTCGTTGATTGCCATTTTGGTTTTTTTTTGCAATTTACGTTTGAAAGCTTGTATTGCAAAAGATGTAAATAAACATTTTTCAAAATGCTTCCTGTGCCAACTTCCTTGATTTGAGTTTCATTTCAAATATTTATTGCTGACATATTAATTGCTCTGTAACATCGTTGTTTATAGAACTCTCGAAAATGGCGGAGCGCAGTCGAGTAGTCACAATAAACGGTACGTTCGATAACTTCTCGGACCTGGTCACCGAGTTCGGCGATCCCCTTCGATACAATGGCAGTTTGTGGTACAACTTCCCCGAAATAATGCTCAAGCACAAGAATGTTTCAGGCAACTCCATCTTGAGCGTGTCGACGATCAGCTTTATGTCAATGTAATGTTTCGAAAGAATCCCGATCAAGACGATGATGATTACCAAGACCTCAGTGAATTCACTGATTCGAGTGTTGTCTCGAATTTATGGTCCGTCGACGCGAACCTCAACTTCTCGCTGTGCTTCGCCGAAGAGGAAACTATGCGTCTCAGTATTCGGCACAATTTCATGAGTAGAGCTCGTCGCGGAGGTCCCAATCCGTTGACCTGGGATGAAATCATTGCCAAGGTCGGCGAGAAAGACAGACTGGTGGTCAACTGCAAAGTGACTATAAATAGTGTCACGGGACTCTACCACAGGGATATTTTCTTCAATGTTCCGAGAAAAGGAGTAACGGATGTCGCCTTGGTACTCAAATGCGAGAATGACAACAATGTGAAGTTCTACGTTTCTAAATCAGTAAGTTGTATGTTTCTGTTTCAATTCTTCCCGATCATTTCAGATTCTCGCGTGCTTCTCTCGTGTTTTTGAAACCATGTTTTTTGCTGATAATTGGAAAGAATCTGAATCCGACGAAATTTTCATCGACGCTCAAACGCCTAACTGTGTCGAGGCATTCTTGCTGATCATTTATGGACACGGCATGGAGTGCGTTGATGGTAACAGAGTGTTCTTCGGGCCCTCTTTCCCTGTGAAATTATAGGAGCCTTCGTCGAAGAACTTCTAGAACTCGCCGACTCTTATGATGTTCCACGGGTGACAAGTATGTGTGAAATTTTTCTGATCACATCTGTCGCCTATGAGCTCTCCGAAAAGTTTTTGCTCGCCGAAAAGTTCAAACTGCCGACGCTTCAGGAGAACTGCGCCGACCGTATTCTCACCGGAGACACTCTTAAGCACACCTGCGAGAAAATCGGAGATGACATGGGTCCCTACACAACTGAGATTCTGCTCAAGAAGGCTCTCACGTTCCTTTAACTCGCCACAACCGTGCTTTTTCCATTGCAATACAACCTTTCAGATATCTCATCCACTGGATTTTCGAAAACTTGCCTTATTTCGTCTGTCATTCTTCGCTTACTTACTACTGTTGTTATTCTTCACTAACACTTTCCGCTGTTACTCTTCGCAAATTCGAAACCAAAAGTAATAACTATTTAACAAAAATGAAAAATTTTCGAATTTAATTCAATTTGCTTGACATTCATTTTTATTGGAGCTCATAGAGATTCGGAATTTAGTGACAATTCTCACAAGCCGACGAGTTGATCGCAAACGGTAGTCCAGAGCAGGCCGATCTTGCAGAGGGACTTCATGACTCCCCCGTCGTTTTCACACGGCTCGCATCCTCTTCCGCATCCCCCTGGTGGGCAACCGTTATAGATTTCGCATTTCTCACCATTGAAACCACTGAAAAATCATTAATACGGTTGCTGGAAGTTGATATTATATCAGGGAGTTACCTATCGCATTTAAATGCAATTTGGACAAATTTCAACGACGAGTCAGCTGGTTGGAACATGGAAGTGCTCTCGGACATTGGGAAAACCTTCATGTTCACGAGAGAACGTCGGCGGCCGGGAGAAACTCTTTCAACGAGAAGAGAGTAATTCCTTTCGAAATTGAGGTTTTCACTCATGAAAACCTCTTCTTTTCCAGGAACAAGAACCCGTTGAAACCAGTGGGAAAGGGGTTCGGAGGCGAGACGAACGGTGACTGTTTGGAGTGTTTCCGACTCGAGAGTCAGTCGGAAGAAGCCAGACGAACAGACGAAAGGGCTCAGTAGAAGGAGAAGGAGAAGAGGACGATGCATGGTACACACGGACTATCGAATGAACCGTTATGTCGGTAGGCAGCGGACAGATAGATGCCTATCGTATCTGCGTTCCCATGTGCTCCTGGGGCGAACATAGATACGATTGACACGTCAAAGATTAGATTGCACGATCGCTCATCCGCAAACTCACAGAGGAAATGGACGAGCTGAGAGATTTACAGGCCAACGGCGATCTCATCGGGGTGCTCTGGAAAAATTTCCAATGTCAAAATTTCAACTATTTAGCAAGGAAAAATCGATTTCTTCCGATTTTCTAAAAACTCTTAGTGTACAGGGAACGGATGGAACCCGGCTTTTCAGAATAAGGGTTACGGTAACAGTCATTGCGCCCAGTTTCGATACCAATCCATTCGGTGTTTTCTTCGTTCTCACTGCCACTTCGCGATTAAACAGTGAAATAGTTTGAGAAAACGAATTTATTATAAATTCTGAATGAAAATAATTCACGGAAGACCCGGACGAATCGCGAGAAAAAAATCAAAAAGAGTCGGCGATTAATTGAACTCGTTGTCGACGACACTGGCGTTGGCAAAGTGTTGAACGAGACCCATCGTCGTCTCGGTTCCCATCATGTCAACCATCAGTGGATCCGTGTAATCATAGGACTTTCTCTCGCACTTGTCTCCTTCGAACCCATTCGGACACTCGCATATCAGTGTGTCCCGTTTATATTGCCACCAGAACGAAGAGACACAAATTCCGCCGTTCAAGCAGCCGCAGTTCGGCAAGGCGTTCGAGATGGACTCGGTGCATTCGGAGCCTCGGAATCCCTTCGGACACCCGAGTCTTCCCATTCGATTGCAGCGTCTTCCCACCAGTTCCGCCTCGTTTTCATCGCAATAGTTGTCGCAGTGGATTCCGTGCCAATTCCTGAAAAACGGGGGAATAATCAATTGAATCGAGCAAGAAACAAACGAACCGATTGCATTTGATCTCGATCTTGAACCCGGTGAACGGGAGACACAGCTTCTCCGATGTGATAGTCATCACTCGGGTGTCCCATCGGGTGGCCTTCATAGTTAGTTCTGCGACACCGAACCGTTTGATGGGTCCACTGTTGATCCACACCATTCCGGTCTTCCCGAAATCAACGGGAACGCTCCGAAGAACCCATTTTCGATTGGGGCTCATGGAAATGTTGTAGACCTTTTTGTTGGTCGGAAAGTAGATATTCTCGGCCACTTCGATAGTCGCATTCAGTGGAAATGCACTTTTGAGGTAGATTTCAATGTGGCCAGAGCACTGAACACACCGAAACAAAACGAAGAGAACGGAGAAGAAGAGAAGGATTCGGGGCGACATTCAGTGAAAGAATGAATGAGTTGAGACTGGAATGGCGATGAGAGCGGTGGGGAGGGGATGTGTAGAACAATGCAATGGCCTTGAACCACTACACACCCAGAGGGTGTCATTCTGGAATCGATCGACAACTGTAACAGAGCAGCAAGAAAATCAATACGGTTTACGACATAAAAGAGAGATTCCGGGAACTCTGAAGACCTGTTCGAGAGCTAAAGTTGATCATGTTGAGCTAAGTAGGGGATTTTGAGGAATATTTGAAATCCATCCTGGTGTCTGATATGAGTAGAAAGAACTCTACATACAGCTGTAAACGAAACTAAATTGGAACTGTTCGAAATAGTTACATTCGGGATACTTTAGTTTCTTCGTGACGTGGTTCGGCCACGGGGGAAGAGACGGAGGAAAAACGTTCGAGAAGAAGAAGAAGACTTTCCACAAGTAAAACAAGCTTTGAAAGCATAATCATCGGTGCCACACTGTGTCACCAAGGTATTGAGTATCTCATGGGTTGCACTAGACAAGTTCTTGAGACGAACGATACTGTCTCCCTGGAATCATAACTGGGACGCGATCGGAAGTGTTGGTCCACTCGATGGTGACGAAACGAACACGAGACGGCGAGAAAGACGGTCTCGTTTAGGTCGAGAACTTCGCATCGTGGGTCGACTCGATTCCTGATATGGTGCGACGGTTTTGGCGTGCTTTCCTTGGACCTCTAATCCGAGTTCCCAGGGACTGCGGTGGTTGACAATTGCTGGCAGCGTGCCAAGTTGGCAATGTGTCAGCAACTTATATCCTGGCCGCACTACTAGTTCCAAGTGATTTTCCCTTCAGTCACAGATATGAATTACCGACCTCACATCAGACCACTAGATCTCGCTTCTTCAATTTGTCATTTGTCTACTTAAACTAGGCCAACTTCGGATCACCACCAGGTGTCTTCGAAACCAGAAATCCGAGATCCGCAGCTCCTAGAGCTTGAAATACGGATCGACTTTATCCTTTATCCTTCATCCTTACCCAAGGTACTAAACAATGATTACCTCAGCCAATTCTTAGCCACTCATCTGCCATTCCTCAGAGCTCCATCTCCCCCCTTTTCCCATTCTCTACGACATTTTGCCTTACATACTTCACCTCTTGAAACTTTTCGTGCATCTCTTTGTGCAGAAAATGATCTTTCAGTCATTCTAAAGGAAGAAATGTTGCAACTTGCAACCGATTTTGCCATTTCCCCAAAAAATGAGAGGAATGCGAGTGAGTCATCGGAACCTCGAAAGGTGGAACAGGAAGGGAGGAGAGGCGTCGGAGATTCGAAAACTCGATAGGCGGCGAAAAATGAGAAACATGGAGAAGAGGGAGATGGATGGCCATGTGTTGTTCGCATCAGATGAAGAAGTTCTGAGAACGTCTTCTGAATTCATCGGAAACGCTTCACAGAGTTTTGTTTGCCTTCAAAACAAACCAACGTCGTCGTCATAAATCACAGAGACCTCCTCCTCCTGCAGGAACGTCTTCTTCTTCCAGTTTCCCCCCTTCTCTTCGACGTTCGTTTACTCAGAGTGTAATGGAATGAATCGTCGCTCGCTCTCTGCGCTTCGTCTCTTTATCATCGGCCACAATCAATCCAATTTCGGCTACTGCTGCCTTCCTCCTTCCTCTTTCTCTTCTTTTTTGTGCGTGCTGATGACAATCGCCCGATCTGAGGAGGCCTATCATAACAGCCGCCCGTTCTGACCGTCTCGGTCTCCTGTCACTTTTGAAAACCGAATATCAATCACTTTCGATTCGCTTCTTAGTCTTCGGTTCTTTTGAGGCTTTGGCTTTCGGACGCGCGGAATTAGAACCCCCCGACGGATTATTGCCACTACAGAGATTCGTTCCACCGCCTTGAACTCCTACTCTTCTGACTGTATGTAGTAGTGGTCGAATGTCTCGAGACTCCCACGTCAGATGACGTTATGGCTGGTTTTTTCTTGTTCCATCACTCCTATTCACAATGCGTTATCCGAGTTCCTCTATTGACATTGGATTATCGTCCTTCTCAACTGCCGGAAAACGCTCCGGAAATCGACCGGAAGCCATCCGGAAATCATCCGGAAACATGGACCAAAACCCAATGTCTGCACGGACAGGTGAATCGGTGATACTTTGCTTAGAATTCGAAATCAGTTGCGCATGACTCAGCGTGTCGAATATTTGACACCATTCGCCTGTTATTTCCTCATATTTCGCTCTGTTTTTTCCCTTCTCCTTCCGCCCCTCATACATTCATTAGCCTCCATTTTTTCTTCTTTCTCTGCGGTTTTCAATCTATTACTAGCTGAACAAAAAACATATAAACACATTGGGGGGCAAGAGAAGAAAGACGGCCAAACAGAGAGATATTCGGCGGAGAACAAAACAGCATTCTCCGTGCCCCTTTCGTGCCTTGTCAGTGCCCCCTCGAAGATCTCCTCCGACACCTCCTCGAGCCGCCAGACAACCTTTTCAGAAAACAAAATTATGCCGTCGTCTCGCACTTTCGGCAGAATTTCATCAGCTTCTCGTTTCGTTGACATTGAATTGTTTGGCGAAAGGGAGGTGTCTAATCGCAAAACCAAACGACGCTTATCATTGTTTTCTGGAAGACTCTCTCGCGGAAATTGGTCTGTCGGGGCGAGAAAAACACAGCGAACGAACTCTGGTGTGCTCTCTTGGCGCCGATGCTGCGGTGAGCATGTTGTGCTCTCTCCTTACGCATTGATAAGCGTGTTCTGATAAGATTACATCAGTCAGACGGGTGTCCGTCCTCCTACACAGTTCACGCTTAGTCACCCGAATTACCAGCGACCGTCATTTTTGCAAATCATCCACTTTTCTTCGTTTCTCGAAGTGCGTCTGCTTTCTTCGTAAAAAGAGCATCTTGTGCTCATTCCGTCACTTTTTTGTAGCGGACGACACTCAGTTGAGAGAGAGAGAGAGAGCGTGAGAGAGAAGACCAAATGTAATTAGCGAACACATTTTCAGCTCTCTGAATAGGCGATCAGTCTTCGTCGCTTCCCCCTTTCTCACTTCCTTCGCAAAGTTTTCATTTTGAGCCGCCTTGAGCATTCGAACTGCTCTCCCACATAATCATCATTCCATATTCAATTGAATTCTCGATTCGCCGCTGCCCCCTTATTCCCTCTCTTTTCCCACAGAACATAATTACGTCTGGAAATGTTTTTTTCACTTCTTCTCCTCCTCCTCACTGTCTACTAACGAGTTTCCACACAAAAACAACACTTTGCAATTGGAGCCCCAAGGCACCGAGAGCAGCAGCAGCAGCAGCAGTTTCCTAGATACGCGTGCTCCCATTGCACACGCGAATCACAGAAAACGTGATTGCATGCCTTCTCGTCTCGCTTCTTCTCGTTCGAAAAGCCACCCAAAAGCGGATGTGTCCACTTCCACCACCACCACCAGCTGCTCCCTGACCACTCCCCAATCCATATTACTATGCGCTCGTTTCTCTGCGTCCACCTATCCTCCTCTCCTCGTTTTATTGGCCATTTCACCATTCGCGCACCTTCTCTCCTCATGCTCAATTTAACCGAAATCGCCTCTCCGTGCCCCGCATGTTTGCCAGCGGATGGGTTCTTTCGGCTCACAGATTCCCTTTTTCCCCTCTGATTGGCTCGTTTTGGAAGAATGTTGTCTCCTGTCACCCGCAGAGTCACTCACTAACTCGATTCATCTTGTGCTCCGTCCGGCTCTCCGACACGTTCCCCCCTCGCCACTTGTACGAATTGCTGAAAACTGGGGTGTCTTCACTTTGAGCATGTCTCTGGAGAGAGCAACGCTATTACACTTTCTCTCTCTGGAAATGTCACATCCTTTGCAGCAGAAAAAGAGAAACTCTTGAACTTTCGCCCCATTCCCCCCGAGAAAAAAAGGAGAAGTGTCCCCCGAAAGGTTCCCAAAACAATAAATTCTCTTTTCTGAAATGGCACAGCCATAAACCGAACATCTCTTTCTCTCTTTTTTCTGTGTTTTAGTGTCCACTCGGCGGCTCACAGCTGTGCTCACAATTCGATTCGTCTCTCCCTCTTCCTCTCTGAGATTGACGCCTGTTTCTATTCGATTCGCGACACAGTTTCGTGTGATTTATGAGACATCTTCTAGGCAGATGTTTCGCATTGGCACCTTTCGACTACTATCACTCGGCCACTTAGCCCCCCACACAACCTCATTTACTTTCGCCTTCTGCTGCGGAAAAAACAGTTGATGATTCGTAAAAAACACTGCCAACAGGTGTTATGATGGCGTTTAGATTGGTTTAACAACGTCTGGTTTCTTCTTTCCCTCTCTCCGTCTCCACCGCTTCTTCTCTCTAGTTCGTTTTCTCTGAAAAGTGCCCTCTCTTCTTGAACACGTCAATCTTCGTCTAATCCTCTTACTCTCCTCTTATTCTTTGTTCTTTTATCGCCAATCCACACCCTCTCTTTATCATTATCATCATTTCAGATATCACCGAGTGATGCTCCACGTTCTCTGAAGATGAGCTATTTCGAGAATGTGACCAACGAGTTGGCAGTCGTGCTCCTTCTCATCGCCGCCGCCCTCCTCGTCGTCGTTTTCTGTCTCATTTGGATCCTCAAATGCAGAAAAAAGTCCACACAGCCGCCAATCCTCCCGACTGTCTCGCGGAACGACGAGCCGTCGTGCACGAACGACGCGTTCGATTGCATGGATGACGCGACTGTCAGGTGGGTGCTGCTTGTTTCTCTCATCCAGCTGCTAATTGTTCACGGTCTTTCAGGAAGATAGACGAGCGTCGAAGAGCCCGCGAGCAAGCGCTACAGAACTCTCCGAGAGCCGACTTGACACTCAGACGGTGAGCATGAGCACGCTAATTATCACTTCTTGGAAAAGGCGTGCGCCTTTAATTAGAGCCTACGGTGACTGAGAGCCCAGAGTAAACACTCTAAAAGCGCATGAACTTTGATACTGAGTATCAGGAGCCTGTTTGGAGCTAAATATACAAAGTTCCAAGTGCGCTCCATCGAATAATACGGGTGCAAAACCGAATCAGTTGTCTCTGGCGCAGCGCGGAATGGTCAAGCCATAAGGTTTATTTAGTAGGTCCGTAAAACTTCTTATTAAGCTTCGAACCTATTTCGAAACGCGCTCCACCGAAAAAAGTGATCTTGAAACGAATCGAGCGTTGGAAAATAGCCGGTTTCTGGATGCAATAATGACCGAACTTCTTCGCGTTTCCAGGATCGATCCGGAGATTGGAAAAGCGCTGGCGGTGGAGCAGCTGATGCGGGACAGCCTCGTCTTCGACAGTCTCCCCCGGCCCCCGAGGGGAAACGTGGAGATCGTGGCCGCCAAACGGGACTATCTCTGATTCTCTTAATGTTTCTCAATTCGTGTACAATTCCTTCTCTTCTCTCTTGCAATCGTTCTCTCTCTCTCTCACCGTTTCCTCGTTTTACACCGGTTTCTCGTTCCGCCCGTTCCATCACATTCCCCCATTTTTCTTCTGTTGCCATAGATTCTTCTCTGCATTTGACTCCACGGGTCATTTTCCGTCTTCTTGCTCTATTCTGCTTCGAAATGAATACACAAAGCACATCGATCAGTCGTTTCAATTGCTCACGTACACATGTAATTGTATTTAGGAAATGATGAAATTCCGAGTGACAGAAGCGAGATGTCTCAACGGATGTCTCCGGATCTCCTTGCGCTTTTTCAGGTACACATTTTTATTGACTATGGTTCGGATTTTTGAAATTCAAATACTGAGTTTCGAGTTGCTTACGAAACAAGGATCAATCAGAGAGTTGATACATTAGTAATGATAAGAGAGCGAGAGTACTGTAACGTCTGACTAGACTCCAAATAATCAATCGGAAGCGATGCGGGATTGTCTGGGAGATCACATCGATAACACACACACAGGGGAGAGAGTGGCTGAAAAGGGGAATGGCGGGAGGATCGGAGAATGAGAACGAGAATGGGGCTCAGCGAGGGACAAACTCAGTTGGCTTCTTGCTTCTGTACTTCCCACATGACCACTGGAAGATCGGCCTTCAGTCGTGGAATCGCGTATCGTTCCTTTCCCTTCGGTCGCAGATTTTTCATGAGTCGACACAATCGCCGTTTCTCTCCGTCGCTCATTGTCTCCTGGTAGAACTCGTTCGCCACGTCACCGTCCTCGTCAATGTACTGAGAGCTGAAATAACAATTTGAAGAAGATGTATCCAGCAATTATGCTCCACCTTTTGGCTTCGTGGACGAGGAAGTACTCGGGTAGGATGCCACGGGTCTTGAGGATCTCCGTGTACTTGGCTATCATGTCGTCGGGGCGGCCGGTTCGCTTCACCTTCAAAACGTTTTATGAGTTATAAAATGGAACCGTGTTTTCTGCGTTTGAAACGATTATAAAGAAATTAATAACAGAACTGGTTTATGTGATAATAATGTACCTATTCGGACTGTCGGAAAACGATGAGCTACTATTACTGGATTCTAAGTTTTTAGAGAATATAACTTTCAAGTGTTTTAATATATTTTTTTTTCAAACTTACCCTCCCGACGGTTTTCTGCTGCTGTTCGCGCTTCTCGGCCTCGCTGCTCGACGCTTCTTCCTTTCGCTTGCTGCCGATGAGTCCCATATTTCAGCGTGCGGCCTGAAATGAGCCACTTTCATACAGTCAGTCTGGAAAACTAGTCAACGGGAGTAAAGTGTATGCAAATCCAGAGGGGAAAACACGAGGGAAACAGGAAATAGAGTGCGTGGCGAGTCAAGTGGACAGTCAGAAGACGTGCCGAAGATCGAACAAACACGCGGATGGTGTGATGTACGACTGAGTTTTCTCGCGTTTTGAGAGTGTCGAAATGGATGTCAGAAGTGTGAGAGTGGGATTATCGCGACAATTCAAGTCGTTTTTTAATCTTCATTCACGTCTAGACTTGTGAAACGGCCCCAAAGGTGAGCTCCTCATTCTAATCACTGCTTTCCTAGACTTTATTCGCATCGAAACATCTGTTCGCTGTGGAAGAAAATCGGAAAAGAGTGGATCAGAAGTGACACAATTCGATCGTGTCATGTTATTCGAAGCGGAGAAAAAAAACATCCGAGGGCACATGAAAGGCACGAGATGAGTAGTATTCCGAATTTCGAATACAGTAGAAATATTATGACGCAAAATGCAAATTTCGGGCATGATTTTCCAGTTTTTACGCACTTTACCCCGAAACTAGGGAATCTAATTCATTGCGAACTTGATGAAAAGAACATTCTGTAGGTCAAGGATCTCTTGGTCGTCAACATAAGAGAACACGGCTGTTTTTCGATTTCGACTACTTTCGAAATTGTGCATAAACCAATTCGGCTTGAAAAGTATTGCCTGTCAATGATAAGAAGAGCAAAACGCGGGGAGCTGGGAGGAAATCATTGATATGGGGGCTCGGCGCTAACTTTAAAATGAAAAAGTAACTTTAAGATGAAAAATAATGACACAAGTTCCTGTTTCGAAGATGGACTACGAAATAAACACTAATACATCAAACACAGTGCTGCAGAGGGACTCCCTCCAAAAACAGAAAATACTAAAGTGGCGATCAAACTTTCAGAAATCAACCTCTGCCTTCATCGCCATCTCTCTCTCTCACTTCATCATATCAAATCACAAAAGTTAACAGATGATAAGATAAAAGAACGTCTTCGCATCGCGTCAGTTCGTGTCGCCGTGAATTTGTGAATTCCGAAGAAAGTCACGAGAAGAAATCGGCACGAAATGCGAAATTGGAAGCCGAGAAGAGGAGAAGCGAGAAAGTTTGTGAAACGGAGAGACAGAGGCGCCGTCAGTGGGAGAGGAGATAGTACGGGAGGAACAGGAGGGAGTAGAGAAACGAGAGGGACAAACACTTGGAAGGGAAAAAGCTGACGGGTTGAGGGAGAACGGAGAGCCGAGTGGAGGATACTTGTTCGATTGGAAGATGGTTACATAGCGACGCCAGTGAACACTCATGAGTCATTTCTCTACAGGGGCCCCTGTCAGAAACAATTGAATGACAATGGGTAAACTTCAGAGAAACTATTACACAAGTACAGAATACATCACAATAAGATATATAGAATAGAAACCGAAAGATATGAATGGAACGGGAATAGAAAAACCTAAACTATCAAAGTTTTTTCGTTTTGTGATCCGATAAAATAAGCGTTTATTGACGAATACACAACATAAGAGTGGATGGAAATGGATGGGCTGGGCAGAAGTGAACCGGAAAGCGGTGAACAGTCGGAGTCGAGAGCTTCACACGCCAGGTTGAGTTACAAACGAAGAAGAGTGGTCAATGAGAAGATGCTGGTCAAAACTGGGAAAAATTCGAAAAAGTGGGTATTTTAAGATAAAATTGAAATTTTAGAAAACTAGAGACAACAGAGGAATCTTAAAAAGCTATTAGATTTGAAATAAATATGATGGTGAATGAGAGATGAGCGACGACGAGAGAGATAACAAAGAATGGGAAGGATAGAAGTCTCGAAGTCATTTCAACAGATAACAATTACTCGAGAGAGGGAATGATGATGATCAATCGAAAGATGGACTGGGGTGGTTAAGACTAAAAGAAGGAATAAAAGGATTAGTTGGAGAACTCAGTCAGACGATTGTGCAGGGCATTGAGGTCGTTGCCGAGGGTTTGGAGCGGCATAGAGGCTGAAACGTCGCATGCACGACGAATGAATGGCAGGATGTGTGTGAGGCATTCCCGTGCGGTCGATCGCCTGAAAATGGAGTTGTGTTTTTAGGTCGTTATGACGACACCGGGTGACAGATGGACAGACGTAGATGATAAGTGGGATACTCAAGGAATGGAAAGGCCAGCGACAGAGGAGGGTCTTGCTTTTTGTGGAAATGTTCGATTGAAGAGTGGAGGTAACACTTTTTAGTGAACAAAGATCATGCAAACGCAAAGAAAATGGGAAGCTTCACTCAAGAAACATGAGTTGAAAGTTAGAGGAAATGAGAAGGTAAATTACTAGACTCACAATTTTAAATGCTTCCTGCTTTCTCTGCGAAATTCATACCAAGTAGTATTAGGCAGTTTAAGTTCTCCAATTCACAGGAGCAAAAAGACTCACCTTCCAGCAGCCGGCATGTTTTCCAGTTCCTTAATAACGGTATTGGTGAGCTTTATCACAACCTTAGTGATGTATTCTTGTCCGAAAGCATTATGTGTCCACCAAGCATCACCACCACTTCTGAAACGGAGGAGATAAGCTTTGGCGTCTGGAACCTGCTCACCGGAACTCTTCTGATGCAATTTTCAAAAAATCGCAGTTGCTCAGGTTTATCCTTTTACAGAGAGCAGGGTAGAATGAAGGTGGGAGGATGAGGCGTTGAGTTTGCAGTTCGTTGATACCCCCGGAGCCGATTTCCAGAATCCTGCGGATGATGAATTCTTTCGGGAAGTATTTTGTGTCTCTGTAGACTGAGAACAGCTCGCCGATCGTATTAACCAGCTGCTCGCACAGAACTCCTTCGTCATGGGCTGATGCGAAATCTAAAATCGAGGATGAGAGCTCGAAGTACAGAGACACCAACCGTCTTGAATAATATTCTCCCACGTTTCGTAAATGTGCTCTTCGACGTACATGTTGGCACAGTGCAACAGAGCCAATTTGATCTTGTGAAGCTTGAACGGAGACACGTAATCGAGAAGAAGTTCTTGAAGAGCCAATATCGGACCATCAAGCTTTTTGACGACTTCTGCGTTTCTCGGAGTGTCAAGAACCTCTCTGAAGGGAATTAATTAAAAACTTTCTCTCCTAATGTGTACTCACTTGATTCTCATCTGAATATTTGCAACGTCGAGTCTATCACGAAGTTCGTCAATGTTCGCAGTAATCGCCGAGTCCTTGCACGATTGCGCACAGAGGATCGCGTGAGACAGATATGCACACCGCTGGGAGAGACCCATTTTCCAGTTGTCATTCTCTGCCAGTTTACTGAGCAACCGTGCCGCTTTGTCGTAGTTTCCGCTCTTCTCATAGAATCGCCACAAAAGATCAAAGTACTTTTGTCCGCGGCCAGCATTGATTTCTTGTACCAAGAAGAACTCAATATATGGGGATTTGCTCTGCAGAATCACATTCGTTTTGTTTCTTGTGAGAAGCCATCTAAAGACGGCGGCGTGGGCAAGCTGATCTTCTGAATTCATGACAGCGTTGATCATGAGATCTCTGTTGACCGACGCATCCATTGGTCGCTCAGATGTCGCAACTTCTTCCAATTTGTCCAGTTCATCAGTTATTACTCTGAAAATGTCGAAATTCGTGTGTTGTGCACACAAATCCGTATCAGTGACCATAATGAGTTTTTGTTTGTTTGCCCAGTTATCTAGTTTGTTTTCGTTTGACCGCCCGACAAACATGAATTCCGCTCAGGCCAATGCCATTTCCGCGACGCTACCCCCTTCTGTCCACTTTCTTTTTCTCCCGCATTCCGGGTCAGTCATCGAATGCAGTCCCAATCGATACAACACCCTGTAATAGCACCCAAGATGTGTAGTTCCCCGTCCCATTCGCGCGCACACACACACACCCGCACTGCTCGTTTCTCTTCGCCTGACAGTTTGCTCATTCATTCGACTTATTTTAGAGAGATATGAACAACTCGGAGAACCATTCTGCTCCCTCTACCTACTCCGAGGCTACGTCGTCGGCCACTTCATCTACGAACGGCTATCAATACGAGAACTTCTCAACGGAAGACAAAACTCTCCGTCAACTCATCTTTGCATCGATCGAAAACAATATGCACAAAGTCAGCTACGGAATTCCATCGAACAATTTCTCGCAGCCGGAGCCTGGACTTACGAGAGACCAGCATATGACCAGAGTTCGAGATAACGTTGAAGCGATGCTCCACTCGCTCGAAACACAATTCGGTAAGGAAATACGAACAGTTAATCCGGTAAATTTTAATTTTTCAGCTCAAAAGTGACACAAAAAACGATCTTGCGAAAGCCACGCGTATGTCATCTCTCTAAGCTATAAGTGATCCGTAACTGGTTTCTACTCTTGTTTTGATGAATAATAAACTTACTTGTAACACTCTGATCTCTTCTTCTCCGCATTCAGCATTTCCGCATCCGAACCGCTCCTACCGTGTTTATAAGCCAACAGAGCCAGTTGTTTCGGATCCTCTTTCATTGCTCTGAGAAGACAGAGCTCTACGACAGCTTCATAATCTTCGACACTCTCCGCCAACTGTTGACAGGTTGCAGAAAGCACTACTTTTCCGATCGACTGCTTGAACATCATGACTGCCGTTTGAACGAGGCGCCGACGATTCGCGCCGGCTCCCAGCTTTTTCGCTGCTTCCAATTGTTCCATGGCAAATGTGACACAAGCATCGTCTTCCGAATACAACGTGGGGCACATTTGACGGAGGCTTTCCGAGAGAGTTTTGGTTCCTGCTTCATCGCCAAGGAAGTACTTGATCATAGCACGAATGAGTTCCGAGTTGAGATTGCTGCCGTCGGAAACGAGATGAGCAAGTTTTCGAGCACTGAAATTAGGCAGCAGCTGGGGATTCATTCCAGCAGAGATGGCTGCCAAATTGTAATCGTATGCGAGAAGCCAGAGTGATAGCGTTTCGACAGTGGCATCGATCAACTTCCGGAGACCAATGAGTGACTGACGTTCCAGAGATGTCGCTTCCGCAGCCAATTTGTCCGTCATGTTAGAAGTGTATCCACCGTAGTCCATCGTCGGAACGAGTCGGTAATCGTCCATAAGCTTTCCGAGTTTTTGGATCTCATCCCTCAGAGTCAGAATCGATTCAGGCTCGAAAGTGATACTCAGTTCCTTTCCGTTGATCACCTCGCAGATGGTATCATTCCAAACAGGGGCGACAAGCCGAGAGAAGTAATAGAAAAGAGCATCGTGTCGACGCGAAGGAGACATCTTCAAGTTACCACTTGCTCCTCCGGTCATGGAAACGTCCACTGAAAAATTTAATTGTTTCCAGGCGGAAGTAAAACAAACACGTACATGCTGGGGAGAAAGGAGAACTAAAGAACGACTGTGATTGCCTGCTTTCAGTAGCACCTCTAGGTGTCGATGAAAGGAGAGGCGTTTTCATACGATGTTTCCACTCAGCAATGCTACTATCGTTAGGCGACCACGATGCTTGGTCCATCATCCGCTCGTTTTCCACAATTTCTGGCGTTTCCTTCAGACTGTACAGAATTTGTTCAGCTTTTCCACGAATCCGTTCATCGATTGGTGCGTCTGAAGTTAAAATGCGGAATGCTAAAACCAAAATTTCCGTGGATCCAAGTTTTTGCCAAAGCTGAAGCGTAGAATTTCCTTCGATTCCGCCATCGAAAAGAGCCTCACGGAGAGCTTCGACTGCGGAAACGTGGGTAAACTCGAAGACTCCTTCGTTCGAACACACCAGAATCCGGTGGTTTGTCTCAAGCTGGGATCGGTAAAAAGCGTGTGGTTGTACTCGATCCACCAATTCTTTCGGCGGTGGTCTTGCTTTCACGTTCTTCTTAGAAACCGTTTCGATTTCCCATACATGACCGGAAATGTCACACTCTGTCTAAAAAAAATGTTTTGTATGAAAGTTTAAAAACAAGAGTAAATACCGCCGACTCCACAAAAAATTTGGAAGCTGGGTAAAAGAAGTTAGAGAATGCAAAGATTGTGTTCCTATTGGCGGTTGCCATTGCGCAAATCGCTGGAATTGAGATTCGAATATATTTTTTAATTCACCAATCTCACATTCGTCCGAATACACAACGGAGACTCCACTCGGACCATCTCCATAGATGCTTGTTGGAGTGACCCCTGGAGCGAAACGAACATGAGCAACGCGGAGGCACTGTGGACGAACTAGAGACTGGTGCAAGTTCTGAAGATTTTAAATTGAATAGAGGAATCTCCCAGGCACATGATTTTACCCTCTCGTTAATTTTTCCGTTATGGTTGATTCCTTGCATAGTAACTGGACCTCGTGTCGACACTGACAGGTACAACCGAACCCCCTTCACTGTCGTAGCAACCAAATTCAATGCTGACGATTGATGAGCTTCGAGAGCCCGAATCGAGGTAATGTTTGAGAACGAGGCTTCGTCATGCCCGAATTGAGTCAAAATGTGGGCCTCGTGAGCTATTTTCGAAATTGGAATGCTGACGAACTTGGCACATTGGTCTCCGTCCGCTCCAAGATCCCACACGCTGATGGTTCCATGGCGGCCGAGCAGGAACATCAAATTACGAGATCGGTCAATAGAAATCTGGTCGAGAGGTTCTTTAGAAGACCCGAAAAATGGCAGAGAGATGAACGTTCCGATGATGGAAGCGGTCTGGTTGACTCCGCGGCACTTGTGGCTTGTAGATCCGAACCATCCATTTTGTCTCTGAATATTCCGTTGTAATTCGATTACGAGCATTTCATGTAAACGACAGACGTTCGCATATAAAATGAGTCATAAATGTCGAAACGGGTATCACCTCGTAAACGAACTCGAACAGCTGGTCGTCAGCTGTATAGAATACACGTCCACATCTTGTATAGGCGATATCGTTCACTGTAGCACCGTCTAGTGAAATCTGTGCACGACCTTGTTTTATTTCCTCAGAGCCTCATTCTCACAAACCTTGAAACACCTTTTCGAATCGATAGTCATGTTGCTTTGTCCATTTTCTTCGAAGTTGAATACCGGATACAAACATATATCAGAAATAGTGCCAACGACTAGTCCATATTGGATTTCATTCTCGAAAACTCCCTTTTTAATAGCCACCAGCGCAACTTTGAGAATAGCAGAATCCGATGAATCGAAAAACGCCAAATCATCGCTGAAAATTGTTTGTTAGCAACTAGAAATTTCCGTGCCGCTCACTTGGTCTCGTAGTTCCACATATATAAATTATTGTCGATGACAACCCAAACTCTGCTAATTTCAGTGAAGAATCCCATACTGAATTCGCTGTGAATGTCTGAACGCGTGCTATTGGAAACATTTACCATATGGAACGCTCTCACTATTCATTTGCATCTGAAGCTCTCCGGGAATCGGTATTCTTCTGGAGGAGACGAACTCGGGAGCGCCTTTGACATAAAACTTTTCGCCTAGTCCTGAGACAGGTGTCGTTCCGCATTGCGTCAATCGTTCGTAGACGTCCGAGCTATCCATCATTTGCTCCACATGGTGTGCAACCTGAAACAAGTGATTAAGAGATAATCACATACTTGCGTAGTTTGCAAAGTTTGTAAAGTACCTTGTTAGCTGCCGCTTCTGAAGAGTCAGCCGAGCCTAACTCCATAAACGAAGCGCTCATCTCGGAAGCTGCAAACATTCAAAAATTGATAATCAAAGTTTATTCGTTGATTTTCGAATAATTTAACGAAGGTTAGCAACACATAGACATAAAACAAGGTTCGAAACAAATGTAATTCAGGCAAAATTGGATAAAATTGAAAACGGGAAAGTTGGAACCAGCGAAAATTGCACTTTTTCGCGGAAAAATCAGAATTCAAAACAGGGGCGCGGCGCTGACCAGTGGGCGGGGCCTCGTTTTGCAAGTGCGCCGCACGCTTTCTCGTGTACTTCTTTTGGACGAGTGCACCAACAGCTGACTTAATTTTTTGGCACTGTTTGCTGTTCGTCTCGAGTTGTTGCTCAAGCTTCTTTTTTCTTGCTGGCTACCCGAAATGCGAAGAGCAAATTTCATGAGTCACTCCGTAAATTGCTCCATTTCTCACTAAGTTGCCCCTGTCTTTCGTGTCTTCGCCGTTGTTTCGTTTGAAAATTTGAATTCAATTCGCTTTCTTTTCAGATGAACACCAACGGGTTTGATCCATTCGAGTGGCGTTCGTTCTATTTTCCGGGTATGAGCCGTGAAGAGGCTCATAAGCTGCTCGGCGAACCCGGTGTCACGATAGGAACGTTTCTGATGAGAGACAGCTCGCGACCCGGCGAATACTCGCTAACTGTGCGTGAGGCCGATGAGGGAAACACTGTCTGCCACTACTTGATCGAACGAGACACAGAAAAAGATGGTGCTGCTGGTGTTAAAGTAGTTTTGCCATTATTAATCGATGAATGATTATTTAAATAATTTCCCAGATTGCAAATCAATCATTCCCCGACATTCCGGCTCTCTTGAATCACTTTAAGATGCGAGTGCTAACTGAAGCCAGTCTTCTGTCTGCTTATAAAAAGCCAATAATCGAAGTGGTAGTCGGTACTTTCAAATTCACCGGCGAACGAGAAACAGATCTACCGTTCGAACAAGGAGAGCGATTGGAAATTCTCAGTGAGTTGAGCTTCAAAATTCAATTTCAAACTGAATGTGTTTAGCAAAAACCAACAATGACTGGTGGGAAGCTCGGAATGCGCTCGGCACAACAGGATTAGTACCATCGAACTATGTTCAACTAGTAAGTAGTTTTGAATGTATGCCTATTCAGTTATTTTTCTACAGACTGGAGAGTTCGCAGGTGACCGCATTTCAAAAGGCGCAAGCCAGTCGTCACTTGGAAGCAGTGGTGGTGGTGCCGAGAGATTTTCCAGCACTAGCACCAACAGTGACACCGTCGACGCTCAGTTCCACCCTCGACTACCAGCACTGGCGAAGGTCTCGTTCGATCGAGTGCCCAACGCTTACGATCCCACACAGTTACGCATCAAGGTACAATAGAACTTTTGAAGTTTTTGCAATTTGAGTTTTCAGAAAGGACAAACAGTTCGAGTAACACAGAAGCTGACGAACGGAATGTACAAAGCGGAGATTGACGGTCATTCCGGATCGGTTCCATTCACGTACCTCAGATTCATCAAAGCCAACGAATAGTTTCGCTCCTCGTGTCTCTTTCTCTCTTCTTCCCTATGATTCGCTTGCCCCGTTTCACCGTCCTCAGAACAAACAACCCGCTTAATATATTGCAGCTTTACGTTATCTCTATAGTTATCCCTGTTCCGTCAACGAAGAATCATCAAAAAAATGTTAATATACCCTCGCCTCCAAACAACAGCCTTCCATTTTTCGTGTGTAATAAGTTGTTTTCACTTTCACAATAGATATGATTCCCGGGTTTTAGCCTTGTTTTTGCACCGGATGAAATATCAGTTATCTTTAATTTTTCAACGTTTGTACAAGGTTTCAGAGCCTTTTAATACCTACAACCTTTATTCATCGAATTAGAATTATAAATGCTTTAGGTGAATATGAACTATGAGCGGATCGAAACCACCCAACGAGGCCCAGGAGTGTCGGAAGACGATTGGGACGATGAGTTCGAGGGATGCAACTGTGAAAAAGAATGCTCCGCCGAGAGCAATTGCTCCTGTCTGATAGGCACAACGGACAATTATTCGAAGGACTCGAGAATCATCCACTCCGGGAGCAACCTCCTTGTCGAGTGCTCCGCGAACTGCTCCTGCGCTCTTCTCCCGAACTCTTGTCAGAACCGAGTACTGCAGAATGGAATCAAGAAGCAGTTGGAAGTAAGGTTCTTCCATTGGCACACCAGAGGAGCTCCAATTACTCCAGATATTCGGCACATCTGAGAAAGGATACGGAGTGAAAGCGAACGAGTCAATCGGCAAGAATGAATTCGTCTGCGAGTATGCGGGAGAATGCATCGGAGAGCGAGAAGTCGAACGAAGATGTGTGCAGTTCCAGGGTCAAGACAACTACACGTTGACTCTGAAGGAGCACTTCGGAGGTTTAATTCAAAGCAGCACCCACTAAATGCCACTGTTAATGTTGTTTCAGAAAGAACAATGAAAACGTTTGTGGATCCGAGACTTCGCGGAAATATTGGTCGATTCCTCAACCACAGTTGCAATCCGAATTGCGAAGTTGTTGTTGTCAGACTGGGAAAAATGCTCCCGACGCCTGGAATTTTCGCGAAAAGGTTTCAATTTTTTTCTATTCCCTGTCAGTTATTTGAATTCGTCAGTTTCAGATATATCAACGCAGGCGAGGAGTTGTGCTATGACTATGGAACTTCATATATCGAAGGGGAGGATCGGAAACCGTGCTTTTGCAGATCAGACAACTGCCGGAAGTATCTCCCAATGTCGGCGACTCCTATCGAGTAATAGTGTTATAAATAAACATTTCTTATTGTTTTCCTTCATATAATCGTCCCCATAACCGTTCCTTTCGGACACCTATCTATACGTTTAGTTCCTCTAACTCTAGAAGTTAAATATCTGTCGCCAGATGGCTCTTCACCGTCGTATCCCGAAAAAGAATCGCAAGAAGCTGAAGTCTGTGGATCCATTCAACACGAAAGCAAATGCACAGAGGTTCCAAGACACCAAAAAGTTTGAAGAAGTCTCCGTTCCTCGACTCATTCGAAATGGTTTACAGAAACAAAAACAGTGCTCCGGTGAATCTGAAAGACGAGCAGCCGTTGACCAAATCAATGAAAAACCTCATGTCACAGACCATTGTGACTAAAGAAGACGTGAAAAAGAAGAGGAAGCAGAAGAATGCCGTTTTGAGTTCGTTTCTTTCCACTATTCAGATGCAATGTGTTTCTTTCAGAACAAGCGGAAGAGTTCGGATTGAAAAAGGGAAAATTCGAGACTGTGAGCCGCTTCGTGCGCAGAATCGAGGGCACTCTCCACTCGAGAATCAATGAGCAAATGGCGATTGCGAAGCACGGATTGGCTGGAAGAAAGCAGGAAGATATCGATGCGGACTATGCTAAGATCGAGGAAGCAGAGAAGAGAAAGAAAGATCAGGAGAAGAGAGAAGTTGAGAACAAAATCAAGGAAGCAAGAAAAAAGCGAGAACAGGAAGCTAAAAAGAGAGAGGAGGCGGAAAAGGCGAAGGAACAAAGAAAGGCCGACAAGAGGAAGCTGAAAGAAGACGAGGAAAAGGTGTCTGAAAGTTTAGATGAAGATGCAGATGAAGATGACGATGACGATGATGATAGCAACAGAAAGAGAAAAGAAAAGAAAGCAAAGAAAGATGAAACAGAGCCAGATGAGAAAAAGGTGAAGTTGAGCAAGAAAGAACGCAGGAAGGAAACTTTGAAAGCGAGAAGAGTAGACGAGCAGAAGAGGAAAGCCGGTGAGGCGATCATGAACTCCAAAGGTACGTTCTTCAGTTGGTCTTGCTGGCAAAAATAATTCATTACAGAAGTCATCGAGTTTGGAGAACGCTACGACGCCCCGCCTACCTTCGGTGGAGCTCTCAAGAAGAAGTTCGAGCCGCTCATGGCGAAAGCCGGTCAGAAAACCCTTCTCCTCCACTCAATGCTGCAGAAAGGCGGTCAGAAGACGGAGTATTTGGACAACTCGAAGACAATCCAGGAGGAGAGGCAACGAGTTATCGATGCGTACAGAAACATGAAGAAGCAGAAGAGTGTCGCTGCAAGAGCTTCCAGCGGGAATCCACTATCGGAGTGATTCCCTTCGTTCATCAAACTGTTTTTTTTCTCATTTTCTTGTTAATTTTTGTTGAGTTTATATGAATTCCTTACCCAATTTTATGCGTGTAAGTGGATCCATCAACATTGCCCGATTGGAACTCTTCTCCTAATAGTGTTCCGGTCCATTTCATTAGTTGCATGCCCAGAACCGACCTCATATTTACAACCCATCGATCAATGTTATGACATGACCTTCGGGATAAGCATCTGACTTTCCAGATACCTTCCCAGATGCCCTTCCAGAGATAAGTGATCTCTGGGTGTATGCCTAACAGAATATCTAGTTCTACGGACCACTTGACAATGTTCCGTTTCTCTCTTCTCGTTCTGTTTCTCCACCAAACAGATGCCTCCGGATTCCTGGAGCTCTCGTTCAAAAGCACCTTCTCTCTGAAGGCTCACGCGAACATTTCGAGTTCCGGACTCTCTTCTCTGATCCCCTTCACCGTCGGCGCGAATAAAACGGTGACTCTTCCGAAGATTCCCCTCGAGTTCAATGAGGAAAAGTACGAAGTCACCCTTTTCGTTGTCAACGAAGATAAGCCAGGTGAACTGATAAGAAGTGATTGTGGCTGTAAACAGGGCGATTTCCAGACATTGACAACATCACGGTGACCACTTCCTTCACTCCGAAACGTGGAATCTTGTCCCCACTGACTGTCATGTTCCCCTTCTCCGGTGTCAAAATCAACGTTGCCTGTGATCCGTGAGTGCCCCTTATCAACTGATAAGAAGGGACCCTGGAGTGTTTCAGAACGTGGTACGGAGACAAATGCGACGAGCTCTGTTGCTCCGAAACGGCTGAGAGAGTGGGAAAGAAGTGCAATGTGCACGGCCAACTCGGATGTCCGAAAGGAATGAGGGGACTCGACTGCGGACAGAGTCAGTTTACGAACGAACGGAGGAGAAGATCAAGAACTCAACTCAATCACTTTCAGAGATCAGCCACAAATGGTGCAAGTGCAAGAACAACGGAGTGTGCGTCTCTTCGTTCGGAAAGAACTTGAGTGAAAAAGTGCAGTGCGAGTGTCCGATCGGATTCACTGGAGTGCACTGTGAGCAGGAAATGGAAACGATCGAGTTGTTGTCGACGTACGGAGTGGACCCGAAGAAGTTCCAGATCGGAACGGCGAAGATCCTCTACGAGAGCGTCGCCGACAATGAATTCGTCGAGGTGAAGAGGCCGCAATCGAACCATCGACTGCTTAAACTCAGAATCAACGATGACTAGTCACTGTGGTCACATTTACCAACTCTCCGGAAAGTATCACTGCTGTATTTATTAATTCTTCAATTGTTTCGTTTATTCTCTCTAAATTTGTGTGAACTTCGGCCTGTTCATCAAAGTTGTGGAAACCAACCAATTGGACTCCAGTTTGACGACTTCTGATGCATGTCTTGGTTTTAAATCCAATTTTGATAAACTTCATTTTCAAAACACACTTGAAGGTTTTCAAGTTCAAATATAACGTTTCTCCTATTTCTAGAATGAAGCCAGCGGTGGAGCCAAGGTTTTGCATGTTTACCGTATTTCCTCGAATAGAGCAGCACCCTCAAGCCGGAGAATCATTATATGTCGAGATTGATAAGAGATATCAAAAAGTTGTCCACAGCAAACTTGTAGATCATAACTAGTGCTACAAGTTTGCTGTTGACAACGTTTTGATATCTTTTATCAATCTTGAGATATAATGATTCTCCGGCAGCGTTTGGGGAGTGCCGCTCTATTCGAGGAATTACGGGAATAGTCGGTTTGACCGTACAAACAGACCGATGATATTTGCATTCAGTTCATCTCCAGTTAATAAACAGACAAACACAAGTGTACGTAAATGTCTCCGCGAAAAGGTCGTTTTGATTAATGCGTGTGTACTTCCTTCCGTCTAAAGTTCCAAAGATCATACGGTGACTATAGTCTGTTTTGAATAGAAAGTCCTTTTGTCGTTTCCCCCTCTCGCCATTGCATCATACCGCCCGTCGACCAACCTGTTTCTGTAATTCAGTCTCTCTTTCGGAGGCTCAACTTCTCCAATCATCTGTCGCGTTTCATCTTCATCGTCTGAGGAGACTGTGAATTACAAACGTCGTCGTTCACCAATCCTACCCGATCTTTTCCTATTTTCCATTCGATTAACCTCTCTGTTTCTACCGATTAAGTCACGTGGTGGCTGACGAATCACTCGTCACTCACAAACGATCGTCAAAGCGAATGGCCAAATTGTGCGAAGTTTGTCACGATTGCGCGAAGGGAATCCACTTTGGAGTGCAGGTTTGCAGGTGAGAGAACCCTAATCGCACATCACAGAAGCTCTTTTCAGTGCGTGCTCGGCGTTTTTCCGCCGAACAGTAGCCAAGAATCAGATCTACAGATGCCACTTCAAGAATGCGTGTGAGATAGTTTCCAGTGAGTATATTCCGAATGATTCTCTGAAAAATAGATAGTTCCAGCCATCCGGAACATGTGTAAGGGTTGCCGGTATTCGAAGTGTCTAGCCGTTGGAATGAAGAGAGACGGTAGGTGTCACTTCCCCCGTTTCCCCACACATCAAAGTAATTCTTCGGTTTCAGCAGTTCAACGGCACAGAGATGTCTACGGGAAACGAGACGTCGCTTTGAAACACGAGGGCCTCATTCTGCAGCCATCGACGTCTTCAAAGTTCGAGATAATGGACGTGATTGTTCGGAACTATTTCCATTTGGAGAACGTTCGAAAAGTGATTCACATGGATGAGACGAAGAGTGTCTTCGTGGTGAGGATCCATTCCAGACTCTTTTCAGAATCGTTCCATTCCAGAAGCACACACCTCGAGCACTCAACTACAAGGAGACGATCAAAGTGTTTCTGAAGGAGGCTCATCTCGTGGAAGACTTTGTCTCCAACTCTTTCGTCGACTTCGCCAAACTCAAGGAAGATCAGAAGGTAACTACCGAGTCCCCCGATTCCAAGATCCCTGTTTCCTTCAGAGTGTGCTTCTCCGTAACTTCTACCTCCAATACGTTCTCCTCGAAGAAGGACACTTCGCCTGTGTCCAGGGAAGAAGTGACATCACTATTTTGCCTTCTGGAGACTACATTGACTGTGTTCGTCCGGAGACCTACTACTATGATCCAGATGGTTTACAGCCGATTTCCGCAGAAGAAGCGGCAAAGTGAGATGAGCATTGTGTCATCATGACATTTGTTTTTTCTCAGAATGTTCGCCAGTTCGTTTGGAGACTATCGACGGAATGTGTATTACCCGATGCAGAGAGATCAAGTCGACCGATTCGAGTTTCTCGCTCTCGCCGCTTTAGCTCTTTTTGCCACTGGTACCTGTGAAACCGTTCTTATCTTCTAATCATATCAGTGATCAGGACTCGATGGTCAATCGGACGAGTGCATTGAAATCTGCCTCAAAGTTCGGAAAGAGATCCAACGAGAGATGCTGCGTTACTGCGAAATGAACACAAAACACATGGATCCGTCGATTCGATTGGGCAACATGTTGTCTCTTCTGCCGACGCTACAGGTGAGATATCTCGAGTGGTCTCGGAGCACATTTTCGACGATTCAGAGAGCAGCCAGACGATTCCACGAGGACATGACTCTGAGCAATGTGATGAAGGCGTACTCGGTAGATCAGAAGTTCTATGAGCTGGGATACTTTTGAATATTGTTCGGAATTGATGTATTTTTTTTCTGTTATAAATAAAAGAACTGTATTTATGGATAAATAAAAAGTAAATTGTGTGAAAGAAAAAAGGAAACGTTTTCTTTTCATGTTCCTGAAAATAGACATGAAACGAAAAGAGACCTAGAACTGATATATTGAATTGATAACGTTCGTCTCGCTGTCCATTGTCAATGTTTGTCAACATGTTTCCCAGAACGTTTCCGTTGTTTTCCCTTGATCCACGACAGAGACTAATTAGAACTACAGTCGAGGACAGTAGTAACTCTCCGGTACATTAACGTTTCGATTCGACAACCACTTACTTCGTATGTCTCTCCCGTCTATGTTTGCATCATTGCGGTTGAACAACCTGTTTCTGTCCTCTCTCTCTCTCTCTCTCTCTCTCTCTCTCTCTCTCTCTCTCTCTCTCTCTCTCTCTCTCTCTCTCTCTCTCTCTCTCTCTCTCTCTCTCTCTCTCTCTCTCTCTCTCTCTCTCTCTCTCTCTCTCTCTCTCTCTCTCTCTCTCTCTCTCTCTCTCTCTCTCTCTCTCTCTCTCTCTCTCTCTCTCTCTCTCTCTCTCTCTCTCTCTCTCTCTCTCTCCTCTTTTCAATCATCTGTTGTTTCATTCGAAAGGTCTGTTATCTGAAAAACCGATAAGAAAAGAAAGAGATTAGAGCCGTCTTTCAGTCTGTCACTCTTCGTTTCCCTATCATTGTCTGTCCATTGGTTCTATCGATTTTCTCCGTTTCCCCAAAGTTCACATGCTCTTTCAGATGGTTCAATCACTCAAAAAGTTCCGACCGTGTCGAGTGTGTAACGTTCCTGGAAACGGAATTCATTTCGGAGTCGACGCTTGCAGGTATCACTCAGAGTCTTATCAGTTGATATCAGTGATTGTTCCAGAGGATGCACTGCATTCTTCCGACGGACTGTTGTCCAGGAGAAGATCTACACGTGCAACAGCGATGATTCGTGCAACATCGGCAGTTCAATTGAAGGCCTCGTCTGCAGAAAGTGCCGATTCGCAAAGTGTCTGGAGGTGGGAATGCGCAAGGAGGCGATTCAAAAGAACAGAGACGTCTACGGGAAACGGGACGAGCGACGGCATCTGTACGCCCTCACCCCGTCTCCGTCGTCTCCGGCAGCGTTCCGCTTGAAGTTTCCGGTCCCTTCGCCTATCATGACAGGCATCCGGAACAGTTACCCTCAACTGGAAAGTGTTCGATTGGTGGTGCACAAGGAGGAAGGGGCGAGTCTGTTCATGGTAAGGTAACCTCGCGAAGGCCATTCTCAACTGTTTTTTTAGGAAAGAACACCCAAAAGAGTCAATTACAAGCAGGCGAACGCGTTAAATCTCAAGGAGTTCTTTCTAGTGGGCGATTGGATTTCCACCTCGTTTCCTCAGTTTTCAGAGCTCCCTTACTCTCAGAAAGTATGTAATCTTGCTCACTTGTATTCATTCTCATCCTCTTTCAGGACATCCTCATGCGAAACTTCTACCTCCAATTCTTCATTCTCGAAACAGGATACTTCAGCTGTAAACAGGGACGGAATGATGTGTGGTTCCTTCCGAACGGGGACTTCATTGACTGCAAGAACCTCGCCACTTTCTACCACGATCCAGATGGCCCTCAGCCGATGAAATCGGAAGACGCTGCCCAGATGTTCTCTGGATCCTGCCAGCACTATCGGAGGAACGTAACCACTCCGATGCTCCAGGAGAAGGTGACACAGTTCGAGTTCCTCGCGCTCGCCGCTCTCGTCTTGTTCGATACGGGCCTCGAGGGTCAATCGGAGAGCTGCATGGAGATGTGTCGGAACGTTCGGAGCACCGTCCAGAGAGAACTCATCCAGTACTACCAGTCGTCTCCAAAGTTGCACGATTTCCCGATCAGACTGGCAACGATGATGTCGATTCTTCCCAATCTACAGGCGAGTCGGTCTCTTTGTTTTAAGAGAACTCTTCGGAATTTCAGAGAGCCACGTGTCGAATGCACAAAGACATGGAAATCGGGCACATATTCAACACGTTTCCAGTGGAGGATAAGTTCTATGAGCACTGTCTGCGGAGGGCCTGAGATATCTGTGATTCGAAGAAGGAGCTGTACAAATGTATAAAATGTGTATCAAATTGAACATGTGCAAACTTAATAAAACAGTTGATGATGATTGTTATCCGTATTGAAGATCTGAATGACCTTCCTCCGCACTCTTCTTTCTCATTATGCATCGGATTGGGCTCTGTAGAGCTCCACAATTCCAAACTCGTGGCTCACGAGGAATGCTCTCAAAGTGTAACTCAAGGATTTCAATGGGGTGATCGGTAGTACAGTGAACTGGTGTCCGGGCCCTCGTTCTTGAAAAAGTGCCGTTTTCAAGAGAAACATCTGGTATCCCCGAAACATTTTCAGCGGAAAACAATTCCGGAAAAGTCTTGCGGAAAACAGAATACCGGAACCCGTCCAATTCTAGCGATCATCAGTTTAATGGCTGATAACTGTCCTACCGATCGTCTCCATTCGAAATCCCCACTTTGAGAGCATTCCTTGACAGAACTCTCGATTCGTTTTTCCGTATCCAATGTGAGACATAGACATCAAAACACAGAAAATGACTGACGACTATCCGATTGGTTTGTTTTTGTCTAGAACAACCACTGCTTGCCCGAAGGATAGTGTGTATTGGTTGAAGGTGTTTTGAGGGTGCCTTCTTTCGGACTCAATTTCCTATTTGAACGTGTTTTCTTGATTGCACTCGCGAGAATTGAATATTAATATTTGAGTCTGCATAAGTATAATGTTTGCCAAACTCAAAGAACACTTCAACAAATCAAAAACAAAAAAAAAACCGCCCGCTACCGTGAATGATGATAAAACGGAAAGGGTACTGTCGGAAGGGGAATCCGATTATTTAAACACTACATTGTATTTTGCCTTGTCTTCTTTCTCTCGTCGAGTACTCACTGACTGCCTCTTTCAATGACTTTGCCCTTTTCGTCTATTTCTCCTCTCTCGCATTGTCATCGTTTTCTCGCTCTCCTGACCAATTTCTCTTCTTTTAACACAATCACCAGTCACCGATTTCATCCGAATAGTCTTCATTCTGGAACTCCATTTCTCTTCCACAGACGTCTTCCATGGATGCGTGCAAAGTCTGTCACGACAACGCGAGTGGCTGTCATTTCGGAGTTCCCGTTTGCAAGTGAAACTTTCTTTTTCCAGGTCCACCCGTGGAATGTTCCATTTACAGAGCGTGTTCCGCATTCTTCCGTCGAGCAATCGCAAGGAGAAACGACTACAAGTGTGAGAAAGAGGGCAACTGCGAGATTGTGCCCGGTGAGAAGTCCGTTCTTATCGCCAAACCATTCATATTTCCAGCGATTCGGATGATATGCAAAGGGTGTCGACTCGCAAAGTGCTTGGATGTCGGGATGAACATCAACTGTCAGTTCCGACTGTTTCCTATCTTCTCCTCTGAAAACTCACTTTCAGCGGTTCAAAAGTATCGAGATACGTATGGAAAACGACCGATAGACTCTCCTCTGGGACTGACGATGACGCTCCTGCAGAACATTGTCAAAAACTATTCCCACCTGGAGAATGTCAGATTGCTCGTCCACAATAAACACGACAGCAGTGTATTCTATGTGAGACCAGCCTTTCAATCGACGTTTTTGTACTGGGAATTCAGACGAAAACTCCGCGAGCACTGAACTACAAGGAGACGGGGAAAGTGTTTCTGGACGACAGCTACCTCGTCATCGATTGGGTCGTCAACTCGTTTCCCGATTTCTCAAAGCTTCCCAGTTCACAGCAAGTAACTCGAAACTATCATTCTTTACTACTCCTGAGAGTCTCAGAGAATCCTCTTCCGGAACCTCTACCTGCAGTACATCATCTTGGAGGGCGGATTCTTCAGCTGCAGAAACCGTGAGCTCCGTCATCCACTCCTTGAGCCGAATTTAATCTTCCAGGTCGATGTGACATCCGATTTCTGGCTTCAGGAGACTATATCGACTGCATGAATCCGGAGACGTACTACTACGATCCAGATGGACAGCAGTGCATGTCAACTGAGGAGGCTGTCAAGTAGGAGACGAGACCATTCATCCACACAATCTCATCATTCAGAATGTTCGCCTCTTCGTTCGACACGTATCGGCGCAATGTGTGGTCTCCCATGTTGAGGGATTCGGTCAACTGCTTCGAGTTCATCGTGCTCGTCGCGATGGCCCTCTTCGACACAAGTCAGTTGCTCGTAGAGTTGTTCCCCCTCTATCGTTGCTAAGGTCTCGAAGGACTGTCGGATGAGACGCTCGAGGTGTGCCGACGGAACCGAGAAGTCATTCAGCGGGAACTCCTCCACTACTACAGATCGACGAGACGCGAAGGCGACTTCTTCGTTCGTCTCGGCAACCTTCTCGCAATCCTTCCCAATGCACAAGTGAGCAATTCCTCCGTCCTCACTCACAATTATTTCCTTTTTCAAGAGAGCCACTCGTCGATTCCATGAAGACGTCGAACTGAGCAACGTGTTGAATGCGTATTCTGTGGATCCAAAGTTCTATGAAGCGTGTTTCGGGGGTTTCTGAGAATAAACCATTCAATGTCAATGTGTCATTTCCTCCCATTGCTGCAGTCGAAACTCTCCCTCTCTCTATCTCTCTCTCTCTCTTTTCATTTGTCATCATTTCTGTCTCTTCGGTTCAAAATGATGCAATATTCAGAAGGTCTCCCATCAGAATGTCCCGGTTGTGTTCGATTTGCGGAGACGTCGCCCATGGATGTCATTTCGGAGTGCTCTCGTGCAAGTTAGTCGTCTTCAAAGCATCGAATGTAGCTTCCGAACTTTCAGAGCGTGCTCCGCGTTCTTCCGTCGGACAATCACCAAACGCCACGTCTACAAATGCGAGAAGAACGACGATTGTGAGATTGTCGCCGAATCTCCGATCATTTGCAAGGGATGTCGCATCAAAAAGTGTCTGTCCGCGGGAATGAAGATCAGTGGTAAGTGCAGTGTCCATCCGTTTTCCAGTTCATCTGCTTCGTTTCAGCAATTCAACTCCATCGTGACTGCTATGGAAAACGACCGGGAGCTGCTGCGATTCCCAGACCGCTGGGTCCCACTTTGACGATTCTGCAGCACATTGCGAAGAACTACGAACATCTGGAAGGAGTTCGTGGACGGATGCACACGTTGAAAAGAGAAAAAGGAACGAGACAGCCACGTTCAGTGAACTACAAGGAGGTGTATCAAGTGTTTCTCGAGGAGCGATTCGTGGTTATCGATTGGATTCTCAACTCGTTTCCCGCTTTCAAGAACATGTCAGAAGCACAGAAAGTGATCCAGAGTTCTCATGTTCTTTGTTAAAGCCATTGTTCCAGAACCTTCTAGTCCACAACTGCTACCCACACTTTGTGGTTCTCGAAGGGGGATATTTCGCTTCTCGGCACGGTGATCCCCTTCTCATAAGTTATATTCAAACTCGATCTGGTTCAGGTAGAGGGGACGTTCGTTTCCTTTCATCTGGGGACTACATAGACTGCATTGACTTGACGGACTACTACACGGATCCAGAGGGGCAACAACCGATGACATCGGAAGAGGCCATCGGGTGAGAGTGAAAAAGAGCTCTTCTTCTCATAAAAGTCATCGTAGAGTGTTTGGACCATCGTTCAACACGTATCAGCGCAATGTGTGGCATCCGATGCTAAGGGATCAAGTCGAGTGCTTCGAGTTCCTCGTTCTCGTCGCTCTGGCTCTCTTCGACACTGGTTAGTTGATCTGTTATGTTCCAATCGAAGTTTGTAATTGCAGGACTAGAGGGGTTGACCGAGGAC
The DNA here is from genome assembly GCA_963932285.1 of Caenorhabditis macrosperma. Lineage (NCBI taxonomy): Eukaryota > Metazoa > Nematoda > Chromadorea > Rhabditida > Rhabditidae > Caenorhabditis > Caenorhabditis macrosperma. Next base: position 6,467,718 of record OZ010620.1, read on the forward strand.
ACGATAGAGACATGCAAAGAGAATCAGGAGAGTATGAAGCTGGAACTCCTCCATTACTACAGGAGTTCTCGATCGGAGAACGACTACTTTCTCAGACTGGGGACTATAATCTCGATCATTCCGAATCTACATGTAAGCTCTCAGTTCATTGAATCCGCCCCTCAGATGCCCTTTTCAGAGAGCCACTCAGCGATGGCGGGAAATCGTCGAACTCGGGTTCTTATTGAAGTCCTACTCCGTCGACCCCGTATTCTATTCCACGTGTTTCGGAAAGTTCTAGCTGTTTTGCCATCGATAAACATCTCCTCTCTATGTCTGTTATTAATCTGTTCTATGTCCCGTAGATACTTTGATCCTTCCATAGTCATCTTTCCGATTGACCGACAAGTGCAACGTCGACGTAGATCACTAGTCAGTCGGGTTGTTGCTCTGCGTCTCTGCCTCGCCGACGCTCTCTCGAAAACTGTTTCTTGTAGTCATTTCGGTGGTCTCACGTGTTGGCAAACAACAAAAAGCACGCAGTGTACAGCTGCGAAGCCTGTCTTCCGTACCGACTACAATAGGACAAAGCGCCATTTCGATCTTCGAAAAATGCCGTTTTGTTGCCGTGTCTGTGAAACGGACGAGAGTGGCGCTCACTTCGGAGCCGATGTCTGCAGGTACAGATCAAGAGATCTCATCGACCACGATCATGTTTCAGAGCTTGCTCCGCGTTCTTCCGTCGCACAGTCGCCAAGAACCTCTCCTACAGATGCAAGGGAACAGGCGAATGCCCTACGATTGCCAGTGAGTCTCTTATCATCTAATCACCAGAAATCTCCTTCTTCCAGCGATGCGAACAATGTGCAGAAGCTGTCGATATACGAAGTGCGTGAAGATCGGAATGAGGAGAGACTGTGAGTGTCTTGTTCTGAAGGGAATTCATTCCTTGTTCGAGACGACACAAATGCGAGTTTCCAGCATTTTCAGCAGTTCAACGGAACAGAGATGTCTACGGGAAACGAGAAAATGAGGTTTCTCTTCCTCCGATCCCTTCTGTCTCCCGTCCGATTGCTCTTCTGACACCGCTTCTGGAGAGAATCTCTGCATGTTACAGTCAGTTGGAGAACGCCAGAATTCATGTTCACAGGGCGGAAGGCTCTCCTCTTTTCACTGTTCGTTCTTTCACCCAATGAATCGTTGATTATTGTTCTTTCAGAACTCTCAACATTTGCCACGTGCTCTGAACTACAAACAAACGATCAAAATACTTCTCAACGAGTTCCAACTCATCGCCGAATGGATCCGCAACTCGTTCGTCTGCTTCGGAGATCTTCCCGACGATCAGAAAGTGAGCATTCACTTCAGTCATTCACATCTATCTGATTGACTTCAGGACATTCTCCTCCGCAACTTCTACCTACAGTTTGTGATTCTCGAAGGCGGATTCTTCTGTTGTCGACACGGGCGCAACGACATCTGGTTTCTGCCGTCTGGAGATTACATCGATTGCGTCAACCCGGAAACATATTACCATGATCCAGAGGGATTGCAGCCGATGACTTCCGAAGATGCAGTCAAGTGAGTGTCTCTTTGATCCACAGAGTAAACAATGAAGACGTTCAGAATCTTCGGATCCTCATTCGCCACCTACAAACGAAACGTGACCCAGCCGATGCTCCGCGACGAAGTGGACTGTTTCGAGTTCCTCACCCTCGCGACGTTGGCTCTCTTTGCCACCGGATTGGAAGGACAATCGGACAGTTGCTACGAACTGTGTCGTCGAGTCAGAGAGACCGTTCAGCACGAAGTGTTCTCCTACTATCGATCGGCCAAGAGTCAAGGAAACCCTCCGATCCGACTGGGAAACATCTTGGGGATACTTCCGAATCTGCAGAGAGCCACTCGGAGATTCCGAGAAGACGTCGAGTTGAGCAACGTTCTGAACGCGTACTCAGTGGATCGAACGTTCTATGATAAATGTTTCTCTAAGTTTTGATGTGGTTCTCGAATGATATGTTCTCGTGTAATGAATTGTCTCCTATTTGCTCGTTTTCTTGAGGAATGCACATTTGTCCGATTGTATCGCGCTGATAGAGTCAGATGAACATGAATAACATTCTGATGTTCCACATTCTCTAGAGCAACAACAACTGAGATGTTTGATCTACAACAGATCGTCGTTGATTGAAACATTCTGAACACGCTTCATCACAAATCAGAAGAACCACACAATTCGATCGTGACGCTGTCTCTGATAGAATGGGGAAGACGTGCGAATGATAACACGATTAATAAGAGAGACTTTAGTTGTCTCTGTCCGCGTAAACTCTGTACTCTCCCGCCACTGTTTGTTCTTCTCGCTCACCTCCTCTATCTCATTTCATTTGCCTCTACACAGTTTCCCTTCAACCGTCACTCCTTCTTGTTTCCTACTTTTCCCACGTTTCCCATTCATGAATATTTGATAAATGTTTCGTCGCCACTTGTCTCTGACTCTCTGCGTCTCCACCTCGATGGAATCTCTCGTCCCCACTTCTTGTTTGTAGTTTTCCAAGTCACGTGGTCACAAATACTACACATTTAGCAGGATTGTAGCCGAACGGCACGGACGACGATGACCAAATTGTGCGAAGTTTGTCATGATTCCGCGAGGGGAATCCACTTCGGAGTGCAGGTGTGCAGGTGGGCTTCCGATGAGCTCTTCTCGCTCACAGCCTCTCTTTTCAGTGCGTGCTCGGCGTTTTTCCGTCGGACGGTGGCCAAGAATCAAAAGTACCAGTGTGTTCATGAGAACGCCTGCGAGATTGTTTCCAGTTAGTTGGCTTATCTGAAAGTCTGTTTTCCTCGAACACGTTTTCAGCCATTCGGAGCATGTGCAGAAGCTGTCGATACGCCAAGTGTCTGGCAGTTGGAATGAAGAAAGACGGTCAGCAGTTGCTCGTCGAAAACTCCTCGAATTCTCTCTGATTTCAGCAGTTCAACGATACCGTGATATCTACGGAAAACGAGACGTCGTTCAGAAATGCGAAGTGTCGATGTTCCCGTCGACGTCTTCTGAGTCTCTGGGATTCGGAATAATGGATGTGATTGTTCAGAATTATGGTCACTTGGAGAACGTTCGAAAAGTGATTCACATGGATGAGACGAAGAGTGTCTTCGTGGTGAGGATCCACTCTAGACTCTCTTCCGAATCGTTCCATTCCAGAAGCACACACCTCGAGCACTCAACTACAAGGAGACGATCAAAGTGTTTCTGAAGGAGGCTCATCTCATGGAAGACTTTGTCTCCAACTCTTTCGTCGACTTCGCCAAACTCGAAGAAGAGCAGAAGGTAGTCGTGAAGACCGTTTCCCACTCATTCGTCCCTTCTTCCAGAAAGTTCTTCTCCGTAACTTCTACCTCCAATACGTTCTTCTGGAAGGCGGCCACTTCGCTTGCCTTCAGGGACGGACCGACATCACTATCTTGCCATCTGGAGACTATATTGACTGTGCGCATCCAGAGACCTACTACTATGATCCAGATGGTTTGCAGCCGATTTCTGCTGAGGAAGCGGCAAAGTGAGATGAGCATTGTGCCACCAAGGCAATCGTAATCATCTTCAGAATGTTCGCCAGTTCGTTTGGGATCTACCGAAGGAACGTGTACCATCCAATGTTGAGGGATCAAGTCGACCGATTCGAGTTTCTCGCTCTCGCCGCTTTAGCTCTTTTTGACACTGGTATCATTTAGTTCGAGCTTATCTTCTAATCATATCAGTGATCAGGACTCGATGGTCAATCGGACGAGTGCATTGAAATCTGCCTCAAAGTTCGGAAAGAGATCCAACGAGAGATGCTGCGTTACTGCGAAATGAACACAAAACACATGGATCCGTCGATTCGATTGGGCAACATGTTGTCTCTTCTGCCGACGCTACAGGTGAGATATCTCGAGCGGTCGGAGCACATTTTCGACGATTCAGAGAGCAGCCAGACGATTCCACGAGGACATGACTCTGAGCAATGTGATGAAGGCGTACTCGGTAGATCAGAAGTTCTATGAGCTTGTGAAGTTCTAAAAGTTCAACCGAAGAGTTGGATGATTTCTGTATCAGATTCATTTGATTCCTTCTCCCCGTTCGTTCCGTTTACGAATAAAGAATGATGTGTCAGATTGGAGAGACGTGTGTTGTTTGCCCTCAACAGTTGATCTTTTGAACTGTGATTCCGTGTGTCTAGCCTAGACTTCTACATCGTTCACTAACCCATATTCACTCTTCACCCCACCCCCCGAAGCGCACATTGACTCCACCACCACTCTCGCTTTGTGTGTCTGCGTCTCCAGGTGTAATCATCGATTGATGGCCGGTTCTCCGCATTCATTGCGTTTTCGCCTGCCCACGGGAAGTCACTGAAACAACTGATGAAGTATGGCAACTCCATGTCCTGTCTGCCAGGCGCCCTCCACCGGATTCCACTTCGGAGTCGAGGTCTGCAGGTACAGTTCCGACGGCCCCCCCTCCCGTCTTTCACACGTTGTCTTTTCAGCGCGTGCTCGGCGTTTTTTCGTCGAACCGTCTCCAAAAACCGGACATTTCGCTGCTGGGGAGAACCTATCGACTGCTGTGAAATCGTTTCGAGTACTCAATCGGCTGCCTCTTCGGATAATTCTTGAGACTTTCAGCCGGTTCTGCACTGTGTAAAAGTTGTCGATTCACGAAATGTGTGGCGGTCGGAATGAAGAAGGATTGTAAGTGGGAAGTAGTCACACGTTCCCATTTCCACTTTCAGATGTCCAAAGCACGAGGGACTTCCACGGGAAACGAACGAAAGACACGAAGAGGTCCGAGTTGGAAGTGGTCGCACTCGTTCCCTCGCCGACCACATTCAAGATGAACCGATCGGGAATGCCGATTCTCGACACGATAGTGGAGACGTACAAACAACTGGAGAATGCGCGGATTTGTGTGCATCAGAATATGGACAGGAGCATGTTCTTGGTAAGATCGAGAGGTTCCCGAGTCGAAAGTGATTGGGATGGTTTAGAAAAGGACACCGAAACCCGTGAACTACCAAGAGACGATTGCTGTGTTTTTGAAAGAGTACTATCTAGTGGGCGATTGGCTCACTCATTGTTTTCCGGACTTCGCAGCGTTTCCTGGAGATCAGAAGGTGCGGGTGTCGTTGTAGTGCTGGTCTGTTATCCAGTTGTTCCAGGACATTCTCCACCGCAACTTCTACCTGCAATTCGTCGTTTTGGAGGGAGGCTTCTTCTCTTGTAATCACAGTGAGTCTTCCGAAACTCAATTATAATCGGCAACTTATTCGCTTCTTAGGGCGGAGCGACATAAGATTTCTGCCTTCTGGAGACTACATCGACTGTGTCAATCCGGAAACCTACTATTGCGATCCGAAAGGACAGCAACCGATGACGTCAGCTGAAGCAGTCAAGTGAGTCATTCCTCTTTCTCAGCGTCCTTCATCTGAAGAATCCTTCAGAATGTTCGCTTCTTCGTTCCAAAGCTATCGACGGAATGTAACACACCCGATGCTCCGAGAGAACGCCGATCGGTTCGAATTCCTCGCTCTCACCGGATTGGCTCTCTTCGATGCAGGTTCGCTATGATTCTTATCACCTGATCAACTGATAACCTTCAGATCTCGACAGCATCTCCGATGAAACCGCGAGAACTTGCCGAAAAGTGAGAGAACGCATCCAGAGGGAGATGCTCAAATACTACAATTCCACACTGAGCCTCGAAGAATCGTCGATTCGATTGGGCAATTTGGTGTCGATCATTCCGAATTTACACGTAAGAAATGATCTCTGATCACTGATATGAAATGATAAGTTCCAGAGGGCCACTCGAAGATTCCTGGAAGACATCGAACTGAGCCACGTGTTGAAGGCGTACGCCGTCGATCAGAAGTTCTACGACAACTGTCTGCCGAAGTTTGGCCACTTGTGAAGCTTCTTTCCCAATTTCTGCTTATTAGGCGTTCTATTTTCAATTCTCATGTTCTTGAGTCTCGCAAAAACAAATTGGTTCTCACAAAGTTCTCCACTGGAATGAAACAATCTTATGAATAAAAACACCGAATGTTTCTCTTTTCTTCTATTCGCCCATCAATCAGTGTCAAATGGTTTATCGAGGTGGTCCGTCAGATGGCCATCTCCGTCGAAAAGACGTCCTTGAGCAAGAGATCCCATCTCTTCTATGATGGTCCCTCCGACAATCCGGCACTCTTGTCTCGTTTCGCTTGCAAGAATGCGTTGGCTCCCGAGTGTGCTCCTCTTCCTGGCAGTTGCTCTCAAGCAGGTAACCAATCCATTCCACTCTCTTCTCTGCATCTCTTCGTTCAGACATGTGCTTCCGGTCTCATGGAGATCCATTTGAAGAGTGCTCACAACCAAAAGGCCACCGTAATCCTCTCCGATGGATCCGATCCCACTTACATCGCCCTCCCGATCATTCTCCAGAAAGACGTCGAAATGAAGTTCGGAGACCTTCTGATCGACTTCTCGAAGACGTACACAGTGACAATTGTCGTGGATGAGACTGCGGCTCTCGGTGAGTTTCTGTACAGTTTCAATGGGAAAGTGATCTTTGCAGGACTGAAGAGCAGCACTTATCAAGGAAAGATCTCGCCGATCAGCGGAACAGTGTCTCCTTCGAAACTCAATCTTCCGCTGACTGGCATCCGATTCGATTTCAAATGCGATCCGTGAGTCTCTCAAAGACAACTTCTATCATCATCGAATGAATATTTCCAGTAACTATTCCGGAGAGAAATGTAACATTTCCTGCGAGACCGGAGACTGTTCCACTGCGCAAATCGAAAAGATCGTCGAGATGGAATTCGACGTCGACTACACCGTCAATCCGTTGAAAATGGAGTCTCTCGTGGCGATGTTGAAGAAGGAGAACGAGATCGAAAACACGTTCACGAGCCGCCGACCGGTGCACAGAAAGATAGCCGAGAAGATCGATTTGACTGCCGGATTGCCCCCGATCGCCACTTCGGAAGGATCGGATAGCGGACTGCTGACAGAGAAGGAGACGTCGGCGGACGAGCAACTGCACGAGTTCCTCGGCGGGTCCGGAGAGTTCCCGGAACAGATCACACTGCGATTCTTGCAGTGAACCATTTGGATTTCTCGTTGTTCTTCGTCTTTTTGTACTATGTGCCCGTTTCCGAATAAAGTTTTGATAAAGCATAGCGTTGAATAGAGGTATTCTATTGATAGAATACAACCGAAAAACTTGAAATCCAGTCATTTCACTTTTTGAAGAAAGTACCTCGGGAATCCGCTCGTACCGCGTCACTTCGCTGCGAGACCCATTCTCCCGAAATCAACTTTTGGTGAATATTTAGTGAAATCGATCATTGGAAGAGTGCTCTCGACAGTCTTTTTTTTGGTTTTAAAGGTATTGGTGTGAACAAACAGAAAAAACAAATGTCCGTTGGAAAATGACGCCCTTTCGAGAAAGGACCATTTTGCTAGTGCCACGTCACCATCGCTCCGAGACACTACCGTAACTTAGAGAACGTGTAGTCAAAGAATATAAAAGCGGCGCTGTCTTTATGATTTATTACAAGCATCTACAGTATCCGAAGTGACCTTTCTCCAGTGCTCTCTCTCTCTCTCTCTCTCTCTCTCTCCCTCTATCATCCGTGCCCTTCCTCTCTCTCTCTCAATATCTTCTTATCCATCCAGATCTTTCCCTTCTGATGACCGATGGCAACCTTGATGACCCGTCATAACCTACCGAACCTCCGTTCCCCTCATACATCGTCCTTGCGTTTCTCCGATGAGGCTGTTCTATTTTGCCTCTTTCGTCACACTGGTCAGTTGGTTTTCTCCCAACTCCCCCATATAAATGTTTGTTTAGGTGTCATGCACCGGATATCTGGAAATCCGACTGAAAAGCGAGTACCCACAACCGCTGACACTCCTTTTGGCCGAAGGATCCACTCCAGCGTACATTGCTCTTCCGACGAGGCTCGCGGGACAAGAAGAGAAGGTTCTGGGCAAGTTTCCGATCGACTTCCAGCAGCAGTACACGCTGAGTCTGTTGGGCGGAAAGATCGAGAAGTTGGGAATCAACGGCAGTTCGTACCGCGCCGACTTCAAACCATTGCGAGGATCGGTATCTCCGAAACAACTGCACCTTCCACTCAGCGGACTGCAACTGGTGATCGAGTGCGAGAAGTGAGTGGAGAGCATACTGTAGAGACAGAGCACTGTCATGTGCAGTTCGTCTTCTTAAACTGGTTAAGCAATCAGTAGTGAAAGAGGTCTAGTTGAGGGAACGGGGAGGAACGCGTCGGTGATAGTGGTTAAGTAAAATAAGGATTAAGGACTATTACGTACTAGCTATCCAATTGGCTCTTACAAGGGATCTTTTTTTAGACGAACTTCCAGTTTTTCCTATAAATTTGCAGAATAACACTTTCTCATACTGGTACTATCGGATGCCATCGAAATGACCCCGCAAAGAGAGCTCTGCCGGAGAATCATTATATCTCGAGATTGATAAGAGATATCAAACTGTTGTCACTTGCAAACTTGTAGATCATAATTAGGACTACAAGTTTGCTGTTGACAACTTTATGATATCTCTTATCAATCTCCAGATATAATGATTCTTCGGCAGAGCTCTCCTCGGTTGTTCGATGGCATCAGATAGTAATCGATCCTGCATAACAAAAAAAAGGAAAACTAGAAGTTTGCGCAGTTAGCCACTAGACGGAATCGGTTACCAGTATGAGAAAAAGCCATTCCGCAGGCTACAAGCAAAACTGGAAGTTCGTCTAAACCGGCGAAATCTTTCACTGAGAAAACGCATTTTCATGAAAAGTTGGAAGTTGAAGCAATTCAAAGAGGAGTCCGCCTAATTGACGTCGCGTGTTATCCTCTTTCCCGATTGTTGAGAGAACTCTGAAGGCCCTTCTATAATACAGTATGCTCATTCCAGGGGCTGGAGTGGGGACAAGTGTGACATCGAATGCGACGAATCGTCATTTTCTAAGAAGAAATGCTCTGTTGAACTGATCGAACAGGATCTGATTGTATCGACTGATTACACAATCGATATGGAGCAGTTGCCGACGATCATCGGAAGACTGAAAGAGACGACGAAGGTGCGAAACGAGTTACGCAGACGAGAGGAGAGAACGGAACGGAAACAAGAGGAGATCAAGGAGCAAAAGACGGAGACTGTCGAGTGGAGGAAGAGGGGCGATAAGAAGCAGCCGGCTCTCGTCTCCACCCTCTATGAGCTGTTCAATCAATTCGTTCCGAAGGGAAGTCCCCCGTCGAAAGAGAAGAAGAGTCCGTGGCATGTGTCGATGAGTGTGTCGGATAGGAGCACCGGAGAGGAGACGTTCTCGCGATCATTCTCTCCGATGGACATGCTTATGGCTCCGAAGAAAGAGGAGTCCAAGACTGACATGATTGGAGACATCATGGGATCCTTCATGCCGCCGAGCAATCCAATGATGTCGATGCTTGGACCCATGGCTCTGATGGTATCTTGATATCTGTATTTCAGCGCAATCGATTGATTATTCCAGGGAATGATGCCACGGATGCCGAGACACGTGGAGGCACAAGACGACTTCACCGCCGATCAGATCATCAAGAAGAATTGACATTTCTTGTTTTTTGAACGCCGAATAATAAATGCTTTCGATTATTTCTTTGCTCAGAATCAGCTCTATTCGGATGCTCTCAGTTGGGGAATCATAATTAATATTTTTGTTTTTAACAATAGGTAACAAATAGAAATTGGAATAGACATAGAAAACATCCGTGAAATGAAGGAATTAGGACACCCGTGTCTCGTTTGGCGAGCAAAACGACATTTCAATCATCGGAGGACAAATCTCGTGAGCGAAGGTGAAGTTCATGGCTTCGTCACTTCCACTCCTGAAAATTGAACAGGATGTGTGTGCGTGTGTGCGTGCGCGACGAACAGAATAGAGTGTGGTAGAACAAAAAACCAGTTTATTAAATTCTCTCTTTTTTGAAAATCTTTTGAGATCTTACATCATCGGATGGGAAAAGGGGGCGGGGAAGGGGCCATTGGAAGCGCCAAAAATTTGAGGGGTCGGGGGAAAATACTCGTGTTTTACAGGTGGAAATGAGGTTGGGCGTAGGAAGGAGGGAAACGTGCTTAATAAATTAACTACAGATTGAACAACAGGTGCAAGTGCCCAACAGGAGTGGAAAGGGACCATCACAGATATGCTAAAGTGACTAGAAAACCTAAAACCCTGAGAAGCAATTAAAGGAGTAATGCACGGACATTCGAGTGCGCTCTATATTTGGCTCCATATATTTGTCGAAAAACAGATAAAGCACAATCAGAATACCTCGTACAAAATTACCAATGACCACAGTTAAATAAGGAGGAAGAAAACAAGGACGCGGTAGAAGCAGACGAAGACAAACTCACGATAGGAGGACATCTCTAACAAGCGGATCAAACTTCATCAAATCGAACACATCCGACACTCTCGTCTGGTTGTACAAGGCGTTGATAGCGCATCTTATGGAGCTCGTCAAAAGAACGACAGTCCCAAATCGCTCGACAGCCGTGCTTGGATACTTCCGTTGAGCATAATCCATGAGCTCGTTCATGCATCGATTTGAGAGCTCACTGACTGCCGCCTCTTGAGATTTGAAGATGCCTCGTTCTGCAAAACATATGACTGAAAAAACATTTTAAAAATACGATGGAACGTACGGGTTAGGAGGAGAATCGTTTTAAGAACAGCGCATTCGTACTCGTCGATTTGAAGAGTTCGGAATGGGTATCCCACGCAGTTGAGACTTTCATTTACGAACAATGGATGTAGTCTGAAAAATGAAAATGGTTCATCAACTCGCACTCGGATAGGGTAGTAAGCCGGTTGACAAACAAGTACTCACTTTGCTTTGGTGTCAGCATTCTCCTTTTTAGCATCAATTTCTGGCAATCCGAGATAGTAATCCTCGTGCATGAATGTGTCATTCTGCAACAGCCAGAATCCTCTCTCGGCCTTTTGCGCTGTCTTGTATCCTTGATCGACGAGCATGAACGTGAAGCCGTATTCGGTGAGAACGTGTTTTTTCTGCTCGGTGCTCAACCTTCGAAACGGTTCGAACTGATTGCCCCACGTGGCCGCATCTATCAACCCTAGCTTCAGCATACTGTTGACATCTTGGGCGCGTGCTCGTCGATGGTTTTTGCCGTTTAGCTTCAAATAAGGACATGAGGTGCTGCAAGAATTCAAATGAATAACACCTACTTTCTTCTGCAAATGAGCGTACAAGTCACCGTCCAGCGGAACCTTTTCGTGCGCTGCGAAGAATTCTCGATGTTTGTTTATTTGAAACTTTTGCAGTCGTACAAGTGTATCGATCAGGCCTATTCGCGGAGTAGGAGAGCCTGGAAAAACCGAGTTGAGTGACTTTTTTCAAAGTTTTGTTTTTTTTTCATTTTGAAGTAGTTTTTTACTTTGATTTTAGTTTTTAGAGTCACTCACCATCGAAGACACTGCTGCTACTTGACGGATTCGATAGACACTTCAGGTTGGGCGTATCGTCCACTTCGTTTTTGACATCTTTCTTTTCTGCTTTCGGTTTCCGCGGTCCCATCACATCACGCCTTTGTATGGCTGAAACGTCAATCATTTACGAATCCGGATGAAAAAAAATTACCTGATGCTTTCATCCCAACTGTGTAGCATTTTTTTAATCGGCAGAACCGACAAATACATCGTGATTCTGGAAAAATTTCTTTTTTACGAATGGCTTTGACTGAGAAACTGACCATTGGTTATCACGCACGATTCCCCTTTCAGACATTTGTAGGAGACGTCATTGGTGACTGCTCTTCGAAAGAAAACGATACATCCGAGACATGCCGGAGCTCCGTAACGTTTTCCGTTCACTCGATCTCCGCAAACTGCACATCCGTCTTGTGACGATCCGGGCATGAAGTCATCGGGAGAGGACGAAGAAGAGGAGGTTCCGATACCGCACGTCGCCAGACCGCCTAACGACATCTTTGGAAGTTGACAGTTTGATTCTGAAAAAACTTTGAATACACTGAAAGTTTTTGGTAAGTTGTGAAGAGAGGCGAGAAACGAGTGGAGAACAGGCGCGATATGAATCTTTGGGGAAAAAGAAAAGAAGAAATGGCGATTGAGAGGAAGCGAGATCCAACGGCGGATCAGATTCGGTACAAATAGTCGAATTGAGGCTATTAACCGGGGAAGAACTGTTCGGCGATGCACATAAGCGGGTTAATGATAGTGACGATTGCGGGCTACGAAAAAAAATGTTAATGAAAAACGCTATTAATAAATTATCATAATTTGGAAACACGTGGTAATCGATAAGAAGAGAGTGCAGATAGAACCAGCATCACATGGCTACGTAATGAGCGAAAAAAGGTGAATTACAACTTGCATGAAAGGACAAAAATGACATGGGAAGAAGAGTGTACTTGTTCGGCACAAAACAGCAGCCGTGTATACTTGAAAAAAACAAACAAAGGTTCGTCTAGAAGTAAACCGACTAAAATTTTCAGCGTTAAGGGAACAAATAAGGCTTTGTTTTTCCACCTGCTAGTTTGACTGACTCATTGAATGACATATTTTTTTAATTTCAAAGATGATAAAATGTTCTATACAAAGCGTTACTATCGGATGCTATCGAAATGGCCCCGCGACCGAGGAGAGCTGTGCCGAAGAAACACCATATCTCTTATAAATCTCGAGATATAATGACTCTCCGGCAGAGGTCTCCTCGGTTGCGGGGCCATTTCGATGGCATTCGATAGTATGAGAGAAAATTTTTTTTAAAAACACTTTTTTAGGACAATACTTTATGTTACTCTCTGTGTGGCTGAGATAATTAAAGAGGATGAGGGATCAAATGTCCTCTAATTAATGGAAAGCAGCACCTTATGTCCAAGGGGATGAACGATTTAATCTATCGGTGGTCGTGGGTCTGTCCACACACACATACACACAACGAATACGCGAGAGGTATCCGGCATCAAACTATATACTGTGTACATTGATGTAATGAGAAAGAGGAAAAATGCGAGGACAGCCGTCCTTACAGGACGGATAACATCTTGAACGTTTTAAAGGAAATCGAACTGGATTGTCTTTTGAAAAGAGGATCAATGCGAATGTGAAATTCGATGGATTATATTTAAATTGGAGGAGTACTGTGCGCGTGGCAAATGTAATTGGTGTATGATGATTCTTTGGAACCAACCGACCGGCTTCAATTGCCTTTGACTCACATTCGGACATTACGATTACAAAATCTTATCCGGAAAGAAATCAAACGTTAATTTCACTAACAAACACACTTTCAATATGTGTGCAAGACAGGAAGAGTTCGTGAAGAAAAGCTGTCAAGTCGCAAGAGATCGGAAAACCAACGGGGGTGAATGAATGGTACAATAGGAGGAGTGTTACGGATCATCTGATCTCTCAAAACCACCGTAAGAAACGTACGCGATGTATATACTTGCGCGGACAGTTCGAGTACTGGTCTGATTCGATAAGATATCATCCCGTTCCTGATCTATTCTTTTCTATAAATGATGTGATTTGCGAGAACGAACAACGAGACCAACTGAACTTCGAATGAACAAGGAAAAGAGTATTCTTTGAACCATTGTCATAGTCCACTGAACAGCATTATTGAAAAACGCGGAGCGTAGAACACATAGTCTTGTTTTGCTGGAGCTTTTCATGTTTGAAAATGCAGCGTCTTTGTATAGAAAATCAGAGTGTCCCGTCTCTTAGTTTTGGGACCAAATATTTTTCTCAAAAAAAACGCAGTGTGTACAGAGAACGGCGTTTCTGTTTCGAGTCTCCAAAAAAATCAATTTAGGCAAAAACTCTCAGGTTGCAACACTGAAGATAAGTTCGCAGGACAGGATTTGGGAACAGTTAGAACTAAGAGTCGCCTCTTCTTGGTCTTTCTCTCTTTCTCTCTCTTCCTCTCAAGATGAGAGAGAACAAGCACGCAAGGTGTACGTAGTTTGACGTCTGTCGACAATGAAAAGACGCAGAAAGTATGATGATCGCGAGAAATATCCAATGAAACACAAGTGAACGACTCGGGCGGATGCCTTGTTAGACGCCAAACACGCAGAGAATGTATTCGGAAGTGCGAGAACTGTTATTAATCGTTGAACCTTCCTAGAACAGCAACCTCCTAATTTCATGCACCCAATAATTATTTTTAGATCCTGATATTGGTCAAACTATGTATGATCTTGTTAAGCACATCAATGAACTCTGGGCAGTGACGAAAAAGACAACTGAGTACACATCAGAGTACGTACTCGAGGAATTTTTTCCTCGATTAATCGAGGATTCCTCGACTGACCGACTTTTATTCCTCGACGAAAAATTCCTCGACGAATCCTCGACGAATAATTCCTCGATGAAAAATTCCTCGAGGAATCCTCGACGAAAATTCCTCGAGGAATTTTTCGTCGATTAATCGAGGATTCCTCGACGAATTTGCAAATATCGTTTTTGCCCGTTTTTTGCCACCGCCGACATCGTGCGAGTTCCGCCGAGCGTCGTACAACGTGTGTGAGGGGCGGGGCCTTTCTCTTCTCAATTTCAGCAACACATTTCGCAATACTCTCTCGATTTCTTCAAACATTTTCTTCGTAATTTTGTTAGAAAGCTCTGCAGTGGATCTGAGTAAAATTCTTTGCAAAGAAAATATTTAGCTTTCACGCATATTCTTTGGCATTTACGTGTGTGAAAACGAGAAAAGTTGCAAGAAACTGAAGACAAAAACACAAAATCCAATTTTCACGATTTTTGATTGCTGCCAATTACGCAAAATTTTTATTTAAGAAATTGAGGAAATTTCACCGGCTTGTTAATCGTTTTTTTTTTTCAGTTTTAGAAATTAGCTGACACTATAAGTTATAGTCTATAACATTCATAGTACGTTTTGGTGGTACTTGTAACGAATAGACGTCCTTTGGAAAAATGAGCGTCATTTGGGAAAGGACGTCGGTTTTTTTGAAGGAGGACGTTTATTTTTCGAAAAGACGCTCATTTTTCCAAAGGACGTCTATTCGTTACAAGTACCGTTTTGTTTCCTGTTATTATGAGTTCGCCGCGACACGGAGTGTGGAAGTGCGGGTGTGCGGCAACATTGCGTTTGTTAAAAGGGGCGGGGCGAACGCCGACCGTTGCCTGAGTATTCAACGTTCACACACAAACGCCAGTGTTAATTCAAATTGAACGCGCAGCCGCCGGTCGACGCCCCGCCCCTTTTAAAAAACGCAATGTTGCCGCACACCCGCACTTTCACACTCCGTGCGCGAGCGTGGATTCCGCAGTCGCGGTGTCGGCGAAGGTCCCGCAACGAAAGAGCGAGGCAGCACGTAAATCTCAGAGACGCAGACAATTTTAATATTTTTCGAGCCAAACTGTGTCTTTTGGCAATCTTTTGAGTTTTCGCACTTTAGAACTTTAGAGTTTCTTTTCTCAATATTTATCATTAAAGTACTTCTCTTTTCGGAATCTGAAAATTCGCGATTTAGACAAAATAACTTCTTAACAATCTTAAATACGGGTTTTCGAAAATGAAAAAAATTTTCTGGTTTTGCCAGTTCAAAGGTTTGCCAATAAGCGCCTATGAAAATGGCTTCATATAACTCGAGAACTACCGAAGTTTTCCTTAAAAAACAGAATAACTTACCGGGTATTCCTTTTGGAGAAACATTTCTGAGGTTTTTATAGACATTTGCTACATAATATCAAAAAAAATCCCATAAATGAGTGAAAAAATATGGGAAATGTGTTGCAAAATATTGAGAAAAAACAGGCTCCGCCCCTCACACACGTTGTACGACGCTCCGCGGAACCCGCACGATGTCGGCTGCAGCGCGCACAGGCGCCATACAAAAATTCTCAATTCCTCGAGGATTCCTCGAATAATCGAGGATTCCTCGATTAATCGACGAATTTAATAATCGACGAGGATTCCTCGAGGATTTTTTCCTCGAGGAATCCTCGTCGACTATTCCTCGAGGAATTTTTCGTCGAATAATCGAAGGCCGACGATTCCTCGATTAATCGTCAACTATCTAGTCGAGTACGTACTCTGGTACACATCTTTAAAACGAAAAGATCGCAACATAATGAGAGCATACATCAATCGGAGCAAGCTACAGAAATTCGTCGATATTTACGTGGGAGGTATTTAGAGTGTGTGGATCGAAAACAGTGTTTGTAGTGTTCA
Source organism: Caenorhabditis macrosperma (assembly GCA_963932285.1). NCBI lineage: Eukaryota > Metazoa > Nematoda > Chromadorea > Rhabditida > Rhabditidae > Caenorhabditis > Caenorhabditis macrosperma. Next base: position 6,483,975 of record OZ010620.1, read on the forward strand.
ACGATGTGTAGCGGGAGGGAATGTCAGATCCGACGAGATCGGTAGTCTTATCTAACATTTCGGTCGTGGACACAGAGAGGGCGCTCAAAGTTCAAAATCAGAAAGAAAATGGGAATACTGATTTCATCGGCACCCGGAAGAGAAAAGGAGACTGTCTTCTCTGAGGTGAGAATTCCGTCGTTGGCGGGAAAACTCAATATGAAAAGACTGTGAAAATGCACAAAGGAAGAAATAGAAACCGAGAGAAAGAAAGAGAAAGAGCAAAACCATTTCCCAGCGTCTACGCACTCTTTGCCTCCACCTCCTCCTCTCTCCGAAATGTAGCGAAACGTGTCACTGGTGGGTGTTTGAGGAGCAAAGAACCGAAAAACGAGTCATTTCATTCTCTAGGAGGAATACGGGGTGTGACTGTTTGCTGTGCTCAAAGGCGTGGCTGACGTTGATCTCCGATTGTCCTGGAGAAGTTCGTCATACAGAAGGACAATGTTTTGATACTTTCAAGATGGTGAGGACCCAGAAATAAGTGTCTAGACTTGAAAACAGAACGAAAACACGTAACAAAAGACAGCGCGCGTCTTCGAATGAACGGAGATCATTATGTTTAACAATTGATTTATGAACGAGACGTTCCGTTTGAAACACCTATAAGAAGAGGATAACCAGGAAATGGAAGAGATGCGGGGAATAATCAACTCGATAAACCACTGCGTGAGAAAATGCTGAAGACGTTGTAGTCGATTCAGACAAGAAAAAGTGAATTGCACCCGGTCAAATGTTGCCTGGTCGGCGAAAGAGACCCCAGAGAACGATCAAATCGCGTGTGATTTCGCGCTTATATCGTGATGAGAGGCGGATGGGGTCCTAACACGATGGCTTGTTTTGGTTTTTCAGTGCTCCGGAAACGAGCAGAAAGCACTCGATGGGAGATTCGGAAACACATACATAAAGAAAATGATCAACCTTTGAAAGTACAACAGCAACAAGTCCACAGCACATTCGGCTGTTTTCCGCGCAAAACTTTGAAAATCCTACAGCTGACCGGAGTAGTGCTAATTCAATATCTAATCGGCGTAGTTCTCAAAATTCCCAGAATATGAGCATTTGATAAAGTAATCAGGCGGAGAGACAGAGGTTTGAAGAGACGGCGTCACTACAATATTCATAGATCATCAAAAATGTCTGACGACGACTCAGAATGATAACTTAAAGTACGAGATCAAAAGTTGAAAAAGAAGACGTCGAAGAGGTGCTCGGAAATGATCACAATAAATCAAACTAAGAATGAGAATGTAGAAAAAAACATCAAACAGTGTGAATTCTGAAAACGATATAGAAGCGAAAGCCCGGAAAAGAGACAATAGTTGAATGTGGGCCAATAGTCAGTTTAAGCGGATAAGGGATAAGCTCGCAAGCTAGAGAAGTGCATGAAAATAATTGATGGCAATTTGAGGGCGGAAAGAGGCAAGAATAAACGGATAATGAGAAGATGATGTCCTCTTCGCTTCCACGGTTAGATTGTTGTTTCTGTGGTCATCGGGGGGTCAGAACGAACGAACGAACACACGCAACACACAGACCAACGTTCTCGGACCATCGAAACAAGGTGAACAGAGAGAGAGAGAGAGGAAGAGTGATGGAGGCACCTCCTGAACAACGGAGAACACATGCCAACCGCGCGGAAGCTTATTTTCCGCGTTTCTCAAGAGTTACGTATTTCGGATGAGAAGGCGAAGAAGGCGAGAGACGCAGGGCTGCAGTGGCACCGAGGAGGGGTGGGCACATATTGTGTATGCAAGAACACGAACCGACAGGGTAAACAAGACTGACTGAAGAGTGAACTTTCAGATTTCAGACAGCGAGTCGTTTTTCAGAGAAAAAAAGTGCTCGGGCTCACACTGTGTGTGTGTGTCCGTTTTCTTGTTTTCGTTCCGTTCGACTCGCCACTGCGTGTGTAGGCCAGCACCATAAAAAGGTCGAAAAAGAGAGAACGAGCAAGTCGGAGAGGCTGGTTGGAGTGTGTGCAGGTTGGCTAGAAAACAGACAAGCTTTCGGCTATAAGTGACTTGTTGTCTACGCAGGGAAAGAATGAAGGAAAATGAAGAAATTAGGGTAAATATGGAATATTGCAGGAAAAAATCGACGTTTTTTAGTCAGATGAAGTCACATTTATTGGGTGGCTTTCTGAGATCACCAACTTTGAAAAGGAAAAAAATGTGGTGGCTAATCCAGAAAAAAAGTTGTTTTGGTCTCCCGGCAAGTCTACTAAAGCGGCTCAGAAATAAATTTCTGACACTGAAAAATGTTATGTGCTTTTCAGAATTCGTTTCTTGCTTTTCTGCTCTTTTCCGAGCATATTAGATCGACTGAGTAGATTTTGAACCTTCTTACGGTAATGTGTTGTTCATGTTGCACGAAACGCTTTCTAACAGTCGTTAAACGCTTCTAAACATGTATGCAAACGTTGCGGGGACAAGAGTGTACTTGAGAGAGAGAGAGAGAAGGGACAACGGAAATTGCTGGAAAAGAGGGAAGAATAATTTCAATCGCGAAAGGAATATGCATTTTCGGTCTCACCAAATTGATTGCGACGACACCCAGAAACGTCATTTATAAAGTTTGTCAAGATGACACGTGAACCGGCTGTTCGGCGGAGAGACACAGATGATGAGCTGAGAAAGAAAGGGCACGTGAACAAGCTGATTTATGGCAGGGGACAGAGACGCAGGATGGTTGATCTTGAAAGATCTGCGAGGGGAGAACGAAGGTGTAATAATAACGGCACCGCAACAAACGCCGAGTTTCTTTGTCGCCTAACACTTCTTCCGCGTCGCGGAGATGCATATAAAACCCCTTGTTTTTTGCAAAGATTCGGGTAGGTTCAATAGCTTTTTAATGATTCCGATGATTTTTGAAGATCTCGACCAAAATTACAAAGTTCAAAATTTTGACGGGCGCGGAGGAGAATCGAGAAAAAGGGTGAATCGAATCATTTGATAAAACGTCGTCTCACTGATAAGAAATTAAAGATGTGTGCTCATGAAAACGAAGAGCAATTTGAAGGAAATTCGAGCTGTTTACGCATTACAATTGAGTGAGAGAGAAAAAAAATGAAGGAGTGGCAAAAAGCAATAGGAATCCAGTTGGAGGTCCAGTAAACACGACAAACTGAAATCGACAAATTAACCAAAAAGAGACACATTGACCAGGTGAAATTTAGTCGTTTTAACTCTCTGGTCGCCAAAAAAGGACAGACTGGAGAGAGATGTAAACTGTGTTTGCGTGTCTGCGTCTCTCCGACGATTGGCACTTCTCGCCACCGCATTGGCAAAACCAGCCCGATCATCAGTTTGTAGAAAGGGAGAGAGGGGCAACGGACTACGTCATGCGAATGGGCACAGAGCGAAATATTATGGACGCAGAATGGTAACTTCGAAAATAGATAAGTATGGGTTGAGGAGTACTCGCTGATAACAGATTTTTGAATACGTTGAATCGGCTGACGAGTACACCCGAAGTATTCTGCTCTCACGACTGTGATTCTCTAGATATGTCTTCGTCTTTGCTCGACCTACAGTACAAGCCGAACTATAAGACTGGTTAAATTACGGGAAAAGGTCAAACCTCATAAGTCATTGAACATCGTCTCTTTCTCTCGAACCGTACACACATTTGTTTGTTTTCAAAACAACAAACAACAGTGAAACTTGCTCTTTTGCTTAGCCGCCGGTAACATTCTGTATCAGGAATGCTCAGAAAAAGAGGCCCCGTGGGAATGAGAGGTGAGTGGACTGTTTGAAGTCATCGATCAATCTAGAGACGATTCTCCGCGTGTTTGCTCACTTCTTTCTCTATAGAGTTTCATCGACTCGGAGCCAGCCGAGGAATGATCCGATCTCCGACTGCTCGTCGTTCTTTTACAGTTTTCATAATTAAAAGGAGGATCGACGACAGGAAGCCGCAATAGTGAAAAGGCTTAGTTTCGTTGGTCGGGCCTCGTTTCTTGTGTGTAGAGTGTATTTACAAATGGTTGGTGGGCGACAAGAGAGAGCGCGGAGGCGCAGACGCGGTCTTTTCTTGTTCTACAAAAGATACACGCGAGTGATTGGTCGATTGTACACTCACAAACACACTGACAGGGAGTGATATGAATCAAAAAAGCGTTATTTGTTATTATTGTTCTGGTTGGAGAGAGATAGGGAGGGGCGGCTATCGACAACGCGAGGAATAGAGAAAGAGATGTGTTCCTGGTGTTGTCGCCTATCTGGATGGGAACAGGGTCAAAACAGTCGGAAGCAGCTGACGCGTTTCTCGAGAGTTTGAAGATCGGAAGAGTCAGGAATGTTTCTGGTGTGGGGGACACAGTTACAAAAAACGAAAGGAAACACAAATGCACCTGTTCAGAGTGCCGTTTTGTGTTGACACAGTAGATGCCAACTAGATCAGAGACAGTCTCGCAGATGGATCGAGTGAATTACGCTCAACATGGTAACGGACAGAGAAACAGGTCGACAGAGGAGTCTGAATGGAAATGAGTCATTCGCGGAACTCGATGAACTTCAGCATTTTTCAAACAAAGTGCGAGTAAATGTACAATTGAACCATTTTCAAGAATCAGGTATGTGAAAATGGAAGAATACGTGTTTTGAGAAGCCAAAGAGGGAGAGAGAGGGAGAGAGCCAACTGTGAAAAGATAAGGAATGGCAGTAGCATTATTCTATTGCTCTCAAGAAGAAAACTCCTCCGGGTAGCCGCCGCGGCGTCAATAACATCTCGTTCTAAGCGAAAGCTGTTATTTGTGTCTTACTAGTCGGTCACAATTCATCGCCGTTTCACCAGACGCCCGACTTCTCTCAAATGGAAACTAGTTGAGTTTGATTGCAACACTTGTGCAATACGAAACGGAGCGCCCTTACTTAAGCGGTAAATTGGCAACAGTTTGACATGATTCTCGACGGCCTATTTAGAAAAGAAGAATGAAGAACATTTTCGGTCTTTGGTCGAGTTTTTGAATAAGAAGTGCGTTTCTCGTTCCGCAGTCCACAATTCGACCTGGAGGATCGGGAAAAAATAGACGAAACAGTGGAGATTGAGAGAAACTTATCGGAGTGGATCGGAGAAGGAAGTCAATCGGACGTCGATGACAACCTTGACGGAGGCGCTTGCGTGGCGGGCAGAACTTTTTTGTGTCCTTTAAAGGGGCTCAACACGGTTGGAAAGTTGCTGAATATGGCTAATCCTATTTCTGAACTTAGAAACCAGAAATCACACAGGCAAGACAGGGTCAAGGTGAAAGGGAGGCTATGGACATGGAAAATATGGGAAAAAATCACCTGGATTCTCACGAAAACTCGCGCGCTTGCAGCTAGAAAGCCCTGAGAAAAAGCAACACCGAGTACGCCTACAAAGCACGTTTATGTCCTTTCGTAGCACGAGGCTTTGGGCTAGTCGTCATGGGATACTCTTCGTTCGAAAGGAAATTGGCAACCAGCGAAACGGCGGACTTTGGTCTAACTTGGCCAAATGCCAACGGGCGTTGTCCGTAGGTTTTCAATGAATAGCCTGGTGAAGTTTTTGAATAGAATAAACAGAATAATGCATCCGAAACCGAAAACTGGGAAACTCTGAGCGAGGACTGAAATATGATACCAACTGGGGTGGGATGAAAGACTGCTGTACTTTTGGGACGAAAATTGCAGAAAACGAGACATTTGGCAATGTTTTCAGGCCTCACCTCGTGGTTTTTGAGCGTTTTGTTCGCTTATCGATGAACAGCGAGCGAATTTGCAGATGTTTACTCTGCTGCCCTCCCGATTAGACTGCCGTTTTTTTTTGTTATTTCACATCATCTCTGATTTTTCGAAAAAGACTTCTAAATTTAAAGCAAAAAACTTACCTTATCCGCGTTTTCGACAGCTGAGAATGCACGTGAAACGGGGCACGCTGGGAATTTCTTGAATTTTAGCGCCGTGGCGCGCAGAGAAAAAAAGGAAAGTAGTACGACGTTCCGAAATAACGGCAAAGGCGTGCGGCGGCATTGCGTTTTTGGCCCCGCCTTTTTTCTCTGTGCCCGACCAATTTCATCTGCGTTGGCCTAAAATATTTTCGATTTTTTTTTCACGTTTTCCCTGGATTTTGACGATTTTTTCCGCGAAAAAAGTCTTTCAATCGGTTTTCCGAATTTTTCATCTATAAATTCCGCTGGAACATGTGTGGTTCGAACATTTTGAATCGATTCCGCCACATTTATTGTTTTTCCATGACAAAAGCGTTACTTTTCGAAGTTTTCATTCGAATTTCTGCCTCCTTCGTGCCTCTGATCGTGTTCTTCTCAAGGAAAATATTTCCAGGTAATCAGTCACCATGGACAAGCTCACTCTTGCTCGTGTAAGTATTTTTGCCTTTTTCATTTCTCCATACAGTTTTCGCCCTTCTTTTTAAAAATAATATCTTGTTTTAAGGTCACCAAGGTCATCGGCCGCACTGGATCCCAAGGACAATGTACCCAGGTCCGCGTTGAGTTCATCAACGACCAGAACAACCGTTCCATCATCAGAAACGTTAAGGTGAGATAATCATCCGTTTTGCATCGATCGTTCGTTAATCGTTTGTCTTTTCAGGGCCCAGTCCGCGAGGGAGACATCCTCACTCTTCTCGAGTCCGAGCGTGAAGCCAGAAGACTTCGCTAAGTGCCGACTTCCGTCTTGTTGTTACTTTCCAATAAATCTGTTTCCAAGTTACTTGTTGTTTTCATTTCTCAACGCAGTTGTTTCCTCCTCATGTATTTCTAATCACTCGGTGAAAAGAAATGCATCGCTTCGTCTTAGGTTATGCCTCGCGGAAGGGTCCCACCGGTTAGGCGTCGTGGTCGTGCTGGAGTTCCTCCAATAGAATTGTAAGGCATTCAGGGTTTTGTCCAATGTCAATAAAATTCAGATTGAAAGATCCGATCCCAGTTTGGGAACATCTCAAGACACTCGTAGAACACAGTTATGCGGAAGACACTATCCTGCTCTACGAGATTACCAACCAGGCAACAAGTTCGAGTCAGATCGATATGCCTGATGATCCAACTTCTCTTACGACGTATCGGCATGTTTGTGAGCTTTACGATAAAACAAAGCGATATGCACAAGCTGGAGCAGTAAGTGTTCACTCTCCTCTCCTAAATGAAGATAATCGTACAGATTCTGAAATCAATCATCCAGACGTTCCCAAAGCAGCGTCCCTTCACATACCCAAGCTTGTCCGTTCCGGTGGCTCCGGAAGATGTTAGGATTGAAACAGAAGCAGAAATGGAGGAGCAAGACTACATCTGGTACTGCTACTACTGCGTTCTGCACAAAACCCAGAAGTTCAAAGATGCACATGGCAAGAGATATCTCATTCTATTCTAATACATTCGGTTTCTCAGACGCTCTGATGCATATTCGTGGAGAGACCTACCGCGGAACTCGTGATCAAGAAATGCCGGAACTAATCCGTCAAATGAAAAATCCTGACTTAGTTCATGCGGTAATTCCCGATCCCTGGAAACCAGATATTCCTGACGAGTATGCTTGTTTCTTGAGATATTTTTTATCAAGCGAGAATTTGCAGATATAGCGCAAGAATTTGCTCCTCTTCTCTGTGGCCAGTAATATCGTATGTGAGAAAGGCGAATCCTTCGTCGGATATCGTCAAGCGATTTGCAAATCAGTTCACGGGTACTTTTATCGATTTGCCTGATATTTCTGGTTCATATTTCCAGGAACTGCGAAAGTCGATGTGTATTGGTGGTTGAAATCGGCAGAAGCCGCTGGAAAGAATAAGATCTACGAGGCTATCGCATGTCTAGAAAAAATGACACATCGCAATCCGCGAGTTTTGACCGAGATGGCTAAGCTGAACTATAGCATAGACAAACGTGATGAAGCTCGACGACTTTTGAAAACAGCTCATTCGATTGACAATTTGTGGATCGATAGCATGGATCTTCTCGTGTTTCTTTGTATCTCGGTCTGTATCTCTTTTGAGATTGGAAACATTCGAACGGTGTGAATTTTCAGGATATCGATAAGCATGGTTTGGTCGTACAAGATGTAGTAAACACTCTCCGAAAAGAATGGCCGCATCGAGTTGAAACTTTTATTGTTAATGGGTTCATGGCTCATCGTAAGAAAAATTACCGAAAGTAAAAATGCATATCATTTTCCAGAGTTCGATATCGAGCTTGCTGATATTTACGCCTCGCGTGCATTAAGATTCGTAGTTCCTGGCACTGACCAATATATTTACGCTGTCCATCTCAAAGCATACTGCACTAAAACCTACATGTTGAAGTGTACTACTGATCGCTCTCGAAAAGAATGTGGGAAAAGCTTCAAGTTTTGAAAGAAAAATGTAATTCTCTTCCAGATCGCGATGATTTGCTTGAAATGTTGCGAACTAGCGTCGAAGCGATGCCGAGAAGCGCAGACTTAGCTCTTTTGTACGTCGATGCACTGATGGAAAACGAAGAGTATGTTTCACACAGAGGAGCAGGTCCTAATAACTCAATTCATTTCTAGGGGACATAGAGATGCCAAATTATTCGCCACTAAGTTCCTACACGACAACCCGGAGAATGTTCATGCAAAGCTCCTCAAAGTTCACGTGTTAGTGAATGGAATCACTCGGAACCCTGATGCAAATCACCCTCCAGTAAGCGGAAGTGAGAACTTTCAGATTCGAAGTCATAAAGGTTCAGGAACTCATTGACCTTCTTAACTCTATAATCGACGAGCATCCACATATACTGGCGGCGTTTTGTTTCTTACTGAACGAGCACCTCCGGTTGAACGATAACAAAAAGTGTCGGGAAGTCCTCGATAAACTACATGCCGCTCGTCATCATTTCCCACAGTCGAAAATTTCAAAAATGCACCGCGTCCGAGCTGATTTTCTGCTCAAGTTCCGCGATGTCATCCCCGCTTACCAGCACCTTATGGCCGCTATGGCGACCGGAGCAGTTGTCGACGCTACTATGGTTAGCTCGGAATTCACAGTTTCACATATTTCTCGTATTTTCAGATGGCAAACTATGAACAAGAATTCGCAGAAAGTAGAGCGGTTCAAGGAGACTACAACAACCTTGCGTTCATCGATTCCATGTGAGTGGTTTTCTTTTCACAAGTCACATTTCCATCCAAACTGATTGATTCAATGTTCCTCAGAGTTCAGCGTTCCTGAAAATCACTTTTCAATTCCATCGCGACCGACGCCGTCTTCTGCTCCGTCTGCCCGATACGTCGGCTCTCCGCCTCTTCAAGAAGTTGTCAATGATCATGAAAACGAACAGGAAGACTCGAGCGAATATGAAGACGAAGGAGAAGAAGAGGATAGTTCATAACAATTCATTGTCATTTACCGTTTCTTTCCCATTTTACATTTCTCTGTAACATGCATTCCACTTGTTTCGCCCGTTTCTTTTCACTCAACCTTCCCAATTTGTATATTTTTCCCTCGGCCTTATGTGCAATTCCTACTCGGTTCTCACACCAAAATAGAGAAAAATCTTTTGTAAATTTAAAGTGTGACGTTTCGATGTAATTGATAAGTTGTGTATTTATAAAACTATTTGCAATGATCTCTCTTCGTCACCCTTAATTCGGATTAGGATTACGCGAGAGAGAGTCGCTCGATTTGGAAGCGCAGCAAAAGTCGCCTAGGCGGATCGGGTGGAGGAATTCGAATAATGCACAAGTGTGTGCATTACGAAGATTCCATCCAATACTCTGCACATTCCGTGGAAGTGGGCTCAATTGGCGATGATGCACTCCCAACTTTCGATGGGAGCCAATCAGAAAGACACTCCACGGGATCAAAAGAGCAGACTACGGTAAGTGTCTGTTTGAGTTGATACGACAGGATTTGATGTGCACTTTCAAAGAATGTTCTAGGACTGCGTGGTGACGTCACCACGTACGTCAAGCTCCATTTGCGTCTGAAACTTGGAATTGCACCTGCTCACTTGCTGGATACCGCCCATTTTCTTCGTTAGATGACGTTGAGGAATGGATTCGTTGGAATTCAGAAGACCCCAAGCAGCGAGCAAAAATATATCAGTCTTTTCTCAAATTGCTATTTAACTCGGCTCAAAACGGTCCGTTCGAGCTGTTTCTCGGATATGTGATTCAGGTAAATTTTAGTTTTTGAGGTGTAATAGAAAAGATAATTATTCTCGATACCTTTTGCCTCGGAAATCAACTGAAAATGGGATCCTCCAGAATTCGGCAAAAGTGGAGGCAAGAATATTACGAGTAGATTCAGAATGAGCTATTCTATACGCCAAATGGAGAAAAATTCTGAAACCTTGTGTAAAATTACCTCCCTTGTTGAGCGCATTTTGGACAATTCAAAAAAGGTCACGAAAAAAAATGTTTTTTGCTCAAATTTCAACATTTTCAGACAATTGCATTTCAGTCATTCAGATTTGAAGATACAACTCCAGAAGAATTGGAGCGCGTTTCCCATGTCTCTGCCTCCCACACATCCAGCTCGAACGGACTATTTTCAGTTTGAGTTACAGCGATTTGAGAGCAGGATCTTTTCTCGTCGGCTACTGTACCTCAATGATGATCTACAACGGACTCCTCCATCTTCTCAGAATAGTCGACTCTCAGAAACCGCCGAAAGTGACAGTTATGTAATTTCCGTCGGAAAACAAAGAGCAGCTGATTGGATGATTGGGCGGCACATTTCCATGACGACAGCCACCGCCTTCGCGGCTCCTTCCCAATTAGAGCCAGGGAGGGAGGCGGCCGAGAGAGAGAGAGAGAGCCGCCGTGCCACTTTGAGCCGGGGCGGTTTTCATATCAGTCTCGTGCTGCCATTTCATTTCATTCCTGCTCCTTCCAATAACATCTCCCCCCATACACACACACACACACATCACTCCTTTCCTCCTTGCCTTACATTTCGTTTTCGTGTGCCCGAATCCATTTTGTGTGTGTGTGTGCATGTGTCTCCTCCCTCTGTCTTTTAATTCCTGGGGCTCACTCGCTCCTTTTCTCCTCCTCCTCCTCCCCGTGCCCCACCTGCGTCTCCTCGTCGCCTCCAATCTCTCCCATGCTCCTTCTCTCTTTTCCCCCCGGCTTCCTTTTCTCTTTTCTCTTCTTCATTATGCATTCCTTCGGAGTCGTTGACGCATTCGCCTTCTTCCTCCCCTCCATTTCTCACCCGAACAGTCTTACAGCGCCATGGAGCTCACCGATCCCGAGGAGCCCGTCGAGCTCGACTCGGCGGCGTTCGCCCTGCACTCGATGCACCTGGCGATTTGCACGGCGGCGTTCGCATTCAACTCGCTTCTATTGTACCTGCTCAAAAGGTGTTCAGGTAATCCCCGTGTCGGAAGATCAGAAGAATACGAAATCTCCGGCGCATTCTCTCATAGTGTAGTCCTTCTGACTTCGACTGCCGCTGCTGCCAATAGAGAATCCACCTGCTATTCTCGTTACACTACAAACGGAACAGGTGCAATTTCTTGGCAAGGCATCCCAAAACATTAATCGAAAGAGCTCGCGGAGCACAATACTTGAACCCTTCCCATCGGGGAGAAAACAAGTCACGTAAAGAGATCTTTCAGCATTCCACGCGCACATGAAGATAATCATGATAAACCAGACGATGGCTGTCATGGCCGCCGACTTCTACCTGTTGCTCCGATCGACTCTCGGCCTCTGGCAGACTTACGACGGTCCCGTTCAAGTGAGTCTCTCTCGCAGCTCTTCCCACCATCCCCTCCCCTCATTCCAGAAACCGATCGCAATCGTGGACGAGTCGCAATGCGCGTTCTCGGCTTCGGTGCCCGACTCGCTGTGCATGTTGTTCATCTGGTTCCCGTTCCTTTTGCTCGGCGAGCGATACTACGCGACGAGAAACTATCAGAGCTACGAGCACAACGAGGCGCCGATCATCTTCAAAGTTCTGTGCGGAGTTATGGTGAGTGGCAGAGTTGCAGAACATCATTGAGACTGATTGGCTGAAATCATTTTGAGCGAGAGAGAGAGAGAGCGGGAGAAGTGCAGCCAATTTGGAATTGTTTCGAAATGATGATGTAGCCGATGTCTTCTTTGTCTTTCGAGCAAAACAAGAGGGGACTTGTTTCACACGTAGACACCACTTCTGTAGCAAGATAATCGAGACATAATGACATTTCCGGGCCAATCAGACACCTGCAGTAGTAGGTGATCACTGAATCTTGATCGCCTAATCCCGGTTTCAGAGCTCTTTGCTACGTGGCTAGGGGATTCTCTGAATGTTCTAACGACGATTGCGGGAATCTAAAAAAAAAGGAAAAATGCCCTGGGCATGCACAGTGGGCAAACTGTACCGTGCCCCGCAAATTTGTGGCAAGCCCGGGGAATTTTCGCGGCATTTCAGGATGGTACGCGATATCGTCTTGTCTTCCAAGAGTGGATTCAGAATTGACGGTTCTATTATCAAAATCAGCGGATGTGGCGAGATGGTCTCGCGGCGGAGAAAACAAATTACTGTAACATTTGAATTAATTTTCAAGCCGTTTTTTGCCGTTTTTTTTTGCACATTTTAACGACATTTTCCGGAAGTTTTCATTCAAAAAGCGAATTGGAATCAAATTTCCGGCAAGCAATCGGTGGAAAACGTACAAAAACGGTAAATTGGTTGGAAATAAATTAAAATGTTACCTGTACAGTAAATTGTTTTCTCTGTGGCGAGACCACTCGCTGATCTCGATACTCAAGAAGCAGACGACTCTGCAGAAACCTCGGGCAAATTGATCTCCCTTGGAAAGTGGTTCTGTTTCAGTGGCTTCCGATGGTGACCGAGATCCTTGCGTTCGCGTTCAACCTGTCGCTCCCTTCGAACCTCCAAGCCTGCCAATACTCGCTCCTCCAGCAGTCGCACATGCAACGCAACGCCTGGTTCATCATCATCGCCGTCTTCTCGGCCTCCTTCGCGATCGTCTTCAAACTCTTGGAAATTGTAACCGAACCCCCCACGAACATCACCCCGAAACATCATCCACTTGCAGAGGAACAAAAGAGTCGAGATCTATTCGGTTCAAGTGGACTACGTGTTCAGCTGCCGCTACCAGATCCGCGAGAACGTGCGCACGTGCCGCTTCGCCTTCTCGCTCCTCTTCCTCTTTTTCATTTTCTTCTTCATCTTCTTCATTTTCGACCAAAACCTCGAGACGAGCGAAGAAGTTCGAATGTCGGCCGCCGCCAGAAGGGTATGTGGTGCAAATGAAATTAAGGGTTCCATCGGAATCCAGTTAGGCAACAGGTGTGTGTGTGTGCTGATAATTGGAAGAAGTTTGTGTTTAGGTAGATTACATTGCAAGATCAGAGTTTAATGGGCAGTACAAACAAAGTTAGTCGTCGGGGAAATTGTGGTTTCTAGAAGGAAGATAGAGGCATCCGCAGCTGCAAGTTATGCAGAAAAAAGTGGTCTAGATGGGAAACTGAACAGCGATAAGGACAGTTCACAGCCCTATTGATATCCAAGATACTCGTTTTGCTTTCCAGCTCCCATTCAGTGGTCCAACTCCAACCGATGAGTTAAGTTGTTCTTGTGCTAGGGAAAATTAGAAAAAGATGCTCAGAACATCGTAGATGCACTCAGTGGTGTCCGGAACACATATATTTAAAGATTTAATCTGAAACAAATTGGCTGGAATTGAACATTGATCGAGGTGGTGAGACCAAGGCGAACCTAAAAGAACGGAATGAGCCGACACTGATAGGATCCATTCTATGCCTCTGATGCTGTCTCTTCCGAATTCAATCTGTTTGCAGGAGTACCTCTTCCTCATCTTCCCCATCTTCGCCCTGATCTACTCTCTCCACTTCCTCACCGCCAACTCGTCGCTCTTCGAAACCGCCAAACGCGCATTCCAGCAGTACTACCATTCGGAGCATGGTACAGTCCTCGTCCTCCGCCGATACCGTAACCCATTTTTCGTCTCGAGACCCCCCATCTCAATCTTTTTTAGGATACTTCCCGATTCTCAAGACACATATTGTCTGAGACTCCCTATACTCTGTTATCATCAGGTTTCAGAACGAATGATGCTCCGCTGATCGTCCTCACACTACAGTAATCTCGCTGGCTCGTCTACCGTATCCCGTTCCACCCGGCCAACCCTGTGATCTACTACTTCATTCATTTCCGCCCCCTTCTGCATTGTGTTACATAAATTATTCATTGGAATTGAGAACACAAAGTACCCAGAGGACAATCACAGAAGTGTTTCATAAGGAGAGTTCAGACACGGCTTGGCGGGTGTCTTCTCGTTCTCCGCCTCGGAAATCGTCGCGATCGGCACCGCTTCCGACGAGTTGTTCGCATCGCCTTTGCTCTGAAAACGGACTCAATTGGGAGAAGAGCAATGCGAGAAGAACCGACCAGAAAGCTAGTGTCCGTCTCGACGGACTTCAGGCGCTCGCCAAGTTTTTCAGCGGACGATGATCTCTGGAAACATCAGAATACTGAAAATAGACAGCGTCCGTGTGGATAGAAATGGGCGACGAGAACTCACACAGGGGACACACAGACGCTTGAATCGCATGAAGATCTCGCGTCGGAGGACGGGTTGGCAGTAGAGGTAGATGGGAAGACGGGCGGCACATGCCATCGTTGTCAGCAAAGAGACCAGGTCGATGGCGACGATGTAGAGGCTGAAGAGAGATGGATGGATGGATGGATGATAAAAATCAGGATTCCAGATCTCCGAGTCAGCTTTGCAAGGTTATTGACTGACCTAATCAAGAAGAGAAGAAGACGTTAGTTTTTAGAATCTGTCTTCAAAAAAGACAAGACTTTTGAAGCCTTCTCTTGCTTTGACAGTCAGTCCCCCCTCAAGTTGCTCTTCACTCGATAGCCCCCTGCTCCCCCCGATCAAACTACATTTTGGTTCGTTCGGATCACAATCTGAACCGATAGACCCAAGAGATTATTCAATTATCGCCTCGCCGCATGTTTTCGCAGAGATCACCCGCTTACTCTGGGTAGTCGACTGCCATTTCGTTGTTCGCCTGTTCCAACGACGTCAATATCACATTGATGATGTTCGAAATGATGTAGCAACAGCCGACCATGACCAGAGTCCGGGTGGCGGCACGAGCACTCGCCTGCAACTATTCATCTCCCTTCGACCCCATCTCTCTCTCTCAGTACCTTTCTCTTCTGCAGATCTGCACTATTCCCATTTGTCACCAGACACACTGTCGCCGTCGTGTACGTCGTGAGGGCCTTCACGATGCGAATGTTGAGGTAGAGGAGGATGAAGAACGGCGCGAAGACGGTCACAAAGTTCCGATACCAGAAGCGGAACAGGTAATGGTACTGCGTCTCGAACACGAACGGACGGAACTTCATCGTCGTCGCAGTCATCTGACCGACGCATTCCTCATGGTAGACGAGCTGAATTCGAGTGTCAATTGGGGGTTTGAATGGGCTCAAAAGTACCTCAAACTCCACAGATATCGTTCCCTTGCTCACGATGCCGAGGAAGATCGCACACAGAGCGATGAGCTTTCGGTTTTTCTGAGCGAACCTCAGATTCGAAGTGTTCAACGTGGCACAGTATCGTTCGAAAGAGGCGGCGACGATGAGGAAAGAGGAGGAGGTCATGGCGATATGGGAGACGGTGATGATGGGAATCATGTACGTGTACCTGAAGGATTGAGATCAGAAGAAGGAGATGGGAGGGGAGATGAACACGAGCACTCACCAGATGCTGACAAGACGCGGCGACATGAGAACGTCCGACAGAACGTTGACGGACATCAACATGATGTACGCCATCGAGACGAAGATGTCGAAGAAGGCGAGAAGCATCATGAAGAGGTTCTCGCGGCGGTGACGACGACTGGAAGTGGGTGTTTGGGGGGGGGATACGGTAGGAAGGGCTCCTCTCACCTTGTGACGAAGAGGAAGAACAAGAAGATGTTCTCGATGATCGAAATGAACGAGATGGTCGAGCCGAACACGGAGACCAGCCAGAAGCGCATGACGAGCATGTGCGGTTGGAGCACTTCATAGCGACAGTAGTCCTCGTCGGGGTCGGTTTCGTTGGAAGTAGAGGCGATGGAGGAGATGTCTGTGGCATTGAGAAGGTCCATTTCGATGCTGGAATGGGATCAGAGAGTGAGGGAAAGGTGTCAGGAAAGAAGAAGGAGAGACACGTGAAGAGAGAGAGAGAGAGAGAGAGAGAGAGAGAGAGAGAGAGAGAGAGAGAGAGAGAGAGAGAGAGAGAGAGAGAGAGAGAAGGAGGAGGAGGAGAATTGAATTCTCGCCCAGGTTTGGCGCAATTCAATTTGGGCGCCCGGCCAACAACTCCATATACTCTGCCTCCTCCTCTTGACACATTCGAATGTATGAGGAGGAATGGCGAAGGAAGGAGGACCAAAAACAGAAATAGAGAGAGAGAGAACGCAAGACCGGCTGCTGTTTTTTGGAGCCAAGAACAACCCGAAAGCAGAAGAAGAAGAAGGGTCCCCGCCTTTTAGATATTCTCTCAATATTTTTTTGGGAAGAGCCGGAAGCGACGACGCGATGAAGGAGGAGGAGGGGGTGAGCAACAAACACATATCGACAAGAAGTTCCTGATCCAAAGGGGCGGTGATTGGGCGTGCGCGCAGGCGAGGGTGTCTCAATGCGAAACGTCACTTTCAGAGGCGAATTCCTTCGCGTGCGACGGCGATTTTCGGACGAGCGCAATTCGGATTTTCGAGAAAAACAGAAACGATTGAGGGTGCAAAGTCTGGTCTGACTCGTGAAGATGACCTGCTCCTCCGAAGGATGCTCACAGAGCCACACTGCCCAGAAACCGTGCTCTGCGGCAAGCCGTTCAGGTGTTCCTGATCATTTGGGAATCCCTTCTCTACCAGGAACACAAGAAGCCATCCACTACTTTGAATTCACTGAAATTCCAGCCGTGTCGGCCATCAAAAATGCGCTCTCACCACGGCCGCTTTGCCCCCTTTGCAGCAAGAAAACAGGCGAAATGATCTGCATAATGCATGTAAATGGAACTGGTCTCGGCGAGTCATCGGGTGCCGATATCTGCTGCCGCCCGCCGCCACAAGGGTTGCATTATTGATGAGTCGAGAGAAGGAATCAAAACAACAACCGGCTCCTCTCGTCTATTCCGGGAGGGGACGAACTTTCGATTGCGATACCTTTTCTTGTTTTTTCCGTCGGTTTCTGGGAGTGTATCCCCAACGGGGGAAGGACAGTCGCTTATCACCTGTTGCTTCCCGGAATCCTCCCGCAAAGTTCCTATTATCAGGGCAAGATCAGGAAAACATGTTTTCTTCGGGAATTTCAGGAACGAGTGAGTTCCAGAACTCCGTAGAGAGCCCGGCGAAGCGTTCGAGACTGAGCTCCGTGGACTGGGATCACAGTTGGACCGAATCCGGATTCCGGTTTTGTTTCACAGGGTTCCGGGTTCCGGAGTCCGATTCCGTCAACACTTTTCGGAATTCCGGATTCGCGATTCCGCGAAGTTGTTGACTACGACACTCCGAAATGACGCTGACGAGCGGTGTTTATCGAGAAAATTTACAAAATTCTCCATGTTTTCAGCAGTTTTTCAATATAAATTTTCGAAAAAAACAGTATTTTTCTAGTCGTTTCTCCGCTATTTGGGATTCCGGATTCCGGAAATCGCATTCTGTCCAACTCGGACCTGGGAGCGAAGAGAAATGAGCACACGGAGATACCTCGCGAGTTTCCGCAATTTCAGAGCAGAAAAAACAACAAAAAGAGGACTGAAAATGGATGAGGAGGTAAGTAGAAGGAGAAGAAGGGGGGTTTCTGGGAACGGAGCCGAGGAAACAGAGAGAAACGAACGGAGAGCACTTGCAAACTCCCAATTCCGCCGCTCACTGAACCTACCGTAATCCCAGTCATAAAGAACCTTTTTTCGGTGGAAAACGGGGCTGCTTCTCCTGCCGAAACGAGCCTTTTTCGCTATCAATAATGCATTCTTCGTGTCCTTTTCCGGAGACCTTCTTCTTCTCCTTACAGAAACACAAAAACAACACAAATCTGGAGAGGCAGAGAAAGGGCGAGTTGGCCCCTTCCGCCGCCCCTCCTCCTCTTCCAATCAACCACAAATCGAGGCGAATCACCGCGCGAAAATAACTTCTTTTTGCTAACGAAGAGCGGATTGAAATGTTCCCACGTCAGCAACGGTTGATTCTAGCCTGTGGCGGCGCTTGGTGAGTAGGTCAAATCGGAGAAAGACACCCACAGGCGCTTTTCAGCGACAATCACCGGCGGTTCCTAGAGATTGTGCTCTTTGAGGCGCACTCAAATGAATAAATTCTCACGACCGAAAATGTTTTTTGGTGAAAGCGGCATGCGCCTTTAAAGCTACAGTACTCATTCGATAGAGCGCACTTGCAACACCTTTCGAACATTGACGAGACAGTGAAAAAAATAATCGGTGTGTTCGTTGCGAGACCAGAAACTGCTGGACTCGCACAATAAAACGCATTTACCCTAACGAAGCGTGGCGGACATCAAAAATAACCGAATTTCCCTGTTGTGCCTTGCCGTCCATTCGGGGCACTTTTTTCATGACGTGGCAGTGTTCTTAGAGTATGAATTAGCGTCCTATTCTTATTTTGTTGTTGGCCTCATTTCTCCCACTGGGTCAAATCTCCTCTGTTTATTCACTTCGCGTCTCTTCGTCTCTCGCTCTGTCTCTCTTCTTCTCGTGTCCGCAGAGTACACATTCTCATATCAGCCCTTCTGACTTCGCTCTCTCGCCGGTTCCATGGTGTAGCGGTTAGCACTCAGGACTCTGAATCCTGCGACCCGAGTTCAAATCTCGGTGGGACCTATCGCTTTTTGCCCTTTCTCGTCTAGTCGGTCAATAACTTCTTGTGTCGCTCCCACGTGTATCAATAATGAATGTCAGGAAGTTGTGGATTAGGCTTCTGAAGAAGGCACTCGAAGCGCTTCTCAGGAAGAGCTTGCGAATGTCTAAAATAAACATGAAAAAGGAAAATGGTAATGAAACCAAAAAAACAGCACACACACGCGAATCTTTCTGTTTCTAGAGCGGGGGGAATCTGCTGAATCTGTGGGGGGATGAATGAAAATTGAATGAATTAGTCACATTTTCGCGTTCGTCAACACCATTTCCATTCTGTCAGCCAGCCGAGAGAAGGGGAGATTGTTTTTTGAAAGGCGGCGCAGAAGGAACGGAATTGAGTGAACGAGAAGAATGGGAAGAAGGCGGCATGAATGGGATCCGACGGATGGACGCAATGGAAACTGAGAAACAAGGAAGCGGAGGGAGCGAAATGAGCACCAGGAACGGGCGGGAGGAAACGATGATTGCAGGTGCCGGTGAGCCCTCGTGCACAAGACGGATGGCTGCGGACAAGAGCGATTTCAGGTGGGGGCTCTTTTTGGAACCGAAGAGGATAACATGCTGGTTTTTCATTTCGCGCCTTCGCTACGAAGTGACGGAAGATTCAGTAGAGTCCGAAGCGAAGTCAGTATGAGCGACGCAGCCGACATCTCGCGGGTTCCGCTCGCCGCTATGTTTTCAATGCAAAAAGGGGCGGGGCTTCAAGTGCCTTATTTTTAGAAACAAAGAGGACACTTTTTTTGTTTGGAATATTGGTAAAAAATGGAAAAGTGGTGCACTCGAACTGAAGTTTTAGCCAAGTTGATGCGTTTCTGGAACACTTCACTCTCGAATTGTACTCATAATATTCTGCAGAAGACGACCAAAATAAAGGATTCTATTTTGATTGCAGTAAGCACAAAATGAGAAATTCTGCGAGATGATCTAATCAAAAATAGGCACCACGTCACGATACATCGAGAGGAGGAGGGGCAGTTCTATTGGATTGAATGGTTGAAGAGTGAAAACAACGGATACAACACATCACTTTGCAGCAAGGGCGGCCCCCAAAAGCAGAAGCCATCCGGAATAGCCGGTGCGTGGGGGTGTCTAAATCGGATCAGTGAGGGCTCACTCAGCCGCCGAAAAGAGAGAGAGACAACCTAATTACCGCTTTCCTTATCAGTGTTTTCGAGAAACAGACGACTTCTTGGAGGGGAATCGGCCGGGCAGAGTCCCTAATTAGAGGGTCAGTTCGGGGAATAAGGGCTGGAAATGGGCGGAGAGGAGGGGGATGTTTGGATAGATCTCTCGGGGGACCGCCCGATGATTACCGAGTGTTCGACCGATTCTCGGCCAGTGGTGGATGTGGCGTACTTTGTGAAAGAGAGAGAGAAACCGAAAGATGATTGTCTGGAGGAGAAGAAGAAGAAAGTTCTTGTTTTTCAGTCTGGAGACATCAATGAAACACAATTTGGAGACGTCTTTTAGAACTTTGATTGAGGGGTACGGTAGACAGACGTTGTGTTCTCTGAACGTCTCGTGCTGCAAGTGCGCTCTATCGAACTCGGCGTCTCTCGAAACGCAACGCTCTTTCGACTGTCTCAACCGTGCGGCTGCGAATCGAATGCTTTTAGGAGGAAACGAAGAAAATACTGCACTTTTCAACGGTGATCCACTCAGAATGAAAATGAGAAAAGTGAGGAACTTTGAAAGAGGAAGAGAGATCGGAGAAAACAAGTCAAAAAGTCCAAAGAGTTCCGTGACGATTCGCCTAATTCGACACTTTCACAGAAGAACGCCTGCATAATAACCATCGCATCATCATCGTCATTTCTCATTCGGAAGACGAGGTGCAAACGGGAGAAAGAGTCAAAGAACGAGAAAAGCACAACGGGACCAACTGACTCCGGACCTTTATCAACGGCGGCCCATCTTTCAAAACCAACTGACACACGTTGTCATTTCAGGTGACGGAATGATTGAAAGTTTGTCCACTCGCCTCCTGTTGTTGTCAATTCATCGGACATTCGGTGCCCTTGACACCCAAAGAGTTCTCGAAAAACGCGCGCGCTCCTACAAGAACCAGTTACTTTTATTTGCGGCGAGGTTTCTCGGTTTCCAGGGTTTTTTTCCGGACGGACTCGTGTTCCGAGAACTCATTCGAACCCATTCAGAACGAAGGTGTGAAGAGAGAGAGAAGAGGGGGAAAAGAAGCAGAAAACAACAAAAGCAGTCGGATGAGAGGAGGAGGAGGAGGTCGCAACAGAATGTGCAATTCGGTCACAAAAGATCAAGATTTGTTTGCAATTAGATGACGGAGAATGTGTTGTGTGCTCAAATCCAGATGGATTCACTTATTCCAATGGGCCCCTTTCCCGCCCGCCGACGGCGACGACGAAACGGGAAAACACTTCGATTGGCACAATGCCAAAGTTCGAAGTGATGGAAGAGAACATGGCAATCCGAGAGACGCAGAGTTCGGCGTAGCGCAGTTACAGGTACTGATTCTTTGCGGGTTGAAGTGTGCGCGGGTAGGCGAGACAGTGTGTGAGCTTGGAGACGCCTACAGTTAGAGAGTTTTCTCGCGCTAAAAGTGAGGAAACGCATTATTATAGGCACGTTTGGACACTGTCCATTGAACAGTCAATTTGTGGGAATTTGAATTTCGAATTTCGCCGCCAACGAGGCTCCGAAGGATTCTGTTGCTTCGCTGATTCAGGAGAATCTGCCTGTCAGCTAGTGAGAAAAGACGAAAGAACGGCGAAAACGGCAATCAAGGGGCGGGAAAGGAGCGGAAAGCAAGCTAATCGGGGCAAAAGTTCGCTGCTCACGGATTGTTTTCGCCCCTTCTCGCGAGCCAATTCTGATCATTTTTTGTCTGTTTTCCGATCAGATTCTCCGCTTTTTCTGCTCTCGCAGGCGCAGGGAGATGAGGAAAAGAAAACACGCGCGAAAGTAGATCAAAACGACCGACGATTTGCCAGAACATGAATGTTAATGAAAGTTGTAGTGTTTTGGAAACAGAAAGAGAGAGAGCAACCCGTCGAGGGAAGGAGAGAGAGAACTGAAACTCGCGTGTTTGTCTCTGTGTGCTGCTCTGTGCCCAGAGCCAACTGATTCCAGAATTCGTCACGTTTTCTGGAAATCGTATCGCGTGTGAAACTCTTAATGCGAATCTGGGAATACGTTTTGAATTAGGTGTGTGTGCGTGTGTGCAGGAATGAGTTCCGAGGAAATGACGAATGGTGTGCAGTGTTACAAATGGGTTTCTAGACGGACGCATGGTTCAAATTGTTGGGATTAGAAGAAGAAAGTGCGCTCCAAATAGAACTGTAGGCCAAATAGGATCCAGATACATTGAGAAGACATGAACTCAAATATCCCGATGGCCTTACACCTGACGAAAAGATATTCGATTTAGAAGTCTTCTCAATGTTTCGAGGTTCTCTGGCGTCTATTACTCGTTTAATTCAGTTCAACAAATGCTCTGTGATCGCGGAAAACGGGAGAACTGATGGCTGTGGCCGAACACTCGGTTTGGCTTCACAGCTTACGAGAGCCATTTCCGCTATGAAGTGTACAGTGGAAATCGGACTGAAAACGAACACGAAGCCGTCTTTTTCAGTTGAAAGTCTTCATAAAATAACGAAAACAAAAGACGTCGAATCCTCTGACGATCACGTTCAACGTAATGCAATTGCGCTCTAACGCATCATCGAGGAAATTCGGAAATCGTTGTCAATCAGAGAAAACTCTTGAGAATCACGTCGAATCTGTGATCATCGTGGTTCAGGGACTTTCAGTCTTTCGGCAGAAACAACGTCTTGATCGGATCGAAATGTGCTGCTCAAAACAAGGAAGTCTCTCATTTGAATTTCCGAGAAATCCACTTCCAAATAAGACATCACAAATGAGAAATGAACGATGAAACTGGGGGAGGAGAAGGAGGAGAAGAGAGGAAATCGCATTCGCACCTAATTCCATTCTCCTCCTTTGTCTCTCTCTCTCTCCGATTTCTCCGGAGAAATCCTCTGCTGATGCTTCTCAAGGTGTTCATTGTGGCGGCTAGGGAGCGTTTCCGCGAATTTCAGCCAGAGAACAACTGCTGAAAATGTACGAATCGAACATCCTGTTGTTGTGCTCTGTGCGGAGGAGCCCCCCTAGCCACCACGGAGATTACTAGTGCTGCCGAAAATTGGATGTTCGGATCGCACGCGGCGTCTGTGTTTTCATGGAATGATGTAGGCGAATGAAAGGAAGGAAAGCCAAAAAGTGAGGAATTCCTCACTCATTCCTAATCGCCAATGCGAATCTCTTCCGCCAATGGTCTGGGCGTGTTCCCGAGGGAAATCGCTTATCAGAAGGGGTCCTTTGTGTTCTTTTGCACCCGATGATGGGCCGATCTTTTGGTAAAAAGGGCAAGAAACGGAGCAATTAATAGAGTCCGGGGAGGAGATATGGATGCAGAAGTGGTGGTTTTGAGAGAATCATATTGGCCTACAGTAGTCAGTTCACATCTTTTCCAGGAAGCAGTTATAGAGAAGTTGAAGCTGATTAGCTGTAACAAATGGTCTACACGGTCAGTTTGTCTTTCAAAGAAACGATTCAATATTTGGAGCGAAAAAAGGGGAAAAGAAGAAGCTTAGAACCTTCACTTGGTCCGTCGGAACTGCAACTCAAAAGTCGCAAGCCAACAAGAGACCTCAACGTCTTCATTGGAGGTTCGCAACGAATTCAAACTTTGACAGTCAAAGAACCGATGGTAAAATTGATGAAACTCGACAGTTTCTTAGCTTCAGACTGTCTAATCTTTCGAAAAAAGCGCCTGCTGTGTTGTGAGTTCGGCGTTTTTCCGCCTGCACGAGAACATTACCATTCGGTCCAAATGACTATCGAAACAGCGGTTGAATATGACCCCAAACGTTGCCGGAGAATCAGTATATCTCGAAATTGATAAGAGATATCAAACAGTTGTCAACGGCAAACTTGTAGATCATAACTAGGACTACAAGTTTGCTGTTGACAATTTTTTGATATATCTTATCAATCTCGAGATATAATGATTCTCCGGCAGCGTTCGGGGTGCCGCTCTATTCGAGGAAATACGGTATTCACAAACTAATGTCCTGAATGAGATGGTAGTCAAACTAGAATCGTATACAGTGATCTGTGACTCTTTTCAAGTAGACTTCGCAGAAAAAGGAAACTTTCGAGTGTGTGTTGAGTAAGCGTGTGAGCCAGCGGAAACTCTGTTCCAGAGCACAAGTGATTGGGGGAGAGAGAGAGTTCAGAGTCGTGTTGTGGTCTGAGCTGGTGAGGTGGCACACGGCGGCGAAACGTAGCGCAACGTAAACGAAAGAGGTCCACAATTTTATTTCCTGTTTTATGATGACACATCTTTTGCTCCTGCTCCTGCTACTCTCTACCTTTTGTCCTCTCCGAGAAAGAGAGAGAAATTGGATTTGCAGTCGGTTTTTTGTCAGGAGGCGATTGGTCAAAGAATGCGAAAAAGTCCAGAGGAGGTGTCAAAGTGTAACTGGTGACTTCTTCTTCTTCTTCTGGATACGAAGCAAATCTGAGAATTCGAGTGAATGAAGCAAAAAACAAACTGAAAGAGAATAAAGAAAGTTGTATGTGTGTGTGTGTGAAGAATGTGGAAGGAGGAGGGGAGGAATAACATTGTTTTGAAGCGATGCGTGTGGACAAAGAAGGAGACGAGGATATCAAATTTGACGTGGCACCACCGACGAAAAAGACAGATGATGGAGGAGGAGGAGAATCTTCGGAAGCGACGAACACGGATGCGGTTCCGGTGACGTCCGCAGAGATAACCGAATTGGTGTTCCCATGGACTCTGGATGGTTTCGATGGACCTAGGAGGTCTTGATGTTGTACTATCGGATGCCATCGAAATGGCCCAGCAGCCGAGGAGAGCTCTTCCGGAGAATCATTATATATCGAGATTGATAAGAGATATCAAAACTTTGTCAATAGAAAACTTGTAGATCATAACTAGGCCTACAAGTTAGCTGGTGACAACTTTTTGATATCTCTTACCAATTTCGAGATATAATGATTCTCCGGCAGAGCTCTTTTCGGTTGCGGGGCCATTTCGATGGCATCCGATAGTAGATAGTCATTAGAGATGTTCTCAAGAGCCCAGACGACATCTTGTCATCCCCAGGTGCTTCCTTCGTTTTGACCTCAACATCACTAGGTCCCTCGGGAAAAGAAGGAGTTCGAAACAAAGAAGATTTTGCTAGAGGGGGTGGGGCAGTCTCAAAACTTCCAAGGACTTTTTGTTTTGTTCTTCTGATCCTTCTCAAGAAAAATCGAATGGAAAAAGAGTGGAGTCTGGATAGAAACGCGCTCCACTGATAATTTTTGAGATCGAATGAAGTGTTTAGACTCAAAAAACGCACTCGAAACTAGGCCGTTCAAAGACTCTGATTATAGAATGGACAATCACAAAACGTAAGGATAACACGATCAATCGATTGATTCTAGAAGTGAAGAGAAAGCATTCGGAGCTCTCACGTCATCCCCACAACACCTGGTCAAACTATGAACCCGGCCTCTCCAATCTGCGGCGGCGGACACAAACGACACAAACGTGTTAGTTTCCAGATAGTTACACTTGCATTCGGGCAATAATTGGCTCAGCGGCAGAGAGGGAGTATAGCGAGTTTGGAAGAGAGGCGAGCGGGCGGTTTTTGGACTTGACACGGATGTCTGGAAATGTCGGCCGACGAGGAAGAGGAGAGGACGATGGGCGGGGAGGGAGGGGAGAGAAGAGAAGAGTTCAGACGAAAATCAGTTTTGGAGGAGCGAACGGAAGAGCGACAGAAGACAGACAGACTGGAAATTGGATCTCGAGGTCATCTGAATAATGTTGTCTGGAGACGTTCAGAAGAAACAACGCCTTCTGATGTTCAGAAGACGAGAGTGGAGGCAATGATCAGGCACACAATGCTGCACACTCGATTCGTTTTCTGATCTCTCGGAACAGAGAGAGAGAGAGCGCGAAAAGCTTATTGGTTCTGCCAGGAAACCCAATTCTCAATTGTCACCCTAGAATCAGAAAGTTGCAGAAATCGAAACGCGTGAAGGTATGATTGGCTCTCTGAGAACAGGTCATCGGATCGCTTACTAGAAGTGGTCAAGGTTCGGAAGAGAAGAATAGGAAGGGATGAGTTGGCCATTGAGGAGACGATTTCTGACTTGGGAACTCCATTTCCATTGGTGCTGAGATTCCTGTTAGACTTTGACAGCCGGTTTCTTTGGCTACTGGGAGTCGATTGCGGATAGTGACTACCAGAACGAATTCCTACTTTTCGAGATATTTCATCTCAAAACTCCCATGCTGAAACACCAATTCGCATGCGCATTGGACTGTGGGCAGAGTGAGAACACTGTTCACTACATGCTCAGGCAATCAGGTAACGGGAGGGAAAATGCCCTAGGCTTGCCACAAATTTCCCCGGGGCACGGTACAGCTTGCCCGATGTACAAGCCCAGGGCATTTTCCCGTTATCTGAGCGTGGTTTCAGCTCTCACATGCAAATCGGGGTCTCAGCATGGGAACTTAGTACCGAAATATCTCAAAAATTAGGTATTGGCACAAGTAGTCACTATCTGCAAATGATGGGCTGTAAAAAAACATACTATCGGATGCCATTGAAATGGCCCAGTAACCGAGGAGAGCTCTGTCGGAAAATCATTATATTTCGAGATTGATTAGAGATATCAAAATGTTATCAACTGCAAACTTGTAGTCCTAGTTATGATCTACAAGTTTTCTATTGACAAAGTTTTGATTTCTCTTATCAATCTCGAGATATAGTAAGTCTCCGGCAGTGCTCTCCTCGGTTGCGGGGTCATTGGCATTAGTACCGGCTGTCAAAAGTTGAAGACACATCTCAACTTCTATGGAAATAGAAATGCTCCCTTGTGATAGGCACCTGATTTCTCAATCAGATGTCGAATTCTAGATGTATCTTTGTAGATCAGAAGTCGAGAAGATAACGAGTGAGGGGCATTATCATGGGTTATCATTGTTATCATTGCTTGTGTGTGTTGCTCTCTCCCATTGAAACAATCAGAAACAGAGAAGAACGAGGTCAAATTACGCACACATTACTACGGTAGGCTCTCGAAGTGAAGGGAACAAACGGCGAGAAGTGTCGATTTCATTGGAGATACGTGCAGACGAAACGACGACGCGGACGACGTTTTCCCCTTCCGGGACCAATCAAAAGTGGAACTAAACACTGGGGGAGGGGAGCAGGAAACGGGGTGGAATTCCGGGAATAGGCGCAAAACAAATTAATTCAAAGGGACGCAAATTAGAAGTATAAAAAGAGGTGGAAGGAGATGAGTTGGGGGGATGGGCGGGGAGAAGGGATGAAGAATCAAAAGGGAGAAGGGCTCGAGATTAAATTTCATGGCGAAGAAGAAGACGAAGGAGAAGACGGAGAGGAAGGATGGACGGAAAGTTCTGGAGTTTCAATTGTATTTGGGGCGAAGAAAGAGCACGAGCACAAACGGATTAATGACGTTTCGGGAGCAGGATTCGAGACGAAATTTGATATTTGTGGTGCGCAAGAATGGAAACTTTTGAACGAAGGTACAGTAGTCGCTGCGACACGAGGTAACGTCATCTTCTTCTGGTGAGGGAGTTTGCGGAGGCGTCGGACGAATCTGAAATTGGAATCTCTGCGAGTTCATCTGCGAAATGTATCGAATGGGAATTCTTTCCCCCTCCCCGATGGTTCGTTTAGATTTCGAGCAGAAAAGGAGAAGAAGGCGTTCTGAAGCATCGGGGGATAAAAGAATGTGTTTGCAGGGGGGAAAACGATTCCAGGAATGGGGGGAAAGATGAGATTGGAGACGTGATGACAGATGGATGAATGGATGGCCAAGGTGTTCCGGTGGTTGAGGAGCGAAGTGGGGAAGCGGGGGAGGAGGGTGATGGATGATGATGCACTGTTATGCGGGATTGAATGCCAAAGGAAAAGAAATTATTCAGAGAGAGAGAGAAGGGCAGATTTGATGATTGAACCTCGGTTTCTTGAGCTGTGCTCCGAGAATGATGTATCCATTCGCATGATGAGAAGTATTTGTCTGCGGCCTTTCGATTTGGGACCTCTATCATCGGATACTATTCAGAACTGACAATATCGGATGCCAATGACCCCACAACCGAGGAGAGCTCTGGGGAAGAATCAGTATATCTCGGGATTGATAAGAGATATCAAAAAGTCATCAACAACAAACTTGTAGATCACAACTAGGCCTACAAGTTTGCCTCTGACAAATTTTTGATATCTCTTAGCAATATCGATATATAATAATTGTTTGGCAGAGCTCTCCTCTGCGGGACCATTTTGATGGCATCCGCGAATAGTTTGAATATGGAGCATCTGAAGAGAAATGATTTCTAGCTCATCGCGGAAGGTTTTTCTCTGCTCACAAAACCTGAAAAAAGAACTGTGAACGTGTGTTATTTTGTAGTTGTGCATATCAATGAAAAGCGAAGCTGATGCAACTGTCTACTTGGGACGCACTGTGCCAAAAGGAATAGAAGTACGTTTTCTTATTTTGCAAAGATCTCTTCGAAACAAGCCAGATATTGTCATTAACTCGATCCCCTCTCTGTAAGTGGAGAATCGTCCATCAAACAAGAGTCTCTCCATTCTGATCTCAGGCATAAATCTACCGTCGTCGTCGTCTGCTTTCCGCCGACGGATCCGTCGAAGAGTTCACATTTCAGCCGCCGCCATGTCTGTCGCTTTTTCTCTTTCTTGTTTCGTTTCTTGTTCGGTCCGTCGAATGTGAAGATTTTGATCGGCACGGTAGGGGGCGAAGATGAAATCATTCCGAGTTGCCATCCAGATGACGTCGGTTCGGTTCGATGAAAAGATAATCAACGGCATGCCGGCAAGGTTGGAAACGCCACTCTCCGAGCAAACAATTCAGGATCCATCGCATCCTCAACGCATCTGAAAGGGTGTGTTCAGTTTGGACCTCGTCTTCGCCGACTCGGAATATGTGGAGAGATGAGTATCTCCCCCAAGGAAAGGTGGAAACGAGTGCGTCGGGAGACGCCGTCCCAGCCGTCCGCCCTCGTTCCTCCCCTCGCGCGCCCTTCTCGTGCCTCTTCCTCTCTCTCTCCCTCTCGCATCATCGCAACACGTCCACCGATTCGTTCTTCTCCTTCTGTTTCTGCTTCTTCCAGCCATTTCGTGTTTTATGCCCCGTTTTTTCTTCAGTTCAACCGTTGAAATCGGGGGAGGAGTGATGAGAAGCGAGATATCTCATCGGATTGATTGTTGTTCGATGAGTTTGTGGAGGTGTCGTCGTTGAAAGAGACGTCGTCAATAGACGACACGTGTAGAGAAACAGAAGCGCAATCTCGGAGATCATCACATAGCGCTTCTCTCGCTGCCTCCCCTCAATGTTCAATTGGTTCCAGTTACCCTGCAATGTTTGTTCCCCCTTCCCCCCTCCTTCACATGCTCCTTCCAGATGCTCGTCTCCCGGCGGGTGCCCGTCCTCGCCTACCTCTTCCTCGCCTCCGTCATCGCTCTCGTCGCCTTCAAGCTCCACTTGTCGACGCTTTCAGACGGTGGGGTCTTCGACGATGGTACTCGGCTCTCCCGAGAGGAGAACATGGAAGTTGTCATCTTTCAGAAGACGATCCCACTCCCTTCGACTTTGCGCTCAGTTTCCCGCTGAAACCCTTCGTCGAGGCGCACGAGAACGAGTTCCAGCCGTCGCCGAATGTGCTCGTTCTCGTCACAACGGCGCCTTCCGAGTGGAAAATGAGAGAAGGCGTTCGCAGTTCATGGGCCAACTACTCGAGTAGGGCGGTGCGAGTGGAGTTTCTAATGGGAAGACCTGTGAGATCACTTCACACTTCAAATCACATGTACACGTTCCATCACAGACAGAAGAGCAACTATCGACGGTGACACTGGAGAACTCAAAGTTCAACGACATCATCATCGCCGACGTCTCCGAGGGATACTACAGTCTGGCGGCGAAGACAATGTCCATGCTGCTCTACAAAACGAGGTGAGCCAGACGGGGGAAAGAAGAGCTCCTTCTATTCGCTTCCAGATTCTACCCAGATGCCAAATGCCTCGTCAAAGCCGACGTTGACAATGTTCTGATGCTGCGGAACTACGAGAGACTGTGCGAGGAAGCTGGTGAGATCTCTCTTCTGGAATGAACTCATCTCTCATTTCAGTGGCTCCACTGATTCTTGGGAAGTGCGACGTTCCGAGGACAGTGCTCCGGAACACGACCAAATGGGCGGTGCCAGAGTTCGTGTACTCTGAGCCAGCGTATCCGACGTATTGCTCGACGGGAACCTATGTCCTCGCGGGTTTGTGTCTTCGAAATAGTCAATATCAGTTTCCGAATAGAATCTTTTCAGGAAAAACAGTGCCACAGCGTCTGATAAAAGAAGCAATGCGCAGTCCGTTTGCCAATTCCCTCAATTTTCGGTGAGCCAGTGGAAATCTTCTAATACCAAATCAAAAATCGAGAAATCTTCCAGAAAGCTATCAGAAGACGTAATTTTTACCGGAATTCTCGCGGAGAGCGCCGGAATCCGTCGTCGTCACATCAACGGACTCTCGTTCTTCGAGATGCCCGAGTTCTTCTGCCGAAACGGCTACAAAACGACTTACAGCACGCATTTGGTGTCCGACAAGGATCCTGTGAAGAACTTTTACAAATTGATGAAGATTGAAGGAGTCCTGTGTCGATGGTGGGATCCGTTCGGCGTGAGGAGGTGGTAGAGGAGAGCACATCTGTAGGATTACTTTAGTACGTTGACGTGTCAAATGAAGAGACGGGTGAATACTAAGAACTGAATTGAGTGAAGAAAAAATAAATGATGATTAATTTCCAATTTTAAACAATTACAGAGTTGAATGTGAACTGAAATACGAATATTGTACAAGAAAAAAAGCAAACAGAGATGACACGTAACAAGAAAAATGACCAATTCGAGTTATTTCATATAGTCTTTGTATAGCTGATTGTAGAAGGGCGGGTCGATGAAAGATTCGCTGCACGATTCGTACTCGCCGAGCTGTCTGATCAGTTGCCGCAGTTCCTAAAAAATCGAGTTTCGGCACGTTAGAAACGGCTTTCGACTCACGTCTTTTCGTTTTTTCGTCAACAGCTTCGGCGGGCAGATGGTCTCATTATCGATAAGCTGATTGGCGAGGAACTCGATCCACATCAGATTCGATTTCTTTTCGAACTTTGTCCAGTCGCCGCCACAATGCGCCCGCATCTTCCGGTAAACGTCGTACTGTGGGTCGCCTTCACTCAAAAATAGATCAGGATCGCTCTCGAGATCCAGATAGACAAGAGAACCATCTGAAAAAAGAATTATTGGGTGCGAGCATCTTGAGAGCGTTCTTACCTTTTCGGATACGACCTAACGTAAAGTCGATGATGTTGACTTTGACTCCTTTCGCGTGGATCTTCACCTCGAATCCTTTGATTTTGTAGGTCAGTTCTTCCACGCCATTCCGATCGATGAGCACGTTTCCGAGATGCAAGTCACGGTGTTCGAACTCGAGAGCATTCTCAGCCGCTTGCATCGAGAGCATCAACTGGAGGATGATGGATCGGAGCTCATCTTCACTCCTCAACTCGAAATCTTCAAGAGCAACACCTCCGTTTTCGGTGACAAACAGCATGAAGTTCTGATCTTTGGAAGCGTAAACATCGGGACTCGTGTTCAAGCTCTCCTTCACACAGTCGTTGTAAGTGTTCCACGCCTTGAGTAGTCCTTTTGGATAGACTCCTTGGACAACCACTGTCGATATCAAATTGATAAAGTTTGGAGTCGAGTTGTCGAGTTCCGTA
This sequence comes from Caenorhabditis macrosperma, assembly GCA_963932285.1. Taxonomy (NCBI): domain Eukaryota; kingdom Metazoa; phylum Nematoda; class Chromadorea; order Rhabditida; family Rhabditidae; genus Caenorhabditis; species Caenorhabditis macrosperma. Next base: position 6,515,737 of record OZ010620.1, read on the forward strand.
TTACTCAGATTAGAGAGCTCTTTCATGATGATCAGCTCGGGAAGAACGGCACGTGCAATCTGCATTTCGCCCGAGTGATACTCTCCGTGGTACTTCCTGTTATCCTCGTCTTCCTCGAACGGCACCACTTTGATGGCCACCGATGTGTTGTCCCATTTTGTCGAGTACACCTCTCCATAAGATCCTTCTCCCAACTTTTTCACTTTTCGGCCATCGAGAGCGCCCTTCGGGAGACTGGTCCACGGCTTGGGCTCTGTTTGTCCGGCGACAAACAGCAAACTCTTCAAATCGGATGGATCTATCTCGAAAGACATACCGTCCAGATAAAATGGTTGTGCCAACGGATCGTCGTTCCGAATGGTCATCGCGGTCACCTGATTCCTGGATTCGAGACGAGTCGTTCCTTCCGAAGCATGAGTCCTCATTAGCAACAAATCATCATCGTCATCGATAAATCCGATACTCATGTCCTCCATGAGACTGTTGATCGATTCTCGACGGGAAGACGCCGTTGTCATGGTGGAAAGTCGAGATTCGCGAATAAGTTGCTGCTTCTGGGGTTGGAGTGTCGCTCGTTTCCGCTCTCCCGGCGCAATCTCCTTTTCCTCGGTATCCTGCACCGACATGATCGTACTCGTCCCCTGGCACATTGTCTCCGGACTCTTCGTGCGTTTTCGCTTCTTCGTGTAGCTCTCGTCTGGTATTCTCTGTTCCTCTTCCAATTCGTCAAGCATGTCCGTCATTGAAGTTTCCGCTTTCCGATACATGCTCGACGTTTGAATCGGCTCTGCATCGACCCCGAGAACTCCAGTCGCGTCTTGCACCGTGGCATTGCCAATTGTATCTGTGGTAGGAACTGGAGTTTCATCCGACTCGTTTTCCGATTTGTTAGACTCGTCGGCTGATTTTTCCGGCTCTGGCACTGATCGATCACCGTCGTCTCCAACAGTGGATGATTTTTCCGTCGCAGCGGCGTCTCCCAGAGTCGGTTCGTTTGCGGTCAACGTAGATTCCTTTTGCGAAACGGTGCGATCGACTGCTGTTGCCAACCTGGAATAAAATAATGTATTGGTGATTGCGATGTTATGATCTCCAGGTTCAGAAGAAAAACTCACGATGTTTTTGCAGATGACGTGAGACGCCTACTAATCGCCTCTTCTTCGTCATCATTATCCGATACACGTGAGATATCTGAAACACTCATTCGAAATCGAAGACAATGTCGTTTTTAATACCAAAACAAGGTACACTTCCGATTTTTCTATTTTTCGATACTTTTTCGATTGGAGTACTTGCGTTCTGGGGACGTGGAGAGAAATCGGCAAAAGTCGAGATTCTCGGAGCGTTTTTCACGAAATTCGTTTGATTTCCTCGAATCGGAGTATCTGGAATGAATTAGACTGGGACACTCTTGATGGGTGGATCGGAAACTTACAGCTGAAGATCGATAATCGGTCATCACTCTTCAGATTCAGACGATCGGGGGTGCCGAAGACTCGGAAAACCTGCGGAGGAGCATTTTTTCGAGCTGCTGATTCTGAGCAATTTTTTCAAAGATTGATTGACTGTTTTGAATAACTCACTTTTTGCTTCAACGACGTTGTCGTTCCGGATGGTTTTGCACAGTTGCTCATAAATGGTTTCTTTTGTCACTGGATGGGCGGTTTTTTTCGTCTCAACGACTGGCTTCGGCTTGATGAAGTGGTTTTGTTTTTTGTGTGGCTCTGAAAACTCAATTCAGTAAATCAAATTTTTTAAAAATTCATTGTGCACAGAACACAACCTGGGCTTGATTCAAACGGATAAAGCCAGAAAAACCGGAACAGGTTCTGTTCGAAGGTGTACATGATTTTCTTCGAAAGGAAAATAACTTGTGGCTACTTACGATACTAACGTGATTCTTTTGCACGTGAAAATCGAGGCAATTGGATTCTGAACTCACTGTTTTTACTTGGATACACGCCATGATAGTCCTCTTTGATGGCCGGTTTACAGTTTTCGTCTGGCTGATTCTCGTGCGGACCGATGACTTTGCCATTCACAACCTTCACACGAACACCATTTTTATCCAAAATATCCAGTGAAACATCGTCAATCGATAGTTGATCTTTTATCTGAAATCATACACTTCCCAGTATTTAACTCAAAGAATTGGCAAATTTAACCATTTCTTCCATTTTCTCCGCGTCATCTTCTGCCAAATCATGAAAGTTGACCGCATGTTCATCGCCCTCATCACCTGAACTCTCAACGTGACTGATATCCGGCAATTTCAGCGCTGGTTCTTTTTTTCTCCTTGGGACCCTGCAAAAGCATTTTTGGAATGATTTTAAAAGAACGATTTTAAAAAAACTTACGGTTTATGGAACTTTGGTTCAGCAAATTGAGAAGTGAAAAGTAGATCTTCTTGGTAATCTTGGTTCTGTGTTTCAACAAGTGTTCTTGGACAGTGAACCCGCTTATATTGAAATACGCGACGCCCTCGAACATCATCCGCCAATGTTTTTCTTTGCCCTTTTTTTGGTGGCATTTTTCTGAAATTCTATTTTTCATGGAAGCCGAATAAATCATTCAAAAGGGTCTCGCCGCGAAAACAATAAACTTTTTGGAAAATCGACATGCACCTTTAGAAAACTACGGTAGAGATTAACTCAAAACATGATGGATATCCACAGTAGTTTGTTTGTTCAAAGGCGCATGTCGATTTTCAAAAAATGTTAATGTTCTCGTGGCGAGGCCCGCCAATGTCGTAAACTGCTGACTTCGCCACATCCGCTGATTTTGATAATATCTTCGGAAAAAAACAAGAAAACAGCGAAGAAAGACAATTTTGTTCGAACGTCGCGCCGCATAAAAACTCTGGGGGACTAGGAACATCATTACGGAAGGCCACGGCCGCAAGAGTAAATGGCTCTAGAGAGAGCGCTCTCGGGCGAACGTTCACACTTTCACACGAGTACTCGCAGAAACATAATGTAGAGTAAGGGAAGATAATGAAAGCGCAATATTTATTAACAGAACACAGTAATCAACGAACGAGATAGCCAGAGAACGAAAAGAAGAGCACAGTTATATGAACAACTCGTTTATCGCGCCTAAACGGGCATAACAGTGAATTAGAGGAAGCGTTGTAACTGCGACTTGCGACTGAGACTGATAACTTTCACCTCCAAATGTCCAATTTCACGTCAACGAGGGCATGTCGGGTCACGGGAAGTGGGACAGTTGATGAGGTGGCGAGGGTTCCTTTTCGTGAGCACGATCGTCGAGATCTCTCGCGAGAGTTAACCAAAGAGAGAACGAGAAGATTGAAGTGGGTGAATCCGTCGGTTGTCGAAGGTCGAGAGAAGGGGGTTCTAATGAGACCCCTGAATACCCCGACAGATACTAATATCTCGGCTATGGATAATTTCTGAAGTTCCCGATACGATGGTTCTTCAGGTCCCTGCTATCTGGAACCAACACCAAACGTCAATTTTCCAGTCCAAATGCGTCTCTCGACGTTTTTTTCCGTTCCATCCAAGTGCAACACCGACACTCAATTATCGTCTGAAACACTCCTCTCGCCCATTCTTCTCTCCATGGCTACGCTCATTTCGGGCGGCAGCGCTCCGTGTGTTCTTCCCTTCTTCCCCTCTCTTCAAGTTGTTTCGTTTCGTCCGACTCCGCCCCCTTTCGCTCCGCCACTCAGTCCAGTTCTCCAGAAATTGACGAGCGCATCCGACCGATACGCCACCCCAGCCTCAATTATGAAGCGTCAACCGGATCGTCGAAAAAGCAGCAGAAGGCAAAGGCGTGCTGTTCCTATCCACGCAGCACACTTCCCCCACACAGTCGTTTAGCAACTTTTTCCCATTTTCTATTTACATATTTATAAATACTTTGAATTCTCAAAAGATCTTCCTCCCAATCTTCTGATAATCTTTTTATTTTTCTCCTTTTTTTAGCGTTCCACTCAGCACTCGTTCCCTGACAATTTGTCATTCGGTGTCCTATTCGAAATGAGCCGCCCGTTGCTCTTTCTGCTCCTCCTCTGCTCCGTCTCAATCGTCTTCTCGTGTGCTCCGCCCGGATTCGTCCAATCAAACGATCCGTCGCAAGTCGGTGCCCGATGCTCGGATCTCATTCTCTATCCAGTCTCCGCTGTCGATCAGACTGATCAGTACAGGTGAAGAACACATCTGACGTCTTCTGAATGCTCCTTCTTCTTCTCCTTCAGATTCGACTACAGCGACGTTTCTTTCGGAAACACGCATGCTCAAGGGGCCACTGTGGCGATCACTTGCACTACGGGCGGTCAGGCAGCCACCGTCGAAGGATATGACCAGGCGAGTCGTCAAGGGAGATATCCCGTTCTCCCCCTCTTCTTTTTCGTATAGTCGTGGTCAGCAGGCGGCTCATGAATCATTCTGTGGATACGTTTTTCGAAACTTTTCCAAATTTGAAACACCAGGAATCATTCATTTTTCATAATGACCCGTCTTTCAGCAAAGAGCTTCTATTTCGGCTGCTCCTTCTCTGCTCGCCACTTGCACAAACGTCGGTGGCTCACAGTACACGTGGACGATTCTCGGTCGAATCCTTCAGTTTGTCGATTGTCGCTTCTAATTACTTTCTCAATTTTGTACTCTTTTTCTCCCAGATTCTCCAAAATTCAGAGCTTTCCTATTTTTCCACTTAATACACTTGACATTCTTCATAAACCTGCTATGAAAAAACCTAGGTGATAAGTATACTGACGCTTCTATTCTATCGTCCATTCGCCCTCTCTTTTCCATAACCAACCACTCCGCCACGTGTATTTTTTCTCCCTATTGCCTATGGACTATTAATTGTTACTTTCATCGGATGCCAATAAAATAAACAGCTAACCTCTATGGAACTTTGCTAGTGTCGTTACACATCGCTAGTTCTCTGGGAATACCGGTCATTCGTCGGATGGCCGGATAGCCGGTAAGCAATTACGTTTCAATGCACTTCAGTTTCATAAGCGTGACGTGATTGATGATCACACCAAATGATCCGAATTTTTTAGCGGGTGAATTTATGATGAATGGGGGTATTCGAATAACTTAGCACAAAACATACATTAAAACCGGAATAGGTTACGGTAAAAACGATCAGGGAGATGAAACGGAGAAATTAAATTAGATGACCTGCTCGATGTGTGGTGGGAACGAAAGATGAGGAGCTGGGGTCTGGATGAACGGGAACCCAGCCTTGTCCGGACGGAACAGCTCGAACTTGGAACCATTCTTGTCAATGGTGGCCAGACGGACGACTCCTCCAGAAGAACTGTAAAATAACATGCTTAAGATGTTTTTGGCGGTACTGTAATGCCCTTATTGTTATTGAAAACATACCCATCACGGAAGGCAGCCAATCCAACAGCCTGCTTTACAATGGCCTTGCACTCTTCAAGGGTCAGGTTTGGTCTCCATTGGTTGTCAAGGAATCCTTGAACGAAAGTGGATCCCGATCCAGAAGCGGTACAGCGCTGACGAATGGTGAATCCTCCGAGTGGGATAGCGTACACTTGTCCGCCCAGTTGTTCGTCCCAACCGGCAACCAGCACCGAAGCCTGCATTTGCTCACGATAGTTGTAGAGGAACTGACGGAAAATTTGACTTGATCGGTAGATTGTCACTGGTTTCTTCTCAGTCATACTGAAAAACGGAATTGAATGTAGCTAAAGAAGAATAAACTTACGAATAAACGTCGATATGGTACTTGACGATATCGGAAATAGCTTGAGTGTCAGAAGCCGATCCCGACCGGCACACGACCATGGTGTCAGTAATTGGGGTAATTTTGTTGGTGGCACGAGAAGTGATGAACGATCTAGAAATTAACTATTTCTCTCTTATCTAAAAAAATCACTTACCCGCTGCTAGTTCTGGAGTCAGTTCCAACGACAACTCCGCCATTATACTCCATAGCAATCAGAGTGGTCTAAAAGAAGCATAATTGGCGTTTTGTTGGAAAAAGTTACTATTTTCGCTTACACCAGTGCTGATCTCTTCCTGGGGATAGAATCCGATAGCCGGAATGGCTTTGCGCATATCTTTGTGCATAGTATCCATGCTCTGTAAAAATATTCAGATGAGAATATAAAGAAAGACACGAAAAAATTTGGAAAAAAAAGTATTTCAACGTTCTACAGCCGTGTTCAGCATTAAGTCACGGGGAAAGTTATAGATAGAACATTTTTAAAAAGCGACTTTCACTTTTTATTGATAAAGCGCGAAAATATTATCAAAACAAGTTAAATTTGCTCAAAAAAGATTTTGTCATCACACTCAATGATGACAAAAAAGAGCGTTTGAATTGGCGCTCTAGCGGACAACCTGCACATCTAACTGCCCTGGCACGCGGCCAACATTCGATTTTTAGGACCTGCCGCTGTCGTTCGTCGTCTTCGCGCGCATTCCTCTCGCTTTCCGTGCTTCTCCCCCCTCGTTCCCAAGTCTGAAACCGGTCTCGTCGACCAATTTTCGATAAATTCTTGTGCCCGAGACTTCTGGCAACTAAATCCGCGCGATATCAGTCTTACAGCAAGAACAATTGCGATTGTTAGTTGGAAGTCTTTCGAATATACATCTCGGTACATCATCCGTCATCTGAATTTATCGAATGCTTCGTACATCTCACTCTTTCCGTTTCTTTCTGTAATCTTTATCTTTTCCAATTTTTATTTTTCAGTCATGTCTGACCAAAGTTGCTTCAAGTGCCACCAGCCAGGCCACTTCTCTCGCAACTGCCCGAACAACCGCGAGTCCGATGGTGGACGTAGTAGAGGAGGTGGAGTGGTGTTGTATGGGGGGTGTTGAGTTTAGGTAAATACATTATCTCTGAAATTCCTACTGAATGTCAATCATGTTGAGAAACGCAAGTTTTCGTGTGACGAAGTTCTGGAGAAATGAAGGTGGAGAGATGTGTTTTGTAGTGGCAACATTTAGGAAAATTAAATTCTTACCTAGTATCGTTTTGCAAATAATGTCTTCCAGGAGCTGTCTGCTACAACTGCCAGGAGCCAGGACACTTCTCTCGTGACTGCACCAAGGGAGGATCCGGTGGTCAGCGCGGAGGCGGCGGTGGTGGCTCGTGCTACAACTGCGGAGGACGTGGACATTTCTCTCGTGACTGTCCATCGGCTAGATCCGAAGGAGGAAGCCGCGGCGGAGACAAGTTCGGCGGAGGAAGAAGCTACGGAGGTGGACAGAAGTGCTACAACTGCGGACGTCAAGGACACATCTCTCGTGAATGCACCGAGAGCGGATCGGCCGAGGAGAAGCGCTGCTACAACTGCCAGGAGACTGGACACATCTCTCGCGAGTGCCCAAGCAACGCCAACTAAATCATTCCCTCTCCTTGTTTCTCTCGAAATGATGTATTCAACTCAACTTCCTCGTTCACTGTTGTATAACCCTAATTCTGCATCTCGAATATATAAGTGAATGCTGGTTATTATCCCCCTTTTCCTGAACGAAAGTGGTAATAAATTGTTGATTAAAAAGTCACGCTTCTTTCCTGTCTCGCATTCGCATCGGAAGTGGGGGGTAGGCGAGCACGCGCTCCATCACCATGACAACGGGGAGACCTCGGCTCGAGCGAGCAGCTCGCCGAGCTCTCACTTCGTATTCTAAGCTGCGAAAATGAGTTGTTGTTTTCCAAAGAAGCTTTTCGGCGCTCGCTCAAAACGAGAAGACTGTTACAAAGTGAAGGAGACCGAGGAAGAAATAAAAGATGAAGTGCCGAAAGTCGACGAAGCTCCGAAGTATTCGTGGTGAGTGATTTTCAGTGTGCTCCGTGAGCTCTGGGTTGTAGGGATCGTCGCGAGAAGGTCGATCCCGATGAGTTCACCGTCAAAGAAGTACACGGAGGAATTCTGAAGAAAAAGGGCAAGGAGGGAGGACCACTCCAGGTGGAGAATTGCACGGTAATCGGAATGAATAGAGAGCTCGCTTGGTAACTGTTGTCTCAGGATGCTGCTGTTTTCTTCCTTCACAGTTCGTCGCAAGTGATGATCGACGACTGCCGTCACTGTCTCATTGTTCTCGGGCCAACCGAAGGCAGTGTCTTCGTCCGCGACTGCTCCAACTGCACCATTCTGACGTCATGCGGACAATTGAGAACTCGCGATTGCACCTCGGTCCGCATCGGAATTCTGTGCTCGACTGAGCCGATCGTCGAGAACTCAAACGACATCTTCTTCTACCACCTCTCCATGTTCTATCCGGAATTGAAGAGTAAGAGGGGGATGAGTCAATGGAGAAGTACTATTTGATTCAGATCAAATGCACTCCGTTGGTCTCCGTCCGTTCACTAACCGTGTGACTTCTGCTCACGACTTCACTCCTGCCGGAACCGACGGAAAAGGAAACTTCAAAGTGTTCGCGGACCCAGTTCCACTGGTAACTTGAAATGAAGCAAATCGTTGCTCAGAACTTCTCTTTCAGTCGAACGAATCGCTGAGCAAAATGAAGCTCTCCGGAGTCACCTACTCCCCATCGGACAAAGAGTTCATTCCTCGTTTCTCGGAAATTCAGGACAACGACCCGAATTATCTGTTCATTCTCGGAAACGCCGAGCCGGTCGATGAGCTCGGAGACAAGGGAATCGAATTGCTCCGCGCCGTTTACGCGGCTGAAATGAAGGTGTTGGCCACCTATGACGTCATCGCCAAGACCCTCGATCCGAAAATGATTCCGTTCGCAGGAAAGGCAGGTGAGACAGGAGTTTATTCATCGGAAAGGGAATTGAAAATCGATATTCAGAACGTGTGATTCTGTTCAAATTGTCGGGCAGCCTGGAGAAGTTGGAAACAGAAGTCGAGTTCGACTTGATTTCCGAAAACGACATGGACGCACTCACGAGTCTTCTCGCCCATCTGAACACGAAACACAGTGGCTGAGAACTACGGAACCTTCGAATATCTTCCCCAAACCATCATTCGTAAATATCAAATCTCACACATACACATCGAAATAATACATTATGCTCTAGATTCCTTCCCTCCCCCCTCCCCCCTCTATCCTCTAACCATGGTTAACCATCTCCCTTGAATCAGCACTTCCAGTTTCTTGACCCTTGTCTCGTTTTTTTCTTCTCTCCCAATCTCAAATGACCCAATCTATTTACTTATTCCGTGTGATTTGATTGTTTGGTGGTTCGTGATGTCCCCCCAGATACCCTTTTCTCCTTCTCTCGAATTTTTCGCCTTCTCCCTACAAATTGACCGTCGCGAAAAAGTAAAAGAAGAATGAAATTGCAAATTCGGTGTGTGTCCTTCGGTGGTTTTCGTCGTCTGAAGAATTCACAAATTCGATTCGGTTTCGGGTGCGAACACAACGAAGAACGGACTGAAATCGGTGAAAAAGGTCAGAGAACTGGTTCGTTCGAAATGCTGTCGGTCATCATCGAAACAACGGAATAAAAGGGTAATAAAAAAATCATTGACAGCGCGGGGAGGTTACGGAAGATAAAAAGAGATAAAGAGGGCGGTCAACGTGACGCAATTCTCGGATATCTAAATAGGTCGCCGCCGATCACAGTCCGCTTCGTTTTTTTTCTTCTGCTGCTGCCGGAAGGACACTTCCTGGATTGTCCATCTCGAGAGAGAAAGCTCTTCGTCTAGGTGACAGTACTGCGTTCGCCAGTACAACATGACATTGCAAACGTTCCACTTCAAAAAGCGTTTGATAGCTTATAAATTTCGAAACGTTTGAAAGTTCCTTGTCTTTCGACATCAAAGAAACGATATCATATTGGAAAGAGAGAGGAAGTAATTACAACGATATGGGCCGAAGTGAACTTTCCATCGAAGAGAAGTGTTCCGATTACACTGTTGATCAGTTTTTGGATTGAGACAGTGTGCCGCCCGAGAGGGTTCGTGGTGCAGAAAGATGCTTGAGTGGTTCTTTCTGGATAATGGGAAGTGGAGGATCTGGGTGTTGGCTGGAGAAGTTCAGAAGATTATGTCCTTCAGAAAGCGTGCAGTCGAGGAGATTCGTGGGGTTCCGAACGTCAGCAGCTATATCTCCCTTGAAAAGTGAAAATTTCGTCAAAGTATGACGGCTCTGCTCGTGAGTCGGACTCTCTTTCTGTCGCATTTGTTGAAGTGCAGTTGAGCAATTGGACCAAGTAAGCCGGCCGTCAATTTGATCAGGGTCCACTACAATGCAGCTTCCAGTCTCAAATACTGGAAACCGTCCAGTAAAACATCAATCCACTGATCAGAAAGCTTGACGGTTGATAGACAGTGGCTGAGATGGTTCACGGAACACTTTACAAGATATTATTTTCACTTCGGGTCTTCAGGATTTTCTATGAATTCTCGAGGCTATCCTGAGCAACACTTCAGTTCATGAAAGCTGCTAACTCCTCCTGTGAGATGTATATATAAAAGTGCCGTGATCAGAAGCATTGACTTCTCGAGCAGCCCTTAAATCGAAGAAGATGCTCAAGTTGCTGCAATCGGCCGAGCTTCAGTTTCTCGCACTTGACCCCTGGTCTGCCTTTGCCTCTGCCCTTTTCTGCAACACACACACCTTCTCGTTGTTTCGAGTACTCGTGAACAAGCGCCTCATTCCGTTCTTTTTCTGTCTCCCGAATCAACTGCAAAACGGTCGAGGTGTAACAAACACACACACAAATACACGTAATGACCGCTCTCGAGTACACTTGCTTTCATTGTCCGTCGTCTTTTGTCCCTGGAAAACCATCCTTCGTCTCCTACTCTTTCGCCACCAACTTTACACTCAAATACGTTCCGAAAGGCAAAAAAGGATGAGATAGGCGCGCAGCGGAAAGAAGGAGGAGGAGGAGGAGAAGTAGCCGATGATATCGTACTGTTATCACATTTGTGATGACAAGAACCGAATGAGAAACCCGCCGGCCGGTGATTGATCTGATCTAGAACTGATTACTTCGGCAAACGGTTCGCAACGTCACACGGGGATAGCACTGACGAAGGATGTTGACCCGAATCGTCTGCTACTCTCGAAGTGACGTGGCAGCTGGAATGAAGGGGGGATGAAGGAGGTGGGAAGGTGAAAAGTCAAAGAATGAGGACGATTCGGTGTCTGCAATAAAACCAGTGACCCGTCTCTTCTTGACCAACTCAAGGTCGACCTTTGGCAAGATGCCAGGGGAAGAAAGGTCAAGTGAGGGGAGAAGAAGCTTCAGGAGCAGGGGTCTGAGACATGTTCATCGACTTCTAAAGCGTCCGGGAAGCTCGTCCAAACGTCTAGAACATCACAACCGACACTCTGCAATCAGTCTTCCCGTTGACAAGTTGTAACCGAACCTCTCCTCTTTCTCGAGGAAAAAAACCGTCGACAAACCACAAAAGGCCGTCATCTTTGATCGTCGAGAGAATCCTCGCAAAACCTCCATCACTTATCGTCGTTTAACATCCCATCAACCGAAATGGGGTCCATTGACCGAGTATGCGATCTTTCGGCCGTCAAAACTGAATGTCCGATCCGTTTAACCCAACCGAAAGACCGTTCACGAATGTCAACAACTTATCTCTCTCTCTGTCTTTCTCTATCTTCAATTCCCAATTACGTCTGTGTTTAAAGAACCGAATCGTTTTTTTATCGGTGCCCTCCTCCTCCCCCTCCTTCTTCTTCTTCTTCTTCTTCTCTCCTTCGGAATCTTCTCGACCTTATCATCATCTTCCGAGCCTGCGCAATGTCTCTGCGTCTCTCCACCTTCACACGGATAGATCAGTGTCTCTCGAGTGGGCGGAGCATGACGTACGAGTACGGTTTCGCCTGGGGTCGGACGGCTGGAATCGGCGAAATAGCGTACGGCAGACATCGGGGTCACTCTCGACAGTTCACACACTATTTCGTCGAGCGGCGAATTTCTGACAAGAACTCGAGTTGCGGTATAAAAGCCGCTCGCTTCGACGGTAGAACCACTGTCGAGTCGCCCAGCGTCCATCAGCCAAACCAACCAAAACAGCCATGAAGGTGTTTGTTCTCCTCTCCCTCGTCGCCCTCGCTTCTTCTCGCTACGGTAAGTCAACGAGAGTCGTCGGAACATTTTGAACTGTTCGTTCTTTCAGTCGTGAAGAGAAATGCCTACGGAGACGAACAAGTGACCCCAGCCCCAGCTCCAGTCGCTGAGCCAGTTGCCGCTCCAGCTCCAGTCGAGGAGGCCCCAGTCGCCGTTCCAGCCCCAGCTCCAGCTCCAGTTGCCGCCGCTGTCCCAGACTGCGGATCCGCTGCTCCAGCCCCAGCTGCCCCAGCTCCAGCCCAGGATTCCGGATACAGAAGCAAGAGAAACGCCTACGGAGATGAGCAGGTCACCCCAGCCCCAGCTCCAGTCGCTGCCCCAGTTGCCGCTCCAGCCCCAGTCGAGGAGGCCCCAGTCGCCGTCCCAGCCCCAGCCCCAGCTGCCGTCCCAGACTGCGCCGCTGCTGCTCCAGCCCCAGCCGCCCCAGCTCCAGTTGCCTCCGGATACAGAAGCAAGAGAAACGCCTACGGAGATGAGCAAGTGACCCCAGCCCCAGCTCCAGTTGCCGCTCCAGTCGCTGCCCCGGCCCCAGTCGAAGAGGCTCCAGTTGCCGTCCCAGCCCCAGCTGCTGCCCCAGCCCCAGCCACCCCAGACTGCGGAGCCGCCGCCCCAGCTCCAGCTGCTCCAGCTCCAGCCCAGGACTCTGGATACAGAAGCAAGAGAAACGCATACGGAGACGAGCAAGTGACCCCAGCCCCAGCTCCAGTTGCTGAACCAGTTGCTGCCCCAGCCCCAGTCGAGGAGGCCCCAGTCGCCGTCCCAGCCCCAGCTCCAGCTGCCGTCCCAGACTGCGGAGCCGCCGCCGCCGCCCCAGTTGCTCCAGCTGCCCCAGCCCCAGTTGCCTCCGGATACCGCAGCAAGAGAAACGCCTACGGAGATGAGCAGGTCACCCCAGCCCCAGCTCCAGTCGCCGAGCCAGTTGCCGCTCCAGCCCCAGTCGAGGAGGCCCCAGTCGCTGTTCCATCCCCAGCTCCAGCTCCAGCCCCAGCTGCTGTCCCAGATTGCGGAGCCGCCGCCCCAGCTCCAGCTGCTCCAGCCCCAGCCCAGGACTCTGGATACAGAAGCAAGAGAAATGCCTACGGAGACGAGCAAGTGACCCCAGCCCCAGCTCCAGTTGCTGAGCCAGTTGCTGCCCCAGCCCCAGTCGAGGAGGCCCCAGTCGCCGTTCCAGCCCCAGCTCCAGCCCCAGTCGCCGCCGCTGTCCCAGACTGCGGATCCGCTGCCCCAGCCCCAGCTGCCCCAGCTCCAGCCGCCCAGGACTCTGGATACAGATCTTAAGCACCAACACTTTCGTCCACCAATCTCAGCGAACTGCCAGTCACTTTTTCTTCAGGAACCTATAATCAAAAGGCTAGATGATGTACTGCTCCCCTTTTCTTTTCTCTGAATAATAAAAACGTTTTAAAATGTCTCTTGTGTTGTTATTTCTCGAAACGACAACAGACCGTAATTGGTCTCTCACTCGACTAAATTGTTGTTTCAAACGAGAGTAAGTTGACGGTTGCCAACCGGTTCTCTATCTTATTAGCCGTTTGTATAGCGAATCGAATCGAAGCGGTGCCGAGAGTACGCAACATTCCAGTCGGTTTGGACGTTTCTCGAGACGGAAACCAATCAGATGATATCAGTGCCCGCCCAAAAAGAAGAAGAAGAAGACGAGAAAGAGGTAGACCTTTGATTCAGAACAAACAACGGTTCGACCCGTTTCACACTTAGAAACCTCTTCAGAACAAACTGTCGATACGGAGGTGTTTGAACGATCAGAGCCACGGTTCCAGGGATCGGAGCACACACGAACACGTTGTAGAGCACCATTGTGAGAGCTGAGAGAGAGTGGGATGAACTGGGAAGTCACACCGTGACACTCACTTATACAGTCGAATTCAGGGGTGACAAAGTAGAGGAGAACGGCGAGGATCGGGTAGAATGTGAAGGTGACTAGTTTGATGATGATCTGAAAGAAGGAATCAGTGATAACATGTCCCCGAACGGAACCTGCCTGAAGAACAATGTCTTTGAGCACCTTCATGTGATAGTTCCTCAGCGCCGCACTCATTGAGTTCACTCTCTGCCGCACCTCCACGTAGATCAGTACGCTGAGGGTGACATAGAGCTGAAGAAGTCATTGGGAGAGTCACAAGAATCACAAATGAACTACCGTAATCAGAAGAACGGCGATGGCAATGCAACTGAACGAAGTGATATGAAGAGTTCGTTTGTCGGTGAAAACGAGCAGCCTGTTCTCTTTCGTGACGTCTTTGTACTTTGGGTACTTCTGGAATAATCGATACGAATGTTTTATGAAGAGATCGTATCTACCCATGCGATGAAGTTTTCGATGACATCCGCAGGCAATCGGATGATTTCCAAAAGAGCACTGGTTCCAACAAGACACACCATGAAGAGAGACAAACTGACGGAGACCCAAGTGCGAACTGAGAACTGCAAATGGGGAGATCATTGATCAGTACATTCCTTCTTCTTCTTCACATTGAACCATGAGGCCGTTCGAACGACCATTCGGAAACGGATGACTAGAGTGGCGTAGAGAGCCCACAAGAAGCTGGCGATCGCGACGACGTACGACTGCTGAAAGAGCAGCAGCGGGTGCGGGTGCGGGTGTAATTGAATCGGAGAGCTACCATTAGCAGAATGACGTCGATGTAGCAGGCGAGGATTCCGTAAAACTTGAATGCGGGAAACGGAAAAAGGGGAATTACGCAGAGAAGAACGCCGAAATGGAACTGAGATGCGCAGAGGAGAGACTGAAGGGACAAAGTGTCTTCGTAGCGGAGGGGGGCTTACTTGAGAAGTAACCAGAGCCGTCTTGTAGGCACGAGTCTCTTTTTTGGACTTTGTGATGATCAAATAGATTGCCAGAGCGTTGATTATCACAGAGAACACAGTTATGAGCTGTCCGGCGAATATCCACACGCCTCTGTCCAAATTCTCCAAATTGGTGAACGTTGAATTGATAAATGTGAGGTTTATGTTCATAGAAACCGCATGCGAATAGGAAGAGGTTCTGTTGAGAAACAGCGAGATTAGAGAGAAGGAATGCGTTGTCGACTAACTCCTAATTGCACCTTCCGCACCTCGCAATGACGGAAAATGGCGATTCTGGTCTAGCACAACGAAATGCGATAAACGCAACACTGGAGGGCCAGGTGCGTGACTTTTGACTTTCCCAGACGTTTCTGACTTTAAAAATAGGTATTGCTTCCCAACTGATAACTGAATGAATCAACCGATTTCCAGAGGAGTCTAAAATTTCAACGAAATAAATAAATAACAAGATATTTTTCTGGAATCCGTGAAATGACAATTGTTGGAGACGGTGAGCAATATTAAGATATCGCATTATCCACTGAATGTTCTGTTGGCGATCCGAACAGCACCCAAAATCCGATTGCCTGGGACGTTGTTGGTGGAGTTCTATGGAAGATATATATCGATGAAGAGAATCGATTTTCCACATCCAGTTTTTATATCTCCTGTTTGAAGTCAAGTACTGATAGATTGAGAGGGTTCATGCAAGTAGAGTACTGTATGAGGCGAGCGTGAAACTGAAGGCTAGACTACGGTACCCGAGGTTGCTGCGCATCATTGGGCGCTGTGATTGCAGACAATAATAATTTAGTCATTCGAAACCAAACTCCTGCAATTAATTAATTGTCATCTCATTCTCATTCGTAAATTTTATCTTCCCATTACTTTACTCATGTTGTGTGTTTTCAGAAAACCGGAATGCTCCGGACTTACGTTCTCCTCGTTCTCCTCCCCATCTTCGTTGTCAGTCTGCAATATGATATCGCAATTCCGAATATTCGAGACCCTGGCCTCAATAGCAAAGCTTACGAGGAAGTTCCTGAAAATGTCACATTTCCACCAGGAAACCCTGAAATGGATGAAAATGGGGAGTTGAAGTTCGTTACTGGGCCTCCGCGCGACTTTAACGACCCGAATCTGAAGATTCCAATGTGGCAAACACCATTGCATTCCTATCGAAGTTATCAATGGCCTCTGTTTCACCACGGCCTTGAACACGTGGTTAAAGAGTATGGACTCAAGTGGGGAGAAGACTTGAAAAAGTTCAATGAACGTGGTGACTGGACTTTGATTAAAGCTGACGATAAAATGAACGTCTATAAAGCTTTCACATACAGAAGAGTCGTTGTGGAAGACACTTTCCTCAAACATGCACGTAAACAACACAATATGCCTGTTATTGACGTATTCGATGACTATCAGGTGCGAATTTGTAATTTTACTCTATATTTTTCGACTTTTACAGGTCGTTGTTCCTTGCTTGTCTCCGAAAACCGGTCATTCTTTCGATCAAACGTACATTTTCCGGAATAAACTGCATTATGTTAAGTTCAGCTACGTCTGCAAGGAGAAGGTACCTCAAAACCATTGCATTATGAGTACAATTTACGATGCTCATGACTCTCGGCAAGGGTGGATCAACCCGCAACTCAGCGGAATGATTTTGCGAATGGTCTCGGGAGAGCCAGTCTATGTGAATACATGGCGACAATTCTGGATTTGTGAGACAAACGGTTTCCGCGCCCAACGCTACCCGGTTTGTTTTCTTTGTTCCTTTCATTTTAAGTTCATTTTTTTAGACATTTGCTGAACGTCTCGATAGTGTTGGGCTCACTGAGTTTGACGTCCAGTTCCAAGAAAACCACAAAGTGATGCTCGCGTTGAGGCTGTTCGGATTGGAGCTTCTGAGAGGATTCCGCAGAACAATTCCAGGATTCACTGAGGATATGATCCAAGACCTGGAACACCAGGAGCATATTGCGTTCAAAAAGGACTATCTAACGCCAGATCCGATTCCTGAATCCCATGAACTAGAAGACGACACTATTGGGAAGTAACCGGAGCATTCCCAATATTTAACATGTATTCATAATCTGTCAATTTTTCCCAACGAACTTACAAAGATAAGAAGCTTCTAATTTGTATATATATCCTTTTTGTCAATATCCCCTTATGAATGCTTCAAATTTTCATACAACCACCTTTATTCTTTAAGAAGGCTTCTAAAGAGGTTTCAATCATACAGTTAATATCCGCTAGACGCCACTGCACTCTGCGATGCACCGGATTGTTCAACAGTCACTGCCGGAGCCTCGGACACGTCGGCCACAGGAGCACCACCGCCCGCAGGAGCCGTCGCCTCGTCACCATAACCATTTTGAGAGGCACGCTTCTTTCGGTATCCCGAACTCTCCACGTTCGACTGAGCGCCGCCTCCTTCGGGTGCTACAGTTGCGGCTGCTTCCTAAATTGGATGACTCATCAGAAATACTATATATCCTTCTCACCTCAGCTGCCATCGGTGCAGCACTGGCTCCCCCACCGGCCGGCGTCACCGCTTCGTCTCCGTAAGTGTTGTCCCTTCGCCTCCGACTGATGGCAGCAGCAGTCACGAAGCCGACGAGAATCAGGACAGCAAGCGCGCTTCTCGGCAACATTTCGAGTCGGGGAAATGATCTGAAAATGTTTCATGCGGCCCGCCTTTTTATACATCTCATCGCGCGATTCCAAAATGCCAAATTACTTGTTTTTGTTTTGCGTTTCCTGTTCTCTCAAGCACTTTGCGAGTGGCTACTCATGACCGATAATTGAGGGAGAAAAAGGACGAGAGTGTGTTTTGAGCGACGCAATTCGGGAGAAGGTCAGCGAAAAACAATCGAGTCCTTCTTTAATTCTGAACAAAACGAATTGTCTCGCACTCACTCGAACACAGGAACCCAAAGTGCAAAAGACGCAAACATAGATCACCAGATGGTCGTGATACAGATCTTTGACCTGGACAGTCCGTCACGACGTTCTGAAATTAAGGTCTCTCGATGAGCAAAAGCCGTTCTGGCGTTTTTCAAATGACCCGTCTCACAATAGAAATGTGTTAATTTCTCAAAATTAAAAAAAACTTTCCCCAGTTTGAAGATTTGCTCTTTGGTAACCCATTTGTGCTCATTCGAAGATGCACAAAAACAGTGTACAAGATGTTCCGATATATGATATCATATATCCAACGAGATCAACTGAACTTCCGGAAGTTTCGTGCACAATCCATCCTCGCCATGACCGGTTCCTCGTCGCACTCCTCCCTCCACCGGAAAGCCTGACCACAATAGGGGCATAACAGTGGAAGGGGAAAATAAACAGGTGCGGAGAGAGTGCGCACGAGCAAGAGACGCAGACCGACAGTCTTGTAGACACATGTGATTTAGTGGTCATTTCAATCACTCGCCAAAAAATACAAAAGAGAGCCGTCGCCGAGAACAGAGCCCCCCTTCTCTTCCTGTGCATTCAGTCGTAAATGTCCTCCTCTTCGCTGTCCTACGTCCTCATCTTATCCGTCCTAATCGCCGTGTGCACCGCCAAAAGTACGGCTGATGGTGAGTAGTTTTCGAGAGATCCTCGACCACATTCTCGTCGTTTTTCAGTCGAAATCGTCGGACCGTGCGTGAACAGCCACTGCCCCCACACTTACACTTGTCAACGGGACGAGTGCATCAGAGAACGACGTGAGTGGGCGTCTTCCGATCCTCCCACCGTTGTGATGATCTTTCAGCAAAGGCCCGTCCGGGAACCGTCTCCATCGGTCCGTGCATCAACACTCAGTGCCCAGTCGGTCATTTCTGTGTCAATGGCGAGAATCAGTGCTATCCGTCCAAGTGATGATCCAGCGAAACGACATATCAAACTTCTATTTATCAAAAATAAATGCATTCCTTCTCAAATTGAGTACGTAATTCGGTCATGAACAGGCTCTGTTAATGCACGAAGACGGCAGGAGCAGTCACCCGACGGGATCTCTTCGTGTGTCCGAGTATTGGAAAGGGATTGGAAAGGGGGAGAGTCAGCTGTTCCACTTTTGGATATTAACTGGTATTTTGTGGCTAAAGACTAACACCATCGAGATGTACACATCTGCATTAACTTTTCGTTTTTGGATATTAAGGAAAAAAAGCTCGAAATGGCGTAATTTCAGAAAGTTGGGTGTTTTTAACTTTTTAATACAACATTTGTCGAAAACTGGGAGTTTTTGTAGATCGGTACTATGTGGGACCGAATACCAGTATCCAATTTGGAAATTTATAGCCAAATCTGAAACGTGGTCTAAAAATATTTCCGTTGTGAGTAACGAGCGGGAGGCAATTACAGTTAATTCGAGTTCTGTTCACTTTTTGTTCCGAAGTGTTCGGGAGTCCTCGTATGCACTTTAATTTCGATTTGTTTTCCCTCCAAATCCACCCTTCCTCGCACCCACTTGCATTTCTTCTCTTCCGACAAAAAAGGAGGAGAAAACGATTCGAATCGAGGCGTTGCGATCAGATACCGACGGCGGTTCGCGATAGCAGGCAAAGTGCGCCACGACGACTTCCTTCACGGAACAACAGGAGGTGAAGCATGCAATCGATCCGTCTCACCAACCCCTATGCTCTCTTTCTGCTCCTTGCCGCCGCCGATTTCAGCTGTTTTCTGTTCCGAATCGTTTTCGTTGGAAGGGTGAGTCGTTACGGTAGAAGGATTCTTTTCTCAACAGTAACCTACTTCTCAGCCGCCTTCATCCGTCCGAGAAGCCCGTGAATGTCTTCACTATGAGACAGGAACCCTCGAAAACGACGATCAATTCTTTCGAAGGGTTCGTTGATTGGTGAGAAGCGAGACCTGCTCAGTCGTTCCAGATGTGGCCATCACTGCATCAGATCGTCGACAAATGCTCGTATCGTCACTTCAGAGATCGAATGAAGATCATCGGATCTCCGCGGCAGTCCATTCTCTGGCTCAATTGGCTCGTCGACGTGGGCTCTCCCGTGCATCCATCCGATTCCAATCGATACTTCCAGGCGGAAGATCACGTGTGCAATGCAATCTTCATCCACAACTCGAAGAGCGTCGCAATGGAGCGAGAGCTGAAGAGACACACGAAGAAGTGTGTTGTCTATTCGTTGAGTGACCGACACAAGGCAAGCACCCGCAACACGGACGGTTCCATTGCTCTCTGTTTTTGCAGGAAACGACAAGATATCAAGATCCGAGGTACAGTGTGCTGACTTTGAAACAGAACATCAGTTCGAATGCACGTCAATTGGCATGGGGAGTCGATCATTGTGAGTGAATACTCGTTTTCGAATATTTCCAAACAAGTCGATGGTTTTCAGATGCCCGAGATCCGGATGCTGTCGATCTCGCTTACTTCACAGTCGTCCAGGTGCACAAACTTCGCTACGATTCGATCAACATCTTCTACGACGGGAACCAACACATCAAGTCTCTGTTCACGAAATCCCCGTTCGATGAAGCCAATTTGGCAACGTGCCAGGTGAATTTCCGACTCCAGGATCCCCGAATTCCTCGTATTTTCTTCAGTTCAATGTGATTTACAAGCGACCGAAAGGTCGATTGGCTCGTCGTGATTTCCGTGCCACGTGGAAGAGATTACTGTATGATCGCCGATACCTGATAGCCAACGTTCGGAGAGTCGACGGTGGAAATGCCCTCTCGCTTCTCATCCTGAACATCAGTGAGCCCTACTGCTGGGCAAAGTACATTAGTAATCAGCCGTTCGTTGCGAAAAACATTTGATTCTTCTCGACTTCAATCGGGTTCTTTCTGATCTAATATCAAAAGTTAACTTTATGTGTAAAACCAGGAAATTTAAAATAAACACCGTTGAAACTGAACAAAACACTACGAAAGAATCCTACACGAAAAGAAAAAATCAGCGGAAAATACCCGAGAATACAAGAGAAAGAAAGGTGATTAAAGAGAGAAAGCAAGGGGAAAAGCCTAGAAAACGACAGAGTGCGAAAGATAAAACTATGAAAAGTTACTACTTTGGAAGGGAAGAAACGGCTTTAGCGGCGGCATCGTCCAAGTTGTTGGCTGGGAGGATCTTGAGTCCCGACTTGGCCATGATCTGCTTGGCAGCATCGACATTCGTTCCTTCTAGTCGAACCACCATTGGAACGTTCAATCCGATTTTCTTGACTGCGTTGACAACTCCATTTGCGATGGTGGCACAGTTGACGATTCCTCCGAAGATGTTGATGAGAACACACTTCACTCGTGGGTCAGATGTGATGATTCTGACTGCGTTGAAAACGGCGTCTTCTGTGACAGCTCCTCCGACGTCGAGGAAGTTGGCTGGCTCTCCTCCGTGCAACTTGATCAAATCCATTGTGGCCATGGCGAGTCCAGCACCGTTCACAAGGCAGGCGATATTTCCGTCCATTCCGATATAGTTAAGGTTATACTGGTTAGCATCGACCTCTCGGGGATCCTGAAACATAATCCATTCGAAGAAATTCTCATGAATCCGAAAAAAACATACGTGCTCTTCGAAGGTCTCATAAGCGAAAATGTCCTTCTGTCTGTACGAAGCACTGTCATCGAAGTTCATCTTGGCGTCCACGCAGAAGACACGTCCGTCACCGGTCTCAACCAATGGATTGATTTCCACTTGCGTGGCATCAACAGCAATGAAAAGATCATACAAACGCTTGATTTCTTTTGCAGCTGGTCCGAGAAGGTTCGCCTCGAACTGCAGTTCCTTGGCAATTTTCAGAGCTTGCGCTTCAGTCATCCCCATTTGAATGTCAATTGGAGTCTGGGATTTAGAAAACACAAGATTTACACACTGGTGGGCAGACATACCTTGAAAATTCTTTCTGGAGTTTTCTCAGCTACCGCCTCAATGTCCATTCCTCCATCGGGAGATGCCACGACTACTGGTCCATTGGATTCACGATCCATGAGAACGGCGAGATAAGTCTCTCTCTTGATGTCGACTCCTTCAGCAATCATGACCTTATCAACACGGACGCCGTCCTCAGTAGTTTGCTTGGTCACCAATCTCTTTCCGATCATCTCATCGATGGCCTCGAGTGCCGCAGTCTTGCTGTAAATCACATTTTCGAACGCTTAAGCATTTTTTATTTGTTAACTAACTCCTTGGTGATGTAAACGCCTCCGATTCCCTTCGTTCCGTTGATGAATTTTCCTTTTCCACGACCTCCAGCCAGAATCTGAGCTTTGACGACATACTCGTGATTTCCTAAAAATACGGACAGGATGTGTCAAAGTCTGAGATTTGTTACCGAACGACATCCACTTCTCTTCAGCCTCCTTTCGGTTCGACGCAACAACAAACTTCTGGACACTGCATCCGTGCTTCTCCAGAATTTCCTTGCTCTGGAACTCCTGCAGATTCAGGAGTCGTCGCTGGACATTAGCCATCGACTTGGAGAGTTTTCCAGCAGCGCGGAACATTTTTTACCTGCAAAATGAACACATTTCACACGGTATCAGGAGAGAAAATTGTTATCAAAAGCTTCGAAATGATAAAAAATTCAAATTGGCCTAGAATTTCCACGCTAGTCAGTTAAACAATGCGCGGAAACTTGGAGCGGAGTGTCGTTTTTCTTCGGCGTCGGCGTCTCTCGCCACGCCACACTGCCTCGCCGTAACTTGTTTATTATGATTTATTTGAAGTATCGCTGCGTTTCTGCAACTTTTATCAACTTTTCACTCATTTAATGAAATTGCACATGACGAAAACTTTGTTTTCTCGCGTTTTTGAGTGTGCTACTTTTTAGAAAAAGATGTAGCAAACCGCCAGAATGTCAGTTTCGCAGCATGGCAGTAAAATAAAAGAACGACAAATAGTGATAGCTCGCCGCGTGGTGGGCGGCTGTGAACGCAATAATCAAAGATCGTCGTGCACTCGTAAAGACGTGAAGAGCTTTCTTCCGTGACCCCGTTTGACGATTGCTTTCTGCTAACGTGTTGACCTGGTTTTTGCAGGATGCTCCGAGACATCAAGGAGTATGCCGAACTGGGAGTTGGCCACTTACTAGTAAGAACCTTAATCTTCGAATTACACAATCCATTTCTCCTTTAGACACTCAAAACACTTCTTGTGCAATTTCCTCGAAAAGTGCTCCGATCAATTAATAGGTTCATAATTTGGTTCACAGGGTAACGCGCACCTCCGATAACTACAATTCGCTCTTTCCGTTCGATTTTTCAGTGACTATGACATCGGCTACATTCTGTTCAACGCGTGGCTCATCTGGTTTCTGTATCTTCTCGCCGATATTGTGCAGACTTACACGAACTTCTTCGGCAACTGCATGGAATCCTTCATCTGTGAGTATTTTAATTTCGTACTTGAAACAAACAGACGTTTCTGTTTCCCAAATTGAAGGTAAATAAGTTTAACCTTTCCTTCACATCGCTTTGCAGTCATCTTCAACGCTTTCTTCTACATAATCGCTCTGTCCACTTGGTTCTTCTTCCACTATTGGCTTCCTATCATCGTTGTGCTCGTTCTGGGTTTGGGTACGTTGTTTGCGAAATTATTCTCAAAATCTGGGATTTTTTATTCAAGGTCAGATTTAAAACAATTTGAGTTATATTGACGTACTGGTCAGACCACTAGCTTTGGAAAAAAGTCTGCCTCATCTTTTTGAATTTTTGAAAATTGAACCGCTTACAAGGTCATTTTACTCAAGGTTTCAAAATTTTCTGCAACCTGGCAAGTGTATAGAATAGCTCATTCTGAATGCACTCGTGGAATTCTAGACTCCCCATTTGCGGAATGGTTTAGATTTTACGCCTCAAAGTTTCAAATTTGCACTGAAATCTGTCATTTTCCCAATGCGAGCTATATATAAGGAGAATTGTCAATCACGTGAAATGAAGATTCTGAAACCTTGGGTAAAATGACCTCCCTTGTTAGAGTTCAAACTTCAACATTAAACTGTTTTTCTGTCTTCAGGAACTGCTCACTTACATTACAAAAAGCACCGTGAAATCCACGAGATGATGTGGTCGTACGTGGATGACGAAGAGGACATTCCCGTCAACATCTGCGAGATCCGTCCGCAACCGCTCAACTGCCGGGGATGGGGAGCTCGTGAGTGGAACACCGACTTGAACTAACCAGAATATCGCTGTTGTTCCAGGCGACGAAGACGTCGAAACTGTACAGAACTTTGTGGCTCCAACGAAATACATCAAGATCAGTGGAATGGTCGGCATGATCCCTGGAATGACGATTCCGGACAACATCGCCAGAATGAATCAGAGTCTGAAAGATAAACTCGTGCCAGGAGTCGTCAACGGGCCGTATCCATGGGTCAAAGTGACCGTTGATACCCGAGTTGGATTGGTTTATGTGAAGTTCAAGACGATCGAAGACGCGACACACTGCTTCAACACACTCGACGGATACAGTTTCGATGGTGAGTCTCTTCTCTTCTTTTCGTATCGCATGCACGCCTTCAAGTCCCCATTCCGTAATTCTTGATCTTCTATCTTATATTATCATCAAAACATCTCAGTCAAAAGTCTCTAGAGAAGAATAAGTTGCATCTCCACTCTCTTCCGGACAAAAACAACCAAGTTCATTCTTCTTCCTCCTCCAACTGACTCCGAAAAAATGTGCGCCGGAACAAGTTGGCCACATACTCGCCCGTCAGCAGGTGCAACTCGATAGCCTCAATCATCACTTGCTGATCGCTTCGCCATGTTTCAGTGGACAACATCAGTTCGAAAACTGAGCGAAAGTTGAAAGCTCACAATCTCTAGATATGTTCCGCAAAAACAGCGTTTCTTATCTATGAAACTTGTTCCTCATCAGCCTTTCAAAACGTTCTAATTCTTGCCTCCTTGTTCTTTGGAAAATACACAAGAGTTCCTCAAATGTGTTCCTCGGCGCTCTTCACATTCTTTCATTTGCACCCATCACAAACATCTGGAACATCTCTGTGACCCAGTAATTCCATCTGAGCACCCCTTCTCTTGCTCATTCCTTGTTCAACGATCACAATGTTTTTCATTCCGAACTTTACACACTTCATTCTTCTCTGTGTCATCATTCTTTCTCAACAATTCTCGTCGCGAGTTGTTGCAAAATAATAAGAAAATGAACGTAGAACACGAGAAAAACGGAAGAGGTCCAGTCGAGTGGCAATAATGTAAGAACGCGGTTCTTTCTTTTTTCAGCCCCCCACGTTCGTTTTTTATTCACTCGTCGCTTTTCTTCTGAAAAAAAAAACAAATATTATCGGAACTCAAAAATCTCTGAAAAGTTCCACTTATCACGGTATTGCTCTCGAAAATTCTTCCTCAAGCATCGAAAACAATTCGAATGGAACAGTTTTTCTGCTGAAAACTGAACACTCCTTGTCAGGTTTCACTGACTTTTAAAAAAGACTCCTTTTTCTCAGGCATCTAAACTTGTTGTGTTGGAATGTGTTGGCGATTTCTGAACAAAGTCGAGAATACTAAAAACAAGAGTTCAACGATCTTGTTTTAGTAACATTTTCATTCTTCTTGGATTCCTCAGTTTACTTTCACCACGGACCACCCACCCACCACCACGGACGCGTTTATTTTGAATGACACTTCCCCTCTTCGCAGATATTTTTCAGCGTTTCCGGAAACGGTGTCCTTGTCAAAAAGAAATATTGCCCTGGAATGCTGCTTTTCGTCGGAAACGGGAACGTCTTTCTCTTTCCAATGCGCCAAAAACCAAATGGGTTCTAATTGAGAAGTACGTGGGGCGAATCTTCGAAAAACAAGAGAGGAGGTCGGCCCAAAAACAAGTGTATCCTGTCGTTTTCTCTCTCTCTCTCTCTCTTCTCATCTCTTCACTTGTATTCCCATTTGAAACTCTTCTCTCTGTCTCTCCCATCGTCTCCCCTCTGAACCCTTCCGGTAACCCCCTGGGGACTCCATGAATCTTTTTTATGTGCTTTGTGAGTTTGTCACACACTTCGAACTACATCGTCGTCATCACCCGAGTCGTCGCTCAATTACACGGTCTCCACGGTTAGCTATGTGTCAGCAGGTTGCTTACTGACACAACTCTCAGCACACTGGCGCACTTTGTGACAAGCGCGAATTTCGTGAATCTGATTCAGAAGTTGAAAAAATGGACAGAACGGGGATTAATCCGAGAAAACGCATAAAATGATAGCCTACAATCACATACCGGTCATTTTGAATACTCGAGCACCTCTTAAAGTTGCAAAATGGCGAGATATCGAAAATTTCGTAACGTTCCACTTTTTTCTCTATCGGAAAATGCTCAAATCGATGAGCAAATAGAAATTTAAGACAGAAGAAACATTCAAATTCATGTAAAATTAATTTTAGACGACGAACTACCAAAAAAATTCGATTTCGAAATGTGGAATACCAAAAATAATTTCATTCTCCAGAGAAAAATGTGACATGAATCATCAATTTTTGAGAAAATAACAGCTTAACAAAATCAATTGACTTACTACACAAGATTTAGATGTTCTAAACAGCAGTTTTAGCGTAAATTTCATTTTTTGGAACCACGAAAGTTTGAATAACTCAGCGAAATCGCAATATTTTCAGACGTTTCAGCGCTCAAAATGACCGCCACGATCTTGTTCATAATTTGTCCAGACGGATTTTTGAAAGAAAAATTGGTTCTCGAGAAAAATTAAAATTTGTGAATTTTCAAGCCAAAACAACACACTTAAATAACTTTGCGAATATCGAACCGTTTGACCCTGTCGAGCATTCAAAAGTTGCGCCGTGCACTTGCGAACACTTCTATCAGAGAAAATTTCGGAAAAAAGGTTCCTCCTTGCCGAAAAATCAACAAATTCCCAATTTCAGTGCTAAATTTCTATTCATTTTCAAATTTCGCGGGCTATTTTGCAGTTGCGCTCCCGCGCACTCTCTTTTTTCGAATTGGAATCTGTGGAGAGCGTGCAATTTGGCACACTTTCTCGCAGTTGTTGGGAATCCGCGTCCCATTATACATCCATTCTGAGCGTCGTTTATTCGCTTTTTGATTGGCCTTTCCACGGTTTGCAAAGTTCTTTTGGTCGTTGATGTTCGGAAATGTTTGGGAAATACCAACGTGCCCTTACCCTGATAAATATGACTTTTTCCATCACAAAGCCCTTCTGATGAAGGAAGTGACATAGATGGCACACATTCCCGGAACCTTTCACTCATTTCCGGGTTCCAAGACACTGGAAGTTCTTATCAACAGCAGTTCCAGTCCCCCTGCCCATCCTGCCCAGACCCCTGCCCATCCTGCCCATCTTTCTTCTGTTACTACTGCTACTGCTACAACTTGTTGGCTCGTTTGCAACAGACGAAAAGCAGAACCAGGCGTCTTCTGCTTGTTTTTCCGTTAGTGTCAATGTCAACGAACATTTGCTCCAATGGGGCTCGTTTTCTCATTTTGAACCCGAGAATTCCAGCGAGTATGGGTGCGCTTCCGCTGAAAAAAGAGAAACGAAATGCGAGAAAAAGAGAACATAAATCACTTTGGATGACACTTTTTATTCGACCACAGCGTTTCCTGGTTCCTCATCTGCCGTTGTTTTCCCACTGTGGTCCGCAAAGTTTCGAGTTTTTTGTCACTGTGAAATGCCAAAAATGCAAGTATGTGCTAGTTTTGCACGAGTTCGACGCGGTTTTCAAATGCCATCTCTACCAGAAGAGCATAAGTGATTATGATGAATTACCCTCTCATTTCTTCGGCACAAAAAGCATGAGAAACATGAGAAATGTCCCAGATTAACAGACTTCCACGGACTTTGGCCATTTTTTCCTTCCGCCCACATATGTTTCGGAAACTTTAAGTCCCTCACTCTCGCCCACCGCTCCCAGTTTTCCGATAGTCACAAGTAATGTCTGTTTTCGATTATTTCAATAATACCACCAAAATCTAGGCAATTTCCATGGAAAGACCGAACGGCGAAAAGATTAAACCGGAAAGGCAATCGAAAGTTGATGTTTTTACCCGTATTGAAAACCTCGCCAATTTTCCGGAACGATCATAATTAGGTATAATAAAACCTCGCATTTATTATTACTATTGTCGAAATAGGGCCGATCGAAAGTTCTCTGACTACGGTAGAAAATGGGAGTTTGACTTCTGGCTTCTCGTCCGGACTAGTATTCTGCAAAATGTTCTTTTTACTTCCACTTGAACCTTGTTCGTAGTTTGACGCAATCTCGGACTGATCTCCGTCCTTCTCCCGCCCTCTTCTTCCGAACTGTTCTCCGGTCCAGAGTTTGTGGATTTGGGAAACTCGCGGCGGCGGAAGTTTGAAGTTTGTTTCCATTTTGCATTCTAATCTCTGCACATGCCGCCCGTTTTGACCCCTCCGCCCTCCCATTTCCATCACCCAATTCGATTTTCTCAACTCATAAACAAGTGACACAGGGCTTCGGAAGAAGAGTTGTTTGGATCCCTTCGTCGCCTTTCGCCGTCATTCTCCTCCTCTGAACTTCCTGTTCCGGTTCCGGTTTTCTTTTTTTTTCTTGAAACAATGACTGAATCGGAGGTCGATTTTCGACGGTGAAAGTTTATTGTTTTGTGAGTCTAGTATTTAGCAGCACTCTTGCAAGATGTTGCACCCACCGACGGAAAATCTCACTGATAACGGATGCCGTTTGAGCATCAATCGTTCCCACTTCCTTCTAATGAGTTCAGTGACGGACGCTGTTTCATTCACACTCATATTTTTAGAATAAGCGACTAAATAACAATCGTAAGTTATGTGGGATCTCTTTTTTCCGTGATCCCCTCCCTTCGCTTTTGATTCATGGTCGTCGGCAGTCTTTCTCTTCCAGTCGTCTCCTCGTTTTCCCTTTCAGAAGCCTAAATCATTCATATCATCTCACTCACTCGCCAGTCTCTCTCTCTTTCCCTCGTTTTCCTCGTTTACCTATGATATCTTCGTGTCAAAACATTTCCCTTTCAGTTGTTCCAGTGTCATTTTTTTTTCTTTTTTTCTTCTTCTCCTTTGCCTTCTTCTAGGTGGAGTTCCGTTTGAAAATGAGACGTGTAGCATGTGTTGTTGTTGTTGTTGCCGTGGCGAGGTCTCCTGAAGAAAGGAGCGAAGAGAGGGTCTCTTTCGAAGCTCGCCAGGATCAGGATATCCTGTCGCCCCGTGTCGCTGTGTGTGTTCCAAGTCAATGCTGAAAATTTTTATTTGCTCTCAGAAACTAGGTTTAGGCTTCGTTTCGCTTGTCCGCCCGAATCAGCTGTTTTTCATTCTCTTCTCAGAATATGCGCTATGCGGACTGTGCAGTCTTGTGTCGCTCTGCCATGTTCCTGAAACCACGTCTAGAGCGAAGCGAATGTAATCAACTTCTTATCC
Organism: Caenorhabditis macrosperma; assembly: GCA_963932285.1. Classification (NCBI taxonomy): domain Eukaryota; kingdom Metazoa; phylum Nematoda; class Chromadorea; order Rhabditida; family Rhabditidae; genus Caenorhabditis; species Caenorhabditis macrosperma. Next base: position 6,544,959 of record OZ010620.1, read on the forward strand.
TAGAGATCAGTGGTTCCTACCAATTTCGCCAACGACAGGTGGAAACTATCCCTCAACCTTTCCCACTTCATACTCCACTTCACGCTGTCCTTCTCACGGCTCGCTCTTCCGCTTCACACTCTTGTCGTCGAATATGCATTGTTGTTCTGGCTCATTCTGCTCGCGCGTGGCTCTCAAAATTAGAAACTCTCGAGGAGAAGGACTAGTTGACCTCTCGTCTCTGCCTCTTTCGGGGTTCCATTCTTTACTCCTTCCGGATCGTCGCCTCACTTGAAAACGGGAATTGGCGTGTGAAAGAGACGAGGAAGTTGTTCAAACGGGATTACAATAGAGACATCTCCTCGATCCCTAATTTTAGAAAACATGATGTGTTTCAATGTGATTCAACCACAGAGCACTCACCATCAGAAGAGCGAGACTTTTATAACTGCTCATGGCTTCATGGTAACCGCCTTTTCGAAATGCTCCGTTTCAAAAAAAAACTCCTTCGATCTGTCTTCATTTCTGAGAATGCCCGCAGGCGAAACTCTTCACGGTGTCTGCTCCGGAAATTGGGTGAACTGCCCTCATCAAGTAGAGAAGTACTACGTGATTTGCCATCACAAACATGGAGTTCTGTGTTTTGTTTCTGTCTCCGAATCTTTTACTCTTTCGCCATCGATGTCCGGTGTTCTTGGCGACGATTATCGTCTCAATTGACTTGTTGTGACTCCGACGATTTCCGGGTGCGACGGAGGAAGTCGTTTGGGCACCCGGCGACGTTTATGATTTTGGCCGAAAAAGATGACAAAGAGAAGTGCACTTGGGGAGATCGTTTTGGAGGAGAATAAGTGCCTTTTCATGGTGTCGCTTGATTGGTGACGGCTCAGAAAGTTAAGAAAAAGCTTCTCACAAACGGAGTTCATATTTGGACAATGTTCGATCAATGATTCTTCATCACATGTCATCACAAATTCAAACCTCAAATCACATGATCTCGTTTTTTTCCCGAACCACCTGGAGCCAACATCATTCCCCCTTTACGAGTTTCTTTTGTTTTCTCCCTCCCACATTCCTTCTTTGACGCTTCACCCGATCAAGAACTCGTCTATTTGTTAATTCTGTGCCACGTCATCACAGTGACCTCCTGAACTCCCCAAACATCAGCCATTCCTCAGTTTTCTAACACTCACTCTCACTAACACTTGCAAAGCCATCTGACTGGATAATTGCAGCCGAGAAGGCGGCACAGAGAAAAGGAAAACAGGAGGAGAAGAAGCTCATCGAGGTCATTCATGCTCTTTCTATCTCTCAAAGCTCCTCATTCTCATACTGGCCCCGAAAAAAGGGAGGAGCCTAACAGCTCTACGTTCAGACACTTACCGCTAGTCACATAAATTACTCAACGTCATATTCCCGCCTTCTGTGCACATGCATGTTTTCATACTAGTCGCTCACCAAATGAGGTTAATCAAGTTCGGAATTCGGAAAAGTGTCATCTAAATATTTCCTGAATGCCACGTCGTTTCTTCTTCTGTTTTCATGCATGGTTCTCATATGTCGTCACATTGTACTTGAGAATGTTTCGAATTCCAACCAAACTACTCGGTTCTAACCTCCCTTCCTCGTCTTCTCTAAACAATCCGACGGCTCTTCTCGAAGCGCCGAGAAAAATGATGGTGGATTAAACTCTCGGAGCCCTCAGCGATCGGTGTGCTCTCTCCGCTCGACCATGGATCTTGGTAATTATCAAGACGGCCCCGAAAGTGACAGTTGTTTTCGACCCCACTGATAAATGGAGTGCAGTTGTCGCCCTCCTCCTCTCCTTCCATCCCACGAGTTCTTCCGCGTTCTCCGTCGCGACATTTTCTGTTTTCGCGAGTTTGTCTAAAAGGTTCTTGGAGTGTTAGATAGAGGTGAAAAGTTATTTATTAGTTTACATCAACAGGAGTGTACTTCCGACAAAGTTCAGCCCAGTTAGAAAAAGCGGTCTCATTGGATTGGGAAGTTGTGGCCAGGTGCAACTATCATGAATCGACATGCTCAAAACGCTGTTATTATGATCCTGAAGTGGAAGAAGAAATGAGAAGTGCGTCTTCGAAAAGTCCCATGCCTCCGGGCCATGTTGCCCTTTCTGGTTTTCTGAACTGGGACGGAGAAAACCTTTCCATCCTTCTCGAAATCTATTTTCCTTTCATTATCTTTGCCCCACTTCACTCTCGAACGAAGCACGTCATTCTGGAAATCTTCTCATCCTATTTCTGTTTTCCTCCATTTTTTGTTAGACGTCGTCGCGGTTATTTTCGCGAACTTTTGCTCTGAAAACGGCGCCACACAAATTTCAATATCTCGGCCGGCTCGCTCGAATAAATATTTTCGAGCAGTCCTTTCCGCTAGCTCTCTCTCTCCGAACCCTTCAGGCATTTTTTCGCTCAATCCGTCCCTCCTTGTTGAGTTTTTTTTCCAGAGTTCATCCGAATTTTTCCGAAATTTCATTGCATCCGCCGAATTTCTCCATTTTCGGTTCTCCGGTTTGATTTGTGACCACATTTCGCTTGAAATGTCGACGGTGTGAGCATGCTCCAATGGGTCCGTTTCATATTCGGTGGCGTTTGTGCCACTTCCGGACTTCCAAGAAAACGAAGAAGGAGACATTTTTTTGAAGCTAGAATATGATCTCGGAAAATAGAGTGGCTACTAAATTCGCAAAGAAAGTATTCCCGATCATTATTTCTTTCGAACAGAAAACCAAATTTTCAGCCCTCAAAGTATACGCAAACTTATAAAAATAATGGCATAAGTGGTCTCGTAAAAAGAGCCAATTATGGTTTCCTCAATGTCTTTACTCATCTATTTACTTGTTTATTTATAACTATTTCCGTCAGTTGTCTGTATTTTTTAAAATTAAATTATACGCACACACGGTTGCAAAGACAAGCGCGCCTAATTGAATTTTCCGGAGAAATTTTGTCTCCGAATTCTCTCAATATCCTTCCACGAAAAGAGGCAGTGGTTCGTTGGAACCAGTGACATTGTCAAGTGGGTTCCCCCCAATTTCTTGCTCTTTCTCCCGTCAACGAAAATGTTTTATCGGTGGGACTAATCCGAAATGCATGAAAGATATGACTGGCGCAAGTGCTCTTTTTCACCCAGTTATTGAAGTTCCCAGAAACCCCCTTCTGAACGAACGGCAGAAACAATCGGCTGTTGACTGAACATGCTGCTCTCATGCTCCTGTTCGACTGGTAAAGGCTAGATCGGAGAAATTGAAACAACTCGAAAACGTCCGTTCTGAGCTTTTCGAGGTGTTCGAAATTCTCCAAAACCATTCGATTTTTCCGAGAATCATCGATATTCTTCCAACGTCAACACTGAAATATTCAAACTGACAGGTGTTTTCAGACGACAGAAAACACTCCAATTTTGATCTATATCGATGTTTTCCTCTCGCACCTGTGTCATTTTGCATTATTTTGCATTTCCGTTTCTCGAAATCAAAGCACCAAAATCCGGAAAAGGAAGAAAAGGTTTGACTGCCATTTGACCACTTTTCGTTTTTCAAAAGTTTCTCGACTCTCAAATATTCCCGACTGATAAAAAGGAAGTCTGGATGAGTCTTAATAATCCTTCCGGATAAGAATCTTATTTATAAGTGACAAAGTACGTGCTGTATTCAAAAGGCATCTCCTAGAGCCAAGAAGCGTTCTTCTTTTTTGTTTTCTGAACTCCTTTCTCGAGATCCAAATTATTTGCATATTCAAAAGATTTCTCTCTTTCTCGGGCATTTCTTTTTCCGTTTTCAAAACGAAAGCACCACGCGTTTGAACTTCTCGGTGGTGTCATTTGGTGCGTTCAAGTTTCCCTTTTGCTTATTTTTTCCGGTGCTTCTCAAGTTCGGACTACTCGGTTTTCACGAACCTTTTGTTTGTCCTCTCATCCATTTTCGAAGTTTCTATTTGAAAAGAAGCGGCTCGCCAGAGTTTTGACTGCTCAAAAAGTCGAAAAATGTTGAAACTTTGAACGATGCAAAGTTAAAGTTTTTGATAAATTGCCGAACGGCACATTCCTCATCCTCTCGTCCCCTCCGTGTCTTCTTGTTCTCGTCTCTTGTTTGTCTGAGTTGCCCCAGCCGTTTTGTGGGCTTCTCTGAAAGAGTCGGTTGAGCGGAGCAGAGTGTCTGCCATATCCTCGTCGCCCATTTCTCCAAAAGTTCCATCAGTGCCTTCTCGGCTGTGGGAGGTTTCCTCCCCATAAAAGGAACTGATCCAAGTGTCTGTATGTCAGAGAGGAAGCAAGAGAAAGAGAGATGAATATTTCACGTGTTTATTTTTCGACTCCGAGAGAGAAAGAGCTGATTATGGAAGAAAAGGGGGAGGAGGAGGGGGCGGCGAGCGTCTGATGGTCGACGAGCTGTTTTTGACAAATGAGGATGAATTGAATACGAGGAGAGAACGAAGCGGATCGAAGGAGAGATGCACTGGTAGATTTTATGTATTCATCAGAATACGCACGCAGGTGCACAAAACGAGGAATTTCCCCCAGAGTGTACTATTCATGTTGAAAGACGCAGTTCCAGTTAATGTGTTTAATTGATAAACCGACGAGTGACGGAACTATTTTAGAGTATTGAGTATGCGGCTGGAAACATCACGTTTTGATAGAACATTGAAGCCTTACACCTGAATTCAACACACTCGGTGGCACTTCTTTCTCCTCCTCCTACTCCTCTTGATAACTCTCTACCAACGCGTTGTTGATCCTCTGTGAACGCGAAATGAAAACAATCAAAAAGTGTCACCTTCCCTCTCCCGCGCTCCTCCTCCTCTCTTCCGTTGTTTTTGGTCCTCTGTTTCTTTCGATTCCCGTGGGTGTGAATCCAGCGGACAGGCGGACGGACGGAAAGAAGACGACGGCAAAAGGCAAAGAGGGGTCTGTCAGCTGTGTTTTCTTCCCATCCCCTCGCCGCGGCTCCCTATTTTCTCCCATTTGTTTCCGCCGATTCATCCCCGAGATTTGTGTCACTTTCGGCTGCACAATTGGTTCCTTATTTCTCCGATGATGCCTTCTTAAATGTTCTCTGCCGCTCGTTCATTCTCCACGTTGCCTACCATCACTCTGTGTCGTCGTCTTCTTTTTTCTCGTCCGTGACGTCTTTGACAAGAGGCTTCTTGCCGCTGGGTTTTTTTCTTGCCACCCCCCCCCCCCCTTTTCCAAAACATGCCATGAATAATTGAACTGCAATTTGTTTTTTAGATCTATTTTTGCTTCTTTCCTCCATTCACTCGTCAACTCTCCACTCATGTTCCAATTAACCTGAACGCAAAATTGCAAGTTTCATGGTAACTCTGTCCAAAATCGACTGTGAGGCTGATATTCGAACGCTAGAAAACTGAGAACACATTAATCAAGAAGAGCTGTTGAGTTGCCCTTCAAGAACCGAACGGAACGGAAATTAGAGAAAGACGAAGATGTCTACCATCGAAATTGGCTCTTTGCCAAACAAGTGGGCGAACAAATGCATCAAGAAACGTTTAGTGGTCACATCCTACTCGTCTCCAATGAAATTATATTTCAAGGGAAGAAGGGAACACAATAAGACTTGACGAAGGCGTTCCGCATTTCTGGACATCATCTTTTTGAAGTTTACGTGCTTTTCTGAAAATCTCCGTTTCCGAATGGTCAACAACAAGGATGCTCCGACTTTAGTGCAGGCATGAGTCTTCAGTTGTTTTCGAGTAGCTGAGAAGTTTGAAAGGCTCTGAAACAGAAGGACACCTGTGTTCATTGTTATCGAGTTACACGCCCTTTCCCCTGACCGCTACAGTTGTGTCCTCTCCGGATCACTTCTTCCTCCTTTCTTTCTCCGTGTCCACTCGGCTATTCATCCATGTGTCATGTATCTGCGTCGTCATCCTCATCATCATCATCACCACAGTCATCTTTCCATTCATCGCAAAAATTGGACTCGCTGGAAGCAGAGAGTTTCGTTTCAAATATTCTTTCAATTCATGGATATATCCGACACGTGTGAGTGATTCTGAGTGCGACGTCGGCACGACGAGCCGTCGGTCCAAGAGGGTCCATTCACGAATGAATGATTAGAAAAGAGGCGGTCGGTCAGTCAGTCGCCGGCAGCGGCAGTCATCTATCCTCTCCAATGATGACACTCTTCTAGAACTTTGGGTTTCCGCGCATTCACTCTCTGCCCCCACTACACGTGTTTTCGTTGTCTTTAGTCCTAATCCGTGTCTCTTCTTTCTTGGGAGAGACGTTTCCTTTCTTCTTCCATCTCTTCCTGTTCTCCTTCTGTTCGAACGCAACAACTACTATTTCAATTGCGAAGGCACACAGCAGAGGGAGAGACCACAACGACCCAAATCTATTTTTCTCGCATGTTTTTCCAGACCCGTTCGTTTTTTCCTGGTTACGCTCGTCCGTGTTGCAAGAAAAATTTGTTTGGAATCCAGCTAATCGAGTCATGTCTGCCAATGATGGGAAGTTTTGGTTCTGGTGGGCTAGAGAGCAGTATTCCAAAAGATCAGCCGATCTTTGTTTGGTGAAAATAGAGACAAACTGTGCTGTGACTCATTTTTTAAAAAGCTTAAACTTGAGAATTTTCTGGAATTTACGTCTTTATGCTTGATTTTCCGCGAATTGTCAGCGCCTATGTCCGTGTCTTCTTCCTAATTCAATGCGTGCCATCTTCAAATTTATCGAACCAGTTGATTGCCTCCTCCACATCATCCACGCCACTTTTCCGTTACAAGTGCACATAGATGTATATTTATCCATCTCTCGCGTGCCCGTTCTCGTTATTCTTCTCACAATATTTTGATCTAAAATGCGGTAAGGTATTCAAATTTCCATGAGCACATCCTCCTGCGTCTCCTCCAATTTCTCGAGATTAATGCGCTCAGCCCGAACGGACGGCTCATCACCGCCTTCATCATCAGCTAGAAAGAGAGCGAGAAAAGCATCATAATACTTGCTAAGTGTCATCTCTCGCTACTTGTAATTTCCGATTGATTATGTCGTTACTGCGTTAGATGTTTCTCAACGTTGACCTCGCCGTGATTCAAATCCTAATGTCTGATCGCGTCCTTTGCCGCTCACATCATCGCCCTTTTTTCGCCTTCTAAAATCAGCATCCAGGTGTTTTTCTCCACTCCCAACTCTCCCTCCTCCTACTCCTCGTTTCGCATTTCTAGTCATCCCCCATCGCTTATTAACGAAGCCCCCCACTTCAGCACCTTCACAGACCACTGTTATTTACTCTCACACCGAGATCTTATTAGGTAACACTGCGAGCACCACGCGCTCATTTCATTTCAAGGCGGTCTTTCGGCAGTTGTTGCCATGACGGCATCGTCGCTCAAAACATTTCCTGTCTGTCTTCGATACTCTTTTTCTAATCACAATCACACGGAGACGGTGTTCATGATTTCTTCTCGTTTATGTGTGTGCTGGTCTCGAAGTCAACACAAGTCTAACCTATATCCACATCCCCCATCAAATGCGAACTTGTTGATCAGTTACTAGCAAAGCAGCCAACAGGAATCAATCACAATCCCACAAAAATTGCTTGTTATTTTCAACGTTTTTCTCTTTCTTTTCTGTGTGCTGCAACTCAACTTCTTCGTCTTCGTGTTTGTCACGTTTTCCACCTCGTCCTCTCTGCCTTTCCGCGATCAGCTGGCTCGCGGCGTTTCTATTTCAGAGCTGACTCATTTCCACCTGTTCTTCTTTTCTTGCTCTTATCCTGCCCTAACCGATCATTAGTCGTTGCCCCCGCGACTTCGCATTTCTTCAATTCAATTTGATTTCGTTTTCAGGCCGACTCGTCGGAATCTTGTTCATCACCGAAGAGCGTTACAATCAGCGCTTCCCACCGGTTCGCCCCCGCTATCCGCCGAGATGACTGCAACATCATCTTCGTCGTCGTCGTTCCTTTCCAACTTTTCATCACCATTTTCATCGACTTCGGACGATGACGCCGTTGTCGCATCGTCACCACTTTCTTCCGCTCTGGGTTTGATAATTTCACCCGAAATCATTACATCAACAGCGTCCGCATTGTTCCCTGAAGAGGAGGAGGATCTCTGTACACCACTAAACATCTCGTGTGTCTGTCATACGGAGTACGCGAGTTATGAAGGACTGGAAAGGTGCGTTCACACACAGGAAATTGACTGCAAGACTTGCTCCCTTCCGTAAATTCATGGATAATATTCATACGTGCACATCTCAGTTCCAATGCACTTCTACGCAGATTGAAGATTCTAGCCGTCTGAAACGGATAATAGAAGCTTCTCGGAACGGAGTGTAGCTGTTTACTCTCCGATTTTTAAAGTAAACTCAAGAATTGAGTATTTTGAGAAGAAACACTCATTATCTCCATTCCAAAAATAGATTCTGAGGGGCATAATGAGGGGTGTCATTTTACTTTTGCGTAACGTCAGATAGTATGAGTTGATTATCACAGAATTCGTGAACATTCCGAATTTTCATGATTCGACATTTCAGGGTGATCCTCGGACTGATAGCAGTGCCAGTCATCATGTTCGGGATTCTGGCCAACGTAACATCTGTGCGAATTTTCACACATCGAATCATGTCCGGATCGTCGATCAATTGGTACCTGGCAGTTCTCTCAGCATCGGATACACTCATTCTCGTCTCCGCGTTTTTCGTTCTCTCACTTCCCCGTTTCGGGGAATATCTCACTTGGTGGCGAGCTAACTACATCAGGTTGGTGAAAGTGCTTCACTTCGCATGATGGACGCCTTGAAGTGTTTTGTGATGTGATTTTCCTCTTCTCTTTTTTTTTTGTTCTTCTATGTTTATCACCTCTAATTTATTGCATTTCTACCAGTCATGTGCCACCCTAATAAGATTTGTAGCCATAGATCCAATCCTCACAAAACGTTTAAAATAGAAACCCCCAGAGTCTCCCTCTACTTTTACACCAGTTGATGCCAATAATAATTAGTTCTAGCCAAAGATCACTCAGAATTCTCACCACATAGTTCGACCTCTTATCCACATCATTACACTCGGGTTCAACCTTCTTTCCATTTACTCACACCTTTCTTCATGTATCTTCATCAGTTTATCACCTTCTACTACTTCATTGCTTCCTTGTTATTTTATGTCAATTGGTTTATCGCTTGTTTTGTTGTGTTGTGTGCAGAATGAAGTTTTCTCGCCGCAACAATCGCCTTCTTCAGCTACTCTGTCACTCCGTACATGTACGGATTGATGATGACCGCGCAGACGTGCAGCGTATTCATGACTGTCGGTGTATCGGTCCACCGATACATCGGAGTCTGTCATCCGTACAAGTCGGTCGAGTGGCTTCCGAAGAAGAGAGTCACCACGTTCATCATGGGCCTGCTCACCTTCTCCGTCATCTTCAACACGACTCGCTTCTTCGAGGTGACTCTTCGATATCTTCTTCCCTTTACCCTCACCCTTTGGTTTCACAGGTCCACATCTCCAACGTGTGCTATCGTGCCAACATCGACTACTACATGCCGTCTCTCCAACCCACGGCTCTCCGAATGAGCGATCTCTACAGGTAACCAGCTCCGACTCTTTGTCACCCCCCTTCCCCTCTTCCAGACAAATCTTCTTCGGCTGGGCGTACACCATCGTCATGTACGTCGTCCCGTTCACCTTCCTCATCGCCCTCAACTCGATGGTCCTCTCGGCGGTCCGTCGCTCGCGTCGCATGCACATGGTCTCGCAGTGCGGCGCCGAGAGCGAAGAGTTTTCGAAGAAGGCCGAGCGAAAAGAGCGTCAGACGTCCATCATGCTCATCTCCATCGTGCTTCTCTTCATCGCCTGCAACACGCTGGCCTTCGTATGCAACATCATGGAGAACATGGGCGCCGACGGAGCCATCTACCAGACACTCGTCACTTTCAACAACCTTCTGGTGAGTACCGTCCTCCAACGTCTCCAACCAATTAGTGCCTCAGGTGATCATCAACGCATCGTGCAACATCTGCGTCTACATGCTCTTCTCGGACAAGTACCGAATGTTGCTCCGTTACTATCTGTTCTGCGATTGGTCGCGTCAAGGAGAGCTCCTCGTTAGTTCTGTTCTCAATTGAACGTCCCTTCTTTTTGCTCCCTCCCTTCCAGTTTTCCCTTTCCCTCAGTTCCTTTCGCCCTTTTCTTTCCTTTGCATGCCCCCCTCTTTTTCTTCCATTTTTCCATTCTTTTAGAAGTCGATCCTTAGTTTCGAACTGTTTCCTTTCTTTTTGTTCTGCTGCTCTCTCCACGAAACGACGACATTTCTAGATTGATCGCTTCGAGAAAAGTCAAGCGTGAGTCCGTCGGCCTGTCAACGTCTTCTGCTTCTTCTTCCACTCACACCACTTCTACTCCCCCCAAACCAATTTTATTTTGTTTCTCTCTCTCTTTCCTCTTTCCCTTTTCTCTCTCTTCCACCAATTTTCTAAAAGAAAAACGAACGGGTACCATAAATGCGGAAATCTGCGGATACTTGTAAGCATGAACGCTGACTTGAGAAACCAATCCTATTCTATCGGAACATCTTCAGCCAAATCCCTACGTCTATATTTGTCGATATTTGCTCTTCTCAATCAAGTCAATCAATAAACAGTTTGACCTATTCATTCAAATGCACAAAACAAAACACAAAGTGAACATTGACGAAGCGATCGCTGTGAGTCTTCGAGAAGGCGACTTCACCTCCGGATCGTCCCAATAGTATTCATCGTCACCGCTAACCGGGGTCTCTCCGTCATAGTCGGCTTCCTTCTCCTCGCCTCCTTTCTCCACCGGGAGCGGTTTCTTCCGTTTATTCGTCGTCGGCAGACACAATCCGTTCTCCACTTCTCCTCCGCACGCTGATCCCGGTTTTCCGATGTCAATGTCGTCATATCCCCAGACTCCACTGAACAACCAAACCCTTCATTGATTTTAAGAGAATTGTGGACCTATTCAATCGATTTCAAAATGCATTTCAAAACGTTGAATAAGCACCTCAAAAGAAAAAACGAACCCAGGAGCGAAACTGCAGAATGTACCGCACTGCGCGTGACCAACTGAGCACGCGAACTGTGTGTTCGTCGGCCACAAATACTCCAAATCTCCCAGAAGGGTTCCTTCGCTGATTTTTTTCAGTTTCGTAAAAATCGACATCTCCATATTTTGTTGTGCTTCGTTCGTTTTATGAATCCGATGCAGGTAAACGAGCCGCAGTCCTGGACGATTCTCCGTGGAGGCTTTACACCCGAGACGGCTCGTGTCTTGGAGCAAGGAATGATTGAAGTACTGAAACTATTCAATTAGGAGAACTCCCCTCCCATTTGTCACCAGCTTGTTCATATTGGCAATGTTGTAACCCTTCGCATATTCCCGTCTTCTCTTGTTGAAATTGTTCATAAATTTTTCGTTCATCGCTTTTACGCCGATCCAGCTCGCATCAGTTACAGCTTCCACAGCCGTGCTCGTTGTTTCAGTCGGATCAGTGGAATTCAATAGCAGATAAAGGTCCGTCGTGGAGGTTTCGTTCGATGTGACGGCGACCGTTGACGAATTGGAATACACCGTGGTTGACGATTCGGAAGACGCAGCTGAAAATGGTGTGTCTGGAAGGAGAAGAGGAGGGAACATAGCTCACTTGAGAATAAGGATAGTAGAATGTAGATAAGAAGTTTCATCGATTTCCCAGCAAACAGTCGGATAGTAAAATATCCCAATCAGAAACTGATTTCGCTGAATCCCGTGAAACGTTGACGAGGGGAGGGGGAGGATGAGTTCACGCGAAACAACGCAAAAGGCAACGGAGTCGGTACACTTTTTGATACTGGTGCTCAATCCCACATCGTTCCTACTCGGGCAAACTTCTCGTTTCCCAGATATTCTGTCTCAAAGTGTCCGAAACCCCCTAATTTAGTGAAAACAACGAGGAGGCGCTATGTGGGATTGATCATCAATATTAGAAAATGTGTCCGTGCAAGTTTATCAAAATTGTAAGATTCCCAAAATGGTTAGCAGCAGTTTTCGGGAACCGTATTTCGATCAGATTACAATCTTTTGACTAGATACTGATAAAAGAGTTTATCAAGATGTTACTATCGGATGCCATCGAAATGGCCCCGAAACCGATAAGAGCTCTGCCGTCTGCCGGAGAATCAATATATCTCGAGATTGATAAGAGATATCAAACAGTTATCAACTGGACACTTGTAGTCCCATTTTTGATCTACAAGTTTGCTGTTGACAACTTTTTGATATCTCTTATCAATCTAGAGATATAATGATTCTCCGGCAGAGCTCTTCTCGGTTTCGGGGTTATTTCGATGGCATCCGATAGTACAGGGTGCGGCATAATTATTCGAAAGAGATTTTGCGATTTTGCGTCAATGTATCCTGAGATCGGTGAGAGATATCAAAAAGTTGTCAACAGCAAACTTGTAGATCATAATTAGGACTACAAGTTTGCTGTTGACACCGTTTTGATATCTCTTATCAATCTCGAGATATAATGATTCTCCGGCAGAGCCTTGCTCTGGCGGCGGCACGCATTGGCACGCGCCTCCGAACAGTGTTCATCGATGAGAAAATTTTAACTGTGGAAGCCAAAAAAACGGTCAGACCCATCGGATCATCGCAAAAGACTTCCAATCTGCTTGGCAGAGAGGAAAAATCCACAACAAAACGTCTCATCCAGCTTCAGTGATGGTGTTCGGTGGAATCTGCGCAAATGGCAAAACTTCGTTGATTTTTGTGGATCATGGTGCCAAAGTTAATCAAATTTGTTAGAGATATCACTTTTTGGAGTCAGTTATTCTTCCCTGGGCCCAAAATCACTTTCGAAATCAATCATGGGGGTTCATGGAGGACGGACCGCCCGAAGAAATGGGACGATGTCGCCGCAAACTACCTGCGTGCCGTCGTCGACTCCAACTCGAAGACTGTGAAGCGAAAAAGAGCAATTCGAAAACTGTTATGCCATTTCTTTTGTAATATTATAAGTAAACTTTTCGCGAAATATCATGCTGATCCTACTTTTTATTATGAGGATATAGCGTTTCAAACGCGTCCTAATAATTATGCCGCACCATGTATTGTATAAAAGTAGTAAGACGAATTGGCGTGTTAGGCAGGCACGAAGTCTCTCTTGTTCTCGCTCGCAGGTATACGTCCCACGCCTTTACGGCTGTAAGACAATCCGGATGAGGACCAGCACAGGCATCCCTCTCGAGCACTGCCAGATACACCGAATTCACTCCCTACTGGAACAGAAAACCGCTGAAAACCTGCGACAATACGTTTTGATCACCTTGGGAACGACCTCCTCAAAGAAAACAAATTTGGGAGTGGAATGATAAATTCAAGTAGTCGATAACATTTATTGAAATTTATTCAGAAATCCATAGATAATTCGAATAAAATCTTCTGCTCGTTATCCAGCTCTATTCGCTGACTAGCTCAGACTCGGACAAGCCGAGGTCGTCGAAAGCGACTCTTTTGTCGACTGCACAATCAAGGCACGCCACGACGCAGGCGAGGATGGCGAGAGCGCCGACAATGATCATGATGAAGAAGGCGCCGTCGGCACTGGGACTTCTGAGGAACTGGAAAGACGGGCGATTTGGAGAAGAAGAGGGCACAACTGACCACAATCTGATTCACAACGTACTGAATCATTTCGGCGGCCGCTTCTTCGTTGATGATCGAGTACTCTGTCGTCGAATTCTGTTTGTTTTTATCCAAATCCGTCAGTTTACTGATAACCATAGTGATTGCTTCATCGCACGACTCGCTGTGTTCTCTCTCGCGTCCCGTGTCATCGAGACATTTTAACAGTGAGAGTGCACATTTTGCAGATCCAAGACGACAGAGATCGTAGTTGAGAGCACAGGACGCCAGGGTGACTGGAAGAAACACACTGTCAGTAACTCTGGATGTGACAGCTCACAGTTCTGTTGAAGACAGTTCTTATAGAGATTCGTGTATTCCGATTTGATCTTTGTGATGTTCGGGAGGTGCATCTCAGTGAGCGGCTTCGTCGAGAAATCGATAGCTGCCTCGTAAGAAGCCCAGCTCAGCTTCTGGACACTGGAGATTGCCAACGACGGGAACGCGGAGCACTGGCTCGCATTCGGATGCTTGAGAAGGACGTTGTGGGCGCATTCGCTCAGATGAGCATCACACGTCTCACGGCCCCTCTGATTGACGTAGCAGTCGTCGTGAACAACGCAACAGTGATTGAAGAGAACTGAACGAGCCGAGTTTTAAGAGAAGATGATGGACTGACCGGCATGCTCGGGGCAGTTGTCGCGGAGCAGATGGATGGCCAGACGCGATGCATCGAGGTCTTTGCCGAGCATCGAACCACACTTCCACAGCTGTTTGGGTATGGAGAACAGCGCCTCCGGATCCAACTCTTCTGGTGGTTCTTGAGCATAGATCGACGTGTTCAGCACTAGAATAGCGGTCAAAAGACAAGGAATCGACAACTGAAAGCGGATGGACGCATTTCGGAGAGAACCTTCGGAAACTCACCATTTCCATATTGATAACTGTCGTGAAACGTGGAAAATCGAAGTGGAAAAGTAGAAAAACGTGATAATGATGAGGAGTTAAATGAGTGGAAGAGTTCGCGAACGCCGAAGTCAACACGTTTATTTAACAGGGCAGGGTTAGAGAGAGAGAGAATTATCATCGGGTCGATATTTGATAAGTGGACGAAGTGCTGTGATAGCTGGGAGTCGCCGGAACGAACACTGGCGGAGGGCCGTCGAGAACGACTGCACTGTCCAGTCGAGTGAAGACGACGACGATGAGGAGGCACACGAGGAACAGGACGGCGAAGGCGATCATGACGAAGAGTGTCGGGTTGCGGGGACGAGACATGGCACGCCACTGAAGGGGTCGGGAGGATTGCGAGTGGGAGGTTCGAATGACTCACGACTTGCTGGTAGACGCTGATGTTCCGGATGCGTCCCTGAATAATCGTCAACGAGACCTTCGGCTCTTCAGTGCTCATGATTCCCGAGATGACGTCATCGATGGCCAAGTCACAGGAGGAAGTCTCGTTTCTACCGTACTGCGTCTCTTCCAGACATCTCAACAGTCCCAATTCACAGCGTTTCGGCGTTCTCTCCACACAAACGTCATAGTTGACAGCACAAGAGGCAATTGTTCCTTTAAAAAAGTAGATCAGTTGCTAACAGAGCCCTCAACATACTGCTCTGTGCGGGACACTTTTCGTAGAGGTTCGAGTACTCCAAAGCGATCTTCTCGATGCCCGGAACCTGACGTTCCCCCACGGGAATCGGGGCCAACGGGAGACCTTTCGCGCTTTCGTCGTAGTGTGCATTACCGTAGTTTTTGACTACATTGCAAACATCTCCCGACAGCTCCTTGCACCGCCCGGCTTCCGGGTGTTGTTTTGCGATTCTCTGCGAGCATTTCCAATCTCTTCCTCTAATAGCCGTTCAACTCACTTCCAAACAATCACAGAACACGTCATCACACAAATCCCTGCCCATCTGGTTGTCGTAACAGTCGTCATGGGCAGCACAGCAGTGATTCAAATCAACTGAGAGAGGAGATCTTTCCATTTTACCATCCATTTCTTCTCTCACCCGCAAGCGCCGGACACGTGTCGTTCACCAATAGAATCGCCTGCTCTTTCACCATTTCTGTCGATCCGCAGTGCCACTGATCCATAGGGATGCCGAACAGAGGCTTCGTGGATAGACCGGGCGGAGGTATTCCGAAAAAAAACGCGTCGGCGAGCAACAGAGAGCACACGACCAGAAATGGAGCTGACAACTGAAAGAGCTCTCCTCATATATGAGCTGCCCCGAACAGCGATACCATATTTCCTCCCGCTGGCCAGTTGTTGTCAGTGAGTGAGATAAACAGCTGAATGATTCCACAGAACACGCTGAACTCTGAACGTTTTTCGTGGCATTGGGACACGAGGGTTTCACGTCTTTCCCCCACGGAACATGCATCGAGAAAGTAGATTCGCTTCACAATTCTCTTACTATTTCAAGCTGCGTATCTCTGAAAAACTATGAGAAAGCTGAGACGCAGACACCAATAGAGCACGTTTGCATTGGACATGCGCTTCCGTGTTCCCGTCTCCAGGAACAATGCATTTCTCGGTAATTTTCCCGTTCCGCTTCGCACCTCTTACACAGTCCCTTTCGTTCGTTCGGTTTCTCACCGATTCTCCTTCTTACGCAACACTAATTCCGCCGCACGTATACATATTCCCCTCATTCTTTTCGATTTTCTTTCCAGTTTCTTCAAAAATAACACATGTTTTCATTCGGACGCGCATATCGAAATCGCAATATTTGGCAGAGAAGAAGAAGAGAGAGAACGATTTGAGAAGTAGATAAAGGGGATGGTCAGCAGCAAATGTTTCCACTCCGACACGTCCTTCCGCCGCCGCACTGTCCACTGACGCAACTGCCGAATGGCGTCTGATTGTTGGGACACATGGGACAGCAGTTTCCGTTCGCCTGGCACGAGAATCCATTGGGACAGACTCCCTGAAAGTGTCTATTGGTCCCCGAGAATCCGCATTTCTTACGTTTCCACAGGTGCCGTATGCCTGACCGAACGGACATTCGCAGCAGTAGTTGGCCGATGTGCAGACCTGCGACATGGCCGAGCATCGACCAGACATATCACACGATCCGAGAGCCGTCTGTCCACCGCATGCCACTGAAATTGCAGATCCCCTTTCGCTCGCATTCCACCAGTTTCCCACACAATACCACACACCCATAAAACCCCCAAAAAACCGTCTCTTCCCGTCAAATCACATTGCATCGCGCCATTTGGCTGCCAAAAACGGCATTTGCATACAAACATACCATTCCACTCGTTGCCCGTAGTCGTACAGCACAGTCCTCCGATACAGGTTTGTCCGGATGCGCACTGGGTTCGTGTCGTGCATCGAACCTCGGAAAGCTGACCGGATGGGCAGACACCTGGAAGCATGAGATGAGCATGGGATGGGGAGTCGGATTCTCACCGAATCCACTCGGAACGACGGGAGCACGGGTGGTAGTAGTGGGGATCGGATTGTTCATTGTGTTGGGGGAAGTACAACAGAGGCCGTTGATACAGGAAGAGACGCCAGAGTAGTACGGGGTGCACTGATAAGAGGCCTGGCAGGCGACGTTCAACGTGATACCGCCATTAGGGCAAGATTGCGATGTGGGGCATGCTGCAAGGAGAACTGAACGCCAAGGGGACTTTGAGACATGGAAGAACTGTTCGAAAGGTGAACTTGAACCTAGATGCTTAACTTTGACTTTTTATAGGTCTGTCAGTATCACTAATTCGAATGTTCACGGAATTATAGAGAAATCGATGCTCCTCCGCTTCATTGAAGTTTGCGCATCTTTCGCTCGCACGCTGTTCCGTCTGCGCAACTTGAAATAGTTAGAGAAATGTAAAGACTCAAATTTAAAGTACGCAGTGAAATTGGAATGCTTCCGAGCCAATTTCATTCGACAGACACACCATGTGTAGAAGTTACCCCCAGTAAACGTTTCGGATATAAAAATCCTTCTAAGCCTGTCCAGCTGTTGCTCAATCACTTACGACTTGTCGAATAATACTGATAGGGTTGTATTCCGCACAGATAGAGCTGTCTCTTGACTCTCGGCCGAATGTCTCTGTTCTTGATTCCCTTCGGCCGATGGACTCCTTCGACGACAATCAGCAGAGAAGCCAGCAGCAGCAGCAGCAGCAGGAGACAGCGGAAGAGCATCGTCGCTTCAGATGGCAAACACACTCGATACGAATGCCGTTCGTCTCGTTTGCGTTTCCCATAATACCATTTATTATTTTGGTGCGGGCGCGCATTGGATTGCGGGCGGCGACAGTGTCGAATGACAATTATCCAAGTATTTGATCAGCTTTTTTGATGATTTCCCGACTATTTGTAGGTTGTGAATTATGGCGAGCGTTGGGAGAAACGATGACGAATTTGTGTTCTTTTTTTGGGAAAAGAAAACATTGATCGACAGAAATAATTGGAAAACGATAAATTGAGAGGAAATTGAATTCGCCGGACGAAAAGAACAGGTCGATCGCTGAATCTGGAATGGATACTGTAGGATTACTGTAGCTGCCGCCTGACTAACCGCTACTTCTTCTTCCTGCTCTTGCTCTTACTTTTGCTCTTGCTCTTCGAAGAATCTTGAGTTTGTTCCGACTTCAGACTCGCACTTCTCCTGAAATACAGCCTCTTTCCATCGGAATAGCTCACCCACTCACTCCGCAGAAGCCCTCGCATTCGTGTACTTGCTCGACGTCACCTTCGACGACTTCTGTTGTTTCATCGACTCAATTTGTGATGCTTCGGACTTTTCACTACTATCCTGAAGATCACGGGTTGGTTGAGTCATTTGTTCGTGAACAACTCGCCATCGACTTTATAGGGAAGTTGAGATCGTTCTTCGGCGGATGCTCCAGAAGACCGGCTGTCCGAGTGGACAGCTTCATCGTGTCCTTCGTGTATAAGAACTGTGGCGGAAGCCTCTGAAGGACGGATTTGATCTCTCTGAAATTGGTCTCATGGCAAGAGGAGAGCCACAACAGAGAGAGTGCTCACTTCTGTCGAACTTCGCATCTTTCCGGATCAATGGTAACGAATATCGTCTCCAGAACACCGTCGAAAGAGCAGGCGATGATGTAGACCAATGTTCTGGAACTTCCTCATTCCAGAAGAATGGTTCTCTTCTCACCTGAAGTAGTTAATCTGATTCATGAAGTGTGGACAGTACTTCTCGGGCGTGGATATTTGAAGACGAGAGTCTTCGCTACACGTGTACTCGCTCTTGTTCGGACGCAGCACATTCGCATAGTTGGTCTTCGTCCAGTTGACCGACGTGAGGCCGAACACTTCTCCGATTGCACACACCGACTCGAACATTCTCCGCACGTAGTCGAGAATCTGAGAGAGTCCCGACGCCTTCGCGAACGCCTTCTTGTTGTTCTCGAGCCACTTGGCCATTCGAGTCATGATCTCCGACAACTGCTCGCACTGTTTTATCAGAGTTTTCAGACGATAGAGAGCCGAGAGTTCGATGAGAGACACCGGCTGAAAGACACTTTTGAACAGGGAAAGAGCGCAGAGTGTCTCACAGTGTCCGGCTTCGCCTCCTCGTTCGACCACATTCTGCTCTTCGAGTCCTTCAGCCGCTTCCGAATGTCCTCCCGATCGTCTTTGATAACTCTCGGATTGGCACCCAACTCGCTGAAATCGAACGACTTGCTGCCGTCCTCGTCGCCCATTCGAGCCCGTGTACAATGCCCCACGAGCACTTTCAGGTAGTTTGATTTGACTGTCTTTGTGTAAGCACTCAATGAAGTAGACTGCAGTGGAAGAATGAGAGAACGGACGGAGGAAGATGACAACTCACTGTCCATTTGAAGAAAAAGAGTGCCGCGTTTCCATGGCTCCCTCTCGATTTTGATTTTGAACCAGACATAATGATAGGAACTGATAAAGAACATTGGGGAGACACAATTGACGTGGGAACAATGTCCGGTTTTGCTGAGTTCACGTTAAGTTCTTTTGATTCTGACAGAGAAAGTTAGAGGAAATGGTTCCAGAAGCCATTTCCTTGAAGAAAACTGGCCACACAAGAAGCAGAATAGAGAGCGGTGGACTATTTGCTAAACGCGGCTGTTCATCTACTCCAGAGATCTTCTCATCCCATTTCAGAAGCCGTTCCCCAGAGTCCGAGAGTAAACACAAGACAAATGTTTTGAATGATGAATCGTTTATTTTGTTGGATAAAAAGAGTGCTGGATCGCTTAACGGCGGGTTCCGTCCTCGAAGAAGACTCCTCCGTCGATGGCGCAGTACTTGGGGCAGATTCCCTTCTCTCCGGCACCTCCTGGGGTTCCGGACTGTCCTGGGGCTCCTGGGTTTCCGTCGGCTCCTGGGGCTCCTGGGTTTCCGTTTGGTCCCTTTGGTCCTGGGGCTCCTGGCTGTCCGTCGCGTCCTGGCTGTCCTGGGGCTCCGGCTGGTCCCTGTGGTCCGGCTGGTCCAGCTGGTCCTGGGGCTCCTGGGGTGATTGGCTCGGATGGGGCATCCTGTCCTGGCTGTCCTGGGGCTCCTGGGGCTCCTGGGTTTCCGTTTGGTCCAGATGGTCCCTTGTTTCCTGGGGCTCCTGGCTGTCCGTCGTTTCCTGGGGCTCCTGGGGCTCCGTTGGATCCGGCGTCTCCGGCTGGTCCTGGTGGTCCTGGTGGTCCGGCTGGTCCGGCTGGGCATGGCTTGCATGGTGGTGGGGTGATTGGCTCGCATGGCTGCTGTGGTGGGCGTCCTGGGTTTCCTGGGAGTCCTGGGGCTCCTGGCTTTCCTGGGCGTCCTGGCTTTCCTGGGGTTCCGGCTGGTCCGGCGGCTCCTGGAAGGCAGCAAGCGTCGCATCCTCCGGCAGAGGCGGATCCTCCGTTGACTCCAGCATCATACCCAGCTTGACGGGCGGTACGGTTTCCGGCTGGGATAGCCTTCAGGTGGTTGACCTCGCTCCAGATGTCCTTGGCGGATCCCTTGCAGAAGTTGATCTCAGAGTGCATCGTTCTCTTGACATGGTGGACATAGTTGTACACCATTGGGAGGGTGACGCACACCTGTAAACTATCAGTTTCAGATCACGTTCCGAATGCAGCCGCAGGGGCTGAAACTCACCGAGATGACGGCGACGACGGAGAAGGCGACGGCCGAGTAGGCGACGAAGCGGTAAGCCTTGATACGCTGTTCGAGGTCCATGTTGGCACTGAAGACTCACCCGCCGTCCGCCGCTTTTATACGTCTTCGCCTTCCGAATTCGAAGCGCCGCCCCCTTCGATACCTGGCTGCAGGTGGCAGCAGCTACACGGAGAGACAAAAACTTGATCGGTACGTACGCAACCAGCCGATCTCTTCCTTCGCCTCCGTACGTCGTAATGCTGGTGTTTTTTGAGAGAGAGAAACGACAAGGGCTTTTGGCAACTTTGTGTTGTTACACAACATTGATGATCTAATCGCATCGGCTGAACACCTTTTGCTGCGCATAGTGCAGTCGGATTAGCTTTTCGTTAGCTGGAGAGTGCACGTTCCTTTCAGGAGAACGATCGGATTCTGAAGACAACGGAGGAGGAAGAGAGGATCTCGACGTTTGTGGAGTTCCTAATCGATTGACATTCTTCTGGGAGACTCTTGGATCGAGGAGTTCTGAAACCGATGATACCATATCTCTCCGTTTTGGAAGAGGATAAAATGAAGATTGGAGGTACATGGCCGTATCTCGGACTGGACTTTCGGAACTCTCCGATGATCCTGAGGGATCCAATTTTGAAGAACTTTCATGGTCTGAATGCGATCTAAAAATTTCCTTATTTCACAAAGCCAAAGTGAACAAGAGGAGTTTTTCCCGAAAACAATCCATCCAGCGTCACATTGACAGAATTGGCAGAAGAGAAGTTCGACGTCTTCGCACCCATCCACGACGTCTTCTCGCCCCAACAGTTTCGCATCTTTGAGTGTTTCAGGCAGTTCGGTTTCAGTCTTTCCTCCCGAACAATGCCTCTCTCGCATTCGCCTTTCCATTTTCGTTCGCATTTCCACATTTCCACATTCCCGACCCTCTTTTGCAAATCATTCCGTTCGATAATGAGTGACGTCCATAAAACACTGCCATGCCAACAATAACAGAATAATAGTTAGGTCATCCACCCCATTCCTTTCACTGTGTCTCTCCACTTTGTCCACTCTCTCTCTTCACCTTCCGCTTCATTTTCAGTGTTTCATTAGCGAGTGTAACACACGATGGCATGGTACCATCACCCCGACAACATGTCAACAAATTCGAAAAAGAAGAGAAGTACAATCAGATTACAATCGAGCTACACACCTCCTCCTCCTTCGTCGTCTTTTTCTTCTTCTTCTTCGACGGAGGTCATTCGGGCGACCTTGGTAACGGAAATCGGGTTTCGCTTCTCATTTGTTATCAAAAAAGACCCTCCTCTTCCTTGTTGTAAAGGTGGTTTCCTTCGTGCGAAACTTGAGAGATATGACATTGGAATTCCTTCTTTTGAAACAGTTAATACCGATTAAAACACGGCGATGTCTGACGGCAGATAAGTGGTCACCGAGAAAAATTAGAGAAAGAGAATGGGCGGGGAGGAAGGTGAAAGAAGAGGAAGAAGACAGAAGAGAAGAAGACGTGGGCAAATAGAAATTACCTGCGCTTACCGGCAAGACGTATTCGGTATGACTCATATTGAAGAATGTTTAAGCAGATTCTGGAGGGAGAGAAACGTTTCCTTCTCAGCTGCTACTCTTTCAAATTCCACAAGTGTTTTCTTAGAAATTGATGAATCCCCTGAACTGATGTGATCATATTCATACCAGCCTGGTCGTGGTGGCTAAGGCGGCCCTGTCGGCTTGCACAGTAGCCGTCAAACTATCTGAATCGAATGGTTAAGGGAAAATGCCGATCGTGTACAACATATCACGATGAATTCATTGGAGTTTATTGTCATGAAGAATGCTTCACCAAGAGGTCAATTACAGTCTCACCCCAAATGATGGCTGATTGGCTTGGACGTCCCAAACATGCAAACTGATCAGGATTGCGTATGACCAGTATCTAACTTTGACCAAAATCAGACTCATACTTGCACAAAGAACCAAAATCTCTTCAGAACAATTCGGGATTTGTATGGTTTCCTCTCCCAGCAACCAAATGAAACAGAACAATGACTATTTCCAGGGACAGAACTCGATGGAATTTGGAAGGAGCCGAACAGTTGAAAAGAGCGGCTGTCTGAAGATCAACTGTCCCCGTTTTTCTCCTTGACGTTTCGCTCTCTTAATGTTTTGATCATGAAGAACAAGCTGCATAGATCGAAGTCCATTATATTGAATCTCTTCAGAAACAGATCAGGCGGAACAAATCAAGCTCGTTCGATCGAAATCTGAAAATAGCTTCAGTGCATTTCCAAAAACGTGTCGCTTCTGGATTCATTCTATCTGCGAAGATGAACGATTGAATTCAGATCTTTGAGTCGTGTCCAAGAAGATGTTCAAGTGGCCGAGCAGTCGATTTCAAGTATTCGAGGCAACTCTCCGTTTCTCTTCTCACCGAATGGACACTTCTTGTTTGTCCTGCCTTGTTTTGTGCCGCTTCTGTGCCTGAATCTGTTGCCGAATGTTCTCTCCTCGTGTCTCTTTTTGTGCCGCGCATGCGTGTACTCGATACAGACACTCAAATATCTCGTGAACATTGTGTTTTTTTGTGATGTGTCTCGTATGTGATGCTGGATTGTTTGAAACACTTGTGTCTGTTCCGAGCAACGATTCAGATGGGTATTTAACACTGGCGAGAATCTCAGAGAGTCGACGATGTGCTCCTTTGGAATGAGCACCTTGTCGTGGCTGTCTCTAGTCTCCAGAAGTCACTCTTCCCTCACAGCCTAGTCAATGAACATCATTGTCTTTTCAGACAAGACCCCGAACGACGTTAACTATAAGCTCTCTCTCTGATTACGATTTTTGCAGACGTGGCTTCCGAGAGGCCCATCACACACAGACGCACACAAAACGTCCAGCGCTCTCTCAATTCAGTTAGTTTCATTTCGCTTTTTGTGCCTGCGAACAAATAGTGTCAAACAGTAGGGGGGAGCGCCGCCGCAACCGCCCCGCCGAATTCGAAGCACAGGAAAACCAAGCGAATTTTTGTTTGACCCTTTCCGTTTGAAATGCTCCCAATTCTCTTCAAACACCCGATCGGTTTCCGATCATTACCTTTTCTTTCGTCGTTTCTCAACGTCTTCTTCTTCTTGTTCTTCTGGATAAACGTCTTGTGCACATGTTTCCGGAAATGTCATCCCATTCCATCTCTCCGGAAATGACATAAAAACGAAGAGATGACGTCATCACCCGAATGAATCTGAGCTGAAGACGTACTACATCTCCCGACCTACTTTTGCACATAACTCGATTCTCCGCGGGGATGCGTAATTCGGTTAGTGCCCCCCTCCGCTTCCCCGCCCAACATCAGACCCTTCTTCCCGTTTTCCGGCCAATTTTCCCATTTCGGCTCTTCTTGTAAACTTTTTGTTTTGTCTCCGTCAGTCCGCATGCAGTCCATTTGCAGGCCTCTGTGTTTGTTTGGATTCCACCCGGGGGCGGCTACGTGAGATTTCCACAGTGTCCCTCGCCTTCGGGCTCTTTGAGCTGCTCGTTTCAGATCCAATTGGCTCCGAAAGGTTCCTTATAAACATTGCAGGGAACGTGCCAATCTGCAATTTCCCTTGCTCCTGCCGCCGCTCTCTCTTAAATTATTCCTCCTCTTCCTACTCTTCCAGACCAGTCGTTTCATCAGAACAGAGCCCCTTCTCTCTCTCTCTCTCACACCGTAAATCAATCGAGGGCTCCACTTTCCCGTTGCGTGCCCAAGGACCCTCGTCATCATCATCATCATCATCGTCGTCTCCTCCCCTTCTTCCCCCCGACCCGAAATTGAGCTGCTCTCCATCTCTTCTCGTTTTCTCTCGGAGCGGGTCAGCTCAAGCCCGCAATGTTCTTTTTTCTCGTCTGTTGTGGCTTGCTCCGTGCGCTCGAGAAGAAGAGGTCCTTCGATGAAGGCACCGCATGAATATGCATGCACCTCCCGATGTTGTACACATATCTTTTATTGTGTGCTCCGTGGTCTCTCGGGCGACAGACTGAGCTGCTCTCCTCGATAAACATGACCCATTCTGTGTTTTGATCCATTCTCTTGCAGTTCTGTCCCACTGAGCCCCCAGTGCTCCACAGAGAGCCAACTAGGTCACCGAGTCGTTTGGTCCCAATTTGCGTCCACTTGCGTCAGAGAACTTTCGCAATTGAGCTAATTCGCGCGCCGTGCCTTCCTCCGTGTTTCCCAACAACTTTTTAGTCACCGTGCGGGGCGGGCTATTTGCGTCACAGAACTTGTCGGACCTTCTCGTCTCAGACAACAAAAAACATTAATTACTACACACGGGAGCAGATGACCGGCGTCTGTCGTCTCTCCTGCACAGGAAGTCCATCGAGATGAGTCAGGGCGGAAGGAAGAAGTTTTGCGACGTTCCACGAGAAGAGCGAGGGAGAGAGAGAGGGCGATGACGACACGAGAAGAAGAAGAAGAGCCATTGTTTGGGGCGCTTCCGACACATTACGTTTGTATATAAAAATAGAGGAGGCAGAAATGAATGAGCTGCCGGGTCCCGTGCACACACACACACACGTCTCCCAATGGTTTTGGCTTCTTCTCATGGCTCGGACAGTCTTTCCTTTGGGATCTCAATCACTTCTCAACTCCAAACCTTCTTGTTGTTGTTGTTGTTCCCGCAAACCCGCAATCGAACTGGTAACTCTGTGTTACAATCAGTGCCGCCGACTTTAAACTCGCCCGTCTCCTAGCCAATCTGTCTAATGCAGTCGTCTGCTGATGATCTCTCGAACTTTCTCTCTCTGATGACGTAGCCGTCCCATGGGAACCGCCGGAGGACCCATCTCCTCTTCCCATCCACCAGCTGTCCACTAGTACTCAACTGGTCACCACCATCTCATTCGATCCCGCTCCTCCTCACGTTTACTTGTTCTCAACCAATTTGTGACGCGTTCTTCCGGAAAATCGCATTTCGTGTCGTCTCCTTCGTCTTCTTTCGCCCACACATTCCGTATTCATGTGACACAGACGCCCCAAAACTGGAAACAAAGACGGGCGGGTAATAGAGAAAGAAGAAGAATATGACTTTGTTCTCGCGAGCTCCGGGTATTCATTACTGAGTAGCCTCCTCACACCTGTACACGGAGCTCTCAGCTTCTTCTTCTTCTTCGCTAACGTCTTCAGGGCTCCTTATCTGAGGCTCTTTGATCTCCGCGTGCTCTTTCACTGCAAAAAAACAAGGTCATGCTCCCTGGCGTCCCGGAGTGCAAGTTCCCGGCCACCTGATGGTCCATCCGTCCGGAAACGGAGCACGTGTCGTCAAAAAGTACAAGAGCTCTGAACCCTAGAGCTCTCAAGTTGACTTACATTCTATTTTCAGCTGAGCCAATACTTGACCCGACTCTTTCTTTCTCTCTTTCTCTTGCAAAAACTTTCTCTTCGATTCTGTACAACTGGTGTCGAATTTCAACCGAACACTTGTTCTCTGACTCTTCGATCTTCTCACTTTTTCATTGTAAATACGCGAGCGAGAGAGTGCGAGACGCAGAGAATAAGCGCCTTGGAATCTTCCAGAAGTGGAGCTCTCTCTCTTTCCGAAATTGGGTTTCCAATGGAGCAGTCCCCAACAATCCTCGAAATTGGCGAATCGAGATGAAACGAACCAAACATCGTTCGCGCCGCGAGTAAATTGAGTTTCGAGTTCGGAAAACGAAGAAGAAGAGATCCAAATGATTGGCGGTGTTCTTCTCGTTGCTCTCCTCCTCCACTGATCATCCACTGATCCTCATCATCTTCCCGGGACTCATTGGGCTCTTTCTTTCTCGTACTTCGCCGTTGAAGGCGTGGCACCCCTTCAGACGTGTGAGAATCCCTTCAGGAAGTTGCATTTCGAATTGCACTTTGCCCTACAGTAACCTTCGGCTCCTCGTGCGCCATCCTTCTCTCCCGCGTTCCCCCCATCCATCAAACTACACATGTTCTGTGACGTGGCACGACCACCGGATCCTCCCCCTTCTCTCGGCCTGCGGTGTAGATCACATCGCGCCACGCCCCTTTCGTGCAAACCTGCAATCCGTGGTGCATCTTCATCATCCCTCCCCCTCCCATCCTATTTATACCTCCAGACACGTTTTCTCTCTCTCTCTCTTCTTGCCGTCGATCAAATCAAATCAATCTTTGTCTGCGTCTCTTCGACTCGCGGCTCCCGCGGGCGCATGCTCTCTCCCGTCGTCGTCGTCGCAGTTGTTCTCCCGCCCCTCATCCTTCTTCCCCACCACATGTCTTCTCCTCCGTTTCGCCTTCTCTCCTTACGAAATCGACCTTTCTTCTTCTTCACTTTTTCAAAAATTGTTTTTGTTTTCGCTTCCAGACACACACACACAACTCGAGTTTTTTGGATCTTCTATGCACTGATTGTTGATATGCGATCGAAAATTGTCGATTCCGAGTCGGATATCAATAAAACTGTAAGTCCTTCTTCCAACTGAGCTCCAGAGCTCAAGAGCACCCACAGTACCTCCCCACTCGCCCCATTCGCCTTATCTCCCATCAAAATCAGTGCTCCGCGAGCAGTGGGGGAAGGGTTTTTATCAAAACACTGCATCCCTTTGCCTATAAATCACGGCTACGTCACGCACCCTTTTGGTCTCCCCCCTCCTTTCGCTTCTTCCCCTTTGCTCCCCATCAGACCTTGGTCCCGTCGGCAGAAATTTGCCCATCGCAAAGTGACGGGCCCCCCACAACGGGCGTCTTTGCC
Organism: Caenorhabditis macrosperma; assembly: GCA_963932285.1. Taxonomy (NCBI): domain Eukaryota; kingdom Metazoa; phylum Nematoda; class Chromadorea; order Rhabditida; family Rhabditidae; genus Caenorhabditis; species Caenorhabditis macrosperma. The sequence goes on from OZ010620.1 coordinate 6,572,397, forward strand.
CATTTCGTCTTGCATTTCTGCTAGTACGATTCCCTCGAATTCGTCATTTGGAATTCCGCTGCTCCCGTGGCCTCTCTCTCTACTTTGGCCTTACGATTCGGAACGTGACTTTGAGCGCGTGCAGATTACTCGTCCGCGGGCGCCCGGGGCAAAGAAGCGACTCTTTGATTGATCGGGCATTCCGACGAGCCAAGCGAGCCTCTGCCCCCCAACTGCTCCCCTCAGTCGGATTTCGCGTTTTTCACGTTTCCCGCAGTCTCGAACTTTTGTAATCTGTGCTCATGCTCGTCTCCTCGTCTCCCGTGGTCGCGTCGAAGAAACGGAGATGTCGATTCGGTCGGAATGAACTCTTCAAATGGGTCAGACAGGTGCTCGAAGAGTGTCTTCTGTTGCGGGGAGGTTCCATTAGACTGACGCCAATCTGGCTGATAAGATTAGGAAGTGGTGGTTGCTGATGTGCCAACGGCCACTCATAGATCTTATGTGTCCCTCTGAATGATCTCTAAACGTTTCAGATGAACCCGAAGCCTGGCTTCCTGCGTCGTCAATGGCGCAAGGTGAAGGGGGATCTGGCCTCGTCACTTCTCGCCCAATACCGCCGATGCGTGATCCGAATGAAGCGATGTCTTCGCGAGAACAACGACGTCGAGCAGCAGCGTCGCAAGAGCCAAGCGAAACTCCATCCGTTGCCAGGTATGTTCTGTCGCTTGTTTTCGGAAACTCTCGTGCCAGCTGACTCTGTGTTTCTGTTTTCAAAGGTGTTCTCGGGATATGAGGAGGAGAAGTGGGTGATAAAAACGTTGACAACTGCTGATAAGAGAGACAGAGTTCGAGGGTGAAGGGGGGCCCGAAGTGATAAAAAACAATGGTGTCGTTTAGTTTCGAATTGTTATAGGACTCGTGGACTCCCACTGATCACAATTCAAGATGGCTTACTAGTCGAGGGGAATGAGAAAACAAAGTGGTTCTATAATTGAGCTCCGAACACAGTGAATCCTTGACGTCATAGATCTCTTAAATATAGAGGCGACTTACAGTATGAGAACCCAGTGATCTAGAACTACCGTACCCCTCAGAACTGCTCGCCACGTCAAGAATTATCATATCAAGCGTTGCGTCACGTGCTCGATTTGTGATCGCCTCTTCTCCGCGCGCGCGCTCTTCCTCGTTTATCCAACGACGTACACGTACCAACCGCCGTGACGAATGACACATGTCCGCCGGATCTTTTTTCTCTTTTATCACTCACAACTGATGACGCGGCAGGCAGTTGAGAAACATCGTTTCGAGATCTTTTGAAATCACCGCCAACCATCAGAAGAGGGACCGAGACAACTTTCAGACCGTCCATTGAGAAGAGTCGCTTCGAAACTCAACCGAAAACCAACAAACGAGATCGAGAGATTGCGGAAGAAGGGCGACGATTGGACAGCCAACGACCTATTCAAGTTCCAGTACTCGGATCCGGAAGAGGGAACGCCGGAAGAGCGGAAGCAGTTGTGCTATGATTGGCTCGATCGGTTGCACGATATCTCGAAGAAGTATTGCTATTTGGCATGGTGGGTCCATCGAAATCTCCCCCGAATGACTCATAAGTGCCAGCGAACAAAGCCATCAATCTCGGGGGGAAGAAGGCTATTATTTCTCGCTCTTTTCCAATTTCCCATCAATTTTTCTCTCAAAAAACGCATTCTAAATGCGAACGCGCCTCTGTCTGACGTCAGCGCTCGAAATAAAAGAGAGAGAGAGACCACCGAATGGCTGCCATCATCTGTTTCCCAATTTCCCTGTCCATATGTCAGAAGCATTTAGCGTCTCCTCCTCTCAAATACAAACTACATTGTGTTTTAGGTACGAAGCGGCCATCTACGCATGTTACTATCGATTGGCGCCGATTCTTGTGGATCCCGTCGAGAAGCAAAGAATCTGGCACGATGTGAAGCACGAGTACGCGGAGATCTTCATGATGGGACGTCGGATTTGGCGACGGGCGATCCATCCGAGCAGACTCCGTGTATTCTACGATCTCGCGATGCTTTGCGTTCGATTCGGAGATATGGAGGTGATTTTGAAAACGAAATCAATCAATGAATGAAAGAATTGCAGAACGACGACACAGTTCCAAAGTTCAAAGAGTTAATGTCCGACTCGACGAATTTCGATTTCAAGATTCTCAACGAAACCGAGTTCATCAAATCGCTCGACAAAGTCATCAAACTCGAGAACTTTGTCATCGATCAATTCTACAAACGTCGCCGCAGCAGTGGATCGATTCGATCGTCGTTCCGATCCCGTCGAAATACGGACTGTTCGCCGTCCCGTCGCTCGGAACTTCTCGACGATTCGTGCCCAAAGACAGAGGACGAAGCGGACGTTTGCAGTCTAGCAGAGTCCCTTCAGCAAGTTTCAATCAGTCTTCCGGCGACTACAGTCCCTTCTGAACCGAAAGTAGTTCCCGTCACTCTTACCATTCCAACAATTGTCGTCGATGGGCCCGAAGCCACTTCACGAAGTCGTCCCGCATCGCCCCGTCTCGTCAGGTTCGACGAATGATTTAAGTAATAATACTCTGTACATTCAAACGGGTTCCTAGCATAACGGGGAATCATGTTCACACCTTTTCATCAATAGTTTCCTTTCACAATCCCGACCACATATTTTGTTCACTTCCCATCCATTCAATTGTGCCTTATATATTTGTTTTTGGAATAAATGAGTTTCTGATAAATAATAACGCCTTATCTGCCACTCTAGCTTTCAGCCAAATGTTGGTTTATTAATGAAGAGCAGAGCAGGAACAACGGAAAGGAACGCGAGTGGAGAGAAAGTACGTACACACAATAAATAAATTTTACGAAAAGGGGTCGATTTTTCTACCAATCACCAGAAAACAACAATCAAATTATCTGTTTCGAAACACACAGGAACATGGGGGAAGAAGAGGAAGACACCACGAATTAAAGTACGGGGAACGGATATAGGAATTTACGGAAATGGTAAAGAGGGAGAGATACGGAAGTCATTGTATTATTACAAGATTGTAGAGTCTAATCAATCTTAACGGTCTGGTAGATCTTGCGGACGAACTTGGCAGTTCCAACGTATCCAATAGTTCCTGTCATCAAACCGAGAGCTGCAGCGAAGATGCCCATGTAGCCGAAATAGAACACTGTTTGGAACAGACCGTACATTCTGAAAAAAACTAAAAATTGTTGAAAATTGTCCACAAGTGACTCACTTCGTTTTGAAGAAGAAGTAGTACATCGAGTACATGTACACATAGAATGCGGTCGACGCTCCACATGCGAAACTCGTCCATCTCCATCTGTAGTCTTCAGCATTGAGCAAGAAGTAAGAACAGACAATGGTAACGCAAACAGTAACAATCGCGAGGATGATCGTAACCAGAAGCATGAATCCGTAGACGTAGTAGATTTTGTAGGCCCAGAATGAAGTGAAGATGAAGTACATTTCAATGAAAATCGATCCGAACGGAAGAACTCCACCGGCAAGAGTAATCAGCCATGGCTGGACGAACCACTTCTTGTCTGGAATCGGACGAGGTACGGCATTGACTCTGCATGGATAGTCAGCAGTTCCAGCCATGTTTCTTCCGACAACAGTTCCGACAAGGGTGAGTGGGAGGATGACGAAGAGGCAGATGGCGGAGACGGCAAGCATGATGGTGAATGGGATAGCACGGGAGGCATGGTAGTAGATGGCAATGAAGTTGATGAGGAAAGCAACACCGCAGACCATGCTTGGCAGAAGGAACGCTCCGAGAAGCATTTGCTTGATCCAGTGACGACCTCCGAAGCGGGCGTACATCGATCCACCAGCATATCCGTTGACTGGTGAGCATGCTGCGTAAACGAAGATGGCAGCAGAGAGAAGTGATCCACGTCTGAAAAATGGTTGGGTTCGTTTTTCAAATGTGTGCTTACAGATTTTTTTTTATTAATTTTCAATTCAGCAGCTTTTATAAAGAATTGTTGATCAACTCACTCGGTGTAGAACTCGCCAACGATCGCCAAAATAGTGGTGATAACGGCGACTGTAAACACGTGATATCCAGCTCCAATGCAGGAAGAGAATAGCAGTGGCATCGATGGTGGCCGGAAAACGTCTCCGTGAACCTGCTTCCATCCATACTCATCTCCCAAGTCAGCGTCGAGATCATCCAGACTGTCTTCTTTTTGATAACGAGCGTAGTCCTTTCTCAGAGTGCGCACGAGAATCATCCACACCAATCCTACCAAGAAAACGACCATCATGAAACTGTTGAAAATGGAGAACCAATGAATCTGAAACAAAGGAAGTTTTAGACAAAGTTGTGAATTGCTGGTATTACTCTATGTTGGAAGAAGTTCGGATCAAGGTACTTATCAAACCGCTTGGTGAAGTCGATTTCCGACTTGCTCCATTGAACCTCATAAGTGTAAGTAATTTCGGCACCAGGGCGGATATCAACTCTTCCGTCGGTCGTCAAGTTGACATCCACAACCTGCTTATCGTTATATCCAATATCCAGGCGTTTGTGGGTGTACAATTTGTATGCTGGTGGGTTAACGGTGTTATCAATCTCTCCAACCATTCCCCAGATTGGCATATCATCCAGGTACATCTGATAGTAGTAACTGTTTTGAATAGCGTAGAGTAGAGTCTTGTAGTCAGTTTCTGTCAACTTCTTCTGACAAACGACCGTCTTTTTCGTGTTGGCTGCAAACGATGTTTAATTTTCTGGAATTTTGAGAGATATTTACTTCTGAACTTGATGTCGAGTCCGGAGAACTCGAGTTCCACACCGAGCAGTGACTCTCCCATCGTTTCGTGGTAGTGACTGATTTCCTTCTTCTCGCCTTTGCAGAACGGTAGCGAGAAGTACGTGTAGGTCTCCTGCCGATTTGAGTAAGGTCCCACCTGTAATTTCGAAACACATTTCCTTACAGTAAGTTCACAGAGCTAATCAATTACCGTGTTCATCCATAGTACGACCTCTTCATCGACTTCATACAAGTGATCATGTTCGTCGGCTTCAACCAGAAGCGCAGTCAGCAACAACAGGCTTAGGAGTACCCGCATTCCTGCAAATCGATGATGTTTACACGAGTACGAAACAGAAGACAAAGCGAGGTTGTCAAGGTGATAATAGGAGGACGGACACGCCTAGCTGCGGTGAATCTGAGCAACTTGGACCGGTGGAAAACAAGGAAAACGGGGATAAACGGTGGCGACAGAGAACGGGCCGAGTTTACGTGGAATGCGAGACAGTGTGCGCCGGATAGAGACGCAGCGATGTGGACGTCAGGCAGAGTGTGCGGCGGAGCGAGTTTTCAACAGCCCGCTGTTCAGGAACACTTTTTCATGCACCGAATCGAGTCAGCCATCGAAAAAGCGGCCAAACTTCGTTCTCATGGCATTTTCGTCAGTGAATGTTTCGATTTGGCAAGACAACAAGCTAAAAATGCGTTGGAAAGAGGATTGACTCCGTTTCCTGTCGTAATTAAAGATAGTTACTTGTAAGCGAAGAAAATGCTCACAGAACGATGATGAAAATGTTTTCGTTCTAGATCCAAAGGAACAACAACAACATGTGCATCACAAATGCTCGAGAACTACACACCAGCTGTAGATTCTACAGTCGTCGAGAGGATTGTGGCGAGTGGCGGATGCGTTATTGGAAAGACGAACATGGACGAGTTCTGCATGGGAACGTCTTCAGCTCTTGGACATTTTGGTCCAGTCAAGAGTGCCGTTTCTGAAGCGACAGAAGACGATTGGACGGTTCCTGGCGGTAGTTCCGGAGGATCTGCTGTTGCTGTCCAAGCGGGAATCGCTGACTTGTGAGTTCCTTTCGCTGCATTCCTTTTCGAGATTATCTCTTTCAGTGCTCTTGGATCAGACACTGGTGGCTCTACTCGCAACCCGGCCGCTTTCAACGGAGTATTCGGCTTCAAACCCACATACGGAGTGCTCTCTCGTTCTGGTCTCATTCCGCTGGTCAACTCTCTCGACACTCCCTCGATTTTCGCAAGAAGCGCCGAAGATTGTTGGAAGTTCCTAGACGCGACGAAGGGAATCGACCCAGCAGACTCAACATCTACCGAATTACCAGAACAAAGGGAACTCAGCACTGTGAAGGGGCTGAAAGTAGGAGTTCCTCTCGAATACCATAACGAATGCCTGTCAGAGGATGCATGGAGACACTGGAACAGAGTGGTCGGAAATCTGAAGCGAGACGGAGCAGAAATCAAACAAATAAGTCTACCAACGACAAAATTTTCGTTAGCATGCTATTCAGTGATTGCCGCAGTGGACGTCGCCTCAAATATGGCCAGGTGAAAAAGTGCTGACTAGTCCTAGAATTCATCATATTTTCTTCAGATATGACAGCGTCGCATATGGTCATCGTTCAAAAATCGACTCTTCGACGTATGAATTGTACGCTTCCTCACGATCTGAAGCTTTCAATACAGTAGTCAGAAGACGTATCTTCGCGGGAAACTACTTTCTTCTCAAGCAGTTAGACTTCTATCCTACACCATGTTCCCATTTCTCATAACATTTACAGAAACCGAAAGCTGTACTATGAGAGAGCGTTGAGAGTCCGACGAATCATCAACGACGAGATGTTGGGTGCTTTCAAAGAGGTCGACATCCTCATAACTCCAACTGCTACCGGAACAGCGCCGAAGTACTCTGAACTACGCGATTCGCTTTTTTCAAAGGAGGACGACGATGACTACTTCACTGAAGCAGCCAATCTTGCCGGCGTTCCAGCCATATCTGTGCCAATTGGAGCGAGCGGAAGACTTCCGATTGGAATCCAAATAATTGCAAACAGATTGAATGATCGGATAGTTTGTGATGTGGCTCAATTGCTCAGCAGTTCAAATTAGATTATTTGTAGTTATGGTGATGATGTTTAAGTTTTGAAACATCTCGATGATTCATCCTTTATCGGAAGTTTAAACTGTTTATTGCTTTCAGTTTTTTCCAGTAACATTTTCGAATGTACGGCTCGAGAGGAAACAGGCGCACGCGCTAACACCACGCGACCTTGACTTACCTGATAAGAAACATTTTATTGCCCTTTGCCTTTCTACGCCACTTTTTCAATATTTCCAGTCCTATATTGCTTCCGAGAGTTGAGTGGCAGGTGTAATTAAAATGTGTTTCCAAGTACTCCGGCTTTCCTAGAACTCTTTTCAAATAAAAAAACGCGGAGGAGAAAAGGAAGCGAGAGACGCAGAGAAGAAGAGACAAGTCAATCTGGAATCTGGGCCAGATGTTGGCTACCGATAGACTCAACCGCAAGCATTCCACTAGAAGTAATCGTTCGCAATTCTTTCTTTTTCTGCGCCGCCGAAATGTCTGCGTCTCGAGTCTCTCTCTCCGCGAGTGTCATCGCAATCAGATTAGAGCCAAGGGGCGCGCCGGGGCGACATGGACGTCCGACGCGACAGTAAAGCAAAGTGTGCAAATTAATGTGATGGTGTTTGCGGCCGCGTCACTTTTCACCTCACGGCGCGGCGGTCACATATACCTGTGTGCCTAGGAGGAAACCGAGGAAGAGAACGAAAAACGGCACCAACGACGCTATTTGTGTCTTTCTGTGTGTGTATATTGGAATGTGTGTGCGCTATTCCTCTTCCCCCCATTTTTGAAATTGTTATCGATTGAGAAGTACTCCCACTCTTCCTTCACTTTTTCCCTCTTGAGGTGACTCATTTGGCGTTTGTCCAGTCTGGAATAATTTCGCAACACCCCCTGAGCTCTATCCTATTCTTTTCCTCTTTTCCGCAATTGTGTCTGCTCTTTTCTTTACTTTCCTTCCAAACTAATTCTCTCATTCGACATTCAAAACGTGACACGCAGTCGCCGAAGCAGCCCCTGTGTCGCCGGCAATTCGCAGAAATGCATCCTTTTCTCTGAAACGGCGTGCTTTATATGCAACACGTCGGATTAGTGGTCGAGAGAGACCAGAGAAGAGAGGGCGAGGGGAGGGGGGCTTTGATTACAGCGGCATTTCCGGAGAAAAGTCCATGCCTGGGATGTTTTCGTTGGAATGAACATGATGTTTTAAGGAACATATGCACGGAGTTTCACCTACTTTTCGAAAATTCCGTTAGAAAAACGAAACAAAAGTAGCAAATTTGTCCTAAAGCTACGATAGAGAGTTAAGGCGCGTAGTGTTCTTTGTTGTCTCGGGTCTCGCCACGATCTCTTTTTGCTCTTCTTGCGTTGTTCCGCCGCGGCGCCGCGTGTTTCCGTCGTTTTCTCGAAAATTTTCGCGATGCACTAGAGCGTATATGCAATAGTGCTTCCTATTTCAATGGGCGGAATAGCTGCTCGAATGACTCACTCGTTTCTTCTCATCTCCCCGCGTCTCCTCGCATATATTTCGCATCCACCCGAAAATGTCGAATTTCAATACGAGTTTGCAGGTAACCGAAGACCCGCACACTAGCCCGACGAATGTCAGATGCTCCGTCGGCGTCCGTCCGGAACGATGACGGTCCTCCAGTAGTAAGTTGCCACTAATCTTGACGAAACAATCTCCCAGAAACGATCTCATTCGCAGGACGATGAGACGGAACATAAGGCGAAAACTCCACCACCACTCCCTTCGTTAAAACCGGTAATTGAACTCGTCGTGGGGAGTGTTGCGAATGGTAAGATTTTCAAAAATATATTTCTGGTGATCGAAATATTACATTATTGCAGTCCCGGTGGGCAATCTCATCAACGTTGATGACGATGAAACTGCAGCAGGTGCTGGGAACGGATTACCAACAAAAGAGGCTGCGGGGTCCTCGGCAACACCTCAATCCATGGAGGGTCTGTTGCGCGCATTTTTGGAAGAGGAGAGGGCGTTAACTCCCTCTGATTATTTGAAGAAATTCTACGTGAGCTTAAATGAGCTCTAGTCCCTCATAAAATTTAACTTCAGCAAATCCGCATAGAGCAAGAGAAACTAAAGTCCAATTTTCGTATGGATTTTGCCCATTCCCCTCTTCATTACAATCGGAATCGCTACCGCGACATTTTGCCGTGTGAGTAGTCGTCGGAAAATTACTTGAGTCGAATATCCGTTTTTCAGACGACCATAATCGAGTAGAGGTTCTCAACCAAGCCGACAATCCACAAGGCTACATAAATGCATCGTTCATCGAACTTCCTGGCGGAAAGACGAGGTTCATTGCGGCTCAAGCTCCACTCGTGAATACATTGGAAGAATGGTAAGAAAATCGAGATGGCAGTCAGCATAGAAAGTCAAACTTTCAGGTGGAAGATGATTGATCAACAAAGGGTCAGCCTCATCGTGATTCTTTGCAAGCTTGTCGAAAATAGCAAGGTGAAGTGTGAGCGATACTGGCCGGAAGCAGTTGGAGATAGGGAAGTTTTCGGAGATTACAAAGTCACCCTGGAAGAAGAGAAGACGTTTGCCGATGACGAGTATCTCCTGCGTGTTATGAAGATGGAAAATCAGAAAACTTCGGAAACTCGGCCCATTTATCAGCTGCACTACCGGGAGTGGCCGGACCACGGATGTCCATCCGGCGACAAGCAACTGCTGAACATGATCGATGTGATGGAAGGCATTCACGAGGAGCACTCAAAGGGTGCACCCATCCTGGTTCACTGCAGCGCGGGTGTCGGAAGAACGGGAACTATCATCGCAGTCAATCACATTAGGGAACAGATGAAGGCGGATACACTCAAGTCCATAGACATCTTTGCACTCGTCTGTACTCTGAGAAGGCAGCGGTCGTGTATGGTACAAACACAGGTAAGATTGAACTCGTGATGTCAAGAAACTTTTTTTCTAATTTAAATATTTAATGGAAATCAATTGAAGTCTTGATTACAGGATCAGTACACGTTCGTTCACAAGTGTGTCGCCTCTTATTGTCGTCGCTGGCTGGGAATTGAGGAACCCACCTTGGAAGAGGCATCGGTCAGTTTGTTTGTTTTTTTCGCTTCCGCTTCATTTCTTGGTTCTCTAGGCGCAATTACCGGTGGGTGATGGTGGAGTCCGACTTATCGCTCCACCTACTCCGACGACCTCTGATCAAAGTGGTATTGCTCAATACCAACCGGATACGATGTCAGGACGCATAGTAGAAGATGAATCGGACGCCACCAGAGTGCCGGATTTTCCGGAAGAGCCGCCTGCCCCGAAGGGGCCGGAGGATCTTGGCAGCAGCGCGGCGTTATGAATGTGAGTGTGTGTGTTTCGGCATTTTCGAATACGAATAGTTTTTGATGTGTTTGACCACAATTGCACCGAACAACTAATAAATTCCAGAAATTATAGCTGACATCATTTTTTCGAAAACCAAGGTTCGAGTTCTTGTTTAGATGACTGTGTGAATTGTATCCTTTTCTAACACTCATAACTGCTTCCACACCCTAGCGTTTTTCGCGTACAACAGTGTCCTTGCTTCTCAACGGTTTTCACCGCGTTTGTGCTGGCTGAAACTTCTCCAATCTCCCACTCAAATCTTACTCTTTCACTCACCAATTGCTATCCATTTTCAGCCAGAAGTTGCATCGATCAAGTCCATGGGATCCACTTCGGGAGCAGCTATTCGCTCCACAATTGAATCTCTTGTCAATCGTGCATCCACTTCGATACGAAGTGGTATTCGTCTGCTCGACTCCCTTAAGAAATCCGCCCAGTCGAACTCAACATCGAATTCTCCATCTACTTCCTCCACCTCCCCGTCATCCCCTCCTTAACTCGTAGTTTTAAATATGTGTCGACCGATAACTCTTTTGAAGTTTGTTTTCCCTGTGTTGCCCGTGAAACAATTTCGACTCGTCGGGTCTCGTATTCCGCTCTTACACCTTCATACACCGCCCTTTTTCTATTTTTCTCTCTCGCTCATTGTGATGTTTTAATGTATTGTCTTGAAATTCCCGACCCCATTGAATTCCCCAACCGGCCCCCGTTTTTCTATTCGTATTTCCGTTGTATTTTCTTATTTGTAATCCGATTGAATTTGTGATTGTATCATTATTTTTATCGCAATTATATCATTTTCTCTAATCCCCGTCGCTCTGCTAACCGTTTCTCCTCTCATCTCTTTTTCTTTATAATCGCACTTCTCCGGTCTCCAAACACTTTTCTTCCCCAAACCAAATTCATCGAACGCAAGCTAAATAAGAAGTTTATGCAGCTCTAAGAATTATTTCAAAATGTTTATTAGTCTGAATGGATATGCACACAACGATTTGTGTGGTGAGATTATGAGAAATCAGGGTAGTTTCTAGGTTTAAATGCAAAGTGACACAAGAACGAATTAGTGAATGGGAGGGGGAAGTGAATGAAAGGGACGTATTCCAAAAACCTGCACTTCTAGAGAATACGGTGATATTTAATACTTATGTGAGAATTGAGATTCTTCGCGAGAAATGGGGGAGAGAAGACGGCCACCGTGGGGGCCGATGAATGCTGGAAGTAAAGCTCACAGTTTGGGAAAGGTGCACACGAAACGAAAGAATGATTAGACGGGGGCGCTGCTGCTGTTGAGTTGTTCCTGCGCGTGGAGTTGGTTGAATTGCTCGAGGATGCTCAGCGCGTTCGCTGATGCACCGCCCGAAGACATCGGAATTCCAAGAAGTTGACTGAACATGGTCGTTTGCGATGGAGCCGGCTGAAATGAGGGAGATGCGAAGGTTCTTTTCCATCTGCTGCCTACCGCTTCCTCTTCCTTGATCTTTCTGCGGAATCGTTGCTGAATGAAGTCCTTTCTCATGTGAACTGGTCGATGCGTCTGAAACATCCCTTGATGATGTGTTCCACCTTTCGTTGGCCCAGGGGACAATATCTCGTTAACGCCGAACGAAGAACTCATTCGCCTCCTGTCAACCTCATGATGATCCGCGAGGGTAACTCAGTCAGGCCAATTCAATTCATCGATAATTAGGCGAAACGACCTTTCGGCCACCCACTTCCATCACCCGCAGAAGACACGGATTCTAAGGAACTGCTGCTGCTGCTGCGGAGACAGGTAATCGGCCCGTCGCCCACACACCCGCAATCTTCTAATTATCTTTCGAAACGGCGGGAGACGCCACGAAAATATTGTCAAGGTCCTCTATGCAGGCACTCACCCGGTGAAGTCTATAGTAGAGTCCGCACGCGTTGCACACCAGTTTCCCGGTCAGATCACGGCGCCACGCGGTCGTTTTGGTCGTCGAGCAGTTGGAACAGCGCGAGATCGACGATCCCGAATCGTCTTCGGGACTGGCGGCCGCCGCCGCGTGAACTGTCGGCGATGGAGCTTTTCCGCTGAATTGGGCAGACAATTGGTCGAGGAGTGCTTGCTCGGCGAGCGACGGAGGAGTCGATCCGGCGTCCTGGGGCTCTTGTTTTATAATAGTTTGTTCTTCAGCTTTCGTCGGTTTGTGGGCGTCGGTCTTCTGCTGAACGTGTGGCTGCTGAACCTGCTGGTGATGTTGCTGTTGGACTAGACTCAAGAATTGCATCATGTTTTGAGGGTTGGTGGCTGCTGCCATCGGATCGACTGAAACTAACAGACATCGTATCTCCGATGTTTGCTGAACTCACAAATGAATCCATTAAAGTTATTGAAATCTGCAAACGGCGAACTCGAGGAAACGGGCGTCGAGATCTGCCTCTGGTTGGCAATCTTCTCGGCCGGAGATCCATGTCCGTTGAGGAGCAGCTCAGCCGAGAGCCCATTCTCCAGCAGAGCATTCACACGGTTCACAGACTCCTTCGTTGGTTTCCGTTTCCGGCTGCCTCCGTTTGCTACAGATGGCTTTCCGTTCGACGGATTCGGAGAACCGCGACTTCCGGAAGGAGACGGTGCGTACTGCAATCGGGAGGAGTGATCATTCGAATAGGTTTCTATTTAATTTCAGACTCTTTCTTCTACTCTGTTCAAAACTGGGGCCACATTTTCTAAAAGAATCCAGCGACGCATTTCAAATGCTCTTTCACGTGACGCCTTGGTCAGATGACGTCCTAGTTCTCTCGACGCCTACCTTTTCTTCACTTCCGCTCTCCGACATGTGCTCATGGAGCCCAACAACTGATGCTGCTGCTGCTGCTGTAGCTGCCACCGTGCTCTGCTGCTCTTTCTCCTTGTCTGCTAACAGAGTTTCGAGCCGTTCGCAGACTGTTTCGAATTTGGAGATCATCTGTTCGACGTTCTAAAAACGATCGGTGTCTAAAAGAGAGAGGGAGCTCATGGTGCACCTGTTTGATGTCTTTATGCAATTGAACGCATCCGGCGCACGGCTCAAGCTCAGCTCTCGGCTCCTCGTCCGTCGTCATCTCGGGACTCTCGGCTCGCACGGGCTCCGCCACGGGACTACATGAGACGTCGACAAGCGTCATCTGAAATCACGTGTGTGTGTGATTGAGAGGAGATGCGGAACGGAACGGACGCGGAAAGAGAACGAGAACACGGAAGAGGAGAGGAATTGACGGATGGGGTGGAAGAAGTGGGTGGTGGAGGAAGAGCTGGGGCAGAAAAAAGCGAAAAGGAAAAAAAGAGTTGAGATACGTTTATCCGTCAAAAACCATACACAGATTGGTGGGAGAGAAGAGTTGAGAGAAGGGCTTCAAGAGCCAGAATCGAGTAAAACGGAAACGTTCGATTCGAGTTGGATGATAAGCGAGAGGAATTTGAGAGAGAAGGGGGAATTGAACATGATTGAGATGAGTTCGGAGGTGGTTTTGAATCGAAATTACGAACATGAGAAATGGTAAAAGAAAACAAAAACACAACCATGCAATTGAAGAAGTGGGTGGAGAGGAGAAATATGCGGAAAGGGGCGGGCATACTCAAAGTACAGGAGAAAGATGGGCGGGGCTTCTCTGTTATTATGGAGGGAAATATTAAGAATGTGATGGAAAAGGCATGAACCAAGAGAAGGTAAAGCTCACAGTCGATGAAAACACGCGGAACGGAAGGGAGAAAGTGAAAAGATTATAGTATAGGAAAAGGGCGAATATAAATAGTTGGAGTATTGTAGAGTGGTAGAGGCTGTGAAGCAAACACCAAACGGATAAAATTCAAGCGAGAGGGGTAGCGAGAGAGCGAGGGAGAGAGTGGAGGGGGAGGACGAAGAGGTTATATTAATTGGATTTAATCAAAATAAGGGTCCGTCGAATTTAAAGAAGATAGAGTGAGCGAGAATAATTATTAGAAAGTGGCGCTGCTATTCATGAGTTCCTGGGCTTGTGTAAATTGCGTGATTTGCTCCAGGAAACTGAGAGGCGTGGTTTGCGCACCACCCGTGCTCATTGAAGGAATCTGGGTGAGTAGCTGATTGAAGATGGCTGGATCAGTGAGCGCCGACGTGTCCTTCTCCTTGTTCTTGCGACGGTAGCGCTGTTGGATGTGGTTCTTGCGCATCTCGATTGGACGACAGACCTGGAAACGGGTAATTACAATCACCATTGCACAAAAGCTTCGGTTAGAGTTCCCTCCACTTTCTTTTCAGAATCATGCTACATGTTAGTTGGAGAGGAGTAAATAAGAAGTCCACTCCCAAGATGATGTTCGGTGACATGGCCTACTTCATCAAAGACTCATCATCATCATCTTAGTGATACACTACTCGTGGCTACCGGTCTCTTTCTCCTAATTACCCCCGACACAGTCAGCGTGCCCTATTGTGTCTTCTATTGTTGTGTGCAAATTGAAAAGAAGACGTTCCGCCTTAGATGATGTACTCCAAGGTTATGAAATTGGGTAAAGGACTACGCCGGTAAAGGGGGGAGAGATGATAATTATTGGTGGGTGGCCCGCCAAAACCGATCAGGACGTAAACCTAAGACACAGCACCGGGTACCACCTGGCTCTTGGTACCTGATTAGGCTGGCCAGGTGTTAACTGCGCGCACCGAGGGGAAGCCCATATCGCCGTTTCCTCCATCTGTTCATGCACCCCCGGATATAGATAGGCTGGTATGAACCGAAGAAAGGGGGAGAAGATGATGACAGGGAAGGGATTGTTTGCGCGTGCACTAGTTTCATTCCTAATTGTCGGTGGTCGGCTGAACAATGCGAGTCAGCGTCAAAGACCCAGAAGAAACGCCAAGATGGAAAGAGGAGAGGGGGAGGTAGTGAAGTCTATTCGAGTTACAGGTAATCATTGACTCGTCTCCGCCGCGACGCCGCACACCCCGATACGCTAATTATCTTCCTGTAGATGCTGCTTCTAGGCGGCGATGAAGTGAAAACGACCACATAATGGTTGAGGTGATGGAAAGATGGAAAGAAGGAGACGGGCGGATGGAGGGGTAGGCGCCGACGATACCGTATCGGTGATGATGAAGAAGAACGAGGGAATAGGAGGAGAGGCAATTATCAAGTGTACTGTAGGATGTAGGCGGAGATTGGGAGATGATTGATGTTCACTGATACAAAAGATACGCCCATCTCGGATCGATATCAATATTTGACACGGTCATCATATCAAACGAGATCGTGACACCAAACCGTTCAATAGACGTTCAGTAGATTAATATCAGCAGTAATGCTGCGGTGACGACTAACTAATAGCAAAAAAGTAAGGGAAATTGGCGAAAAGGAGGCTAAACTAATCTCATATTTCAATCTCCTCCCCTTGTCTTGCCGCTATCTTAACTAGGTTGTTTCCCTCTTCGTACCCGCATCAGATAACACTTTGCATCTCGCTCCCATTCTATTCAAGAAAGACAGAAGTGATGATCAAATACCCACCTTGTGCAATCGATAGTAGAGTCCGCATGGATTGCAAACGAGCTTTCCGTCGGCGTCACGTCTCCAAGCAGTCGTCTTGTCAGTACGGCAGTTCGAGCATCTAGCAGTGTTTGGATCATTGTTGTCGTCGCTCTCGCTTCTAGATGGGGTGGCGACAGCCTCGACGACTTGTTGAACAGCCGACGAAGCCACAGAAGACGGAAGTGAGGCCTGAAATAATAAAATTCGTGTATAGAGAAAAGAGAATTTTAAACGGAGAACGCCGCCCTTTCTAACGCGCACAAGGCGGTGATATATCTTTCTTTGTTTCCCAGCAAGGGATGCGCCCGAACAGAGACAAGAAGAGGGTCATAGGCACTTTTGATCTTTTCTGCACTTACCGCCTGGTTGGTGCTGAATTGAGCGGTGAGAACGTCGAGTAGGTTCTGCGTTTGAGAAGCCATCGAATCCGAAGCCATCTCAGCGTCAGCAGCCACTTCGAGTGTAGTTTCTGGAGCTTCTTCCTTCACGACCGGAGCAACGGCAATAACAGGTTCTTCCGTTTTGACCATTTTCGGTTCTGGTGGACTCAGCGACTGAGCATGTTGTTGTGGAATGGCCTGGTGGATTGGCGGTTGTCCTTGCTGTTGTTGAACAAACGAAAGTAACTGCATCATGTTAGCCTGGTTGTTAATGCAACTGATCGGGTCGAACATGAATCCATTCACGAATTGAGTGAAGTCGGGGAGAGGAGAAGCAGCAGTGGTGACAGTTGGAGTTCTCTCCTTCGTTTTACGCTTTCTGGCTCCATTCGTGGTGGCGGGAAGGGTGGCTGGGAGGGTGGCGGCTGTGGTGATTGGGGCCGAGATGGAGACGGTTGGGGTCGCAACTTGATCAAGCTTCGGCGAGTTCCGTGATACAGTCGGCGATGGAGTCACTTTTCCCGATGACCCAGAAGACTCGAGAGCCTTCTTAAGCTCAGCCTCTTTCATGAGTTCGTCAATTCTGTACTGCAGTTTATCGACTCTCTCCATAACAAGGCCGATAGTCTGAAAACGATTTTTGAAAACGATACTTAGTGAAATAAAAGAACATACCTTGGCAACTTCCGTCTGGAGTTGTTTGCATCCACTGCACGGCTCTTGTTTCTCCTGGGGCTCTGGTTTTACTTCGTTCGTCATTATGCTGATCGACATATGATCTGAAAGAAGAACAGGTATGAGACGGGGAACGGATGAATGTGTGTCGAGGAAAGAATTAAGAAGAAGATCAGGGTAGATAAGTGAGGGCGAGTTTGGAAAGAGTAAATAATGAGCGTACCAATACGGAAGGCTGTACGGAAGGCGGACGAGGGGCGGGGTTTCGCGTTCATCACATCAACCCACTACACCCCGCAATAAATCTGACGACGCATTAGGAGGGCGGGTTACCTGACCCAAGGGTGGTGGTGATGGAACCAAACAGTAACCATCTGGACCAATAGGGGTGTTGGAACGAAAAGTGATGAAAGGGGTGACGATGAAGAAAGGAATGTGAAGACGTCGGAGAGGTGGAGGAGAAGGAGAGGCAAAATCAGATAGGATCTGCTTATCGATTCGGTGCCGGGCTGATCAGAGAGAGAGGGGCCTTCTAATGATTGTAATCTACGAGCGCCCGTCTTCGCGTTGGCGACAACGACGTCTCTTCTCAGCCTCCTCTAACACGCGTGTTAACACCGAATCAGTTGCGCGCGATCGCGATCCCAATCTTTTTCGAGGAATGAGAAGAGAGGCAAAAAGAGGGGAAAGATGAAGGAGGATACGGATAGGCGATAGCAGATTTGCCTCCGGACAGATTATCTACGCACACCTCGATGTCAACCAGGTAAATTTATCGATTCTTAGGAAAGATAGACCCAGAGGTTTACGATCGTTTGCTCTGGCCTAGTATACCGCGAAACCGGGAAAAGAGAGCGAGCCGGTCGTAAAAACTGGCAGGTTTCTCCGCGCAATTTCCCGCAAATTGCTCATTTTATGAAGGGGGTCCAAAGGATAATCAGCTGGGTTTTATGGCCACTCTATCATCAAATTTTACGGTTATATGTGATGGAGTTTACAAGCAAATACGACTGTTGCTTGGGGAATTTGAAAAAAGGAAGAAAAAAAAATTAATGAATAAACAAGGCGATTGTCCGAGAGGACTACACGGCCCGCGTGTCCGCAAACATATCACACAAGTCAACGACTACAGTAGTCCCGAGACAATGCAGCTCCAAAAACTAAAAAGGAGTGACATGAATGCTCGAGAACTTGAAGAAAGAAAGGAAGAATGGAATACGAAGAAGGGAGAGCGCATTGTGTGATTATCTTCTACGAGCGTTGAGGTTGTGTGTGTGTGTGTGGTCGTGGACAACGGGGCCTCGCCACTCGAACAATAGATCAGTGTGTGACTGGGCTGCCGGGGGTAGGCAGAAGGAGTGTGGAATGGAAGGGAAGGGGGAGGAGGACGGACGGCGTGCTGCTGGGGCGGAGGGCACTCGAAAAGGTATATGGCCGGATGCGGGTGATGGTGCTCCGCCCCCTTTTCGACTCACCTTGTGGTGCTGCTCGCCAGAGATAATGGACCTTTGTCGAGTGGTGCCCGTTTTAGGATAGAGTGCCCACCGGGGCCATTGAATATTCTATCATTGACGGAGCCGATGGTTACCCGGGGAACCATTGTTGAAATCATAACAATAACCGGCACGAAAATGGGGCGAATGGGGCGCGCTAAATTATCGTCAATTTGTCAGTCGAAATGCACTTAGAATCTCAGTGGGGCGCCGACGAATTCGACGCAAAGAAGCCTTGTTGGGGATGGGATTTTTGCGAAAAATTTCAGAGGGATGAGTAATTGACACAAACACAGCTCGGCGACTATTTGAAAGAAGAGTTTCGCAATCGTTCGGAGGGAAGTGGTAGCAAAGGGGGGATTGGGCAAATATAGCCAGCGGCGACTAGTGATGGAGCCGCTGATGAAGAAAATGAAATGCCGACGGTGATGATGATGATGACGATGATGATGATGATGTGGGTGGCGGAGTGCGCAGAGAGCGTCGAAGAACAAATAAGGGCTCGAATTGGAGCCCCTTCTTCCCCTCCCCTCGTGCCTTCCACGGAGCCGCCTACTACACGCCTTCTTCTTCTCCTTCGTCTTCTTCTGATAGTGATTGAGATAGTAGACGCAGAGAGGCGGAGAGAACGAGAGAAGCTGACATGCGCGATGCATATCAGTTGATGAGATGTTGTGCCGCCGCCGCACGCCCGCCGCTCGCCCGCCCCGTCGTCTCCTCGGCTTCTCGTCGGAGCCATGTGCAGTATAAGTGTGTCGTCGAGTGTGCTGCATTCGCCTTCTTCTCTCCCTTCTTTCCAAAGATAATTACCATAATTATCTGAGAGCAAGAGACGAGACGAGAGACGCCAGACACACCGACACACTCTCCTCATCACCGTCAGTTATCATTCGGTTTGATCTTCGTCTCCTCCTCCTCTACTCACTGGTTCTTCTAGTAGTTGTGTTAAAGAGAGAGAGAGAGGGAGGAAACGGGGTGAAAACAGAAATAACATGCCTTTCCTCTCCCTCTCTCCCTCTCTTACTCCCATAATTGCCCATACTCGGGGCATTGTTATCTGCTAGATAGTGGACAAAGTTAGGAGAGAGACACCACGTCAGCGGCGACGACGACGACGACACACCGTTTTGTTCCATTTCGAGGGGGAGGCGTGCGATGAGACAAAACGAGACGCGGTGTGACCGTTTTGAGGCGAAAAGTTTGCGACGACGAGTTGCCACGGCGATCCTGGCAACCGCCGGTCATCAGCTTCTCTCGGCGGGAAGAGGGGACTTTGTGGGCCAATGAAACGAGAAAGGAGCCGACACGGGGGGGCGCAAAGCGGCGGCAGGACGACGACCGAGTGATGTCTCTCTCTGTCTCTCTCTTTCGGGGAAATTTGATATAGGCATGGGAGAAATGACAACAATGCGAGATATGGAATATCGGCGCGACGAGGAGAGGAAACGGCCGGCACAAAGTTTTATTAAGTGCCAACTACTTTGACGTGGCTGGCGGCCGAGCGGGGACTTTCGAGCGAAAATCCAGTCCTCCCAGTGATAAGATGATAGCAGCGAATCAGCGCGCGACTCCTCCCCCACTCTCGCAACCTGCGTCTCCACTCGCAATCAGTACACCTTTCCCGCGCCGCTATCAGCCTATCAGCGATGCGAGGGGGCGGGGAGGGGGGCAAAGGAGCCGATTGTGCAAAAGGAAATGAGAAGGGAAATGATGGAACTGACAAGAAGGAGGGAAATACTCCGATGCCTCCCCGCTTTGCTGTCAGTCTGTTGGCAATTAACATCGAATCGAGAAGAGCACATGAAGCAGAAGAGTGGGGTGAGGGGAAGAGCAAAAAGATAAAGAAGAAGAGGTGATGAGGAAAAGGAAAAGGAGGCGAGAGCAGCGCTGGCGAAGAGGGGGGAGGCCATATGGGCGACGCGGGGAGAGGGGAGGGCGAGGAGGCGAAGCGGGAGATATCAAATCAGTCAGTCGGAAGGGACCTCCATTCAAAACATATGGTGGGGGCGGGAGAAAGAAGAAAGACATCGATCGATTTGCAGAGCTCAAAGAGCCCCCGGCGCCACGAGGGCCGCACGTCTTCTGATAAGAAGAGGTGGGCGTGGAGACGCAGACAACACACCGGCACCCTGACCCCGTCGCGCTTCAAGAGTCCCCGGCCCGCCGAGAGAAAAGAGCCAAAAGGGAGAGAGAGAGAGAGCCGAAAATATATATTATCCAATCTCCCCCCTCGGTCCCGTCTCTTTCTCCCCCTTCTCCTATCACTATTATATTGGTGTGTCCAAATGGAGTCGTCGTCGTCGTCGTCGCCGTCGCTGTTGTCTCTGTGGGGGCTCTTTCTCGTGATGCATCAACGGAGGAGCCGTCACGGCAAGATAATAGGCTTCTGGTGCCGTCGCGGGACGAGAAAGAAAGGAAGCAGCCATCACAACAATGCCAATTTTCGGGTTTTGGAGAAGAGAAGAGGAATCATTGAATTATCACGATTTCGAGAAGACGACGACGACTCGGACGAGGACACACACCGAGAAGAGCCCAAAAGAGGGGGGACTAAGATGGATTGATGGGACACAAGTTATCGCCTATTACTCGGTGATCGTTTGATGAATTGATTGATCGCACTCTAGTGTCGGTGACACTCCAATTAGTGCATTTGCTCCTCATTTGCTGTCAGATGTGCAGATGATGATGGAACTGTAAGTGGAGATGCTGCCACGTAACAAAGAATGGCGACAGGAGAGAGAGAGAGGGACAACACAAAGGAGGCACTGCGACCCGCCAATTTGCATGTCAATCAGTCAGTCAGTCTTCTTCGGCCGTCTCTTTAATCCACTCTTCACCAAATTCGCCGGTCATTTTTCAAGATTTCGTCCTCGTTCACATTCAACCAAGAAGAGAACACAACCATCTGGCCTCATCTATTCTCGAGAATCAACAGAAGATGTGCTCAAATGAGTGAACGGCGAGGCGAGGCGAGAGAGAGCTCGTTTTTGATTGAGTCCACACTCGATTCATCCATCTACAGTAGGCATCGCTCGCTCGCTCGCTCTCTCCTCTCGTTTCGTCGCAAAATTCGTGTTTTCCGAAAAACCAACCGAACTGCGAAATTCGGGAAGAGGAAAAGGGAGAGGGAGTGGAATTTAGTGATGTGTTCACTGATTTGTGTATGTCATGGACAGGTAGTGTGGCCCTGCCGCCGGAATGATTTCGTGCTCCATTGAGCACATCATATATCCGGCGGCGGCTCCGAAACGACGACGACAGAGGTGGCGGTGGCTGATGTGAGGGAGCTGACCCGAAAAGCCGTGAGGAAAACAGGGCCCACGGGGGACCAGGGACTCACCTTTTGATTAGAAGGCGTTCAAGAAGAAGAAGGAGAGCCGGATGGATGGAGGACCTGTAAGTGATAATGATAAGGGACGGAACGCTTCGGAGAGATAAAGAGAATAAGTGAAGAGAAGGGTTTGGGGAAGAGGGCCCTTCGATGATCAGTTTGCCTCTCTCCTCACACAGATCGGATGATTGTGATCTACAGGATGTAAACACATTCAGATCTATTACAAGATATACGATAACTTGACAAGATCAAAGTGAATGGCGCGGAGACCCAGACGCCGATGCAAACATGTTTCAAACTGTCTTCTCCGTTTCCCTCGAATCGATAAGGAACGGTTGCCACGTCGTAACCCGGCCGGTTCCCACACTTGTCTTTATGCAGATTCCTAATCCTCTCCCTCTTCGCTCACAAAGAGCATCCCGACAAACGGATCAGGAAAGGAAAGAGGGCTGCTGCCGCTGCCGCCGTCGCGAATCAGTGACGGGAATCATCATCACTTCTTCTCAGGAGAGGCAAATACACAACACGATGGTGAGGGCGAATTCAAGGTTATCGAGCGGTCCCGGGGGGCCTGGAGGCGAACGGAACAGTGTGTGCTGATAGCGGAGGGCGGCAGAGGGGCAGAGAGGAGGACGAGTATCATCAGACGGGACGGGAAGAAACGAGGGAAACGAGGGACGGTGGTGGTGTTAAAAACGTTGATTGGATGGATGCCAGATGTGTCTCTCTTTTCGTCTTTCGTCCATGTCGCTGTGAATTGAATGAAAAGAGAAGTGATGGTGGCGGAGGAGAAGGAGAGGAAGGAGATAAAACGTTGATCCGGTGTGATGGTGGGTGGTGACTGAAGGGCAGATCACCAAATGGGCGGCGCATGGGTCGTCGAGAAGAAAGCCTTTGAAGTGAGGGGATGTTTTGAAAAGTCCGCGAGACCAAGGGCACGGATATGTTTTGAAACGCGGCGGCCGATTCTTGAATTTTTCGAATTCGAAGAAGGATACGGTAGCCGAGACGTCAAGGTTCCTCCGTCTGATTCGTTGATAGTCAGTCGGCTCCGCGCGGAGACGAAGATCCGGGGCGACGATAGGGCACGTAACGGATGTGAAACCGAACTGCGGGCGACAATGAAACTTTCGTCTCTCTCAGTTTCATGACAAGTACATGTGTACACACATGATGACCATCATCATCACTTCCACCGTAGTATTCACAAACATACACAAAGATTCGCTTCCTTTTTGGGACGTTAAAAGTACCTGGAGTCGCTTTTCTGGGTCGACCTGGTGGCGTTCAAAGTGCGCGTTTCGTCGTCCAGATTTTCCAGATTTTCGCTGTCGACAGTAATCCTCAAAAATTCCAAAATGTGCTGAGTCTGCAGAGAACGGCGTCTGTGTTGAAACATGTTTTGCGCGTGATTGCAGACTCAGTACATTTTGGAATTTTTGAGGATTACTGTCGACAGCGAAAATCTGGAAAATCTAGGCGACGAAATGCGCACTTTGAACGCCACCAGGTCGACCCAGAAAAGCGACTCCAGGTACTTTTAACGTCCCATTTCTGGTGGAGGTGTCCTTCTTTCTCCATCTTCCATTTGCAATGAGGTTATAGGAGGGACGACGGACACAGAGAGAGAGGGTGTTTTCAAGTGGGTTGTTTAATAATCACGGAAAGGAGAGTGAGGAGGAGGAGGAGGACGAGGTGGAAACGAAGAAGGAGATGATGATGATGACGGACGGACACTGAGAGCGTGATCGCCCCGATGCGCGGGAAAAAAGAAGCAACATTTGGATGAGGAGGAGAGACGAATTTTGAAAATGGCCTGCCTTCGTCAAGGGCAGGGTATCATTTTGACGAGGGACGGACCGAGGGAGTGTGATAAGAAGGTGTGAGGACCGGAAGGGATTGAGTCGAAACTGTAATCCCCTCTTGTCCCTCAACCATCTGTTCTCGATCACTTAATGACGTGGCGAGTGGACGAGTCGCTAATCGACTCTGTCTATCTGTGTGCATGTTTGATGAAAAGAACACCTGCCACCTGGCTAATAGACATCGTTTGGCGGCGGCGGGCTCAATTTCATTAGGGAATTGGTGGGGGGAGTGCGAATGTGTGTGTTTCATTAGAGAATGAGAAGCACTCGAGTGATGGGTGCGAATGGAAATAGGAGAAATGGTGCAGAAGGTCTCCCCCCTCAGTTACATCATAACAATTAATCAGCGGATTAGAGGGAGCATTTGAATGTGTTGCATCAGCAGCAGTTGGGAAGGCTCAACAGGTGTCAAACGGTGCTGTAGATACATTGGATACACGGGGGGAGGGGGATTAGAACGAGTACATCTCGCGGGCAAATATTTGAGTTATCACCTCAGGGTTCCCCTCGAGAAGAAGAAGAAGAAGAAGAAGGGACACGGTACACAGAAGTGTATCGAGTGGGAAAGAGGAGAAACGGAGGAAACACAGTGACAGCAGTGGCAGCAGAATTGATGATGGCAATTATGATAATTCGAAGACGAAAACAGCAAGAAAAAAAGGAGTGATTGTCGACAAAGAAACAGAAAATGAAGGGTGAGAGAGAGAGATGGCAGCACAGCGGGGGATCTTCCCTCACTCGACCATGACTGACTGACAACGGAGGACATGGGGAGGAGGACACACTCATCACTTAGGGGTCTCTTTGTCTGGACGAGGACACAACGGGGGCTCTCTCCCTCGTAATCAATGGTTCTGTGGGAAGGGCCAGGTCACTCGGAGAGAGAGTGGATATCATGGGAGGAGAGCACATCAATTAGCGTTCCCCCAGGTGTCAGTGCCATCTGCCACGTCATATCCTTAATCTCGAGTGATGGTCCAAACTTTGTGACAACCAGCACACTTCTTGGGCCCCAATTAGGTGGCAATTAGTCGCGGATAGAGGTCGTCACTCCGAGGAGACGGGGGGATCGATCGCACAATCCGATAATAGTTGCTGCCTGACATGGAAATTGTTGGCGACAACGTCGCGAAACGCTTGTCAGGGAATCAGGACAGAAGGCATTTGAAGGAGGATACGGAGGAGATTAGTAGGTGGTTGTGAAGGGAACGACGGACGGGGCAGACCGGAGGGGGAGAATACCGTGACAAGTTGACGGCAGAAGATATGAATGTTTTTTTCCAGCTCAGACGGTCGGCAGATCGAACAGTTCCTCAAAGACTCCGCTGCTCATCGCTCAACTGCACCTCATAAGGCCGCCGCTAATCTGGTACCGAGATCTAATCAACTCACATAAACAAAGGAGGTCCACTACCACTGGAGTGAGAGGACATCTGTAATTACGCCGACGACGCGTTGCGACGGTGCCTGTGACGTCACCAGAGCGGGCACACATAGACAAAAGACAATGATGGATTGATCAGGAGGTAGGGGGGCATGTCGGTCCCCCCACTACCTACACCAGCACTTAGGCAGAGGTTGGTGCTGCTGATGGCGAATGCACAAATGGTGTGTGAAACGAAACGAAAGGACGCGCGACATGTGGGCGCCCTCCCTCTTAGCCCGTGCCCCAACTCCGCCCCTCCACTTGGAAAAACCGTGTGTGGCACCCGCCACCCGCAGAGCGATCAGATCAAATCATATTCAAAACTTGAGAAAATGGTCGCGCGAGGAGATTAGAATGGGAAATGGGCGACTCGTGATAGAGGAGGAAGAAGACGAATCCTCCTCCTCCCCCTCCTAATTAGATTTCGAGAGGTACTTGAAAAATGACACACACACACACAAGATTTCGGTTCATATCGCCTCCAAAATTCGTCTAATCCGGCCCCAAGTGGAATTATCAACGGAGAATGAGGGAAATGGGAACTCGAGGAAGACAGAATGACCTTTTTGTTTTTCACAAATGACGAGCAAACAAACTTGACACTGTCTTCTTCTTTTTCTTCTTCTGATAACTAAACCGTTGCCGAGAAGAGAAACCGCTGAGAGGACAATTTGTATAGTTGGACCCGAGAAAGTGATACGTTTGTTTGAAACCCAAAACTATCAACTATTGAATCGAGTGGCATCAATTGGTCCCTTCCCAATGCTTTGTTTATGTCAACGAGATTGCGCACAGAGCAGACGGACGCGGAGGAGTTTTGCAACGCAGAGGGAACACTTACTCGACTGTAACCACGTGGTAACTTCTAGAAATAGAAGTCAGTTGATCGATAAACGGAACGGAACAGAGAGGGCACGAGAAGGGCGCGCTCAATTTATCAACAAAACAGGAATGAGCGGTTGGGGTTGGGTTGATCTATGTCTCACGTTTTACCAACTTGTACATGTATGACCGGTGGTGATGGGGGATGATGAGGATGATGGGGAGGAAATGGGGATGATGATGATGATGATGGTAGCCACCAGCTGCACACATACGATAAGCAGATAGGAGAGAGGGGGATATATAGAGAGAGAGAGAGGGAGACGAGAAGAGACCCGAGACGACGGGGAAACGCAGCAGAAGGCCCCCGAACATAGAACTAATCACCAGATGGTAGTGGGGGGTCCGAGGTCAGGCGAGAGGAGTCGTCCCCACATGTGGCATGCATATCACACATGTAATTACACTCGCCCCAATCGCTTCGCGAAATTAGCGCACTCTCGTGATATTAGGGACCACTTGGACCGCTTGCCACGTCATAAACTGTCGAATTGATGGGGGGATAGATGGATGAGAATGAGATATGGACGAGGGAATGCAGTTTGCTCATATTGGAAGAGATGAAGAGAGATAGAGAAAGAGAGAGAGAGAGAGAGAGAGATTTCGAAATCAGAGATGAAATTTTTAATTGCCGGCATGTGCGCTCGCAATTCGCCCGGGATAACCTCGATATGGACGACAATTTGTCAGTTACATTTGTTCAATCCATCATCAAACAAAGCCCCCTCTGATTGTTTTCAACGGGATGGAAACGGGAGAGAAAGCGAGGGATCGTCGGTTGCCGAGATGTGGGCTCAGCCGTGATAGCCCCCCGCCCGGCATGGATTCCCGAAGTGTCGCCGTGGAGCGCGGTTGCTTTGACAAAGCAACTTGTGTGTGTGTGACAAGAGGACAACTTCTCCTCATCCTTCACTGATCAGTCGGCACCCTTCAGACGGTGAAAGCGGCAGAAACAACGCCTCATAAATCCGGGCGGCCACCTGTGTCTTCTCTTTTCGTCTTGACACACACACTGAGCGGCGTGCGGAGGAGGAGGAGGGGAAAATTCGAAAAGAAGAGTGAACCACCTTGAAAGTTCTTATGAACAATCGGGCAGGGGCGGTTATGGTTTTGTTAAGAGATGATGATGATGATCGAAGGTTGTTAGTTGTAGTAGTAGTGGTGGTGGTAGGTACTGTAGAGAGCGAATGGAAATCGAGTCGTCAATTGAATCAATCGCGATTGATTGATTGTGGAGGAGGAGGAAGCAAAGAAAGAAAACAGTGTCGAGGAGGAGAGGCTGACAAAGAGGGAAAAGACATGTTTGTAGCGGACGCGCACGGTAGAGAGTAGTGACAAAGGCGCCCGTGTACCGCCCCCTCGACGTGTCTCCGGACAACCACCAGGTAGCGGGGCACAGATAAACGATAATCGGCTAAATTTGATCGGCCGATCCCCGTTGCTGCTGGCTGCTGACTGACGACTATTCACTAACACTGCGACACACACAGCCGCACAGCGGGCGATGATGATTCGACTGGGACCGAGGGGATTTGATGGACGCACGGACGGACGAACAGAGAGAGAGAGACAGATAAAAAACGGCGACTTTGATCAATACAAAGTTGGATGGTAAAAGAGAGATTGAAGTTTGTGAAACGGGTCACTAGCCGGAGGGGATAACGGTGTTCTTCTTCTTCTACAGCTGCGGATCGTTTCGTCGACGGTCCGAAATGACACTGAGGCTGACAATTGCTGCAACCTTGCTCTCTTCGAAATGTCTGCTACTTATTAGCTGGCCACACAATTATCAAATTATATTTTTTATTCGATAACTTTTCAAACGCTGCAAATCATCGGAAAGCCGCCGAGCAATCACAATGCGTGGTGTGCTTTTGCGTCGCCGTGTGTGCACCGTTACAGTTCATGTGCAGACGAAACGCTTGTTTCTTCTGCTGCTTAGCGACCAAACAAAGAGCATATTTGCAAGCTACCGCAATCCGTGCGAACGATAGAATGATTCCGAAACTGACCTGATGTTGGAGCTAACTCTTCTCTCGGGGGCTGCTATCGGGGGCCTATCAAATCCAGGAAGTTTCTACGAAATTGTCAGTTCACCACTGCCACCGCTAGCAGTAGGGCCCCAGGAGAGGAAAGTTCATCAAATATTAATCGCCGTTTTGGTTCTCCTCCTGCCGATTCTATTCTCTCTCCCTCTCTCTCTCTCTATCAATTGTGTTTGTCAAAAACGGGGCGAAAAGGTAATTGCAGTCAGCACACTAATTATTCATTGGTGGACGGGCGACACACAATCGACCCCCACCCGAGGAGGGCTTCTGGTCCGTCCTATCACGAAAATACACATTACTTCTTTGAAAGATTTGGAGCAGAAAGGGAAGAGAAGGAAGGGGGGACTCTCTGGAAAATAAACACTCGTCGAAGAAGAAGAAGTTTATACGAGGATTAGGTGCCTTCTGCTGCTGGTCCGTTTGATTATTGTGCTGATCTCTAATCCAGTCCCCTACCCTCTTGTTTATATTCAACGACTACTGTCGTTCTCATCGATAAACGCCGCCGCGAGAGGGACACTCCTGCGGCGACCAATCAGCGCCCGCTATCATTCACTGATAAGCGCCGCCCATCTCTCCTATCACAATCAATAGAGTGCGCGTGGTTGCGGAAGCAATTACCCAGAGCCGAGAGCTCTTTAGAAATAATCGTGTTTCTCCGGAAGGGAACGGGAAGAAGAAGAAGAAGGAGAAGCATACCGATTTCACCACTTGAAATCGAATCGGAAGCGGTGGAAGCGGCCAGAAGCAGGCAGCAAGGATTTATCGACTATACAATAGACGCCGATTACCATGGCAATTCGGAAAGAAACGACCGAATCGGAGTTGGCATGTGAACAACGACTCGGAATGGAGCAAGGAGCATTTCTGGGAAGGGGGAAAGGGGACGAAGGGAGGGAATGAACTGTGCAGCTGCATCAAAGAGTGAAAGTGTTAATGGGCATTTCGAATTAGTGCACGCAGCTGCACCTTCTTTCACCCAGTTCCCTTCGAGTTCCAGTTGTGCACCGACCCTCGAACAACAACACTTTGAACAACTACCGTTCACTTATGAGTCTCCCTCCGGGAACAATGCTTGTGTGCCCGACCTTGTGTGTCATATCAATGCCCCCAACTTTTCGCCGCCGTTCTCCCGGAACAATGTGATTCAAACAGCTGCATTCACCGCGCACCTGCGCTGCTTTTCCCCCAACCTATCTCCGTCGTTTTCTACACTTTCGAATCTGATCAACACCGGCCCGGAAGGACACCCGGGGGGACCCCCACACGCGAATCACAACAATTGGCGAGATATCGTGCCGGATCGAGAGACGACGTCAAAACAGGGGCTCTCAATTAGGTAGACACACACACACAAATACACTGATCTGCCAGGTGTTGGCGGGTAAGCGTCGGGTGGCGGTCGAAGGGGGGAGGCCGATGTTTGACATGTGTTGTACGATATTCGATATGATTTCGGAGTGAATGCACTGACGACTGGCGGTGATGACAACAATCTGGCAGATTGCCAGTGCAAATAAATTACGAGTAGGTGTAGTCGCGGAACGGAAGCTGAATGGAGACCTGAACGCGACGAGAGGGACTTGCGCAATGCACCGCCCGTCCAAGGACGTTCTCTTCCAGCTTCCCTCGACAACTACACGGGTGGCTGACAGTTGCTGCAAACGCATTCTTGTAAGCCACCGTAGTCCGTGGCGCCACCACTTTCCCGTTTCCCAAACTCATTTTCCCATCATCTCGTTCGGTTCGCATCAGGCTCAAAAAGCTTCTGTCGCCTCGAAATCGGTCAATTTTCGTCGTCGCTTAAGTTGGCTCATTCACACCGACAGATTACTCAGACGAGTGCGGGTTAATGGTGTGAAAACGAGCCACCCCACTTGGCTCCGTCCAATGAGCCGCGCGTGATTCGAAGTGACAGAAGCCGAAGACGTTGACGCCTTCTGAAGGGACTCGATAGTGTACACAAACACGCACACACACGGACACTCGAACAATTGATACGGTAGAATAAAGGGAACGGAAGTGGAGGGCCCGGCCGAGAAGAAAGAAGAGGAAGCGGGGCGAGAAGAGGGCACGCGTGCCCTCGGCTGAAGGATATCCCGCTGTGAGAGAGAGGGTAATTGATGGTTAACATGGTCAGCAACTCCAGAGTTCTCCGATGGCTCTTTGAAGTGAGATTCTTGAAAGAGCTCCAGAAGTCAGAAGCCAGCAGTCCATTGTGTTCACTCGCCGCACGGAATCGAATGCAATTGGCTCCAACGCATTCAAATTTCACTGCGTACTTTACTTCTGCGTCTTCACATCTCCCCTAATATTTGAAGCTGAGTAGCTGAGAAAGCTTGAAAACAGACACCAATGGAGCGGAGGAGCACGGTTGCATTGGACGCGCTCTCTGTGATTCCGTGGCGATCGAGCACCAAACGATCAGTCGCCGGAAGAGGAGCACGGAAAGGAAGTTCTCCGGTTATGTACTGAGCACACTTAATCTCTGCGCATCGATTACAAAAGTCTCCGGGGGAGACACAGTTAACACTGTCGACAAAAAGAGCGTGGGGGCCGAACTGTGCATTGTATTCGGGTGTCTCTCTGTGCATACAACCTGACAAGAGAGACTCCATCATGTTTTGTGCAAACTAGGCTATGTCAACTCTTTCGGCGGCGGTCTTCCCGCCGATCGACACCTCCTCCCTGCCTCTTTCTACCACCACCGTACAAGTGTTAAGATTGAATGAGGTTGAGTGTGTGTCGTGTTTGCACATGTTCTGCCTGTTTCTCCGCGCTTCTTAACACTCTGTATCTCTATCAATACACTTCGCACACAATGAAACTACTGGGCGGGGATCGGGCGAGAGGGAATACAGTACATTTGATGAGTGGATCGCGTTTCGAGACACAATCAAATCGCACACAAACACGAATCGAGGGGAAGTTCTGGTACTGGGGGACTTGTTAAGGGATGTCTCGAATTAAAATCTTTATACTTTTATTGGTGACTAGAACTTGTAGGAAAAACCTATAAAATCTCAATAGAAATTGTCCACTTTTGCTTGATTCGTTGAGCAATGAATGACAGTTCGGCACGAGGAGAGGGCGGCGGTGGGGATGAGAGGACAAGAGGAATCAGGGGGATAATTATGCGAATAGAAAAATACTGACAGTAGAAGACGTAACAACTTCGGAGAAGTCCGAGAAGCCGGCGATAGTGGGAAATATGCAAGAGTGTCTGGGAGGAGGAAAATGGACGATGATAACCAAAATACACGAAGAAACATGAAGTTGGGGAAAATGAACAAAGAGTTGATGGAGAAAACAGAAGGCGATTCACACCGGTAGATCAAACATTGAGCAGGGCAAATAACAAGGGTATTTTATAAACATAGTAAAAAACAAAGAGCAGTGGTCCCTAGTTGACAGCTTTTTTCTGGCGAGTTGTTGATGACGCGACATCCCGATCATCGGCGAAACTGAAAATCGTTCTGTCTTTTGTAGAATCTCCAGCTCACGCAAATGTGATTACCTGACTTTCGGCTTTGGGGGTACTGGCGGAGCAACTCGAGCGCCGGCTCCGAAGCCGTTTAGATTGTCGTAAGCAAGGTTCCGTTCATCAATGACCAACGGAAATTGGCGGGTCTTTGGAGGGCGGCACGGAGGTGGTTTCTGATCTGAGAGACCAGGCCCGCTTGGAGCGGGAGCCGGAGCCTTTCGGAATGTATTAGACATAGGGGTGGTGAAGGCAGGCACGTGGCGATCCTACAAGTCAAATATACGATCGGAACGGTTGAAGTTTGAACTCACTTGAACAGGACTCATTCCTCTGGCTGGTCCATCAATGAGTTTTGTTTCAATGATATGTACTCTTTTCGGCGAGTTCTCCTCCACAGTCACTTGCTCTATTTGGTCTTCCGACGTCGTCGGTTTCCTCATTGATATCGGATCGTTTCGAACAGACAGCGGGGGAGTTACAGGACGGGGAGGAGCAGGAGAAACGCTCGATCTGTCGGTTGCTGAAGAAGTAGGTCGCTCGAGAGTGGCAAGACGCGAGGGGATCGGAGACATCGCTTTCGACGGAGGAGGTGACACAGAGGCTTGTTTGAGATTGGTTCCACATTCGACCAGCACTCTGTAGGCTTCTTGGGCAGCAGATGACCATCCGTCGTGTGGTTGCCGCTGCAGAAGGGCAACCAAACTCCCTGATGCTGCAGAATCTTCTTCTGGAGTTTCCTCTGTCATCTTTGATTCCTTTAGTCGTTCTTGTCTTAAAATATCTTCCGCTTTCCTGTGCTCACGAATCGACTTTTCATTCATCTTCCTCGCTTCTCCTTCAGTCATGTACCTCAAACGAGCTTCTTGGTTTTGATTTACCGAAGAAGAGGTAGAGGGACGGTTCTCTTCCCCTCTCCTGTTGAACGAGTCCAGCAGCGGACGATCTTCAGAGTAATCACAGATGGTGCCGACAGAGTAGTTGGTCAAGTCACGAGCCAAATGCTCGATTTCACCACATAGAGCAATGTCTTCCTTAGAGGCCGGGGTTGGAATGTCTTTCCTGAAATTCATGAAGACGATTAAGATTTATCCGCAGAACTACAAACCCTCGGGCATAAACGGCAGCAACGGGTCCTCTTGGCGCAGGAATTGGATCCCTTCTTGACGATATTCCGGTCAAAGTAGTCGAGGCAGAAACACAGCTAGCTGGTGATTTCGGCGAGCTCATCCATCTGTCGTCGTCTGCCTGATCGTCGACATAGGTAATTGCCGTCGAGGTCGATGAAGGAATCGAAAGAGCAATTCCAGATAGTGGTTGTTTCAGGGAGCTTGCAGCTGATGAGGTTAGTGGAGGGGCAGTTGGTGTGACGGATCCGCGTGCTCGATCGAGGGAGGAGAACTGATCAGAAGACGAGTGGATATTGGTGGAAGAGTGTGGGAGCGTCGTGATACTTCTTGGTGGTGGTCGAGGCTGCGAATAGGTAGGCGGCTGGGATGGAGCTCTGGCAATAGGCGGAGAGATCGTATCACGGAGGTTAATAGCATCACGGCTGAGCGGTCCGACATCTCTTAACGACATGGTCTCTTTGAGATTAACTCCATGTCGTGCCACGTTTTCTCGAAGTTGCACAGACGAAGATGTGGATGAGGACGTCTAGAATATATTTATCTATCATATCGGGATCATAGTAACTCGAACATACATGTGACGGCGCAGGGGACGCTTGTGACGTTGTCGTTGACCCTCTAGATGTTGAAGGCGAAGAAGACGTCGGGCCCATGGCTTTCTTGTCTAGTTGAAGCAACCCAAACGCTGTCCCGTCGATACCAACGTGACAAGTGTGGCGGACCTCCCCAACTGGCTCACTTATCATCAACTTCTTCCGCTCGCGCTCTCCTTCCTTGTCCGCCTTCTTGCTCTTCTTCTTTTCCGCCTTCTCACCAGTGAAACCATTTTCAAGGCTTCCATTAGAGCACGGCGGCTCAGAGCCGAGATGAGCAACTGTGTCGGTGGGACGGAACAAGCCAAGTTTTCCGTTGCGAAGGGATCCAAACCAGTAGTAACCATCGGGATACTGAGCAGGTCTGAAACACGATCCATATTATCGAAGAATTTTTCCAAAATAACTTACGATCGGCTGATAACAACGATTAGGTCGTCTTTCTTGAAATGGAGATGATCCTCTGCGGAGTCGCGACAGTCAACAACAGCTCGGACGGATTGAGCTCTTCTTTCTGGGAACTGAGCAACAATGTCACCGAACGTAGGCCGATCTTGATATTGGTGAATCCACGCTTCTTTCAACATATCGTACATGTCTTCGGGACAAGCAACTGGTCGAGGGAGCAGCTCTTTCCTATAAATACATAAATTGTCTTAAAAACACTTTACAACAAAACCACTAACTTTCTGTCCACAAGCTCCAAAATTTGTGCTCCACTACGTCCCTTCCATGGCATTTCTCCGTACGAGAACATTTCCCAAATGGTCACTCCGTAGGCCCAAACATCAGACTTCGATGTGAACTTCAGAAAGTTAATGCACTCCGGCGCACACCAAGCGATCGGGAGCTTCATGTTGGGATTGAATTCACTTCGGTAATAGTCTTCTCCGACTCCGAGACTTCTTGAGAGACCAAAGTCCGAAATTTTCACGAGCTTCGGACTGAAAACGAGGACGTTGCGAGCAGCCAAATCGCGATGAATCAGTCGTTGTGATTCGAGATACGACATGCCCTGAAGAATTCGTATCAGTTTCTGAGACTTAATGGAACACTCACCATGGCAATTTGTTCGGCGTAATCACAAAGTACGTGAACAGGGAAGCTGTCTCTGAGAGCAGGTTTGTGGAGACATTCCAGGAGGGATCCACACGTCGCCAGTTCGGAAACCTGCAAATTATTGAAATGAGCGACAATTCTTAGCTTGTAAACTTCACCAGCATGATCTTTTTGGTATCCAAAACAACTCCGAAGAGCCGGACGACGTGTTCATGTCGCATTCTCGTCATGATAGCGGCCTCTTGCAAGAATGACGATGACGTCGCGAGCAGTTTATCAGATCCAACACATTTCACTGCAACTTGAGTCACTTCTGTTCCGTTTTTCCAGGCTGCTTGCCACACGGATCCAAACTCTCCCTGGCCGAGTTCTTTGCACAATGTAATTCTGTAATATTATGTTAACGGAACAGTTTCGGAAAACAAACAAACTTCTCAAGAGGAATCACGTGATGGTCTTCATCATCTCGATTCGCTGACGAATTCGTATTCTTTCGATCCAAACTTTCTCCGCGTTTGAAGGCTTTCTTAACTTTTCCGAATATGCCACTGGGAAACATTTTTGTGTACTCTTTCCTGAGGCGCTTCTGCTCCGGCCGGCTCATTCCTGAAAGTGTTTCATTTATTGAAAAACTTGTGAATTTCTTGGAAAAAGGGTGAGCTTTTCATATAACAAAACACTGGATTTTCTAGAAAAAAAATGACAGAAATTTATTGGAAATTCTGTCACAATGTAAACAAGTGAACTATTTCGAATCACTGAGCAAATACCGGGGCGGTTGAGAATCTATTTCTTCTTTGTTTTTATTTATGTTCCTTTTGGATCGATTGAAAACTTAGGGAAAAAAATTACCGATTGAGAGGAGATCTACTTCCTCAACATACTGCAAATCGGCGGCGTTCCGAAGTTTCAACTTTCGACGCAGATCCGATTCGTAACTGAAAATTTGAATATTTTTGATTTGAACTCATGGAATTGTTGTCTTTTGAATAGTTCATCGTTTTTTGTTCTTTTAATGGGGTTCAGACGTGTTTCAACTATCTGCGAATGCAAAGAAAATAACGCTAACATCTCTCCAAAGCCTATTCGAACACATAATGTTACCCGGATAGATCGGCAGCCTGTAACAGCTTGTTGAGTGTGGCGTCGGCATTCGCCATCGGCTCCTCCCGCATTCTCGGTTCCTTATCACTGCGTCTCGTCCCCCACGTTCGTGCTTTGCCTTCGTCTAAAAATGTGACAATTTTTCAAGGCGTCACAAAAAGAAAACGTTCCTCGTATGAAAAAGGAAGACGTAGACAAAGAAAAGAATGGCCAATTGGAAAAAAAAAGATTTCATTAGAATCTATTTCTGGGAGGGCATGAGGGCCGGAGTGGAATAGACATTTCTGAGTGTTGAAAAACGTAGATTCTTCAGTAAAGAAGCACAACGAATGCATGTGAAAAAAGTCTTGAATAGGAGAGAATGCACCAGGAGAGAAAGAAACGGAGACGGATTTCAAAACTTTTTTGGAATGGCGCCGCACCCATGTAGAGATATCATGAGAAGGGCGAGAGACGCAGGCGGATAGAGGGGGGAAGTTTGGCCATGTTCATCGAAGCGACAAAAATTCATTTATTTCTGAAGCGGTGGAATCTGTAGTCCTCCAATTTAATTCCGAGTTTTCACAAATTTTGCAGGAAATATTCAACAGACATACTAGGAGAGAGCAAGGAAAGGAAAGGAAAAGCAGAAAGAGAAGGCAAGACCATCAATCAAATTGGAAGAAGGAGACGAATATCTTGTACACTTTGAAGAACAAAGAAGACGTAACGAGAGATAGAGAAGTCGCATTAGCTAATGAATTGAAACTTTTGACGGCGAGACACACATTTGATAGTTACTTTAGTCTACAACGTGCATAAGGTTTGTACGTTAACAAGAGAGAGAGCAGCGGAGCACGTAGAGACGCAGAAAGAAAAAGAGAACATAAACGTCGACGAAGAAGATACCGACACAAACAGAATTATACCCAACTGGTGAGAGGGAAGAATCTCTGGGCAAACATGAATCATCTCGACCACGCGCCACGCCTGATCCTCTCATTCTGACACACTATCACGCAACCTTACCCACTTATCATATTCAAAACGAAACGAAGAAGAAGAAGATCGGAGAGAGATGAGAGACGGGGGCGAGAACGAATATCCGTTCACGCGGATTGTATCATCTGTTTGAAAGAATGATCGGAGAGAAAGAGAAAGCATAAACATTCAGACGAGGTGTACGATTCCATGAATACATCACAAATCTCGTATGATCAATTGGGGAAATTAATATTATTTAATTCAAGAAGAGAAATTGGGGAAATTGGGTGAATATGAAAAAGTGGCGGCGGGTTCGATGTCTGGTACGTGACAGTAATCCTTAAAAAATGAATGCATTTTATGTCACGACAAAAAATTACGGTAGCCCCCGGTATTTTGTTAAATTCCGGCTAGCCGGCTGTTTCCAAGTTTTCAAGTTTAGTTTTTTTACCAAAAATTCAAAAATAAAATCAATTGAACATCTAACTAAGTATCAATACTTAAGAAATAAATTGAACAAAGTTTGGAATAATTACTCTTTCCTGTGTTTCAATATTTTGCTAGATGACCGTACCTAGTCTATCTCTTTTAATGTATTGTTTGCAACATTAGGTGGTCTTCATGATTCGTTTCAGTGAATTTTTGAAACAACGGCCAGCCGGAAAACGTTAAATCAGTGTGATTGGTTTACAAAAACCAACAACAGCCTTGCAACAAAAGGCCAAGAGAAAGATGTAATTATAATTGGGACAGGAAGACGGTTGAGGACAAGACCTCCCTCTGAGAAGACGGTTTACCGACAATTACTTGTCATTTATTGTTCGTTTTCGGCACCACACAGTCGCCCTTAATGGCCTTGTTTTTCGGTTTTTGATCGGTTCGGAAATGGTTTGTGACAAGAGGAGCGACGTGACAGCCGCGAGGTGAGTGGAGGTGGATCGGATTTCAAGTTGATGAGGTAATAAGTACTAGTATTGCGAAGGAACAGGTTATGGATTACACATGGAGTGGTGAAGTGTCCGTTTCGAAGAAAATCAGAGGAAGAAGTATAACAGACTGAGGGAAAGAATAACATCCGGCGAAACGGAAAGGCAGGTGACAAGAAGGAGAAAAGAAGAACGTGAGAGACAATAAAAGTGAAGTGGCATGCCAGATGACCGCTACCTTCTCTCCTTGTACTCGCTTTGGAAAGCTGCTCGGCATGTCATTAGTACAGTGGCTGAGCACTCGAACGAGAGAGATATCGGCTGGCTGTACAAAAGTGAGTCATTGGCACCCCTTTCGACTATCCCCTCCTCCCACACCATCTGCCCCCGGGAGCCTTCGTCATCTCTGGCGGCGCAGTCGAATTTACGACGTGTCAACCTTTCGGAAAGCTTCTTTTGCCGAGGCCGCTTCAGTCGCTTCTTCTTCTTCACAAGAGCCATAAAACGGAGAGAGAGGAAGCTTCTTGACGAGCAGATGTGGCCGTTTCTTTGGTTCACCGACCCGTAGATACCAGAAGAAGAAGAATGAAGAGAACTTGGCGGAAAAAATAAACGGAATGGAAGGCATTGGAATGGGAAAAGAATGGCCGGCTGGGTGGGGGATAGGTGTCTTCTTTGGCTAATTCTGTGGGTAAACAATAAACATTTCGGAACGGCGCGGCGGCAGAGAGAGGATACTATTCTTCTTCCAGAGCGTTCTGCACTTTTGACGGCGGCGGCGAGAAACGAGAAAAACATGGGAACTTTTCATAAACACTAGTTAATCGGACCGCTTAGCCAATTGGTCATCCGTCGCGACGACGAGGAAAGCGGGCCGAATGGGAGGGTGCGAACGTACTCGAACAACTGTCATCGCATGCTTCGTCTGCGCCTCCTCTCCCACCACGCTCTCTCGTCGATGATGGATGGATGGATGGGCGATGAGTCAAGGCAATCGGAATTGAATTGGCTTTCCCCCCTCGGACCTTCTCTATCTTCTCTTATCTTGATAATTGAGGACGAGAGGCAGCCTCCAGGAGAGCTGAACAAGAGAAAGATGACGAGGCGGAGATAAGACGGAAACGCGAGGCTGACAGGTGACAAATGGTAAGGGCAATTGGGAGCAGGTTCCCGGCGACTCGGCGAGGGACTTGCAACGTGTGAGGGATGAAAAGAGAGGAGTTTGCAGAAACTGCTGCTAACCAGGGAACTGGGACGGGCAACGAATGAACGCGATTTAGACAAAATGGCTGTATAGACTGTCCATCAATGATCTGGAACCATTTGAATGGGTTGATGTTCGGGTTCATTGGATCGCCGTCTTTCATCAATCAGCCCCCGAATTTATTAGGCGGGGAGACGATTGCGCAGAAGTGCGTAGAGAGAGAGAGAGAGAGTTGGCACACAGATGCTCTTTTCGACATTCGCCGAATAGAGAAGGCAGCTGCGATTCACCTGTCGTCGAAATGAGAAGAAGAAGCTCATTCAATCGATCCACTTTGTTTTTGAGGGATTGAGAGCCGCCGCGGGGGAAAAGGAGAACTCCCAGGAAACAGACACACACATGCACATTTTCTCGATTTGCGCCGGAAGGCACAAGGAGACAAGAATAAGAAGAAGTATTTAGAGATGGGGGATAAAAAGAAAGTGAACGTTGGTTGCAGACTGTGTGTTGAGGGACATGTGTAAAATGTTGAAACGAAAGTGATTAGGTGTGTTGTGGAGACGACGACGACGACCGACCGACTAGATGCGTGTTTCCGATGTAATTCGACACCTGCTGACGTCTCGATTCCAATTTCATCCACTCGATTGTCCTAGGTGCATAAAACTACACTTTTTGCAAAACTCACAGACACTTCAGGATAAAGGATTATGGAGAAGGTCTTCGAGAGATTAAAACTTCGTCTTCAAAACAGCTGAAAATGAAAAATCTGATCGAAAAAACCATCGAATGAGAGATCTTTCGGTGGACAAACAGAAGATGAGAAAGAGCATGCCATACTCGGGTTCGCAGTGCGATTTCAAGAACTATTCATCATTTATCATGTACCTCTTCCTCAACTGCACAGCGAACTATCTTTTCATGAGTGTCCTCAACTACTATTGAATGTTATCAAAACCGTCCGCAACCAAGGAGTGCTCTGTCGGACAATCATTATATCTGGAGATTAATGAGTGGTATCAAAAAGTTGTCAACAGCAAACTTGTAGTCCTAGTTATGATCTACACGTTTTCTGTTGACAAGTATCTGATATCTGTTATCAATCTCGAGATATAATGATTCGCCGTCAGAGCTCTCCTCGGTTGCAGGGCCATGTCGATGGCATCCGATAGTGAGTTCCTGAAACAAATAAAAAAAAACAAATAAAAGGCTCATTGAAACAAATAAAAGGCTCATTTATTAACAGCTGAATTTTCGTTTTTCTTCGGAAATGTTTCTAACGGCCTGATGAACCATGGTCTCTCTGGTTGCTCCTGTCAAATTCCTAGCAAAACTGTGTAATTTTCAGATCGAAATATTTTGACTGTAAGCAGAGTTTAGCACTTTTGATTAACTGGAGAGTTGCTCAGAACAACATGAAGGATGCATTGTATTTCAACGTTCAAAAAGAAACATTTGGAGAAGAGGTAAAAGGGTTCCTTTGTGAATACTCACCCTGAAAACAAGTTTGGGAGAGAAAACTTGACATGGACAGATTGATATTTGTCAAATTGATTTTTTGTACGTCGGACAAAAAATCGGAACATTTTTCCCCTTGTTTTTGGAAAAAATATCCAGTTTGCTTTAATAAATTGTTGGAAAAGGACAATCAAAGGGCATCGTTGAAGGACTGGAAAACATCAGGGAGGAAAAGATGAAGATCCGTATCCAAGTATGGGACAGTATGGGACAGTATGGGACGAGTACCATTGCATTGTAGAATTGGAGTGTGAAATCCAAAATACCACCTACATATTTGAATAGTGACCATTTTCAAAGCGAAGCTTCTTCTTCTTCTACACCTTCGCTCACATCATCGAATGTCATGCTCTGGACCCTCCGCAGAGTTCCGTCTTTCACTGTGTGCCTGATGTGCACCTCTGTGTCTCCCCTAATGAAACGTGTACTACCGACCGCGTCTCGTTATCACTCCTCCAAACCCATAACCCGCTCGCAGTGTTATCAGTTTGTCAGTTGTCTCCTCTTCCAGCCAAATCAGCCAGTGGGCGAACTGTGCACAATTGCGTACTAGTTCTCTTTCTCTCGCTCTCCAACCGGATATGTTTTTGCGGCAATGGCCACTGTTGGCTGCCCTTCTAGTCGGTTCGTTTTTCGAGTTTTTGTTCCATCTTCGATCCGATTCTCTTCAGTTTGTCTCGCAGTTCCGGACCTCACTGAAATCAAGAAAAACCTGAAGAAACATGGTGCTGACTACTACAAAAATGCGCCGGTCATGGACGAGAACACAGTAAGACTGCTCAAAGTGGACTATTGGTTCCGAACGGAATCAATGATCTACGACAATCTGGACAGTAAAGAGAAGGATCCATCGACTGTGATCGCAGGTAACTTCAGTTTCGAGACACTGCACCATGACATCGAGGGAGGAATGTTGGGAAGATTCTCGGTAAATGCAATCACTGTGAATCCATTGAATGGTTCAATTGCAGCTGACGCAGTGCAACACGAACAACTGCGGCGAGCCGTCTCCGATCTACATGGCCTTCCGTCAAGGAGGCAACAACGTCGACGTCGTTCTCCGAACCGCCGACGAATCGGAAGCCACGTGGAACTTCCTCTACGCCATCGCCAACACGATCTACACGCCGGCAGAGTACGGAGAAGGAGACGTTCAGACGGTGGAAACCATCTACGGAAGATGTCGAGTGAACTTCGGAAGGCCTGAAGACAAGAGATTCCGCAGAATCATCGACAAGTGTGAACTGGGGCACGGAGTGAACTTCACGAAATTCGAAGGAGTGGAGACTGTGAATTACGAGCAAGATGTGTGGTACACGTGAGTGGATACGGTCTCGATTCACAATTGAAGTGCTTCTAATTGCAGTCAGAACACGAAGGTCGATGCTGACATCATCATGATCGATGCTGTCGAGCTGCTCTCGTTCAGAAGTCCCCTTCACGAGAAGCACGGATTCCAAGTTGAATCGAGGTAGGCTCAAGTTCTCAGTGATCTAGACCACGAAAGACCTTCAAGAACCCACGTGGAGATCACTAACCGAACTCGCGTATTCGTCACAAAGTACTGCGAAGACACGGTGATCGCTGCGAAGTGCGCCGAGGAAGCGTTCGGGGCAGTGAAAGTGGGAAGCAAGCTCTACGAAGACGTTCAAATCGGTGCCAAGCAGCAGAACAAGGTCAGCAGATGAGGTCCTTCCCCGCAGAACCGATTCATTTCAGCTGACTGCTTTGATCGGTACCTACCGTCGGCACTTGCAAGACATGGGGGACTCTCATATCTGCGAGAAGCACTCTCAGCTCTACGGACAAATAGTTCAAGAGGCGAGATTGGCGAAGAGAGAAGACTGGGAAGCGGTCATTCGGTATCCGGAAAACGACCATGTTCTGTGAGATCGGGAAGGGTGTCTAAAGATAGTTCTCTTTTGAAGATCCATCATCGCGAGTGCTCTCGGAAGTGTCGGAACCGCTGAATCTCTGGTGACAGCGCGTGAAGTTCTTCTCGCCAACTCTCCGGATCACCTGGACGATCTTCTCTTCGGAATTGCTCAATCATCGTCCAACAGTGAGAAGTGGCACAAACAACTGATGGTAATGGACAAAGAATTGCCCCTTCTACGTATTCTCCGCGATTTCAGTACTGGTTGGGATCTTTCGACCGCAATTCGGCTGATTACTGGAAACTCGCGAATACGATTGCAACCGTTCTGAACAAGAGATGTGAAGCATCCACGAGCAGTTTGAACTCTTGCAATAAAGGAAAGGAAGTGGTGAGCAACCACTCGATGTCTGTTCTTCGAGGATCATTTTCAGATTGTGAACAAGTTTATCAACGACCTCGTGGCTCCTGGAATCACTGAACGTGTCTTTGAGGTTCTGGAAAACATTCCAATCTTCGGGTAGAGACTGACGAACACTCCAAATGAGCACAGTGAATATTGCAGTTCTTACACATTGGCCAAGATGTACATCTGTGGAACAGAGTCCGAGGGACTTCAGAAGGCAGCTCTCAGTGTCATTCTGGCAACTAACAAGAATTTGTATGAAACTCAGGTAGAGGAAGTAGATCAAAAGTCTCTCTTCATCCCAAGTTCATTTCCAGTTGACCCATAAACTGATCCGTTTATTCCGCAACACGTGTCCCTTCGAAACGCCAACGTCTCACTCTCAAATCGCCATCGACATCCTTCTCAAATGCGTTCCCGATCATCAGAACGTGGCCACTCTCATTTTGAGAACCGAATCGTTGACTCCAGATGACCAGGAGAAGTGGCAGTATCTGTACAAAGCGATCGAAGCGAGCGGCGAGAAAGACGAACTGAAGGCCGAGTTCTGGTCGAGAATGAGAAAGTTCAAGGTGTTCCGTCCGAACTTCCTGCATAGGGCTCTCAACGCTGACTCGCATGCTCATTGGCAAGAGATCGCTGGTGAGTATTCGAGAGAATAACCACAAAATTGGGGAATTTCTGAAGATGTATCCGGATTCCGATTGTTCTCAACTGCCTCTGCCGAATTCTTGCAAAAGTCATTCAAGAGATCGAACTTTGAGTTGTCGCTGAAAAAGGGAAAGAAAGAGGAGAGCTTGTTCTCGGTGAGTGTTTTGATGAGACCGCGTTCCACAGTTTGTGACATTGGTCGAATAGGGAAAAATGTCGCAAAAGTCAGTCAAAAAGTGTTCCAAAATAAGTCCAATTTTTCGCCACTTTGTGTCGTAAAATTA
Source organism: Caenorhabditis macrosperma (assembly GCA_963932285.1). Lineage (NCBI taxonomy): Eukaryota > Metazoa > Nematoda > Chromadorea > Rhabditida > Rhabditidae > Caenorhabditis > Caenorhabditis macrosperma. Next base: position 6,615,449 of record OZ010620.1, read on the forward strand.
GCTGTCGCCAATGTATATTCACGGTGGAGTCACGCCATATGGCTGCAATGTATCGGCGAGTGAGAACACTATTCCTCAGTCAACCTGCATTGTCGCCTGCCACTGCCAATGGAAATCCGGGATTTTTAGCATGGGAAACTTTGACACGAAATATCTCGAAAACTCGAAGGTTGCGCAGGTAGCCACTATGCGGGATCGATAGCCACTAAACGAAAGTACCCCCTTGCAAATTTATAGAAAATCCCAGATCTTTGTGTAAAAATACTTCCCTTGTTAGAACTGTCTCGAAATGTCGATGAACTCGAAAATCGCGACTTTTACGACAGAGAGAGAGAGAGAGATGATTGAGAATTCGTTCAGCTCTCAATCGACACCGAACACCTCGATCAATTTGTCACGGGATCCGGCTCTTCTCGTTCGGGATCTCCGGAAGGATCTGTTCGTCTTGGAATCGCAGGACACAAATTGCCAGTGCAACACATATTCAAGGGCAGCACAGACCTCCTCTCGACGGTTTGGGATGCGGATGGAAGGACCCACAAGGCATTCGAAGGGCACGTTCCCGTCAGAGACGTCAAAGTGTCGGTGCCTCTGCTCTCCGGATTGAGTGTGGACGTCAGTTCGGTTGGCGCCATCAGTCTGCGAGTTCTCGCCTCCGCAGAAGTCTCACTGTGGAATCAGAGGTCGAATGCGAAGGCGGAGGCTTAGTTAGTGAATGGTTTCCGGATGGCCCTCCCACTGATCTCTTTCAGCACTTCGGGTTCTCTCCGTCTCGTCGCCACCCTTATTCACAACGAGCCAATCCGCCGCATCGAGTCGACCATCTCGGCTCTCTCCACATTCACCACCGATACTCGAGCCATTTTCGAATCTCTCCCGTATGATTTCTGTTTGAAGACGTCGAATGGAAACGTTGATATCAGGTAGAACATCTCAGAGAACGCTTCCAATTATTAGTTTCTCAATTCAACTGGTTTCAGTCAGAGAACCGTCATCGAGAGTGTTTCGGGAAAGAAGAGCAAGAAGACGATAGAGAGAAAGCGGGTGCACGCGGGAGTCACGTACCGACTCGACGACTCGACCCTCAGACAGTGCAACTCTTATTTGGAGCAGTTCCGCCTTTGATACTCTTTATTAATTTATTTTGTTGCATTGTTCAAAACACTTATTCATTCATTCTCCTCCTCCTCTCCTTCCTCCTCCCCGTCCTCCTCGTTCTCTTCTCCAGTCTTCCGACAGCATTGTTCGTGTCTCTGTCGCACTTGAACCCTCGCAAACGACTGCCCACACCGCGAGCATCGGTGCTTCTTCTCTCCGGAATGGGTTTGTAAATGAGCCCGAAGATTGGATCGGTCGGCGAAACATCGACCACAGAACTCGCATCCGAACGGTTTTTCGCCTGAAAATACCTTCTGAAGTGGGAGATCGTTTGAGGGGAAACGTACCAGTGTGAGTTCTCAAGTGTCCTTTCAGTAGCCATGGACGAGAGAACGACTTCCCACAATCGGAGCATACGCACGGCAGCGAATGCGTTTTCAGGTGCATTTTGAGGGCGCCAGGGGATCTGAAATCGATTGAACTTTCGATCATTTCTCCCGATCGGATGACTCGTATAACGCGTTCTCCCTCTCCCTCAGCTACCTCCGTGCTTATCAGTTTTCAAATCTCTTTCTCTTCTTCTTCTCTTCTTCTTCTTCTTCTTGCCGACCAAATGACACAGGTGTGTTCGGGTATCAGCTATCAACAAGCAACAGGTACGAGTGCCTGTGTCGTCAGTGAGAGCATCTCTCGTTAAATTGGGTAATTCGACTCTCTGCCTGACGAGGGCGGTCAGCTGCCTCCACCTGATTCCATCTCATCCCGGGAGAGCAACCTGCTCTATGTTTCCAGGATCTTCTCATTAGACTAACAGTTATCTAAGCGACACGAAGAGGTCAACAGTTTTACAACGTCACCGCGCATCAGGCACCCGCATCAATCAATCGCTCGCTCTCTCACTGGCTCTCTTTCCGGCAGCTTCCGCCGACTAATACTTCTGGGGCAAGGTGTCGGCACCTCACACCTCTTCTCTCACTTGTGCTCCCCCCAATTTATATATCTGATTGTGACACCTGTCTGCCGCCACCCGCCTCGGGAAACCGGGAGACAACTGACTTCCGACCGGGAATTCGAAGTTGGCACTGCCTGTAGAGAGAGGCTCAGGAGCAGATTGTTCTGAGGGAACGGTTGGATAGGGATGTCCTAGTGATAGTACCAACTGTGGATCCCCTCGTTCCCCATGATTCCATCTCTGGAGATGCCTGCTCACCTGTAAACTTTCTTGCACTGCGGACAGCTCTGCTGAAGTTTTCCTTCCTTGTGAAACTGTAAATGTCGACGGAGGCCGAAATACGTTAGATACGTCTTCTTGCAGAATTGGCACTGGAAACCGAGATGTTCACTTCATTCTAAGCCACTGGTCACGTACCGTGAGCTTCGGGCTCTCTGAAGAGCAACTTGCCGAAGAGGAAGAGGACGAAGGGCTGGGATCAGGGGACAGAAGATCGTCGATCGTCTCGAAGATGCTCTTCCGTTTCGTGCTCATTCTGGCGGTGGTTCTGAAAGGGAAAGCTCGGCGGGGGAATAGAGGCAGAACGTGGAATTGTTTATATAAGAATCAACGGAATATTGTGCAACGTGAGAGGCAACTGGTCGAGTCTCTCGTGATGGTTCCAGTTAATAGGTGCCTGGTCCTCTACCACTGACTCCGAGACGGGCTGTTTCGTGTCGACAACAAAACTTCTCTGGAGACTGATTGGTCGGCCGTGGGCCAAGGGGAGGGACGCGGCGAGAAGAGAGCTTCATCTCCCGTCTCCCCCTCTCGCTTCTCTTGCGACTCGTGCCTTCACGACGACGCGCATTATCACACCTGTTGGTTTGATTTCGGCCGACAGGTGCCCGGTGTTGATATGAGATGTTGCACGGGCGGCAGGACGGCGGCAACCGGAGGCAATAAGTAGGGGTCCGGAAGCAAGTGGATATTCGGGAGGCTGTTTATCACAGCTGTACTACGCGGAGCCTGCTGTCTGGAACTCGGATTAGGAAGTGTTCGGCAGACATGTTGCTTCCTTTTGTCCTCCGTTAATCCGCCGATTATCTCAATCCGTGACTATTGTATCGTTTTATTTTTGGCCAGGTTTACATGTGCTCATCGGATATTATCAAGGAATCATGTTCCAGTGTTCATCGTTTGGCACTCTTCCTGGTCGATTCCATCTGTTTTCGGAACACTTCGTTGGCAGGTAATCTTGGAAACGTAATTCCAATGAAACCTGTTTTCCTCATTTGCTGAGTTCGAGAAGTTCACATTTCTGAAGAATTTGACTGCAAAGTGATCTGGTTCGAATGAAGTTAGCTACGTATCGAATGCTATGTTCTGACTGAAAATAGACTAGAAGCACTTCGAATCTATCGCTTAATCCCCTCAAATTCTATATGTTATCTTAAAATGAAAATGGAGTCCAATCAGCGACCGGTGAGCTCTCGAATACACTTTTGACAGGGAAGACGTGGCAAAAAACAGTTGAGGAGCTGTATAACTTATATACAGTATAAGATAGTCCTATTATTGGTCCGGGGAGGGAGTCAGCTTATTGAGCCCTGATAGTTTTTCACATGGATCTAAATAGAATAGTAAAGAACAGTATCTGCCTCTTATATTAAGTTATCATCTTTGCGGATTCATCACTGCGCTCTTGATCTCATTTTACAAGATTAAACGATAGATTCGTATTCGTAGGTCAATACTTTTTCTGCCATGTTTTTCTTGTAAACTCAACGATGACGCCTAAACTTTTATAAAGACACCTTGAGCATTTTGCAAGGTTTTTTTTGTTGTCTTTGCAACTGTTTGCGCTATTTCGCAGTTTGGATCGGATTTGTTTTTCAGAGTGATTGGCGCGCTATCGTGTTTTATTCAGAAAATGTAAATGTCAGGTAGTCGAAAGAAGGATTACATAAATCTGTGAGAATATGATTTTGAGAAGAGTTTACTTTTTCGGAAAAATGCCAACTGCTAGTTGATTGAAATCGCACGTAACTAAGGACAAAACAACAAGTTTGCCAAAAATAGTATACGTTTTTTGGAAGATGATTTCTTGAAGATCATCGAACTATCCACCCGTCTGTCTTCGTCTGTACGCTTAATGTGAAATAAGAAACGACGAAGTTCGAGTTGTCCCTTGTTTTTGATGATGAGAAAACTCTCTTTGAGGCTATCAGGCCGAGACTGCATTACGCTGATAACTAACGTCTTCGTTACATCACCATGTCTTCTGAGTCCCGGATATGCAGCTCATCAGTGTTATGCCAACAAGTTGACACCCTCCTCTCTTGTGAGTACACACACAAAGTCCTAATACCTTCTGCAAACCGTTCTCTTTTTTCTTCCTCCTACCCCACTCGATTCAAAAGACGTTCAGTGAATGTGAAAGTTTATTCAGTTAGCCGTAAGCCTTTTGAAGGTGAAACCAACGCGGAATTATTAGTCGGAAGGGAACGATATAGCGGAATTTTGATGGAAGGGAACAAGCAGTAAGCGAATGGGATTGGAAGATAAAAAGAAGAAAAAGAAAAAGCAGCACATAAGAATGTGAATATTATTATGCAGGTCGATAGAATGAGCTCAGCACGAGTTCTGAATGGATTCGAGGAATCGTTCGAGGTTTTGAACGCCGAACAGATAGCCTTCGTCCCGGTCGCCGTTCGAGGAGAAGGCGTGCGAGAAGTCTGAAATACCGAGAAATGACCGAGAGAGACTGAAAGGAGAGAGTTACCGATCATGATGACTCGTAGGTTGATCGGAAGCGATTTGTCTCCTTCGTAGACGAAGAGAAGAGAAGAGGCGAAGAACTGGAAGGATCGCTGCGTCTCGAAGAACTTCTTGATTCCCTCGAGCTCCCGCAGAGCCTCCCCGAGCACTCCTTTCATATCGCCGTCTCTTGCGGAGAAGAACTCGCGGAGTCCGTTCTCGACGGTGGTCTCGTCGAACGATTTTCCCCATTCCTTGTCACGAACTTCGACTTTTTCATCGCGATGGATCTGAACAGAAAGTGTATCATTCGGCAATGCGTCCCCCTTCCCCTTGGGGTGTCTATGTCCGTCTCTTCGCAGTTCAAATCAGCAACAGGTGCGAGGAGGACTGTTCGGACGGCGGCGCGCGTGTAATACGATCCGGTGTGGTTGCCTTTCCGATTAGGTAACCGGAGAAGTTGTCGCGCGTGGCTGTAAACGAGACGGCGGCACCGAGTGAAGGAGGCCAGAAGACACCACTTGTGCGACAGATTAACGCCATCATCGAGACTGCTTGTAAACGGACAGAGTGAGAGAGATGGAGACACAGACAGACAGAGGACAACTTTTGAATGTGCCTTCTCACAGAGCGAGTCATGATATATCCATGGTCCCCCGGAAACCGCCTTGTCACAAAACCCTATCCGTGCTCATTTCTCATTCAAAAAACGCGCCTATCCGGTCATTTCCGTGCGAATCTGTCTCCAGATGTTTCTTTCCGCCGTCAGCATTAAACGCGTTCCGAACTTGTTCGAGAGTGTCAATGTCGCCATTGATCGCATAATTGCTCGCCCATCTGTGAGCATTCGTCGCCCAAATTGCGACACTTGCCGACGGCGAGAGAGCACGCGAAGCCGAGAGACGCAGAGAAGCCGACGACGGACGATCAAAGAAAACGAGAAAGAGATTTGCGCGCGAGTCAAGAATATCCGAGCGATTCCGATTATATGGACCAATTCCGGTAGACAAAGAGATTTTGAATTTTTGATGATGTCCCTCTGGTTGTCTCACCCGGTAGCCGAGAATCCGGCATCCCATGATCGCCTGTGGCGGATACTTGATGCGCTCCTTCTCGATTTTTTCGGGTTTTGCGAGCGGATCGTATGTGACACGTCCCATTTTCAAATCGAGAATCGCCGGACGATTGTAGTCGGAGGTGATGTCCTCCAGAACAAGGAACTCGCGATCTGCAAATTCAGAGTTGAAGTTCACGAAGAATAGTTGAGAAGAATAGATCACATAGAAACAAAAGGAGACGTGAAGCATTGGGGGGAATATTGACAGAGAAAGTGGTTTCACTCGAGACTTCAGAATTTCAGGCTCATTCTATTCTTTGTTTCGCCTACTGAAACGCCGGTTAGTCTTCAGCCAATCTCCGAGAATACCGCACAAGTGGGAGCTAGTAATACACGCGTTTTTCTGTACATTCGAAGTGTTCTGTTTCACACTAGTGCAAAATAAGAGGGATTTCTGAAACTTTAGGCACAATAGGCTCCCTTGCGCTGTTGAAATTGACGTTTTGCAGTGTACTTTCTTATTCCAGGCCGCCCGTTTACTTCGGATGGTTGCTATATAGGTTGCTATGAAATATAGACTTTTCGGAGCAAATTCGTGAATTACTTCGATTATTGACAAATTTCGAAATTTGCCTATTCCTCTATGGCCTGCTCAAACGACTCCGCGACATTCCGCAACTTTGCCAACCTCGATCACTCGCAAATCATGCAGCTCTCTCTTAACTGAGTATTTTTGACAGTGAAAAGAAACTCTATCGTTCTTTCAAGGAATAGGTTCTATCTAAACAGCACTTTTTTTGAGATTAATAGATTAACAAGATGAGCCCCGACAAATGACCGAAATTTCGTTAATTTTTCAAGCAAAAGCAGCTGTGAAATGCCGGGTTGCAAATTGTCGCGGATTCACCCAAATCGGGATTTCGATTAGAAACTCATCCTTCCAGTCACTCTACAAACGCATCATTTTCTAGATCCCTCGAGGACGTTTTCAGTGTTTTAATTAACTTTCGCCCCATCTCTTCTCTCCCGCTGTTTTCGGGTTTCCCTCCGAAAATCCCCCCTCCCTGACTCAATTCCCCATCCAATTTGGCACGTCATAAAAATGCAGATGAGCGAGCTGTTTTCTTTTCGATTCTTCGTCTCCATTTCAAATGGATCGCATTCAAATTGGTCGCGTCCCCCCGAAAGACCTCATTTTTATCAGAAAGTGAAAACTGAACAGGCGTGACACAGCGCCGAAAGCGGAAAACATCTGCCACGACTGCGTCGAAAACGCAATTTAGCTGGGTGGATCATCATTATATCGTCTTTTGAAAGCACCCCCAATCCGTCAAAACAATTTCAAACGGCTCTCTCCGAAAGCGCCCGGAAGCTCTTCCCCCAGCTACCTTCATCGTCGACGAACAGCTTTCGGATGCCGTAAAACTTGGCTGTCAGCGTTCGGAGCGTCTCGATGTCCTCGGCACGTCTGCAAAATATCCGGTATCTATCTCTCTGTCTTGTTTGACGTAGCGTCAATCACTAACCCGTTACGCAATTCTGAAGATGATGTCGAGTGGTCCGAAGAGAGCAGTTTGTAGATGGCTACCTGCAAACTGTTGCGTAACGATGACATAGTATACAGGAAGGAAACGGCTTGACAGTGTGCTTATCAGATTGGGTTTCGAGGCGACCTCCGTTTCCGGATACTTGCACCGGTTGTGTAATACGGTGATAATTGACACGTGTCACGGGAAGCAAGGTTACTCAATGCGTTGACGTCCGAAGTTCCGAAAGAATGCACAGGACCCTCAATGGTCCATCAGACGTTTAGTCTAGCCTTTTCCCTCGATAGTTTACTCTTTGAGAATGGTCACTACTTTGCCATTTCCGTGGAAACATCCCGTTTCTTGATCTACCTACAGGTTCATATATCCAGTAGCAAACAGGCGTGTATATAGCACGATGCCTCTATTTGCCCCGTCCCCCAGATCAATCATTCAGCTCCATTTCCCCTCTCATCGTGGCTTCGTAGAGTCCACAAACAAAATGGGAAGAGTATTTAGAAGAAGGGTATCATTATGTGGTGAGAGTGGCTACTCGACTACATAAGCTACAGTACTACTACATACTGGAGAGAGAGAGAGAACATAAACACTGGGAACTCTTGACATGCGATCCCCCTGCCTTGTTTTATGATAATGATGGGAATGAGCATAAAACACGCGTGTCGACATGTGCTCCTGAATTAGTACCAATTAGGATCGTTGCGCCACACTGACCCATAAAATTGTTATGGGAACTCTGAAATCTAAGCCCCTCTCTCGTAGGGACAATTCTTCGCCTGTGTGACGTGGTCACTGCCATCCACACCATATGCTGCCCGGTTCTCGGTCACAGGTGTGTCTTCTCTCTCGTAACTTCCACCTTGCCCCCCGGTTTCAGCTTGCGTCATGCCTCGTTTCCGTGTCATCGGACCGATGACGTCATCAACCCGTCCGTCATAATCGGACCATGTATTCCATCTGTGTACAGTACCTCTTTCTCTCCACGACTCGCATCCTGCTTCGGCTTCAGAATCTCCCGCGAGCCCGGGATCTTGAGGATACCTGAAATGAACGGAACGGATCGTCGGGAACGGGGGGATAATTTGAAAGATAGGTGTGGTTCGCAGCTGAACAAACACGGGCGAGGAGCACTGCAAAAACAAAAGGGAACGAGCAACAAGTCGTCGCCTCTCTCCTAAGCTAATCGCACATTATTATGCAAATCGGCAAACAATATACGGACTCTCCGGCGAAAAACCGTTTGAAGAGTTTGAAAAATGGAGAGAGAATGTTCCAGAACAAGCTCCAATCGCCGGTTTTCTCATAGCTGATTAGGGGAGTTCAATGAGAGTCTCGAAAAGGAACTGCTCTCTTGAAGCCTTTTTGCGTGCCTTTTCACGGTTCAGGGATTACGTGGATTCCACGTGGCAACGTGTTTTAGTAGTTCAGATCCACGTGGAATCCACGCATGAGACCCGATAGCACAGTGAAATTTGTCTCCTCGACTCACCAATCTCCCTCTTTCCGTTCTTGATAACCGACGGATGGTGTCCGGCGATCTGATCGGAGAACCACTGATACTCGTCCGGAAGGCCTTCGTTCGAGACGGACGACGTCATCTGCAACCAAAACCAGTTGATACCTTCTCGCCCCACCGACACCTGATTCATCACGTAACATGTAAACGAGAGGGATGAGATGAGCCCCCTCCCTCCCCGGGGATCGGAAGCCAAGAGGGTGTGCGCAAGCGCATTGAGCACGTGTGAAATCGACCCTCGCACACATGTTCGCGTTTTTCGAGCGACAACTCTCGCGCAACGTGTAATTATTCAGCGTGAACAGAAGGTATTAGTAGCAGAAGGAAGACGGCGACGGGCGGTACTTTGTTTCCGAAAGGACTTGTTCAAATTTATACGAAGCTCTTATCACAGAGGAATGGGCGTGGAAGGGGCATGGGAAGGGAGGGGGAGGAGAAGACGGAAATTGATGGAAATAAAAAAAGTGTGCGGGCGTTGTGGTGGTGGTGGGTGGCAGTGATAATAGTGTACATGAGGGGGAGTTTGCCGTTTTCCGATATGTTCCCAAAACATCGCTCGACTACACTCTCGACGTTGTCAGGCGGTGCAACAGAGGAAAGCGGAACAGTCAACAATAGCACGACAACATGTGATACCAAACTTTGGCAAAGTTGCGTCGTTCGAACTCTGTAGGGACGTTGTGAGTGTGTTTGTGTGTATGTGTTCTCGCGTTGCGACGGAGCGCATTTACATCGAACGTCTTCAGGGCCTAAAAAAGAGCCGTGGCCTCTCTTGTCCACCACTAATCCATCTCCACCGATTCCTTTCACGTTACGTTCCATCATCATAGTTTTATTATCCGACGATAACTAATTGCGTAATGATTACGGAAAGCAATTAAAACGGGCCACGCTTCTTGTGTAATCCGTGGTGATTCTTGTTCGGCCCTCCCCCACCCATCCACTCCCTTCTATAGAGGGCACGTCCATTCAAAACGAAAGCTCTCTGAGCCAACACCTGCTCCGGAAAGAACCAACATCCGCCGTAAACATTCGCGTGTCGCGTGTGTGTGTGGTCCTGTTTGAATTCGAAACAGGGCGTTCAATTCTACGTTACTTTATTCAGATGAATACAGGAACAAACTACGATGAGAAAGAGAACAAAAGTTGCAAAAAATGAGGGGAGGATATAACAATAATTGAAATGGGAAGGGGGGAAAATGGGAAGAGATGGGAGGAAGCGAGAGAACACAAATATTGTGTAGACGGCAGAGAAAGAGAGGAACGAGTTTCGCAACTTCGGCTTCTTCTCTTCTACATTCCAATGTGGAGAGATAGAGAAGAAAGAAGGAGAACGACAGGAAAGTGGAGACAAAAACAGAACAACAACGAGGGAGACACGTTTCGAACTAAACTTCGACGATGAACTACTAGGACTATGCACTGGGAAGGGCTCGGACGAGACAGCGGGCGAGTCATGATTCTGCTTCTTCGAGACGTGAAGAATGACAGACACAGAGAGAGAGAGATTAGAGGTTAGAGATGAGCACGCCGCGCATCTGAGTCGCCAGGATTTGCGGCTCTTCGCATGTCGTTCCCGTCAAGTCCTCGTACTGGGTGAAGTCGTCGACCTCGCGGAACTTGTTCACGTTGATGTAGGTGTGGTTGATCTCCGAGTCGCTGACGCTGCAACCATCCTCCGCCGAATCGGTGTGTGGCGGAGAGATCGAGTAGGCCGAGTCGGAGCCGTTCGGAGTGGAGCTGCGGAGTGGAGACGCCATGCGGGCACGTCTTCTGGTCGGCTTCTTGCTCGGAGCCATCACGTCCGGCATGTCGACCGGATAGTACTTGAGGCACTCGGAGCTGGAGCTGGCGAGCTTCGTCTCGCGACGACGACGGCGCCGGTTCTTCTGCTGATGGTCTCCGCTGTTGCGTCTCTTGTGGCACTCCTCGCTGAGATCTTGATGATAAGTCGGGTACCTGCAACAAAATGACCTTAATTAGGGTTGAGAAGTGAGTGTCTCCGGGTGGCCCTCTCTCTCGGACCATATGATTCTAATTATAGGGCCCGTTGTCCCGACTCTCTCCCGCGCAACACTTCCCCCTGGACCGATGGCCACACCGTATCGAGTTTCTCGCATTGATGGCAATTATTTTGATGCAACAAATCTTGTTAAGCGACTCGAATATACATGTTCACCTCTTCTCGCTCTTCACACTTTTGTTTCAGCGGCGCGTCTTTCATTCCTTTGCGGGCGGTGCGGTGACAGTTTACCGCAAAGGTGTTCAAGGCGGACAAAGAGATCAAAGGGGGTAAGAGGACGAGACAAAGGGGGGAATCCGTTTCACACAGTGAGCTGTGAGGTCTGCTCGAACAATGGACATCGCTCTCGCTTCACATTTCCCAGGAGCAAACGTTGGTACCCGTCTAACACCCCACCGTAAAACTCACTTATTCTTGGCAGGCAGAACTCCGACAACAGGCGGCTGTGGGGGCGACGGCAATGGGAACCGCTTCGGAGTGTAGCCGACGATGAGCGGCGACGGCATCGGATTTGGCTTCATTCCGCGAGAGAAGAGCCGTGCGAAAATGCTGCGGCGGTTGTTCTTCTTGGCGGCCACTGGCTGGTTGTCGTCGGACGAGGAAGAGTCCTTCTGGAGCATTGAGGCGCCTGTCTGGCACTCGACGGTGTTCGCTGTCGCTTTGGGGCGCATCGGCGAGTTGGTGGGCACAGAGACGAAGTAGTGCTCGCCCATTTTGTAGACGAACCCGGTGGCGAGGAGAGAACCGATCGTCTGGCGTACCTGCAAGATTGTAAATTCCATTTTATGACCTCTGTCACCATTTCGCCTACCATCTCGATTCCCGGAGGAGCCACATGGGGGCAATGACGGGCGACGTACTGGCGGATCGCCTGCTCTGTGGCCGCGAGACCGTTGCGGTTGAGCTGAGCGACGGCGTCGCAGATGACGTCGCCGAGGGGCACGAAGTGCATCTGCTCAACTTGTTGAATCGCTCCGAGGTCGCCTGTAATTTTGCAAAGAGTCATCACCTGTTCGACGGGTAATTTAAGATACACCGGAGGCAGGTGTCTCCTATTAATAGGCATTCCACGTGTCCATAGAAGAACAAAAGGTATGAATGTTCCCTTTAGAAAGTTCTTAGAAAATGATAACTGCGTTGGCAAACATGGTCATTGTCTCTACAGTACTAAAATTGGACTAATACTGAATAGAAGCTAGATGCCACTTCCTATTCATGACGAGACAAAAAGACGTTGTTACTCACCGAGCGAAGTGATTGTGAAGCCCATTGCTGGCTTGAGGATGCGTCGTGCCCATGCATCTTTGAGCACTGCCAGTTGTGCGGTGGGGCCCGTCATGAAGAGGGTTCCGGGGCGCATGAAGCCCATGTAGGTCACGGAGTCACACGCGTTGGTGAGCTCTCTGAAAGAGGGGAATGATGAGGAAAAGTAGGAAGAAAATAGAAACACTTACCGATTCCAGAACATTTGCTTGTTCTGCTCAACGAAGCTGTCGAAAACTTTTCGTCCATTCTTGGTTTTGGGTCCGTCGAGAACAACGGCGAGATGGGTCATTGCTGATTGATTGACTTCTGGATCGGGGTTGCGGTCGACTCGTCCGAAGTATAACTGAGAAGGTTCCGAGGGCGACGATGGGCGGGCACTCGAACGGCGTGGTGGTGGGCGGAGCCAAGGGGGGGGGGAGAGAGAGAGGGCAAGGGTGAGACGGGTGGCAGGGGGAGGAGGAGGCGATGAGGTGGAGGGGGTGATGATGATGTAGATGGAGACGACCGAGACGGATGGGATGGATGGATGGGATGTCTGAAAATGAGGTATTGAGAGGGAAAGGGAAAAGGAGAGACAATTGGAAGAGGAGCTGGAGAAAGGGACCAAGGGACTCAGTCTCACCAGTCTGAACAGGAAGCTTATTAGAGGGGAAATGTCATCGGAAGAGGAAGAAAGAGACGGGAATGGCAAGGGAAACTTCCAATCCAGCACACACCCTCTGCAGAGAGCCGTCAAAGGAAAAGCACGAAAAGGAGCCTGCTGCCTGTGGTGCTGCCACGTCATTGTTTGGTGTGCGCCGGCAACATTTCTGGATCGGGTGCTGGGTAAACTCGGCACAGAAGCCAGACAATGGACTGTACGATTCGACTTTTGAGCTGAGAGACCACTGGGGGGAGCTCTTCTTCAAAAAAAAGCCACACTTTCTAATGAGCAGTTTGCTTCCCCGGGTCTCCACACCTTCTGTCCACCTTCTTTCCAAATATTTATCTGAAGGTGTGCTGACGGAAGTACCAGCTGACGCGCAGAAAGCGGGAGATTTACAACTTTCTGGGCCATATGCCTTTTATGTGCACAAGTTATCAGCGGCAATCAGGACGGGGGAAACATACACAAGTTTACCACCCACCGGACGGCAACTCTTGCAATTTGCCGCCTCCTGACCATCTGTCCCAAGTGTGTGTGTGTCTTTTGGAACAGGTGGTTCCCCGAATGGAAACATGAGAAGGTTCGAAAGGGAGCGAGAGTCAGTGACACGGGGGCAAAACAAAGAGATGGGTGAACACGAATGGGTGTAAAAGTGCAGGTGTGTTTCGATTAAAACGGAGGAGTGTGAAAAGGGAGCGACCTCCAAATTCAAGAAGTCCCTTCTTCTTCGTTTTCGATGTGAACCGAGATACGCATCTCATCCGAATTGAGACGCCTTCCCAATCTCAAGCCACACTCGGAGGTAAATTCACCCAGTTTCCCAGATTTATGAAGGTGTCTAGTCCTCCCCGACGACACCTTTCGAAGAAAAGAAACGGATACAAAATGGAGGGGGGCGAGTGGTGTTTCGAAACGAAACGAAACGTTTTGACATTTCGGTGACAAGTTAATTTACTTGTCCGGAGGCCCGTTTGCGTGTGTGTATATGTGCAGGCCCACCCGGACGAAACGTCCATATTTTTGAATTATTGCCCCATGCACTTGTACCTTTCTGCGCCACGAAACACACCACGAAACAACTGTCTGCCGAATGGCCCGTTTGAACTCCCACCAACCCCCCACCACTTTTCATAATCTTCAGTTTTGTGTCTGGGAACCTCTGGAGTAGACAGTCGAAAAGAGAGCAAATGAGCAAAAGAGCAAGTTTTGTCGGGGGAAGGGGTCGACGGGAGTTTTTGATGGATGGGGTCGCGAACTCGAGCATGTAAAGTGATCCATAACGCCCGTCTGGACACTAACTGGCCTATTAGCGTGAAAAGATGTGTAACTGTGACTGAAAACTTGATGAACGGGGTTACAGGAGAGTTCAAGTGATGACAGGGAGATGGAAAACATAATGATGTCCGAAGCAACAGAACACGCGGGTATACGTGCTCGATGGAGACCTTCTGCTCCGTGGACTCGGATTACCGTATCATGCCCATCACCATCTGCCTCCTTTGGATGCTCGGACATGAAAGAGTGCGCGACGTGTTGCGCCACTCGCGTGTCAACAACCGCCGCAGTACACACTTGCCGTTCCGGCGCTCACTCAATTAGAATGATATCGAGAGAACTTGCGCAATTCTACAACAAACACTCATCCCCCCATTCCAGCGGTTCCAATCTGATCTTTTGCAATGTAGGTCCCTCAATTAATTGCTCACGCGGCGGCTCTTTTGGTGGGGGAGAACGGAAGTCTCTGGGTGTATCTAATTGCGATCTGGGGGGGGGGGGGGGGTGCACAGTGAGATGAAAGATGTTCTCGCGCAGGATTAAAGTCGCCGTCTGACATGTCTCGGTGACAGGAAAGAGAGAGGAAGGGGGGACAAAGTTGGGAAAGGATTACAGATGGCTCGGAAAGGGAACGAGGAGGTCGGAGGGGCAGAGTCCGAAAGACCACCAACAGAGGTGTTTAATGGAAAACTGTTCAGATTTGCGAAAGATAAGAAACGCGTGAGAGCTTTTCGCACCTAGAAAACAAGAAAACACCGCCCGTTTGGCAGTCAATTTGGACGGACGCCTTCTCAGAGATTGCGGTGGCCGCGAAGGAGGCGTGAATGAGAAGACGCAAGTTGGCAGCAGGATCAACAGCAGCACACGGTCAGCCAATTACCGGTGCGGCACGTTCAAATGGGTCTCCTGGAACCCGGCAATTAAGCACTCATCTCGTGGACACACGCGCGCGCAACTGGTAAACGTTTGGACACTTTTTCGCATCCTTTCGGTGCGACTATCAAAACTGCGATTGAGTAATTCGAGGTGATGGGCGGAGGAGAGGGTGAAGGTAACTGGCGGTAATTGCGGAAGATGCCATGGAGGGATATGGCAAGAGTTTTGGAAGCAGGGGAATGTTCGTACCAGCCCCCGTCTCTCTCTTTCTCTTCTCTCGGCACCTCATCCATCAACAAACTGAGAAAGAATGACTAGCCGAGAAGCGAGATAAAACGCGATAAATTCGTGCTGGACAACTAACGAAATGATGGATGGCGAGCGGAAGCCGATTACAACTTCCGAATGTACATGACCCCATGGGAGAGACGATGGACGCTCTCTTTTTGGAGGAGGGGGGATTCAGAAGACGTTAACAAGTGAAGAGATAGTCCTTCTCCAAACATTACAAAGGAGGGAACGCAACGATCGGAACACTTTCACTACAGTAATACGCAAGGTGTCATAATCCACTACATTATGTAATCAACTATCTCTCTTCATCTCCTCAGTTTAAACCGTGGCCCCGGAAGCGTGGGTCAAGCGCTCTTCACTCACAATGTGTGCATCAGAATGCGACGAATTCATTGAGTGGTGCTTGCCTACTCAGCCGTTTTCGAGAAACAAGAGAGATGGAAAAAGAGAGCATTTGTTTTAATGGGCTGGCGATTTGCAACAGTTTGAATGCAACGGGAACGACTAAACGGTGGAAAATGGCGAGGAGACGGCGGCGTCAGAGGATGAAGAGGAAGGCAGACACGAAGAGGACGACATGTGTTTGACGTGGCAGACAAGGTGAAATCGACGGAGGTGGTCTCTAAAACGAGACAGACCAGGAGTGGTTCAAAACGGTTACCTTTGAAAGTTACAGTCAATTCCGCCTTTCAAAGACACCCAATGCCAGCTGGAAGTTCTATGATTGTTCAGAATGTCCCCACCTCTCCTCCAAACATCTCCAGATTCCGGACAGACGTGTGTCCTTCTCGACACCCCTTGTTGCATAACAACTGTGGCCTGGGATTGCGTGATCGCCCAGCTGGGACCTTGAAGCGAAAAAGTGTCGAGATCGAGTTGAAGTGGACGTCGAAAGGGAAACTGTTGCCCTTCGTCGTCGCTCAGAGGCGGTTCTGTTCTGTCTCATTTTGTCTTTGGGACTGAATTCAAAAAAGTGTTGACACAGGAAAAGTTGTCTTTTCGACTCCATATCCCCCCCCCCATTCCATCGTCCCATTTCCCATTAAAGTAATGAGATAGGATGGGGACAAGGGGTGCGAAAACAGAGAGATGGCATCAGTTCCTCTTGCGTCCCACAGGAGAACAGTCCGTTGTTTGAGAAGGAAGGAAAGTGATAAAACGGAAGGAGTTGGGCAATGTTGGGGCTGACAGATGACATATTTCACACCGGATTCGATGGCAAACATCGTGTGGAAATGCAAGATTCGTCCCCGGGACTGAAGATTCTTTCTCTCTCGAGGGGGAGATTTAGGATCCGATTGGGAACGGTCCTCTACAGGAACTACACGTGTATGTCAAGGAGTTATTGGGTATAGATGACCCATTTGACAGTTCAAAACGAGTCAATCGAACCGGATGTGAAGTGTCGATGAGCGATCATGTGGAGCAATGCGATGGTATGGACGGCCGGGGGAAGGTAGTGATGAAAAGGAAATTGATCATTTTTCTATTGGGATAGACTTTCAGGGGTTCGGGGGCCAGAGTGACATAGAAACAGATCACGAGACAGTAACCCGAAAACAAAGCGATTTTGTTAATAACTATAGTTCTTCAGTCCTCTCCCCACGTTCTACTATTCTTGTATCTGTAACGGTTCAGGTGCCGAAGTAGAATGAGAACTGATTATAAGAAAACTACAGTACCCTTTGGCTTGAAAACGAGAAGGCATTTGTTTTAACAAATTATACCATTAATAGCGATGCTCTCCTGTACAAATCGTCCCCATTACACGGCTCGCTTTCCACGTTACAGTATTCATTTTATGAACACTTGTCGCCCTGATTCTCTTCTCCCCTACTCCTCTCTTCGTCTCTCTTCTCTTTCTCCCAATTCAAATTCAAACGTTCCCCTCCGCCCTTCGACCCGTTCCTTCCGTCATTTCTGTTTGCTCATCCACGCCGCCATCAATGAGTTATCACCGCGTTACCCCAAAGGCAGTTAGTCAGAGAGGCGGCAGGGAGACTGTGCCATCCACCGAATTCAAACTATTCCTCTTTTGAAACGAGGATGTGATTGATAAGAGGAGTCGAGGGGTCAACTCTCTGAAAAGAATGTGCTTTCGTTTCGAAACATCTGCTACATTCCCGTTCAAATGAGAGACAATCTCCGATCGAATCTCGAAGGCATGCATTTTTCGTAGGGGACAGAACTTGTGAACATTCTCATTGGCCTCGAAACAAAATCGTCTCGTCTCTCCTCGAAACGAACGCTATTTCCGTCAGGTTGCCTCTACTAATTGACAACTCGAAAGCCGATAAAATCAGCAGGCGCCTCCACTCACCCGGGGGAACGAGATAAGCGAACACACAATTTGCGAGAGTTATTTATTAGATGAGAACCGTTTCGCACAGCGGATTCATTCCGTTCCGGAGGTGTTGGTGGGAAATCGGAGCAGCTTGGATCGTCACCCGTTGTCGTGCGATGGGTGCTAAAGAGGCGAAGAGTTCAACGCGTGTCGTGTGAATGAACACGAGAGATCGTGGGAGACGGAATGGATTACGCAATGACACTTGTTGTCCGGCACAGGTGCTAACTCACTCGATCGGTTATGAACTCGGGGCGAGATCCAGGTGACTAGATAAATATTCGAATAGCTATTAGGTTATGTGTTTCTGACGTTTTTTTTAAATGTCATGTTAAGGGGGTTCTCTTCAGACCGCAAGATTATTTTCTCTAGTTGTTTTTGGCAAGTAACCCACCATATTTAGTTATGCTATTTGGATCAATTTCCTTTCTTTAGTATCATCCACATCGGTTGATAAGTCTTCGCTTTCGAACATAATTTAATTTTGGTTAATTCTAACCTTTGCGTTACTGATATTTACAAGAAACTGCTGGATATCCTAAAAAACGCCACAATGATCCGAATGAAGCTATTCCAGGCCCCCTCAAAGATAGAAACCTTATCGTCGGTAGTATGAGCTTGAGCTCGATGGAACCCAATACGAGGGAACATTGCAGGTGCTTCTTCCACTTGTCACCGCATTTGTTGACATTCGAATCACCAGGGATTACTGACAGCCAATCCATTCCGTTCGCGATTAAGGGAGCATTCCCCCCTCATTAGACACACTCCTGATTATGTGCTCTGCTGACGAACAACGCCTGCTTCTCCCCCCTTCCGTGTGCTCTTTTGCGCAATTAGTCGCGGCGGATCCTGAACAGGTGAACACACAGAGGGATAATGCAAATGGATGTTTTCAAACACTTCTAGAAGAAGGGCTCCTCGAAGAGCCGAATGACGTCAATCTTCCCTATTTCGCAATCGTTGTTTTCGACAGAATGTTCTCGCTTCGAGTTGTTTATCACTCGGTGAGACCTTTCTCAAATGGCATTCGGCATTTCGAAATGAGTAATAATCAGTGTGTGTTGATGAAATTTCAACATGGGACACGCCTAAAATAGGTGACTATCGCTGATAAGACGATACTACAAAAGGGGAGCGGGTTGGGGAGAAGGCAGCTGAGCACAGTTGACTGCTGAAAAGTGGAGAATGCCGTCTGCGAAAGTATTCTGTAAGTTTCTGGTTATTTGGATCTGAAAGAGTTGAGAGAATCATTTTCAGTGGGACTGATCGGGAAGAAGACCCCGGAACCAGTCGTTTTGACGGTGAAGGTGTACGAATTCGATGAAATGATGAAGGGTATGGGCGGTTTCTCGAGTGTTCACAGACTACATTTCGGGATTTCAGGACATCTGAAATTGGTCCAAGAAGATGTTGAAGACGTGAGAAAAGGAGAGAAGCGTCCACGGGGAAGGATGGAGAAGAAGGGAAAGTCGAGGGAGAGAAAGCCGTCGGAGAATCGGAAGGTGTCCTTCAAGAGAGATCATTCGGCCAAGAGAGAGAAATCGGAGGAGAGGAAGATCCTGAAAGCGCTGAACGAGAACCAGCGAATGGAGAAACGAATTCAGAAAGAGGCAAAAATTCTGCAGAAACGGGAAGCGAAGTTGGAGAAGAAGATACTCCGGAAGCAGAAGTGGGAGCAGAAAAAAGCAGGAATGGCCGTCGAACGGACTGCCAAATTCTGTAAGTTACGGAAAGATGGAAACCATTCGACACCTAAAGTTTCCAGTTAACCAAATGGTTCTGGACAGTGGAAAGAAGTCCTTCAAGTGAACACTACAGTCGTTTGGAGACTTCGAATCGAGCAAATTCGACCGAAAGGGAACAGAATACGAATGGAAGTATTCTATCACGATGTGTTTGCTCATTGAGATGATTTTTCTTTTGATTCACTGATAAACCTGCTTGTTGATTATTTTATTCGTTTCATCATCACACAAATTATTTGAAGATACATGGTAGAGGGTAGAAATGAAATAGCGAAAGAACGGTCGATTGCGGATCGAGAAACGCAAGGAAAAATAGTAACATTAGTAATTGGAAGAGCGAGGAACTGTTTGACAACATGCTTTCTAGAGGCAAAAGGAGATTATTACTATTTTACGAGGAGCACAATATTACGAATAAACGGAACGACTGGTGAGTGGGAAAATACAAATCAGTTGAGAATCGGGAGAGAAACGATGCAGAGTTGGGAACACTTTCGTTATTGTTATTTATAAATTTAATAGCAGAATATATTGAGGAATGCAGGGAAAACGTATTAATGTTGAGAATCAGAAGAGGAAGAAATGGTTCTTTTAAAGGAGACAACTTGCGATCACTATGAACTCAACTACTGAAGAGAGCGAGAACACGGAGAAATTGAGAATCGGGAGTGAAACGAAGCGCAGTTAGGAACTCTCTCATCCCAGTTACAGTGCTGTTTCACCAATAGGAAACGTAGATGCTTCCGGAATAACCGGTCCGGTTCGCTTGAAGTGATCGTACAACTTCTCGGCCACTTCGATCTGCTCGTGGATTTTGAGAGTGACCTCTTTGAAGTTGGCCTTCTTTTTGTGAGCGAGTCCCTCGATCATGTCCTTGAGGAACTCCAACTCGAAGTATCCTTTCTGAGCGAGAAGCTTTCTCTCCTGGACGTAGCTGTCGATTTGCCACGACGAGTCACGGAAGAATCGCTCGTAGAGTCTCCGAAGACCATCAATCTCCTGACGCAAGTGCTGAAAAAACGGATGTTCTGTGCGGGAGTGCTCTGCGACAGTTACCATGATCTCGTTCATGATCGGCTGATTGGCAATGAACGTGTTGCGGAGACGGTCGAACCGTTTGACGAGTCCGTTCGCCTTCTGAACGATCTCGTCGATGTGCATCGTGTATTTTTGGGCGATGTAGTCATCCTTGACGTTACGTCTTCCGGCTGCCATCTGAAAAGAAAACAACGTCTTCTGGAACTCACGTGATAATGACAAACCGTCGCAAGTTCTCTCTCCAAGGTGCTGTATCGCTTGTGGTACTTGACACCACCGCACGAAAGACACTGTCCCATTTCGAATAGAAGTGAGGAGATGAAGTGAGGACGGCTCCATTTATACAGTCTGCCACCACTGAATAACAACTCAGTTAGTGAATTCGTCAGTAGTCACTTCTTCGAATTGCACAGTATTCCATTATTACGATTTTGTAGTCGAAGAGGGGCGAGAAGAGGCGATTTGAAAAACATTGAAAACAACACATATTTCGTATAGAAAAAAAATACAGAAAACGATATTAGGGTTGCTCACAGATTTATTCGGCTTGCATTAATCTACACAATACCATTGAGAAAATTATGATGTGACTGTCAAAAACGCAGACGGCTCGGAAAAGTAAAGTCGTGGGATGAGAATCATTCAAGTTTAGTCCTTCTTTTTGTCCCCCTTGTTTCCCTCGGCGGCCAGAAGATCCGAGACACGGTCGAACTCGCGTTGCAGGCCTTCGGATTGCTTCTTGAGGGTATCACGGTCAGTGGTGGCTGACTTGAGCTCAGACTTCAGCTTCTCGATCTGCTTGTTCAGGTCGGACACCTCGTCACTCGTTTCGGTCTGAAAAATTGCGCATATGAAATATTAGGTTTTTGTGAAACCCACAGCGTTCATCAAAGTCTTGGCGGTCTTGGTGGCGGATTCAGCTTGACGCATCGCCGCTTCGCTGGCGGCTTCGAGTTGAGCAGCACGGCTCAACAGGGCCATGATGCGCTGAATGACCATGAAGAGGAGGAGAGCGAATCCGGAGATGTAAAGGTTTCTCTGGGCACGGAACAGACGCATGTGGTGGGTAGCGTCTGACTCGGCAGTTCTCTGCATCTTGTCCTCGAGGCTGTTGTACTTCATCGTCTCACGAACACCGTCGGCGAACAGAATGAAAAGAACGAATCCGAACGCCATCGAGTAGATCTGCGCATGTTTTGAAAGTGCAGTAAAGAGACGGCTCTTGAACAGCTTGCTCCATCTGAAAAAAACAGCATTTTGTGGGAATTTTTGGAGGAAGAATCCTACAGGGAGGGTCTGATCCACGGAAGGAGAAGGATAAAGGTAGCGGCGATTTCGGCATAAAGCACACCGGCCACGATCGTCCACTGGAGAGTCATATTTGGTCTGAAATAAAGGAATCGAGACGATTTCGAAAGTGATAAGAGTGACAAGGCGAAATAAACAACTGAGCGCAAGAAATCGATGGGAGAGAGACGGGCGGAGGCGAGAGAAGTAAAGAAAAACACGAACGGAACAAGCAACCAAAAAACATGAATGCACGTGTCACCTGTTGCTAATTTTCCGTTGCGAGGGGGAGTTATAAAGGCTCAAGAGACTGAGTTGGCTTTCGGCGACGTGTCTTTGGACGTGTGGAATTGCGAAAGAGTGGCGGGCGGAGAAGAACGGAGAGACATAGGTCGAATGACTAAACAAATCGCTGGAAGAGAGTGAGAGACGGAGGGGAGAAGAAAGTGATTCATCAGGGAATCTTGAGAGAATGACGTGGCAGTTTAGAAGAAGGAAAGAAGTCTTGCTTGCACATCATAAAACGTAAGTAAAGACGCAGCGCATCTGACCTTGACCGGCATGTCGTTTTGGGAGAGATCGGGATGGCAGCAGAGAGGCAAACACCAGAAAAGATGGCCTCAAATAATGGAACCAATGTTTTGACAACTTTGAAAAAACGACACAAAACTTGAACCCCGGCCTGGTGCGAAATTTATGGAACTGATTTGGTTATCAATCGGAATAAAATCAGTCAACCATTTTCAGACAAGACCTTTACAACAATAAATACAAAATCGGACATGACCGGAGGAAGAGAAACATTTTGTCATGTTTTCATGAGTTTATTCTGGAAACCATTCGAGACAACACAATAAATCGAGAGGAAGTGTGCGAAAAATGTGTGAATATGGGATCGAGAAGAGGAATAAATGAAGATTCACGATGAAGAGGAAAGGGGGACATTTGTGGTATCTTCAGCGCGTTTCAGTTCTCTGCCGATGAGGAGACGGATCAAGACGAAAATTGGAAGGAAACGCGACGAGACCACGGGAAACGAAAATTCGATAAACATATTATAGTAGCTGGGAATACCGGGAGAAAACATTAGGGTGCAGATTGAAAAGAGAGGAAAGGATAGAAAAAAGAGTTGAGATAAGTTATACATGCTCGAATGGAAAAGCAGAGCGTTGTTTTGCGACTCGTAATTATCTCAAGGTACACTAGAACTATAAAAGGCGGAGAGAGTGAGAGGAGAGCAGCCGAGGACGACAACGGAAGACGTGGAAAGTAGATGAAAATAAAACATGTGATTCGATTTGATGTGATTATTTGTTTTCGACAATCTTTCATATCGGTTGGATGACGTGATGTTTAGGCTTCTGAAACGATCAAAATAAGAACCAATGAGCGACGAAAATAACTCACGAGCATAAGCAAGTGTCCATTGTTTCGCAGTCTTGATGGCCTCAGCCTCGTTCGATTTCCACTGCTCAGCCACGTCGGTAGCTAGAGGATCCTAAAAATGAAGTTTTCAAAGTGGAAAATAAAGGGAGAACCATTTTCGCTCACCTCTGGGTTTGGTGCAGATAAAAGAGCTTGAATAGATAGAAGAACGGTGCGGATTTGAAGAGCTGGCGACCACTTGTCTGAATGATTGTCATTGTTAATACATGATTTGTTAAAAAGACTAATTTTCACACCTTTGAGAATGTCCAAGCAGATTCTTCCGAGCTTGTCGATATTTGGATGGTAGATTTTCGTCATAAAACGAACTTTTGGCGCGGCCATTGGGTATTCCTCTGGCAAAAACAGCTCCAGCTTGAAGACACCACCAGCGAATGGAGAATCGTCAGGCCCAGCGATCATCACGTGGAAGTATCTGGCATTGCTCTCATCCGGATTTGCCGATATTCCGGGTACTGGGTCAGCGAGAAGTCTTTGAGTCTCCTTGATAATTCTTCTAGGCAATTGTCCAGCCATTCTGTAACAAAAATGGTCAAAACCACATACATGAAATAAGCAATAATAAGAAGAATTATCAACGGAAATGAAACCGATGAGTTGAAAAAAATAACATGGAATAAAACTTTCAGAAAACTTCATTGACCAGTAAGGTACCACAAGCAAAAATATATTAAAACACTGTCCGACCAGTTTCACTAAAAATGATGAAACAAGAAAAAAATAAATTATTAACAAGTAATTCAAAACACTAACTCCGTCTCAATCACAGCTCGTCTTTGACGTACTTTGGCTTGAGCTCTTCAATCCGCTTGATGAATTCGGATTTCTCAGTGCATCCCTTGCACGACTCTCCCCACTCGCCGAGAATATTTTTCAGTTCCTTGACGCGCATCTTCTTCAAATCGATAGTCTTCCAGTCGAGTGGCTTGTCTGCAAAATATTATATCGAAAACGAGACGCTGACATGAAAAAAAAAAACAAAAAAACATTTGACGGAGATTGGAAACAAGATTCGCTATAGTCTCAGTAACAAAAAATATATATATGTGTGCACACTCACCATATTTAAGCTCGCAAATTTGAGCGTCCTTGGACTTCAATTTTTCCAAGCAGACTTTGTCCGTCGGCATGGACCAACTGAGTGGCTTAGTCACCTCATTCATGATCGATGTAGCAGACTCCGGCAACGCACCGATGTAGAAGCACTGAAAAAGTGTGCACGTGTTTTCTCTATCGATCGATGAATAAAAGCGGTTGCGCTACGCTTCCATTTCGCAACTTCGTCATGGAAACAGCCAGGTGACACAGGTTACACGACGCTCTGCCTAGCTGGGCTCGTTTCAATGCGGCATAAACCCTCCAATTAACTCGAAACTAGAAAACATACGAATTTGTGTTCTTTGTTCTTGGCTGATTCACAGTGTTCGCGGATCACTCTTCCGATAGCATCTGGCTTCGATTTGTCTCCAGCGGGTACCTTTGCCATAACATCGTCCAAGACTTTCTTGCACACTGAAGCCGAAGAATAAATTTTTGAAACTGAACGCATTTCCTGACTCACCTTCACATTGTTGCGCCGATGCGGCAACGATTGCCAAGGAGACGAGAAGCGCTACTCGACCGATCATCTGACACAAACAACAATTTTCGGTTATTCGAAACTGAGATTGGCTAGCAAGAAATTGCTCGGCGAGCAATGGAAGACGAGAGAAGCGGAGAAAAGGAACGCAATTCGAGAAAATAAGCTGACGTGTTTGCGCGTTTTTCGGGCGCGCCAGCACTAGCAATTGGCGTACTTTGCGATGCGGGCGGAGGGAAGTTCAAGTTGACGTGGCAATTACCAGAAGCAATTACCGGTCATGCTATATAGATCTACATATAAAAATACGGCAAGAGCCATTACATGAAAATACAAAGACATGAATGCACTATAAACAGATATGTCAAATACTTTAAAACTACCTCGAGGTGACGTTTCATAACACGTGTTCTATTATGCCACGTGTGGCACAATAGTAAACGTCACGTTGAAATTGAAAGAGAATAAGCAAGGCTTGAGAAGTAACCTATTTCGAGGGAAAACTGACAAAATGGATTTTGGGAACGAGAGAGGATCGCGAATAATTTACGAGCACTAGGGCATTTTGGACAAAAGGCGCGGTCGGAAGTAGTTGTTAGTCATCTAGTGACCGGAAAGGTCACGCGAACCCTCTGGAACCGAGGAGATTATCGCGTGGAGTGATTAGAATCGACGTGAAATGCCCCGTGGACTGCGAAACGCTGGAGGAACTGTTCGGTTCGTACATTGGCTCTGTTCCTCTCTTGAATTTAATAATTCTTGGTTTATGGTGGCCCTTTACGGGCCCATTTCCATCGCGGCAGTGCGTCTGTTCAAACACATGTTTGATTCGTCGGACGGAATCGAAAAATCGAAACAGATTGCCGTTTTTCCGCCCGCCTCTCGCACGCCTCTCTCGCGCCCCTCCCTCCTCCCGCGTTCTTTACGTTTCAGTTTGCATAGGGACCGTTGTCATAATACGTGGCTCTCTCTCCATCTGTGTCTCCGTGTCACTCGCTTCTCCCACCATCCTCGAATGACACGCCTTTCGCGTCCGTCCGCCTGCACTTATCTGTAATTCGGAATCTTTCGAGGCGACGGACACGACGATCGAAAACAGTCGAAGCGCTAGCAGCCACAGCCGACGTCCCGATGTTTGTTGGCGTGTTCTACGGTCTCGCCTCCGTCTGCGGACTCTTGTACTTCTACACGCGTTCCGCCACCGAGTCCAACGATGACCCGCAGTTCAAGAGCTTCCAGAGAACCTATCTCATCGTCTATCTGATGGCAGTCGGTGCGTTTTGTCTCCTCACCGCGAGTTCCATGACTAGACCAAAGTTTCCCGAGCTGATTACGATGACGCTATCAGTCGCTTATCAAAATACGACCGGTCGAACAACTATTTCATATTTTCAGCCGGAGACTGGCTGCAAGGACCTCATGTCTACGCTCTCTACGAATCGTATGGGATGTCGAAACATCAGATTGAGATCTTGTTCATCGCCGGATTCGGATCGAGCCTTCTTTTCGGAACATTCATCGGATCCATTGCTGATAAATTGTGAGTTATCGGCGGTGCGAAAGTCGCCTTGTCATTTTTAGAAACAATAAAAATGCATTTCACGAACTCCTCGAGTCAGCGTTCTGTAAACAGAATCAGTTTATTAATTTACCAAACAATGTAAGCCCGATCGGCCAAAAAGTGTTTTTCTCAAATTTTCTGTTTTTTTTCTCAAAATCTTTCGGCAAAATCTTTGGAACAATTAATAGGTTCATCTGAGAAATTTGAAACTCTCATTCTGGAAATGGAAAATAACTTTTCAGCGGTCGCCGGAACAACTGTCTGATGTATGCCATTCTATACGGTGGAGCATGCATCACAAAACACTTTGGAAACATGCCCGTCCTGATGATCGGCCGATTCCTCGGCGGAGTCGCCACCTCAATCCTCTACTCGGCGTTCGAATCGTGGCTCATTTTCGAGCACAACACTGTTAGTTCTGAAGCCCCGTTCCTCCGCCTCCAATTCTCTAAACACCACCGACCGTTTCGTAGAGAAATTCGAAAAACGAAATGAATACCGGATCTTGTTCGAAGATTCGAATCTTTTCCTCCAAGAACACGTCTATCTTCCGAATTCATCGCGCAGTGCGGAACAGAATGAAACAAAAAAAATTTGAAGTCCCTGCGCGATCATTTGAAATACGGAATAAGAAATGTCGTTCAATTTCAGCGCGGCTTCTCGGAAGATCTTCTCGGAACAGTGTTCTCGAATGCGGCTCTCGGCAACTCACTCGTCGCCATTCTCTCCGGAGTCGCCGCTCAGTTCGTCGCCGAACGATTCGGATTCGTGTATGTTTGAGACGATGAGCGATGGAAGCACTATTTTGTTCAGGGCTCCGTTCGATTTGGCTCTCTCCGTTCTTCTTATCATGGCCGTTATCATTATGAACACTTGGCCAGAGAACTACGGAAACGAGAAGGCGCCAGTCAAAGAATCATTCCAGAAGGCTGTGAAATCTATCAAAGAAGGTATGTTTGGTTTTGCAAACATTCCGTTGCAATAGTCTAGTTTATATTTGGAAACCGTTTGGTTCACACTGTTTCATTGATCGCTTGCAGACCCGAATATTTTGTGTCTCGGACTCGTGCAATCTCTCTTCGAGGGATCCATGTACACCTTCGTTCTCGAGTGGACCCCTGCTCTGTCCCGTGCCTCGGGAGACCTCTCCATCCCGCACGGCTACATCTTCGCCGCCTTCATGGTCTCCACGATGATGGGTTCCTCCGTGTTCAAACTTCTCCAGAAGCACGAACGTCCAGAGAGCTTCATGCGCTACGTCCTTCTCCTCGCCGCCGTCTGTCTCTCGATGCCAATCGTCGCTCCAGATAGCATTGCGCTCGTCTTCGGCGGCTTCTTGGTGTTTGAAGTGGGTTCTTCGTGAAGACATCCTCTCGAAAAAGACAACTTCTGCAGATGTGCTGTGGAATCTTTTGGCCGTCGATGGGATGCCTCCGAAGCACCTACGTCTCCGAGGAGACTCGCTCGACGACGTTGAACCTGTTCAGAATCCCCCTCAACCTAATCGTCGTCTTCATTTTGTGGCAGAATTTCTCGATGATCGCCATTTTCAAGTTCTGCGTCTTCTTCCTCTTCGCTGCTTCTATCGCTC
Organism: Caenorhabditis macrosperma; assembly: GCA_963932285.1. Taxonomy (NCBI): domain Eukaryota; kingdom Metazoa; phylum Nematoda; class Chromadorea; order Rhabditida; family Rhabditidae; genus Caenorhabditis; species Caenorhabditis macrosperma. The sequence goes on from OZ010620.1 coordinate 6,643,332, forward strand.
AACATGTTCTCTTTATGTCAGTTTCACATCTTCAGAATGATATATTATAATGACTTTTTTCAGTCGTACTGAGAATCTGCCAAGGCACCAGAAGCTCCCAATAACTGTCGAAGATGAGGAGAACTTGTGATTCTAGTGCTAACTACAAAAATTTATGGGTCTTTAAAAGTTACGTATTTTTGTGATTAATAGCATTATTGTGATTTGATTTTTGTATTATTATTCATTTGTTATATAAAAATGTACACAGTTGCCACATTTCGATTAATACTTGTACTTGGTCGAGTAGTCCTTTGGTGAGATGACGAGACCACGTCCTTTGCGAGCGCCACGATAGACCGTCTCGATGATATCGATGAGCTCCTGTCCATCGGTCACGGCCCAGTTGATCTTGTTGTTGTTACCAGTTCCCAAATCAACCATGATGTGCTTGTTACGGAAGAAGAACATCACGGTGCACGGGTCGTACAACTCGTACATCTTGTTAAAATCCGGAACTTTGGTGATGTCAACCAAGTAGACGACAGCGAAGTTCTTAACCTTCGGTGCAATCTTGAATAGAGTCTCGTCCATCTGCATGCACGTCGGGTCCCAATCGTGACCGAATCGAACGACCACCACACGGTCTTCCTCAGCAAGGATGGCTTGGTCCACCTGTAACATGAGTTTTTATGCACTTTTCACAATACTTTTCGAATATATTTTGTTCTGATATGTTCGAAATGATAAAGTATTTGATTTAAACTTTAATATGGTTCAATCTATTTTCGAATTTTAATAAGAACTGACCTGCCATCCATTCTCTAAATGCGGAAGCATATACGACATGGCTGCTCCGTTTCGTGTTGGGTCGTCGAGAAAAGTGTCTGTAAAGATAAGAATATAAAAAAAGAGAAAAATGGCGTTTGAAAAGACGAAAAACCGGCGAAGAGCACTGAACTGGCACCGGACAAAGAGAAACGTAGTGAAAAAGAATCGACTTTCGAAGCGAATTGACATGATCGATAAACACCGGAACGCGTTAGGCTGGAGTGTCGTACTAGTCTTGCTTTCTTTTCTTCTGCTTCTCCGTTTAATTCTGCGCGATGAAGGATGCGTTTCGCACACATACATGTGAAGACGGTAGTTTATTGATAGTTAATCAAAATATTTTAAAAATTGGAAAAAAGCAACAAATTTCAACAAATAAACGCGAAACACCAGCTACAGTACTTTAAAGGCGCATTATGAAATTATTGCGAATGCCTCCGCGAGGAATACGGTATTCGAAATTATCATCACACTCAAAAACTTGTCTATAAAAACTTGTTTTTGTCTTCCTCGTCATCCTGAAATTCGTCATCATTTCGCAAGTTTATTCCAGGCTCCAACCACGGCAATCTTCAGTCAGTCGGAATAACCCGCCTCCTTACCAATTATTTCCAGGTATTTTCACATTTTTCAAATTCTGACTTCTAACCGAAACGAAGTGAACCGAACATCCGGTACGACCTTTCGTCCCACCCGTGTTTGCCAGAAGTTTTCATTCTTCCACGATTTCTTCCAAACTTTCTAAACCTCTTAGAACGTTCAACTTGATTGAACCGCAGTGAGAATTAAACTTCTACTTTCAAAAAAGTGGTGTGACACTCTCCGAACTCGCTCTTCATGATTCCATAATCCGAGCGCATTATTTCTTCGAAGATTATAGTCCAATGTACCGCGGACATAAATAGAGGCATCCCCTTATCATACAGACATTACATGACACTCAAAACACCTTATTTCTTGCCAAACGAGGAGTTCATCGAGTTATCGCGTTCTCCGCCCACGGAACGTCGTTTCTCCTCGAGCTTCAATCTACGAAGACGGCTCGCGCGGTTCTCCATTGGTGTCTCCCCTTCTGTGGGCACCGGTGATTGACGAAGCGGTTTAGGCGTGCTCGCGATTTTCATTGGCTACAAGATAAGCGTTATCGGAGAAAGGTCACAAATTCTACTATCTATGACGGATTGATGTCACTAATCGTTGACCGTTCTCTCGACCCACCGTTATTATCTCTTTTCTCATCAGTTGGTTTGTTGCGGGTGTGCCTCCCGTCATTGAATACGTCCTTTTATACATTGTTTTTGACTGCGGAGTTGTAGTGAACAGCTTCCTGACGTGCGGCGCTGGGTCCGATCGTCTAGCTGGCAACTTCGGCACCGCGAACTTCTTCGGAGAAGTTTGACTGGCCTCCGAGGCTATCGGCGACAGTGGAATGAGATCGGTGAGCATCGAAGTCCGCCGTTTCACACAGAACGGCGAGTGTGTCAGCGGTTCATCGATAGGCCATCCGTTCTTCAAAATGCTCTGAAAACACCACAGATCACTACGATTGCATTATGTTCTTTCTATCATGTTGCTTCGCGTGTCGACAAACAACCGGTCTCTTCTTGTTTTGGCTATCGTTTCATATGTACCTGAAACTCTTCAATCGGCATTGGCGACACGGGTGACGTTGCGTTCTCATTCTCTTCGTTCGCCTGACCTCCGATGTTTTTCGAATAGTCGTTAGACGATCTGATTCCTAACTTTTCCCAGAGCAAGAATGCGGCTCTCGTGACAATCTGTCTCCCGATTCGGTGCTTCTTTAGTTCTCTCAACGACAATTCCGGCACCCGATTGAAACCGGCCGCCCATTCTTCTGCCTTCAACTTTTTAATTTCTAACACTTTTTCCCCGATTTCGTTCCTCACATGATGCACCAAATCGCTCATCTCACTGTTGACATTCGTTTCCACATCCATCCTGCACTGGCACGCTGCTTCGCGGCAATTCCTAATCAAAATTGAATTCTTTCGCCGTGTCCTCTATTTCTCACCACTATATTTTCCAGCTTTTTCTCTATCCGGCCATCACGTCAAACAAATCTCTCCTGTTGTAAAGTGGGCAACGTCTCTTGTCTCCTCTCGGCCGGCTGTGCGGTCAGTCAGCAGCCGCTCAGAGTGACCTCGTTTATGAATGTGCTCTCCGCCTGCACTTGCCCCCTCCTCGTCCTCTTCTTCTCGTCTTCTTTATCCATTTCTGCGCCCCTTTCTCTTTTTCTTCCCTATTCTATCCACTAACATCTTTCAGAAGACAAACTAAATCCCCCCTTCCCTCCCCTCTCTCCTCTTCGAAATGGCGTTCATTTTGCCATCAGGTTCGTTGTCAGTGTCACATTTTCTCTTGCACTCGCATGCCGTTTCTCGTGTCGTTGCCCAGTCTCTGACCTCCTCTTGTCCGTAACATCTGCTCAAAGGAGACGTTCATGCTATTAACATCTGTCGAAGGAACCCACATGTATAATGTTTTCACAACAGTAAACCCACTGAAACAAATAAAAGCCAGCTTATTGCGTCTGTCTGTGTCCAACCAGAAAGTTTCTGTACCACAGCAACTTTTGTACTATTAAAAACGCACGATCAAAGTGAAATAATAATCAGTGACTCCTAACTTACGCAATCTCCTCCAGAATCAGTCAACGGCTCGCCGACTTGCAACGGACTACACATGAACGGACAAGATTCACTGGTGCAGCCTCTGCTCACCGACTTTTATCAAATCACTATGTGCTACGCATACTGGAAGACAGGCACTCACAATGAGCCAGCCGTTTTCGACGTGTTCTTCCGGAAGAATCCGTTCCAAGGAGAGTTCACCGTGTTCGCAGGTCTCGAAGACTGTCTCCGTTTTGTCGAGAACTTCAAATTCAGTCAGAGTGGTGGGGTGACCTCGATAATTCGAAAATTAAAAAAAAAATTGTTTCAGACATTGATTACGTGCAGAAGATATTGCCACAAAACGCTGAGCCGGCGTTCTTCGAATATCTCAAGACTCTCGACGGCAGCCAGTTGACTATTGTGGCCGTGCGCGAGGGATCGGTCGTTTTCCCGAAAGTTCCACTGATCACTCTTGAGGGACCTCTTGCGATGTGTCAGCTTCTGGAGACTTCCATTCTCAATCTCGTCAACTATGCCAGTCTTGTTGCCACGAATGCGGCAAGGTTCCGCCAAGCATCGGGAGCTAAGATGCAACTGCTGGAGTTCGGTCTGCGGAGAGCACAAGGTCCGAATGGAGGACTCACGGCCAGCAAGTATTGCTACATAGGTGGATTTGACGGAACGAGCAATGTGCTTGCCGGAAAGCTCTACGGTATCCCGGTCAAGGGTACGCAGGCGCACAGCTTCATCTGTTCATTCTCGTCTCCCGCTGAGCTAAAAATCCGCGAGCTGCCCCACAAGAAGACTGAAGAGCCAGCAGATCTGTTCGAGCTAAGTTTGAAGATGCGGTCGTGGATTCTGAAGCAGTTCCCGTGGGGCGTCATCTCATCCGAAGTGTCCGACGGAGAACTCTCTGCATTCGTGGCATACGCCATAGCCTTCCCGGACACTTTCCTCGCCCTCATCGATACTTACGATGTTCTGCGCAGTGGAGTAGTCAACTTCGTGGCTGTGTCTTTGGCTCTTCACGAACTCGGATACCGCTCAATGGGATGTCGAATCGACAGTGGAGACTTGTCGTATCTGTCGAAAGAACTCAGAGCCGTATTTGTTAAAGTTTCCGAATTGTAAGTCAACCTGTTTATTGAATTTTCCTTAAGTAGGTTTTTCAGGAAAGAGGAGTACAAGTTCTTCGAGACCATGTCGATTGTGGCATCAAACGATATCAACGAAGAAACTATCATGTCTCTAAACGAACAGCAACACGAGATCAATGCGTTTGGAGTCGGCACACACCTCGTCACGTGCCAGAAACAGCCAGCTCTCGGATGTGTCTACAAGGTAAGTATCACTGCTTCTCGTTTCGCTCGCTCACTGAATATCTCCGTTACGTAATCATGTATTTGGTTGTAGCTGGTCGCACAATCGTCGCAGCCGAAGATTAAGCTGAGTCAAGATGTTACTAAGATCACTATCCCTGGAAAGAAGAAGTGCTATCGTATCTTTGGAAAGAACGGATATGCCATTCTCGACCTTATGATGCTCGAAGATGAGCCGGAGCCAAAGCTAAACGAGCAGCTCTTGTGCAGACACCCATTCGAGGCTCGTTTTTTCTTGAATTCGTTCAAAATAAGACATATTTATTGTTCAGGAGTCGAAGAGAGCTCTTGTGAATGCAAGCAAAATCGAACGGTTGCACAACGTTTACTGGGATAATGGAAAATTGGCGAGTGATTTGCCAACACTCAACCAAATCAAAGACCATGTGAACGACTCGATCAGCAGAACTCTCCGCAAAGATCATCGCCGCTACCTGAACCCTACTCCCTACAAGGTACAGTAATACCTTATCCTTGTTCTCAACCTCCCAGCCTCACTGTTTGCAGGTATCCGTGTCAGAGCGTCTATATGACTTCCTGCACGCCCTGTGGCTGCAAAATGCACCGATCGGACAACTTGAGTAGAGAACACATTTTTGTGCTTCGGCAGAGTAATTTCGGAACGAGATTATCCTCGTGTTTTCGTTCAGTACTCCGAGAGCACAAGTCGCCTCCTCTCTCCCTCATCCCCATTTTTGCAGTCGTGCTCCGGCTCCTTTTTCTTCTTCTGTTTCATTCCTTCTTCTTCACCACTCTTGAATGTTTCTTCCCCCATTTCCTTTTGCCGGACATCTACTTTCTATTTGTCTTGCCATGCACCCATTTATTTGTATCCCCTTCTCATCTAAAAGACCACTTCCGTCTCGGTGTCTAGCAGTGATTCGCAGGCCTAGATAGTTCTATATTCTTTATTCCGCCCAACTCTGGGATGGCTTCTCCACAACATTCACCCCTGGCTTTAATTAAACATTTCTGTGTATGGATGCTAAAGTTCTGGACAAATAAAATGAATCCAAATACAAAAAAGTGAATGAGGAAAGAGTTCGACTTGCAAATTGAGTCGGATCTCTTGCGTCACACGGAGACACCAAAACCTCATTCATCCGGCTCTTTTGCTCCTTGCTCCTCCGGCTCCATATTCGGACCCAATAATACACAATTCCCAACTTAAAAATGCACTCGTCTGGTCAACGATCGTCTTCTCGTGTCTGGACCAAAACCAAAAGTTTCGGGTTTCATTATAACGAGTTTTCACTTCTTGTACTGCCGTCGGAAATCAGCTGCACTTGAAACATTTTTGATTTTAGAACCGCACGGATCGAACTTTATTAACAAGAGAAAGTAAATAAAAAACTTTTTCTATTCCGAGTGCACTCTCGAACCTAATTTCAGAGCAATACAATTGGCTCTCTTTCTTGCTTCCTTTCCGTTTAACGAGTTCCCGGAATTTTCCGGACGACTAGAGTCCGGGTACAAGGGATTCTCGTTTGTTACTCACCACATTTGGACTCTTTGATTCGGAATACAATCCGGAATTCCGGAGAACAATTTCTCCAGTTCGTTCCGCGAATCCAGTCATAAGTTGCTTGTTTTCCTCTTGTTTTCCCATTTCTCCGCCGAGTTTCTATGCAAATTTGTGCAATTCCAGTTTCGGAAAACGTAAATTCCGTCGGAAAAACAAGAAATAATGACCTTGTAAGACGAAAGAGAAAGAAGAAGAGGCCAGAGTCCACGCATCCGATGTTCCCCATTCGAGAGCATCTTCTTCAGCTCTTCAGCCTAATCCTCCAGAATATCATTCCTTTTTCCTCTCCTATCAACGTTACCAATTTATCAAATGGAACAATGTTTCATAAAATGCGAAGAAGAAAAAGAAACTTTCCTGTTTTCAAAGCGAGCAATTCGTGGGAGTTTCTCATAAATTCATCCCGAGATTTGTCGCTTATCAATCCGATGGATGTTTGATTCTTTTGCACGTCAGATGCGAAAATAAATCATTGACTCATACAGTCAATTCGGTGTGTGCTCTGAATCTCCGGGAGCTCAGAGCACGATTGCCCTCGACTCCATGAATGCGAACTCTGACTTCTTCGCCCCAGACAGAATAACATTTGATTTTCTCTTCCGGTTGGACTCGGTTTATTATCCCCAACAGAACAAGCGGCGGATCAGAACATTCGTGCTCCTTCTATTCTTTTTTGTTCCCCATGCAAAACGATTCTCTCAAAGATCGCCTCCTTCTCATCACCATTTCAGTGCCCATCAATTCGCGTTCTTCTTGTTTTCCCCCATCCCTCCCATTCCGCTAATTATTTCCCTCTATCTCTCATGCTGTTCTTCAATTTTGTCACCTCATTCATCAATCTGTCACTGGCAAGTTCAATACACACCAAGAGTCCGTATTCCCATCGGAGCATCCTCTCCTCTTCTTCAGTGTCGTCAGCTTATCACGCATGTGATTGTTTTGAAGACGACGACGACCGGAGAATACAAAGTGTTGTGTCGGTGGTTTGCGACTGAAATTGCAGATTTCTCTCGCCTTTTCCCACTGAAAAGGAGACATTCTGGAACATGTGTATCTTTTTTTTTCGTTTTTCCGGTTCCTTGAGTCATCGAAATATTTCCGCCAAACTGGGTTCACAAGTGGTTTTTCGGTTTCTCCGTGTTCCAATCGTCCTCCTTTCTTCCTCCTCTTCTTTTTATTTCTCCTCCTTCTCCTTCTCCTCTCTCTCATTTTCAACCCGGAATTAAAAGGCTAATAACTGGTGGAGATGTTTCTGCGCACGCACTCTACTCCTCCTCCCCCCGTCCAACTCGTCGTCATTTCGGCCGAGTCACAGCTAATTTCAGAACCTTTTTCTACTCACGTAGTCCGCCCTCGAAAAGAGAGAAAAGAGCAAAAGATTGTGCATTCGGACGACAGTCGGTCGTTTTCCACGGCGGCGGCGGCGATGAATGAATGGACTCGCCGCCAGACAGCCCCTTTTGAAAGCGGTCGCCTCCAACCTTGTTTTGCATTCTTCCGGTCCCATTCGTGGCATTGGGCGGCAATTTGACCCGCGTGTTGAGCATCCGGCATGATTAGATTCCAGTCGGCCAGTCTTTGAACCGTTTTCCGGTTGGCCGGAGGTTCCCGAAAGACCCACTGCTGCGAGATTCACTCCGGACAGGCCGCCTTTTCGGGACTTTTGTCTTTTGAGCGAAAGTACTCTTCTCTGAAATATTCAACACTGGAATTCGCTTAGCTTCTCTTTCTCTCTCTCCCTCTCAAATTGTTGTTTTTGCTTTTGCACTAGGTCACTCGGATTATGTCTTGTTGAGTAAGCACAACAAAATGACATAGGAGCAGGCCTAAGCCGCCCATTTACAGAATGACCTGATGTTCAGATTCTCGTGAGAAAGTCCCCCTTGTTGTGTCCTCCTCCTCCTCCTCCTCCGCTCCTTCGATTCCTTTCCAATCTTTTCTTCGAACAATGCGAAACGTCGTAGAAATTGGTCGGTCCCGTGAAAGGAAGGTGCCTTCTGCTCGTTTGTCCGTCCGTCCACCCCCTCCCACAATTGTCTTTTTTTCTGTGAAAAAGTGCTCATTGAGCTCAGCTCTTTGCAGGGCACGTCACCGCCAGTCGGAGCCACCTAAGAGAGATGAACAGTTTCGGAAAGATGCGCAAGATCAAATCATCGTGTGGCAACAAACTGCAGATCCCGCGAATCGAGGTGAGCGTTCAAATCCGTTCGTATTTAGAGCACCAGGGAACACGGGGTGTTTTGGTGCAAGGGGGGTTTCATGGAGGGTTTCCGAGGTCTATATCCAGACATGACATCCTCCATTTTTCATCTCTTTTTCTCTCTCTTTCTCTCTTTTTCCCTCGCAGCACCATTAATAATTGCACTCTTTTCAGCTCGAAATTTTGTTTTTCCCGGTTCCAAGAACTCTTTCCACTCTCCCCGTCTCCTTTCTTTCCCAGACTTGTCACGCTCGCAATCACATTCCTCTAATCACTGTTTTCGCGTTATCAAATCACACGTTGTCTCTCTGAAACACTTCCAAGTACCGAATGTATTCGAAGACTGTCGGGCGGCTCTCTCAGATTTCGTCGTCGCTTCGAAGAAGGTGAATGATCAGGTCACGTATCGAATTACTTGTTATTTATGCAAGAAATCGGAGATTAGGAGATGTTTTCCCAATGTGAGATCCTCGCGGAAATGACGATAATTGTCTGCACTTTGAGCTAGAAGTTATTTTCATTGGGGATACAGTGTGCTGCGGGATCATCACGGCTGAATCATGTTCGCTTGTGAGAGTTCGAAAGCCTCGTGCTAATCAGCTTCTGATAAGCGAAAGATAAGAATCAAATGCATATGCACTCAAGTTCTCCGAGAAATCTATTCGAAAGTGTTAAAAGTGTGATTTGGTTCTGCTTCCGGGCTCAACTCAAGATTGTTGTCATATCACTCTTTCCCTCTCTTAATGTTATTTGGAACACATTCGAGGGAATGTGCAAAAACGTCGATGACAACCCTCCGAATTCAAAGATGACAGTGTTCTTCCGTCAACATCCATTCCATAACTCACTCGAGAACCTTTCCCTTTTCCGATCACTTGACCTCAAACCCATGATGATCTGAAACTGAATTCCAGTCCGGAATGCCGTCTGTCCATCAATGAAAACAGGAAGAAGCGGGAGAGTTGAGTGCGTGTTCCCATCTTCACCTCTCTATCTCTCCGTTCTCGAAATCGAATTCTCTCTAAATTCTTTTACGAATGTTTTGCGTCACTTCGACTTTTGGTCACTGATTCTCACTCCTTGGTTGGTCAGATGAGGAAAAAGAGAAAACATTCGAAACGGGTCCATCACGCATTCCAGAGAGATATACGTATCTCTCTGCAAACGCTGAGCTTCCTGCTTCTCTTGTAAATAGCTTCATTGAGATGATGAGTTAGTCGTCACGCGCATACGGGCGGTCTCCCCCTTCCATTTCAGTCACGGCGCCCGCGCTTTCAGACAATTGGGTTACCGTGTTTGCGTCGGAGCCGCTGCCGGCCGCCGAACACGTCAGAGAGCCCCAGCTGCAGAGCTCCGCGCCAGAAATTCGACTCCTTTATTGTTATTCGTCCCGTTCCAAAGTTATCACTCCGTTGACGATATGGCACGAGTTGGCGCCAAAATAAGCGCTTGAGAAGTCTGACGGAAGCCAAAAGTCGGCACGCACTTTGCGCTCGGAAAACCGAGAATCGACTTGATCTCTTCGTCTCTACGTAGAATCTTCCCACCGTTTGCTCGTTTTCTCAGAGAGTTTGAATTGTGATATGGAGGGAAATAGGAGAGAAAGTTGAGGAGAAAACAAGGTGGAAAACAAGAATTGAATGAATGAATTAGCAGTTGAGAGCACTTCTCGAATGAATAAACTCATGAACGGCTCTTGGAAACCGTTTTATACGCGGAACGCCTTCCCAGGAAGGGATTCTCTGAGATTCGCGATAAAAGAACCTTTCGTTCGGCTGAATTCAGAATTCAGACGTCGTGACGTCGTCAGAGAGCCTCGAATCAACGGTTGGTGCGAAGATCACACGCTCTGCTGTATGCTAATGGATGAGTCAATCGACACGGCGTTCCTTCCTTCCTCTTCACTTGTTTTCCCGCTCCTAGACATCCATCCCTCTTCTCTCTCTCTCTCTCTAATCTTTACGTACCTGTTCGCAAGTACACTCCGCCTCCTCTTCCTCCCAATCTTCCCATATAAATGCTCTTCCTCGTCTATCCATTTCTCGTCCAAGTTGATAGGAAGTTCCGTCTTTCTCTTCACTGACTCAGTGACTCAGTAATTGCGCGTATCCCTCCTCCTATTCTTTTCATTTCTCTTTCCCTGTTTTCATTGCCTTTCCTCATGAGCACCGTCATCATCAGAAGCAGCTGGAGCTCCTGAATCCATTCTCACCTGTTTTGTCTCCTCATCTGCTCACCGGAACTGCGCCGCGTGTCTTCCGGTTCTTTCAGAAGACACGATCGTCGTAAATACACCTCCTCCTCCTCCGATCACACACCCCTTTCTCTCCTCTTCCGCTGGTTAATGATTGGCGATGAATTCAATTAGAATCCCCATGAATGGAGCGTGTGTGTGTGTATGTGTCACACCGCCGCTTCTCTCTTCATTCGCCATTCAAATCGCGGCTCGAAAGCCGCCGGCGACTCAATTATTTCGATGGCGTGCGCGCCGTGCCGAACCTTTTTTACTGCCTCGTTGTTTTTTTTTCTTCTTTCCTCAAGTAGGTGGTTCAGATTCATGTGGTAACGCCTATTTGTGCAAATCTTGCTCTGCGAGCCTCGCATTTCCAATTCAGTGAGACCAGTGGGAGTGCTGGACTGAAAGGCATCGACTAGACACCCGTCCTCATCCTTATTCCGCCTCTCTTTCCCTGTTATGATGTTCCCTACCAGCCGCTCTTTCATCTCTATTTCTGTCTCGTTCCTGGAACAATTATCCGAAGAGTGGTCACTGATCGTCTCGAGTCTTCCTCCTCACACTTCTCCTCCCCTTCTAATGAGTTCGACGCCCGGTGTCGGATTGACATAGGACACCGCCCCACCTAGACGTGTTTTCGTCAATCGCACGCTCCCTCGACCCAATCACTCTCCTTCTCTTTCAGGTCCGTCGCTCCTCGTCGCTCCACAACCCGACCCTTCAGCCCATCGACGACTCGAAGCTCTCCGAGGTCTCCGCCCTCACTCCCTCCAGCAGCTTCTTCTCCGTCATCTCCGCACCGCCGTCTCAAGCGAGCTTCTCGAACAGTATGGTCCGCTACCGCTGCTGTTTCGGAGCGTGTCGACTGCGTGTCGGCGCGTGCGTCATCGGCGTCGCGTGCATACTCATCTCGATTCTGTGTGAGTGCGGACGAATATAACATCCGAAGAAATCTTTGGGTTCTTTGGAATTATAGCTCCAAATCAGCAAACACCTCTATAGTGCCAACTGTCTTTATTTCCAGCGCTGTGCTCTCTTCTCTCCGTCTCGACCACTATGACGTCAGACGCTCAGTCGTTCCTCACCACTCCGATCGTTCTCTCACTCCTCCAATTCGCCACCGCAATGATCATGATCGTGGCGGTGCTGACAAGTTTCCACTTTCTCCTCATCCCCTTCATGCTCACATGTGTAAGTCCCCCCGGCCCCTCCGCCTTCTTGACCCCTCCCGCCTCCAGAGCGCCAACCTCCTCGCTCTCGTCGTTCTCTGCTCGTGGGCCGTCGTCCGTCGCCACGAACTGCCCAACGCCGCCGTCCCGCTGCTTCTGATCGGATCCACAGGCGCGTGTCTCCTGTATCTCTGGTTTTTGACGATCGTCTCAATGACGTTTGTCTTGATTCGTGACAGAAAGATTATGGGGTGAGTGGAAGCGGACAGCCTCCGAAAAGGGAAAGTCTCTAATTCCAGGTACGACGACGAGTTTGACATTGAGAACCGACAGTTCGATCGGGCAAGCAGTTCCATCGTTTGACACCGGATACTGTCTCTTGTTCAACGAGTAGAAGCACTAACGGGTCCGCATTGTTTGTATAAATTGAATGAAGTTTTCAATATCTTTGTGCCGCAATCTTTTAGAAATGTTTCGTGCTCTTTCTCCTCTGGGAAATCGAGCTCGACGACCACCACCAACACCAACAGCTCCCTCTCCCTCCCTCCCCCACCTTCCTTACAAAATCCTTGGCGTCTCTCCGATCTGCGCGCTCTTCCTCCTAATTCATCATTGGAACGTCGACACAACTGCGCGAAGCTGCGTCTCTCCGTCTCGCACACTCTCTCGTCGGTTGTTGTGAAGTGCACTGAGAGGACGAGCGCGCGGCACATTTCATCTGGAGCCAAGAGCGGCCGCCTTCGAAGAGTATCATCACAACATTCAACAGGCTCCAATCGTTTTCCTCCCACTGAAATCGGGCCCTTTTCTCCGCTTCTTTTTCTCCCAACTATCAACATTTTTATTGACAACATAAGTATTTCTGCCGGGAGCCCGCGACTCCTCCCTGACAGCCTTCAAAACTTACATCTCTCTCGTTTTCAAAACGACCTGTTCCACCTTCATGTTTCTCTTCTCTTCTTATTTTCCTTCTCACTTTAAATTCGCCTCGTGAGCACTCGCCCGCTTTTTGCTCTCCGCGTTCGCTCGTAATTTGTATCTCCGCGGAGCAGATGCCGAGGGGCTCGAATCTATCGTTCGCCTTCTGCCCCGCGCATCGCTAATTTACGCGGTTACGACTGAATTTATGTATCATGTCTTGTGCGTGTGGCCTCACAACGCGATGAGTCGAAAATCAACACGTTTGCGAGAGGGAGATACATCGATGGAGACGCAGATAAAACAGTTCTGAATATTGGGAGAGAGAGAACGATAACTCGAGATAACGAGACACGTCCACCTAGTCTATAAAAACAGTTTGGACCGATAATTAGTTGCGAACGTTGCGAGACCACACGAACGTTTTGCGTGATGCGCCTTTAAATACAGTACGACACGTTCTTCTGAAAAAATTGCCGTAATTTTCTTTTCTTTTTCGTCTTTTTTTTCTTCGTTCACTTTCTCCATAGCGCCTGTCAGATCTTCAAGGCGAACCATTTTTCATAACGACTAAACGAAGAGAAGAGAGGATAGCATGATTATATCGCAAACCAGACACTTTACTCGCCTTTTTATCACGGCGCGTTCTCAATGTCTGTCGATCGAATCTACGCATCTTGTCGCATTTAGAACTTCAACTTCTTCGAATTTTCTACAAACTTTCCTCCAGATGTTCTCAAAAAGTTGGTCATGTTTGCTCAAAACTTTGGAAACTCGAGTGTCCCACGCCAAAACTTTTATATATTTTTCTTCTAATCAAATAATACAGTCAGCCGTGTTTCGTCTGATAACACCTGCTGCTGTCGGTGCCACGCGTCCATTTCTATCTTCCGAGTCTGCAAGCTTCTACCCTAAAATGGCCGTCCACTTACTGTGTAAACGGAGGCGGCAGCAGCGCGGCGAGATGTCCGGTCGGAATGATGCGCATGCACTTCCCCCAACCATCTGCGTCTTCGATCTCTCGCCCATTGTTCTCTCGCTTTTTAGCACATTGTTTCTACTTTCTCACCCACCTCCGACCGTTTGGCTACTGCTTAATTTTTTCTATGTGAGAGTGGTTCGTGCGTGCGGTTCTATCAGTCAACTTTCACTTTTTCTCGCCCTGTCCTTCTCAATTTCTCCCTTGGAAATTCGAGCTTCAAGGCACTGCTTCTTCGCGGCGAAAAAATTCGACCGTGGAGGTGAAAAGATGCTCAGCGAGTCTATGATGATAGAAGAAGCGGCATGCACATGCTCACAAAAACCAACTAGTAAGAGGCGCGGGCGAAAATCGATAAGGAGGGGACAACTGGCGGACGGAGCTGTCCATTTCGGGTGGCTTCCCTCTTCTCGCTCATGCATCGTTGACCGGCCTTGACACTCCGCTTGCCTTCCGCTATCGGACCGTTGAATCATCCCCACACTCATTACCCGTTTGTTGCCGTTTCTGCGCCACCCAACTGTAGAAGAATTCGTCTCTGCGCCCTTCTGAAAAGGCCCGTTCATGCGTCATGAGAAGAAATAAAAGGAAGGAACTGAAAAGCGCTGCCATGAAGCATTCGAATTCCTCGCTTCTCATGTCCTTATTCCGCTATTGGCACACCTGTTTGGGGAACACTCGGGGGTAAAAACACGCTGTTCTGTGCCAACAATCTGTCGCTTCCGGGGCGAGCAAGGACAAAAGTGAATTCATATGGAAGTGGATACTTGCATGAAAGCGGATTAGTTCACTGAATTAAGGTCAAGGGTCTGTTTGGCCGAATCATTCCCACCAACTTTAAGAAGACTTCAAAGCATTTCTCGAGCTATTGTCCCACCAAAAACGGTCATTCAAAGTCTCCATCCTTTGCATTTCCCTTTGTTCTCTCCCCTCGCTTCCCCACTAACTTGTTAGTTTGTTGCTCGAGGTTGCTTCTCTTCCCGTCGAGAAAAGAGACCAAAACGCTCTCATTTATCTCCCACAACAGCCCAATTATTCGAGAGATAGAGGGCCCGCCGTGTCAGTTAGGTGTAATACTCGAATGCTTCGCTCTAGTGCATTTTTACGAACGCACGAGAGAGGTCATTTCGCGTTCCGTCATGATACGGTCGCGCCTGCAAACGACCGAAACGGCGAACGCCTAATCAGCAGTTTCTGGACTTTTGTTTGTTGTCCGCGGGGGTCCGTCCGCAACTGTCATCAGCTCTGATTTGCTCAGCGCACCTAGATGCGACCAGTTGTCTCTCGAATCGCCATTTTATTATACAACACAATCTGATGGGCAAACAGGCGGAGGGAAGAGAATGAGGTGTGACGTCTCCCGGCAAATTCCTTCCGATCGTACTTTTACCTCTCGTGCTGATCTGTCCTTTCGTAGTTAAAAATTCAGCCTAGGGCAATAATCCAACTTTTCACAAGCGATTTGTTTATAAACAAACCAGCCATCCTCTCACCACTCCTCTCTCTCTCTCTCTCTTCTACTATCAACTTTAATCGCTTCGTCACTCAACAACCGTTCCTTTTTTGTTCTGTATACTCATCGTAAACGTTTGACTGAAAGGAATTGAAGTGAATCGTTACAGGAGGATGGCGAAGGTGGCGTCATCCGGAGCCGAGGAAGCACTAGCCACAATGGATGTTCAACCTCGGAGGGTGAGTTTTGAAATTTGAAGACTTTGATGCTGTTTCAACTTTCTGAGAGAATCTCTCTCATATGAGTAAGTAAATGGCTCGTAAATTTCATTAGCATTCTGTTGAAAAAACTCGAGACTACTCAGATAGGTAGGCCATCAATTTTAGTCGACTGGTCATTAAAAACATTGAATGGAGGTACTCTGTATCTTCTTGCAGAGTGTCAAAAAGTCCGAGGCATTCGTCATGTCAGGAGATGTGCTCATTTCACTGAACCGAAATGTATCGAGTACATACGCGAAGGTCGGTTTGTCACCTCGCTGCACCGCTAAACGTTTTGTTTCTAGCTACTGGGCGACCAACTGCCGCCGACCACGACGGTCGCCTCGAGCACTCCTCCGCAACAGCTGACCCGGGCCTCTGCTTCGGCTGGCGTCGCGTTCCCGTCGATGCAACGGAGCGGGAGCCAGAAAGCGTCTCGTTTGCCTGTTTCAACAAGTCAAATAGACCGACGGGCGAACGCTTCACGAAAAACGTCTGAAGAATCACCAACTGCGATCAGAATGCACAAGACGGCTCCGATCGAGAGGATGGAGAGTACGGATGTTGATGATGATGATGATGATGATGATGATGGAGAGGATTCGGAGAGAGTGGCTGAGAAGGAAAATGAGAAAGAGAAATCGGCAACGGATGAGCAGTTGATCGGTTCGTTTTTCTCACGCACATCTGGGTTTAATTGGGCGTCTTGGGACGGAAAAGCAGTCGTTTCAAATTTTTCAAAAATCTATCTCTTGCCATTTGTACGTTTTCTCTAGTGTATTATTGTTTTGTTGGCCGGTCGTGTCATTATCAAGGGTGACTCACAGATCTTGTTCTACGTCCTAGTAATACCAAATCATTGGTAGAATAGTAAGTGGCACACATCGTAAATAGTTTCTGTGCATTCATTTGATTTCCGTTGCGTGAAAAAGCAAAATGCAAACAGGCACAGTTATAATAGGTGACGGCGAGACAGGCTGTACATTTCACACATGTTTGTGTTAGCCGCTGTTTTCACCTCACTGCACTAACATACATTGTATGCGTCTACTCCGGGTTACACCCTTTCTTTCGCTTCCTGTCATAATCACTTCCCTCGATCCATTTCGTATCGATTTCAGTCCTTCACGAAGAAATGAAATCTCCGAACGAGGAGATCGTGAACAAAAGCCTTCGAAGCGCCATGTTCACGATGCCATCATGTGGCAGCTCTTCATCGTACTCTTCTCCGCAAATATCAACGGAATCACCTCACATCAGTCGGAGTAACGGAGGTGCTTTATTTCCTTTTTTTGGTTTTTGGCAACTTATTAATCTCTGTTTGTAGACGCTCCTCGATCACCAGTCTACGATGACATTGACGAATTGGATGGATCAGACGTCCGTGATAGCAGCAAGATATCCGAAAGTTTCCGATCCCCGGTCTCCGAAAAATATTCAGTGAGTGTTTCGTTTCTCCTCTCTTTGTTTTTTCTTTTTGTCGCTGCAGAATACTTTAACAGCAGTCCCCCGGCACACTTTTTTCAAAGTTTTTGTCAATACCAACATTTTTCCAGGAAAAGTACACCCCATCAAAACGTTCTGTAGTTACAATCGACGCTGCGCATTCTTCTTATGAAGTAGAAGACATCAGTCGGGCTTACTACAGCACGATCGAAACTACCCCGAAGCACAGCTCGCCAGCACTCCGGAAGCAAGTGCACGGGAAAGCTCCGCAGTACGTACCAGCGACAAGCAGCTCTGCGTCCGCCAGTCCATCGCTTCACGCTGCATCAGAAAGTAGGTCGCTTTCGCATTAGACACTAATCAACAGTTAGATAATAGCTAGCATAACTGCAACAATAAATTTTTTCGGTACAGAACGAGGTGGCGGATCTATCCGATCTGACAGCAATTCGGCGTTTGTCGTCAACCAGATGGCCAGTACATCGATGAATTCAGTTGGTGGGGAACGCGAGGCTGCTCAAATAGCCAGAAGACTTTACGAGTTGAAGACTTGCACCGCACAAGATGTAGCAGATCGGCTGAATGAACAGTGAGAGACACGTTCTTATTTATGAATTTCATCTGAAATATTACAGGAACGACTTCTCATTCATGATTCTTGTCAAGTACTTGGACTTATTCCAATTCTCAACAATTCGTATAGATGCTGCACTACGGGAATTCCTGAGCCGGGTAGAGCTCAGAGGCGAGTCTTCTGCGCGAGAACGATTGCTCCGGGTGTTTTCTGCCCGCTACCTCGAGTGCAATCCGTCAATTTTCGAGAGCTTGGATGAAGTGCATACTTTAACATGTGCACTTCTACTTCTCAACTCCGACCTTCACGGCCCTAATAATGGAAGAAAAATGACTGCTCGTGATTTTATCACTAACATTGGTCACACTGGGTGCACATACAAACGTGACATGCTCAAGACTTTGTATCAGAGTATAAAAGACAACGCGATCGCTTTGCAACAGTAAGTCATTCTTGATCTCAAAATATGCCTATTTGAATAATTACAGCCAATCTTCTAAAGGCTCAACTGCTAACGGATCAGCCGCTTCGAGCATGAAACAACAACGCATTTACGAAGTTGATCCAGACTCTGTTGTGGAGTATTACAGCGCTTTCCTGATGCGCAAATATGTTCGAGAGTCTGACGGAGCCAAGAGTAAGTAGAAAACAGCGTATTAGTTCATTGTATACTGTTTCAGCACCATTCGGTCGACGTAGCTGGAAAATGGTTTACGCTCGGTTACGCGGGCTCGTCCTCTACTTCGATAGTGACGAAAATCCGAAAGCGACGAGTCGGTACGCCTCTCTCGAAAACGCAGTGTCTCTGCATCACGCTCTCGCCGAACCGGCCCCAGACTACAAGAAGAAGGCCTATGTGTTCCGAGTACGGATAGCTCATGGCGGAGAGCTCCTGTTCCAAACAAGCAACGAGCGAGATTTGAAAGAATGGTGTGCTAAAATCAACTTCGTCGCCGCCGCCTTCTCTTCCCCCACATTACCTCTACCAGTAACCTCGAAGCCAGAGTCTGCACCGATGCCTCGTCTACCACGGATACCATGTTTGGCTCCTATTTCGAAGCAGATACGAACTCATGAAGCCAGAGTTCTCGAGTTGAACGAGATGATTGAATCGGTCGTCCAGTCCGTGTACCCAGAGAGACCCCAACAACAAATACTCGATCGATTAGTACTTCTTTACTTCGAGGTAAGAATCACATTTCTGTCCCTTCAAATAACCTTTTTGTCTTGCAGAAAAGGAGGTATACAACATACATCAACGTGCTTAATCAAAACAACGACGACAGAAAGGCGTCGCACGCAACGATGAATATAGTGATGACTCCGAAGCGAAGTCAGAAGAATTCCACTGTATGTGAGGATCGTCTCAGCTACACGGATGCTGTTAATAATTGTCACTAGATGCCGATCGCTGCCGTTCATTTTTTTTTCTGCCCACCTGCCATTTTCTGTGAATACGTTTCTTTCTTTCTCTCCCCGCTATTATCGGTGCCCGTCAATGTTCTGTTTTCCTTTCAAAGGGAGTAATCCGCCAAAGCCATTTATCCCAGTGATTAGAAAGGGCTGTTATTGTTATCATTATTAACATGGTTCACCTACTTGTTTCTGGTTTCTTTTCTTTAGTATGATATCCTTCGTCCGCCCGCCGAGTTCAATGTCAAATAAACAAATTCATTGGATAACGTGATAATATGCAATTAGAAAGATCGGGAAGTGGGAAAATGTGAAAATAACAGTTATTTAATAGTTCACTAAACAGTCGTGGAAGTTATTTCTTCTCGCTCATTTGCTTCTGTGTCAACTTGAAATAGGCTCCCTTCTGCGACATCAGCTCGGAGTGAGTTCCTGCAAAACAAGAGTTGAGAGGGTGTCGAGTACCCCTTTCGCAAACCTTTCTCAATGATGGTTCCGTTGTTGACGACAGCGATGCAGTCGGCGTTCATGATGGTGTTGAGTCTGTGGGCGATGACGATGCAAGTCCTTCCCTCGCGGGCCCTGTCCAGTGCCTCCTGCACAATCTTCTCCGATTCAGTGTCCAGGGCGGAAGTGGCTTCGTCGAGAAGGAGGATCTTCGGGTTTCTGACGAGGGCGCGCGCGATGGCGATTCTCTGCTTCTGACCTCCGGACAGCTGCGTCCCACGGTCTCCGACTCGAGTTTCGTATCCGGCGGGCAGTTCAGCGATGAAGTTGTGGATGTTGGCGAGCTTTGCGGCTTCTTCGACTCTCGTCATGTTGACGGTTGTGGCTGAAATAAGATATACATTCTCGGCGTCGAAACGGTGAAACTCACGATCCAATCCATAGATGATATTCTCTGCGATGGAGCAATCGAAGAGAGTCGGTTCCTGGGACACGATGGCAATTTGAGATCTTGTCGCCTCCGGATTCAGAGTTCTGATCTCTGCTCCGTCGATGAACACCTCTCCGGCCAGTGGATCGTAGAACCTTTCGAGCAAAGAGACGACTGTCGACTTTCCGCATCCGGAAGGTCCGACCAACGCGAGGGTGTGTCCGGGTTCTACAGAGAACGAGAGTCCCTTCAGAATTTCGATTTGTGGACGTTCCGGATAGGCGAAACGCACGTTCTTGAAGGTAACCCTTCCGGAGAGTTTCTGAAAAATCGATTGTTCCGGAGTTTCTGCTTACTTCGTGAATCACCTTCTTCTCTCCCTCGAGGGACAAACTGTCAATCTTTGACTTCTGGCGGAGCATTCCGAAGATGATTCCACCGGCGAAAGTGGCTTTTGCGTACTCTGGGAAGTAGGAAGTGGCGAATCCGAGTGTCGAAGTGGAGATTGTGATGGCGTACATAACACGGAGAACTCTCATGGGAGTCATAGTCGGCGGATTGGTGATGATGAGTGCGAGACCCATTCGGTAGGCACAAGTGTTCAAAAGGTACAAAACGCAAGAGGCAGCACTGAAAGTGGGATGATTACAGATGAAACACGCAAAAAGAATGAACGAACCCGTAGGAGATACCCTGGATGAACGCGTCCTTGATGGCCTCTCTGTGCGGAACGTCGAGTTTCGAGCAGAACTTCTGATAGAAAGTGTCCTCTCTGGCCAATGCTTGAACTGTGCGAACGTTCTCGATCGCTTCGATGGCGATCTTTCCGGAATCGGCGAACTCCGACGCACTCTTGACGTTGTTTCCGGTGAATCGACGACCACGGAGGTACTGTCCGAAGCCGACGATCGGGAGAATGGCGATGATGAGGAGGGCCATCTGCCAGCCGTAGTAGAACGCGAGTCCGATTCCGGCGACCATTGAAATGATTGTGGTGATGACTGTGGAGAAACGGAAGTCGATGGCTGTTCGCAGATTCGGAACGTCGGTTGCCAGACGGGTGCAGATCTTTCCAGATGCATTCTGGGGAGAGTCGAAGAATCCAATGTGCTGCGAGAGAACGTTGCGGAACAGTTTGTTACGCAGATCCATCGTCAGGGATTCAGAAGCGATTCCCATGAAGAACGTCATCAGGAAGGAGCAGAGGCCTTGAGCACCGGCGAGAACGAGGAACATGAGTGCCCAGAAGTGTCCCTGACTGAGAATATCTGCTGGATTTCCGGAGAAGACGCTGATGAAGGAGGTGAAGAAGACAGAGTACGTCGGGTAGATGAGTCCTCCGAAGCAGGCGGCCGTGATTCCGATGAACATGGAGACTGCGTGCGGCCTCGCGTGGTACATGATCTCCAGCAGATTGGTCCTCTTCGCGTCGTTTTCCTCGAGCTCTTCCTTCAGTCTCGTCAACGCGTCCTTCCCGATTCTCTTCTCTTTCACGTCTCCTGTCGGTCCATTCGTCACTGATCCCAGTGTAGAACTGCGCACTCTGGCCATTATGTCATCCAGCTCAGAAACCTGTCGGGACAGTGACTCGTGCTCACTCGCCTGTCGCTGCACACTGTTTTCTCTCGAGAACTTTCCTGAAAATGCACACTGTTCAGCTGCAGTTCTTCCTCTTCACACTCACCTCCGGCTGAAGCGTCGACGGCGTCTGTGAATGTCTGCGCAGTGACCAAATCGTGATAGAGTCCTTTCTGAGCCATGAGAGTTCTGTGATCTCCTACTTCGACGACTTGTCCCGCTTTGCAGGAAATGATGAGATCGGCGTTGCGGATGGTCGAGAGACGATGGGCGATGATGATGGTGGTGCGTCCTTTGGCGGCCTTGTCGAGTGCCTGTTGCACGATTCCCTCGGATTCCGCGTCGAGTGCCGACGTGGCTTCATCGAGAAGGAGGATCTTGGGGTTTCTGACGAGGGCGCGCGCGATGGCGATTCGCTGTTTCTGACCTCCGGACAGCTGAGTTCCACGGTCTCCGACGAGAGTGTTGTAGCCGTCGGGGAGTGTCTTGATGAACTTCTCGGCGTTGGCCATTCGGCACGCAGCAATCATCTCCTCGCGAGTGATGTCCTCTCTTCCCAACTGAAAATAGAGATTCTGATGAGTTCTTCGATCTCTCTGTGCTCACTCTGATATTCTCCTCGATTGTGCAGTTGAAGAGGGCCGGCTCTTGCGACACTACAGCGACGTTCTTTCTCAGAAACTCGAGGTTGATGTCACGAACATCGACTCCGTCAATCGTGATCTTTCCCTTGAGCACATCATAATAACGGAGCAACAGGCTGATGATCGTAGACTTTCCACAGCCGGAAGATCCAACGAGGGCGACTGTTTGACCGGCATTGACGCGAAGGTTCATTCCACGAAGGATCGGAACATCCGGACGCGAGGGGTAGGTGAAGTGCACGTTCTCCACAGTGATGTCTCCTTTGATCTTCATGTCTTTGCGACCCGCTTTGCTCGACGAATCGATGACTGGCGCCTGCAACACAAAACGTTACTACTCGTAACTCTAGAGGATGTCTTACTCTATCCAACACTTCATAAATACTGGAAGCAGCTCCCTGAGCAGTTCCGAGAACGGCGAGTTGGGGACCGGCGAGACCGAGAGCCATGGAGCCCATCATAACAGAAGTGAATGTCTGGAAACAAGAAGGTAATGATGGACACTTTATATTTCTCTACCGTAAGCATGTCTCCGAACTCCATGGATCCATCATGAACCCACCCGACTCCAATGTAGAAGGCGAGCGCGAAAGAGAAGAAGTTACTCGCTTGCATGGCTCCGAACGAGATTCCGAGGAAGAGCCCCTTCAGCACTCCCGACTTCCTCGCTTCCTTCACCGCCAACGCATATCTCTCCAATTCGTATCTCAATCCGTTCAACGAGACCACTGTTCTGATACTCGATATTGTTTCTTCGACCACTTTTCCCGCTTTCGCGTATCGAACTGTCTCTCGAATCGCGAACGTCGACATGGATTTAGCAATAGCGAAACCGCAAATGACTTGGAGAGGAGTGACTGCGAGCATGACGAGCGTCAGTTTCCAGCTGTGGACGAAGGCGATCACGAATCCGGTGACGAACTGACTCAGGTACTGGAACGCCATTCCGATCTTGTCTCCCGTTCCCTCTTTCACTCTCTCCAGATTACTGAAAACAATCAAATGATTTCTGTGAAGGCTCTTTCTTTGTCTCACTCGAAAAGTTTCGTGGCAAGAGTTCCAGAGTGGTTCGTGTCGAACCAAGAGATATCTTGTCTCAGGATCGCTTTCACGAACTCTCTTCTCAATCTGTTGTTCATCTGCTCCGCCACGTACAGGTAGCAAGTGACAGTGATCTGTCCAGCAGCCCACATTCCGACTGTCATCGCCGCATAACTCCAGACGACATTCATCACATCGTGCTCGAAATCGTGCTTTGTATAGTTTCGTCCGTACGGTGGGACTGAAATGTCATTCGTTTCCCCCTCTCCCTACTCCCATTCTTTCTCTCACTCGTAGTGTTTCCATTCTGATTGATCACAATCTGCTCATTGATAAACGCCTGTGATACGTGTCCCTGGAGGATGGACATCAACGGAAGTCCCGCGCCTGTCACCAGAGCCACGAACGTGCCCACCACCAGCATGAACTTCTCCAGCGTCGTCGTGTATCGATACTGCAATTCGTTTTTGTGATTTGTATCTCCTTATCATTTTCCCCATTTTCCAGCGATCGAACTCCGTTTATAGTCAATAAAATGATGTTTTTTTTCCAGTTTTTCTGATCGTAGAAACTTGTGATTTTTTTCGTTGGTTTTATGGAACAATTGAATCTATTGAACTGTCAAAGAGAACGAGATACAAATGTCGTATTGAAGAGGTCTTTTAGTGCTCTAAAGAGTGGAGAAGGTGATGAAAAAGTGATTATCGAAACGACTAGAGTGTATCGCAGAGAGTTCGCGAACTTCGAAGCGTAGTGCTCTTTGTAGTTGAAAGCGGTTTTAGAGCGAATGAGCAGTTTCGTGGTTTGATTCTACCTGATTATCAGCAAAGTTATGGTCACAAAACGCTCACAAACCGCAGCCCCTCCTCAATGAAAATTCATAATGGTCCGTGACAGAGCAGTGGAACCGATGAAATCTCATTGGTTGGCTTCACTCATAACTCATAAGGACTGTACACACTCCGTGAAAAGTGTTTTTCTTTTGGATTTTCGAAACGTTTCGCACACATTCTTCCATGGTAATGTGCGATTAGACCGTCAGAGAATGCGGGCGCTACGTTTCACACACACACACACACTCAAAAATCAGCTGATTGTTCTTTCGAAAAGGCTTAAAACTTTATCAAGTGCAAACCAACTTGGTTTTGCACATCATTTCCTGCTCTTTATATCAAATTTCACTTTGGACAATTTCGAAGAAGTCAATGACTGAACAGTGCATTTTTTAGCAGTTTTACGAAATTCCGGAAATCGTTTTCCTAGTCGTTCCGGATGGAAACACACGCTGAGAAGTGGAATCTCTGAGATACACACCAGCATTGCCCGGAAATAAAATTTTTCGTAAAACGGGAAGAGGAAACGGAAGTCCTGATGTTTGGAATAGGGAACAGAGACGGGAGCCTGCTGAATAAGGGAGAGCTGAGATGTAGTTCATCCAAACGACTCGAAATTTCAGCACTGGAGGGTGTTCAGATGCACACGAAAACTTACCAACTGCGGGATCGAGACCTTGTTGACGACTTCCTCCTTCGCGTCTCTCGTCATTACGACGTCTCCATTGTCGTCCGCACTGCAACTTCACTTCATTGTCAAAGTTTCCCCCCTTGCGAACTCACTTCTCATAGTCCTCGACAGTCTTGATCGCCGTCTTCAGAACGTCTTCTGGTGCTAAACTGAATGAGTCGAGAGTCCGCAGACTCTGGCGGAGATTGCCGTTGCGCTGCATTCGCGCACGCGGTCAACTACTTCTGAAACGAATGAATGGGGAAGGATCGGAAAGGAAGCAGAAGAATGCAGGGGGGAAATGATAAAGCAGGTGTACTCGGCTCACTTTTATCGACAAACCAAAGGTTTTTATCGGCGGCAGAAACATGGGGGGGTTGGCAGTTCACCGATGTGACTTGTGCCGTTTTGGAGAGCATTGTGGCGGGCACAAATGGAATTGGAGAGACGTCTGGAACTGAACTTCCTGTGCTGATCACGAACATCGCAATTAGAGGAAATCGGGAGAACGGATGCGAATCCGAATTTCCGGAGAACCGCGAGTTCTAATTTTAGGTCATTCCGATCCGGTAAACCTCCCTTATCTGAAATATTGATAACTCGAAATAGAACTGGAATGGGGAATAAATTATCACAGAAAAGTTATGAGCCGATGTGAATGAGCCATCTAAAAATAGACAGAGAGGGGAGTATTCAGACATTGTCATCTGAAACAAATCACCAATGAAGATCGAAGCAATCGAAGGCGTTGCCGTTCTTTTTCAAGAGGCGATTCAATGATATTTATCTGAAAACCGAGAATCCCATGCAATCGAATACTCCGATCTTAGATCCTTCGAAACTAAAGTATAATTTACTGTAGTTTCTGTGAAATTGTCTGTTGTGCCAAGTCACAGAGCATACTTTACCATCTGCTACGTCATCTTAGTTATCACTACACCTGCGTCTCCTCAAACTCCACATACTTTTTATGGTTTGTAGCTGCTCTTTCGACCCGATGCCATCTTAAAGCATAAAAAGTGTGTCGTTGATCAGTAAACCTGATTGCGAAATTTTCATTCATTTACAGATTAAAAATACAAGAAATTGTAATCATTCCGTGTCCCGTTGTTCCAGGATGTTCAGCGCTTCTGTAAATAATACAATTCGTCCTCACAGATCGTGAGAGCAGGAGCACGTACCTCATTGAACCTTTGCTTCGTTTTCTCTAAAATTGTCTCCTTGTAAGTCTTTGGCTGTTCCTTCTCTTTTGAGGAGCCCAGACCTTGTCGGTTGTTTTTCACTTCGGTTGCAACCGGTTCCACGTGTCCTTGCTTCTCCTTTCCGAGTCCTTGTCCTTCTGACCATCCCATAGATTTGAGAAGTTTGAATCCGACGTTTCCACTATCCAAGGGCTTCACTGCCGACGGTTTGGATGCGGATGTGGTCTGCGGTAGATCGAATTTTCGCTGATCATCTGGCAGTGGCTTCGCAGCACATGATCCGTACATGTCCGCTCCACCACTTCTCTCTGTTCTAGTGATGTTCTCGTAGGATGGACCGGTGGCTTTCTTCCGAATCGGTTCGCTGAGCCCATCATCAGGTCGAATCCCGTATGACTTCATCATTTGTTTCAGATTTTTTCGTCTGGCAACCTCTCCTCGGATGTGTTTCGCAGGAAGAGCCGTTTCCTCTTTCTCTTCTTCTTGGTATAAACCGGGTTCACAGCCTGGGCATGTGTTGTTGCCGAAATGGACATGGACATCGAATCGTTCACCGCTCAGTAGGATGGAGTCCCCTTGGCATAGATCAACAGTGGCACCCATCTGAAGAAAGAGCCGTGTTTAAGACGAAGATAAAACCAAAAGTTAACCTGGACATTATTTCCGTTGACTTGGAGCATACAAGCAGCATCCAGTTTCTCGATTGAATAGCATCCGACTTCTTCAGAGTATTCGATTTCAGCACATCTTTCCGGCAGCAGCTGATTGGAAACAGCAACTTCACAATCACGATCAGAACCTATGTAGCCGCCGGAGATGGTCACAATGTGGAGTCGTCGCATTTGATCCATCAATCGCATACACGGAGGTTGATCGAAACCTTCTTCTGAAAAACCACAGTTCACAGTTCGACAGAATGAAGGGAAACACTTACGTTGCATAAGAACAGCTTGTTCTTCTCCAGCACTGAGTTCGTCTTCACTATTGTCTTCATAGGCGTCTTCCCAGTCGAAGTAGTCGTGTATTTGTAACGTGTATTCTGTGTGACCCGTAGTTTCATTTGTTGCTCCAACATATTGCTGGAAACGAGACTGACTTCAAATAATAAATAAACTGAAAGCTTACTCTATGTGGGTTCTTCCTCCTTCGATTCGCCTTGAAGACTTTGTTGATCCTGTGCTGCATTAGTGCCACCTTGTTGTCAGCGATGGACCTGAGATATTCTTTTTCCTTTTCCAGCTCCTCCCCTCGGACAATCTTGTCGACCATTCCGAACGTCATCTCACAAACATTCACATCTTGCTGATCGAATTTTTTGAGCTCTTCGTCTCCGAGCAACTCGACCGCCCTTTTTCGATAACTTCTGCTTGCCCAATAAGCTGAAAATTATTTGTTTCGACCGGAGACTGAAAACCAACCTACTTGGCTTTCGCCTTTCCACCAGCACGTACTCGGTTCCTTCTTGATTCAACCGGTAGACAGTTTCGTCGTCGGGGCGATAGTAGAGCTCAGTGTCCTAAAAATAGAAATGGAAGTCCAAACAAACGTTAAGGCATACCGGGTTATAGAACATTCCTTGCTCGGCAGACCAATACTGATCGTAGTTCGGATAGAGGATGTAGCCCTGGGGAATCCGTGACTGAAGAACTTCGTTCGCTGCTTCCCGCAGCATCTCTTCTACGGAGCTCTGAAATTTTATTTTGAATTGGATAATTAATGGCTTAGCTAGAACGCTTACCATATTTTGAGTTGATTTTTTAGTAGTGAAGCTGGTGGTATTGACACAATTTTCAGCAAAAATCGGGAAAAATGCGAAAAAAGTTGACAAGGACTAGGTTTTTCTGCTGTTAAAACCTCGGCCATCGGCATTTCGGGGGAAAATTCACGCGTGTGCCAGACTTGAGAACTGGCAAAAAACCGGAACAGAAAACAAAAACTTCATTTTTACTTTGGCTACTTACATACAAATATATCCTGATGTGCACAGTGGATCAAAAGTGCATTCCATTAAAAGAGCAGGTGATATTGAAAAGAAAGTAGAGGGCCAGAAAGAGAGGATCTGCAGAAAACGTTTTGCTCTCTGCCGCATACTTGTTGCCGTTATGTGGAAGTGAAGACGGGACGGTCCAAGTGGGAGAAGCGGACGGCGGTGTTCGTGGCAGCGAGTGGAGAGCCCGCCAAGATCGTCATTTACACGTACTTCCTGCTCGGGCTCGGTGCAGGGTTGAGTGGGCATGGATCTGTGCAGGGCTGAAGCGGGCAAGTGCTGCAGAGGTTCATGGCTGCCACTTCAATCCTGCACAGAGACTGTTGATTGGAAAGAGCTCTTCGTTTCAGCAAACCGCTCATAGGACAAATGTACCCTCTGAACAACCTGGCGAAGCTGGAGGCGAAGCAGGAGAAGGATGGCTTCGTCGTGAAGTTGGTCACTCAGAGGAAGTTGAAATTGACGATGAAGTTCGGCGGGAAAGAGGCGGCGATCTGGGCGGCAGCTGTTGTCTGGTGAGAAAGTGACACGAGGAGCAACCAATGCATGGTTGGTTTCAGTGGGAACTTCAGCACACTGGCACACACGACGCACGGGAGCATGCCCGATGGGATCGGTTCGACGATTGAGGCGGATCTGCGGGAGAAACCGAATACGAATGTTTACACGGGAAGTCGACAAGGCTATGTGGCACCGCCGAAAGATGGATCTGGGGAGGAGAAGAAGAAGGAGAAGGAGAGCGGCGGGAATTCGGATGAAAAGAAAGAGTCGAGGAAGCTGAAGAAGACCGTGTCGAAGAGCACTACGAAGAACACGAGTTCGGAGTCGAAGAAGAAGAAGAAGACGTTGGCAGACACGCAGACACTGACACAGGATGTGGCGACTGCCAGACAAATAGACGAGCAGGTGGGCCTTCTGTTGGGATAATCAACCATCTCCTTTCTCACAGGCATCCGGTGAAAGTGATCCCGACGAGTTTCTGAAGATAAAAAAGACGCAGACGCTGACGGATGGAACGACGAGTTCGAGGAGAGGAAACACGGTGGAGAAGGCGAAAGAGACGGTGGCTCCCAACGCCGCAACAAGTGTGAACGACGATAAGAAGAAGACGAGTTCGACGAATTCAGATGAGAACGATCCGCCCGCCAAGAAATAAAATGAAGGTTTTTATACAATTGCTCCTTTTTTATTCATTAATTGAACAATTTGTTACTCTACTGATCCGAAGTGGTTCCACTGGTGCTTCCATAGGTAGATCCTTGAGTAGTGGTTCCGACAGAAGACCCGGCAGTTGATACAATTGTTGACGGATACGCAGTCGAAGAGACATCGTAAGACGTCGTCGATGCAGTGGAGTCGGAAGAAACTGTGATAGTTGTAAACTGACTGACAGTCGAGCCACTCAATGTTGTGGATCCATAAGACGTCGACGGATAATCAGATGACGTTGTTGGATAACCGGTGCTGGCCGCGGAGGAGCTTGCTGAATTCTCAGTCATGTGATGTTTTCTGAACAAGTGAGAGAGAACTCACGCTGAGCAGTGCTCTCTGGCCAAGGGCTGCTGCTAGTGGGTTGTTGTGATGTTCCGGCTGAAAAGTGTCGTTTTATGTATTCAAGAACATGTGGGAACCATAGGAAAACTCACGAGTAGCATGATTTGGATCGTAACTGCAGACGAAATAAAGCGGTTGAATGCCATCCAAAGTGCGCCACTTTCCGTTTACAGTGCTCTCGGCCGCAAAGTTGTTGTCTTGAGGAAAGTCTAAAATTATTATCATTCACGACAACATTCAGCATTTGGGCTCACTAGAATCAAAGTTCGACCAGTACATGGCAGTTCCGTCGTCCCATTGGAACCTCGATCCGACTGCTTGACGGCTCAATCCGATATAGAACAAGCCTTCCGGAGCGCCGGTTTGTGTGCGGACGAACGCTGTAACAGAGTGTGAGATCTCTAGTTGATGGTCACTCACATGCGAGGAAGTTCGCCTGAAGGGAAGTGTGGATGACTCCGAGATTCGACGCTGACCCATGACAGTAGCTGCGGGCGTCTTGGAAGTTCAATTTCTGGTTCGAGATGGTGTAACACAAGTCTCCGATGTACTTGTCAGTGCTCTGCAGACACTGTCCACTTGCAGAATAGAACAGAAAGGACGTCAGTAGTAGTGTTGCCAACATTTGAAAAGGAAGTGTCTCCTGACGAACTGGAATCCGATTGGCTCTTTTAAACTTTTCGTTATCACTGATTATAACGTGTAAATAAGACGGATTAACAGAGGAAAATGACGCGAGAGCCGCTATTTCGGTTGAATCGGAAACTATTTGGAACCCGTTCGACGGATGATTTCAAAAAAACGAGAGAATCATTGGCAAGAGACTACTCCAAAAAGTGTTTCGCTGCCCTTGAACTCTTATCAACCATCAGCAAACTTGCTATTTAAAGTGCACCAAACGTGTCATAATTCGTCGACAAACACCTTGTTTGACCGGTTGAACCGGAAAACCGTAACGTGATAGACGGCCCGACAACTTGTTCCACTCCCACCTGCAGTGGGCGACAACTGATACAAAACGCTCATTTGACATTTCGCGAACTCCGAGTTTATTATCAACGAAAGAGTGGGTTTGTGAGCGGATTATTACGCACTGATCGTCGAGAGGTCGTAGTTGCCAGTGCTATCCGAAACAGGGAATCCAGTGCTATCCGAGACAGGGAATCCGGTGGGGATGGAAGCTGGGAAGCCGGTGCTGTCAGATGATGGGTTTCCGGTTGGGCTGGAGACAGGGTATCCGGTTGAGTCGGATGCTGGGTTTCCGGTGGACAGTGGGTAACCGGTACTGTCGGAGGCTGGATATCCGGTCTGACTGGAGACTGGATAACCGGTTGAGTCAGATGCTGGGAATCCGGTGGATCCAGGATATCCAGTGCTATCGGAGACTGGGAATCCGGTGGCTCCTGAAGCTGGGTATCCAGTGCTGTCGGAGAATGGATTCTCAGTTGGGAAAGAAGGCATGAATGTGTTATCGGTGCCCCCGGTGACTGGAACAGATGCTGGATATCCGGTGGATCCGAACCCGGGAGTGGATGGCTGATCGGTTCCCGCTGAAATCATTTGCTTGATCACTTGCTCACTTGCCACTGTAACTCACGTGTCACGTGCATCGGATCGTAGCTGCAGACGAAGAAAAGCGGCTGTTGACCATCCAGAGTCTGCCATTTTCCGTTCACAGTGCTCTCGGCCACATAGTTCTTGTCCTTCGGCAACGAGGAATCAAAGTTCGACCAGTACATGATGGTTCCATCGTCCCACTGGAATCTCGATCCGGTGGACTGGCGGCTCAATCCGATCCAGAACTTTCCCTCAGGAGCACCGGTTTGGGAACGGACGAGAGCTGAAATCAGTGGGTTTCTTTGTTTTCAGTCGATTTGATACTAACAGGCGAGGAAGTTGGCTTGAAGAGAGGTGTGGATGACCGCCAGATTCTGACTGGCCGAGTAGCACGCGTCTTGAGCATCACTGAACGCCATTTTTCGGTTGGAAATCGAGTAGCATCTGAAGCAGTAGTCAATGGAAAGGGATCGAACTTGTTCACTCACAAATCGCCAATGTACTTGTCATCTGGTCGGGAACACTGTCCGTAAACGACGGAAACGAGGGCGAGAGCCGAGAAGACCTTGAATGCAAACATATTGGACTCAAACGATGGAGTGTCTTCTCGAAGACAATGCTTATTTATACACACGTTTATCAGTGTTGATGGGGTGTGGTTGTCCGGCGAAAAGCAGAAGAGGCCATGGTGACGTGGGAGGAAACAGTGAAAGTTCATAGTCGCGGATGATGATTTATGAGCATTTTGGGTGCGGTCTATGTGGTTTGCTCGTGTCGGGGCATGATAAAACATTGATCATGAACTCGACTATTTCAGAATTCTCCTGTGGGAGGGCGTGCTCTTCTCGTCTTTCAATGGTTGTATTCATAGATTGGTCATTCACTTGAGTTTCCTCATTCAGTTCTTCTAGATCTCACTTTCATGTCATTTCCTCTAGTGGAATTATTGGAATGATAAAGTAACCAGTAGTATCTCCTCCTCTTTTGCTCAAGTTCGACATTGACTTCAGACTCCAAATCCACAAGTGATTGAAATTTTGCATAGCTTTTGAGAGAATTAGCTACTTTTGATTGTGATCATAATTCATATCAAAACGATTGCAACCTTGCCTTAGTTCCAAAGATGATTCGCCTGAAAGAACAATCAAATAATCCCTTTTTCAGTTCAACACGCCTCTTCATGGTTTGCGATTTGATCAAGTACCAGGGGGGAAGGGTAGAGTTCCAATCCCGACATTTGTTAGTCCACTGAGAAATTAGAGTTCAGACTGAATCCAATGATCGAGCTACTCGTGTTGATTTCAGTTGTGAATCTCTCAACGAAAACGAGATTCCACCGAATAGATAGTTGATTTGGAGAACGCAATTGATGACAACTCGCCAGTACAATCCTCATAACTTTTGACACACACTTTCGCATTTCCTATAAAAATATATGCTGGTTTTCGGCTCTTCAAAAAGAAAACACAACTTATGGGGTTTTTGTAAAAAATAGTGAATCCAATTTCTCAATTTTCGGGAGAGTAGAAAATTACATAGCAGGGTACACCGAATTGAACGGCACCCCGAATACAGCGGCACTCAAAGAAGAGAGTTGAGCAACAGAAGGGCATGTCACTCTCTATTCGAGTAAATACGGTATTCCCATAAGCAAATTGTTTAACATTGATCTAACAGAGCTGCAAGATTTCGGGTAAATCGAAACATTCGTCGTTGAATTATAGTCGAACAACCAAAATGTGATATATTTTTGTCCAATACTGTATGAATTAATCAATTAAATCAGGTTTCATTTTGTGTTCTCTTTTTATTATGAAAAACTCTCAAACTCATAAAATTAAAAATTATTTATTTGGAACCACAGGAAACATTGATAACAAAGACATATCAATTGACAAAAAGTTCGTTTCGTTCTCCATCTGAAACGCTGAAACAATTGTAGTTGTTGCCACCCACCTCGCATTTCCAAACTCACCGCTCCCTTCCATCATTCGTTCGTGAATACTACAGTACAGTGAATGACACATTTCAGAAGCACCCAAACCGCCAGAAAGAGCGTCTCCTCATTTCAACTTACTCCATCCACCTACCTGTAGTCGTCGGAACTGTTTGAGTCGTCGTCTGCGGCGCCGTTGGTGTCGGTGTCGGTGTAGACGGTCCGTCGGATGTTGGCGGAGCGAAAGTCGGCGGCGAGGTCGGGTCGTAACTGCACACAAAGTTCATCTGCTCTTCGGCGGCGAATGTCCTCCATTTCGAATTGACAATGTTTTCGGCGGCGTAGTTGTAACTCAGCTGGTCACTGTCGAAGTTCGACCACTGCATCTGGTAACCCGTGTCCCATGTCCATGGAGTATAGGTCTTGTTTCTGCTGAGACCGATCCAGAAGTACCCGTCATTTTGGCCGAACGCAGAACGAGCGTAAGCTGGAAAGCAGTGAGGTAAACTGGAAAAGAGATCGGTCACTTACAAGCGAGGAAATTGGCCGTGAACTGATTGGAGACCGATGCCAGATAGGAGGCGGTCACTGGATTCTGGTAGTGACACCAGTTTCTCGCGTCGGCGAACGAGAGCTTCTGGGCGACGAACTTGTAGCACGCGCCGCCGATCTCCTTGTCTCCGTTGTCGAAGCACGCGCCGCTGGCAACTACGACAAGTGCTGAGATGGAAATGAGGTGTTTGAGCATCTGAAAGAGAATGATCGTGAGGCGGTGGAAGGGCGGCGAGTGGGGCGAAGCGATGACAAGACGGCGCATAAATGCACCGGAGATAGTCAGCAGATTACACTGATAAGGCGGAGAGCGACAGATCAGAGTGTCGGAGTGACGTATTCGCGGAGGGTTTATGAGCATTTGCGACGGTACTGCGACTCACTCGACTTGTTATCAACAACTGGTTGATTTCAGTCACAACCCGAATGTTTGAAACTGGAAGAAGAGCGACCGGAAGTGTTTGTCTGCAACTTCAAATTGAGCAAATGCTCCGAAACCGGAAACTCACCGAACCTAACACTGAATAATCAGTAGATAAATAGAGAATATCAGAGTTGGGGCGTATTGATTTTTTTTTGTTTCTTTTGTTACTTTTTTTCTCATTTTCTCATGTCTCTCAATTATTTCCATTTCTCAAACCGTTTGCTAACCTGTCGGAGTGGGTGTCACATCTCCCCAAGTGGGGCTGAACGTAGACCACGGGTCTGGTGTCGCAGTCGATGTTTCTTCGGTGACGAACTGTGTGCTCTGCGGAACAGTAGAGTCCGTATTCGGGGAGAACGTCGGTGGAGCATTCGGGTCGTATGAGCAAACAAAGTTGAAGCGGGCATCAGCGCCGTAATTGCTCCATTTCCCGTTCGCAATGCTCTCTGCCACGTAGTTCTGCGCGGTTTGGAGTTCAAAGTTGCTCCACGCGAATGGCGTTCCGCTGTCCCACTGGTATCGACTCGAAGTGCTCGGACGGCTCAACCCGATCCAAAAGTGTCCTTCGTTCGTGTTGAATGCGGTGCGAGCGTACGCTGGAATAGGAGGAAACTTGGAGTGCGGAAGCGATTCTGGAGTAAGTAATGAGGGTTTGCCTTTTTAGTCTCGTGACCCATACAGCTCTAGCGTATGCTTGAAAAACAGTCTCTCTTCCATAGGAACACTGCTGAAACAATCACTCACAAGCGAGAAAAGTGTCAGTTGTCTGATCGGCGACTGTCGCCAAATACGAAGACGTTTGCGGATTGCTGTAGTGACACCAGTTACGCGCATCGTTGAACGAGAGCTGTTGCTTGACCAGTTTGTAGCATCTGCAACGGGAAGTTCCTCATTGAGAAGGTGCAAGTCTCGCATCGAACCTGCCGTTTATCAGCTTGTCTCCACTGTCATAGCAGGACTGAGCGAGTGAAAGAGCGAGGAAACCCGCGGAGAGCAGAAGAAGAAACCTCTGCATCCAGAGACGACTGACTCCAGAAACTGAAAGGAAGAAACTCTTAAGCGGCGTCAAGATAACGGTTCAGTCCGATGCTACGTGAATCCTCTTATAAACACTTTTGATAGTGGAGAGAGAATGGAGTCCGAGAACTATGAGGAAACGTTTGTGCTTCAAGACAACAGTGTTGCTGACGACGGAAACGCCCTGATTTCGGAAGTCATATAAAAAGTTTACTGTTGCGGGGGCATTTTGGGTGCTTATCAGTGATCAGGTTATGAAACAAACACTTTCTACAGGAGCCGCTCAACGCCTACTCTTGCAATCGGCGCGGTCGGTTCAAAGCTAAAAAGTGAACATGGAGGTGGAGCAGTAGAAGAAGCTGCCAGGGGGCAGGTGGAAGAAAACGATGAGAGAAGAAGTCAAAGTGTGCCGGACATCTTGCCAGAATTCCATCCGAAAGGATATGCAAACCCAATGGGAAATTCCGAAGCAATCGACAAATTCAAGCGGCGCAAAGGAAGACCAAAGAAGAAATGGGAAGAAGAAGTGGTTAACGAAGTGAAAATACACCAGGATAACATCAACTTACGGAGTGGACCTAAAGTATTGCCACAGGATTTCAGCGGTTCGCTGTTTCTGCAACAGATGTGTACCATTGCTAGCCTGCAATCAAACTATAATTGCTGCGTACCCGTTGCATGAGTATTCAACGCTTAAGCGTTTGCATGTCGTTATTTTAACGGTAAACTGTAAACAAGTACACGCTTAAGCTTTGAATACTCAGACAACTGGTACGCAGTAATTATAGTTTGAATGCAATTGTTAGCAATGGTACACATTTGCATTCGATGCACACGCCAGGTCTCCGTGATCGGTGGAAAGGTAGGTAAATGTATGCAAGAAAGTGGCAGAGAATCGGCACGAGTGCCGAACAAATGTGAACGAAGTTAGAGAAAATAACAGGCACTCATGGAATTCAAAGTGTTCCTGCTATTCCTTCATATCGCGACAACCTTGTCAAAAATTTATAGAAGTGACAACAGCCCATACAGAAATTCTGATTCGATATTCAGTAACAAAGTGTTTATTCTTTTGAAAACTTCATCTCAGTTCGCAGAAAGTTCTTCAGAAGCAGATCGACGACCGCTTGAGCACTGAAATCTGAAAGATCCGACGCAGCCACAACGTTTGTCAGTCCTGGAATTGTTTTGACGTCTGAAAAATGTGATTGATATGTAAACGGTTGCAGTGAACTGCACCTCCAACCAAAGCACCAACAACGGTTTTGAAAGAGGGATACGTGGTTTGGATAGTCGTTCCTCCGTACGACGCTTCAGATCTGAAACAGCTGATGCTCGTCATTTCGATTTCATTCGAATCAGTCTCACGCAGCAGAAATGAACACCAAACACGTTTGATCTCTGACTCCCGGAGTCCAAGTAGCTGTTTCCAGGGAGGAGTCAACGCTGAAAAGACGGATACATGCTCGAGAATAGAAGCAAGGACTGTCTAACTCTTTCAGATCAAGGTCTATATCATCGGTTGTCGTGTCCACTGGAAATGCACAAGATGTAAAATCGATAAAAGATGGATAGTTCTGGTGATCTTCTGGTGGACTATAACCGAAGTTGTCCAAATACCCACTGAACTCGGATGCAGCTGCCAATTTGTTTCCCACATTCATAGCGAAATTGAAGTACTGAAAAAAACAATTACCCGTCTTCGTTGTCTAATTGTAGTCACAGTTTGATATGTAGCCACGGCGTCAGCACTGATTCCAGCCGATTGAGTGTCGTACATGAGGAGGCAAGTGATATTGAGTTCTGGAAAGCATGCGACTACGGATTATGTGAATGGAAAAGGCACACTTGGGGGTTGAGTAGTTCCAGTTGTAGTCGTTGATTCTGGAGTGGTGACCATTGGGGTTGTTGTCGGAGGAGGAGTAGTTGTCTCTGATTCTCATTTAGACGCAGGAAAAGAAGAAGACGTGCTTACGTCTCCTGCCATTGGCATCATAACTGCAGACGAAGAACAGGCTCTCTTGTTCATTTCTCGTCAGCCACTTTCCGTTTACGGTACTCTCGGCGACAAACAAATCGCTTTTCAGGTATCCTGAACTCTCATTGTTCTTTCTGTCTTATAAAATGAGTGCTCTAGAGGTTAAAAGACTCTACGGGAATTGCTTAGCCCTCTTCTGACTGTAGTTTTTTGTCTTGAAATCCCACCAGAATCAAAGTTAGACCATCCGAGGGCACTTCCATCATCCCATTGCCATTTTGATGAAACACTCTGCCGACTCAAACCGATCCAGAAACTGAAGGAGTTGGTTTGAACCCAGACATAGTCTGAAGGAATTGGTCGGATGAAACAGGTCCCAATGAACTCACGGGCCAGAAAGTTCGCCTGAGAAGGAGTGTTCACCACTGCCAGATTCATAGCATTACTGTGACAAACGTAGAGAGCATCTCGGTGGTTGTGTGCCGTGTTCGCAATCCAGTAGCATCTGGAACTCTCCGTCCACTTTGTGATAGTTCTTCTTTCTCATTACAGATCTCCGATTGACTTGTCTCCAGGAGCACATGCTGCATTAACACTGTGCAACAGAGCAATTGCGCAAAGAAATTTGAGTGGAAGCATGTGACCGAACAACTATTGAGCAACTCCTTTTCGATAAGAGGAGGAAGGTATGAAGAGGCGAGGCGAGCGTTTTTTAATCAAAAGGGAACCGAATTATGTACATGAACTGTTTATTTCGAATAGTCAAACAATCAATTATGCTATCAGCAGTTCAGAAAACCTAGTTCTTGTTGGCAGCTCTCTGCAGCCAGTTTGCTCCTGTGGTAGTGTCTGCTGACGCATCTGTTGTGGCAGGGTATACCGGAGTGTAACTGCACACAAACGGGAGTTGCTGTTCCTGCGGTTGTGTGTACCATTTGCCGTTAACTACGCTCTCGGCGGCGAAATCCATCGACGGGTTCGAGTCGGCGAAGTTTGTGTAGGTGCACGTCCTGCCGTCCAAGTATCGGAAGTAGTCGTAGACGGTCGGACGGTAGACTCCGATCCAGAACTCTCCACGAGTCAACGAGAATTCAGACGCCGCAGTTTCTGAAGATTCGAGAGAGCAAGGGGTTTTTGAACTCATTGAACTCACTCGCAAGGAAATTCGCATCGATTCCAGTCTCGACGATCGCCAAATTCGACCACACATGATACTTCTTGCAGTACTGCTCGGCGTCCCAGAAGCTTAATCTCTCGTTTACGAAGACGTAGCAACTGGAATGCTTGAATTTGGAGTATTTCTTGGCGTTTGTTGCTCACGTGTTCCCGAACTTTTGGTCCGAATAGTAGAGACAGTCGCCTTGAGATTGAGCCAACGACACGAGAGAAGACACAAGAATGAGTGGGAGGATCATCTGAAACAAAGAGAAGAGGTCGGCGAGTACGCGGGAAACACAGAATGCGCGCTCTTCTCCTTCTTCAGTTCAAACACTTGTGATAACACGAAACGCCCCGGGCGAATTCCGACTGATAACCCGAATGAAACGATGCCGAACTAGCACAACGACCGATAAACAAAGAGCATCAACGTTTTATTCGACGAAACAAGAGCGTATTTTGAGTGAAAGTTTGCTCAAAAGACTACTACTTCCTGAGGGGAACATGCGGGTGGTGGCAGTTGGGACACCGCCAGAGCTATTGGTGCCACGTTGCTTTTGGGGGCCACGAAAAAAGATTCCGCAGTAGATGGAGCGAAGTTCGTTGTGGAAGACGAGAAAGAGCACGAAGTTGAACATTATCTGGAAGGGAGAGAATGGAAGTGAGAGGCGCAGGGAGGGAGGCACCTTCTCAAGGATCGCAGAATAGAGGATGCATTGGAGGAAGATGGTCATCGGAAGGAACGGAAGGGGAACGACGAGCAGAAAGTCAGGAATCAAGTGGAACAGGATCGAGTTGACGGTGGTGAGACCCATGACGAGGTTGGCGGTGGCGATGCGTTTCGCGTATCCGGGAACACTGGTGAAGTTTTGGGTTTTCTGGAATGGAACAACTGTGAAGTTGATAAGAAGATCCATTCGTTACCATGCGGAGGAGAATAGCGACAATGCAATAGACGACAGCGGCGAGGAGGATACAGAACCATTTGATGCTGTGGAACGTCATCTTGAAAACGGGAGCAGGAAGACCTGGAAGTGATCAAAGATAGTTTAGCCGTTCTATCGATGACGTACTGGAAGAGAAGCAGAAACTCTGAACCAAGTCTTCTCCGGCCGAAGTGGACATGATGATCGCAAAGTTGATGAAAGTAATGATGCAGCTGAACGCGATGGGAACTGAAAACGCCCCTTCTCTTCTGATCTACCCAGCAATTTGCTCACTTGCACAAAGCATCAACGAGTAGAAATATCTCTGTTTGTAGTACCAGACTCCGTACATCGCTGCCATTAGTCGGTCGAAAGCCACCATCAACGGCATGTTGGCTGCAATCAAAAGTTCATCCTTCGTGCCCTCCAACGTGTGCTCACCGACTAATTGGCTCACAATCAGACTGATAAAGTACATCGGTTGGATGATGCAGTCGTGGCGTGTGATATCTGAGTGACACAATACATAACCATCAAAATATCCGCCTATATTTGGAAACAACGTGTTGTTTACCCCGCGAGCACGGTCCCCAGACACTGTCTCTACACTCACTCTCTGCGGCTGTCGTCAGTCTGACGAAGCTGTTCCACGCGTTGACGACGACGTAGAAGATGTCGATGAGGCTCACACACGCTGAAAAGTGAAGGTGCGGGGGAAAATTGGAGGGCGCCGAGAGATGTGATAATTGGCGAGTGATACATAAGCGGTCAGAAAATGACAAGTGTCTGAAGAGACATCTTGACCAGAAAGTGTGCAGATCAAGCACGACCTGGAGGAGCTTGAGATGAGCTCAATTGACTCAGTGACATTCTGGTTCCAACGAGTTCAATAAAATCAAACGAATTCGAGGAAAACGAACCGATGAGAACGAACTCCTTCCTGTCTCGGTTCTTCTTCCGATACAAGAGAACGACGATGAGTGGAATGTTGAGAAGAGTGATGACGATTCCTGAACTTCTCCTTTCTTTTCGATCGTTTCTGCTCATTCCACATACCTTGGAGCACGTAAACAGCCATTGTGTAGTGCACAGGACCCCACTCGGAAAGCGCCGGAACGGAGAACATTCGGAGAAGAAGAAGAAGAACTGCTGGAGGCGACGAATCCAAATGACAGGTGTGGTGGGGTGGAGCTGAATTGGGAGGAGGAGGCGGAGAAACGAGCCGACGGGGGTCCCGGGAGACATCTGCTAATGAATCACTCATCGGAGGAATACGGAAGAGTCTCACGTGTTGAACCCAATTAAACCGATTTGGGTGGTGATTGAAGTGTTCACTGTTGTATGGATGGATGGGAACAAGCACAAACACGAAGATTTCATATTTTGTGGTTTATTGGGGAAACGGATAAAAGGGAAAGTACATGAAACGACGTAAGGGGAAGGATGATTTGGGCAATGAAAGTGCATGGTGAGAAGTCAATTTGCAAGAACAGGTGGTGGAATGGACACGAGAACCAGAAGGATGAGAATCATGAGAAAGAAGAAACAGACGAACCAAGTTATTCATTACATCGACTCCTGGATCTTCTTCTTCCACTCGTCCACTA
Source organism: Caenorhabditis macrosperma (assembly GCA_963932285.1). Taxonomy (NCBI): domain Eukaryota; kingdom Metazoa; phylum Nematoda; class Chromadorea; order Rhabditida; family Rhabditidae; genus Caenorhabditis; species Caenorhabditis macrosperma. The sequence continues at coordinate 6,683,868 of OZ010620.1, forward strand.
TCTGCTTCCTCTTTTTGATCTCTTCCGGTGTATCCACCTTTTTCATCTTCTTCGCCGTTGATCCGGACGCTTCGGAACCGAGTCCAGAATCCGACGACGCCGACGATTGGACCGCCTCGGCCGGGTCCTGCTCCGACGACGTCGACGATGGCAGTGGAGAGATGATTCCGGATGTCGTCGCCTCGGAGCACTCGTCCAACTCCGGCAGCTCCTCCTCGATTTGGCTCCTCGATGCGCCCATCCAGTCCCAAATCTTCGATCCCTGATACGGGAAGGACTTCGCGAAGCTCGGGATCAGCTCCGTGAAGTCTTCCAGCGAGCTCTCCGTCTGGGCGGCTGTGGTAACGGCGGGGATGGGGCCGACCTGCTGGAACGCCTCCCAGACGTTCTGCTCTTCCATGTCCATCGAGAGAGGAGCGGGGCAGTCGTCGACGGTCTCCTCTCTCAGCTTCTCCGCGACGATCCCCTGGTGCTGTCGCTCCATGTCCAGAAGGACCAACTCGCTGTCCAGACAATGCTGGAAGTACCCCCTCTGCTTGAGGTGGTACTCCTCCCAAGCGGCCGCGTTGGCCTTCTTGCACTGGGCCAACAGCTCTGGGAGAGCAGCCTCGCAGACGGTGAGGGCGGCGAACATTTTGAAATCTGGAAGATAGAGGAGTTGAATAGGAGGAGGGGAGAGAGGGATGAAGAGAGAAAGAGGTATCACGGAGGGACAGAGAAGTACGGGAACACATTCAACAGAGTCTAATAGAACTGTTTCGCCTGAACCAGGAAACTAGACATCAAAATGTCTGTCTCAAGCAAGTCCGCAACAGAAAAAAAAACATAGAAGGTTAGTCAGAAAGTCGAATTAAGTCATTCTGGCTCCGAATCAAAGTTCCATTGATGAATGCTGTCGACACAAACCAGAACATTCCAGAGGGATTGAATCCGACCGATAACACTCAGAGTTTTCATTGTTTTGATGAAACGGCAGAAGAGAACCTAACAAGGGAAGTGCATTTAGACGATCTTTTAGGCATCGCTTTACATTTCGAAAAAGGAGAAATTATGCGAGTTCGCGGCGAAATCTGAAAGGCCGTCTTGAAACACTTCCCTCGGAAAAAGGATTTAAGAATCGGTAATGAGTAGAACGTATCGTCCAGCAGCTGAAGAAGGGAATGAAGGAGGAAGAGGGAAAGGGGGGACGTACAGAAGAGCACTGTGTGCAAAACAGGATAACGTAAACAAGAGACAGGGATGATGATCGTCGAAATGGCGAACGGAATGGAGTGGGAATGGACAGTAATGTCAAATGAGTCGATTCGGTGCTCTAATCGAGACATTTGGGTGGAGACTGCACTTTTTGAGTGCGCGTCCTTCACCTTTTCCCAACAGCACCTTTCGTCACGTTCATATGACAAAAAGGGGGGAACCCTCGACACTTATTCGACTACGCAACCAACTCATTTGCTGGAAAAACAGGTGGCTCGAGGGGGAATATATGTGGAGGTGTCGGCAGTGTGAGGTATAGAGTCCAATTAATATGGGGAAATGAAGAGGGATTCATTATATTTCATTCAATAATTGGGAGAATGTTGAGTGAGAACGAAGACTGGAGGAGAGCCGACCTTGAAAATCGGTGAAAGTTGGAATGGGAGAGACGCAGAGAAATTGTGTTTTTTGGAGGTTATCAGCTTTGTCGAATAACAGATGGATGTTGATATGAAATCGATAATGGGACACAGATGGGACACAGATGGGACATCTACCTGGGGAACATTATGAAATTGTGGAACCAAAGAGCGAGTCGCGGAGCATTCAGAGCAAATAAAATATTGTATCTCTGGCATTTTCGAGCCCCAAAACGCAAAATTTAACCGCTTCTGACCTAGTGTTCGGAAGATACGAAAGTTGAGAATTTACTCGAAAACGCGGTGAACGCGAGAGAGTAAAATAACGGGCGGTGGAAAACAAAAGAGGAGGGAGGGTGTCAGAAAGGGCGAGTTACATACCGCCTTTGTTGATAAATGGTGAGAGTTTCCTTTGATATCGCGCAGATAATGGGGGGATGAGCAAGAGAAAATGGGAAGAGAGAGGAGAACACCTGACAAGGGAATAACTGCTGTTTACTCGCAATTGCAACACATTTTTTGTGAGAAATTTTCGTTGCGACTGTTGACATTGTTCTCTCGGAAAGGTTATCTGAAGGTCGTTGCGAGAGGGGAGGCTTCTTCTGTCAGGCATTTCTCTGGAGGCAATCCCCCCAAATATTGTTTCCATTTTGTAGATCTATGTATACTTTGTTTCACTTGTCACCCATCCCCTCCGATGTTCTTCTTCTTCTTTGTTGACGGCAAATTGCTCCCGGAAAGGGAAGATGATGATGAGAATGTCTAATGCTGCGACGGCACGAGGGACACAACAATGCAATTCCAGAAGCCACCGGCGGGTATGCAAATTGCGACGTTTTCACCCTGGGCAGCCATCTCGCAGGCTCCGATGGCACATTTCCCACTTTTGAGACACTGATGCACTTTGGTCGGAAACAAACACAAGTGTGATAATCAGAACGGCAAATGGATGGCTCGTTCTCATCGAACTCGAGTTGTGTCTGTCTGCCAACTCATTACTTCCTAAACACTTGTGACCCTCCTTCCCCGTGTCCCTCTCACCGATACATTTGACTCGTTCGACTGATAATTCGCGTATAATGCTGCTACCAAAATGCAAATCTCCCTCCTCTCTCGCCGCCTCCTCTCTATTCTGTTTTCAGACAAACTCTCACATTGACAGTTTTGAATTGAGTATATTGTATGGCATGCTTGAAAAAAGCACAACTCTTGTTCTTTAGAGACCCCCTCAGTCGGTTCGTTTGTCTCCCAGTGTCCCCTCTAACTCGTCCCTCTTCAGTTTCATCTGGCAGTACGTGTTCCCTCTTCAATTTGTGCTCGGTCTTCTCGGAAATTCGCTCAATCTCTGGGTGCTCGCCAGCGATGAAGTACCCAACATTGCGAGCGATATGGTGAGAGCCACTCTTTGCGCCGTTCTGTTCATGATTCTTGATCTCCAGCTGGCGGCGGTTTCATTCTGCGACCTCGCGTTCCTTCTCGTGATGCTCCCTCACTGTCTCGCCGCATTTGACTCAATTGCCTACGATGTCACATTCAGGTTTCTTCCGCCTAAGCTCATGGAAACCTCTCTTCTTCCAGATACTTCTACCTGAATACAAAACAACACATGTCTGCAGTCGCCAACTGGATGTCTGCAGCAGCTATCTGGTAACTGTCTCCGTCTCTTTTTCATTTCCCCCTGTTCTCTCAGGCTCATTCTGGCAGTTTCCATAGAACGCTACCTAATAGTTCGCTCGCCTCTCCGAGCCAAACTCTACTGGCAACGGGGGAAGATGGTCGTTGTGCTCTCGTCGATCTTTGTCACCACCGGACTCCTCACCGTCTACCATCACTTCGAGTGGGACTGTGTCATTGAAGAGTTCTGCAACGGCACGCAACTTCTGGATTTCTGCTATTACTCGGGGATGAGGCATCAGAAGACGTATCGGAACAAGGATTGGGTCACTCCGAGCAATGTGAAGAAGGTCTATTTGAGATTCTCGACGTTTCTGAATGCGATTCTGGTGGGTTACTGTGGTAGATCAACTCGATTTGAGGAGCCTTCAGGTGGTGTTCGTTCCGATTGTTCTCGTCATTCTTCTGAATGTTTTGATGATCAGACAACTGAAGATCAACTGGTCGTCTCCGAGATTAGAGTCGATGAGAGGAACGATGAATAGAAGCCAGGTGGTAGGTGCCTTCTCCAAATGCACCCGATCTTCCGATTGTTCAGCGCCAACGACAACGAGTGACTATCACAGTCATCGCAATAGGACTCTGTTTCTCTTTGAGCCAAGGACCCTCTGCGTTCATGGTTCTCTACGAGCTCTTCTCCGAATACGAATTAGGTCCCACATTTTACGCCATTTTCAGGTGAATCTCAGTTGCATTCTCTGCTTTAAAAAACGTTCTTGCAGCATAACAAACTCCCTAGTGGTCACTGGTAAAACGATTAACTTCATACTCTTCTGCCTCTCATCTGAACATTTCCGAAGAAAATGCTTCGTTGTGATATACAGAAAGTTCCCAAAAGTGAGTGTTCACTCGAATGACCAATAGAACCTCCACGTTCTTCAGTTGTCGCAAAGCAGTTTCGGGAAACGCTTCCTCGACCATCAACGTTCGAATTCCTGCGATCGCTCTTCGTCTCTTCGGACAGTGCGCTCGCGAAGGGGCTCTGCCAACACTCTCGCCGGACCGTCTCGTGACGGAGGAGGAAACCTCCTGACCCCCGACACTGAGCCCTCGTGTGCCACGTGCTCCATCGAGAAGACGCGCTCTTTGTCTGTCTCCCGACAGCATCTCTCGGGTCGGACGCGCCTCGACTCTGGCCTCTCGCAGGAACCCGACGATTCTTCTTCTACCGCGCCTCCTTCGTGACTGTAAATACTTTGTTGATCATGAAATTTGAATGAGATTTATCGAAAAAAGGAAAAGTGCACATTGAAACGGAACCCGTAAATCGACAAATAGAAGACAGATCGGAGAGTGAAGAGGAGAGAGATGCAAAGATCATTTAGACTTGTGTGCTTTGAATTGTTCGTGTCGTACTGGCCGGCGGAGTGGGAAAACTGTCGATGGACGGATTGGAGACCAGTGGAACAGACTTCGGCGCGACTACACTCGAACTGCTGATCTTTCGTGACGTTGAGAAGTTGCGGGAGCACGGAGAGTAGACGATGGACGTCTTCTGTGTGATGACCGACTTGGAACGCGAGAAGTTTGACCTGAAACCCTGAGAATTATGTAAATGGGCCGAATCGGGGAGTGCTGCGGCAGTCACACACACAGTTGCACGTAATAGGGTTAGTACCGAAACGGAAACGGTGGGGGATGGCAGATGGGAATTCCGTGCGAGCTACGTGGCGACTTACGAGAACTTGATTACCTCGCCGTTTTGTTGCGTCCCGCGTAGAAGACGAGCTGAAACCAGAAGCGGCACGTCTGCCAGAGACGCCGTCGGAACGTCTCCGACGTGAGACAGAAGAGCACGACGTTGAGCATTTTGCCAGTGAGCACGAGTTGATTGGCGACTACTGACACGTAGATTGTGTACCTAAACGAGACGGAGGTGTTTGATGTTTGAAGAGAGCGACCAGTTGAAGTGCTACTCACTGGTTAGGTGGGAACATCTTCTGCGAGATAAACACGATGGCCGACGGGCCCTGGGTCAGTGTGAAGCACGAGACAATCGCCAGCACCGTGTGGGTCATCTTCTTCTCCTGCTCGGCCATACTCGATGGGCCAGAAGAGGAAGCGTTCCGAACGAGAAGCTCCTGTAGAGAGCCACTCATTGACTTTTAGAGATTGCGTGCAGACAGAGAAACGCCCGAGGGCAAACGAGTGGGCACGCATGTTTCCTGGTTGCCCTCTTACCTCAGAATGACGACGTTTGACCAATCGGATGAGTGAAATGTTCAGAACAGCGACGGCGAAGATGGGCAGCAGCACGGCTAAGACGGCGTTGGCGTAGACGGACACGTGGAGGTACTGCTTTGTGAATTGCGACGTCGGATTGAGCCGCTTTCCGTGCATCTCGTCTGTGTTCGCGTAGCACTTCCCGAGCACTTGCTGTCCGTGGCAAGCGATGAACGAGGCGCAGTGGTGGGAGATGTGATGATAGCTGGGTAGACAGAGTTATAGATTATCCCCCCAGATGAGCTCCCTCGTTACCTCGTCAGAACCAGAGTGGAGAGCATTATTCCCACGGACACAATCATTATCTGCTTCCCCTGAAAGCTCTTCTTTCAACATGCCGTCCTTCCTCGCAAGCACTCACGTTGTGAACATCCAGAGATCGGAACGGAAACTTGATGATCAAAAGTCGTTCCAGCGAAACTGCCAACACAAACCTGCAAACGAAAACAGGCTTGTTTTGGAAGGCGAACAAAGACGATTTTCGGGACGAGTCTCTCACCAAATGGCCGCCGCCGAAAACCAGTTGCTCAATGCACCGAAATTGGGTTTCGAGTGGAAATGGAAGAGTCGGAAGGTGGGCGAATGGGCGAAGAAGTCCAACGAGGCGAGGTAGTGGGGGATCATCATGAAGAAGACGAACATGTCACACAGTGCGAGGCACGTCAGCAGGTGGTTCGCTCTGAAGGGCATTCACTGTGTCGTTGACTCTCCGGCTGCCGGTGGCTACCTGTTCTTGATGTGTCCACTGAGCAACACTGTCATTGTGAGCATGTTTCCGACGACTGTGATCATGAATTGCACTGGGAAGATGTACTGAAAGACGCGATCTGTTCAAGTGTGTATTCTTGTTTTCCCCCTGTCATCAGCAACTCCACGGACCCATTTGGCCAATTCGTCTTGTTCCATCGCAAGCCCCCTGAGAGCCCACTGTCGAGAGAAAGAAAGAGTTCCCGAGATTTGTGGTGTGTTGCAACCGAAAAAAGTGAGTCGTTTGGGTGCATACTACGCAAGCAACGAGCAGGAAATCGAGAAGACGGGTCTCGTCGTTGGTGGGTTCAAAGAGGAAAAAACATACATTTTGAGGAGAGAGGCTGACTCATGTGACCACCCCGGGCGGTACGGAGGACGCTGTCTCCCCTGCTCCACCATCTATCTATCTAATCAAACTCCTCCCGGAAGTGGTCCACGAAGAAGTCCTCCTGCGGTCTCGGCACTTCGCACCTGACGGAATGAATGGCGTCTCGTAAAACGGCTCGTAAACCCCTCTAGTCCCCAGTGGCGCCTCTTGAACCTCTTGGAGCTCTCTCCCTCTCTTCTCCGGAGCACGAAACATGTGCACAGAGCGGGCACGAGAGGAGGAGACAAGTCAAAACGTCAAGTGTACAATTTTGAGAAGACGGCACGATTAATTGGATTCCGGAGCGGACACGGCCAGGGAGATGATCACTACAAGTTAGCAGCCGCCGAAGCAGCCGAAGCAGCCGAATTAGTCACCGGAGGCCGCCACCGGATAAACACTTGAACTCGGCAAGCCCTTCAGAGATCAAAAAAGGCGTGATGATCTGAAAAAGGAGAGAAAGAGACGGGGGCCAATCTATGTAGTACTACAATAATTATAAGGGCGCTAAAACGGCTCGCATGCCCCTAATATCATATTTCCGCCCCGCGGACTCGGATTGAGGATCACACACCAGAGTGTTCACGGAAAACATGTTTCTGAGTTGAGTCAGTCTGAGGATGCGATGAAATAATCATGAGAGATTGCTTCGATCGGAATGCGAGATGTGTCAGTGATTGATTGATGCGAGAAACACGTGTTCTTCTGCTTCCTCGCACGGTTCAAGTGGTTCCTTGGGGAGCAACTTTTTCTCTTTTTTCAAGCGGAGTTGCAACTCTTTTCCCTTTTGCAGGGGTTTAAACTTTACTCTAACCGCGGCTCACTACGTCACTCATTACCCTTCGGATTGGCTGCCGCCTTCACACTCATCTCTCCTGGCGAATTTCCATAACTCGTGTTGCCCGCTTGTTTTTCGTCCGGCGAGTAAATACTCGACTTTCAAAAACAACGCCAATCTTCTTCTCCTTCTTCTTCCTTTTCGCTGGTGTCTTTTGAGGTTTCCGTGTTCCTCATATTCAACGCCGGACGGCTCCTTTCCCAGTTTCCAAAGTACATTCATACACGAACTTTCGTCTCTTTCTTCTCCTTCCCAAATGGAATTTGCAGAGAAGGGGCCAAGGATAAGTAAGAGAAAACCGAGAGAGAGAGAGAGAAGTGCACGCAAAATCCGAGGAGAGGACCACTTCCTGCCGCGTGGAAAAAGACATACATTATTAATCCGTTTCTCGATGTCCGGCATCAACAACAAGTAGGATTCGTCGAAGCACTTCTGGAGTAGCGGAGAGAGTTGCACGGGCGACGTTGAGTTGTTCATTCTGCAATGAGAATACAGAAGAGGTGACCTCTTTGAGAGAAGCAAAACAGAAAGGTACAATGTGACGTGACGAAGGCAATTGTGTTGAGGGGGACGAAGACAAGGAGAGCTCCTTCCCGTCACTGATGACCGATAAATAACTGTGGGAAGGGGAGGAGTAAATAGGAAAAGTTCGGAAAGAGGAGGAGGAGGGGAAAGGACGTCTCGGGAGTAACGATTCCACTTTTGTTGACGATGATTGACGATCGAGAAGTTCTCGATTTACACCGACTATTCATCGAATGGGAATTCATGAATCAAGGATTCTCATGGAGACGGGAGACAAAAGAGACTAGTGGGCCTTCGAAAAGAAACATAACGGATTCTCGATAGGTAGGTCCAAAGCACAGCTTCTGCTTTCGGTATTCTGAACTCTGCCAACATGCGCTCGTTGTAAACAGAGATCCTCCACGCGGAGAGCCTTCATTATGATCCCTTCCAAGAACAAATCAGAGAGGCGGAGGAGCAGGTGCTTCATCAGAAAGAGACCGTCATCGGAGTATGAACTCTTGCGACAACACGCCAATTATAGAGAAAGTTATATTCGGAGGAGGGAGAGGTTTTTGCGTAGAACGAACAAAGTTTTGGGACGAAAATCAGCTGTCGGAATCTAGAAAATGGGTCAATCCATCTTGCGACAACACAAGAGCACAAAAGACGGAGATGGAGCACTTTTAGGGGCCGCCGGGAGACAGATTCACCGCTGGAACGAACGAAAACAGAAGAAGAAGTTGGAAAACAAGTTGTTCGCACTGTGTGAACCTGGTTTGAGCGCATTCCGGAACTTTGCTCATTTTGGGAAATGGCAATGTGTACTTGGAAGAAGGAAACGCGGGGAAGAGGGGATAATCCCGGTGTCTGTGTTATGTGTCAGCAAGAATTCGAAAATCTCCTCTGGTAGCAGAAACAACTCCTTCTCTCTCTCTCTCTTCGGAATAATCCGGTCTCGAGAAACAATGCGAGATGGGGCCTCCTCTTGCTGGCACACGGCCAAATGGTCGGAGATGAAGCGGAAAGTGTGTTTGGAGGTGAGAAAAAGCGGCGGCGGCGGAGCAGGAGCAGCGTGCCTCTCGGGGCGACTCCGCCCCCTTTTCCAAAGTTTCTCTCGCGCCCCGACCTTTCATTTCCATTCCCGGGGGAGCGGAACGAATGAGAGCGTCTGTGATTTATGGGGACCACTTGGATTGGGAGTGAGAAGAGATACGGAGTGAGAGAGAGAGAGCAAGTGTGTGATAATTCGACGCCGGTGTCGGATTACCAGAGAAAAAAGAGAAACGAAAACAATCAGAAATCAGGTTGAAAGTGGCCGGGGGAGGCAGAAGACGTGCCCCCGGAGTGGCTCCCCCGCCGGAAGAAACAAATTTCCATTCATTTGGCCCTGTGTTTTCCCCCCGCTCTCCACGTTGTTTGTTTTTGTTTTCAGCAGTCTTAGAAGGTTCTCTCCGGGATCCGCCGGTGTGATCAGAAGAGCACCTGGAAGTGACAGAACGGAGAGCACGTTCAGAAGAGTCACGGGAGGGACGTCTGTTATGGATGTCTGTTCTGAAGATGTTTTCGTGGCCATACGAGACGATGCTCTTCTGGTCAGTGTGAGGAGGAGGAACGGGATTCTGAAGACACAACACGTGGCAGCATGTTATTAACCTTATGAGGAGGCGACCGACAACTCATTAACAACACAACGTCTTTTTCTTCTGCTGCTGTTGTCTCCGATTCGCAGAATTCCACGTCATGACCGGAAAACCGGAAATATGTGCTTACTATGCAAATGAGAGTGGCCAATGAGGAACCGGTCCATCCGAATGGAATAAGACCTTTCAGAGGGGAATATGCACATTTGAATATGGACTTCTTCCGGGAATGACAAAAAATAGAGGAGCGAGAGAAGGAAGAGATCACTTTTAGGAATCGGAGGACTATTCGGAGACAAATTGGCTGAAATTACAGAGCCGCGTGACGACTGCAAACATCAAAGAATGCCGAATACCCGGAAGACGGAACTCTAGAGCAAAAGAAGCGGCGCAGGGGTCACTCAAGTGCCATCTATTTGAAGGAGGAGGAGTCGGTGAGTACACTCCGATGTGCACGACGACACGTTGACACCGTCGGTTGGCGAATGCAAGACTAATTCTTCGGACGTTGTCTGGTCCTTTCGTGGTTCCCAGAAGCCACGAACACCACTGGGAAGGCCCTTCACAATGAATACGTCAGTGTCGGGAAGACGGGAAATTGAAAAAACTCGGCGAAACTCGCAAGATGGAATGATACGAAGAGCTTCGATGTGCTCGGCGGGGAGAAGTTTGAAACAAAAGAAGACGTCGCTGACGTGAGTGTGTGTCAAGCGATACGAATCAGAGGCGATTGGGCGACACACTGAATAGATGAGCAGGTGGGGGGAATGTTCATCGAGGATTAGTCACATGCCGATTGAATTAGTCATTGGACCGTGCATCCCGTATCATCACAGACTCCATTCTGTTTCCAAGTTGCCGAGACTCTTCCAGATGTTTCGATACGAGAAACGAGTTTCGTAAACTTTATCTCGGCATTCTGATAATTGCCCCCTTCGAGTGAACCTTGTTTTTCACAATGCTCAACTTTGTATTTTCTCAATTATTGCGAAATGGGAAGATGCACGTACCCTACTGTATTTACTCGCCGACGATTCCTGGATCTGCGGTTAAAACTTCCTCATGACGTCACATGGACACAATTTGTTCTTCCAGGTCGCTCATTAGATCAGACTACAGATGCACGAGCGCATAAACAAGGATGCTAGTCGGTCATTGTCTTTACACGGAAGTGGGTGTCTGCGCCGAGCACACTGGTCGGAATGAGGAGCCTCATTCGGCGTATTCACTTTTATCTGTCTCACTAATCTCATCGGGACTCCGAAAATGGCAACTCTGGCCGCAATTTGCGAGCAATAAAATGGAAGAAGAAGCGGTGCCATTTCCATGATATCAGACACACGACCATCCGAGTGGATGCAAAGAACACGAGACGAATGGAAATGTGGAAGGAATGAATACGGAGGGTTTTTGGGGTAGCAGGAGCAAACTTTATGAAACATATGAAAACGCAGCAGTGAGCAACACGGGGAGTTTCCTCATTTTGCACAAGAGCTAATGGATTTCTACACGATTAGATGAGAACAATGCGAGATGCGAAGAAGGTAAAAACCCGGAGAAGAGGCTAAGAAGGAGGGGGTGGTTGAGAAGCGGGGAGCAGTCAGATGTCGCCGTCCGTCATGCGCCACGTCCAATCGTCGGATGGAGCAGTAGTAGGCGACTGGTCCATAGGTGGCCGTTGAATCATGTAGCTCGGCGTCTGGGTCTCGGTGTCCCGGAGGAATTCCGAAACGAACGACTCGTCGATCATCGAGGTACCAGTGTTACATGTGGTCACACTGAAGAATATACGTTTTTATGGGGTTCTCTCTAAATAGTTTTACTTTTCGAACATAGTTCCAAAACTTCTCGTTTCCGGTTGCGATGTAGAAGGGGCGGAGTAGTCGAAGTTATTGTTTCTGCAAATTCAGCTTTCGGACGGGCAATATAGAGTTCATTCTCGTTCAAACCAGGGGTTCACACGAAAAACAAAGTTTTCCAGACACCTATCCTAAAAGCGTTCTCCCCCATTCACTCTCCTGCACACGCTATAGCGCCGACGGGCGTAAACAACAATCATTCCATTACTAAAGGTGGTAGTTTGTAGGGAGGGGATATTGAATTCGGAGCAGTGGACTCGAAAACTCACTTCTGTCTGGGTGTCATGTCTCCAAATTCCTCTCCATAGGGTGGATCGAAGTAGTTCAATGGCTCCTCGGTCATCATTGTGCCTCGCTCACAGTAAGTCGCTGGTTCAGGATCGTATTGTGTGGCAAATGAAGTGGATTGAACGTCATTGGTGAGAATGGGGATTTGCTGAAAATCGCAATGTTTTACTGAATTAACGATGCAATGAACTACTTCTTGACCAACAAATTCAATTTGACCCCTCATCGGAAGTTGTCTCTCCAGCGAATTGATGGATAAATCGGCAGGATTCAATGCTTTTTGTAGACTTTCGATAACGGAATGGACGTTTTCCGGATTCACAATGAAGTATATCGGTTGCACAACTGTGGTTCCGGACGACGTGGATGGTTGCGGAGTTTCTCTGAATACCTCTATACGTTAATGTTGGTACATATTCGATTCTTACGATCTTGGCAATTCGTTTTCTTCGTCATCGAATGTGTCTGCCGATGTTCTCCGTCCTTGTGCAGCTGTTTTACCTGTCGTCGTCATTCGAGGTTTCCGTTTTTGTACTTCATTGCATTTTTTGTCTCGAATCTTTGATATCCCCTTCGAAGCTCTTTTCTTCTCCACTGCAAGACGTTATTTCTCTCAATAGACTGACAATTGCATATTTTTCATTCTCCCGTTTCTGATAATCTGCGATATAATGAATTTGATTTGCATAGACCGATCTCGCTATGCGACGAGCAAGGTCATTCAGTGAAAGTGACTTCACAGTCTCCGTTACCTTCGTCGTTTTTGTTTGCCACCCCCGCCGAATACGGCGCTTTTCTTTCAGATCAAATTCGTTGATAACGACGCCGCGGCGATTTTTGATACAAAAACAACACATTGGACGGTTAATGGCAGATCGCATGGAAGAGGACTGGCGGTGGCCCGTAAAAAGTTCAGTTTTTTCAAGTTCGCAAGCGTCAATTCGGAGATACGGCAGGTGGACAACAATGTTGCGTAATGCGCAATCAAATAGAAGGAACTTGATTATGTTGCTTCGCAACAAACGACGTGTTTGTAATGATATCCTAATCCGCAACCCAGTGTGAGGAAGTGTCGTCGAAGAACTTCGTAAAAAAGGTGATCCATGGATGGTGACGGGTTGTTGGAACTGACGAACAAGGAACGCTGTGTGAACCTGTTGAGAGGAGATATTGGGTTACTCATGGCCTCCGAGTAGTCACTTTAGGTTTTGTAATGCGAAAAAAGCTGATCACTTGACTTTTTCTTCCAATTTCAAGGTCTAGGTTGGCAACTTTCTTCGCAAAAACTATGAAAATCTGACAGTGCGGCGATAAAATCTAAGCGGCAAGAGACGCAGATGCCATGAAACATCAAGATCTTACACTCCGATAGGCATGGCTTCAAGGTAAGCTACCACACCGATACCGCCCATCGCGGTCCATCGGCACGTATATAAACGCGGCGAGGCGACAGAATCTTCAGCCGTCTCAGCCAACATGAGTACCAAAGCCCTCGTCGTCGGAGCTTCCTTCTTCTCCGGAGTCACCATCATCGTGTCTCTGGTCGCCGCAGGAATGCTGCTTCAGGACATCAACGACCTGTACTACGATGTGATGGATGACATGACCGAGTTCAGAGTGAGTTGATCTCAACTTGTGAAGTAATAATGCGTTTTTGATTCCAGTACACTGCCAACGAGGCCTGGAAGGACATGATCGTTCCAGCTGGATCGACTGTTGAGGCCAACTTGATCTTCGGACGTAACAAGAGATCCGGAGGAACCTGCGGATGCGGAGCTCAGCCAAACAACTGCCCAGCTGGACCAGCTGGACCACCAGGAGCTCCAGGAGCCCCAGGAGAGGACGGAGCCCCAGGACAGGCCGGAAAGAACGGAGTCAACGGAGTCGGAATCATCAACTCTCAGGATGTTGGAGGATGCATCAAGTGCCCAGCTGGAGAGCCAGGACCAGCCGGACCAGACGGACCAGCTGGAGCTCCAGGAGCCGACGGACAGCCAGGAGCCCCAGGAGCCCCAGGACAAGACGGACAGCCAGGAGCCGCTGGAGAGCAAGGAGACGCTGGATCCGCTGGACAAGACGGAGAGGCTGGAGCTCCAGGAGCCCCAGGAAAGAACGGACAACGTGGGCAGGGAGCCCCAGGACCACAGGGACCAGAAGGACCAGCCGGACCAGCCGGACAGGACGGAGCCCCAGGACAAGACGGAGCCCCAGGAAACGCCGGACCAGAGGGACCAGCTGGAGCCCCAGGAAAGGACGGAGAGGCTGGAGCCCCAGGAGCAGCCGGAGAGGCCGGAGGTGCTGGACTTCCAGGCCAAGACGCCGCCTACTGCCCATGCCCACCCCGCACTGCTGCCGTCGAGTCGCAGCCAGCCTCCCAGGGATACAGACGCCGTTTCTCACACGTCTAAGAACAGACGGTTCACCCCACTCAATAAACCTTTTCATCATCATATATTGTTGTTTCGAATGGTTCACTCACACTTTTCCTCAAGCATGGGGCATCTGACTTTTCGATGATAGTTCATGTCCTTCTCGAGAGCCGATTTGAATCCGCACTTCTCACACATCCATTTCTTCTCTGTGTGAGCTCGGAAATAGTGTTGTCTCAAGTTTCGTATTCCATCCCAGCACACCTTTTTCGAACGGCACATCGGATCAGGACAGTGAAACAACATGACTATTCCTGCATAGATCAGAAATAAGAGAAAGAGACGTTCTGAGTCACTGACGAGGTTCTTTCAATGAGCGATTGAATAGTCGCTTGTCGTTCGTGTTTGACTCGTCCACCTGCAGATGCTGCTTCAGTCGGTGAAACCGACATGCCGAAGAGTTCTGAAACATCCTTCCACAGTCCTCGCATCGCGTGATCGGGATGTTGTCGACAATTTCCTCGACTGTTGGGAAGTAATCGACTTTCATCTCTCCGCACACACCAGTCATTTCCTGCAATGAAAGTATTTTTAAGAGCAATTTCTCCAACATCTTTTAATTGGCATATGTGGTTTCAAACTGTTATCACAAAAGTCTGAACAATCATGTTCTCGTTCAAACATTACTGTCTCGAATGACGGAGCGCAAAGTGTGCCTGAATATTGAAAATGTGCGATATGAACTTTTGTCGCCCCCTTAACCAAGCCGTCGGCTGTATTCTTAACGATGACTGGCTGTTATCAGTGACAAATCAGACCATATTTGTATAAAAAGTTTCACTGGCAGAACTATCAAGCGCACTGAAAATGAACCTGATAGAACTGCTTGCTTTTAAAGTGTGCTTGAGCATTGCTCTTCCGCAGATTATTCCGCTTAACAAGTACAACAGTATCCAAACTTCCGATATTCTTACGGTTGAAGTAGGTACTAATCGACTTTTCTTGTAATGTATTACACATTCCAGGCTGGAGGAAAACTTTATTTAGCATCGAATGACAATGTGAACTTGCTCAAAAAGATTCAAATAACTACTGGGACAGTTTCAACAACGTGATTTGGAAAACTGAAACTTTCCCTAATCTGTACTTTTTCAGACTTGATCAGCTCCAAAACGGAACATACATTAAAATAGTGGACAAGCTGACAATACACTCGGAAAACAACGCGCAAACAACTTCGCTTCTCACAGGATTCTTGTATGTGACGACTGCGATTCAGGCTAATGGTATCAACTGTTATTCGTTATCCATCAGTTCAAACGGTTTATTTCAGATGCCACTTTCTCGGTGACTATGGTCAATGGAGTTCAAAATCTGAAAAGAGACGGTTCCAAATCGATCACAGTAGTTTTGAACACAGCTACTGTCGACGACTTCCCCCCTTTTGATGATCCAGGAAAGACAACCTATGTGACGAACATCGAGCAATTTAGTGTATGTTGGAAGAGAGAGCACACAAGTAATCTTCTCTTTAAAGAGCAACAGTCTCAACTTCCACTACGGTGTTCCCGACGACGACTGGAATGACTTCTCCACGAATCAGTTCTTCGAAAACCCACAGATTATACCCAATTATGACGACAATGGAAGAAATCTGCCATCAACCAGAGCGTGAGTCAGAACAACCGAATAGTTTTATGCCAATGGAATGGTTTCTAGATTTTTCGATACGGTGCAGCCACTGCAAATCAATCTTCCTTACTGGTACATCACATCCGATGGCCCGTTCGGCATGGTTTTAGACAGCAGATACAGTAAGACTTTTCGTTCAATCTGCTATTATAAAATGTGCATCTATTTAGTGGATGTTCACACCCAGAACGTCAGTTCGGAAAACACTACCGGATTGATTCTTGTTACTGATGTTCTCATGCAACAAGTTGTTAATTTCAAAATTGATCCCACAAAAGATAGGACGACTGGTCTTCTGGTGGGAAAGTGACCTTCTTTTTGCAAACTCCCAAACATTTTTTCAGATATCAGCATTTTTGGAGTATCCTGTGAACCTTTATCTTATTAAAACGGATGGAATTTCTACTCAAGGGTATTTAATTTAACGATGATTACATTTGAAACAATACCGCTTCAGATACGATTCTACAGTTAAACACGCCCAATTTGTCTCGAATATGGCTGTCACACAACTGACAGTCAATTCAACAGCTCTGACACCCGGATCTTTCTACTGCCAGTACTTCGGATTCAGTCAGTTAATTGCAAATTTAGAGTTAAAGCATAGATGATTTCAGGTGGAAATCTAACCCCAATAGCGAGTACGCAGAGCACGCCATCTCCCACGACACAGCCAATTACGAGTACGACTACTGTTGCTACTACCACCAAATCTTCTCGATCTCATGACTTCATTAGTCTGTTTGTATTAATTTTTGTGGCTATATTGAGAATGTAATGAAATTGAAATGATGGATTTGAGAGCACAACAGAAACTTTGTTCAAGCGCTCGAAACAGTGAAATCAATTTGCATATCATCATCATTTGACTTACGATTGTCGTCATACTTCTGTCGATGATTGCAGAAAAAAGCATATGTGGTATCGTTATCAGATTGTTATCAAGTCTAAATTTATAAAAGCGAGACTAGCCAAACACGTTTCGTGTTAAACTAAAATGAAAAAAGCGCTGTTCTTCACACTCTCTGTTTTGATCGGTTCTGTGGCTGCCGGTTCACACATTCTCCTTCTAAAAGAGTACACTTCCGGGGGATCATTTACCGCTGATGGCATCGAGGTGAGCTCTATTAATTGAGAGCTAACACTCACAACAACTACAGAATGGAGCCAAATTATACGTTGCGTCGAACGATGATCCAGCTTATCTGAGAAACATCACACTGACTAGTGGATCCACAACGATAACGTAGATTCCAATAATGAATCAATGAACGACAGTTCCCGTTTTTCAGACTTGACAAGCTGTCCGACTATTATGACGACGGAACTCCGAAATATCTCAACATCACGGGCGGCTTACAGATAAAAACATCGAATCCTGACGCGGTATCGAACCTGTTGACTGGCTATATCTATGTCACTACATACGATCAAGCTCGCGGTAACACTGGGATGTCTTCTGATTAAAAAAGGTATACTTAGACACCACATTTGCTGTTTACGTTATCACTGGAAAGCAGACAATCAGCCGAGATGGGATGAAGACGACAACTGTCGTACTGAACACTAATCTGCAGAGCACCTCTGTCGACATAGACAAGCCCGTGAAGACATCCTATGTGACCAATATCCAACAGTCTAGTGTGAGAACGTCATCTTGAATGTAAATGATCTAGAAGCAAAGCATTACAGAACACGAACCTCTACTTCATGTGGAATGTGCCGGACAGCAATTGGTACAATGTGACTACCCAAACGTTTTTCGAAAATCCAGTAAATATCAATTATTATAATGATAATGGAATGTTGTCTGTTGAACTCTTATGTTGACCGATTCCGATTCGAATGGAACTGTTGTGAAAACTCGAGTGTTAGTTCTGAATATCCACGGCACCAAGATCGTCGTTTTTTTTTCCAGATTCTTCGACCAATAACTTCATTTACAAGGATCATCAAGTCAACTTCCTACTGGATAGAACCCGCAGTAGGACTGTTGGAACTTATGTGAGCGGGTTTTGTAAGACTATGTGTATGCACACTATTGAAATTACAGATCTCAACATTTTTGTCAAGAGAAGTGACTTTCCTTTTGGATGGTGAAGGAATTGTCTCGCAGACGTAGGCGTCAAGGTGTTGAAAATAAGTAAAAAGAAATTTCAGACATGGAAACCCTGGAGTCGTTCAGGCGCTCTTGGTCAGCTACTTCCAAGCAGAGCGGCTTCTTGTTAACAGTACCAGCATCCTCCCCGGAACTTTCTACTGTCAGTACTTCGGGTACAGCACTGATCTGTTACCAGTCACCAATGCTCCAAGCACAGCTTCAACAACGAATACTCCGATTGTCACCACCACAACGCGTGTTGCCACAACTACGAAATTTTCACACAATAGTTCGATTCTTGAGCTTTTGATCCTGGCGATCGCCTTTGTTTTCGTCAACTAATTTGATTTTTATTTTTAACATTGTTTCTAATGGTGCTATTTAATGAAATAGGCTTTAACATTTAATCACTATGAATCAGCTTATGTCAGTACTCCAAGTGATAAAAATCGTTTGACTCATCCAACTGAACAGCAGAATATTGATTATGCCTTCTTTGAATCACAAGTGAAATCTTCAAACAATCACTTCATTCAAATCGATTTCACGATTCTTGGAAGAGCTAACGACGAGTCTTCATTGAGTTGGAGTCATTAAGTCAGACTCCAAACAGAGACGATGGTGATGTCTTCATGTTTTATCGCTTCGAGAAAAGTAATAAAGATTCTACTACATACACCGCTTGACTCAACATAACGTCATTTTTTTAGAAACACCTCGCACAGAAATCAAAAGACGTTATCGTTATCAGTCTGCATCGCCCGGGTAATACTTAACCAAGGCTAGCCAAGGACTGTAACCGCAAACGAGAATGACACACAATTGCGCGTTCTTGCTTCTCACTGTTGTTGCCTTTGTGGCAGCAGATCCACTTATTCTTGCTCTCAATAAGTATCATGCAGGAGGATTTTTCATTGTGGACGGCACTGAGGTGAGTTGAAGAAAGCCTCACCTAATGAGAATGATGGGACTTTTTCTAGGATTCTCCAAAACTGTACGTAGCATCGGCGGATGATCGGGCAGCTCTCAGGAACATTTCAGTAAGAAGTGGAAATGGATGGATCAGGTGAGCGGTTAGAGCCAAAATTCAACTAAAATTTTGTCATTAAGTCTTGACCAAATCGCTGACTACAACAGTGACGGAACGCCGAAGTATCTGAACCTGACCGATGGCTTAGAAATAAAGACTGTGAACGATGATGTGACGACTAACGCATTGACTGGCTACATTTATGTAACAACATACCAGCAAGCACATGGTAACGCATTGATTCATCTTCTGCCTCACGTAACTCTTTCTAGATCCCACATTTGCTGTTTACGTCATCAATGGCAAGCAGACGATCAGTCGAGATGGGATGAAGACGACAACGGTCGTGCTGAACACCCAACTAGGGGCTTTTACCGACGTTGACGAGCCCACGAAGACGTCCTACGTGACTAATATTCAACAGTCAAGCGTAAGAACATCATTTAATTACTGTAGAATAATCGTCGAACGAAGTTCAGAACACAAACCTCTATTTCATGTGGGGAGTGCCGCCGAGAAACTGGTATGACGTCACCAACGCCACATTCTTCCAAAACCCTCTTATGTTGACCGATTCCGATTCGAATGGAACTGTTGTGAAAACTCGAGTGTTAGTTTTGAATATCCACGGCACCCAAGCTCGTCGTTTTTTTCCAGATTCTTCGACCACGTGGAACCTCTTCAAATCGGCCTCGACTATTGGTACTTTATGTCGATGGGACCAGTTAACATGGATATCGAGAACAAGTATGTCAGTGCGCACAACTACACGACGACTTCTGTGAACACCACCGGACTCATTGTCAATAACTTTCTTTACAAGGATCATCAAGTCAACTTCCTACTGGATAGAACCCGCAATCGGACTGTCGGAACTTATGTAACTTGTTATACACTGATGGCTCTGTTCAAAAAGAATTCGTTCAGATTTCGACATTCTTGACCAGTCCTGTCACTTTCTTTCTGGGAGGTGACACCGGAGGAATCGCTCAGACGTAAGTAATGACGTTAACGTCTAATCAATTTTCAGAGTTTCAGATATGACAACACAATGACTCAAACTCTGATGACGTCCTACTTCCAAGCGGATAGACTGCTCATCAACACTACTTATCTCCTCCCGGGAACGTTTTATTGTCAGTATTACGGTTTTAGTGGGGAACTGCTGTCAGTCACTAATGCTCCAAGCACAATTCCAACGACAAGGGTCACGACTAATACCCCCATGGCCACGACACCAACGATTGCCACCACGACAAAGTCTTCACGGACTGACTCTTTCGCCAATCTTTTGATCTTATTTATTGCTTCCCGTTTCCTCTATTGATTCTTCTGTTTGACTCGAAATGCTATCTGTGGTGCTGATAAATGATATGCTTTAAGAAAAAGTGAATTTTGTTTGCTTTCACAATCAAGATCGGTGCATTCCCTACTAGAGAGCAGCAGCCGCGGCGTCACCCGTCCAGTTCTATTTCTGATGAGTGCTGACCTCACTCTGCAGCAAGCACAGAACATCATCGCATTTGTGCCACTGTTATCAGCAGCTCGAAATCGGTTTAAATTAATGCCAATAAGGCGTTTCCCTCATTCTTCCCGAAAATGTCCGCCCGTCTTCTGCTATTCCTGACTACGGTGTTTGTCGGTTCAATTGTTGGAGACCCTCAAATTTTGAGCTTGAAAAACTATGTGAATGGCTCTTCGAAAACTATTGACAACGTCGAGGTGAGACTGTGAACTGTCAGAGCAACAACTCGATGGCATTTATTAAGGATGGCGCCAATCTATATTTAGCTTCAAATGACAATGCTGATTATTTCAAAAACATTCAAGTGACAACCGGAGGTTCTACACACACGTAATCAACCCTGCCGTATCCGGAAGGCATTTGAATTTCAGTCTCGACGAGATATCGTCTCTTAATCCCGACGGAACTCCGAAGAAGATTGTGCTCAGTGGAGGATTGAGTATCACTTCTACTAACGCAAACACGATCACCAATACACTCACTGGATATCTGTACATTACTACTGCGAAACAGGCTCAAGGTTCAACTAGAGTCTAGTTGATTTTCACCTTCTCTTCTATTCCAGACCCTCTGTTCAATGTGTACGTCATCACGGGGACCCACCACGTTTCGGTGAACGGCGTTCAGTCGACCACAGTCATTCTGAACACCCAACTGAAAACAGAGTCTGGGGACTCGGATCAACCACAAAAGACCACTTATGTAACTGGTATCCAACAACTGAGTGTAAATTACTGAATTCTTTATGCTGCATTCTGTCGGGTACTTTAGGACGCGGAGCTTATGCTCCAGCGGGGAATTCCTTCTGCTCAGTACGTCACCGCTGGTACTACTGAGATGTTCTTCGAGAACCCTGCTACCGTACTCAATGCTGACAAAACGGGCACCAGAAAGTTAGAGATGACCCTCGGATTGCTCCTATATTCCTGTACAGATTCTTCGATCACGTGGAACCTCTTCAAATCGGTTTTGACTACTGGTATATCACTGCTATCGGGCCAATCAGTTTGACATTAAAAAACGATTACGGTAACTCGAATGCAGCGGTGAGACCATCAGGTGTTTCCTTTTTGTTGCAGTCGGTTCTCACAACTATACAACTTCTGCAGTCAACACTACAGGAGTCATCGTTTCAAGCAATAATCTGTTCACGGAGCATGTCGTTAATTTCCAATTAGATCCCACTAAGCCGCGAACTATTGGAACTTATGTAAGTGTTCATTCGCCAAGAAAACGTTAATGCAATCACACTTCAGATCACGTCAACCGTCACTCGCCAGGTCAAAGTCAATTTCATTTTCGTCGATGCCGCTGGAACAGTTAACAGTCAAACGTGAGCTTCGCTACTTGGATCAATCAGTTCATTTGACCTTCTCTAGATTCGATAACACAAACACAAACGGTGTCTACATGACGGACCATTTGGCTGCTCAGAAACTGATTGTCAATGCGACCGACATTCTTCCGGGCAGTTTTTCTTGCCAGTATTACGGATTCAGTGAGCACTTTTCTTATCATAGAGTTTGATTTATGATTTGATTTGCAGGCACTGACGTGCCATCGGGCACAACCCCGTCTCCCCCGGTCACGCAAACTTCGGCAACCACACAATCTTCTAGCCAGACCACAGCAACTAATCAGACTCCCGGTGCAGCGAGTAGCGCGGCTACGTCCACGGCTGCTCCAAACGGGGGCTCTACTGTGACCGGAATCACGAACTCTCAGGCGGGAAGTTCCACCGTTGCGCCAAGCAACTCTCCCAGCTCTACCACTGTCTTCACCACTACTCGCTCTTCTCGATCTCTTCTCATCACTGACGTCTTTTTGCTTTTCGTCCTTATCTGCAGTTTCCTGTTCTAATTGTGACGGATTTCATAATGAAACTATGAACGATTGAATTGAAAAGTCATCTGCACCACACCCTATCTGATTCACGTGTCGCCGACCCATAAAACAGCCGCTATGACTGATAACATGGGTTTTTATCATCACTAGCTTATCAGTCTCGTAGGTGTGAATTGCATAAAAGCAGGAAAAGTTGTCTACCAGAATAGCAACAAGAATGAGGAGCGTCTTCACTTTATCGCTCTGTCTGGCGTTTTTACCGATTTCTCAATCAACGGGTCTTCTACGACTCGAAAACTATTTCTCTTCAGATCCGACGCTTGTCGCAAATGTACAAGTAAGAAAATGTTGTAGATGACACTCTTTTATATTCAGAACCACTTTTAGGATGGATCCAAACTTTACCTCGCCTCTTCTGATAAAGCAGTGAAGTTAAAAAACATTACTTTAACCACAAATGGAAACAGTATCACGTAAGGAGCAAAATATGAACATTTCATTCACTGGCGCGAGTTTCAGAATGGATCAGCTGCTCTTACAGTCAGATGATAACGGGTTCCGAAAGGGATGGCCAGTTAATAAAGACCTGACGATATCGACGACCAACAGTGTTGACGTCACTCACGATCTCGAAGGGGTGTTCTTCATTTCGAATCCTGAAATGGCGAAGGATCCGAACTTCTTGGTCTACGTGGTCAATGGGGATAATGTGACGATTGATCGCTCGACGAACACTGAGACAACACTGCTTCTGTTGAACCTTCGCGTCAACAAAACTGCGTCGGATCCCGTTTACAAGTCGTTTTACAACACAAGAGTTGAGAATTTCTGGCAGCCAAACACCACAAAACTCTACTTCTATCGTGAAACTCCAGGCGACGGATACACTAATTCGACGTACAAGGAGACCCTTCAGAAGATGATTTTTACGAATCCTGTCAGTTTGTATCCAACTGGACATCCGGACGCTGACACTTAGTGAGTGAAAATAGCAGAGAAAAAAAGGGACTTGTTTGGTTCAGTTTCTTCGACAATATTGAGCCCGTTCAGTATTCTCTCATGACGTGGCACATTCGAGCCATCGGAGGAATCAAGTTTGATGTGAACCGGAACTGGGGTAACCAGAGAGGTTAGGGGCTTGAAAATCATCATTCTTTGCAGTTGATCCATCGACGTATTCTACGACAAAGGAAACAACGACAGGATACACAATGAGTCAGTTGTTCACTTACAATACAACAGTCAACTTCAAAAACACACCGAACAACAACGGAATTATGGGGCTTTTGGTATTCGCATAGAACGATCGTCTAACTGCTTCTGCTATTTTCAGATAACAACCGAACTATTCTCCAAAGTGGATATCGCTATGACTAATGATATCGTCTTCACAGTGTTAAAGTGAGGATTTTTTGATTACTAGTAATACATAGAAAAGTTTAGCCTAAACAAAGACAAGGAACTCGCAGCCGACTACAATCAGTGGAACTTTAATGCCACAAAGCTTTACGTGGAGCCATCTGCGCCAGACTCTGGGGTTTACTATGTCCAGTATTGCAGAATTGGTACATGTGTTGTTATGATCTGCTAATCAGAAACTCTTCCAGAAGGAAACGTTCTTCCTTCACTCACGAATTCTACAAGCACAACACCTTTGTCAGTGACAGGCACAACACTTTTGTCAGTGACGGGCACGACTCCATTGCCAGTGGAAACTACCACGAAATCTGCTTCCACCTCGTTGACGATAGTCTGCTTGATGATTCAGTTTTTGTTATTTTTAAGGGTGTGAATTGAAAAATGTGTTAATGATAAAAGTGATAAGTCGATTATAAAAGTAAACAATGCTTGTTGGATGTTTCATTCGATTACTTTGAATGACAAGGAGAGAGCGGAAAAACGGGACTTCGGGTGACGTATCAGTTTAATTATCACCGCCAGCGAGCATAAAAGTTAGGGCGTCCTCTGCAATGACCACTCTCTCGATAGCTATGAAAACTTCCTGTCTAATTTTGTTTCTGATCTCCTCGGTCGCCGGCCTCTCGTCTTCTTTGCATTCTCTCAGTTGGTACAGTAACACTACGGTTCCAACACCGATTACTGTTGCGGTAAGAAGAAATGCATACGATACAGTAGTGAAAACTCAATTCAGGATGGGTCCAACATTTACCTCACTTCGTCAGACCATGCACTCCCTTTGTCGAGAATTACACTCACAACCAGAGGACAGAGCATAACGTAACAAATTCAGATGAAACCGACTTCTCAAAGTGCATGTTCACAGGCTGGATCGGCTGCTGTCCAGCGTTGATGACGACGGTTTTCAAACCGGATGGCCAGTATACAGTGACTTGACAATTTCAACCACAAACAACGAAAACACGACAAAGGCATTGTACGGTAGCCTTTTTGTGACCACTCCGTCTATGGCTCAAGGTGGCTCAGAATCTTACTCTCTTTTAATGGTACCCAAAACTTTTTAGATCCAAATTTCTTTGTCTATGTAGTTCGGAAAACTAGAACTCTTGATCGCAGCGTCAGTGACAAGTCGACGATTGTATTTCTAAACGTTCACACCGTCAACAACTCAAATCCTACGTTTGCCGGATTCACGCACACCCGAATCGAGCAAATCACGCAGCCCAAGACAACTGGACTCTATTTCTACAGAGGAGAGCCTGATGACAACTACGTCGATGTCAACAATTCGAGTACTCTGAACAAACTAATCTTCGCGAATCCTCTTCAACTTCCCTCGACAACCGACTCGAGTAATAACGCCGTTTTCTTCGATAACATTGATCCGATTCAGTACTCACTGAGCCTTTGGCACATGACAGCCATCGGAGGGATCACACTGAGCATCAGCGATGCATACGGTAATCAAAAGCTCGAGACTGAATTTTCAGAAAAAGTTTCAGTCGATACAACCAGTATTTCGTGTAACTCTGTCACCACAACTGGTATGTCGAACAGTCAGCTGTTCGCCTACAACAGTTCAGTCGTCTTCCGATCAGTCGCAAACAACTTGGGCAGCACCGGATTTGTGACTACGGCCGAACTGTATTCCAGGTCGAATCTCACGTTCGCTTTCAACTCGAATAGTCAATCATCTGCTCTACAGTAGGTCGTCATTTGAAAATATTGAAAAGAACGGACTTTCAGAGTGGCGAACAGTGTTAACAACGATATTCATGTGGTTGACTGGGCGGCCGACAGCCTGCAAATCTATCCGTCGAACCTGATCCCGGGAATCTACTTTGTGCAGTACTTCAAGATCGACGGAGGCTCACCGACAACCACCCCAGCGATCACTTCCGTCGCTTCGAGCACCCCTGTATCTTCATCCGCTCCCGCTTCATCTTCTTCCTCCACTGTACCACCTTCAACAACCGCGCAAAACATTCCAACGACTACAAAATCTGCGGCGACGTTTCATGCTATTCTTTCTCTTTCTTTGAGCTCTCTGTATCTCGTTTTGCGTACTTGAATTTTTTAAACGACAAAGAATGGGTATTTCTTGGCAAATAAATGAGTCAACGATAAGCAGACTTCCAATTGTCAGCTAAGTTCACACAACGTTTCATCATGTTTTTCACTGGAACTTCTGGATGACAAAAGTCGGAGCTGAACAATGATTCATAGGCTGAGTGACTGTTCAAAGCTATGACACTATCAATGTATTTCGCAGTTAGGAATGAAGATGAATGATGATTTTAAGAGTGGAAACTTTGCGTCTCGTTCGTTGAGCGATCAAAATGTTAGACTGACGCACCACATGTGTAGGTTGCAGTGCTGAGTGCACGTGCACAAACCCTCCATGTCTTTCTTATCAGCGGTCAGACATTGCCTTCCATAAAAAGGAAAGTGGTATAATTTTTTAACTCTTCTCTGTTTCTTCAACACAATGCGCAATATCTTACTCGGGATTCTACTGATTGTCAATGTTTCGGCTAAGTACCGACTGTCCGAGATCAGTATTAGCATGGGATTTGTTACACTACAAGTCGAGGTATTCAAGAAGGAGCCGTCCATACAGACAATCACGTTTTTCTTCAGAACGGCGCAAATTTGTACGTGCAATCGAACGATGACGAATCGCTTTTGGGAAAAATCAAGATCACTAACAATTTGAATACAATGACGTGAGTTCTGGCTTTTAGATTACACTTATCTGATTACTGAATTCAGGGCTCTTGAACTTTCGAAACTTGGCACGAATTTGGATCAGACGAAAACCGCGTGGCCAGTGAAAGGAGAAGTGACTATCAGTTCGACGAACACAGAATTGGATGCCGCAAAGCTGAGCGGTTTTGTATACTTCACAACCTACACACAGGCACAAGGTAACTCTTCAAACTAAACGTTCAATATGAAAATTAGGAGTGTGTTTCAGACAAAAGCTTTTTAGTGTATGCTGTGGACAAAAACTTGCTCATCAGCTACGACAATTCCGATCTGACGGTTGTGTTTTTGAATCAGAACATTGATTGGGATGAGCAGCGAGAGAAGAGTCGGGTTATCCGCCCGACCTACGTGCCGCAGAAATCGTCACAAGTCTATGATTACACATTTGTGCCGGTACACATTATTACTAAATTTTCATCAGAATTACTGAATGTTTCTATTCAGGGAGCTGATATTTCCATTTACTGGGACGAGCCAGCTGAGACATACAAGAATTCGAACTCTGAAGAGAGCAAGCAGAACAGAATTTTCTCGAACCCAATACAATTGGACGAGCCGCAGTACTTTGACACAGTCGAACCATTCCAGATTTTTAACGATATTTGGTACTTGCGATCGAGTGGTCAGATTCGATTCCAAGTGAAACCCAAATGGGGTAGTGGATAGAAAGAAAAGACTCACTTCGATACTGCCGTCTTCCAGACAATCCGAACGGAACGACCACGTCGAAAGTGACGACGACTGGGCTGGTGATGTGCTCGTTTGCTCCTGAAAATGTGACAGTCAACATGTTGCATAATTACGCAAATTCAGCGATTAGCGGGATGGACGTGGGGAACCGAAATGAGTGAAGTGAGAGAAAAAAATATTATCATTTAGGTCCTGTACAATGTCATCAACCCAGTGAAGCTCTCAATGTCTTCATTCGCTTTCGGGTTCGGGATTTCAATGTTTTCCATCAGAAACGCAAACGATTCCAGAATCAACCCTGCAAACTCCGCTAAAAACAACAGATACGCAGGAAGGACAGCGTCGCCGAGCACTCTTTTCCAGATCACCAGTGAATACACCGACGCAGGACGCTTCGCTGCGCAATACTTTCAAATTGGTGAGCCGGTTTGTTAACCGTTTGAAGAGTTTGACGATTTAAGAAGGAGCTCCGCTGCCGACGACCACGCCAGGACCTTCCACAACGTCCCAATCAACGGTGTCGACTGCAACTTCAGCTACAGTAATCACTACAACTAAAGGCACTTCTTCGATGTTAAATTTCATGTTAATCGTAGCTATGATTATTGGGTTCAAGCTGACCGATTGAACTAGGAAATAAACGCTTTACATTAAAGGGCACAATGGAGAGGAAACGCAGGGAATGTGTAACGTTTGAGCACTTTCGGGGACGCGGGGCAAGGTTTCTAGGTCACCAGATGAGACCTCGGCCATATTTTATATTGGTTTTTCTCCTTTTTTCTAAATGTTGTAAACTAAATATTTAAATTTAAAAGAAAAGAAGCGAAGAAGAACAATCCATTTTAAACAAAAATTCTAACTTTAAAACAAATTTGTTTGAAAAGTGTTTTCTTGTCGAGACCATATTAATAGAATAAGCATCGCGCCTTTAATACAGTACTATTTCATTTGTTTTTTGTTTTTCGAGTTTTTCGAAAATCTCTTCTCGAATTTTGTTTTCAAATTGACTCTGTTTTTAATACAAGTTGTTTCGATATTTTCAGTAAAATGACGCGACACGGAAAGAACTCGACAGCGTCGTCCGTTTATACATATCACGAGCGACGAAGAGACGCGAAGGTATCTCAAGAAAAATATCAATTCTTCACATATACCTAATCGGATCTGTTAAGGCGAGTGGGTACGGAACATTGCATGCTCGTCTCGGGGCGGATTCAATCAAAGAGTTTCATTGCTGCTCACTCACTCTTCAGCCATGCAGGTACTTTTTTGCAGTATTTACAACTTCAGCGTGATCTCGTGGTTTTCTTTCAGAAATCCAGTGATTTCTCCTGACGGCTATATTTTCGATCGCGAATCAATTCTGGAAAATGTTGTTGCGCAGAAAAAAGCTTACGCCAAGAAACTGAAAGAGTACGAAAAGCAGTTGGCAGAGGAAAACGCATCGAAACAAACTGAAGGACAGGCCGATGTTATGACAAAAAGAACAAAGTTCTCAGCGATTGAAAGCACGCCAAGCCGAACTGGGGCAGCCGTAACAGCAACTCCGAGTGATACGGGATCTTTGGTACGCAAAAACATAATGTCACGAAATATTTGTGTTGGTTCAGAAACGCGCTGGTGGTGTCATTTCCAGTGAGATTGCAGCCAAAGTGAAAGCTCACGGAGAAGAAGGAAACATTTCCAACATGCGAGGAGACAAGAGTACTTCCCTACCAAGCTTCTGGATTCCTGAATTGAATCCTACCGCTGCCGCATCGAAACTCGAGAAGCCGAGTGCAAAGTGCCTGTGCCCAGTGTCAGGAAAACCAATCAAAATGAAAGATTTGTTAGAAGTGAAGTTCACCCCAATTCCAGGAACTGAAACTGCGGCTAAACGGAAGTTTGTCTGTCCAGTTACAAGAGATGAGTTGACCAACACAACAAGATGTGCGTATCTCAAAAAATCGTAAGTGATAATTGTAAAAGAAGTTCGAACAATTGTTTTTTCCCAGAAAAGCAGTAGTCAAATACGATGTAGTAGAAAAGTTGATCAAAGGAGATGGCGTGGATCCAATAAACGGAGAACCGATGAGTGATGACGATATAATCGAACTGCAGAGAGGAGGAACCGGATATGCCGCCACCAACGAGGTCAAGGCGAAATTGATCAGACCGCAGCTCGAGCTCCAATAATTTATAATGACCCACATATTTTTCACCCATTAAATTATTTATTTTCCAAGAACATGATATTTTTCATTTCTGCTCGTTGTATCTTATTTTATTAAAAGTCGGTGGAGGTCGACTGATAATTCTTAAAATTACGAAAACCAGACAATCCAGCAGAGCACTTCTTCCAGCGACTCGAAATGGCATTACGTCCTTCACCGTCAAATCGCACTAGTCCTCCCGTTACCCGATCAGTTTCCCGCTCTGGAACGCGTCAACCTTTCGAAACTTCGACGCCGGTATCTCGCAGAAGTACACAGCCGGGATTCCACATCGACACGGTGGAACGAGTGTTTGAAAGTGCCGATGACACGGACCACGAAATGAACTCGTCGAAATTCATATACAAAGAGCACTTCACAAAGCAAGAAATTACTTCAATGGAAACGGAAATGTGGTGGGATTGGCTCGAGTACCGCATTCGAATGGTCCGACGCCGATTCATTCCCTCGTTCAAAACGTTCCGTGAAGTGTTCACAATCGTCGTGCTCGCCGTCATGTTTCTTGCATGTATGATGGCGTTCACAATAATTCAAGTAAACGATTTTTTAGATGTTCGTGATAGTCACAAAACAGAGAGGATGGACCCAGACAGTGTGTTGAGCACAGAGGCGGTAGTGACAGAGAGACAAAAGTTTTATCAGTCGGTATTTACACAAACCATGAACGAATCAAGTTTCATTTGTTTTGTTCAGATCTCAGATTTGAAGTCTGAAATAAAGAATCTGGAGAAGCGAATCAATGCAAAGATAGACTACGTCGATCATCAGTTCGAATCGGTTAACGGATGGAAATTGTCTGTGATGGATGAGCTCAAAAAAATCAAAACCAATGAAGCTGATTTCCGTGATGAGCTCTCCAAGTTGAAGACCGACGTGGAGGAAGAGGTAATTCAAACGCTGGTGTGATATTCCTAGTCACTAATTCCAGAGGCAGAAAACTGAAAAAATTATATCTACCGAACCGGAGACCCCGATACCGGCTGCTCCGATTTCTTCTGATCTCCAAGTCAGTGCCGGCCAAATGAGTATGTTCCGCCGGTATCTGCCCGGTGTCAACGTGGCCAACAGTCTTATCGGCGCGTCCATCGACGAAACTTGCTCTTCTCGCACGGCTTCTGCTAAAGACGGTCTCCTGTACGACGTCATGTCATACGTTGTCTCCTTCCAAGAAGGCTACGTCCTTCTTGATCGCGACGTTCTTTCTCCTGGAGAAGCTTGGTGCACGTATGATGCACGTCCGACGCTCACGGTCAAACTCGCGAGATATATCCAACCGACTGCCGTTTCGTACCAACATGTCCGTTGGAATGGGATTGTGCCCAATCATGCCCCCAAGTTGTATGACCTTGTGGTGAGAAAACTTGTTTGATTTCTGTCAGTCAATGTTTTTCAGGCGTGTAGAACTGCGTGTTGCACGAAATGGGAGCCGATCATTACAGGGTGCGATTACACATCTTCAGATCACGGTCATGATGAACAGGAACAATTCTGTACCGTTCCCTCAGAAGTTCACATGACTCCTGTCAAGCATGTTCAGTTCCGCTTCCGCGAAAACCATGGGAACATGAGAAAGACGTGTGCTTATCTCGTTCGTGTTTATGGAGAGCCAGTCGAAGAGCCAAAGGAAACAAGAACGAAGTTGGACAATGGATCCACTCATCTAGAGTCTGGGATTATCGATTCGCTCCCGAACACCCAGTAACTCATGTAAAATGTCTCTATTCTCTCTGTTTTGTTTCATCTCACCTCGTTTTCCAATTGCTCAGGATCTCTTGTTCGTGTTTCTTTGATAACGCTGATAACGTCTACAGGTAAGTTCATGTTCCCCAGTTTTATTTTATTTGTACCCTTGATTCCTGACCGCAAACAAATAGTTTTATTGTATCTCAATATTTACAGATAAAAACTGTGACTCAACATGATAGGGTATCAAATTAGCCTAGAAGAGTGCTCTGAGCACACATAGGACCAGTCCATCCCAAATTACAGGTGCAGCTGTAAGACTTCAGCGTTCCGATGCATAGTCCGTTTCCGGAGCACTGCAGAGCTCCAGTGCACAGTGGCTCAAGTTCGCAACGGAGTCCGGTGAATCCAGGAGCACAGAGACACATGGGGAGAAGCTTGTTGCCGATGCAGATTCCGTTTCCGTTGCAGTCCTTCGTCTCACAGAACATGCCTTCAGTTCCGGGAAGCAAAGCTGGAATAACGTTGATGAAAGTTAAAATATATTTCTGAAACTCACTGAATCGAGATTCACATCTGCTGCCGTAGTATCCAGGTGAGCACATGCACGACTTCAAATTCTTCGTTCCGATACAGATTCCGTTCGAGTTACAGTCGGAGGCCTCGCACATCGTACCAGTGACTGAAGAGAGCGTTATAATGGGACAGATTCCTTCATAAACTCACTGGTTTGACATCTCTCTCCAGAGTAGCCGAGGTAGCAGGCACATGTGAATGAGTCCTTGGTTCCGATGCAGAGCCCGTTCGAACTGCAGTCGCGGGCGTCGCAAAGAGCGACTGGAGTCTTCTCACAGCGGGATCCTGTGTATCCGATCTGACAAGCACACGAAAAGCTGCTCTTCGTGCCAATGCAGAGTCCCTTGTTGTTGCAGTCACTCGGGGAGCAGAAAGTCAGCGGAGCCGACGGATCGAGGTTCACTGAAACCAACTAGTCGACCGGGAATTGTGCGTTGAGACTTACAGAGTCCAGAGATTTCGCTCTCGCACTTGAATCCAGTCTTTCCGAGGTTGCACAGACAGAGTGGCGCCTTCTTTGATCCGACGCACACTCCGTTCCCATTACAATCACTCGCAGTGCACATTTCGAGAGCATCGTCATCCAGTCCGAACGGGTTGTTCAGGAGGTTCAGAGAGCTAGAAGTGGGAAGAATGTTCGGGAACAGTTGGTTGTTGTTGTTGTTGTTGTTATTGGAGAACAAGTTGAATGGATCCATCAGATCTGAAACAAGAGCAGTTGCGAAGGATCAGCCGAGTGGTTATCTCACTGGCAACAGAGTCACACGAGTCTCCGGTCCATCCGAGGAAGCACATACAAGTGGATTGTTTCGCAGTTCCGAGACACAGACCCTTTCCACTGCATCTCGTGAAGGCGTTGCACGGCAGAAGGTCGTTGAGTTCTCCGAGACTTCCGAGTGCCGGCAGTCCCTGTCTTCTGTATCTGCCGCCTTCTGCGGCCGCAACGAATACTGTCGAGAGGAGGAAGAGACGGAGCATCGTCGTCAGTTGTTTTCGAAGCAAAGCCTCCCCCGTTTTATAGTGACCCCTGATGAAGTCACAAACAAACAATATCTGGCGGTCAGTCGCCTGAGCAAACCGAATTTGTGCTCATGCTCGCCAATTTGGTACATTTCGTACAATTTCTAATTATGATTTGACCTCTTGATCATTGATGACGACATGCATCAAAAACCGATATGAAGGAAAAGAGAAGATGAATAAATCCATTCGATTGTTCGAAACGACCGTAAGTTATGGGCCGATAAAAATGCATTTAACGAGGTGATTTCCAGAAGAAAACGGCGAATCGAAACAACGAAAACAGATCTTTGTTTCCAAATGAAACACCTCTCTCTCCTTCTTCTTCTTCTTCTCGCTCTCTTCTTCTCGGTGGGTTGAAGCTCGTTTCTCTTCGTCCGAAGATGTCTCTTTTTCAGTCAACTCACGCTCGCTACATGCACAAATTGGCGAGGATCGATCCATCGCCGAAAGCTCATTCTGCGACCAGCGCGAACTTCCGCAAGACCAACTTCGATGGATAATTTGGAAGAAATGAAATAAAATGCATTCATTGAAACATCTGCTAAGATCGTTGCAAGACCCATATTATGGGAATACATTAGGAAACGGGAATGGGGAAGAACGGGAGCGAGAGGACGTCTATGTTCGAGATATGAGTTGACTAGAATGTGATAGGAGAGATTTGACTAGGACGGCGAGATATTTGGTGAAGAGGGAGAGAGGCTGACTTCGGCTATTTTCCTCCTTTCAACTTTTTGTACTGCTCTCTTTCCGAAGAAGACTCTGGCGGTTCGCACTCGAACGACATGAGCATCGAATCTGGAAATAGATTGTGTTATTCAACAGACTTCGTTCCACAAACCTTTTTCTCCGGAGACGGCAGTGATCAGAAGGTACTGAAGTACCTGCGGATTCTTCTCGAATGTACAATTCGTCGATTTCCACTGAATAACGTCTCTGAGTTGATCCGCCAGTTGATTGAAAGCGATGAAGTTCAGATGAGCATTCGGAAGAATTCTCGGATGTCCGTGGTAGATCAGGAACAAGTCTTTGAGGAGGAGAACGAAGAACGGGATCACTATCTTCTGTTGGTTCCCGCGAGCACTGTCCGCCCGCCACTGAGCCGCCTTTATAGTGGCTCTGTAGCTGAGGAAGTTTCCGGAAGGATCCAGTTGGTGTTGAAGGATCTCGAGCTTCGCTTTGTCCACACGGCACCACTGAAATCAACGTCTGCTTTTGGGGGATAATCGAGGAAAAGCTACCGTCTTCTTGAGCCTGCTAACTGCTGGAAGTGACAATCCGGCGACGATGGCCATCATCGAATTGAAATTTCCGATTTCACAGCACTCCTTGGCGATGTCAATCATGAACTCGAACACTGCCACCCGATTTCTGAAGCAGATGATGTGTCAGTCGGTCACCAAACAACCCAAACCTCTTCTTCGTCTGTTTCAGAACCTCGATCGCCGCGAAGGCGGACAATCTGTTGAACCATTCGATATAAAACGATATCGAACTGATCGTTCCCTCCTTGTTTTTCGAGTGTCTTCCTATTTCAGAGAGGGGATCCGAAGCGAGACTCTGCACGATCTCGTCCACTCCCACCATACTGAACCGCTCCATTTCGATGTGTGTCAGCTGTTGAGCAACCACTTTCGCATCGTTGCACAGCACGAAAAGGCCACTCTGGAAAGACTCGAATGGCTGCCGATTCGAGTGAGATACCCATACCATGCTGTCCGATTGCTCCGGAAGATTCGTGTTCTCGGAGAGTGCCTTCTGAAGATTAGCCACAGCCTTCTCGTATCGATCCAGTTTGTTCAGCTGCAAATCGTTTGTTTTCGAATAGCACCGAAGGATAGAAACTGACTGAGGATCGGAGAGTCGCCTGCAACTCCGTCGTCTTCTGCTGGTACGTCTTGTCGACTGCACACAATCGGAGCAACTCGTTCAATCTGAAACTCTCCGTTTCCCCTCGCCTCACTCTCTTCCCACCCACCTCGTTCTCATGTATTCCGTCTTGAAATCATAAGAGATATTCGTCGCCCACTCGCTGCACAATCGGAGGATGTGTGCGAACATGCGCCCTCGGCCCTCCTTCGCAAAGTTGTGCGAATCGGCGTTTTGTGCGAACATGCAGTACTGAAATGACAGCGAAACTCGCCCGTTGGGACATAAAAAGAAGGCGTCGGGAGCGAGAGAAAAAACAATTTGAGCTGACAAATGTGAAAGATCGAGAGGGTGGAATTCCTCGGGGAAATCACAACGGACCTGAACTATTTTCTGCATCAATTCGTGCGGCGAAATGAAAGTTCGAATGTTGACGAGAAGCGAGAAGATGTACGACTCGTCGGGACAGAAGTCTCTCGTCGGAACGAGCCGTCGGATGAGTGCATCCCGGCTGCCCGAGAGCACTGCTCCAGAGCTGTCGAGCACCAGGTCCTGAAATTGAGCTCTATTTGGGATCGGAGAAGAGATCACAAACGCACGTTCTGCTCGAAAGTGTCACTCTTGTGGGTGTCGAGCCGCACGGCGCCGACTTGTTGAGTCAACGAAATCATGCCGGTTTGAGACTGCGACGATGTCAGTATGGCAGCCTGAAATGCAATGTTTGTTCAAGTTGTAAATATTGTACGACGATTGATTGTGATGATAGTAGCAGGCAGGGCCCGAGACGCCTTCCCAACACATTTATTTATATGGGAATGGGAACGCGACGAAGTGACGTCTGATCCTTCTCGAGACCCACGGCACCGCTATCACTTAAGAACTTTGCGCTCTGGTGGTCATTCCGAAAAGCGGCGCTATTATTAGAATCGACGAGCCGTGATGCAGACAGTAACGAGATGAAACGAAAAGAGCGCCGGTGTCGCATGATATGGGTGAAGAATGCGAAATGGGAAGGAGGGGAGGGGAAGAGGAAGGCGATAAAATGCGCGGTGGGGCGGGAGGAGGCTCTTTTCGAGTCGAGGCGTCAAACTTTTGACATATTCCTCGTCAAATGAGTTGCAGGAGGAGAGAGAGAGAGAGAGAAGCACAAAAACATGTTGCGACCCGACATTGTTGAATTAGTTAGAGCCGGGTGTGGGAAGAAGTGCCGAAACGAGCAAATTGTCTCTTTTTTGCTCTTTATCAGCAACGTGCTTTCGCCGTTATCAGCGTGCGGACAGTGAAAAAGTGAAATCGGAATTCGGAAAGTCACGCGGCGAAAACAGGGAGAAGAGATCAGCTGGTAGTGGTAGGGGTGGTCAGCAGCAGCAGCAGTCGTCTTCCACTAATTAATTTGGGAAGTGAAAGAACAAGAAGGGCCGGGGCATGAATAGTACATGAGGAGGAGGAGGGGTGGAGACAGATTATGGCAGCACACAGCGGGAGATCCGTGTGCGGGTCCTCTAGACTCGATAACGATCTGCTGCTGCTGCTGGATGTCATGTCATAAATCGACCGCCACCGCGCGGAGGGCTCTATTTCTATTCCGGGGGCTGCGCGTTTCTCGCGAACTTTTGCCCACGATCGAAAAATCAGAGAATCGACGGCGAGCAAGCAGACGAAATGTCAATGGAACAGGAAGGAACATCAGTCGTCAGCGCACGAGGCCCAAATTAGGAATGCCGAGACGTTAATGGATGTGGTCGTCGATTGGCTCCTCCTAATGTCTCATTTGAATACGACGCTTCTTTGTGTGGTTGTTATTACGGCGTGGATGCCAAAACAAAAGAAGACGGTGGAGAAGAGGGCAAGGTGCGCGCGCGGGAGGGGCATGTTTGTAGTGAGGCTCCGAGGCGCCTGATTAACGAATTGGCATTACGCCAGAGCAAGCGAGACGACACGAAAGACGACGTGTTTGCGAATATATTTGGCTCCCGGAGCAGCGGAATACTTACAATTTGTGGACGAGAGATGTCACCGTCAGAGGAATTGAATGCGGAGAGAGAAACGAGACGGCTTCTAGTACAAAATCCAAGGGGAGGAAGCCCGTGGAAATCTGTGTGAAGTATGGGCAAAAACACGGCGACAGAGAGAACGGATACCGGAAACAATCCATAGCCGAGAAATGCAAGAATTGTTGTTATTGAGGAGGAGAAGGAGGAATGATGAAAAGGAAAAGGATGGATCCCCGTCGGATTGCAGAGATCTCCTGCTCGCGGAGCCCCAATCAATGGGTCAGAAGTGGAACTCTGTTGGTGTCTCTTCCCCCCGTCGCTCGCTTCCTCATTTCATTTGCTAAGCGTCTCGACGGCTCAAAAAGTGTCGCGGTTTCTGAGAAAGGGCTGCACCACCACAAAACACGGGGCACAAAGAGAGAGAGAGAGTGTCCTTCCAAGAACTCTGTGTTTTTCAATCAAAGAGAAAAGAGCGATGAAGGAAGAAGTGGTCGGTTGTTTGGGAGAGAGAGAGCGACGGCACGGGGGCATGAGAATCAGAAACGGGTCGAAGGAAGAAAACTAGTAGAAATATAAGCATGTCTGCATATATCTAGGCACTTCAGACTGCCCTCCTCGCGAGAGGGTGTCAATTCTTTGAGAAACGCAGACACACCGACACCACCACCGCATATCAAATATTGACCAGAATTGGAATAGGAAGGACCATCGGCAACTCGGTGACGTGGTATTCATACCGGCTGACCGATGGACTCTGTGGGTCAACTGGCGAACAAGTAAACAGAAAAAGGAGCCGACGGAAGCGGGCAAATCATCTCGATCCATTGTTCAGAACTATCAAAATTTCAAAAGCGGACGCAAATATTGACTTAATTGGCCTCCTCTCTGTCTCTTGGCCACTTCTAGATCGATTTAACACGCTTCAGAGGAGGACCTAATCCCATCTCGGTGTCCCGCACAAAACTTCATTCTCGCGAGACATTCAGCGATTCTTTTCATCCGCACGACGACGAGAAAACGTTTTATGATAGTGAAATTGGAGAAGGAGGTCGCCGTCCCAGCCCTCTCTCCCGTCGCTTTTTTCGCTCTTTTGTTGGCAACGCGAAACTGGTGAAGTATGAACGGGAAAGAAACGGATTAGAACGCGGCGTTTATGATGAGAGACTATGGCTATTCGTTTGATTCGCAAGACACAGTGTCCCGGGAGGAAGTGTGACGAAATGGCATGCGGGAATGACAGAATCAATGGGTTCCGGTGAATGAAGCGTTTTGGCATGGATCATCGGTTTCGTCGAGACAGATGTCATTGTGTGTGTGTTTGTATTCGATGCGTTTTCCTTCAA
The DNA here is from genome assembly GCA_963932285.1 of Caenorhabditis macrosperma. NCBI lineage: Eukaryota > Metazoa > Nematoda > Chromadorea > Rhabditida > Rhabditidae > Caenorhabditis > Caenorhabditis macrosperma. The sequence continues at coordinate 6,721,768 of OZ010620.1, forward strand.
ACTACACACCCAAATGCCACGTCATAAGGAGCTCTTAAGAGGATTAGACGGCCGGAACACATGCGGAGTTCACTTTCAACCTCTGGTCACTTCTTTCTTGACAGCTGGCCAAATGAATCCTCTTGTTAGTGCAGTGAATCATTTAAAACTTGCCTGTTTGTCTAGAATAATGAATATAGAGGGTGGCAGAGGAGGCAGCAGTGCATGTTTCATTCGAACGGCCGTTTGTTCACAAGTACAGGTGTTCGACGGACAACGACAGCGGCGCCATGGTCAATACGGTAATTATCGTCCAGCGGACCGGACCCGTCGTGTCGCTCAGATTGAAGTCTCTCTCGTTGCCCGTCGTCGCAAAAGAAATGTGTTTGAGAGGTGCGATTAGTCACTGATGGCCACACACATTCATCATGCAAAACGGAAGAGGAGGGGCGCTTCGATGAGCAACTCTCTCCCTTCACAACCCCCCTTCGCTCACCTGTTTCTCGAGAATACGCCTTATCAAGGAGGGCATTTCGGGAAGAAGAAGTCGAATTTGCATGATTGCAGTGGACGATGTAGTGAGAATAAGTGAATGAATGAATGCGTATGAGTTTTGAAATCGGAGTCGTCGTCGCTTCCGACACACGAAGGAGACATCAAAAACGTAAACAATCGGTGTGCGAGAGAGAGGATGAATGCGCAGGAGAATGATTGGCGGGTTATAATTGAATCCCCCCACTTTTCGCGCACAAAAACCCGAGCAACCGTTCTCTGTCTCTCGCCTCGCAGCCAACGAATTCATGCGGGACTCACCCTCCGGGGAAGCGTGCTGTAGCCACGTGCCGACTGCGTTGACAGCATCGGTTGACTCGTTGAGTTCTGGAAAACAGTTCAAAGTTGGTGGTGGGCGAATGAACCGTGGACTATGTGACTTTTGGGGGTGCAAGAGACACTGATAAGATAAGAAGAGAACGATCAGGTTAGCGTTCCGTTGTTCTTCTTCTTCTCTAATTGGGCGTGCATTTGGAAGATCACAAATCGTCGTGAAACACTCAAAAGCCACACCCAGAGACATCTGGATTGTGATGATCAGTGTCTGGGACAATCAAACCAACGAATAAGTTATAACAATCAAAAAGGCCTGAAGCAACGTCATTTGTATTCTCGTCGTGTCGACCCAATTGGACCCGAACTAATCGGAAACGTGTGAGCCGAGAGCTCGCCGAGCAGCAGCTCCTTCTGCTCTTTCTCAGAGTCATTCCGTGCCAGCTACTCTGGGTATAGCCGCATTTGGGCACGGTTCATCGGGCAGAAACAAGCGGAATGGAGAGCAGCTTCCGTGTTGTCTTATTGTGTTTTTTCTCCTTCTCTCCCGAACAAAAAACGACGAGAAGTGAGACGTGAAGGAGAAAAGAAACAAGTGGGAAACAAAATGACATCTGCTCGAAATTAGGTTGATCACTCGCGGTTGTGTTGGGTGGATTCTCGACGGCAACCGCAATCAAAATTTATGGGATTCCCGCTTTCTCTCTCACTCTGATTCTCTTTTGATGAGAATGATGATGAGAGGAGGAGACGAATGGAAAATAGAAAAAATGGAGACGAGTGGAGGTGCGAAACAAGTGATCTTGGCGGCGGAGACAGGTGGTGCCACGTCACTGTATTCAATTCCGACGACTCTACTTTACACTTTCTCTCTCTCTCTCTGTCACCGTCTTATGTGTTTGAAACAGTGGGAGATAGTGGGATAAAGAGAGAGAGAGAGAGGGATTAGAGACAGCTTCTTTCGTAAGACGACAGTTCTCTTTCTTTATCAATATCGATATGATTTATTATTGGTTTCGTGTAGAACGAGTTTTTTTTCAGCGGATGGTTTTGTTCAGTTTCAGCGGGGAGATAGAAAGAGAGAACAGTTATCGGGGGGAAACTTTGGGAAAACACTTCCCGTCGATGTTAACTGCTGAAAAAACACTATCATTCCTCGGCTATTGCTGAAATTGAAAACCCATCCGAGGACGGTTGCGTCTCGAGCTTCGCACGCTGATTAATTGCGCTACCGTATCCTTTTTTCTGGGCAAAATGCAGCAAATGTGCCGTTTCTTGCCAAAAATTTTCCAGAACCAACACGCAGTCTCGTTCCCTACAGTAGTATCATCTCTATTCTGGAAATACAGGAGAAGAGGCCATCTAAAAGGCAACAATCGGTGTTCCCCCGATCACACATTTTATGAGCATTCGATAGTGCTTTTTGGCTCTTTTCAATCTTTCCTCACTTTTCCTTAACGATGGTCATTCGCCCTTCTGCTCTTCTGAATGCCGTAACGCACGCTTTTATTGAGCTACAGTATCGTTATCAATTGCAGAAACAGATGAAGACTCTCAGAAATCATCATTGATGTTATCCGAACGAACGGTTGTCCCCTCCCGGATGTCATATAAAAAAACAGACGGACATCCGTTCTTTGGTTTATCTTTGTCGCTGACATCTCATAAAGAGGTCTAACTAGAAAATTACCGACATAAACCACAAGTTCCCCAATTCGAATTCAAATATCTTGTGCTTCAAATCGAGATTAGATCCACTCTCTGATCTATTTCCAGAGTCTCACGTGCTCCAAATGCTTGCAACAAACGCCTTCTTCACCTGCTCAATTCGTCATTTCAACCCACCGGCAGTGCTTTCCCGTTGTTGTTCTCCACTGGTCCTCCGCCTCCTCCTCCTCCGCCGTCTTCTCCTGCTGCTTCCGCCCTCGATTTGACTCCATTCGGGTTCGAACTTCTCGCCCGTTTCCGCCGCATCGGAGACCACGGCTGTAAAAGGATACTGTATCGCGGGTGGTCTTTCTCGTTGTTTTATTCTCTTCAGCTTCTCCATCTTTTTCCATAATATATGCGCGGGGGAATCGAGTGTGAAATAGAGAGAGAGAGCGGAGCGGGGCGGGAATGATTATCATAACGGAACGGGCGGGACGGCACTCACATCGCACAGTCGCCCCCCTCTCCAACTGTTTTCGCATCGATTCTCGAAATGGGATTGCTGGTGAGTTAATGCCACGTCACACACACACACACACACACACACACACACACACGCGACCTTCTGCATCGACGTCTCATCAATTATAAGAGCAATCGAGGGGAAGAACATGCTCAAATAGACATATTTTCCTGACACCGCCGCGAACTATGACGTCCGACTTCTTCTCCTTCTTCTAACGCACAGTTCCACTACAAGCTGATCCCCGAGCGATCAACGTTCATTTTGAGTTTGCTTAGTGAGAAGAGTGAATGGATGACTGTAAGCATAGACGAAATATCTCGAAAACATTCGAAAAAGTGTCATCCGAGTGTGTGCATCGAACAATGCGCTAACCAATATTCGCATGAATCGAGCCCCTCTTCCCCTCGTCGCTTCCCATTTTTATGGTGCCTCTTCTTTTGGTCGCCTGCCGCTCACCCGCCTACTAGTACCCTTGACTACGCTCCTCCTGGAAGACGGGGGGAATCTTTCCTGCCTCGTCTCCCTTCCCAATCAACGTCGATTGTGGGGCACACGACGAGCGCGGTCTGCAACTCTCCGGTCTGCAGCGATCTTTCGCTTTCAGGCAATTAAGTGCGGTGAGTGAGACCAGGAATTTTGCACCTTTCACCCCTCCCTCTCTTTATATACCCCGCTTCCTTCGTTTTTCCTGACGTCGCCTACGCGTTTTGTTTTCGTCGCGCAATCCACGTGTCCCGACGGGAGCAATTAGAGCTCGAAGTGAACAGAAGAGTATACCAGGTAACAAAACAATGAAAACAAAAAAAAGTGGTGGCGGACTTGAGAAGTATCTTGTGCTCGCCCTCAATAACAACCTCATTCGGGAGGATTCAATGTGTTTTGGCACGTGTCCTCCCCCAAAAAACGGAGATCCCCGTCCGGAAAAACTTGCACTTTGGTGGTCTTTTGCAAACATTTCCGGTCCATTCAAATTGTCTGTGCGTGCCATTTTCGAAATTTCTGTGGCCAGGGACAGAACAGAATAAAGACTGGCTGGGGCGTGGCGGACGGATCGAAAGTGTCCAGACACCCGCTATTCCGGTCAAAAATGTATGAGAATGTACACTACATCACATCAGAAAGTACTCCGCTGCCACGTCATCGCATTTCTACGCAGAATCGCGGTTTTGTGCAAAAGAAGGAAAACACTTGACTGGGAGGATGCTTTCACGACAAGTTCATAAATCTTCGAATTAGAAGAGACACCCCTCGGCCATCAATTCCTCCTCTCTTCTTTTTCTCCTCTTCCTACCCGACCAATTATTCGATCACGACGACCTCATTGCCCGAGAGCAGCTTCCAACTGAAGTCGTTTCGGAAGGCGTCAACTTGAACACTCTATTTGTCAGACAGACGCCGCCGCCGCCGGTCGACTGCATTCACAAGTTCTTTCGCGCCCTTTCCCTGCCCCCCTTCTCTCCGCCGATGTCTTAGAGTCCAAAGATGCGCTTTCCGAGAATCGGCCCGCCCTCATCATTGGCTCAATCGGCCCTCACCTTCCCGAGGACTCGATAGGTTCAAAAACAAATTATTCCCTTCCCCCCTTCCACTTTTTACTTCTCGTTGCTTTCCAATCTTCTCGACTTTCGATTATCAACTGATAAAGCTTCTCGTGATGGCCGGAGTGTCTAGACACCCATTCCTCAGTGACCAATTAGGAGACTCGTTGTGAATCAGAAACACTAATGAATCAGCACGTGCTCCATTCGCACTAGATCGTTTCAGCGAAAAAGTGCTTGAGTTTGTGCTTTTCGACGATGCGTGAGAACCGCCCGTTTCTCTCTCTTTCTCGTGTTCTCTTTTGATTCTTTTGTTTCTCCTGATATCGATTTGCTAAGCAGAATGGGCATTCGTGGGATCATGGGTAATGGGGAGAGGCGAATTGTCGTCGGGATAGTTGAAATGCTCAAATGAGACTCAGACCCTGCTCATCGCTAATTTGAAACGCATAGAAGTTCCGAGTTCTCTACTGCTGAACCGGCAGCTGTTCAGCTTCAAAAGAGCCCTTTGCCCACTTTTCGTTGATCCAGATTGTCCCAATTTCCCTGTAGCATCGCTCAGTTCGAGACTCCTCTCCGGGTACCCGTTCGTTCCAATCGAAAATGGAATCCCAACTGAAATTTCTACTCTCTACCGCCTCGAGACCCCCTACGGACACTTTGATAACTGCCCTTATTAGTTGGAACATCACCTAAAACTACTGTACCCCTCCGCCTACGTAAATACTATCATCATTAAAATAGATAGTCTCCGTGGGGATAGTGGCATGGCAACACGCGTCGATGGAATTCATTCTAAAACAACAACTACCCACTACTACTACTACTACAATCTCTGGGGTTTCAGACCGCCCATATCCCCCTCTTTTATTACTTATTGTAGTCACCTCCACTCGCCCACTCCGCCTCGAAACCGGCAACATTGGGCTCGTGCTCGCCGGTCATATATAATAAGCTTCATCATTATAAAACATCTCCTTTTATTACTCTCTCACCCTTCCTTTCCCCCGTTTAAAAGTTGTGACCGATCGGCCGAAGAGGTGCGCGCGAGACGCTCAATGCTCGCTCATTTCCTCCCGCCGCTTCGTTTTTTTTCTATCCTCAATTCGAATTTTGAGGAGGACAAACAGAGCTAAATGAGTGAATTTTGTGATGAGAAGAAATATATAGAAAGGAAGAGAGAGATACTTATTACATTCCTCCCACAAGGCTCCGAACAGAGCGACTGTGGGCTCTTCGCAGAATGTGTTCACTGTGATCTCTGTTCACCCCGATTGGAAATCTTAGAAATTCCCCTCCTCCAACCCCTTCATCTTCTTCGGTTTCTCCGCATTTTCCCTCGACGACGTCACAGACGTGCTCCTCCCAATCTATCCAATCTATCCATCTCATTGCTTTCGGAGGAGCCACGTCACAATATCCTGTTTGGAACAGCGCGACCTTTGTCAAAAGACAGGAAGCCGTCGAGACGGACGGTTCCAATTAAGAAACGCCTTCGAGCCGCCCATCAATCGGAGAGAACATTGTGGTCCCACGGCGGCGGGTGGATCCTTGTAAACACCACCCACCCTCACTTGTTTCTCTCCAATTCCACCCGTTTTCTTCTTCTTCTCACTCGATCAAAAGTGGTGTGGATTTCGAAAGAAAAAGATGAAATGTTCGTCATTCGCATCGGCCCATTCACTTAAATTTTCAATTGAGTACCGAGCACGCAACTCCCTCCCTCCTTCTCCTCTCTTCGGCTCAATCCTTCGCATCGCATCGGATTTGGAGGGAGCAGCGAATCACACACCGCAAAAAGAAGAGGGGCAAAGTTCTCTTTTTTTCTCGAGAACTTCTCGACGCCACTTCCGAGAGACCCCTCTCATTACAGCAGCACTTCCCCGCACGCCCTTCTCCGGCCCCTTGACTGCCCCACCACTAGTTGACTCCACACAAGCATCCCAATTTAATGTGAAAATTGGATCGCTTTTCGACTGCTCTTTCTTGTGCAACATGGCACGCACACTCACTCTTCCAATTGCACAAAGTAACCGGCTCGGTTGATTTCAATTCGAAGGGCACAACTTTGTGATCTTCGTTCGGTGCCGGTGGCTCGAAATTAGAAATTCAACCTCTGGGTCTAGTACGAGATAACATCAACACTCGCCTCTCACCGCATTCTAAACTACCAAAGGTCGTGTGTTTCTGAATGGAATGAGTTGATGAGAAAACGAGCAGTGTCCGCGTATAAATTTGAATAACTTATCCCCTCCTTCTTCCCCTTTCCCTTCCGCCGAAAACAAATAAAAATAATCACCAATGATTTCAGAAACACCTAACCGCCAGCACGACTGCTGAAAAAGAGGCTCGAAAAGCAAAGAAAGAGGCAAAGAAACAGAGTCAGAAGAGTCAGAAGGCCGCTGAAAAGGCGACGACGCATTCCGACGCGATGACGAACGGAGGACGCCGAACTTCGTCGGTGACGGCGCAGATTTCACGCCAAGCGAGGTGAGCAAGAAGAATTGTAAAATGAATGAAAAAGGGAATGGGAGAGAATGAGCTTTCCTATCTGAAGGCCAAAAGAGAAAAACGGGGAGAAGGAAATGAGCAGCTGCTGCTCGCACGGCTCCTCCATTCTTTGTTCAAGTGCTCCTCTTCTCGGCCCCTGCTCTTCGATTCTACTTTCGGAGCCAAAGAACCAAAACCACTCTTTTAATTGGGCCCCCCGCAAAAACGGCGCAACTTGCAGACGCTTCTCCACCGCCATCGCGCCCACACTCACCAAAATCGAGGCGGTCCACATACTGCAGAAGTTGGATGAGGTGCGAGTTAAGATGAACGACGTGGCACAGGTTGGTTGGAAGAGACAATGCGAGTGGGGAAGGGACGGGAGGGGACGGGAATGGGCTAATTTGTCTTTGTGACCGACCGAAGAACCAGACGAATGTAGACTAATGAAAGGGAATGATGGAATGGAGGGGGGAGGAAAAAAAGTTGAGGAGGAGGGAAATTGGAAGCGAATCCCTGGATTAATCACATTTGCATTCTCTTCTGCAACACGGATCAAACGATCAATTTCAGCTGCAAGGCGCCATCGAGCACTACGTACTCCGCAACTCTGCACAGTTCGACCCCGTCGAGTTGGACATCATCAACAAGGAGGGATACAGAATTATGCAAGGTACTCGAGACTTCTCTCTCTCTCTCTCTCCATCTGACATCTTCAGCAAGCGTCTATCCGGACGAGATCATTCTCCAGGAGGGCAGCAAGAAGATCTGCGAAGTGACGCTCGTCGATTTGGAGGACACGAGCAGCCTGCTCAAAATCAAGCATCCGGTCAGCGGAATGACGGTTTACGAGCTCCGCGAGCTCGGCGGAACCATCCTCATCCAGACGAACACTGACGATTTGAAGGGGTGAGAGGAGGGGGGAGTCAGGTGGATGGACGACTCTTTTGTTGTTTTCAGGGCCAGAATCATGACGCAAACGTCGGGACTGAGCAGTCTGTTCCTAAACTGCGGATGCGCATTCAGCAAAGAGACATGGTCTGTTATGACGCAAGACAGAAGTATGGCCACTGTTCGTCCGAATCGATCATTTTGGTCGGAGAACGAGATTAAGGTATTTGACGTGGAGAGAGAGAAGGATCCCAACTGTGTTCCAGATCCAATGGGATCCGAACTGCGAGAACGAGCTCCGTCTCATCTCGCTCGTCTTCTCGATCGCCCAAATGGTGCGCGTGGCCTTTCCACAGCTGTTCCACATTGTCAAAGAATTCCGTCAGCGCAATCAGTAAAACTAATTTTCCCACACGGCTCTCTCTCTCTTTCTTTCTCTTCCCTCTCCCTCTCTTCTCGCATTTTCAGATGTTTTTGTGCCAACCTAACAAGCGCCCCAAATCCACAAATCCCTCTGAAACGTCCCCCCGTCCCCAAACGGACAGTTCTTACTGATGTGCCTTACTGCCGCCCCTTCCTCCATCAAAAATGTTATTATCCCGAAATGGAAATTCGTGGGAAACAAAGTTTTCCGCCGCCGTCGCCGCCGTACACTCGTTATTATTTTGTAAATCTTCGGGGATTATTTCGTTTTGTCTGTGACATGTGACACAAGAAAAGTGTAGAATTGAATGAAAATAAACAAACCTGATGCCAGAACTGAGTCACCGAGGACTTCATCATTCGAACGAAAGAGCAGTGTCTCCAGAAAAAAAGAGGAGAAGTGAATCCGATTTGGGTCGACAGAAGGCGACGAAATTGACCGGAAATAACATGGGATGACAAAGAAGAAGAAGAAGAAGAAAACGCGGACGACACACACACACACACAAGATTCCAAAGTGACCAAAGGAGCAATTAGTGAGGAGGAGCTCGAGAAGAAGAAGAAGAAGAGTTCGGACGGACGGACGTCTTTTAATCGTATTCGTTCTCATAGAGAGAAACCGGAAGACGGAATTTAATTTAGGAAGGGAGAGATGGCTCCACGCAGACGCAAAGAGCACTTCTCACGGTGGTCCGGGAGCAGTTGTTCACGCGAAGCATGGCCATTTTGAGGGAAAAAACAGAGAAATGGGAAAAAAGTGGAAGGAGAAAAGTGATAGAAGATACATCAAAAAAGCATAAAAGTACAGCAACAACGGGTGGCATCCGGGAGGGGCTCCTCGGGGGAATAGAATGCGACAGGAATTGCTCATCGAGCCAATCTCGGCGGCCGCCCCCCGGAGGGTGTCATCTCCCTTTCACCACTACCACCACCCGCCCGGAATGGCAACACATCTCGGATTACGAGACGCCTTCTCCGTCCGTCTACTTCGCGCTTTGACCCATGGAACCTTCTTCCAAATGCATAATTCTTGCGCTCATCCAGCTACTCTTGAAAAATTCACCACTTCAATTTAACCAAGTGCCCTCCTTCCTCGCCACTCTTTACTGGTCTTTTATGCATCAGTACTTTATCCAAAACAATACACAGTATTGGGGGAAGAATAAGATAAATGGGAAGGGGTTTGAATGCGACTGGAAGTAGTCATGAAATGGGTTAAAGTGACCGGTGCATTGAAAGACAGGGTTCAATAAATTAGAGGTTGTGCTGTTTGAGAAGATTCTGGATGACTTGGCGATTCGATTCCAAAAGGTGTGCACTGAGACGGATTCCCTCGACGGTCTGAATATTTAAAATTATAATCATACTGCAACAGAAAGCTACCTGTCCGATTGGTCTTGCCAGAGTATGACGGTCGGTGTCGTTGAGCTCTTTGCAATTACAGAAGAAGTCTTGGAACTCGATAGCCTTCTGCTCAGTTCCGAAGCTGTCTCCGGCGAACTTGAGGCATCCTTGGAACAAGCTAGAGTTGGCTCCACCATATTTCTCAAGGAACTGTTTGATGTGTTCACGGAAATACTTCCATGCAAACTCTTGTCCCATGTGGGTCGCTCCAGTTCCAACGAACAAGTACAGTTGATCCTGTGGGCGTACCTTGTTCTTCTCGAAACCATACTCGAAGAGTTGAGCAAGCAGAGATTGCTCAGGAGTCTGGGACATCGCGATCATCGTTTGTCTTTCGATCTCTTGGAAAGTGGTGGTTTCGCGAAGGTTCATTAGTTTGTCGAAGCCTTCTTTGCCTCCAAATCTCGCCACGGTTCCAAAGGTGGAGAGTCGAATATCCGGATGAATTGGGGTTCCTTTCTCGAGGAAATCATTGAAAATCTGCATGAATTTGTCAATGGTCGGCTGATGTCCAGCTCTAGCAAGACGAGCTTGCACCAGCGATCGGAGCATCATTTTTTGCGAATCGTCTCCGGGTTGTTCGACGAATCCAATCTCTGCCCCTGTCTTTTCGAACATCTTTATCACGAGTTGCTTGGCGCTATAAGTAAGAATTAAATGCTATTGTTATGTTTAATAAGTTACCTTTTGTAAGTGTCATCAGACATCTCTCTGGCGCATGAGAGCAGCTTAGCGATTCCTCCGTCGATGGCTCCCCACACGACATATTCGTCTTCGTTGGCCGACGAAGCAGCAACGTCAATAAACTTGGCAATAGAAACACGCCCAGTGTTGACAAGAGCTGAGAGGTCATTAATGAGACCGAATCGATCAAGAACTGGCATTTTGCGAGAGGAAATATCAGGAAGCATGGCAGTGAGCATATCGTCCGAATATTCGACGCGATAAAATCCAGTGGTGCCCGAGTTAAGTTTCACCCACTCTCCAGGCGCGACACCTTCGACAACGAACTCTTGCTGCTTATCCTTCAGCAGGAATCTGGCCTTGACATCACTTGGAGCGCTTCCGACCGCAACGGTGATTGGAACCTGCCACAGGCTGTTCTTCGTATCTTCTCCTCCATCAGAAATGAAGCGGCGCTGCTCGACAGTGAGGATGCGGTTGTTACCGTCTTGTCTTTGTGAGACTTTCAGAACAGGGAATCCCATCTGCTGCGTCCATCCAGACATTAGTTCATTGACATTCTGTCCGGAAGCTTCGCTCAGAGCTGTCCACAGGTCTTGAGTAACGGCATTGGAGTATTGGAACTTCTTCAAGTACAGTCTAAGTCCCTTTTGGAAGACCGGCTCGGAGAGGTAATAACACAGCATTCTGTTAACAGAGTTTGACTTGGCGTATGTGATCGAGTCGTAAATCTCATCAAGCTCATTTGGGTTGTCGATTTCAACCTCAATTGGGTGCGAGTTTCTCAGTCCATCAAGGCGCATTCCAGAGGCCAATTCATCGTTGAGGAAATGCAGCCAGATTTTGAACTCGGGGCAGTTGGCTCCAACAAACATATACTCCATGAAAGAAGCGAAGCCTTCTTTCAGCCACAAATCCGTCCACCATTTCTGAATGACAGAATTTAACTCTGCTAAACCTTCATTTTTACCATTGTAACCAAGTTTCCGAACCACAAATGAGCCAACTCGTGAGCAACAACGAGAGCGACTCTCGATTTCTGGCGGGTAGACGTGACTCCTGGATCTACGAGAAGGGCAATCTCTCGGTATGTGACCAGACCCCAGTTTTCCATAGCCCCCATGGAGAAGTCTGGGATCGCAACCAAGTCGCACTTTGGAAGAGGGTATGGAATATCAAACCACTCGTTGTACCAGTCGATGCACCTATAAATAGAAAATGAAATGGATGAACTGTTTTGCAAGACTCACTTGACAGAGAGATCCAGACTGTATTGTCCTTGCTCTTTCTTTCCAGGAATAGTGTACACACGCATCTCGACTCCGCTTTTGGTTTGAGCGTTAATGTACTCGAGCTCTCCTACAACGAATGCCACCAAATATGACGACATCTTCGGAGAAGTCGCGAACTTCACCGCTTTACGCTTTCCGTCAGCAGTGGGCGTCTCGGAGACGACGTTCATGTTCGACAATGCCGTCAAATGGCTGTCAACCTCGAGGGTGACATCGAAAGTCGCTTTGTAGATGGGTTCGTCGAAGCAAGGGAAGGCAAGACGAGCGTAGGTCGATTCGAACTGCGTTGAAGCCAAAAACTTCTCGACGCCGTTCTTATCCTTGTACTGACTGCGGTAGAATCCGCGCATCTTGTCGTTGAGCTCACCGACGAACTTGAAAACGAGCTGAACCTTCTGTGGTTGCATGACTGATGGCAACTTCACAGAGAGAATGTTCAGTTTGTCGTCGTACAAAGTGTCCAGAGACTTTCCATCTCCCGAGAGCGAAACGGATTGGATATGAAGACTCTGCGCGTGAAGCTTCAAAACATCGGTGGCCTCTTTGATGGTAACATCAATAGTGGCGACTCCGTCGAACGAGAACCTAAAAAGAATATGGGTGAAACACGATGGTTAATATCAAAACTCACTGGTTGAGACATGGGGATAGGCGGACATCGTAGTGTGTCGGTTCGGCGAAGGTCGGCAGACGCTCGAATTTGACAGGGGCAGAGTTCGGGTTTCCACAAGTCGCCATTCTAAAGGAAAAATGTTTATTGAAAAAATATTCAACACGAAGAGAACGTTAGAACGGAGACGTTATCACAGAGGAAAGAAACGGAACTAGTAGGAATGAAAGGGATCTCGAACGGGAATTAGTTAGGAAGAGGCAGAGACGGTAATTTGCTCTTCAGCTTCAACATTTTCAGCTGCTTTCTCTTGTTCAAATGTATCGAGAGATTGCGGAGTGAAAGCAAAAGGAAGCAAAGCGTGAGATGTGGTGATCAGCAACTTGTCATTCGAAGCGGTTCCCACGACAACCTGCAACACCTTGTTAGCGAAACAAGCAAGAGCTGGGTCTTCTCTCACTTTGTAGTCGCCAAACTCAACCAAGAACTGACGACAAAGACCGCACGGAGACGCGGGATCTTTGAGCCCGGTCACAACGGCGATCGCGCGGAATTTGGTGTAGCCTTGGGACACGGCTGACACAATGGCGCTCCTTTCAGCACAGATCGTGCCTCCATACGAAGCATTCTCCACGTTACACCCTTCAAGACAAGAAAGAGAGATACGAAGAAGAGGAGACTGTGTTACCAAGAACAATATCGCCTGACTCGGTGAGAATTGCGGCACCAACAGGGAAATTGCTGTACGGACAATGAGCTCGCTTCATCGCCGTGCGAGCCAGACGAACGAGTTCAATGTCAGAAACATCTTGTGGAACCTCAGACATCTAGAGAGCAAAGTAATGAAAGAGATAAATGGGGAGAATGATCGGAAAAAGGAACGAAGAGGTTTTTGGCGCGACGGCGGATGTGGAAAGTGTTCAAATGCCGCGTGGTGTTCTGCGTACTTACACCGCTACAGTAACCCGTTGTGCACGCGCGCGCGAAAGACTGTTTTGCGACTGCATGCTTGTTGTTTTTCAAACATTTCATTAGGCAACACGATGTCGAAAGCAGTAAAAACGAAAAAGTTTGTGCTCGTGAGTTTAGAAGATGTCGAAGATCCGAAGAATATGCAACGAAGGATGCGGCGCTATTTGGTGAGTTTATCAAAAAATTATAAATTTCGCATATAAAAACATAATTTTAGAATGGCAATAAACTCAGTCACATCTTCTCTTCGGATATCGACGAAATGAAAGAGTTTTTAGACAAAATACACAGTCAAAATTTGTCTGAAATCGCACCGACTCCTCCAGACGACGATGCACCGCTCAACAACAATTTCGAAAAAAGACCCATTGTCAATGTATCGTCGAATCAAGAAATATTGGAAAAATGGGCTGTACGTATGATTTTTAAGGCGCGAGTTCCGCACTTATTTCATGTCTTACAGCGCGAAACGTTCGCGGCCGACTCGAGCGAACTCAAACTTTTGTTCGGAAACCCCACACCCGCGGAATATGACGACGACGAGTCGAATGGGGGAAATTCGCCGCGTGATAACGATGAGGAAACTGAACATGAAATGTTCGAAAAGGGTGAGGAAGCGAATGTTTTCGAGTGACTCAACCCACAAAAAATTTCATAACTTTCAGAAGTTCCTAAAATATTTTCGGTACACTCTCTTGACTCGGAATCAGCTGATAGCAAAAAAGACGAAGTTCAGGAGATTTTGCAGACGTGTCTGGTAACAGAAAGCGTTCACATGAGGGATAACTAAATTAATTTAAGCTCTGTAACGTCGATGTTGACGTCGGAAAGAATCGTAACACGAAAATAAAGCGGCAGGCGCAGCATGTGATAGACAAGCATCCCAATCATATCTTCGTTGATATCCGAATCTCACAACGCTACAAGTGTCTCCGGTGCTCCCGCGTCATTCCAGTCGCTAAATCACCATGTGAGCACATCACCGAGTATCACATGAATGACGACGAGGAAACCGAATTCGCTGATCTCTGGTAAGCACTCACTAACAGAGCAATGCTGTCGAAATGCTATCGAAATTTGTTTAATGCAAAAAAAACTCTAGAAAATTCAGGACCAAAGATCAACTGCAAGAGTTTAACGTAACCCTGGAGAAATGTTTTGGTCGACAACTTCCGGTTCCGCGAAGCCGCAGACTTCGCACCGGATTCTCATGGTTCATCTCGAAGGCACCATATCGTATCAAACAAGGAGATGATGTCGTCAAGATTGAAACGCTTGCCGAGAAACTGCGCCCGGGATGTGAGGTGAGTATGAAAATTGAAATGTGTAAAATGTGTGGAGGAGGAAGTATCGGGGAGCGATCAGTGATACTATGTTTCAAGGAAAAAGGAAAGAAGTGACAAAAAACAAAGGGGATGACGTTAGTTGGACAGCATGAGAGCGCTGGCCGATAACGCCGTGGAATCGGAGAGTGTGAGTGGGCACACGGGCATTGTCATCACAAAAAGAGGACGCCAAACTGACCCGTGTTCGTTGTCCGCGGTTCGGTGGAGCATGTTTGCTGTTGAGTGAAAGGGACACAGGGCGCCGGCGACGGAAACACGGCGAGGGGCCAGAACGCGTGGTGGTTGCAGGCGGGAGGACAATTGACGGGAACTGACGAGACGGGAGGCTGCAAGATCAACAGATATGACATAAACACGGGCGCTGCCCAGTAGGTTGATTCCCGCAGATAAACCAGTTAGATAAGCTCATCACAGCATCAGGTGCCCCGCTTAGTCAGTCTATGTAGTAAGGTGACCGGAACTATTATTATTGAGCCCATTTCCACGACTGCAGAGTACTGTTTTATCGCTACAGCTGTACAATTTCTTATCTACAAACTGACCATATGACCTATAAAATCGGTGGTATTCTAATTTAGCAACTCTGCATTTTTTGAAAAGTCTTAAAATGTTTGCAAACAATGGTCAGAGCTCCAATCAAAACGAGTAGGGATGTTTAGTTACTGTCGCCCGCCTGTCATTGTGAGCATGCTAATTTCGTCAGTTTACGTCATTCTTACCTCGATTGCAACGTGCAGCTTGTCGCACAGCTAATCTTCCCAGCATTTTCCCTGAAAAATGACATGTTTCAGGTTGATCAGACAAAAAATATCGAGTCTGGCGCCCAGGCTTCGCGGCGACCGACAGATAGCGAAGAAGTTGTGAGGGACGATGTTTCCACTGTCAACCACGACCACGATTACGATGACGACGAGGAAGATGAAGAAGAACGCTGGCGCTACCGCCGACATCCGTGTCTGTTGCTCTTTTTCATCTTCTCTTCCTATCAGTACTATTTTCAGATTACGACGAGGACGACGTCGACGATGAAGATGAACAGTTCTATCTTCATTAATCACTAGATGCTCACTATTTCTCACATGCTTCTTTAATTCTCATAATCAGCTACAGATCCTAGCGCAGAGTGTCGTATCGTCGTAGATGGTTTTTATCTAATGTTTTTCTCTTCCACCACACTGTCACTCGTTACGAGTTCAACTTGTAAAACGAGTATTGTTTTTTTTTCTGTTTTCAATGCATTTTTAATGAATGAAGTCTGTTAGAAAATCACTGAAGAACCAATATGCGACTTTTGAACACTTCGATTCAACACTAAACAAAGGAAACACCAACTATTTGAGAGTTCATCAATAAGTTAAAGGTGTGGTGAGAATATACACAACATACAAATACCCAAAAAAAGGAATACAATTAAGAAAAATCGGGGAAAAAAAGAGAACACGATGAAAACAGATAAAATCGAACTTCTAAAAGGGGAGATTACTCGTCGTGGGGCACTGGAATGACCTCAGTCGACGGAGTTGGATGACCACCGACGCCGAAGAATCGGAAAGCGGCGAGCGTGAGCTCAAGTCCGAAGAAGCAAGCGGCATTGGCTGGGAAGGCGCGGAGCATGACTGGCCAGAAACCCTGGAACAACTGTTTTCAATCAAATTCTTCTCTTATTTATACCTTGAAAAGAGCTCTCGGACCCTCCTCGCGAAGAACCTCTCTGAGTACACCGCGAATTCCGTCCGGATACTTGCCCTCTGGTGCCGTTTGAAGGCGCGACTTGAGCACGTCGGCTGGGATGCACACTCCCCAGTTGGCGATACCAGCCAATCCTCCGGCCATCAACGTGGCCCCTGGAGACAGTGTTCGCTGAGCTCCTTCTCCCGAGAACTTCTTCTTCAAGTACTCGTAAACTGATAGGTAAGCAGCCGACGCCGGGATGTCTCTGAGCAACGTGGCTCCGGTCCCTCTGTAGATCGAAGCGATTCCTCCCTGCTTATAGAGCTTCTTCACAACGTCCAATGGACCGTCGTAGTGCACTCCGGATGGAGCCGATCCGGCCTGTTGAACTTGCAGGAGACACTTGATTCTCTCGCCGGGAACCATTACGATGGTGGTGAAGACTCCGGCAAGCGCTCCTGCGTTGGCGTTTTGAATGAACGTCATCTCCTGGTCTGAAAAATACCATGGTGATGCGTGCGAAAATGTTTGTGAGTTCTCTTACTCGGATCAGTCTGCTGAAGCCATTTTCCGACAGCGCAACCTCCGAAGAAGACTGCGAAAAGTGGAGAGACTCCGACTAGTGGGGCAGCCATTCCCTTGTACAAAGCGGCAAATCCTTCTTTGGCAACAGTTCTTTTCGCACAATCGAGAGCTCCGGTGAACTGCGGCTTCTCTCCAGGCTTCGGGAGAGGCATCGTTTGAATGCGGACTTTGACGGTGTCGAACGGATGTCCGACGATGACGGTGCACGAGCCGCCAACACCTCCGGCGATGAAGTTCAGAAGAACGTCCGACATTCTGCAACTTTTTGGAAATGCAAGTATTTGAAATTCACTAGAAAAGGAACTTATAATGGATACACAAAGTATCGTTGCACTTTGAATGGAAAGTGAATTTGATAACAATTTTGAAAAGAAAAAACAGATAGATGTACTCTCGAATCTCTTTCGTTTAGAAACCGGTTTCTTTGAGACCATTTTTCCATAACAATAGTTCAAAATATATGCTGTGGTCGTCAGTAAGTTTGCGAGAAGGCGATCAATATAAACTTCTTCTCGCCATATTTTTGTTCCGTCTTCAAATGCCACAATACGAAAGAAAATAAGAAAATGTTTGTGTGAGTGATGCTGGGGGTATAGTGGTCGACCGGCAAATAACAGCCAATGAACACAGACCACGCTACTCGGAGAAGATAACGAGTGGGGTGCGAGAGAGTGGGGAACATGCAGAGACGCATACACACCAGGTCACAGTTTCTTGCACTTTGTACCCGTGTTCATGGCTACACCGTAGGTTAGTCGTAGTCTGGATTCGAAGCAAAACGTGACATGGCACGATCAAAGTAGCGGTTGGCAGCTCAATCAACTAGAATAGTAAACGAACAGACGAATCAGAGAATGTGTTTTAATTTTATTCAAGGTTATGCATCACAGATAGTCAATTTAGCGAATTCAGATGCGATTCAGAGTTTCTTCTTCATTTCCTGAGAGAGTACTTCATCGTAGCTTGGAGGCGGCGGACAGCTGCTCTGTGGAGCATTGATTGGTGGTGGAGCAGCAGAGGAAGATGGCATCATGCCAGGAACCGGTGCAGGAGCGTTGCCCTGCTGGAAATAACGTGTTTATAAAAAAAACAATACAATTGACCTACCGAATAGAAGTAGTAGGATCCGGGCGCCGGTGGGATGTTGCGATCGGGGACACGGTTCGAGAAGTCCGGTCCGTCCAGAAATCCTTCGCAAAAGTTCTCTTCTTGCCCTGGCAAATCGTTGCGCGGAAAGGCCATAGTGAACGATGCGCCGCCGTTGGGAACAGATTGAAGATGCGGAGCAGCCGGAGAGTAATAGAATTGATCGGAGTTCTGAACGAAGGTCCCTTGCGGATAGGTGGGCATGGGATGGTGGACTACTGGCGGTTGTGGTGGCATCTGGAAAACTCAAATTAGTTGAATTCTCTTCATTTTACAGCCTCACCTGTTGCTTGGGATAACTCGGTTCTTCCTTCGACTTATCTTTCTTATCATTCTTTTTGCTGGTGAAGAATGGCATTCTAAAGCAATCTGAATTAACATCATCGGAAAACTAGGAAATTAAACGAAAACTAGAGAGCTATACGTTCATACGAGCATAAAACACTCGCGGAAGAAAAAACACGTGATACAATCGATAGGCGAGAGCTGCAAATGTCGGAGCGCTAAGAAATGCCTAGCAACGCCTGAAAGCGTAGAAGGCCTTCTGACGCACTCTAGTTCAAAAAACTAACAGATGGAATTAATCAGGCAAACTAATCGGGCAGGCTCTATTGGCGTGGAAGAACAGACAGAGAAACGAAAATGTTAGTCCGTTGAGGGAGTGTACAAATGGGGGAGAGAGAGAATAAACATAAACCGATTCAAAATGCAAACAATAAAGGGGAGGATAAGTAGATTTCACCGAGTTGAATCAATTGGAGAGGACAATTTTCAAATCGATAACAAATTGATTAGCTTCATCGAAGTAGCTGACATATGCCACTTTTCCTTCTACCGGACCTGCAAATCTGTGGAAGCGCTTCTCGATCGCTGGTTCCGCGTGGGAGACAACACCGATGTCACGATCGTTCGCAGTCCGAGGCAAACACTTCTTCACTGTATTCATTTGAAGATCCCCGGCATTCAAAAATGACAGTTGATAGCTCAGAATTCGACCTTGATGCTGCTCTGCATTGAAAAACATCGTATCGACCATGAAGTCGAACTGTTTCTTCACTTGATTTTTCTAAAGTCGATAACGTAAAAGCGAATGTTTTTGAAGACTCACGAGGGATGATCCACTCTTGAGAGTAACCGTCCGCTTAATCAGAATTGTGGTCATCGGGAAGAGGATGAGCAGATCGCGACCGGCGGTGTCAATGTTGTCTTCATTATAAATCGGATCTAGTAACCGACTTCCTGTTGCATCGATAACCAGCTTACAGTTCACAATTTCGTCTTCTTTTCCCAGACAAATAGGATCGCATCGGTCGAAAAGAGCGCAGTTGAACAGATTTGCAGACGTGAACACGTCCTCCTCGTCCCATTCGATTCTGGCTGCGTCTTCGATGGAAGAACACGCTTCCGTTCTCAGTCGCATCTTCACAACTCTCGGACGCCAGCGCAAAAACACTAAGCGCAGAAGTTCGAAAGGAATGAAGTAGCAGACTTGCATGACTCCTTCTAGAAGATCTTTTGTGTACGCGAGCAGAATATCCGGCAGCACCATTGTCAATTCGTCAACTTCGAGGGTGCCGAACTGTTGTTTCAGATCGAATAAAAATTTATTATTATCTTCAAGGTTCCTATAATCTAGGTTGTCAGCTGTGTTCTCCAGGAAGCTGTAATTATTTTTTACTCAAAATACTGTAATGCGACTTTAGACTCACAAAGACGTAATTGCTAACTTCTTCAGATGTCCTTCTTTGGGTGCTTTTGCTAGGCAAGTGACAAGCGGGTCCATGACTTGTTTGGTTGGCTGACAATGTTTTTTGATCTTTGACTCGATTTCCGATCGCATCCAAAGCAGTGGGTTCCAAATTTTCTTGCAGTTGACCGGCGGGAGTCCGTAAGAATCGAGGTCGAACGGGAAAACATCGACGTGCTCAACTTTCACGTTGAGCTTCGTTAGAAGCTTCTCGAGAGAAGCAACTATTGATGTGGTTGTGAAGGGAATCCCATTCAGAAGAATCGTCTTCTTATTGAGATCCTCTTCATCCATCGTTTCACGTTCGTGCCTTAAGAATATCAATGATTCCGGTTAACTATGTAGAGCGTATCTCACCATTTTGATTCATCAAACGGCTCCTGGAGTGTGATTTGGATTTTCTCAAAAAACTTGGCGATTCTCTGATTTAAGGCAGTCGAAAATTCTTCGGACCGCAGTACTAAATATTCCTGCGAGACACTCGGTATGAAGATCTGCATGAGCGACTAACCTTCCACTTGATCAACTCATCCAGTACTTCAGGCAGGGGCTTTTTGCTGGTCAGCAGTGCATCTATTACTTTTGCTTGAAACTGAGTTTTGGATACATCCTTGAAAACTGGGTTATCTTTTTCGAAAGCGTGTGGTTCATTGAAGTCTAGCTGCAGCTTTTTCTGAACACTTCTTGCGATTTTAGGGGAGAATTAAAACACTCCGTACTTACCAAATTATCCTGGATTTCGTTGTTATTCGTTTTTTTACCCATTGTGATAGATATTTACCTATAAAACAAGATTGCTTTGGAAAAAAGAAAAGTGTCAACCGACATGCATGATTAAATTGATTAAAATTTTAATGATAACTTTTTTGAAAACTTTTTCTACAGCGTCTGCATACACGGTGCCAAAACATCGAACAAGACGCGCAAGTTCATAAAAGAACATTTTTCATTTTTAAAACTTGTTTTTTTTAGATTTGTCTCTTATGCTCTCTCCTCCGACGGCAATAAAATACGTCTTCCTCTCTTGGGCAGCTTTTTACGCCCTCGCCGTTCTGTTCGGAGCCCCACTCTTCTCGGATATTGTATCCACCGCCGTGCTCGCTGTAAGAAAACGTGTTTCATCGAATCTACTGCAAACTTTCAGACAGCACTAACATTTGTTTCCATTGTCCCCATCGTTTATCTATTCGACAGTGAAGAGAGAGCTTTCGAAGTCATCTCGTTCTCTGACGACATTTATCCGACTGCTAAGGAATCCGCTGTTCTCTACATCTCAGGTTTCGCACTTGTTTCCGCCTGGGCATCAACTGGTGTTCACCCTCTCGATTGGGATCGTTGGTGGCAGGTATTATTGTCACGTAATCAAGATGCACTCGATTGGATTTTCCTATTGCAGCGTTATCCACTCCCTTCGTTGTTCGGCTGCATTGGAGGAGCTTCTCTGGGTCTTCTCGTCGCAGTCCTCAGTGCGTGGATCAATAAATCCTCTTCGAAAAAATCAAAAAGACGCTAAAACTCAGTCATGGTGCAACGCCAGAAGACTCTCGCCACATTCGGAGCGGGACCGTTCGCGACAGGAGATGCCGGTGGCGGCCGCTTCGGCCACTACACGTTCGACGATTCTCCCGTACTGCTCGGCATCATGCTCGCCGAGTTCAACAACAAACAAGGCCCAATCATCAGACACTATGTGCCACAGGGCGATCCGAAAGTTGAGGCAGTATTCTCTTTCACAAAATCGGTTCTGATTCCGAAGCCGTTCCTTTTCCGTCACTCTCTTTCGCTGAATATCAATTCCCTTGACTGCAAAGTACTCATGTATCCCGTCGGACAGGAAACGGAACAATACGAAAGAAATCGAATCACATACGATATGGCATTCATTGTCGATCAGAACTCATCCGCCGAAACGATGTATGAGCCGATTGTGCAGAAGTGTGCTGAATACATGACAGATTTGGAACGCGAATTCAATTTTCTAACGGAGGAGCAGTTCCGGGAGCAAGTGCGTGATATGATGGATAAAATGTTCCGGGATTTGTCGACGAAAGGTACCATTATTTGTTTCCTTCTTAACAATTCCGTGTATTCCAGGAGAAAGTGTTATCGACATCCGAATCAAAAACGAGAGAATGATCAGTCACTACTATAAACTGTGTCCGTCGTATCGTGGAATAGAACCACCGGCAATCGATTATCACATGGTCCCGATGTTCATAAGAGAAGTTGCTCTGACTGACCGACTCATCGAGAAAATGGACGTGCTCTCGCAGAAAATCATTCCTCAAATCGATGGCATCAACACTGTGCGCGAGATCGCGATCTCACTCGAACTCGATCCTTCTCTTGTCGCCAGATGCGTTCGCAATCTTCACTTCTACGAGTGCGTCAGTCTCGTTCCGATGTTCTTATACTGGAATACGTACGTGGCGACGGAGAGAGTGCACGATTTCTACAAGAACCAGATGGAGATCAGTGATTGTCTCGAGTTCGTCAAAATTCAGACAGCCGTCGCCGAGGATGGATCTGAAATTCCGATGCCGATTCCCCAGTTTTCCGATGTATTCCGTCTTTATTTGAGTATGAAAGTGGCACCTCCAGAACAGAAACCAGGCGAGGAGAGAAAGTTCCGATGCGGAATGAACCTGCGACAGTGGGTGCAGCAGGAGAATCCGAGATCGATGGGCATCGATGAGCACCGATTGGTGCAGTTCGGAATGCATCACCAATTCCTTCGTAAACTATCAAACTACCCCATTTGCACGGTTAACCCCGGCAATAACTCGTGAGTTTTCTTCCATTTATTTCCCGCAAAACGTCCATGTTCAGCCTTCTCAAAATGTGCAATGGAAAGACTTCTCTTGACGAACTCTCTTTAATTCACAACGTCGATCCGGAATCCTTGTTCGAGCTACTCAACGAAAGTCAGAAGTTCGAGTTCGTCATGAAGTAATACGCCTCAAACCCTCGTGTACCATGCGAACTTGTATTTGAATCGCTTATTTTAACACATAAATTTTATTTATTTATTATGAGAGCACACACCAGGAGAATATTGGCCAGTCAAAAGACAATCGAGAATAGCAGGTGAAATGAGGAGGGAGCAGAGGATGGGAAAGAGATGGAGAGAAGAAGGAGGATGAAGAGAGGAGGAGGAGAGATGAAGATGAGGAGGAGGAGGAGGATGAAAAGAGCATTGGATATAGCTCGATATACTTTCAAAGGGGCCTTTCGGGTCGGGGCGGGGGCTGGTCTTCCGATAGAGAAATGGAATACGAAACTTGAACTGGGGAGGGCTTCCAAAGGAAACGAGGAGCATGGAGATAATCACGATACCATTTGATTTTGAGCAAAAGGATTCCGAGTATAGAATTAATTTTGACCTAGTGTTCGATGCGTGTCTCCATGAACCTATGAAACCGAGGGGGTGGGTGACTAGGGGATGAGCAATCTAAGGGACCTATCTTAAAATTTGTAGAAGATAAAGACCAAACAGGGGGCAATACTCGCTTTTAAAGAGGAAATCTGGGGACCGTGAAATTGGAGAGGGACTGGGAAAGATGAGAGGACTGAGAAAAAGAAGCGATAACAACAAGAAGATGTGTTGGAAAAGATGAATTAATGAAGAAGATGAGGGTGGAAAGGAGAACGAACGCAGATAAGGATGAAGACGGCGGGCAATGAAGAGGCGCGGCAGAAACAGGAGAAACAAAACTCAACAAAAATGCACAACTCACACACTCACTTTACAAAATAAAACTGTCACTCGCACACAGAGAAGAGGAGCAGGAACATTGTAACGAAAGGATCACAATGAGATGGGAGGAAGGAAAGGATGATGAAATCACAAATGGTACAGAAAAAAAGGAGCTGAGGAGATAATGAGAAGGATGAGAATCGACTGATGAAGAACGTGCAAACTCAATGTGTCAAAGATGGAAGTGCGTCATGATGACGGCACTTCGAAGAGCTGGCTGGGTACTCGCGTCTCAGGTGTTACTAACGCGAGCTTTATAAAAGTGAGGTGTGAAAAGAACTACAGGAACAGTTGTATAAACACGGCATAAAATAACGTGCGCGGTGTAATTGAATGAATGAAAAAAAAAGTTGACGTAAATGTTTACTTCCCAAAGTCCCAAACACCATTTGGAGCATCTGGGGCCGGAGGAGCGTCGGCTGCGAAAGCGAAATTTTGCTGGGCAGCTTCGGCGCCAGTCTCGTCGTCAGAGCTGAAAGAAACTATTTTTAAACAATTACAACATCTCTACCAATACCTGAAGTAGGTGTCAATTATTTCGAAAGCCAGCTTGTATATGTCTTCGTTCTCGTGGTTTTGAAGGTTTTCGATCTTGTCGAGTCCTCCACATTCCTCGATTTCAGAAGTGACCTGCTCAACACCTTCTGCGGCCATCTTGAGGATGTTGTTTATTCCATCAAGAACAACTTGGATAATCTGCGAGTCAGTGCAGCTGAGCATTGCGCAGAATGGACGGAGTACTCCCAGCTTGACCATCTGTTCTACTTGGTTCGGGCGGCCAGAAATTGTCACATTGGAAATAGCCCAGGCGGCTTCCTTTTGAGTTGGGAAGTCTCCACGATCGAGAAGGTGAATTATCATGGGCATTATTCCAGCATCAAATACGTCCTGGACTTGTTGCTGATTTCCTGCAGTGATGTTCGAAATGAACCAAACAGCTTCCTTGTTGATCTTCTCCTTGTAATGCGCAAGAAGTCCTGGCATGAATTTGAGCACCTGTAAATTAATGATAGTAAAAAAAATATTATTTCACTGCTTACTCCGCTATCCAAAACAAGCTGTGTTTGTTCATCCGTTCCAGTGACTATGTTACCAACAGCTCTGAGAGCTGCGGTCTGCACCTTCACGTCAACATGTCCAAGGAGAGGCACAAGATGAGTGACAACTTGAGCTTCAATAACCATCTGTATGTGCTCGTTTCCTCCATCGGTGAGATAGGAGAGCGCCCACACTGTATCGATAAGAATATTTGTGTCTTGGTGATGAATCAGGAGAGAGAGAGCGGGAAGAATAGTGCGAACAACCGCGGGACTTGGAGCCGGGTCTTTGCATCTACACAGATTGACAATAACCCATGTTACGTTCCTCAGGAAGCCAATAGGTATCTCGGGGTTTATGAACTGAAGGAGAGGCTGGAGAATTCCAAGCTCGAGACAGTAATCACGGAAGTGCGGTCCATCTCCGATAATATTTCCAAGCGCCCAAACAGATTGCTCGCAGACGTTCAAGTTTCCACAAGACAGAAGCTGAAGGAAGAGTGGTACTGCACCAGCATTGACAACAGCTTGAGTTTGCTCCGAAGTTCCAGAAGCAATGTTGGTAAGGGCCCAAGCAGCCTCGAATTGCAGATTGGGACTGAATTGTAAACGTGTTAATGAGTTATACACTGAAAACGACTCACTCTGCGCTTGAGAGACACTGCACCAGAACTGGAAGAATTCCACTACCGATCAAATCATCGATTGGTGGGTTTCTATCAGTAGAAAGCATTTTACGAGCCTGTTGAACTGCAGTAAGTTGCTCTGCTGGATCTGAAGACTGCGCGGCAGCCACAGTCAACCGAAGAAGGTTAGCGTCGAATGGTCCTGGCGGGGTTGTCGAAGTTTCGGAATCATCTCTGAATAAAATGCTTGTTAAAATACGTCAGTAATAAGAAAACTAACTCGATGTGAGCGTTGATGTTACGCCGCTTGGAAATAGCTTCTTCACGCTTATCCTTCCTGATGGAGACAACCTAAAAAAGACAGCAATGACACATATGCGACATTTTTTGAAATACCTCCTCATTTCTTTTTTCTTTGCCGATTTGCTCCTTGGCGTTGTTCTTGTAATAAGCTTGTCTGTTTGAACTCATAATGCTGCAAAGTAACGATTTTTAGACACAAAAACATGAATCAACCGAAAAAAAAGCAAAAATAAGCAGAAGTTTCGAAAGACTAATGGAAAATCGATACTATCCTAAAATTTCGAAATTCATGAAGCAAAGAGGCGAAAAACAAACACAAAGAACTGATAAGGGCGTTTCAATTGAAGGCAGCTAATTTTCAAGTGAGTTTGGCAAGAATCGCAAAATTAAGACGGTGCCAAAAATGGGTGAATAACATCAATAATGACAAAAATAAAATTGTCGTGCGTCGCGGTCCGCACGCAACGCGCTCAATAGAGCGCGTTTCTTGATTAGTGGTACACGTCCACGGCCGTCAACCTAACGAAGCAGAGAAAATTAGTAACGGGTCGAGCTCGATCGAGAAAATACAAAGAAGAGTTGGAAAAAAAATGAAGTGATAACAATTGGGAACAACCCGAACCTCAATTGCAGTTGATCTTCACAAGAACACGCAGGCATTATTCAGAAAACATTTGCTCTTGCCTCCAAAAACTCGTTGACAAGGGTATTCTGTTTCTTTGTCAACCAGAGAAAGTTTTGCATCAGAGATTCAGATATAAACATAACGCAAAATGTTTACATCGAGCCCGACGTATGTCAGTCGGCATTCTGAGCTCGGCAAGTGGTGAGCAGTAGTCATGCACATTTCCCTGTTTCTATTCGTTTTCTCACTCTCTTCTGTTAGTGGAAGCCAACAATTCGCCAGGTGATTAGGCTCAAAACTCTCCAACCCAATCTTTGATCAGATGTCCGTCTCTAACCCATATTAGATGTCTCGACGGGCTCACGTGCATTCGAAAGTCGTGGATGTGTGATGGAAAGGTGGATTGTCCCGATCAGAGTGACGAGCAGCCGCACATTTGTCACAAGAGACCCCGCTTCAACAGTTTGCAACTGAAAGAGGTCTCGATTGGACTCCGGTGCCCTCCTTCTTGGTTCCGATGCTCCGATTCGAGCAAATGTTTGACCCCGCATAGAGTTTGTGACAAGTTCAAGGACTGTCGGTGAGTGGAAATCCAATCAATCCCCCAATGTTCTCTCATTCCAGGGACGGAAGCGATGAGCGCGAGAACTGCAACCGGCCGGCGGCCAACACGACCGTCGTCTACTGAATTCCGCTCCTCGTCATCCTTTTCGTTGTTTCATAATAAACCCAATTGCAATTCTTCGCCTTCTTCGCCTAAAAACCTTCTGTATTTCTTGTTGCCCGCTGCGTCTAAATGGGGTCAAATGGGAACAAGCGGCGATGCAAAACGATGCAAACGATAGCCTCTCTCGATTTATCACTACTTATGACTTGGTCATTGGTGTGCTTAACCCGCGTGTCTGTGCCACGTCACGACTACTGGAAGTGTTCCTTGGATCGGAATCAGTGTGGAGGGACAAGAAACCAGTCGTAGTGGATGATCAACTGATGAGAAGCGAGCGAATTTCAAAAGAAACACGACAAAACAATCGGGAAGAGGAGGCGATGAGGGAGGAGGAGGAGGCGGGCGCTACTTTCGATTTCCACGGTGACCGCCGACCACGGAAGAAGAAGAAGAAGGAGAAGGCGACTTGCCCCCCGATCCACTTGATATTCTCGTCCTCTTATCACAACGAGGAATGCGACGAAGAAGCGTTCTCGTGCTGCTCGCTCTGGCCGTTGCCGCCGAAGCGGTCAGCGTTGCCAAGAGCACCGACAATGACATTGTGCTCAAGGTTTCTGCAGACAAGGTGAGTCTCGAGTTTCGGAGATTACTGTAGGTCTTTCGGTTCTTGGTATTCTTTTGGAATCGGGATAGTGTGAATGTGTTTTACGAGGGATTTAAACTTGAGAGTGTATCTGCTTCAGTCAATTCTAAGTTACCGTACTCCTCGGCGTTCGTGACACCATCTAGACCGTCCATCTCGTTTACAATCTCATTGACCACCCGAATTGTCGTTGTCATGACTCATTTCCCCTAAACAGTTGTAAACCGTGACCTGCATACCACTGGAGCGTTCGCCTCTTCTTCCAGCACACCTCCCGTGACACCCATCACTTTTCGGGCGAATGGCTCGAGTCTGCGTGGGGTGACCTGTATCAGTTCCGTGCCGGTGACCAGAATTGGCTGACCGCCCGCGAACACTGTCTCTCGCTCAATGCCGACCTGGCAGTCATCCGGAACGTCGAGCAGCTGGTAAGTCTGCAAAGTGCGTCGACTCGCAACGCATTCTCCGTGTTCAGGACTGGATCTTATCGCATTACGCCCCACTTTCGTCTCGATTCGCGCAGCGTCTCGTCCAGGTTCTCGCATCGCTGCCTAATCCTATCAATGCTTCTTGTTGTTCAGATCGGTCTCTATGCTCCGGAAGGGCAGACACACGAATGGAAATGGCTAAATGGAGATGAGATTAACAAGACTTTGTGAGCGAAAGAGGGACGGAAAGAGGGGAAAGGGTAGTTGAATTGACAGGCAATGGAACTCCGGAGAGCCGTACGACCACTCGATGGAGGGCCGCGAGAGGTGCGGACTTTTGAATGTGGAGAAGCGGTTGCTGGACGACGTCGACTGCGAGACGACTCCAGCCGACCATCACGCTCAGAGATACATTTGTCAGCGGACGAGCGAGAATCACAAGCAGGTTCGAGAGAGAGTGCTAATGAGTCAGCGACCTAATCCCGTTTCGTTCAGCAACAACGATCCAACAACTACATCTGGCAGAAAATCGAGAATCTGTTCAGTTTCTTCGGAATCGGCGCCACTGCCACTCCACACAATGCAACAGCGACGAATGATTACGAGGATGAAGTGGTGAAGAACGAGACGACGTCGACGCAGAAGACCGTCGCAAAGTTCAGCGACAGCGAAGAGGAGACGTCGAGTGAGGAGGAGGAGTCGGTGATCAAGACACTGGCGGCACTGCCGAAGATCGAAGGATCCGGAGAGTCGACGAGTCTGAAAGAGCTTCAGGAGCCAGAAGGAAGTGGGCAGATTGTGGAGAAGAAGGCGATCGAGACGGCGGGAGAGCTGGCGGGAGGGGTGGACGAGAAGAAGTTGGACAAGATGATCGACAAGATGGAGGAGATGATCAAGAGCATCGACGATCTGACGGTTGCACCGACGACCAGTTTGGAGAGAACCACTGTGGGAACGCCTGTCAAGGAGGCAGTGAAGGAAGAGAAGAAGGAAGAGAAGGAAGTGGAGGAGAACAAAGTGTCGGAGAACATCGAGGGAGACTTTGATGAGGCGCAGACGAAGGATATGCCAAAGGCTGACATTGAGCCGCCGAAGAAGGAGGAAGACTGCGATGAGGAGGGCTCCGGAAGTGGGGAGGAGGACAAAGAGGAGGCGGAGGCGGATGCGAAGTTGGACCAGAAGCTCGAGTTGGCTCCGGAGAAGGAGGACAAGATAAAAGAGTTCCTCGGCGTGTTGAGACTGTTCCTCGATAGAGCCGAGCACGGAGACTTGAGGTGAGGAGACGCAGACGGTGAGACGGACAAGTGTGGTTGTGTTGCAGGAAGCTGTTGGATGATCAGAGTGGGAAGACACTGTTGGAGAGGATGAAGAATGCGGTGAGAGAGGCGAACAAGCGCGAATTCGAAATGCTGGAGATTATGGAGAACGCGAAGAAGAGCGATGAGAAGGAGGAATTGGTGAGGGGATGAGGAGAAGAAAGTGTGTTGAGGACTTGAGTGTTTCAGACGAAGAAGTTGAAGGGAGATCAGATGAGCACTGAGGAGCAGAAGGATCTGTTCAAGAAGATCAGTTCGGCTGTGATGAAGGCGGCGAAAGAGCAGAAGACGGAGGAGAAGACGGAGGAGAAAGTGCTGAGTGGTAGGGACGGAGAGCAGTAGTCGATGAGATAACGTTCGGATTGTAGAGCCAGGAATGGAAAAGTTCAACATTGCGCAAGAGAAGATCGAGAAGGAAAACGACGGTTCGGAGGGAAAGATCGAGGTGTTGAAGTCGGCGGCCGAGGGGAAAGCGGAGGAGAAAACGACGGAGAAGGTTGGCGACGATGATTACTATGGGGATTATTTGGATGACAACAATGTGGTGAAGGTTCAGAATCGAGAGAAGAAGGATGCGAGCAAGGAGGAGGAGGAGGAGGAAGTGAAGGAGGAGGAAGTGAAGGAGGAGGAAAAAAAGGAGGAGGAAAAGAAGGAGGAGGAAAAGAAGGAGGATGAAAAGAAGGAGGAGGAAAAGAAGGAGGATGAAACGAAGGACGAGGAAACGAAGGACGAGGAAAAGAAGGAGGAGGAGAAGAAGGACGAGGAAAAGAAGGAGGAAAAGAAAGAGGGAGATGCTCCACAAAAGGATGAACCAAAGGAGGAAAACACGTTGAAAGAGAAAGAAAACACTGAAGAGTTGAAAAAAGAAGAAACGACAACTGGGACACCAGAAGAGCAATCGACGGAGAAGAAATCAGTTGAAACAACGACTGGAGAGAAGGAAATTCTTCAAGAGGAGACCACTGCCGAGTCGAAGCCATCGGTGAAACCGGCGGAAGCCGAAGAAGACGAGGCTGAACTTGAGGCTTCTGGACACGAAGAAGTCTCAACGACGACAGAATCGACGACAGTCGCCGTGAAGGAGGTGCCGGTGGAGGAGATTGAGAAACTGACAAAGTTGGAGGCGAAGCAGAGTTCGGACGACGAGCCGCTGACTGAAACTTCCACGACGACCGAGGCTTCCACGACGACAACGACGACTTCTGAATCCGAGTCCACGACGGCGACATCGCAATCGTCGACGGCCGCAACGAAAACATCTCCAGTGACGGTATCGGTGCGTAAGGTGAGCGAAGAGGAAATGGAGAAACTGTCGAAGATGGAGGCCACCGAGAAGGTGACCCTCCTCCCGCCACTGCCCACTTTCACGTTCCCAACCCTTGCTCCATTCACATTTCCCACTCTTCCAACTCTTCCCACAACCAAACCGACACCAGCGCCGAAAGTTCCGACGTTGGAAGAGATCCTTGGCAACTTGAACGATCAGTTCAAAAAACTTCTCGCGCCCCCGAAACCATTGCCAAAACAATAATAATCTAGTGTATAGTTCACTGTTCACTCTAATTATGGGTACTTGTTGCTTATATTCTTCCTTGATCGAGTAATCATTTATTCGCCTAATAAAAGTGTGTTCCATTCGATTTTCTCCTCTCGCTGTACTTCACTCTTATAAACACACTAGTTGCACTGGTGCGGCGATGCCCGCGTAGCGCAGACGGTTAGAGTTTGCTGCTGCAAAATTGCGGCGCGGGTTCAATTCTAAGCGATGATGATTTTATAGTTCAGCTTACTCCGGTGTGATGATAAATTTCGCCCCTATCAGAGCTTTTTGCAATTCCTGAAAAGTTTTGCTCCTGGAATATTTACAGCAGCAAAACTTTCACAACTAAAAATAAAAATAGTTTTTTATTCAATCAAGAAGTTGAAAAATAGTACAAGAATGTAATAAGTTTGCAAGAAATGTTAAAACTGGGAAGTTACAAGCTTCGACTTTTTGTAAATAACCGAGTTAAGGCTTTTGTACACGAAGTTTTTGTTCACTCGTTCGGCGAGGAATGGAGAAATTGGTTTGTATGGGACCAGGGCAAGGCAATCGAGATCAAGTCTCTGGGCAGCGATTCTGAAAAAGTACCAAATTGTGGAGGAGGGAGGAGCAAACTTGGATACTTACTGTTCAAAGACGACGTCTTCTACGGAAGTGCCATCGGGGAGCAGAATGTTTCCCTTTATCGGGATATCCTTTGATCTTCTGTGATGATTGAATGTAACACGAGTGCCTGGGGGCAGAATCTCTCGCAGCATTTGAACACGAGAGTAGTGAATGAAGGGGAATGCGTACATTGAGACGAGGCAGAGGAACGGCTCTTCTGCTGTCAAACCCTCTTGTGGAAGACTGAAAACATTCGAAGCGTGCGCTTTCGTGGAGGTTCCGTAATCGACGAGTGCAAGGTCGAGCTCAGAACCGCGAATCCCGACGATCGCGGCTCTCTTCAAGATTCCTTCGTGTCGTGTGACACAAGCGGCTCCAAAAACATGCCAGGCATCCGGAAGCAGAGGGAAGCGATTGGCTTCATACATATCTGCCAGTGTCTTCTCGGCCTCAATTCGTTTCCGTTTCTGATTTCCACTCGCCAGATAGATCAGCTGCTCGGTTTCCACTTTGACCACATACAAGTCACTGTCCATGTGTTGAATCTTTCTCGTTCTCGGATACGAGCGCACGAAGTGGTAGTCATCTCTGTCGAAGTCCCACCCCTGCCACTCGTCGTCGTCTTCAAGGTCCGAATCAGCACCGGAATCGTCGTCTTCTCTTGTATCGACGCCGTTCTCCTGGTCCAGTTCACGAGCAATTTTCTGCGGGAGCCATGAGCCATCCGATGACGGTTCACCAGGAGGGGCAGCAACAAGAAAGTCGCAAATGTTGAGAGAGTCCTTTGTCGGATGGCACATAATCACTTCGAAAGGTTCCGTGCTCGATATTATCTTACAACGGGTCATGTACTCAAGATCCTTAATAAGAGCAACGAATCGTTCGACCTTTTCGATGTCCATTCGCCTGTTCAATGCGCCTGAATCAGAAAATATGAAATCACGAATAAGAATTGATAAGCAAAACCTCGAATTGTCGCTCGAACGATTAGCGGTGGATAGTGACCGAAAGAAACGTCGAGATAGCGCAATTCGCCCCGTGACACCTGACGGAACATTCCAAAGTCGACCAGATTCACGTAGAGCCACGGAACTTGGGCAGGCGCATTCTCCAGTCTCCCTCGATACCATTTTCCGTCGATTCGGGCTGCGCATGCAATTTTCGGAATCAGCTGAGATTGATCAAGGATATATTAGATTTTTAAACTTTAAATTTTGGTAATATTAATGGGAATTTTTTATACTTGAAAACTCTCGGTTTTAATTTTCAAAGTTTCCCAGAAAATTTTTTAAACAAAAACAGTGAATCCACATTTACGCCCGAACTTCCGAAACCGAGCGATTTCTCGGGTATCATACGTGATTATCGGAGATGCGAAGTTCCGATTCGTGGCTGGGGTCATTGTAGTACTCCTCCATTCTTTTGGCCAACTGAACCTTCACTCCGTCTAATCTTTTCGGTTGGAGAAATATATCCGTCGGCATACTATTCTCCATAATCCGAAAATATTCACACGGATACAGATCAGTCTGTAAATAGTGACAGTGATAAAAAACTTATCAGGACACCGACCGGAATTCTCTCCGAGTATCTGTGCTCATTTTCCAATTTACTCGCAATTGTTAAGACGTAACTTGGAACCGTGTGTCCCTCGGAGTACTTCCAAAGATAGTCCGGATACGTTTCTTGTAAATTTCGAATCTGCCAATCTGATCCGGATTCCACTTGAACCAATTCCCGGCAAGCATTGCGTTCTGCAGCCTGATATCGCAACGCCATTTCTTCTTTCCAGTTCATCCTGGGATTCGATTCAACTTTTTTATTACAGGGTTTCAGTCAATTGATATCAAAATGACGTTAACACCTTTGCCTATTAAAACAAACAGATTTTTGGAGATCTTTATTAATTGGAAACGCAAAATTGTTCAATTACATTGTAGAGAAAAGGTTGGGGTCAATTCGGATTAAAGTTTAGGAGATATTATGAGTTCGGGACGGGAGCGTGGACTCCGCAGTCGCGGTGTCGGCGCAAACTTTGGAGACGAAGACAGTTAGAGGCATTTTCGCGCCAAAAACGAGGTCCACACGCCCAGTGAACATAATAAAAAGCGATGCGTGTAATGGACCTATTCAAGATGCATTTAGACGTTTTGCGACGTATTTTTCCAATTCAAACGACGCGAAACTCGAGTTTCACAACAGTACTAAATAGTTTTGCGACTGTGGGTCCCGCAGCGATCGCTCGTGAATCTACCCAAAGGCGTTTTTGCACTGTTGTGAAACGTCGTGAAACTCGAGTTTCGCGTCGTTTCGCGACGTCGTTTGAATTGGAAAAATATGTCTCGAAATGCCATCGAAATGCAAGTTGAATAGGTCCATAATATTTAAGAGCGCGTAAACGTTTTTTCAGAGCGCAACATATAAATTGTATTTCATAAACAATTATAGTGAGACGGGAAATTAGGTTAGTGACGCGACGACTTCTTCTTACCTGAAAGAAGTTCTAATAGCACTACTAATCTTGGCAAATATACCGTTTGATGTGCTCGGCTGGTCATCGTCAGAGTTGTCATCTTGGACTTCCTCTTGCTTCTCAACTTCGTCTCCGTCCGATTCATCCGAGTCCTCAACGCGGGATTTGCGTGGTGGTCTGGTGGATTTCGGAGTAGCCTTGTTTCTCTTGACAACTGGCTGTTCTTCTTCGTCGCCAGAAGAAGATTTGGCACGAGACTTTCTTCCACCTTTCGACTTTGGAGTGGACTTTTTCGAGACTGGTGCCTCCTCCTCCTCGTCTTTGTCGGAAGATACAGCACGAGATTTTCTAGCAGACTTTGGCGTCTGCTTCGACTTTTTTGGCTGTTCATCGTCGTCAGATTCCGAGTCTGATGACAGAGTGCGCGATTGTTTCGCTGGTTTCGCCTTCTTTTTCGACTTCTTCTTTGCCCCGTCGTCGTCGTCATCATCTTCATCTTCTTCGTCTGAAGATTCGACGCGAGTTTTTTTCGAAGCCGACTTTGGCGTTTTCACTCGTTTATCTTCGTCGTCCGAAGAAGACGCGGCTCTCTTGTGAGCCGTCTTGCTTTTAGAACCTTGTTTAAGTTTCTCATCTTCTGTCTCATCGTCGTCATCGTCCGAGGAGCTCTCAGCTTTTTTAGAAGAGGTCTTAGACTTTTTGGTTTCCTTAGGCTTTTCCTCTTCTTCTTCGTCGTCATCTGAAGATGAAACAGTGGCCTTCTTAATAGCGGACTTCGATTTTCTATGTTTTTTGCTTCCTTGGGCTTGATTTTCCGAGAAGTTACTGTCCCGCTTGTACGTGACCAATAGTTCCTTGCAATTCTGAACAAGATTTTGAATTAAAATGCCCATGACCTTAAGTAACTCACTTGCAGCTCGTGCTCCCACATTTCAGAGTTCGAGACGGGATCAACGAATCCTCTCCACTGTATGAGGAATAGCGGTTTTCCTTTAACGAACCGATGAGCAATAATTTTTTCTACAGCGTATTCAGCATGCGGGTCGTCTTGCTGTTTGGTCACTGAGAACTTATAATCAGACAACATTTTTTGATATTTCTGAAAACAGTTGTTTAAAAAATATTTTCCGGCGACTAAAACCTTGAAGTCATACTCGGTAGCCTTGATCTTCCGACCATCGGTGAGCTTCACTTCATACTCAACATAGTGGGTATTGAAGAGCGAGTGTCCAAGAATTTTTTTGAACTCGGCATCAGCCACTTTCTTGTTGGTAGAACTGCGACGGTCGCGTCGTTTTTTCGGAGAAGCATGCACAACTTGGAAGGTCGTGGTCGGCTTGCTGAAATAGAAAATATTCAAGAAACCGTCGACAATTAGTCTATTGTCACCTGTCTCTTGTTGACGAGCGGGATGGAGCTTCTTTCGACTTGCGTCCCATTTCCTGAAATAGGAGATTGTAATGAAACGATAACAACCGGAAAACACGATAAAAATGAACAAGAGCAAC
Source organism: Caenorhabditis macrosperma (assembly GCA_963932285.1). Classification (NCBI taxonomy): domain Eukaryota; kingdom Metazoa; phylum Nematoda; class Chromadorea; order Rhabditida; family Rhabditidae; genus Caenorhabditis; species Caenorhabditis macrosperma. Next base: position 6,757,080 of record OZ010620.1, read on the forward strand.
TTTCATACAGGTTCGTACGCGAAAGGACTCAAGAAAAACGACATTTTCGCGCCCTATTTGAAATTAGTCGTTCGACCGCTCCGCGACCGCGACGCGTCGGAAAACAGAAGGAAGTGTGTACAGAAATGAGAGACACAGGTTTTTTGCGCGTTTTCTATGCCACGATTTTCTAGGCCATCAGTTTCTAGGCCATATTTTCGGGGAGTTTTTTTGCAATAAATAAAAATTTTCCAAAATTTTATGGAAAAATACGTTTCTTTTTCTACTATTGGAACTATTTTTTCGCAGCAAAAAATGTTGAAAAATGGCAAAAACTTCCTACAAAAATTGCTCGCTGCGAGACCCTACCGTCATTTAAATATCCGCTCCTTCAATAGTTTACTCAGACTTTCTACTTTTTTCCGGAATAACAAGGAAAAAAATGGAGAAAAAAATAGAAACATGCAAGGCGTGCATAGGTCCATTATAATTCATAATCAGTTATTTTCATTTTCAGCAATGGAAGTATCTACAGTAAACGATGTAAAAATCTACAATCTCAGTGCTGGAAAAAGTCTCCCGGAGGTAAAAAATGTAGCTCCGTCCGAAACTTGAAAAACCATCTTTAGTGGATGTCATCGCGTGCTCGGCGAAAACTGGAACAACGAAATTCAGATGTTCGTCAGCGAATTCAGCTTATTCAAGACTTTGAGATGCCTGACGTTAGCAATACTGTCAATATCACTCCGGATGGAAAATACGTGTGGGCTTCAGGTATGATAAACGGATCGTAATGACGATATTAGAGTTGTACATGTGAATAGGTAACTACAAACCGTGGCTGAAATGCTACGACCTGAACAATTTGTCGTTGAAATTCGAAAGAGGATTGGATGCAGACGTTATAAAGCTAATCCCGCTGAGCGAAGACTACTCGAAGGTTCGTTTGTTGCCATGGTAGCAGTGTAAATACTCATTAGCTTTATGCAGGTTGTAGTCCTCGAGGAGGAGCGATGGATTGAAATGCACGCTATGCTGGGAAGATATTTCCGCATGCGCATGCCATGTCAAGGGCGCGATATGGCACTTTCGGAAGAATCGAGTGATTTGTACCTCGTAGGATCCAAGTACGGAAAGCTTTCTGAAAGATGAAAGCGAATATCATTTTTTTCAGAAGTGAGATCTATCGCCTCAATTTAGAACAAGGAGGCTGGCTGACACCATTCGAAGCAACTGGTCCGTTGAACTGCGTTCAGGTTTGTTCTGAACACCAACTTATCGTGTGCGGAACAGCAAACGGCATTGTCGAAGCATGGGATCACAGAGACAAAACTTTGTGTGGCACTCTCGATGTAGCAACAGCCATTAACAATCATATCGGGTCAGATACAAAAATGCTTGTCCTCATAATCGGAACAACATTTCAGTGACACTCAAAAAGTAGCCGTAACCTCGTTGGCCTTCTCTCATCCTCTGCATGTTGGAGTGGGAACCAGTTCCGGACAGGTTCTTCTTTATGATCTCAGAGCTCGCCGTCCACTTCTCATCAAAGATCACAATAACGAGTTGCCAATCAAGAAGATCGACTTTGTGAAGAGAGAAGATGGCGACATTGTCACTTCGATGGACAGTCGGATGATGAAAATGTGGTATGAAGAGGACGGAGCTCCATTGGCTGCCATCGAGAACACATGTCCTCTGAACGACTTCTGCCGCTTCCCGAACTCCGGAATGTTCTTCTTCGCCAACGAAGCTCCGAAGATGCTTCAATACTTCATTCCACAGTTGGGACCAGCTCCGAAATGGTGCTCTTATCTTGAGAATCTGACCGAGGAAATGGAAGAGACCGAGACGACAGTTTATGACAACTACCGATTTGTTACAAAGAAACAACTTGACGAGCTGGGATTGTCGGGTCTCATTGGAACCAATGTTCTCCGTGCTTATATGCATGGATACTTTGTTGATGCCAGACTTTACAACAAGGCGCAGACTCAGATGCAGCCATTCGCGTATGAAAAGTACAAGGAGCAGAAGATCAAATCGATTATTGCTGATGAACGAGAAGAATCCGCTGTGAAGAAGAAGAAGGAAAAACTGCCAGCTGTCAACAAAGCACTTGCTGCAAGACTACGAGACGAAGCTGCTGCTTCCGAAAAGAAGGCTGAAAGCAAGAAAGAAAAGAAGAAGAGCAAAAAGTCCGATGCTGCAGCGTCTTTGCTTTCTGACGATCGTTTCAAGAAACTCTTCGAATCAGAGGACTTCGAAGTTGATGAAACTAGTGAGCAGTTTGTCAAGAATGCATCAATCGCGGCAAAGATGAAGGCGAAGGAATCAGTGGAAGTTGAAGAGTCTGAAGGAGAAGAAGAAGACGCAGAAGGTTCAGAAGAAGATGCTAGTGGAAGTGAATCGGAAGATGAGGGTCAGACAGCTGCTTGGATGGAAGAAGAAAACCGTGAAGTGAACATGTCGTCAGATTTGGAAAGTGCTTCAAGTGATGAAGACGTGGACGAGTCGCTGAAAAAGAAACGTTCGAAATATCGTGCATTGAAGAAGGCCGAAAGAAACGCTTCAAAGTCACAGAAATACGACGAAAGGAAAGAAACGAAAAAACTCAGAAAGTACGTTTCAAGAAATGTTGAGAATCAAAAATTCCACCTTTTTCAGAGAGCAAAGACAATCATCGAAACCTTCCAAATTTGTGCTACACTCAATTGGAAATGGTGAAACAACGAGGAAGTTTATTGACGAAATTGTCGCCTCTGGAGCAAATGACGCCAACGAGGTAATTTTTCTATCCGAATTCGTTAAATTGTACATGATTGTAGGAATCAATGGCTCTTGGTGTTCGAAAAGTGGCAACAGCGCGTCGCGACCGAAAGACGAAAAAGGTAACGCTAAAAATTGAAGAGTGTCTCAAAGCATTTGTGTTCAGACCGATGATGATGATGTTCCGTTCGGCGGTCGTGAAATGACATTCACGATTTCGAAGCGCGATAAAGATGTTCGTGCCGAGCAGATCAAAACAAAACAAGCGGCGCACGTTGCCGAGCGAAAGTCTCTCTCTCGCCGTCCGAATGCTCTAGTCACGAAAGGCTTGAAGAAGCTGCCCGGCAATCTGAATGTCGGGAAACGGCAGAACACATACTAGACACTATTATTATAACCCTATCTCTCTCTGCCTACAATTGTCTTCGTTGTTGTTTTCCTGGGGATATTTTTTATTGTTTCTGCTCCTCTTTCTTGTTATGCGCTCTTCCCTTTTTATACTCCACAGAGCCAATCTCTTGTTACTTTTTTGTTGTTGTTTTCCAATTTTAGTTTAAAAAAATTGTTTTTCAAGATGAACTTTAGTTCCGAGAGCTAACGTGTGACAGCCGCGAAACACGATATAACACCCATATCCAGTTTCCTGTTAAGTGATAATGACGTGACGGAACACTCCCACATAGTCTGGAGTGTGTTTTGCCGCGGCGGCTGTTGTGCGAAATGGACGCCCAATTAAGCGATCCGAAAACGCGAAAAAAGGCGACGCGGCGGAAAGAGTAATCAATCAAAAGCAGGCGTTTCGGAAAATAAATGACATTTTGCGAAGGCTTCAATTTCCAATTGACGGGACGTTTTCAAGGGGAAGCATGGCGAACGGAAACGGCTGGGATCCCTTGAGAAGAGAAAGTGTCATCCAGAGATCAGGTCAAAAGACGGAAACAGAATACGGGTGCAAATGTTTCAGAAATGGTGATTCGATTGAGGAAAGGAAAGTTGGTATTAGGAAAGGAGGGAGAAAAAGAGAACAACTCGTCAATCAGACACGTAACTCTCTCTTTCTCTCCCCCTTCCACCCCTCCTCTCCGTCGCTCCAAACACGGACTCTCGTAATACTAGGACCTCCCGCCATAATGGCTCCCAGCTCATCATTACCACCACCAGCAGCAGTAGAAGCCCCCAGAGCAGAAGTGGGCCCCGTTGCGTATCGATCTCTGCGTCCGCGGGCGCCTCATCTGAATTCGTTGCTCTGCGTCGTCAGCATCCAGCGCGCTCTCTGCTCGCACGTCGTCTGCGCGCTCCGACAAGCTCTTTTTGCGGACAACGTTGGCGACGTCGACAACGACAACGACTTCTACCTTTTGTGTGCCTCCTGCATTTTTAGTAATGCGTGTGTTCCATCATCATAACATGCCAAACTCCGGCGTTCCCCCCTGCCCGTTATTCTGCATTCCTTACTTGTTTTCTTCTTTTTATTCTCCTTGTGCTATACAAACCTTTTCATCTTTTCTCCTTCTCGTCCTCTCACTTTTTGAAACGAAACGATTCTGAACCGCCGTTGAAAAGTTCAATTTGCGCCCAGACTTCCTCCGTTTTAACCCAATATTGCTTCGAGTTTTCCTGTTTTCTTCGCTCTTTCTCTGCCTTTCATAATCTTATCCATTCCCAACTCTCATTACTTATTTCGTTTATTCCCGTCTCTCTTCCTCTCTTATTCCATTACTTTATTCCCACTTTCCCTTTCTCTCTCCATTTTTCTCTCTCTTTTTATGTCTTTCAAGAATCAAAGTGCTCGTTCTTTTCCCTCTTTCTTTTCGCGTCAGCTATTCCCCCACTTTCCGCCCGTTCTTCTTCGTCGTCTTCTCGCTCCAGAAAAGTGCGAAAAGAATAGATTGTCTTCTCGCGTCCTCGTCGTCGTGCTCCTTTCAAAAATGTGCTCCTCCGCTTCTTTCGCCAACCCGAAACTTGCTCTGTTCCCGATTGACTACTCAAACACTGAACATTGTGCACTGGATTGCTCTCTGTGGAATTGCACAACTAATGCCATATTATATTATTAGCTGTTTTCTATGTGAATTATGTAGTAGCTCGGAGTCGTTTGTTGCCATTGCCTTGTGTATATATTCTCTTTCTTAGGCTCAACTGACAATCAGACACTTTTTGTTTCTTCATCTTATTATTCGTTTTGCAGTATTCGTTGTTCTATTTATATTCACCTGCTGAACATTGTCTCTCCAGCTTGGCTCTACTCCTTCGCTTTCGGCTTATTCTTTGGTGTCCCTACATATTCCATACCGCAAAGAATCAAATGACGTTGCGCTTGTTCGTACATCTTTCTCCATCTTCCTTCCTCCCATTGAATTGGAAACTATTTCCTTTTGAAACCATCAGTTCAACCGACTTGGTTTTGCGAATATTTATGTTCCTTTCTCATCTGAAACAATTTGTACACTGGCTCCGCGTACCTTTGGTTCCCGTTGCGATCAGCTGTATCTGAATTTTCTAAAATTTGGAACCAGCAGTAATTCATTTGAATTCTTCAAATTTTTCCAATCACTTTGAGAAATCAGGACGGGTAGACGTCTGTTTCTAACATTTCTCGCAGTCAAATATTACTCTACTGCCTTCACCTCGAAGTCTCGATCATCCAACCGTTGGGAACAGCGCGTTTCTAGAGTTCAGCAGAACGTTATCAATAATCTTCAACTGAGAAATTAGTTTTTTTCTCAACTCATTGGAGAACTTTGAAACCTGATTCGGAAGGTTTAGACTAGTACCGTTCCATCTCACAGTATTCCATTCCAAACGGCTTCTGAACGTTAAAACACTTCCATTGTGAGTTTTCTAATTGAAAAAAGAGAGTCTCGCCTCAGTAAAAATCAACCAGTTGTTCATTTGACACCTCGTGGCCCATTCCGGCAGTGCTTAAACGATTCATTCTGCTCTCATTCTTCACTTTTATCTCTTTTTTCTGCGACCCATCGAACACCAAACAAAGAGTTCTAAGTGTTCCTTGTGAAGTTTCTTCTTGGCTGCGGAGCCATTCCTCCGTCGTTCCTTCTCTCCTTCCTCCTTCCTCCTCTTCCTTCTTCTTCTCCTCGTCGGTTTCTTCCTTCCTTTCCGTCTGTCGCCGTCCATTCTTGCCTTTTCTTCCACATTTCCTCTTTCTCCCGACCCGCTCCTCCTCCTCCTCCAACACCCCAGTCTCATTCAATTATTCATGCGATGCTCCGGATGCATTTGTCCAATGTCTCGCCCTTGTCTTCGTTTTTCCTTCGTCTCATCGTTGTCGTCGCACTTTTGATATCATCCTCCGTGTCTAATCTCTCTCTTTCTCTCTCTCTCTTTTTGCTCTCCCTCTCTTTGTTTTCCCCATTTGGGTCTGAAATTGACATTTCTGAAGCCGTCGAGCGTTTGGCATTCTTTCAGAATTGTAATGAAAAACAGATAATTTATTGAAAATAACAGCAAATGTCAGCGTGGTTTTCCTACTTTGGGTGAGTTTTCGATGCGTCTCCCAATCATCTGAATCCGTGTCTCATTCCAGATTTAGCAAGGGTCCTCCACTCGAAGAGGTAGCAGAGGAGCCCGAGGAAGATGTCCAAGTGCCAGAGAATGTTGTGCCTGTGAGTTCACTTTCAACTCTTGAAAATACTCGAATGATTTCAGAAAACCGCCGAGGAAGAGTTGGCGGAAGCAATGAATCGGTTGTCTCCGGAGCAGCAGCACCTGATACAGGATGTGCTGCGACGTGCCGAAAGCTCTCGAAAGGAGGCGAAGGTGGTGGTGGACGCGGAGATGATGCGGTCGAGATACCGGAAGAGGGAGTCTGCGGAGGATTCGCAAGAGATCGACCACCGCTACTCACTCGTTCAGATGGACTCGATTCCGGAAAGTGAGTGGATTGAACAGATGCCCACGAGTATCTTCTTTAAATATTCAAGATATGGTGACCAATGAGATGGAAGAGAGACACTTGAAGAGCCACGAAGCACCAAAGAGCCCCAACGCCCCAAAGACAATTCTGGAGAAACGATCTTCTATCACCGAAGGTGAGCGATTGACCTGTTTCATTTCCTGAGCCACCCTTATTCAGTGACAACTGCGAATCTGCGAAACCGGTTCCAAAAGATGAAATCTCACCTGACTACGTGGTTCAACTCTCTCGACTACGACGGCGAGTACACGTTTGACTTCACTGGCCGATCCGACAAATCGGATACTCTCGGAGAGCTCACAATGCAGTACATTGATGCGCTTAGTCAGGTACGTTCTACCGATTGAGAGAGTGTTTGGAAAGAGCTGAATTGCAGGCCATAATGATATCATCTCATATTGAATACTCACATCATTTGTTATCATCGAACCCAAGGTTCCAATTGATGTGCACTCGATTCTGCGAATCGGTGTTCTCGTTAGCGTACAATGAAGTGACGCATCAGGTGAGAAACACATCTGAGAAACGAATAGAGACACGTTTCGTTCAGTTATTGGATGAAAAAGTACGAGAAACGCTCAATCAATACTGTGGGCAGATAGCCGAAGAAGCTCTTCAAGCAGCTTTCTTCACTCTAGTCTCAAAGACATTGGCGAACTCTGGAGAGTGAGTTCACTTCACAATCGATATTTTCCACACACTATTCAATTTTAGGTGCGAGCAAATTCTCAATGAAATGTCAATGATGCACAAATCGAGATCATTCGAGAGTGCTCAGGAACTCGATCAGTTCTTGAGTAAAATAGACGAGGATGTAGAGGAAGACGATGGGTCCAGTCGGAAGTCGTCTCCTTATTTGTACGAAGTCCTCGAACCTTCTGGAAGTGGAACACCGTCGTCGTCGGCGGAACTCAAGTCGGATCGATCGTTTGAATCCGACAATTCTTACGAGACCCCCGTTATTTACGTAGAAGAGTTGATGGATGAAGACACGATTGAACCGTTTAAAAGAGGGCGGGAGGACTCAATTGATGACACAGAAGATGTACGACGACCGTTCGAAGAACAGTACGACAACTTAGAAACGTCGAACAACGACTTCAACAACGACATCGACATTAAGGAGAGTCCGGTGTTCCTTGGAAGAGCTGCGGAATACCTGTGGATGACTGGACCGTTGGGTAGAATAAACGAGGAGCAGGACGAGGAATGTGCAACGGACAGCAGTTCGAGCAGTATAATGATGCACGAGGATGACGGAGGGCCTAAGATGCAGATGAATGTGGAAGAGTATATACAGACGATGATCGACAGAGTCACCGAGAAAAACGATAAAACTGCTGACAGCACTCCGAACAACGCAGAGCACACAACACAACCGAGCAGCAGCACTGATAACATGACGATGGACAGTTTCATCGAACAGCTTGTCGCGAACACCATCCATACCGCATCGAGACAGAATAGTTTAAATAGAGACAACGGAAAACTAACGGACGATTCTGCAAATGAATCAATGTGGCAACCGCAAGAAACCACCACCATTGACCAACTTCAGAAGGGATGGGAAGACGATCAATCGCACCAAATTTTCGCGTCGGCGGCAAACGAAACCCGACAGGAACAGTCAGAAGAAGATCGCTCCAGTGCCACGTCAGGAGCCGACTTCGAAAGGTCATTCGACCAGGAACCAACGTACGAGCGATCATCTCCACTATTGGAACCAGTTGAAGAACAAGTCATCGAGCAACCGGTTGAAGAACAAGTCATCCAGCAACCGGACGAGCCGCAGCTAAGCCAGGAAGAGCTAGACCACATAGCCTGGATCCAGAAATTGGCTGAACAGTCGTCGTTCGAAGCAGTCGCTCCACCAGTACGTCCACCAATTCCTGCCCGTATGCCGACATTGGATGAACCAGCCATTGTGCAACAAGATGCTCTGGAAGAAGATCGCTCCAGTGCCACGTCAGGAGCCGACTTCGAACGGTCATTTCACCAGGAACCAACGTACGAGCGATCATCTCCACTACTGGAACCGGTTGAAGAACAAGTCATCGAGCAACCGGTTGAAGAACAAGTCATCCAGCAACCGGACGAGCCGCAGCTAAGCCAGGAAGAGCTAGACCACATAGCCTGGATCCAGAAATTGGCTGAACAGTCGTCGTTCGAAGCAGCCGCTCCACCAGTACGTCCACCAATTCCTGCCCGTATGCCGACATTGGATGAACCAGCCATTGTGCAACAAGATGCTCTGGAAGAAGATCGCTCCAGTGCCACGTCAGGAGCCGACTTCGAACGGCCATTTGACCAGGAACCAACGTACGAGCGATCATCTCCACTACTGGAACCGGTTGAAGAACAAGTCATCGAGCAACCGGAAGAGCCGCAGCTAAACCAGGAAGAGCTAGACCACATAGCCTGGATCCAGAAATTGGCTGAACAGTCGTCGTTCGAAGCAGCCGCTCCACCAGGACGTCCACCAATTCCTGCCCGTATGCCGACATTGGATGAACCAGCCATTGTGCAACAAGATTCTCTGGAAGAAGATCGCTCCAGTGCCACGTCAGGAGCCGACTTCGAACGGTCATTCGACCAGGAACCAACGTACGAACGATCATCTCCACTACTGGAACCGGTTGAAGAACGAGTCATCGAGCAACCGGTTGAAGAACGAGTCATCCAGCAACCGGAAGAGCCGCAGCTAAGCCAGGAAGAGCTAGACCACATAGCCTCTATCCAGAAATTGGCTGAACAGTCGTCGTTCGAAGCAGCCGCTCCACCAGTACGTCCACCAATTCCTGCCCGTATGCCGACATTGGATGAACCAGCCATTGTGCAACAAGATGCTCTGGAAGAAGATCGCTCCAGTGCCACGTCAGGAGCCGACTTCGAACGGTCATTTGACCAGGAACCAACGTACGAGCGATCATCTCCACTACTGGAACCGGTTGAAGAACAAGTCATCGAGCAACCGGTTGAAGAACAAGTCATCCAGCAACCGGACGAGCCGCAGCTAAGCCAGGAAGAGCTAGACCACATAGCCTGGATCCAGAAATTGGCTGAACAGTCGTCGTTCGAAGCAGCCGCTCCACCAGTACGTCCACCAATTCCTGCCCGTATGCCGACATTGGATGAACCAGCCATTGTGCAACAAGATGCTCTGGAAGAAGATCGCTCCAGTGCCACGTCAGGAGCCGACTTCGAACGGTCATTTGACCAGGAACCAACGTACGAACGGTCATTTGACCAGGAACCAACGTACGAACGATCATCCCCACTACTGGAACCGGTTGAAGAACACGTCATTGAGCAACCGGTTGAAGAACGAGTCATCCAGCAACCGGACGAGCCGCAGCTAAGCCAGGAAGAGCTAGACCACATAGCCTGGATCCAGAAATTGGCTGAACAGTCGTCGTTCGAAGCAGCCGCTTCACCAGTACGTCCACCAATTCCTGCCCGTATGCCGACATTGGATGAACCAGCCATTGTGCAACAAGATGCTCTGGAAGAAGATCGTTCCAGTGCCACGTCAGGAGCCGACTTCGAACGGTCATTTGACCAGGAACCAACGTACGAACGGTCATTTGACCAGGAACCAACGTACGAGCGATCATCTCCACTACTGGAACCGGTTGAAGAACGAGTCATCGAGCAACCGGACGAGCCGCAGCTAAGCCAGGAAGAGCTAGACCACATAGCCTGGATCCAGAAATTGGCTGAACAGTCGTCGTTCGAAGCAGCCGCTCCACCAGTACGTCCACCAATTCCTGCCCGTATGCCGACAATGGATGAACCAGCCATTGTGCAACAAGATGCTCTGGAAGAAGATCGCTCCAGTGCCACGTCAGGAGCCGACTTCGAACGGTCATTTGACCAGGAACCAACGTACGAACGATCATCTCCACTACTGGAACCGGTTGAAGAACAAGTCATCGAGCAACCGGTTGAAGAACAAGTCATCCAGCAACCGGACGAGCCGCAGCTAAGCCAGGAAGAGCTAGACCACATAGCCTGGATCCAGAAATTGGCTGAACAGTCGTCGTTCGAAGCAGCCGCTTCACCAGTACGTCCACCAATTCCTGCCCGTATGCCGACATTGGATGAACCAGCCATTGTGCAACAAGATGCTCTGGAAGAAGATCGTTCCAGTGCCACGTCAGGAGCCGACTTCGAACGGTCATTTGACCAGGAACCAACGTACGAACGGTCATTTGACCAGGAACCAACGTACGAGCGATCATCTCCACTACTGGAACCGGTTGAAGAACGAGTCATCGAGCAACCGGACGAGCCGCAGCTAAGCCAGGAAGAGCTAGACCACATAGCCTGGATCCAGAAATTGGCTGAACAGTCGTCGTTCGAAGCAGCCGCTCCACCAGTACGTCCACCAATTCCTGCCCGTATGCCGACATTGGATGAACCAGCCATTGTGCAACAAGATGCTCTGGAAGAAGATCGCTCCAGTGCCACGTCAGGAGCCGACTTCGAACGGTCATTTGACCAGGAACCAACGTACGAACGATCATCTCCACTACTGGAACCGGTTGAAGAACAAGTCATCGAGCAACCGGTTGAAGAACAAGTCATCCAGCAACCGGACGAGCCGCAGCTAAGCCAGGAAGAGCTAGACCACATAGCCTGGATCCAGAAATTGGCTGAACAGTCGTCGTTCGAAGCAGCCGCTCCACCAGTACGTCCACCAATTCCTGCCCGTATGCCGACATTGGATGAACCAGCCATTGTGCAACAAGATTCTCTGGAAGAAGATCGCTCCAGTGCCACGTCAGGAGCCGACTTCGAACGGTCATTTGACCAGGAACCAACGTACGAACGATCATCTCCACTACTGGAACCGGTTGAAGAACAAGTCATCGAGCAACCGGTTGAAGAACAAGTCATCCAGCAACCGGACGAGCCGCAGCTAAGCCAGGAAGAGCTAGACCACATAGCCTGGATCCAGAAATTGGCTGAACAGTCGTCGTTCGAAGCAGCCGCTCCACCAGTACGTCCACCAATTCCTGCCCGTATGCCGACATTGGATGAACCAGCCATTGTGCAACAAGATGCTCTGGAAGAAGATCGCTCCAGTGCCACGTCAGGAGCCGACTTCGAACGGTCATTTGACCAGGAACCAACGTACGAACGATCATCTCCACTACTGGAACCGGTTGAAGAACAAGTCATCGAGCAACCGGTTGAAGAACAAGTCATCCAGCAACCGGACGAGCCGCAGCTAAGCCAGGAAGAGCTAGACCACATAGCCTGGATCCAGAAATTGGCTGAACAGTCATCGTTCGAAGCAGCCGCTCCACCAGTACGTCCACCAATTCCTGCCCGTATGCCGACATTGGATGAACCAGCCATTGTGCAACAAGATTCTCTGGAAGAAGATCGCTCCAGTGCCACGTCAGGAGCCGACTTCGAACGGTCATTCGACCAGGAACCAACGTACGAACGATCATCTCCACTACTGGAACCGGTTGAAGAACGAGTCATCGAGCAACCGGTTGAAGAACGAGTCATCCAGCAACCGGAAGAGCCGCAGCTAAGCCAGGAAGAGCTAGACCACATAGCCTGGATCCAGAAATTGGCTGAACAGTCGTCGTTCGAAGCAGCCGCTTCACCAGTACGTCCACCAATTCCTGCCCGTATGCCGACATTGGATGAACCAGCCATTGTGCAACAAGATGCTCTGGAAGAAGATCGTTCCAGTGCCACGTCAGGAGCCGACTTCGAACGGTCATTTGACCAGGAACCAACGTACGAACGGTCATTTGACCAGGAACCAACGTACGAACGGTCATTTGACCAGGAACCAACGTACGAACGATCATCCCCACTACTGGAACCGGTTGAAGAACACGTCATCGAGCAACCGGTTGAAGAACGAGTCATCCAGCAACCGGACGAGCCGCAGCTAAGCCAGGAAGAGCTAGACCACATAGCCTGGATCCAGAAATTGGCTGAACAGTCGTCGTTCGAAGCAGCCGCTCCACCAGTACGTCCACCAATTCCTGCCCGTATGCCGACATTGGATGAACCAGCCATTGTGCAACAAGATGCTCTGGAAGAAGATCGTTCCAGTGCCACGTCAGGAGCCGACTTCGAACGGTCATTTGACCAGGAACCAACGTACGAACGGTCATTTGACCAGGAACCAACGTACGAACGATCATCCCCACTACTGGAACCGGTTGAAGAACACGTCATCGAGCAACCGGTTGAAGAACGAGTCATCCAGCAACCGGACGAGCCGCAGCTAAGCCAGGAAGAGCTAGACCACATAGCCTGGATCCAGAAATTGGCTGAACAGTCGTCGTTCGAAGCAGCCGCTCCACCAGTACGTCCACCAATTCCTGCCCGTATGCCGACATTGGATGAACCAGCCATTGTGCAAAAAGATGCTCTGGAAGAAGATCGCTCCAGTGCCACGTCAGGAGCCGACATCGAACGGTCATTTGACCAGGAACCAACGTACGAACGATCATCCCCACTACTGGAACCAGTTGAAGAACGAGTCATCGAGCAACTGGACGAGCCGCAGCTAAGCCAGGAAGAGCTAGACCACATAGCCTCTATCCAGAAAGTGGCTGAACAGTCGTCGTTCGAAGCAGCCGCTCCACCAGTACGTCCACCAATTCCTGCCCGTATGCCGACATTGGATGAACCAGCCATTGTGCAAAAAGATGCTCTGGAAGAAGATCGCTCCAGTGCCACGTCAGGAGCCGACTTCGAACGGTCATTCGACCAGGAACCAACGTACGAGCGATCATCTCCACTACTGGAACCGGTTGAAGAACGAGTCATCGAGCAACCGGTTGAAGAACAAGTCATCGAGCAACCGGAAGAGCCGCAGCTAAACCAGGAAGAGCTAGACCACATAGCCTGGATCCAGAAATTGGCTGAACAGTCGTCGTTCGAAGCAGCCGCTCCACCAGTACGTCCACCAATTCCTGCCCGTATGCCGACATTGGATGAACCAGCCATTGTGCAACAAGATGCTCTGGAAGAAGATCGTTCCAGTGCCACGTCAGGAGCCGACTTCGAACGGTCATTTGACCAGGAACCAACGTACGAGCGATCATCTCCACTACTGGAACCGGTTGAAGAACGAGTCATCGAGCAACCGGACGAGCCGCAGCTAAGCCAGGAAGAGCTAGACCACATAGCCTGGATCCAGAAATTGGCTGAACAGTCGTCGTTCGAAGCAGCCGCTCCACCAGTACGTCCACCAATTCCTGCCCGTATGCCGACATTGGATGAACCAGCCATTGTGCAAAAAGATGCTCTGGAAGAAGATCGCTCCAGTGCCACGTCAGGAGCCGACTTCGAACGGTCATTCGACCAGGAACCAACGTACGAGCGATCGTCTCCACTACTGGAACCAGTTGAAGAACGAGTCATCGAGCAACCGGTTGAAGAACAAGTCATCGAGCAACCGGAAGAGCCGCAGCTAAACCAGGAAGAGCTAGACCACATAGCCTGGATCCAGAAATTGGCTGAACAGTCGTCGTTCGAAGCAGCCGCTCCACCAGTACGTCCACCAATTCCTGCCCGTATGCCGACATTGGATGAACCAGCCATTGTGCAACAAGATGCTCTGGAAGAAGATCGTTCCAGTGCCACGTCAGGAGCCGACTTCGAACGGTCATTTGACCAGGAACCAACGTACGAGCGATCATCTCCACTACTGGAACCGGTTGAAGAACGAGTCATCGAGCAACCGGACGAGCCGCAGCTAAGCCAGGAAGAGCTAGACCACATAGCCTGGATCCAGAAATTGGCTGAACAGTCGTCGTTCGAAGCAGCCGCTCCACCAGTACGTCCACCAATTCCTGCCCGTATGCCGACATTGGATGAACCAGCCATTGTGCAACAAGATGCTCTGGAAGAAGATCGTTCCAGTGCCACGTCAGGAGCCGACTTCGAACGGTCATTTGACCAGGAACCAACGTACGAACGATCATCTCCACTACTGGAACCGGTTGAAGAACGAGTCATCGAGCAACCGGTTGAAGAACAAGTCATCGAGCAACCGGAAGAGCCGCAGCTAAACCAGGAAGAGCTAGACCACATAGCCTGGATCCAGAAATTGGCTGAACAGTCGTCGTTCGAAGCAGCCGCTCCACCAGTACGTCCACCAATTCCTGCCCGTATGCCGACATTGGATGAACCAGCCATTGTGCAAAAAGATGCTCTGGAAGAAGATCGTTCCAGTGCCACGTCAGGAGCCGACTTCGAACGGTCATTTGACCAGGAACCAACGTACGAACGGTCATTTGACCAGGAACCAACGTACGAACGATCATCCCCACTACTGGAACCGGTTGAAGAACGAGTCATCGAGCAACCGGTTGAAGAACGAGTCATCCAGCAACCGGAAGAGCCGCAGCTAAGCCAGGAAGAGCTAGACCACATAGCCTCTATCCAGAAATTGGCTGAACAGTCGTCGTTCGAAGCAGCCGCTCCACCAGTACGTCCACCAATTCCTGCCCGTATGCCGACATTGGATGAACCAGCCATTGTGCAAAAATATGCGCTGGAAGAAGATCGCTCCAGTGCCACGTCAGGAGCCGACATCGAACGGTCATTTGACCAGGAACCAACGTACGAACGATCATCCCCACTACTGGAACCAGTTGAAGAACGAGTCATCGAGCAACTGGACGAGCCGCAGCTAAGCCAGGAAGAGCTAGACCACATTGCCTCAATCCAGAAATTGGCTGAACAGTCGTCGTTCGAAGCAGCCGCTCCACCAGTACGTCCACCAATTCCTGCCCGTATGCCGACATTGGATGAACCAGCCATTGTGCAACAAGATGCTCTGGAAGAAGATCGTTCCAGTGCCACGTCAGGAGCCGACTTCGAACGGTCATTTGACCAGGAACCAACGTACGAACGATCATCTCCACTACTGGAACCGGTTGAAGAACGAGTCATCGAGCAACCGGTTGAAGAACAAGTCATCGAGCAACCGGAAGAGCCGCAGCTAAACCAGGAAGAGCTAGACCACATAGCCTGGATCCAGAAATTGGCTGAACAGTCGTCGTTCGAAGCAGCCGCTCCACCAGTACGTCCACCAATTCCTGCCCGTATGCCGACATTGGATGAACCAGCCATTGTGCAAAAAGATGCTCTGGAAGAAGATCGTTCCAGTGCCACGTCAGGAGCCGACTTCGAACGGTCATTTGACCAGGAACCAACGTACGAACGGTCATTTGACCAGGAACCAACGTACGAACGATCATCCCCACTACTGGAACCGGTTGAAGAACGAGTCATCGAGCAACCGGTTGAAGAACGAGTCATCCAGCAACCGGAAGAGCCGCAGCTAAGCCAGGAAGAGCTAGACCACATAGCCTCTATCCAGAAATTGGCTGAACAGTCGTCGTTCGAAGCAGCCGCTCCACCAGTACGTCCACCAATTCCTGCCCGTATGCCGACATTGGATGAACCAGCCATTGTGCAAAAATATGCGCTGGAAGAAGATCGCTCCAGTGCCACGTCAGGAGCCGACATCGAACGGTCATTTGACCAGGAACCAACGTACGAACGATCATCCCCACTACTGGAACCAGTTGAAGAACGAGTCATCGAGCAACTGGACGAGCCGCAGCTAAGCCAGGAAGAGCTAGACCACATTGCCTCAATCCAGAAATTGGCTGAACAGTCGTCGTTCGAAGCAGCCGCTCCACCAGTACGTCCACCAATTCCTGCCCGTATGCCGACATTGGATGAACCAGCCATTGTGCAACAAGATGCTCTGGAAGAAGATCGCTCCAGTGCCACGTCAGGAGCCAACTTCGAACGGCCATTTGACCAGGAACCAACGTACGAGCGATCATCTCCACTACTGGAACCGGTTGAAGAACGAGTCATCGAGCAACCGGACGAGCCGCAGCTAAGCCAGGAAGAGCTAGACCACATAGCCTGGATCCAGAAATTGGCTGAACAGTCGTCGTTCGAAGCAGCCGCTCCACCAGTACGTCCACCAATTCCTGCCCGTATGCCGACATTGGATGAACCAGCCATTGTGCAACAAGATGCTCTGGAAGAAGATCGCTCCAGTGCCACGTCAGGAGCCAACTTCGAACGGCCATTTGACCAGGAACCAACGTACGAGCGATCATCTCCACTACTGGAACCGGTTGAAGAACGAGTCATCGAGCAACCGGACGAGCCGCAGCTAAGCCAGGAAGAGCTAGACCACATAGCCTGGATCCAGAAATTGGCTGAACAGTCGTCGTTCGAAGCAGCCGCTCCACCAGTACGTCCACCAATTCCTGCCCGTATGCCGACAATGGATGAACCAGCCATTGTGCAACAAGATTCTCTGGAAGAAGATCGCTCCAGTGCCACGTCAGGAGCCGACTTCGAACGGTCATTTGACCAGGAACCAACGTACGAACGATCATCTCCACTACTGGAACCGGTTGAAGAACAAGTCATCGAGCAACCGGTTGAAGAACAAGTCATCCAGCAACCGGACGAGCCGCAGCTAAGCCAGGAAGAGCTAGACCACATAGCCTGGAACCAGAAATTGGCTGAACAGTCGTCGTTCGAAGCAGCCGCTCCACCAGTACGTCCACCAATTCCTGCCCGTATGCCGACATTGGATGAACCAGCCATTGTGCAACAAGATGCTCTGGAAGAAGATCGCTCCAGTGCCACGTCAGGAGCCGACTTCGAACGGTCATTTGACCAGGAACCAACGTACGAACGGTCATTTGACCAGGAACCAACGTACGAACGATCATCCCCACTACTGGAACCGGTTGAAGAACACGTCATCGAGCAACCGGTTGAAGAACGAGTCATCCAGCAACCGGAAGAGCCGCAGCTAAGCCAGGAAGAGCTAGACCACATAGCCTCTATCCAGAAATTGGCTGAACAGTCGTCGTTCGAAGCAGCCGCTCCACCAGTACGTCCACCAATTCCTGCCCGTATGCCGACATTGGATGAACCAGCCATTGTGCAAAAAGATGCTCTGGAAGAAGATCGCTCCAGTGCCACGTCAGGAGCCGACTTCGAACGGTCATTTGACCAAGAACCAACGTACGAACGATCATCCCCACTACTGGAACCAGTTGAAGAACGAGTCATCGAGCAACCGGTTGAAGAACAAGTCATCCTGCAACCGGAAGAGCCGCAGCTAAGCCAGGAAGAGCTAGACCACATAGCCTCTATCCAGAGATTGGCTGAACAGTCGTCGTTCGAAGCAGCCGCTCCAGCAGTACGTCCACTAATTCCTGCCCGTATGCCGACATTGGATGAACCAGCCATTGTGCAAAAATATGCTCTGGAAGAAGATCGCTCCAGTGCCACGTCAGGAGCCGACTTCGAACGGTCATTCGACCAGGAACCAACGTACGAACGATCATCCCCACTACTGGAACCAGTTGAAGAACGAGTCATCGAGCAACCGGTTGAAGAACGAGTCATCCAGCAACCGGAAGAGCCGCAGCTAAGCCAGGAAGAGCTAGACCACATTGCCTCTATCCAGAGATTGGCTGAACAGTCGTCGTTCGAAGCAGCCGCTCCACCAGTACGTCCACCAATTCCTGCCCGTATGCCGACATTGGATGAACCAGCCATTGTGCAAAAAGATGCTCTGGAAGAAGATCGCTCCAGTGCCACGTCAGGAGCCGACTTCGAACGGTCATTCGACCAGGAACCAACGTACGAGCGATCGTCTCCACTACTGGAACCAGTTGAAGAACGAGTCATCGAGCAACCGGACGAGCCGCAGCTAAGCCAGGAAGAGCTAGACCACATTGCCTCTATCCAGAAATTGACTGAACAGTCGTCGTTCGAAGCAGCCGCTCCACCAGTACGTCCACCAATTCCTGCCCGTATGCCGACATTGGATGAACCAGCCATTGTGCAAAAAGATGCTCTGGAAGAAGATCGTTCCAGTGCCACATCAGGAGCCGACTTCGAAAGGTCATTTGACCAGGAACCAACGTACGAACGATCATCCCCACTACTGGAACCGGTTGAAGAACGAGTCATCCAGCAACCGGACGAGCCGCAGCTAAGCCAGGAAGAGCTAGACCACATAGCCTGGATCCAGAAATTGGGTGATCAGTCGTCGTTCGAAGCAGCCGCTCCACCAGTACGTCCACCAATTCCTGCCCGTATGCCGACATTGGATGAACCAGCCATTGTGCAACGAGATGCTCTGGAAGAAGATCGCTCCAGTGCCACGTCAGGAGCCGACTTCGAACGGTCATTTGACCAGGAACCAACGTACGAACGATCATCTCCACTATTGGAACCAGTTGAAGAACGAGTCATCGAGCAACCGGACGAGCCGCAGCTAAGCCAGGAAGAGCTAGACCACATTGCCTCTATTCAGAAATTGGCTGAACAGTCGTCGTTCGAAGCAGCCGCTCCACCAGTACGTCCACCAATTCCTGCCCGTATGCCGACATTGGATGAACCAGCCATTGTGCAAAAAGATGCTCTGGAAGAAGATCGCTCCAGTGCCACGTCAGGAGCCGACTTCGAACGGTCATTTGACCAGGAACCAACGTACGAACGATCATCCCCACTACTGGAACCAGTTGAAGAACGAGTCATCGAGCAACCGGAAGAGCCGCAGCTAAGCCAGGAAGAGCTAGACCACATAGCCTCTATCCAGAGATTGGCTGAACAGTCGTCGTTCGAAGCAGCGGCTCCACCAGTACGTCCACCGATTCCTGCCCGTATGCCGACATTGGATGAACCAGCCATTGTGCAACAAGATGCTCTGGAAGAAGATCGCTCCAGTGCCACGTCAGGAGCCGACTTCGAACGGTCATTTGACCAGGAACCAACGTACGAACGGTCATTTGACCAGGAACCAACGTACGAACGATCATCCCCACTACTGGAACCGGTTGAAGAACACGTCATCGAGCAACCGGTTGAAGAACGAGTCATCCAGCAACCGGACGAGCCGCAGCTAAGCCAGGAAGAGCTAGACCACATAGCCTGGATCCAGAAATTGGCTGAACAGTCGTCGTTCGAAGCAGCCGCTTCACCAGTACGTCCACCAATTCCTGCCCGTATGCCGACATTGGATGAACCAGCCATTGTGCAACAAGATGCTCTGGAAGAAGATCGTTCCAGTGCCACGTCAGGAGCCGACTTCGAACGGTCATTTGACCAGGAACCAACGTACGAACGGTCATTTGACCAGGAACCAACGTACGAACGATCATCCCCACTACTGGAACCGGTTGAAGAACACGTCATCGAGCAACCGGTTGAAGAACGAGTCATCCAGCAACCGGACGAGCCGCAGCTAAGCCAGGAAGAGCTAGACCACATAGCCTGGATCCAGAAATTGGCTGAACAGTCGTCGTTCGAAGCAGCCGCTCCACCAGTACGTCCACCAATTCCTGCCCGTATGCCGACATTGGATGAACCAGCCATTGTGCAACAAGATGCTCTGGAAGAAGATCGCTCCAGTGCCACGTCAGGAGCCGACTTCGAACGGTCATTTGACCAGGAAGCAACGTACGAACGATCATCCCCACTACTGGAACCAGTTGAAGAACGAGTCATCGAGCAACCGGTTGAAGAACAAGTCATCCTGCAACCGGAAGAGCCGCAGCTAAGCCAGGAAGAGCTAGACCACATAGCCTGGATTCAGAAATTGGCTGAACAGTCGTCGTTCGAAGCAGCCGCTCCACCAGTACGTCCACCAACTCCTGCCCGTATGCCGACATTGGATGAACCAGCCATTGTGCAACATGATGCTCTGGAAGAAGATCGCTCCAGTGCCACGTCAGGAGCCGACTTCGAACGGTCATTTGACCAGGAACCAACGTACGAACGATCATCTCCACTACTGGAACCAGTTGAAGAACGAGTCATCGAGCAACCGGTTGAAGAACGAGTCATCCAGCAACCGGAAGAGCCGCAGCTAAGCCAGGAAGAGCTAGACCACATAGCCTGGATTCAGAAATTGGCTGAACAGTCGTCGTTCGAAGCAGCCGCTCCACCAGTACGTCCACCAATTCCTGCCCGAATGCCGACATTGGATGAACCAGCCATTGTGCAACAAGATGCTCTGGAAGAAGATCGTTCCAGTGCCACGTCAGGAGCCGACTTCGAACGGTCATTTGACCAGGAACCAACGTACGAGCGATCATCTCCACTATTGGAACCAGTTGAAGAACGAGTCATCGAGCAACCGGACGAGCCGCAGCTAAGCCAGGAAGAGCTA
Source organism: Caenorhabditis macrosperma (assembly GCA_963932285.1). Lineage (NCBI taxonomy): Eukaryota > Metazoa > Nematoda > Chromadorea > Rhabditida > Rhabditidae > Caenorhabditis > Caenorhabditis macrosperma. Next base: position 6,777,977 of record OZ010620.1, read on the forward strand.
GACCACATTGCCTCTATCCAGAAATTGGCTGAACAGTCGTCGTTCGAAGCAGCCGCTCCACCAGTACGTCCACCAATTCCTGCCCGTATGCCGACATTGGATGAAGCAGCCATTGTGCAAAAAGATGCTCTGGAAGAAGATCGTTCCAGTGCCACGTCAGGAGCCGACTTCGAACGGTCATTTGACCAGGAACCAACGTACGAACGATCATCCCCACTACTGGAACCAGTTGAAGAACAAGTCATCGAGCAACCGGTTGAAGAACAAGTCATCGAGCAACCGGTTGAAGAACGAGTCATCCAGCAACCGGAAGAGCCGCAGCTAAGCCAGGAAGAGCTAGACCACATAGCCTGGATCCAGAAATTGGCTGAACAGTCGTCGTTCGAAGCAGCCGCTCCACCAGTACGTCCACCAATTCCTGCCCGTATGCCGACATTGGATGAACCAGCCATTGTGCAACATGATGCTCTGGAAGAAGATCGCTCCAGTGCCACGTCAGGAGCCGACTTCGAACGGTCATTTGACCAGGAACCAACGTACGAACGATCATCTCCACTACTGGAACCAGTTGAAGAACGAGTCATCGAGCAACCGGTTGAAGAACGAGTCATCCAGCAACCGGAAGAGCCGCAGCTAAGCCAGGAAGAGCTAGACCACATAGCCTGGATTCAGAAATTGGCTGAACAGTCGTCGTTCGAAGCAGTCGCTCCACCAGTACGTCCACCAATTCCTGCCCGTATGCCGACATTGAATGAACCTGCCATTGTGCAACAAGATGCTCTGGAAGAAGATCGTTCCAGTGCCACGTCAGGAGCCGACTTCGAACGGTCATTTGACCAGGAACCAACGTACGAGCGATCATCTCCACTATTGGAACCAGTTGAAGAACGAGTCATCGAGCAACCGGACGAGCCGCAGCTAAGCCAGGAAGAGCTAGACCACATTGCCTCTATCCAGAAATTGGCTGAACAGTCGTCGTTCGAAGCAGCCGCTCCACCAGTACGTCCACCAATTCCTGCCCGTATGCCGACATTGGATGAAGCAGCCATTGTGCAAAAAGATGCTCTGGAAGAAGATCGTTCCAGTGCCACGTCAGGAGCCGACTTCGAACGGTCATTTGACCAGGAACCAACGTACGAACGATCATCCCCACTACTGGAACCAGTTGAAGAACAAGTCATCGAGCAACCGGTTGAAGAACGAGTCATCCAGCAACCGGAAGAGCCGCAGCTAAGCCAGGAAGAGCTAGACCACATAGCCTGGATCCAGAAATTGGCTGAACAGTCGTCGTTCGAAGCAGCCGCTCCACCAGTACGTCCACCAATTCCTGCCCGTATGCCGACATTGGATGAACCAGCCATTGTGCAACAAGATGCTCTGGAAGAAGATCGCTCCAGTGCCACGTCAGGAGCCGACTTCGAACGGTCATTTGACCAGGAACCAACGTACGAACGATCATCCCCACTACTGGAACCAGTTGAAGAACAAGTCATCGAGCAACCGGTTGAAGAACAAGTCATCCAGCAACCGGACGAGCCGCAGCTAAGCCAGGAAGAGCTAGACCACATAGCCTGGATCCAGCAATTGGCTGAACAGTCGTCGTTCGAAGCAGCCGCTCCACCAGTACGTCCACCAATTCCTGCCCGTATGCCGACATTGGATGAAGCAGCCATTGTGCAACAAGATGCTCTGGAAGAAGATCGTTCCAGTGCCACGTCAGGAGCCGACTTCGAACGGTCATTTGACCAGGAACCAACGTACGAGCGATCATCTCCACTATTGGAACCAGTTGAAGAACGAGTCATCGAGCAACCGGAAGAGCCGCAGCTAAGCCAGGAAGAGCTAGACCACATTGCCTCTATCCAGAAATTGGCTGAACAGTCGTCGTTCGAAGCAGCCGCTCCACCAGTACGTCCACCAATTCCTGCCCGTATGCCGACATTGGATGAAGCAGCCATTGTGCAAAAAGATGCTCTGGAAGAAGATCGTTCCAGTGCCACGTCAGGAGCCGACTTCGAAAGGTCATTTGACCAGGAACCAACGTACGAGCGATCATCTCCACTATTGGAACCAGTTGAAGAACGAGTCATCGAGCAACCGGAAGAGCCGCAGCTAAGCCAGGAAGAGCTAGACCACATAGCCTGGATCCAGAAATTGGCTGATCAGTCGTCGTTCGAAGCAGCCGCTCCACCAGTACGTCCACCAATTCCTGCCCGTATGCCGACATTGGATGAAGCAGCCATTGTGCAAAAAGATGCTCTGGAAGAAGATCGTTCCAGTGCCACGTCAGGAGCCGACTTCGAACGGTCATTTGACCAGGAACCAACGTACGAGCGATCATCTCCACTATTGGAACCAGTTGAAGAACGAGTCATCGAGCAACCGGAAGAGCCGCAGCTAAGCCAGGAAGAGCTAGACCACATAGCCTGGATCCAGAAATTGGCTGATCAGTCGTCGTTCGAAGCAGCCGCTCCACCAGTACGTCCACCAATTCCTGCCCATATGCCGACATTGGATGAACCAGCCATTGTGCAACAAGATGCTCTGGAAGAAGATCGCTCCAGTGCCACGTCAGGAGCCGATTTCAAAGGTTCATCGGTCGAAACAACTGTGCCACCCGTGCTGGACGGTAGTTTGGATACAACGTCTCTGGCAGAGGAGGAGGCTCCAGTTCTCAGTGTTGCTGCGTATGAAAGAACGACCCCATTGTTGTTCTCAGATCGAGAATCTGGAGCCGAAGATGATATCGTTGCTAGTTCAAATTATGATGTTCAAACAAATGCGAATTGGGCCAACTTTGACGTCGTTCCGGTTTTGTCGAATGTTGATTGGCCAACAGAACAGTCTTTCACAAAGCCGTTCAACGAATTCCCTATTTGTGCAGGACCACCGGCGGTCGATCAAGGACAATTGCCAGAAGAGTTCGACTTCTGTTGGGATTCTGAATCGACTGCGGAACAACTAACATCGTCTGGAGGAAATTCGGGAATCAACACTTATGGTTGGGATTATTCTCGAGATCGAGATGCGTTGCTGTTAGATGAAGTGATCGCAGAGGAGGATGAAAACGATCTGGTCAGTGAAGATGCCGTGCCAATTGAGTTTTCGGAGAGACACTGGGAGCAATCAAGAAAACCAGCCTACGATTGGAGAAACGCTTCCAACATACCAACAGTTCACATCGAGTGTGTTTCCGATGACAATGCGAAAGACGAGTTCGATTACGACGGAGCATACGTTGAAAACGTCGCTGGACCGAAAGAAGAAGATCCCAGCTTCGAGCGTGGAGGGAGTGCATCTCCTCAAGTGTTCAACGAAGGTGCATCTTTCTCGTCGAAAGTGTATCAAGACTACTCTGTCGATGATTTCGATCGCGATGAAGCTGATAACGAGGGTTCTCAATACTCGTTTGATGCTTCACTCCCTCCGTTCCACCAATATGCCGCTTGTCCTTCTATAACCCCATCAGAAGCAGAAGACGGAGCATCTTCTGAAGCAGGCCAACCGATTGTCGATGAGTTGTACCACAATACCATTATCGAACGTTTAGCTGAGTTCTCGAACGCGCCACCAGAAAAAGTTATCATTCCGTGCGTGGAGATCAGAATAGAAGAACCGACGAGCGAATCAACGCAGCAGATGGACGATATGTCGGATGCAACATCTTTTGCCGATCAGGAATCACTCGGCGACGTCGAAAATGCACAAGAGGAAGAATGGGAGTACGCGAAAAGAGGGGATGAGAAAGACGAACCGAACAAAGATATTGAACATTTTACAACAATTGAACCGAAGAGAGATTCATTCGAAGCCAATGTGCCCATAGAACAGATGTCTGATGTTCCCGCAAAATCAGTTGAGTTCGCATTGACACAGGAAGAGCTGGATCACATCGCCGAGGTCGCAAATATGGCAAGTATGGATTTTGCCGGAACATCTCAACAGCCATCCTTCGCCCCGCCCGTCACAGTCAGCCGACCAGTAGAGCCAGAACTCACACAGGAAGAGCTAGACCACATTGCTCGAGTCGCTGCGAAGGCCTCCGACGATGGTCGTCCAACTGTCGCAGTTCCATCTTCGAAACCAGAGTTGACTCAAGAAGAACTCGATCACATCGCAATGATTGCTGCGAAGGCTGCTCAAGACGTCTCACTTCCTGAAGAGATCGCTCATGTGCATTCGCTGCCGGCTCCACCCTCTCACGAGCAAGAACTAACGCAAGAAGAGCTCGATCACATTGCGCGAATCGCTGCGATTGCTGACCAATCCTCCTTCGAAAATGCCGTTCAATTGTCACAGCGGGTTCTTGCAAACCTTCCCGAACCAACATCAGTGCAACAAAAACAGATTTCTCTCGAAGAAGATCGCTCCAGTGCCACGTCAGGAGCCGACTTCGAACGGTCATTCGACCAGGAACCAACGTACGAACGATCCTCTCCACTACTGGAACCGGTTGAAGAGATGGCCGAGCAATCTACGTTTGATATGACTGTACCACTGACACAGCCAGTTGTTCATGCGCGTCTGAACGCTCTGAATGAACCAACAACTGTGAAGCAAGACACTGTCGAAGAGGAAAATTCAAGTGCAACTTCAGGAGCCGACTTTGAGAGATCTTTTGATGAGGAGCCGTTAGACGAACATGCTGTTTCACATACAGAGAGCCCCCAGCTGACACAGGAAGAGTTGGAACATATTGCCTGGATCCAGAAGAAGGCTGAACAGTCGTCGTTTGAAACAACCGCGGGAGCAGCATCATTCGAACCTGCCACTGAACAACAAAAAGAAGCTATTGCTGTGAAACCAGTTGAACCGGAACTCACTCAAGAAGAGCTCGACCATATTGCAATGGTTCAAAAGATGGCTGAACAATCTTCGTTCGAGACTGCAGTTCCGCTTCAGTTCATTCAGGAACAACGAAAGGAAGGTCGAATTGAATCCGACGGAGGTCACTCGAGTGCCACCTCAGGTGCTGATGTCGAGGGATCGTTTGATCAAGAAGCGAATCTTCCACTCGGAGATCGTGTAATTGAGGAACCGCAGTTGACACAGGAAGAGCTCGATCACATCGCGTCTATTCAGAGAGCTGCAGAGCAATGTTCGTTCGAAACTGCTCTGCACCCGATTGAAGAAAAGAAGACAGCTCTGACTCCGGAAATCGATTCAAGCATCCACGCGCAACCATCGGAGGATCGCTCGAGTGCAACATCCGGAGCAGATATCCCGTCCTCGTTCGACGTGTCGTCTCCAATTCCACCCGGAGAAGAAGTATTGCCGACTCGAGCAGAACTGGATCATATTACTAAAGTTCGGCAAACGGCAAACGAGTCGCTTTCGGCGATGTTAGGAAGCACTCCAAATGCAGCGCCCGTCATTCAAGAGCCACATTGTGTTGACGAGCAACTCTCGCAGGATGGCTCGAGTGCGACGTCTGGAGCCGACATGGAGAGATCTTTCGATGCGACGTCGCCTCTTCCGAAGTTCTCCGAAGACAAAGACATGCTACAAGAGAAAGTGGACTACGTGCTCATGGTCACTCACATGGCTCAACAGGAGACCGTTTCGCCTCCGACCAAAGTCATGTCAGTTCTGCGGCAACAACCAGATGCACACACTTCTGGAGACGTTCCTCAGCTGCCAGCAGAAGAACTCAGTGGGCTCACTCAAGAAGAACTGAACCACATTGCGGAAGTTCTGCGAAAAGCAGAGGCGTCGGCTTCGAGCGGAATGTTCGAGAGAGATTCCAACTTCCCGCCTCTGCGAAGAACATCCATCACGTACACATCACACTTCTCGCCGCAAGTCATCAGAGATCTACGATCGTCCACCTCATTCACCTCAACTCCAACGACAGAGGAAGAAGTTGTGAAGGCGAAGTTGGTTCGAGAGCCGAGTGTGCAAGTTGTGTACACAGATCACATTCTGAGAGACTTGCAATCGATAAATGCTTCTTTGGAGCAAGGAGAAGACGATGATGCTCATTCGGAGACTGGAGAAGACGTCGACATAGAGACTCGAGATGAAGTTGTCGTCGGAAGAGAGACGAGCAACGACAGCGCGAGTTCAGCCGTCCCAGAAGAAGACGAACTGATCACGGACGTGTGTGACTACGAGCTGAAGACGTCACTATTCGTACAGCAGTACGTGATGCAGCAGTCGACATTCCAAGAGGCCTCCGGATTGCACATCTCTCCGATTCGCCGGACAATGAGTGCCGCGTGCACAGCCGAAAAACACGCCGACGAGGAGGAGAATGTGCGGCACGAGAGAGAGGTTAAGCACGCCCAGAGCCATGATCAAATTAAGAAGAGCGGCGAGCCGAATGCATATGAACTCCTCGAGCAGCATAGTTTCCGACACGCACAACCCCTCCTCTGCAATGTCGACTTCCTGTGGCGTCTCAACTTCGCGGCTAACAGAATGACGGAAGAGATTGCCGAAGAGGTGGGTTTCGGGTTTGGATAAACACGCGCATTTGGGAGGGGGGCAAGCGGCGGAAGCCGATAACTGCAGTGGGATGAGCAAATCGAATTACAGGCTGGTAGAGAATTGCGTGCGCACTATCGCAATGTGTCCAACCCGCGTGCCAGATACTTCTCCGACGCTTATGATATTGGCACCGACGACGAGGAGGAAGAGGTCGCTGAAACGTGAGTTGTTGCTCTTTGAGCCCCCTTTCATTCATGCTCCAATTACAGATCGCCTCTCGGATTCTCTGTGGAACCAATGCGACATGAAGAGCCGTCGTACGGGCTGTTCTCGTTCTTCACTTCGAAGAAGAGTGTCAGTGACCGACCTCGATCGGCTCTCGCCATGTTCACCAACCCATCGCCCGCACCATCGCCTAGTTTGTTGAGAAAGGAGTCGGAGGACCGTGGAGACATTTTGAACTTGTTGAGAAGGTTGTTTTTTCGGTATCTCTCAAGCAACTCATATTTTCTTTTATTCAGGTCATCCGGAGCCGATTCGCGAGCTTCCAACGACAGTTCGGCGTCACGTCTTCCGGATAACGCTCTAGTCGGATTGTCTGAAAACGAGAAACAGCACATTATGTCTGTTATCTCGAGATCGAACAGAAACACTTCTCCGATGACATCCAGAAGGTATCCATTCGGAAGGAATTCCCTGTAACAGCCCGTTTTCAGATGCTCATCGGCTCTCCAAATGCTTCCCGAAGTTGACAATATTTCTGAGGCTGAGAAAGAGCACATACAGAACATTCTGGAGAAGGCCGAGTCTCGAACTCCGTTCATGATCAAGATTCCGATGAAGAAGCAGATTTCGTCGAGAACAGAATCAACGAACTCTCGAGTTTCCAGTGAAGGAATCGACGAGGAAGTGGAGATTGAAGATCACCGAAAGAAAACCATCGATGAGCCGATTGTCGAAGTTCCGTCGCGAGCGGTGACTCCCCGAAACAACCTGCGCGTCATCCCACCGCCCATCGCCATCTCTCATCCAACGCCTCCGCATTCAGCCAAAACAGACACTGGCTCCAGACACAGCAGTGGGTCCAGTGGTCACACTCAGTTCGGATTCTCGACTCCTTCTATTTCCGGCTTCAAAACGTTCTTCGACAAGGCGAAGACTGCCACAGAAACATTGGTGAAGGAGATAAAAGATGAAGTTGTGGAACCCGAGAAGCCCGCCGAGACTGTCGTGCATTCTCCACCCGCACAACCGATGGTTTCTGATGAGCTGACAGCTGAAGAGTTGGAACACATAAAGAGAGTGAACGAGATGGCTGAAATGAGTGAACCTGTGGTTCCGCCGGTGCAGCAAGAGAGAAGAAAGTCGAGTGTGGTCAGCGGACTGAAGAGTATGTTTGGAGTGTCGAAGACTGAGGATCCTGAGTTGACGAGGGAAGAGAAGGAACACATCAGAAGAATGTCGGTGATGGCTGAGAAACTGAACAAGGAGATCGAAGTGGTGGAAGAGAAACCGAAGACGACTGGCGGATTCGGATTGAAGAACTTCTTTGGAAAAGCGACGCAGTCTGTCATGCAAGCGACTGATTCTGTGATGAAGAATGTGATTCCAAGTGATATCGTCTCACAACATCCAGTCGAATCTTTGGGAAGAAAGCCAGAAGTGAAGGAAGAAGTCACCCAGGAAGAGATGGAACACATCGCCCGAATAGCTGCAATGGCCGCCGCAGACTTCCACAATGTCAATGAAGAGAGTCCTGTTTCACCGAGAGAGCCACAGTTGACACGAGAAGAGCGAGAACACATTGAGAGAATTGCAGCGAAGGCAAGGGAAGACTTCGAGCATCCCGAGTCGGTTTATGTTGCTCCAACGCCCGCAAATATCACTGAGCCAGGACTATCACAAGAAGAACGTGATCATATCGCAAGAATTGCGGCAAAGGCGGCTGAAGACTTTGCATCGAATATCCCAGTGGGAGCCTCAGTTGCTGCTTCAATTGCTCCGCCAGCCGCCCCAGCCCCAGTGATATCTGAGCCAGACCTGACGGAGGAAGAACGCGAGCACATTGCCCGAATCGCTGCGAAGGCTGCAGAAGATTTCGAACGTCCAGCCGCCGTTCCGATTCCTTTGGTCCAAGAACCCGAACTCTCACAAGAAGAAAAGGACCACATTGCGAGGATAGCAGCGAAGGCAGCCGACGACTTCAACTCATTCGTCCCGTTCGCTCAACCAGTCATCGTTCCTCACGAAGTGGAGATATCAGAAGAAGAGAGAGCTCACATCGCGAGAATAGCTGCGAAGGCGGAAGAAGACTTTGGACCTTCTCCATCCGTTGCGAGGCCAACAGTCCCACCTGTATCGTCTAAACCATCAGAACCTGAATTGACACAAGAAGAACTGGATCACATTGCCAAGATTGCCGAGATAGCAAGTATGGATTTCGCCGGAACATCTCAACAGCCATCCTTCGCCCCGCCCGTCACAGTCAGCCGATCAGTGGAGCCAGAACTCACACAGGAAGAGCTAGACCACATTGCTCGAGTCGCTGCGAAGGCCTCCGACGATGGTCGTCCAACTGTCGCAGTTCCACCTTCGGAACCAGAGTTGACTCAAGAAGAACTCGATCACATCGCAATGATTGCTGCAAAGGCTGCCCAAGACGTCTCACTTCCTGAAGAGATCGCTCATGTGCATTCGCTGCCGGCTCCACCCTCTCACGAGCAAGAACTAACGCAAGAAGAGCTCGATCACATTGCGCGAATCGCTGCGATGGCTGCCACCGATTTCTCTGCTCCATCTGAATTCCCTATCACTCATCATCCAGAAGATCTTGATACTTTCGAAGAACCGCTGACTGAGAGCGGTTCGGATGCGACGTCTGGCGCCGACTCGTTCGACGAAACGACCTCATTCGACGAAGACGGTGCTCAAGTGCTAACAAGCGGCGTCTCTCCAGATCGAGTTACATCTCCGGCTGCACTTGACACAACTGAAGAGCAACCGAGTCCTATTATGGCTCAGAAGGTGAGAGAAAAAAAGCTGTTTTAGAGATATCGCGACCACTTTTTTTCTCTTTTCTCATAGACTCATGTTGCTATGCGCGCTCAAGGGTCTCATTAAATATTATGCAGATGGCGTGACCAGCCAGATTTTTCCACTTTTCATAGATTCGTGTGTACGAAAAAGATAGGTATCCGCTTTTCAGGCCGTTTCGTCGTCGCCGTCAGCAGATTCGATGGCGTCACGGAAGAGCAGCGAGTACGACATCAGAAGTATTTCGGAGATCAGACGGGAGTCCGAGACGGACGTTGGCAAGTGGTGAGTGACGTGGTTTAGCTTCGGTCCCGAAACACTAAGTATCCAGGTACGAAGAACAGCTGAGTTTCATGCGGCAGTCGATTCATGACGAGGAAGAAGACGTCGGACGTAAGAAGACGTGCTCCCAGAGGCATTCTCCAATTGATCACTTTCAGATGAGATAGGCACCGACGTCGAAGAGTTCCCGTTGACATATGTCGAAGACCAACTCCATTTCCTCGAAGGTAACTCGAGAAAACTGCTCTCTTAGAAATGCATGATGACGGAAAATTGGAGACGAAATGCAGCAGCAAAAAAGCATATTTGCAGGTAATGTCATGGAGGAGAGTGAAGCGGCCGCCGGCACCGGAAGATCGATCGACGAAGAGTGTTATGGTGGAGAGGAAGAGAAGAACAAAAATGACGACGACGACGACTACGGCGGCGCGGCGGAGCAAGCGGAGACGAAGAAGAATAGTAGTCGTGGGGCCTCCGAGAGAAGCGAGACGCAGAGAGAGGAGTCGTCGAGGGCGCAGCAGACACCCATCGATTCGCTGCCGGGTAGTCGTATGTTGAAGCGACCCAATTTCGGCTTCCTCTCTAATTTTGCTAATGATGCCGTCAATAAGGTGAGTTGAGCTGGCTGAAAATGGTATCTTTCGGGTGTCCGTCGTGGGTAATTATAGAGGACACTGAACTTCGAGGGCAGCTCCCAGAGCCGTGGGAAATTAGTCGGTTTTGCATGTCTGATTGCTAGTTTCACGAGGAAGTAGAAAAGAAGCGTCCAAAAAAGACACGACTCGCGCTCAAAGAGCTCAAAGGTTCATGAAGAGTTTTGAAGAGATTGCACCCAAATGTCCCTGGTCTCCTTTAGAGTATCGAAAAGTGTATTTAGAGATTCTATTAGAGTTGTTGTTGGCTCGGACTCTGGATTAGGTAAGAGAGGGACTCATCTATCCATATAAATCGTTTGTTTCCTGTTCCATCCGCCTTCCGTTTCGGCCCAACGATCACTTTCCGTTCAGAGCTTCCGTTTGGGCCAACAAAACGCCAATTTCATAGTCGTTCTCGTTTAGTTTTCCGAGCCAAAGATGGCCTCGTTACCCACGAAATTCGCTGGTCCTCCCTCTCTTTCTCTCATGGCTCGCCACCACAAAAAACAGAGCACATGCAATGCCAACAAACACAATAGCTCCGGAGGAGCGCCCATTTGTTCTTCTCCCCCTCGGTCACATATACTCATCCGGAGGCGCCGCGCATCGTTCACAAAGTATGGCCCTCTGTAGCTGTATGTCTTATGCATAAATGCAGACCCATCGTGTGCGAGAAAAAGGAAATGAAGAAACACTTTAGGAGGAGGAGGCGCGAGAGCGGGCCATGCCTCATTAATTTTTTGCGACGCGACTGGCATGTGCTGCTCGGCGACGAGCTTCTCCCCGTCACTTGCGATAATTAAGAATGATTTCGTGTTTTTCAGGCGAAGGAAGCGAGCTCCCAGATCCAAGCCGCCGTACCCATCAAGGTGAGTGCCTGTTATTTGCTTCGTTTCCCCCTTCCGCAAACCGATTCAATTATGCTCTCTAAACACTCTCATTCCTCTCACTATAATAAGATTTCGATTTTTACCTCAAGGCATGTATCCTCGAGTTATGGAGTGAAAGCTTCTCCCGCTTCTTCTCAAATCTCTCTCGTTTCCAGACCTCAGCGTCCACATCGAACATTGTCAACAACAATGTCTTCTCGACCAGGTACACTGTCCATCTGTTCTCATCGTTCTAGTACATACCCAATTGCAGCAAGTCAACGACCTCCCTAGGCACCGGCCAGCGCGTCCCCTCCTCTTCTCCCTCCAAAACCGCCATCCCGTGAGTAAATTCGCTTTCCCAGTGTATCCGATTTCCGAGAGGACACACTCCCTCCCCCAACCTCCATTCGCATCTGCCTTTCCGACGTGTTGATTGATTCATTTGCAGTCCCCCCGACGTCTCGATGGACAGTCTCACCGAGGAGGAACGACGACAGATCATGTCGGTTATGGCGGCCGCCGACTTCGACAATGCAATCAACAATGCGCCGAATCCGAGCACAAGTGGCTCATCGAATATTCCAGCAGGCATGGAGGATCTTTCGGAGGAAGAACGGCAAAAGATCATGGCAGTGATGGCGAGTGCCGAAATGGAGATGGGAGCACCCCCGGCCACCACTCGAGTGCCGACCAGATCGTCGAGTGTGATGAGTACAAGTATGACACGTCCCGGATCGTCAATGATGTCGGATGTTCCGCCTGGAATGGAAGATTTATCAGAAGACGAACGGCAGAAGATTATGTCGGTGATGGCCGAGGCGGAGATGATGAACCAACAGGGTCCGCGGATGGCAGCAATGACTCTTCCGCCGATTCCTCCTCCGAGGTAGTGAATGAACCATGTTTTGTGTCATATACATCCACATTTTCAGCACGATTGGAATACCACCTGGATTGGAAGGCTTATCAGAAGAGGAACGTCAGAAGATAATGTCAGTGATGGCGAATGCAGAGTTCGACACTTCGCACAGTGTAGTCGCTTCCCGACAACCCAGCAGATCGCCCAGTGTCGCAAGAATCCAGCCTCCCACACAATCGACAATGCCAATGATTCCACCTGGTTTGGAAGGACTATCAGAAGAGGAAAGAGAGAAGATAATGTCGGTTATGGCAAGTGCAGAGATTGAGGAATCCAGAAGCCAGGTGCCCTCGAGACAACCGAGCAGATCGCCGAGCTTCGCGAGACCCGCACAAACAGTTCCACAAGCACAAAGGTAACAATTGATCTACTTGTGTCAGCTCAAGGTCTCCTTTCAGCTTCATTCCGCCAGGTCTAGAAGATTTGTCGGAAGAGGAACGACAGAAGATCATGGCAGTGATGATGAACGCTGAAGTGGAGGAAGCGAGGAGTCAAGTGCCTTCCAGACAGCCGAGTCGATCCCCAAGTGTCGCGAAGATTCTCCCACCGACAGCGTAAGATTATCGATCTGTTCAACATTTGTAACCAAGTCTTTACAGAATGTCCGCCATTCCACCGGGATTGGACGACTTGTCGGAGGCAGAACGACAAAAGATAATGTCTGTCATGGCGGAGGCAGAGGTGGATAACGCCGTGCCCAGCCGATCTCCGAGCAGCTATTCCATGCTGCCACCTGTGCAAGTGCAACCAGTCGTCCCACCTGGTCTCGATGGTCTTTCCGAAGAAGAACGGCTGAAGATCCTCTCAGTGATGGCAGAAGCAGAGATTGACTCTGCCAAAGTGCCCAGCAGATCCCCGAGCAGCTACGCAATGATGCCAGCACCACCACCGTCCATCAAAGAGTCTGTTGTTCCGCCCGGCCTCGAGGGCTTATCGGAAGAAGAACGACGGAAGATACTCGCTGTCATGGCAGAGGCCGAGATCGATTCAGCGAAAGTACCGAGTAGATCACCATCCACACACCAGATGGTTCCTCCCGGAATGGAAGGTCTATCGGAAGAAGAGAGACGGAAGATCATGTCTGTGATGGCGAATGCCGAAATGGAAGTGAGCATGCCTTCGAGTCAGTTCGCTCCAATGACACTTCCACGTGGACACACCGGATTCACCCCTGCCGGAGTGGTCAACGAAGACGATCTATTCGAAGCGGATAGGAGGCGGAGAGAGGAGACGGAACGTCGTCAGACACCGCTCGAATCGCCGACTCGTGAATCCGGCTACGCCACTTCCACATCTTACGAACGAGAACTGGCAATGGTGAGTGTAATGGGATATCCTCTGACGCTTCTCCTCCCAAAAACACAAGATAAATCTCTCGCTTCTGGTCCCTCAGTCTTCTCTCTCTCCCTCTCAGTACATCTTTCCCTCTTTTTCGCTTAATTAAATAATTGAAACAAAAGTGGGGAAAAAGCGGGGGGACCGCGTGCTTCGGCTCTCAAAGAATATCTTTTGCAGGGCGGCGAAGAGCGAATGGACGGTCTGCTCGAGGACATCCTCCGCATTCGAGAAGGCGCCCGATCCCGTCGCGACAGTCGCGACGATATCGAGCAGAGGAGAAACGACGAGGTGGAAGTGCACACGCCGGAAGAGGCCATTTCCACCTCCGGTTTCACGACAGAACAAGGTATGCGGGTTTTCGAGTTACATTGCTCATTTTCGTTTTCAGAGAAACCAACGAACGACTTTGACTTCACCTACTCCGATTCGAGATTCGCCGATATCGTGAAGATGCAAGAGGAGGAAGAGTGAGTTTCAGTTGATTAAATGGCACAGAGAACCCCGTTACTTCCAGAGCCCAAATGGGTCAGAACTTGACGAAGGAAGACGAGAAGCCACGCATGTGGGAGACCGTCTTCGATGGCGACGAATCCGAGTTGCCGCACCAGGACTTTGTATTCAACGAGCCGAGGAAAACGTCAGAGTTTGATTTCCCCAAGGAGACGGACGAGGTCTTTGAGAAACCCGCCGAGATTCAAAGAATCAAAGTCACTAAGAACCGTGAGTAATTCGAAACGGCAATCGTGGAAAGGATTGTTTCAGATGACTTTGACATGGACGAAATCTACGATAATGTCGTCGCCGCACCTGCGCCCGTCCGAAAGCCAGCCGAGCCCTCGACGAAACCGAGACCTCTTCAGAAAGCGCCGTCGAAGCCTCCGCCGATGATTAAGATTACTACGGAGGAGGAGACGAAGAGCGACAGCGACGAGGAGAGTTGTTCGGAAGACGATGACGAGTACCCCGATCAGGTCGTCGCCGCCCCGACCGCCCCGACTCCGACGTTCGAGGAGGTGGAGAATGAGAGATTGCGACAGGAGGAACTCGGAAAGGAAGTGCTTCAGCAGATCCAGGCATTCGGGGAGGTTGCCAACGACGAGTTTGATGTGAAATGGACTGGCTTGGCGTCTGGATCCTCTCCAACTGGCGTCAGTCAGCCGATTGTGACAGCGCCCAAGAGAAGCGACCCGATTCCGATTGCACCATCTCAGAGATCAAGAGAGGCTGAAGAGGAGAGGAAACGGGTTGAGGCCCTCGAAGAGGCCGAGCTCTACCATCACGGACACAATCCGTTCCTCGAGTCTCCAGACGAAGATGAAGTGGTGGGTCTGAATTATTGTTCTCAAATAGCCAAAACTGAATTTCAGTCGATCAACATGGAAGACATTGAATACGCAGAGATCGCGAGAATGTATGAGTCAGCCAATCAGACAATGCGTCGTCCAGGACCAGTCTACACAATAGCCGAAGACGAATCAGAAGACGATGGAACGCTGAGCAACTCGGAGAGTCGAATGGTGGCCCGAGAGAAGAGATACATGAACAGAAAGACGGCGGACTCTCTGATGGCAAAGTATCAGAAGATGAAGAGGGCCGGAGAGAAGGAGAAACCGAATCATCCGGTGACATTGGTCACTGCCAGTCCGGCCTACGCGATCATCAACTTCTCCGATCTTCCAAAGTCGACTGAAGCAGAGATGCCGATGCCTGATCCGATGAGATACTTCGAGTCCACAAGACCTATGGCTCCACGTGCCGTCAAGGATCCGAAGAAAGACATCCCACCGGAGATTTCCGCTTCAATCGACAAGACATTGGCTGAAGTGGACGCCCTTCTCGGACAGGTCTACACGAACGACAAGGCGAAACCCAACCTGCTCTACTTCAATCAGAACTCGTTCGTTCCGCCAACAACATCCACCAGCACTTCGACTGCCGATGACATGATTCTGATGATGAATCGAAACGACCCGTCGACGTCTCCCTCATTCCTTCTTCCCCTTCAGTCTTCGGTCTTGGGAAGCCAATTGGAATCCGTGCGGAACGAAAATGAAGCCACTTCTCCAAGGTATGTAGGTTCCCCCTAAAAAGACGGAGACTTGCTCCCCCACCGCCTTAAATCTAATTACACCCCTTTCCCCCTCTTGTCCCCCTTCCCGAATGACGTGGCAAAAGGTGATTGACACGAGGTCTCATTTGCAGAGGACTCAAGCGCTCTCCGGGCATGCTCCTTCCCTCGCCGACGTCTCCGTCGACCGTCTTCCCGTTGCCGCCGACTGCCGCCGAGTCGGTCGGAGCTGCAATCGGCGCCACCACCGCTTCCGTGTTCGCCGGCATCAGCGCCTCCGACCCGCCGCCGCCCACCATGGACCGCTTGACGAATGCTTACAAATGGCTGCAGAACATCGAGGTACGCGACAATTCGCAATTCATACTCAATGTGTTCATTCTTCATTCGTCCTCAATAAATGTTGTGTCGTGCATTTAGTGGTTCGTGGACTCTCTCTCTCTTGATTCATATTCTCGTATCGTATACCCTCTTGCCCTTTTTCGAAGGGCCCGCAGGAGTGCAGTTTGTTTCAGCGCAAAGGAGATAGAGAGAAGAGCAGCGAAAATCCATTAACAATTCAATTTCCGAATCAGCTGTAGAGCCAGGATTTGTTCTGTTTCTCGCAGCCACAGCCGCCCTCTCTTTCGGCTCCTCGCCTCCGTCTTCTTCTTCTTTCGGCAAAAATAGTTGGTCTCTCTGAGTCTCTGTGTCTTTGCGGAGCCCACGGCTGTCGTCGTCGTCTTCTTTTTCGCCCACACCACACACCCGGTGCCGTCCGCCTGCGGCCCGAGCAGCTTGCTCCGCCCCGCGCCGCCGCCGCTTCTGCTCTCGTCCACTCTCTATTTGCATCGACGACGTCTCCTCTCCCGTCTCTTCTAGAGAGACACAGAGAGAGTAGTAGTACTTTGCTGACGCGGCGGGCGGCACCGACCGACGCTTACCTACATCTTCTAGTATACTTTTCTACTCCACCGAGGCACCTAGTCGCCGCGCCGCCACACCCCTTTCCCATATTCCGATGCTCAAACCTTGTTATTCTTCTCTTTGAACACGGTTGGTTTTTGCCTTTTTTTCCGAAAAAAAAACAAAAATGAATGAGAGCTGTGTGTGAGAAGCAACGAAAAAGGAGAGAGGAGAGAGGGAAACCTTCTCTTTCTCTCTCAATACATCCTCCCGCAGCTATACTTTTGCCGTAGGCACAAACCAAAAGAATGAGACGGCCGTGTTTTGGCAATAATCCCCCTGCCCAATTTCCTCTACAATTCGAGGCTCATTTCCGAAGACTTTCTGTTATTCTTTTGAACTAAAAACAAAACAAAAACTTGGCGTGCCCATTTCGCAAAACGTTTTCAAGACGACGACGCCGTTTCGCTTCTCGCTCGCTTTCTCATCGTCCTCGTCGTTTTGTTCTTTTTGGCGTCGCCACTCTCGCAAATGCCTCTCGGAGCCATCGCTTGTGCTGCTGCTGCTGCTGCTGCGCGGCAGCGCTTCGGAGGGTGGTGTGCTCGGCGAACCGCATAAGGGAAAAGAGAGACCCCCAAGCGAGAAAGCGGGCACTGCATGCATACGCACACTTTTATGGGCTAATCGAAAAGAAGAGGAAGGACGGAGAGGAATAAAGACACAAAGCGGCACGAGAGCCAATTGAACATTTTTTCGGCGGCCCCCACCCCGCGCTAATTACCTTTTCCGCTCTCGAGCCTCACATTTGCTATGCGCCAACGTTTCGCTCGCGGGGCAGCACATGTCATTCATTCATTTTCGAGAAATAATACGAATAATAAGATGGCGAGGAGACGGGAATTCGAAAAACGCTAATCTTCCTCATCCTCCTGACGCGCTCAAACTGACACTGATCCAATGATGAACTGCTTGTTTATTCGGCCCTTCTTTTACAGGATGATGGAAACGTTGCCAATAACGAAATGGGTCGCCGTAAACTTCCATCGATCCCACCGAATTCGTCGGCGTTCCCACCGCCAGCGACCTCATCGGTCACCACCATCACCACCACCGCTCACACTTCGCTTCCTTCCACTTCGACCGCCTACGTCGACGACTACAATGTCACACTTCCGTCGGATCCGATCGTTGCCGAATCGTTGCTCAAGGGAGGCTCTCTGACCCGAAGACACCAACAACAGCAGCAGCAACAGGCTCCCGTCTACATCACTTCGTCGGCGAGTCGTCCACCATCTGCCGCTGGGGGAAACATCTTCCAAGAGAGTCGTCCGACGTCTTCCCTCTCCATGTATCAGACTGACGTCATCCTCTCAAGGCCAGCGTCGGCAGCGAGCAATTACACAGCCGCATCGACCATCAATCCCACGATACTCGCCGGAGCCGCGTACTCTTCGAAGCCTTCGAGTCACATCCGACAACCAATGTCTGTTCGTCAGATCGCAGTCACAGCACCTTCAACAGTCAGCACGTCAATTCGATCTACAATCGGATCGACATCTACCACAGCTCGTGTGCCCAACACATTGGCTCGTGTGCTCCTGAAGAAAGAACTGAAGGATGTGTTGAACCAAAGGAAACAGCGTCTGGAAGCGACGGAAATCGAGGCGAATCAGAGACACTACAAGGTGCAGAAGATGTTGGTAACCGGATTGCTCCCAGAGAAACAAGAAGACGACGTCCCGAACATTGTCAAGTGCGATTTGCCGGCTGATTTGGTGCGTGGAGTTCACATCTCAATGCAGCCTCCGTCCCCAGCCACGTCGATCCTGACTCCGCGAAAGTATCCGACTGCTGCAAAACGAACAACTGTCTCGCAGTCAACGGGAATATCCCCTCGATCCCGGAACATGGCCATATCTGCCATCTCGAAGAGCATCGCGTGCCAAGCCGACGAACCGCCGCATGTGAAACCGACCATCTCCCTCCGTCAACAGCTCGACATGGAGAGAAGGCCGCAGTTGATGACTTACGTTGGGAAACGAAGTGCAGAGACACAGACGGAGATGACCAACTACGAGACGACGACACCTACCGTCCGATATGGGTCGATGCCGAGAAGCAGTCGCGAGAGATCGGCATCTCGTCGGTATCGAGAGCAACAGCAGCAGATCTACAATCAGATGCCGCAGAATCACAACGATTTGCTCGAGATCACGAAGAGATACTTCGAAGACTACGATCGTCAGCTGCGAGAATTCGGAGAACGCGCCCGGCGACATTCGAGACGTCGGTTCGATTTTCACGACGACGATGATCAGGATGACATGCGAAAGGCGCAGGTGATGAACGAGTTGGCGAGAAGAAAGGAGCGGATGTGTGCAAGTTGTGAAGTACTCACAGCCACGGATCCATCCCGTGCTCTCAACGCTCACATTCCAATGTCTTCCGACTACAGCAGCCATGTTCCTCATTATGGGTCTCTTCCGAGAATCGACTATCCGAGAGGGGCGAGAACCGATCTTCGCGACTTCACCTACCGCCAGCAACATCTTCCTCAGCAGCCCATCAACTACGCCTACAACTATGGCTCGTTGCCGAGGAACTTTGAGCGGTACACCAGTGGTCTTCCTCCAATTGAAATCGAGAACGAGCAGTCGTTCGGAGCTCCGCCACGTCATCGGTCTAGCAGTGGCTACGAGTCGACGTCAATGTTCAATCTTTCGGATCCAGCCTACCTCGGCGGATACGATCGATACGAGCCGCCGCCGGTGCAACCACAGCAGTCGCGGATATACGATCAGATCCCTGGCTACGCGAACGACACGACGAATCTGAGCCAAGGAGTCCGCGGAGCCGATATGGTCAGTCAATACGCGAGCTACCTCAACTCGCAGTTCCAATCCGGCCTACAACAATCGGCTCAATTGCCACAGCCTATGATGCCGATCACGAGATACGATGCGCCGTTGTCGGATCCATACATGTCTAGTCGGCTCCGAGATGTGAATCCGATGAATCCCCGCGAATACCATCACTACTCGACACTTCTCGCTCCGAAACCTGCAACAATGACTCACGTGGCACCGACGTACAACCAGTTGTCACAACAGTTGGCTCAGCAGAATCAGGCGATTCCGATGTCGTCGCAGATGCAAACGAGCATCGATCCACTGATGATTTCGAGAGTCCCGCCGTCATCTCAAGTCTACTCTCGGAGTGAGATGAACTACGGAAGTCGTCCGGCGCAGAGCAGCCTATTCGAGTACGGAAACCAACGTCAGTATCCAGGATTGTCGTCTGTCGCTCCACCGTGTGACGTGCTTAATCCGAATATGTTGGATTGGAGGACTCAAGGATCGGTACCAATGCAGCAGCAGCAGCAATACCAGCAACACCAGCAGCAGCAGCAACATCACACATACGACGCTCGTTGGCCGAAGGAAGACGCGCTGTCGAGGATGTACCAGACGGCGTCAAGACGACGGGCACAAGGTGATGGTTCGCCGTCTTTCCTCATCGACGGTCGTTGATTCGCAGTCTTTCTCTCCCTCTCTTTCGAATACGTGTGCTACCCCGTTTCCTCTCCCACTACTTCTTCTATCGTTTGTTCCATGCTGCCACAACACACACACACACAACACTCACTCCCGCAATTGTTTCTTCTTTTCCATCACTCTTTCATTACTTTGCCCAATCAACTCAAAAACACTTCTACTTCTTCTTTCCGTTCCCCTTCTCCTTTCTATTTTTGTGTTTATAGGTAAAAATAAATCATGTGAGACGAGACAAAAAACGAAAGAGAAACCTCCTCAGAATTCGCGCTAAAGGACCACCTCCGCAATCTATACGAGTGCTTCCGCTTCTTTTTCTTCTTCTTCGTGCCCCGAAGAGAAGAAGAAGAAGCGAGGTAAATCGAGACGAGTCGCCATCTCATCTTCTGGAAGTTGAGAGCGCGCGCGAGAGAGTCGAAGATTGCGCAGCGCCGAAACAGAGAGAGAGAGAGAGAGAGCGATGAGAGCTCCGAGAGGGCGAGAGAGCGACGATGAATTATTCGCGAGAAGGAGCCCTCGTCTCGAAAAGGTGTCTCTTCTCGTGTTGCAACTGGAATGAGTGCGCGCACGAAAATCTTTTGATTCGGAGCCTAACGGCACGCGACGACAATTTCTCTTCGGCCACGGAAATGAGCGGAGAGGGGTCGAGAGAAGTGTGTGTGAGCAAGACGGATTCGGCTGCGACGACCGGAGTGACGGATGAGGGGAATGCGCCAGCTTTCATTTCCTGTGTTGACGGAAGCGAGAGGGGTTCTCAAAAAATAATGACAGCGAGAACGGAAATGCGAGGTGGTTCTGTATAGTGTGACGAAAGTTGAGGAGAAAACAA
Organism: Caenorhabditis macrosperma; assembly: GCA_963932285.1. Taxonomy (NCBI): domain Eukaryota; kingdom Metazoa; phylum Nematoda; class Chromadorea; order Rhabditida; family Rhabditidae; genus Caenorhabditis; species Caenorhabditis macrosperma. The sequence continues at coordinate 6,798,818 of OZ010620.1, forward strand.
GCAGGGGAGTAATTGTCATTCTCAGTACGAGTCTCACGTGACGTCCGTTTAGTGATTCTCTAACGAAGGTACCCCAAATCGTAGCTTCTGATCTTCCATTTCCCCCATTTGATATGCGAATCAACGACCATCGGTGCTCTTCTTCAGTCCAGTTCACTAACTTTTCCATTTTATAGAAACAGCCCTCACTTCGTCTAACAAGATCAGCACTGGCTCCCGGAACTATGCCCGTCGACCCATTCGTCCTTCTGCCTATCGCATTCAACACACGACCAACTCGATGCCAGACCGTCACGTTCCTCGACGACACGTTGATGGTGGCAAGTACGATGTGAAGAGAATTCTGCTGACCAGAGGATACAAGCATCATAACGTGTACAATGGTGAGTGTGAAGGGAATCCGATGGACGAAACGGAAGCATTTTCAGATCTCGGAGTGCGCATCGTTGGCGGGAAACGGCAGCGAAACGGCGAGTTGAGTGCCTACGTGTCCCAACTGCACAGCACTTCCAACAATCAGACACTGGGCCAAATCAAAATAGGTGAGCACGGGCATCTTCAAGGAGAACGAGTTGAGAATCGATCGGATTGCAGGTGACGAGGTCGTCGAGTGGAACGGTATTCTTCTGCGCGGAAAGACGTTTGAGGAAGTGGAACGCGTCGTGAATGCCAGCCATGGAGAAGTTGAATTGGTTATTCGAACGTAAGAGGAACAACTGAATAAACATACGAGTAGAAGTGAGTGTTTTCAGGGAGAAGAATCCGATGCATGGCTCTGGACTGTACGATAGCCACTCGCTGAACAGGAACCTCAACCCGCGAACTCTCCGCGACGACCTCTCTCCCGACCGTGTTCCTCCCGTTCCGATGCACAGAATCAACGGAATCAACAACAACAGCGTCCTCCACCACCACACGCTCTCGGACTCTTCGTGCCACGGACACATTCAGGTGTCCCTCGGCTACGACGGCAACTCCCGTCTCGTCGCCAAGGTGATCAGAGCCAGAGGGCTGCGATCCCGCGACCAGTCGAGAAGCGCCCCCAATCCGTTCGTCAAAGTGTATCTGCTGCCGGGAAGGAAGTGAGTGTTTGCATAGACGTCTACACTTCCTCAACGGCTTCTCATTTCAGAGTGTCTCACAAACGAAGAACCCGTTTCGTGGACTCTTCGTGTGCTCCCGAGTGGAATCAAGTGCTCGAGTACCAAGTTGCTCCGCACACATTGAACACAATGTTCCTCGAGTTCACCGTCTGCGATTATCAGAGAGATGTGGACGATCTTCCCCTGGGAAGTGTTCAGATTCCTCTTGCCGGTTGGTTGTCACCTTCTTCCTTGGCTAAAGTGAACAATTCAGACAAATCGGCGATCAACAGCGGACCCCGTTGGTACCCACTGCAATCATCGGCCGATCACCATCACCACCTGCCGACGCACTATCCGATGAATGAGAACGCGATGTCACGCATGCCTTCCGTCACCACCGCCTCCACTAATCCCAACTATTCGGAAGTTCCTCCCTCGATTCTCTACCCGAAAGGCTCCTCACGTCACCCTGACAAACCAGTCAGACACGCCACTTTCAACTATAATCCAGGTGAGTGCTGTCTTTTGTCAAGGATTACTCCTCAAGGTTGTTGCCTTCTTTCAGTGTCGCTCGACATTGGATATCCCGCAATAAACTGATCCTTGCTCACCCACCAAACCGCCTCAAAACGCCAATCTCTTTCATTTCTCTTCTCGACTCTTTCACAGACCAAACCAGCTCAAAACTCAACCTCCTTCCCGTTCTTCTGTGCCATATGATACGTGTTCACCGGTTACTTTCGCAATAGATAGGTTCACCATTGTTTGGAATTTCGTATAGGATCTTTTTGTTTTTCAATTTCACTTACTTATTTATTCACTTTTAATATGCACAATGAAAAAATAATTTATGTACAGACACAAAACAACACGTTTCTCATCGAAGAAGCAGGTCACGTAGCAGGGCGAGGAACGAGAAATCATTGGAAGTTGTTGTACCACGTACCCCTGGAAGAACGTCCGATTGAGTCAACGAAACAAGGAAATAGTGAATAGAAAGAGAAAGTGTGAAAAGTGCACTTACAAACCGTAAGGACTGCTCGACATGCTCGTGAATCTGTTGTACGGCGAGTAGGGGAATGGGCCTCCTCCGCCCATCATCGGACCTCCGTACGGACCATCGAATCCGGCACCCGGTGGAGCATACCTGCAATATTTGAGAAGTTATAAGGGGGCACATGAATTGAGCCCACCTCGGTCTTCCCCAGAATCCCATTGGTTGCGGGATCGGTGCTGGAGCGTTCCCGACTCCATCGTAAGGAGCATCTCCAGTGATCGACTTCAGTTCAGCCATGCCTCCACCCTTTTGGCACTGAGCCAACAGGACTCCGACTGGAAGAATGCGAGACTCGGGACTAATAGGTTTAGATTCACTCACCGGAGAGGAACACGAACACAACGTATTGCATATCGGAAGTAAGACGGCAGTGGTGGGAGAGACCCTTGCAATGTCGGTGTCCAGTTTGTACTTTTCTTTATATAACACCCACTCAAGTGGTTACAGTACTCGGACCGCCCATCTCTCTGCGTCTCGTGCTTCCAATTTCAGGCGGTCTTTTGGCCGTGACTCATGCCGATGGCATTAGTATTGTTGGCATTGGAAGGGGTCAGGAAGTCGAGGTCAATCGGTGGACAAAGCATACCATCCTGATAGGCATGGCCAAACTAGAAAGCGTCGAAAAAACAACCTTCCGTCATCGCAGACCGCCCATTCGATGCTGCATTCTATCCAACTTATATCTTATGTCTTCTCTCGATGGCATTCACGCGCTTCTCGATGCATCGGTCACTTTACACCGTTTCTCCCCCCTCGAACTGACCGTTTGACCGTTTAATTGAATGAAGGTCACCCGCATTTCCCTGCGAATTCGGCCTCGCCAGATAAAATCGTTTTTGTGTAATTCGTCTCCAACTGACCACCACCTCATTTTTGCAGTATTCTTCTGTATGCAAATCGAAACGAAAGCGAAAATTGTTTGACGACGACCGAGAATAAGAAGAAGAAGAGGAGGAGGAGGAAGAAGAGTGCGAAGGGACACAAACCTGAATTCGACGAATTGTGTTGACAAATAAATACACAATTCAATTTCTGGAGAAAAATGGTCAATTGGGGGTAGAGACAGAGTATTCGAAGCGGAAGACTTAACAAAAACATTTAACCAATTCAAATAAACAGTTCGCCCTCAAATGATCTCCGGCTTGCCGACGGCGGCTGCGGTTCCCGTCTGAGTGGGGCTCAGAGCGTCCGCCACTCCCGTCACCGCTTCAGCGGTTCCCTTGTTGTTGTTCATTTCTCCTCTACTCGGCCGCTTTTTCTTCTTTCTTTGGCGCAGTTCCGCCGGTTTCCATAGCTCCCTGAAACACAAGACATGTATCTCTCGGTTATTGGAAAAAGTGATCTACGTTTGTAAGTTCCCTAACAATGCCACGTGATGGACTCCTCCTGCAGTCGAGGCAGTCGTGTTCACGCCGGCGGGGAGGCTCGCCGCACCAGCCGCAGGCGCTGCCGTCGGTTTCTTCGGGGCCTTCTTCCGCTTCTTCCCGCTGCTCTCCTTGCCTTCTTCTTCGCATTCGTAGTTGCACTTTCTCATTTTCCGCATCAACGGGTACAAAGAAGACAGTGTGAAGCTGTCGCGATCCGAGAAACCTACCAACTCCGCAATGCCGAGCACTTTCTCTCTGAAACAATGATCGGGTTGGACTCGACAGTTTCTGAACACGAACTGTTTCTTGTCGCTTTTGAAGGAACCTGCGAGACAGAAAGTGATCATGAAGAAGATGAAAACGATGACGGAGTGTATGTAGGGAAGGATTTCCAGCATCAAACTGTTATCCTTCAGCTCTGAACCTCCCGCCGTTGCTACACATGAAACCAATGACTCACTGTTGCAGTGAATACCGACGTATTGGCGGAAGCAGATGCACTCGACGACGTCATCAGAAGTCAGTTGACACTTTCCGTACGAACACGGATTGCGCAGATTGTAGGCGTTGTTGTCGATCTGCTCGCCCGCACTACAATCTTGTACTTTCAGGTGGATTTTGCTGAGCAATGTGGTGTTCCCTGGCCGAGGGACATGACACTCTAGAACGGATCCATCGAAAGAACGGGGCACGGATCGCACGTGCAAGCTGTACGGGAGGAAACTGTATTCACTGCTGAAATTGAACTTCGATCGAGAGAGAGAGGGCCAATTGGATGTTACTTATTTCTTCCCCTCAATGTTTTCACTTCTTTATCACTTCGTAAGATCCATTTAGGAGTATCCGACTGAAACATCTTTCTAAAGAACAACTGGAAGAAAGTGTCCCTCACCACGAAAACGTTGTTTTCACTCAATGTAACGCTCGCATAGCAGGTCAGTTCGGCCGGCCATCCGAGCGGAAGATACTGTGTTTTTACATGAACAGCAATGGTGTTCGAATCCAATGCTGAAGACATCATCTCATACTTATAAAGCTTCCGAACCCTTCAGTGACCTATTATATCCGGACCGTCAAGGGAGAGTGAGTAACCTGTGACCACGCAAATAACCAAAAATAGTTTAATTGAGATAGACCGATTCGAGCTCATCACGAAGCTTATCAGTTAACAAAATGATAACATTTTCTCTTTTCCACGTGTTTTGCTTTTACCCTTGTAACGTATTCAGCGTGCTCCATTTAGGACGGGCCTCAATGCTCTATTTTTGTGTCCACACGCCGATTTTTAGTGTAAATGCTCGTCGCGGTGTCTGCACACATCCGTTTCCCCTCTTCTTGCGAATTCGTATTTCAAACTTCGCAACTCATGTTTGTTTCGTTTTTTTCTATTTTTTCAAAATTCTATGCTTTAGGTATTGGTGAATACTTTAAATTTATTATTTTAATCACCTCAATTTTTTTCAGAAGGATATAAGGTAACCCAAACACGGCAGCGCCCCTCTCCTTTTCCCTATTTACATTTAATTCGTTCTCTTTCCCCCAATTATTCTGCATCCTTCTATCTGATCATTGCCGATTTCCGAACATCATAAATGATGATGGCTCCATTTCCTCGCGTAGCAACCATGCGATACTTCCTGACTGCTCTCTTTTCTCCGTCGCAAGTATCGATTTGCGCCGATTCGCTAGGACGTGCGTGCGCCGGCCTGTCTGTCGCTAGTCGATTGTGTTCGCTCTCGTGTGTGCGGTCTCGGAAAGCAGTTTGCAGTTAACGCTATTGGACAAGTTGCCCTGATTGTCGTCATCTGATGAAACGTATAATTATCAGTCGTTCTCAAACGGGCGCCGCTTCTTTCCCATTTTCGTATCCTTCACGCTCTAAATTCTCTCTCACAAGCCCCATTTAATTTTTTTAAAAATCGTTCTTTTTACAGACCGGCTGAATCACGGGGTGTGTTTGCACCAGTGCTGTTTGTTCCGAAGGAAATTGTCTGGGTAAGGATGTCGGACGGAAGTGTTGAGCGTGGGACGAAGCGTGCCGAGGACTCTCTGGCTACTTACCAACTGACTGTCCAGTTCAAGCGGTACTACATCGACGTCAATGAGAACTCACGTGGACGTTACATCAAAATTGCTGAGGTAAGAAAACCAGTGAAGAATAGCTAATCACTTCGAAAAAGTATTTTTCAGTTGGGTGCAAATTACAAAAGCCGCATCATTCTCGGAATCGCAGCTGCCAAGGCCATAGTTAGTGAAATCGCCAAGATGCAAGTGATCATGGGAGAAACTCCAGTTGGAGAGCACGCTGTAAGAAAAATAGATTTGGAAAATTGTCTGTTCACGGTAGTTTTTCTAGCCAAAGGAGAGTGCACTCATCAAGTCGGAAACACTTGCTATCGACGGACGCAAATTCTACATCGATCTCAAAGAAAATGATCGCGGACGTTTCTTGCGTATTGCGCAGATGCCGAGCAACCCGCGTCAAACACGCCAGCAAATTGCTATCCCCGCTGACGGAATTGCTGAGATCCATCGAGTCTTGGCCGACTATCTCGTCAAGTACGGAGAGGGCCATGAACAGGAGAACTCGAACGCTCCAAAGATCACCGCGGAGAACAAGTCGTTCCTGTTCCACGTCGGCAAGAACGATCGTGGAGAGTTTGTTCGTATCTCCGAAGTAAGTTATTTTCAATAATGACTCAAAAAAAATAAATCGAATGTTTCAGATCAAACTGAACAGCGGCTTCCGCAACGCAATCACAGTCCCAATGTCGGCTCTCGTTGACTTCCGCAAGGAATTGGACAACATCATCGCCAACCAAGGCAAGCAATAATCGCCTGAGGATGCAATCTTCCAAATATAAAGTTATTGCATAATATCGATTTCATGAATCTCCTAGAAACTTTACTGCATTTGCATGTAAAGCCTATTCAAAACGTTCTTGTACCTCATCTGTTTCCCATTATTTAAGCAAGTGTTAACTAATAAACGTTCGGGAAAAATTATGCTGACGTCTCAATAGCTGTAATTTATTTACACGGGAGTGTGGCTGTTGCGAAACGAAGAAGGGGCGGGAACTCGCGTAAAAATATTTCGTAACGTTTCCACATGAAACGGGAACACGTGAAGCTATCCAACTCAGCAGGACATACGTGGAGCTGAAGGAATGCATAAAAGAAAGAAGAGATCATTGGTGGCCTTTGTTCGACGTTTGCGTTCACCATGGGTCTCTTTGTCTCTAAACTCATCTCCTATGTTTTTCCGAATGTTGAGTGCCGAACTCTCATGCTCGGTTTGGATGGAGCCGGCAAAACGACGATTCTCTACAAGCTGAAGCTCAACGAAACGGTGAACACGATTCCGACGATCGGTGAGATTTCCAGTTGTCGATTGATCAGTTTAAGATATTCCACGTTTACAGGATTCAACGTGGAAACAGTCACCTTCCAAAAGCTGACTCTCACCGTTTGGGACGTCGGCGGCCAACAGAAGATCCGTCCGCTCTGGAAATATTACTTCCCGGGCACTTCGGTGAGTGGTGAGAGAGACGACACGAGTGAATTTGCCTGATTTGCAGACTCTCGTGTTTGTCGTCGACAGTTCCGACGTGGAAAGAATCCAAGATGCGAAGGAGGAACTGTACACGCTTCTCGGCGAATCGGAGCTCACCAATGCGCACCTCCTCGTTTTCGCCAACAAACAAGACCTGCCGAATGCGAAGACACCGTCTGAGCTGACGGAACTCCTCGACTTGCCGTCTATCAAGAACCGCCAGTGGTACATTTGCGGAACCAACGCCCACACCGGCCAGGGTCTCTACGACGGTCTTATGTGGGTCAAGAAGCAGATGAAGGCGTGAAGCAAGCGATTCGAATTCATCGTTGTCAGAGAAAATGAAGAAGTAAATAATGAGTACAAAAATAAATAATTTAATAACTGAAAGAATTGTGGGATGGAGGGGTGAAGGGATCACAGGGAAATGATAGTATAAGTGACAAAGGGCTATCAGAGACAAGTTCTTCGGTTGAAGAGACGGCTCGAGTTGTTGCAGTTGAAGTGGATGGAGAACATTCGCGAGTTGGCCGCCACCGTGTTCATCATCGCCTCGTAGTCGCTGCCCGGTTCGGCGCCTTCTCCACTGCAGAACATCTGAAGTTGGAATTGATTCACACACAGTCGAATGCAAAGGAACCAACCGTCGAGAACGATATCATGAGAGCCTTCATGCTGTCCGTCGAATCGAACGCCGGAAGTGTCTTTTCGTGATTAATGTGATGATCGTGCTGCCACTTTGCATACGAATACAGCGAAGTCTTGAAGGCGTCAGCGAGTTCAATTGTCGCCAGAAGCTGTGGTTCAATGTTGGGAGACCTCTGTCGATTGGCGTCAAGGAATCCGCGGAACAAGTTATCGAGGCACTCCAACTGCGCAGTCTTGTCTAGTCCCCTCCAGAAGACCTTTGAGATCATCTGGAGGACGGTGATTCCGAGACTCGAGTATACTCCGTACATGGGAACTTCGTCTCCTGGCAGGTAAATCGGCGGTTCGATGAACGCCAGTGGGATGACGATTGCGCCGACGTGTGCGTTGAACAGCATTCGGGGCGTCGTGATGGGGAAATCGGTGGTGTCATCGCTGAACGAAAGAGTTCGGGAGGAATGGGAAGGATGCGTCGGTTACCTGTCCAAGTAAGTGCCGATCTGAGAGAGCATGTAATCCCTCTCCGCCTTCCCCACTCGAACCATCGAATCGAAATAATCGGTCTCATTGAGTGCCAACTGAGACACTGGCTTCCACACGAGCTCCTCGTTCTGTAGTCTTCGCGGGAAACCGACATAGAATCCCAGGCGATGGATCGTCGACAGATATTGCAACGGAGTGCTCCGATGCGCCGACAGAAAGTCGATCTTCACATTCTGAAGAAACTCGGTCGTCTTCTGCAGGTTGACTGTCTGCGAGGCCTTCTCCACGTACATCTTGCTGCCGATTTCGAGACGAGAGATTTGTTCGACGCATTCGCGCCAGCTGCAAAAATGAACGAATAGGAGGGACATGTTCAACGGGAACTCACCCGAATTGATCCCTCGGCGAGTAAGAATACTGTTTCAAGTTCCAAAGAGTCACCGTGACGAGGTAGTTGGCGACTGCTCGACGGCTTGTTCTGAAACTGTTCAGCTGAGAAGACGCTCTCTCGCCCCCAAATCATACTGTGCAGTGATATCAGCGAGTCTCGCAAAGTAGTCGTAGTCTTGAATGGAGAGCATGTCGTCCTCCGACCACTTGTAGATGTTCGACAGCTGAGCATCGAGGAACTCTCGAAGATAGAGCTAAACAATCGGTTGATAAGAGAACATTCGGGAGTCTCCTACTTGCGGCAGAGCCTTGAACATCTCTCCGAAAGTCATGTACGTGGTGTTCGGGGTTAGACTCGAAGACTGCCGTGCTGCCACGTACAGATCGACCATAAAACGAGCCACTTCGTCCAATTGCGACTGGACGTCTCGTGGATCCCTCAGCATGATATCGCGAGCAAACGCACTGAGAAGGTTCTGAAGATGTCTCTTATCAGAGTGTCCAGGGCGAAGTGCTCACTTGTCTTATCGACAATTGAAGCAACGGCTCGAACTCTGTGGTGCTCGGTTTCGCGAGTTCAATGAGATCTCTTTCGATTGGCTCTACGATCGGTGAGAGGTCGGGAGGTCTTATCTGGATAATGGGGCATTGTTGCTTGAATTCCCTCCCGACTGTTCACCTGGAGAATGACTTTACTCCTATCCTGGGGGTGGACATCTCTCGCGTAAACGATCATATTATAGCTTCCCGCGTACCAATCGAGCATTCCCGCGTGTCGTTCCCAACTGAAACCACCACACATTCTCCTCCTCCTCTTCCATCATTATCATTATTCTACTCTCATAACACTTGGTAGAAAACGGGGGGAGGAGGGGGCAGATCGTCGCCTGTTTGTTCAATAATTAGTCCCTCCTTGGGGCGAGATTAGCGGCTCTTCGCCACTGACACGTGTGTCAATGTTTGCTCGTCAGGTACGATACACCGCCTCTTTTCGGAAATGATAGTGGCGGATCGGAGTACGGTACCTGTAGGAGTCGGCGTTGAAACTTTGACAATCGCGAAGAAGCGGACCACACGGGAAGTTGCGGGCGAACGAAAGCAAATCGGTGGGCGCATTGAAGGATCTGAATGAGCATTGGATCGATGGGAAAGAAGACCAGAGAGACAGACCTGACAACAGCGTTCATGCAAGCCGAGTAGAGATTCTTCGAGAGTTTCGCCGACTTCGGAAGCAGTTTGGGATCCTCTTCCGCCGAGAACAGACCTGAAATCATTGGTCCATTTGGTTCCGTTCAACAACTCGATCGCGCACTTTGCATTGTTCTCAGCGACTCGTCGTTCAATTGGCTCAGAAAGCTCATCTGTTTGTCGGCGGTCTGTGTGTGATATCGCTGGCAACTGTACCGATAGAAGTTCTCGCACGGCTCTATCTCGTCGTTTATTCGAGAAGACAGACGGAACGCTGAAAATCTTCGAATTCTGGCTCCGCACACGACGAGTCGCTCACCAATGTCGATACACTGTCTCGTGTTGCACACATTGGCCGCTTTCGAACCGAACGCCTTGAACTTATCCACGGTGACTATCCAGACGATGAAGAAGGCAACTGAGAGGAGGAAGAAGAAGGCGCACAGAGCACTGACCCATATGGAACATTTGGAGCATGTTCTGAAAACAGACATACCAGGTGTGTTGTTTGATTAACACTCGACATCTTCCCTGTCCTACCGTAATCCGGTCGGACACAAGCCAGTGGTCAGTTTGTTTGATGACAACGACTCACCCCTTCCGTCGGTAAAATGGAGCTATCGGGAAGACGATGGGCCGGTCGGAAGTGGTCTCCATCTGGTGGACGATGCGGTTCTCCAACGACTCTTCCGACGTCTTCTGGTGGTTCTCCTCGGTGCGAGCAACGTCTTCTGGAGCTTCCGATTCGATGGCTCTCTCTTGAGGCATCTCGATCTCTTGATCAGTGTCCTCGACATGATCTTCTTCGTCATCTGAGAAATCGAAAACACATGGGTTGGTGGCTGGATTCAGAGATCGTCTCTCCCTCTGCCCATCCTCAAAATGACTCACTGGCGCCACAAACAAGCCTGCTAAATAGCAGACAAAAGAGACGGAAAAGGGCGGAAACGCGACGAGAAGGGCATCGCCACATAGGAGGGATGTATGTGGTGGCGGCGCGGAGGAGGGGCTCGAGGATTTCGGCGAGCCACATTTGTGACATGTTTGCAGAGACGAACTCACCTCGATTCTCCTCTTCCGGAGTTGTTCGGAAACTCGAAGTGGACTCTGGCTCGGCGATCGGAGCGGGATGAATCTGAATTGTGGGCGGCGGCGGAGAGAATGGAACGCGAGTGGTGGTCTGGAGGTGGTACTGAAAAGAGAGAGGGCACGTTTGGGAAGACGGACAGGAATGGAACCTCTCGAACTTCTCGGACGATGGACTCGTGTACTTTTCTTCGAGGAGAGAAGGAATGCGGAGGTGGCGGCGGAGGATCGGGGGATGTCGGTGAGACTTCGATTGGTGGAATGTCATGATGAGGAGAGAGTGGAGGAGATGTGAGAATGGCTATCTGAACGGAAGGAGGCTGAGAAAGATGCGCCGCGGGGAGGGGAAAACCTCGAAAGAAGGAGTTCGGTTGACGGGCGAAGCGACGCGCCGGGGCGATCTCTGCATTTCATTGAAAATCCGAGAGCACACCTGGAAACGGACACACTAGACGGAAGGAGGAGGCGGAGGCCAAAAAGTTGATTGGGGGGAGAACGGGGAATTCCGTAAACACCCGAAAGAGCAAAAAGAGGCCCGCTGACCGGCACATGGGCGGCGCGTTGACAAGAGAGATGGAGAGAGCGGCCGACATGTCGTGCACCGGTGCACTTGCTCCGCGAGCCTTGATGGCTACTGTAGAGAGGGCTTCTTGTCTTTCTTTCTTTGCTGACACACAACACATGGAATCTTTATTTCGTTTCCATCGCAATTCAAAGCAAGATTTAAATTTAGAAAAGAGAGAGAGAGAGGGGGAGCGAATAGGGAAAGGGGAACTAGTTCGAGATCGGAACATATTTCAAATTGCCGCCCATTTTGAAAGTATGACTCGTTGACATGACGTCATCGTGTTGGTTTACGCGAAGTTGGCGCGCGCGAATCGAGCGAACTCTGCAAATTGGAACAGATAACAACTGATAAGAAGGGGATTCGGTAACCTTTCGGAGCGCGTCTCTTGGCGAATGCGAAGCGCATTCCCGCGTCGTGAGCCAAGGAAGAGGAAGGGGATCCGCTGCGAGCCTCGATGAGAACGTCGTCTCCTCCGGCGCTTCTCTTTGCGAACGCAAACGCGAACTTCTTGCGGAGCTCGAGATCACGAGCGAAACGATCGTTGTTGTTCAGGAGTTCTGAGAGAAAAGAGGGGTGTATAGAGAGAACATAGGAGCCAATCTCACCTCCTTCGTCATCCGAGTATGGCGATGCCGCGAACGCGAAGAACGGAACGATGAGAAGCAAGAGGGCGAGAGCAGAGACTTGCATTTTGTGGGGTACCTGGAAGAGAAACAATTGGGAGACGGGGAGGGGAGAAGGAGGATGAGTGGAAGGAGGATGAGTGTGACGGGCCAAGATCGCCGTTTAAATACTCGTCTCTTTGTGCTATGACGATGCTACAGGAAATGTGTCGTGCGACATGAAAAGCGTGGCTCTTTCTCTCTGTGGCTTCTCGATTTAGCGCCTACAGGAAATCGGGGGGAGACCGCCTTCGCCAGTTGTTGACTCCGTTGGGGGTGGAAGCGGTGCAAACGTCAGAATCCCGGACTACTCTGGACTTTTTATACAGTGGGCGGGGTTGGAAATGAGGGCGGAAGGGAGTACTGCACACGAGAGGGAGGGTGATGTCATCAGGCCACTGAGCAAAAACAGCGAAAACTGGAGAATTTTCAGCAAAAGAGGAGCGTCCTCATTTCGAGGACACGGAACCGATCGGTTCCCGGAGTTCCCGTAAGCAATGAATCCAGAGGGCATGTCCTTTCCATTCCTGTGAGGTTCTGCACACAGAGTTTGACGGACTGCGATTTTCTGGAAATCGGACATCGGAATGCGCTTTTTGGCTCTAATTCATTGAGTTCAACTTTCGCTGCGAACTTCGCATCTGCGACTTAAAATTCCTCCAACTATTCCCACGTGCGTAGCCGAATTAGTGTGGAAACAGGTGGGACGCAGACACCAACGGCGCGGAGTAGCGCGATTTGATTTGACGTGCGCTCTATGGTTCCCGGTAAATCAAGTGAACAACTGCAAAACAGGCCAAAAAAAGTATGAACACCGCTCGTCCCCAGCATCATTTCCAAGTTTCATGACCGGGATTTTCAAAAAATTTCGCGGAACCGAGAATCCGGATTCCGTCGAATCCGATCCCTTCTGAAGCTCACCCTGAGATACCATTTCAACGAATCTCAATATCCTCATCTGCAAAAATCTCATAAAAACGAATGGGATGATGAGGGAGTCGCAACGTCATCGAGGCCTGCTTCTTCGTTTCATTCTTCCCATTTCAACAATGAGATCGCTGACGTTTCTTCTGCTTCTTCTCTCGATTTTCCAACAAAACGCTTACGGTCAAGGTGAGAAGTTCAGATGTGGTGGTGGTGGTGGTGGGAAAGAGACTAAGAGTGCGAGCAAAAGCTTTAAATGCGTTCTAATTAGAATTCGTTCGCAACGAGATTCAAAAACAACAAGGGCAAACAGCAGTGTTGCTCGATATTCTCCGAGAGTTGTTCCAGCGAAAAACTTTGCCAAACTCTCTCGGCAGAGAACGGATAGGGAATATCGTCTGGAGGCTATAAAAAAGAGAATGATTCGATTGGAGCTGCGGACTTGTTCCCTCCAAAAACATCATTGTCTGCGTTGTTTTGCATCGTCGCAATTTTTAATTGGCACTCCAATCATAACTGCGTGGGCATCTAATTGCTCGTCTTCCGTTTCAGCCGCCCACTGCACCAACTTCACGTGCTTCGGGACCGCCGATTGTCGCCTCGTCGAAAACTTCACCAAGTGCGTACCTTTTCGGAAGAAGATTACTTTGGACGACGTTATCAAAGCAAGTCTGAATTTCACTGACGACGATGATTTGAACATGAATCGCACGATGCTCAATTCAACTTCGTCAATCCGGTTCTCAAGTTTTTCTATGATCATTACTGCCCCAATCCTCTTATCGCTGTGAACGTAGAACAAATGATTTTACTCGCGTTATGATTGCAAAATAAAGTGAGGTAGTGATGTGGCTGTATGTGAGGAACAGTGGATGATGGGGGAATTAACAAAATGTGATTCAATAGGATAGATAATGAAGGTTCAGATTAATTCAATCGCTCGATTTCGCAGATTCGGCAATTTTTTTCATTTCCTGCTTCCATTTATTCAGCTTTTCGACGTACTCGTCACTCAGTTTTTTGGCGGCGTCCGTGTACTTCTAGAAAAGGACGTTTTTGAAAGAAGAGTATGGGTAATTGGTATCACCTGCTTCTCCACATGACCGAGAGTTTTCCACTCGGCAGCAGACTCCTTCATTTTTTCCTTATTAGACCCTCCGCTACCTGTGATTTTATCTTTGACGAACAGGGCGTACGCATTTGGCGGAACTGCTGGACGCTCATCCGATTTGTTCTTCTCGCGACGCTCTCTGCGCTTCTTGGATGCAACTTTTTTGGCTTTCTTCTCTTTCACTTCCTCCACAATTTCATTTTGTTCCTCTGTTGAAAGCTTCGAGAAGTCTTTCAGCTGTTGTTCGTGCTGCTCTTTCGATTTTTCAGCATATTTCTAAAAGAGACAATACGGGTTCAATTTACGCAATTCAAACCTCTTTTTCGTTGACGCTAAGGCTTTTCCATTGGACAGAGAGTGCTTTCATTTGTTCACTGTTGGTTGTTTTCGGATCTTTTTTGAAACTTTCGGAAAAAAACACAGCGAATGGGCTTTGTCGTCGGATTCCAGCATTCGGGAGGACAGACTTTTTGAGCCCGCTCGCAATGCTCTCTCGTGGCACAGACGAAGCGACTTTGGAAAATAATTTCTTCGAAATTAATCCAAACATTCTGAAGAGAGACGTTAACAAAACAGGATCCTGTATTCGAATACAACGATTTTTAATGAATATTCACGGTGGACGGCTACCGGTATAACTTTGATAACCAGGACTCATAATGCAAAAAACAAGTTCATTACTTAGCTGAATTGGGAATACTTTTATAAATATACAATTTTTCAATCTGAACCTTATTCTATTTCATTCTTCTACTGAATCGAACATGTGCCTTCACCAAATCATTCAACGCTGTCGCTTCGGTCTCAATTTTTTCATCATAACTTTTCTCTCCTCTTGTCGTGTCCTTTCGGATCGATTTGAGCACTCCATTCCATTTAGCCTTGGGACGAAGCACGGGAACCGTTGACCTGATGTCAAGAGATCCATTCCATTCTACAACCGCAGCACGAGCATCAGCCATTGCAAGCTCGTAAGGCACGTAACTGAATCGTCTTTTGTAGGGCGCCGATCTCATCTGAAGTGATCATCATAAATACGTGGATAGAGGGCGATTGAGATACTTCAACATATTTCTCGATTACAAAATTCCCCACTCGTTCCATTCCATCATTAGAATTCGCGTACATGTTGATTATTTTTGAGAACCGCGTCGAAAAGACCTCAACAAACGGCAACATGATGAGAATGACAGCAAGACGAGATTGCTCAGTGATTCGATAAGCCATGTCTTGGATGGATTGAATACACCGGAGGCAGTCTTCCTGAGTCATTTTTTCAGCGTACTCAAAAATGCATAAATTAATCATCAGATTAGAACATGAACCCAAACCATCTCTTGTTTCGAGTACTGCTGCGCAATGATAGCAACCGATTCCATGTCTCCCGCACGCACGAGAGCGGTCTCCATCGGTAACGGAATGTGGCTGGGAAGACCGTCTGAAAACTGTTTTTCCGAATCCTGATTACTAACCAACTACTCACATGACAGATGTGGTAAAGCTGAACCGTGCCTTTTCGGAATGAAGTTATTAGAAATGGCTAACGCTGTTTGGAGTGTCGGAACAAGTAGCTCGCTGAAAGAAGTTGTTTTTTAAACCTATACAGCATGAAAGGCCCGGTACTGTCGCTTGGCGAGAATGATTTCTTTGATAAACAAGAACATATCTTCTCTTGGAACGCTACGGAACAAATTCAACTGATCCAACACTTGCTCATCAGTGAATTCAATCAATAATGGGAGAACTGAGGAATCGTGGATGTCAACAGCCAGTTTTTTGTCGATAGAGAGCGCTTTGAACTAGAAAGAACGAGCTATATTTCTATAATCGGCGGCAAAATTTGAAACCTGCTCAAAATGACCTCCACTGACGAGAAAGTGTGTAGGTAGCGGTGGCGTTCCTGGATGTTCTTCAATCGTCCAATTCCAGTCCGGCTTCAGAACGGCGAACACGTTTTGGATTTTTTGCACTATATCCATATTCCCTTTTTCCATAGCAATACATATGGCATGTTCCGCTTCAGACGTTTCTCTCAAGGCTCCCAAAACAAGGCTTTGTTCCTCTTCGTCCAGTTGTTCAAATGTCATATTTTGTAAAAGTCGGCTTAATAACGTTTCCTGAAGTGTTCAAAGTAATGCGGAACTACTGAAACTGGGAACATATTCAAACTCACTACATAGGAATAGTTGAGATGAAATGACTCGCGATGAATAATCTTTTTACCCGGAATTTCAGATATCAAACATCCGTAATTCTTTTGAAGTTGAATTAACGTCTTGACGACTTCCATTCTCTCTGTTTTCTCAAAATTACGATTTTATCAGAGATTACTGAATACCGAAATCGGCGGCGAGCTCCAAGGGAGTTGAGGTCATCATCATTCCTTTATGTCTACTCCACTTGTGAGTCATTTCCTGAAATCAAACATTAACAAAACGGCGAGTTTCTCAGTGACCCCCGTATAAGAAAATCACACTTTTTCAGAATGATAATTCATTTTCCGGGGACAGTTCTCTATCACTCACCTTGTAATGTTTCATGTACAATCCAATGTGCGGGTGTTCTCCCATGCGTTTATAAAACTCTTGCCAAACTTTCGTGTCGTCTAGGATACCAATGAGGAACTGAAAAGCAGTATTGTATGAAAACTGATTAAGCAGTAGGCATGAAGTTTACTGGAACCGGTGTGGACAATCTTGGAGAAAATTCAGTTAGACACGCATATTTTGAATTCGCCCGCGAAAAAATGAAAATTCAAATGAGATTTCCGTCCCGTGTATGTTTCAATTCACCTGACATGCAATCGCTTGTTTATTCGCAACAACTGCGAGGTGGAGTGGAGTAAAGCTGAAGTTTGTGGGAACAAAGAATTCATATTCAGTCCAACAGCCACACTCTTCGGGGCACTGAAAATAAGAACTTCGGTTTGCTTAAACACGACTTCATACCTTCCCATCTGCATCTAAGAACGGTTGCATATGTTGATAAATAAAGTCAAAATATTGGGAAATCTGTGCCGACAGCAGGATCTGTACGAACGGTTTCGAGGAAACTTCTTGTGACAAGAATTTCCCTGTGAATCCCCCCTGTAAGCATAAGTGTGATCCTTTCCATAGTTTTAGAGTCCTCCGATTTGCTCTTTCTTCATGGTTTCGTAGCTGGAATAGAAATTTCGTTTTGCACTTTTTAGCAATTATACCTCTTGTTCTGAATAATTGGTTACTAACATTGCGTTCAACTCTTTTTCGAAATCATCCATTCTGAATACTCCAGGTCCGTTAAGATCAACAATACCCGGAAGATCGTCGTCATCACCGATTTGAATCAATTCTCCATCTTTAGGATCTTGTTTTTGTCGATATTCCATTTTTGGACTCGATTGTATTTCTTCGCGTTGATTGTATTCTTCGACATCATCGTGTTCAGGTTGACCCGCATCATTGTACTCTTTTTCGAAATCATCCATTCTGCATACTCCAGGTCCGTTAAGATCAACAATACCCGGAAGATCGTCGTCGTCACTGATTTGATTCAATTCTCCATCTTTAGGATCTTGTCTTTGTCGATATTCCATTATTGGACTCGATTGCATTTCATCGCGTTGATTGTATTCTTCGACATCATCGTGTTCAGGTTGACCCGCATCATTGTTATCATCATGTTCTTTGTCTGAGACGAGATCTATGAGTTCAATCGGAACGTTTGAAGCGTTTTGAAAGTCTGCGGGATCATAGTCAGGCTCTTTTTTTGGTTCCATGGGGAAATTATCAAGTAGTCTTCTCTCAACGTTGGTATTATGATCGGAGCGCGCTTGCACCTCCCGTTCTCTCTGCTCCTTCCTTTTTTTTGCTTTTTCTTTCGCTAGGTTGGCTGCGGCCTTCGATTTCTTTTTGGCGCTTGGGAGTCTAGAACAGTTTCAGTGTTTATCAGTAATTTTATTGTATCTCTTACATAAATTGTCCCTTGCTTTGTATCAAATCAATCGTTCTACTCTTTACTCTTTCCGACACTCGTTCTGCGTCATCCTGAAAATCATTGCTTCTGTGCTTCAAAATTAATATCAATAGTCTGCATCTGATTCATTTCTACTAATATGTTTTTACTGATCAATCAATTGTCTCATCTTCTATCTCTCTTCCGGTCAGGTCTCAGTCCACCGATCGAAACAAGCGAACGATCATAATTGTTTAGTGGATGGATCAAAGCGCTGTTGGCTATAAACAAAACGGGGATCGTTTTGCGGAATGAAGTGTGTGAGCGTCGGAGTGTCCGATAGTGTAACGTTATCAACCCTTTCCTCTCGTCTTTTCGTCTCTTTTCTCCTCCTTCCAATCATGAATTCTGTCCGCTCATCGGTGACGCCAATTCAGAGAGAATATCGACGCGAAAAAACACATCGACATCAGCCAGCGAAATAGAGTGACTTCGTTGATTGCGGTGAAAAGAGATGAAGAGACGCAGAGACAGATAGATCCTCCCATGTTAAAGGTGGTGGGATGAGAACCAGAAGAGGGGCGAAACGGTCTGTCCATCTTCCGTTTCTGCACGCTGTTTCTGAATGCCGCACACGCCACCGCCCAATAAGAAGCTGAGCCGGGCCACGAGCCTAGATTCGCCCCCGGAAAAGACCATCTTCCGAATTGGTGAGTAACATTAGCTTAGTTAGTATAGAAAATTGCGGACAGTCCCCAATAATGTCAGCTGATCGGTACACATTAGATTCGAATTAGGAATACAGAAAGCAACTATTAACCAGCCTTAATAAGTGTATAAAATACATTAAAAATATGTATTCATTTGTGATCAAGGCATTAAGAAACACGAAACAAAATCTGTTTAAACCCAAAATGTACTTTCCGCATAGTCAATCTTTTCAGACACAGTCGACCTTGACCTTCCAACCAGTGGAACAACTTCAGCTGAGGTTCAGAGCCAAGAGGAATCAGGTTCCTGTGCAAACTCGATGAAGACCGTACGCTTCTTGTTTCAGAATATGCCCTACCGTCAGTTCTCTTCCCATCTATGCGTCTGATGCTGGCAGCAATGCTGTGTTGCTGCTTTATAACTTTGTCTATTTCTTCTTCGAACCTAGCCGTTGCCCTCATTTGCATGACTTCCTGCCCAGTTCATGGCTATGGTGGGACCCTCGAATGGCAATCGCAGCAGGAAGGTCTCGTGTTGGCAGCACAAAACGCTGGATCACTTCTGATGATAGTCACCGGAATGTGGGCTGACCGACTGAATGGCAAATGGATGGTGTTCGTAGGGCTGTTCCTATGCTGTATTGGAAACCTGATGCTTCCGCTGTTAGCAGCCAACTCATTTTGGTTCGCCGTTCTCGCTCGGATTTCTATTGGCGCGAGTGACGCATGTCTGATGCCGGCCGTTAATTCGCTGATCACCCGGTGAGTAGAGTGATGTTCGTTAGTTGTTTCCGTTATCCTATACGATTCAGATGGTTCCCACAAGCCGAGAGACCGGCAGCGATCGGCCTTATTTCCGGTGGTCGTCAAATCGGAACTCTTTTTATCCTTCCCACTGCCGGATATTTATGTACTCGGAAAGACATTCTCGATGGCTGGCCAGCAATTTTTTATCTTTCGGCGACAATCTCTGTGCTGGTTACGGTATTCTGGATTCCGTTCGGAGCAGATAAGCCAGCGAAACAAATTTGTATCTCGAGTAGAGAGAAGGAATTCATAGAAAGTAGAATCGCATGCGAATCGATCGGCAAAAGAACTGACAGAACACGAAGAGTACCGTATGTTGGAAAGAAACTAAATGTCTGGTAGAATTCCACAAATTCCAGATACGGTGCTATGTTCCGATCGAAACCTTTATGGGCGTGCATTTTCGCTTTGATTTGTCACGAATACCCATTAGTCATCATGCTCCAATTTCTTCCCAATTACATGAGAGACGTACTTGAATTTGCACCAACTAAGAACGGAATAATCGCAGCGTTGCCAATTCTTTGTCTGTTTCTGTCGAAAACATTCTCTTCCTCACTCTCTTCGTATCTCACCACTAAACTTCGTTTCGACAAAACTTTCGTCTGCAAGGTCTGCGTATCTTCAGTCCAAGTAACCAATTATTTTTATTTGAGAGTTTCAATGCGATCGCGTCAGCTGGACTAGCCCTCTGCATCTTTCTCGTGCCATATTTCAACAAAGAAAGCGCATTTTTGGCAGTTTTCTGCTTGTGTGGTGCTATGATATTCGCTGGCCTACACACTCCTGGAGTAATAACCGCGATGGTTCAGCTGGCGCCAGCGTTCTCCGGAATCATCACAGGATGGTCCTTCTTCGCGGTCGCCTGGTTCTCGATTGGAAATAAAATTCTCACAAAATACATTGTCCAATCTGGTACTTAGAATATTCAGAAAATAATCTATTAACCACCTTCAGGTTCCGTGGCCGAATGGGGAATGGTTTTTAGAGTTTCTGCTCTCGTTGCAGCTCTCCCAGTAGTCGTGTTCAGTGTGTGGGGCTCTGCTGACAGAGAGGTGAGTTCAAAATGAATCACAACTCATATCGACAGTTCAACATTTAGTGGTGGGCAGCGCCCTCTTCGAAGTGCTCCGTGGCTTCTTTTCACCGTCCATCTATCAGGGACAGAAGTCGAGAGGTACTAATGGAAACGATTCCACATGTTCACTTATGATTTTCAGATGTCTCGTGCTACTTCGTCAACTTCCCTCAGCCAACAATCACAAAAGTCCACGAAGATAAACAAATAATTTAAAAAAAAGCAAACCCACCGAAGACGGAACCTTTCGAGGACGTAGAGTTGGCATAACTCCGAGTTGCTCACTGTTTCGTTAATCCCGTATATATGTTCACCTGAAAAAAGATCTCATCGTTTGCTTATTATATAATGTGTATTTATGAATAAATTGAGTCGTGGAGAAGCCAAGAAACATTTTCCGATTTACAAAACCGCTTTTGCCCCCGTCGTTCGAATTATCTCACTAGGAGGCTACCTCTGAAGATAAGTACACAAATATAGTAGAGGAGAGCTCCAAGTGACACTTATATCGCGTGGCGAGTTCGCAATACATTTGTTTTGCGTACTATTAGCGGTCTAGGAAGGAGCGACGGATATGTACGATTAGAAAGAGAAGCGCTGAGCGCAGAGCTAACAAAACTGTCGTTTGAAGTGCTTTACGAAAATTAAAACAAAGTTCTCAACAGAAATTGCCTGATTAGGCAGATAGAAACATAAAAATCCAGTTTTAAATATATTTTTTGTTGTTCCAATTTCAAAAAAAAACTCGTGAGAAATTTAAAAAGAGTGCCGTGGAGCGCGTTTGCAGAAGCTGACCCGAGCGAAAGTTTTTTTCGTGAAACTTTTTAAAAATTTATTTGAAAGGAAATTGATGTTATCGTGCAACTAAAAGTGAAATCGATATGAAATTTTGAAAGAAACGAAATGAAAAAAGCTAATGGTCATATAAATATTCAAAAAATACAAATAGAGCTTCAGCGTTATACGCGTTATATTTTCGGCTCGGTGAAATTCCATGAAACTTGACAAAATTTATGTTAGATCACTTCCCTTTTCGAAGGATTCGAAGCGACTTTTTCCCCTTCTCAATCGTATCAATTGAGCAACAGAACAAGATGTTTACCGATCAAAAACACGGTTTGTCAACACAGGGTAAGTCGATCGAGAGGGAGATAGTGGGGGATATGCTGCTCCCTTCCGATAACTTAGGTGTCATAGCCATCTTTTGATTTCTTCTTCCGCATAAAACTTCTCTAAGAATACATTCTATCAAACCGTTTTCGCATTATTTACAAAACTGTCCGAAGCAGTTTCGCACCTCACGCAAAAGTGGGCGGCGTCCGCGCGTGGTCGGAGGCGGCGATGTGTCCACTCAACATACATAGTAACCTGTCTCCTCGCCGATCCGCCTGTCATCCCCCGTCGCTCAGAGCCGCCACTGACCACCAGATCCCCATCGCTTATCACTTCCGGATGTCAAATGCGCAATAATGTGGCTACTGTACCTTCTGTTACTCTCGTCAATTCTGAATCCGTTCGTCTTCTCGCTGGACCTTCTCCCGGCCAGCGTGCCGAATGTGTGCCCTGTCCGTCCCTCTAGTTGCAATCTTTTGTGTCCCTACGGATATCTGCGTGACGTCCTCCAACAATGCATCTGCACGTGCGCCATGGATCCTTGTCAGGTATCCTCTTGCGAACTGTCTCCTCAATATTTCGTTTCTCCTTTCCCTCAGACGACCGTGTGTGGCCCTTCGGAAAGTTGCATAGCCGTCGGCGTGAAAGCCCGTTGCATCCCCAAGTTCGGTAAGCCAATTACTCACGTGTGACCAGTCCTTCGGAAGAGGTGCCAATTATCCGGTGGCTGTCCTCCTGCCAACAACCACCTTTCCACACATTTTTGTGTTGTGTCCGCATTCATTTTTTGAGAGAGAGAGGGAGAGAAAAGGGACAGAAGTGCAGGAGGAACTGGTCTGTGGACGAACACATCGTACTGTTTCTAATGGAGACGTCTACAAATTGTTGGTTTACTCGGCTGCCTTCAGGATCGAATCGTGCCGAATGTCCCCGATTGACGGGCGGAATATGTGCTCTCCGCTGCGAGAAGGACTCCGACTGCAGTGGTCGACTCGTCTGCTGCTCCAACGGATGCGGTCGCGAGTGCGTGGCTCCGATTGCGAAGAGCTTCCCGATCAGTTCCGAGTCAGTTCCCATTCAGCCAGTGTCCAACATCCCCGGATCTTTCCAACGGCTCATCCACGCAGTCTCGAACATCGCGAGCTCTCACTTCAACAGCACCCCCATCCCTCCGACCATCCGAAACCTCGCCAACACTTTCTTCCCCACTTCCCCTCCGATTCGCCCTCAACTTCAGACAACAAAAGTCGGGCAGTGTCCCGCTTCGACGGGCAGTCTGTCAGTGTGCACAAATCAGAAGAAATGCGCG
The DNA here is from genome assembly GCA_963932285.1 of Caenorhabditis macrosperma. Lineage (NCBI taxonomy): Eukaryota > Metazoa > Nematoda > Chromadorea > Rhabditida > Rhabditidae > Caenorhabditis > Caenorhabditis macrosperma. The sequence continues at coordinate 6,821,890 of OZ010620.1, forward strand.
AACGATATGGACTGCGGGAGTGTCGACAAATGCTGCTCGAATGAGTGCGGTGCCACGTGCATGGAGCCACTGAAGGCGACCGGGTGCATCCATATGGTACTGGCGATTTCGAAGTTGATCGAGAAGAGACTTCCCAATGAGTACGTTCCGTTCTGCGAGAGGAACGGCCGCTTCTCCTCGATCCAATGCGATATTCATTTCTGTTGGTGCGTCGATGTACACTACGGATCAGAAATCGCGGGAACGCGGATAAGTAGAGAGCAACGGAGGATGGATATGTGTCAAGGTGAGCGCATTCTCCATTTGCCACTCCAATCCGTGTCAGTTCAGAACGTCGTCTCTGTTCGCAAAAGTGCCATAACCAGTGTACTCACGGACACGTAATGGATCTATTTGGCTGCCCACTGCCCAGTTGTTCGTGTGTGGACATATGCAAAAACGTGAAATGCGAGAACAGTTGGGAGACTTGCCAACTCGTCGAGCCCGACTGTGCCAATCCTCCGTGTCTTCCCGTCCCGAGATGTGAGTTGTTCTCCGATCCCCCCTCCATTCTTTGGAATCCCTATAGGCCTCCTGAATCCGTGCCGCCACGGACCCCCTTCTCGAATGTCAAACGGAATCACCGCGCTGTGTTCAAATGACAAAGACTGCTCAGAATCCATCTGTTTCAAAGTGAGTTCTTGTATCGAATCCATCGATGATCCGATTCTTCAGATCGGCTACAATGGTCTCGGATTCTGCTGCACCGGACTGGACTCGTCGACGAGGGACGGGCGGTGTCCTTCACAGTCAGCAGACAAACTCAAGTGCGACATGTTCCCCGAGAACTCGTGCCACTCGGACCACGAGTGTCCAGACGAAGAGAAGTGTTGTTTCAACGGGTGCACTCTTTCGTGCACAGTACCCGAGGACTACGTTCTGAAAAAAGTGGTGAAGCCGGAACCCGTCCCAGTGATGCATTACCAACCGGGAGACGTCGAGAAGTACAACAAGGGACACTTGAGCTCATTGGTCGCCGACTGCTCCGACGTCATCGCAACCAACGTCAGCTGCTCGACGGAATGCCACTCGGACTCGCAGTGTGCTGGAATGAAGAGGTGCTGCAGACAAGGGTGCTCGACGGCTTGTATGTATCCCGTACGCAGCACACGTGAGTTCTCTCTTCAGTGTTCGGGAGGTAGAATGTATTTTCAGCATGCTTCCACTTAGCACTCACCGCCGAATTGTACGCCCTGAGGAACGCAATGAAGTGTGACAGAGCAGGGAACTTTGAGCAGTTCCAGTGTGACGACGAAGGATGCTTCTGTGTGGATATAGCGACAGGAGAAGAGCTTCCCGGTTCGAGAGCGATCGGCAGAAAGCCCAACTGTGAAAGTGAGTTTTCGCTTCTGAGGGAATCCAAAACCAACGTAGTCTCAGGTCGGAATCCATGTGAACCTCTCGTTTGCAAAGTCGCGTGTCCCTATGGATTCGAGAAGGGCTCCAACTCGTGTCCGACCTGTAAATGCAAGAATCCGTGTGAAGAGGTCAAGTGTCCACAGGGCAGTGTGTGCGTGATGAGTTCTGTCCAGTGCTATCAGAGCGGAAACTGTGCACCTCAACCGAGATGTGTCCTCAACTTCTGCCCTATCGGAGAGCCGTTCATCTCGGCGATCGGAAACGTCGAGAGCTGCTCGAAAGACGAAGAATGTCCCTCATCCACCCATTGGTGTCACAAATTGGGCCTCTCTTCCGGCGGTTTCTGCTGCCCGACGCCCGCCCGTGTCCGCCACGCCGGCGCCTGCTCAACGGTTCCGATCAGTCTCGACGCGAAGTTGTGCAGAGTGTCTTGCAAAGTAGACGACGACTGTGACGGGCATCAGAAGTGTTGCTTCGATGGATGTGGAGCGTCTTGTCGTGATATCACGACTCCCCTCATCGAGATATCAAAGGAGATCTTCGAGAAGGCGGGCACGTGCATCTCGGAGCAAAGGGTCTTGTGCAACCGATTAGAGTGGGTATAAGCCAAGTGGAAACATGCTGAACGTGTGCTTTCAGAAAGAACACTTGCGAGTACGACACCGATTGTGCGGGAGTTGCCAAATGTTGTGATGACGGCTGTGTGAAAGCATGTGCGTATCCTCTACAGACGAGCAAGTGCTTGGTTCGGAAGACGAATTTGCAGAAAATGGGACAGATGGACCTCATCAAGTGCCGACCAGGTTCTCATCATTCGCAGGTTTCTTGAACAAATACTCTTTTCAGATGGATCATTCGAGCAGATTCAATGTGACGTGGAGTTCTGCTGGTGCGTTGACGAGGAGGGAAACTACGTGGAGGGAACGAGGACGAGCGAAGACATCACACCCACGTGCCCAGGTAACCATTGTAGAATGAGTGCTCGAAATGACCGGCACTTTATCAGAACCATGTGATAAACTCGATTGTGGTCCAATCGGCTGCGAGTACGGTCACAAGAAGGACAAGAGAGGCTGCTCGACGTGCGAATGCGTCGATCCGTGCGAAGACGTCGCCTGTCCAGAAGACTCGATCTGCACTCCGACGACTGTTCCATGCATCACGAAACCCTGTCCGACGGTAACACACCAGTCAATGGTCGGCTCTCATTGTCCCCTCACAGATCCCTCGATGCGTTGTCAATCCGTGTCCGATCTCGGAATCCGTTAAGAACGAGACGACACTGCGAGTGAAGAAGTGTGCCAGAAACAACGATTGCTTTGATCCAATGATGACTACACACTGTTCCATGTTGACCCAAGACAGTGGATTCTGCTGTACTGGAGAAAGTGAGTTCCGATGGGAATGTGCTGCCAACGAGTTGAGTCTTCAGAGCCGGAACTTCACTCGGGAACATGTCCGAAAGTGACCGAACTGAACGCAGCGAAGATAGAGAACTGTCGGCAGGGATGCAAGACGGATTCCGACTGCGGTACGTCGTCCAAGTGCTGCTGGAATGGCTGTGGTCTCACTTGTGTGACTGCGACATCCCGTCCACTCACTTCGATTCTCCAAACTGTGCCCGGATCTCACTTCGGAGACTGCCTTCCCGTTGCTCCCCTCGGAGCATTCTGCCTTCAGAGACCCACAATCGCAGACTGTAAATCGGATGATGAGTGTCCGGCACTGCACAAATGTTGCTCCGATGGGTGCGTCATGCGATGCACACAGCCATACAAAGCTCCGTTGTGCATTCATCAACGGATTGCTGCTCTGAGTTTAATGGAAAATGAGAGGTTAGAGAACGAACATTCATGTACAGATTTCAACCGATTCCAAATGATTCCTTTTCAGTGGAGAATCGAGTGAAACAGACTCGGGCCTCTTCGTTCCGGACTGCGACTCTTCCGGAAACTTTGACGAGGTCCAGTCTCATTTCGGTCTCATGTGGTGTGTCGATCGATCCGGAATCGAAATAGCCGGAACAAAGTCTGTGAAAGTACCGAATTGCGACACTCCGCGGAGCTGTCAGAAGAGATCGTGCTCCAAAGTCTGTGAACATGGCTACAAGAGCGACAACGACGGGTGTCCGGTGTGCGAGTGCGTATCGCCGTGCGAGTTTGTGAACTGTCCGGCTGGAAACGTGTGCAGACTGGTTCCGATGAAGTGCTCGAGTGCTCCGTGCCGCCCTGTCGCTAAATGTAGGTTCAAAATGTCTCCGATTGGTTTGAATTCTTCAATTTCAAGGCATTCCGAACATGTGTGGCTCTGGAGAACCGTTGGCTCTGGAGAACTCTCTCCTGGCCACGTGCTCTCCGAATTCGCCGTGTCCTGCTGGTTACAACTGCAAAAACAGTGGCTACATGGACATTTCCACGTGTTGCTCGACTCCGGAACCCGCCCAACAGTCTCTCCGATGTCCGGTGATACCGGTGATGATAGCCTCTGTTGATGGATCCTCGTGCGTCGTTGGATGCAGACACCATTACGATTGCACAAAGTCTTCGTGTTGTTTCAACGGATGTGGTACCAGCTGTCAGTTCGAAACAAGTGAGAACCATTGAGCATAACATTTCCATACGTCCGGAGGTTTTCAGGACAATCGGCCATCAAACCTATCAAACCTTCGAAAGTGCAAAAGACGACGAGACGACCGATTCTCCACTCCCTGAAGATCGAGAAGAAGGCGTCAAAGATTCAGAACGTCATTGTGGAACATCACTCGATCCTCCCCGTTTCCCCCGTTTCCCCAGTGGCTAAACTCGGAACTTGCCCCAAACTGCTCATCAATCCGGGATGCGCTGAGCAGTGTTCTCAAGACTCCGATTGCCATGGATTCCTCAAATGCTGCTCTGCTTCTTGCGGAACAATGTGCTCCGCTCCGAGAATTGCGACCGCTTGTATCCACCGACTCATCGCATTCGAATCGAAGATAGCCACTGATATCGTCAATTTGATAATCCCGCCGATTCAGTGCACACCGGAAGGACTCTTCCGACGGTATCAATGCGACGCCCGAATCAAGTAAACCAGGCTATTCGTTCCTTAATCAGCTTTCCACTTTCAGTCAGTGCTGGTGTGTCGATATGATCACCGGAATCGAGGAAATCGGCACCCGAATGTTCACAATCGGTCTCCAGCCACCCGACTGTGATAATCCGAAACCGTGCTCCACGCAGTGCTCCGCGAGTCTCTGTCCGTATGGAGTGAGAACAGACGGGTCTGGATGTCCGGCGAACGGTGTCTGCGAGTGTAACAACATTTGCAGTGTGCGTGAGATTGACTCTTTTCTCAGAACATGGCCATTTCAGACATTCAACTGTCCTCTCAACACGGAATGCGCTCTCCGTCGTGTCGAATGCACCTCGAATCCGTGTCCCGACGTGCCGTTCTGCGTGGAAGTCGCGTGCCCGATGCCTCAGAGAGACCTCTACCGGAACGTTATTCTTTGTGAGACGGACGGCGGTTGTGGCAAGAACTCGAAGTGTGTTTCGAGTCCGAAGACTGAGGTTTCACACTATTCCAAACAGAGATTCCGATTTTTGAGTTGTAGATCGGAGTGTGTTGTCATCAGAAGCCCACTCAATCCTCAGTTCTCAATCTGATCAGCCCGGCGATTGTGGCCGTCGCTCCGAAGATATCAGCAACAACAACGACGACAACGACAACGACAGAACGCATCGCTGTCCACATTCCGGAAGTGATCGAAGCGGTTCCAATGTCTCTTTCCACGAGTAAGCCATCCTTTTCGCATTCTCTCCCCAATTCATCCCCGTCCAGACTGTACAACTCTGCGGATTGCTCTCGAGTACCTGAATCAGAACGGAGCAACACTCAAATCACCGCTCCCCCAATGCAGAAAGAACGGAAACTACGAGAAGACGCAATGCGACAACAAACGGTGCTGGTGCGTTGACGAATTCAGCGGCGAAGAGGTCCACGGGACGCGAAAGAAAAAGACCAAGAACGCGTGCAAATGTGAGTGAAAAACACGCGTGGGAACTCTGCGTCGGAGGGAATCGGAGTGTAATTCTGAATTCGAAAGTGTTTATTTCAGCGCAGTCGATGTGTCTCTCCAAGTGCTCGACGAGTCTCTGTCCCTACGGACTTGTGCTCGATCCGATCGGATGCCCCTTGCCGGAATGCGTGTGCAAGTCCGCGTGTGAGCACGTCGACTGTCCGAACGGACAAGTCTGTATCCTTCGAAAAGCCGACTGCCCCGACAAGTGGTGTCTGCCGGTGCCGACGTGCGAGAACTCTCCGTGTAACAGCGGATTGCGACCTCTCGTCGAAACGAGAACAAGACAACAGTTCTCATGCACACAGAGCACAGTGTGCCCCATCGGATACTACTGTACTGCATTCGATCAGAACATGCACGGTGTCTGCTGTCCGGGGACCGATTCGATAAAGAGCATCGGAGAGAGCAACGACGGAATATCGTGTCCCCACGGCGATCCGTTCTCTTCGTTATCCGACGGAACTCCCTTATCATGCACAGTTCTGACTAATGGGTAATCGGAAGATCTTATCAGCTTCTCTATCTTGATCACTTTTCAGTTGCCCCTCCACCCACTACTGTTCCACAATGCCGAGTAGAACTTCTGGAATCTGTTGCGTGTCGAAACGGTACGTGTGCAACCTCCAACGAGACGCCGGACCGTGCTCTGCAACGGTATCCCGATACTTTTACTCCTCGCTCACTCACACGTGTGCTCCGTTCGATTACGGTGGTTGCGCGGGCAATTTGAATAACTTCGCGACTCGCGGCGACTGCGATAACTTCTGCGCCGGTGAGCACGAAATAATTTCATAGGTCAAAGTTGAGTCCACTTTAGGAATTGGACTCGATCTTTCATCTCCGTACGACCACGCAACTGCCGCGATGCCAGTGGAATCTTATCAGATTGCGTTCACGCTTTCAGGAAGCAAAATTCCAGAAGCAACGTTACAAGACGTAGAAATGTAAGAGGATTGGGGGTTCGAGATGAGTCCGAGATTATCTCCTTTCAGCCAACTACTAAACCTTCTGGTGGAACGGTTCGGCATTCCCCGGAATTCAATTGAAGACGTCGTCATCCGAGACGACGGAAGCGTGAGATTCACGATACGAGACGTAGATGCCCGTCGGTTCGCGAGAGAAGTTTCCGAGAAGGTCTCGACTGGAGAGCTGTCGCTGAGGTTAGCTGGGCAGCAGTTGACTGCGGAGCCACGCACTCTGACAGCTCTACACGTTTCGAATGAGCACGGAACTAGAAATGCTGCTCAAGTTGTTCTTTACGGTAGGCGAAGTGACTATCAGATCAGTGAACAACTGCTAACTTTCAGCAATTCTTCTCGCCGCCTCCATATTCCTGCTGTGTGTCATCTGCTTGTTCTGTGTCTCTTGCGTGAGTTATTCCCAACGTCTCCACTTCAACCTTCTCCAACTTTCCAGTTCTTCTACAACCGTAACGAACAGAAGGAACGAGCGAACACCCCATCCAACACCACGACGATAACTGAGAGCCGTGGTCGCCAATCGGGGCTCCGGCGGGTGTTCTCCCGCGACGACGTCTCCGTGTGCTCCGATTTCAACCGACCCCCGATGCATGACGTCTCGATCCTCAACCGGGAACGACCTCCCCGCTCGCAGAGTTGGCTCTCTATCGGTTAACAACAATACGTGTGCCCTTTACTTACTCCACTTCTTTCCACCTTGCCATACTTGTTCAGCTAGAATTCGACGAAACGAATTGTTTATAAAATAAATATTTCAAAAATCATTTATTTCATTCGTGGGGGGAGATTGTGAACACCATACTTATCACAGAAGGCAATAAAAGGACCTAAACGACTCAAGACGGATGTGGTCCCTGAAAACGCACTGAAATGTTGACAGAAAGTGGGTTGGAAGAGGAGAAGATGACGTCGAGAAGCACATCAGCACATCTTGCAGTGATAGTTGAGGAAGATGAGACAGACGGCGAATCCGCCCACTGACAACGGGATGATGACGAGCAAGACGATGAGTGAGGAGTTGTGCTGGCGGTAGACGACTTCTGGCTGCAAACGGGAACCGTTCCAAGGGATCCGTCGGAGGCACTCACCGGCGGTCTGTGCTCCATCGGATACTGAGCGTCTTGTTTCACGAACTGCACCGAGTCCTTTGGATCCGGACGAACGTCGATGGAGGATCGGAGGAAGGCGAAGGTGTTGCAGAAGTCTTCGGAGCATCTGCACACCTCCTGCCAGTTGTCCTGTCGTTCGTCGCAGTTGACGTGGTCGTTCAGGAACGGAAACTCGTCGACCGTCCCGCAGTGTTGTCTTAGACGTGGCACGTCTCCTGAAACACACCTCGTTTCGGATGATCTCCCTCTCCTCCCGACTTCAGACCCAGACACTCCCAAAAACATTCCTACCACTCTTTTCGCGCCCAATTGCACCCGAAACACGCGTGAAGGGCGGCGGCTCATCTTCCGAGAGTGCACTGCGATGCGAGAGACGCAGAGCGTCCGTCTCTCCGGATCACTCGCTCTTTCGACAAATTTGAATCCACTCCTTGGTGTATGTGTGTGTGAATGACACAATTTGTGCGTGTGCGCGTGAGCACAAGAGCCAGGAGCTGTAGTTGGGCCTCGAAGAGCAGCGCGAAGTTTGTTTTGAAGCCCCCCTCCCATCCGGGGGGAGTCCCGCGGGAATAGGCGCAGCGGTGCCAACTGCACCCGCCACATCAATGCGTCATGTATTTCGCGCCAAAACCATCGGAGGAGGAGTGTCGTAGGAGCCAGCAGCGGCAACGAGCAAGATGAATGGAAAAGAGAGACGGGAGGAGGCGCCGCCGATTGAACTCGCTGATAATGATTCTTTCGCGTCGCGTCCCCTCGTCGCTAGATCATAAATTGCGAGTAAGCTTCAGCTGTCACACCTCTTCCTTCTTTTTGTTTCGTGAATCCACGTCATAAATTCCCATCCGTCTCTCCCTCCCCGAAAGATCAAAAAGAGCCAGAAGGCCTCCTCGGATCTGTTTGGATACGACCAGTCGTCGTCATAACTCACGATCGTCACTACGATGCAGCCCGATGAAGCAGAAGTCGCCGTGGCACAGGAGGTTGTCGTCGCACGAATCGCGGTCGCAGAAACATTTCACTTGGTGGCCTGAACAATGAAATATAGTTAGAACAGTTGGGTATCAACAGGCCCCTCGTCATCACCTAGATCTCACATCTCCCCATCCATCCACCCCGTCCCATCACCATTTCTCAAATCTGACCTTGGCCATAGACTTTTGACATAGGGCGTCCTCTTCAAAACGACACTCTACGACCGACGACGACGCCGTGAGCCCGTGCGAGCGAGAGGCGTTTAAGATATAATGTACCCAGGGGATGTCTCTCTTCGGCCCCCTTCGCCCTGCTTTCCTCTCGTCCTTTCGTTTATCAAATTGAGAATGAAGGAAGGAAGGAAACAGACACACACGTTGACCGAGTTGAACTAACGAGAGACTCTCGAGCAACAGCATTGCGCCCTTTATTCGTTTTCAAAGTGAAACAAAAAGATCAGGAAATCTCGAAGGAGGGGGAGGAGAGCAGACGAGAAAAGTGGAAGCGGAAGAGGTGAATAGGAAACACTTCCGCGAGTGAGAAAGAGACATTTGGGTACGTATCACTGCTTCTGAACTCTTACGATCGGAAGGAGGAGGGAAGCCCATTAGCTGTGGTGGTCCATTTCGAAAACCTTTTCCGCGTGCCATTCGACTTGTATAAACAAACAATTGGCCGCTTCCGGCTGAGCAATGTTTTAGTCATCGACAGAGTCACTTAAAACCGAATGGCCTCCTGCTCCTGGCCCAATGCATAGTTGAGGAAAGTGCATTGAGAGCGGCGGCGGCGCATCCGCCTCCAAAAGTCTTCTCCCTCCGTTACACTGCTCATAATTTATGAATTACGCATAATCAATTAATATGTGTTGAACTTGAACTGCTTTCAGTCACGCCGTCGCTTCGTTTCGGTTCGGTTCCCTCCCTCTTTTCTCTCTCTTCCCCTTCTCGTCTTTTCGGTCCTTCCATGCACTTTTGTGACCGGAAGCGCGCCTTTTTGGGTAATGGATTACAAACAATTCCATAAAAAAAAGTGCACGGGAAGCTTTTAGACAGATGAATGGCGCGGCTCCGAAGGACACGAGAAGTGGCCGAACTTTCCGGAGAGGACGGTCTCTTGGCGGCGGGAAACCGAAGGGAGCCGGGTGTGTAATTTGACGACGAAAAAGTGCAGAAGAGCACGCAAGGCGAAAGAGCGCACCAATTGATGTTCCCACGATGGATGAAGAAGGGGGGGAATACGAATAATCCAGCAGAGACCACGGCTTTTCTGTGTTGCTTTCCAGAAGAAGAAACCAAAGGCACGACGATCAAAACAAAACTATTATGTTTGAATGGGGCGGACGGAGGATATGATGATCGAATCGGCGAACGCGGCTAATGTGCTGCTGGTGATATAAAGCCGCGCAAATCTCAACGATCCCCCTTCCGTCGACGTCACACATTGTTTTGCCCCGAGACGAAGGCGACGATCCTTGGTATCAGCCAACTGTCCCCCTATGCACTTTCCGGGGGAAAATCGCTTCGTCTGGGTAAACAGGTGCGATTGGAAGGACCTCCTATTGTCTCGAGTGATGAATCACTTTGGATGGCGCGCCTGCGGTTGGGCTTCACGAGATCTCCTCTCCTCCTCCAGATCACCGCGTGTTTTTTGTGACAGAAAACAAATGATCGTTGTTGATGATGATGATGACGAGGATAAACAACGAATAAATCAACGCGTCGGCCTTTTGGACAAAGGGGAAAAAAGATAGAGAAAAAGCGAGGAGGAGGAGGACAGTTGGTGTCTATCTATTGGGGGGAATAAAACGAGAGTGTCATTAATTTCTCGTCGTCGCGGGAGATGAAAAAGAGGAGATTCCACTGATTCGCGGACATCTGGAATCTCTCCTCCGATCCTCTATTTCAATCGTCGGGTTCTCTCTCTCTTTTTTGCCCCGTGCTCAAGTGCATGACGACGCGAGGAAGCGGGCAAAACGAGCAAAACATCGACAGGAGCCGACGCCAATTTAGGCACTGATTAGCTCAATTGTGGCTCCCGAGGTTGTCGCTTCTAACCTAGATCGCCGTTATTTTTCATTATTTTTTGTGCTCGCGGGCGCCTTCTTCACGAAAAATCATCGAATTACGGGGATTAGAATGTATAATTCATGGATAGGAGGGCCCTGGAGGGGGGCACGAGAGGGCGATAATCCCCGAGACTCATCTGATGATGATGACCCGAAAAGGCAATCTTTGAAGAGAAACAAATGACTCACCTGCTAACGAGACGGAGACGATGGCTGCAGACAGCAAGCAGATCCATAGTAATCGCATAACTTTTGTGTTGGGGGCGAATTGTGAAGGGAGAAGGAAGGGGAGGAAGAAGAGCACGAATTCAGGTGCATTGGGGTGGTGGAGACCTCGTTCACATCGACCACATTATCCGTGGGTTGTCGTGGAGATTCGGAGGAGGGACTACAATAATTATAGGATGGTCCGGGTATCAAGGCGCCAGTGACAACATGCACACACTCTTCCTCTCTCTCGCTCTCTCGTTTTCTCTCTATTTTGTGGAGGGACGAGCGAGGAGGAAGCGAGCGAAAAGGGGCGGAGTCGAGGGAAGGGGAAGACGCAGCAGGAGGAGGAGGAGGAGGTGGACGGGGGGCGCGGATGGGGCGGAGGTGCTCGCATCCTCGGGCAGATCCGCCGACGATTTGGACATTGAGAAGATCGGATTGCCCCCCGTACCGAAGGAATGAACAGACAACAAAAAACACAAGAGGAAGGAGGAAAACGCAAAAGAATTCGGGAGCAGGTTCATGAATGTTTGATGAGTTATGCCTGCCGGAATGAACTATGCCTTGTGACGAGTCAGAAGACGGAGAAGAAGATTGGAGAGTTTCTGATTTGCGCACTCTCTCTCTGGATGGATACGAATACAATCTCAGGTAAAATCTATTTTTGGAAAGTCAGAAAGATCCAGAACCACGTCCTCACGTGGAGTAGAGCAAATGAACTTCTCTTTGGAAAAGTGTGGGAATTTGGAAAATTCCACGGATTTCAATGATTTGATGCTCTTTTCTTCGTATTTCGGGCCGAGATATTTCGTGTTCAGATCAAATGACTTTGATCTTCGGAGCGCACTTGCAGAGCTAATTGCGAATACCCACGAGAGCTTCGTCGGAGATGTGCGGTTTGAATTCCCGCGCTGCCGAACTTTTCAAAATTTAGCTGCGAGCGTCGTTTTTATTTCGAGAAGTTGCAGTTCGGCGGCGCGGGAATTCAAATTGCGCATATCCGAAACTCTCGTGATACCGTATAAAACCTGTAGAGAAGTTCTAGTCCGTGTGGGGTACAAAAGCGTTTCAAAGAAGGTTAGAGCGGCTCTTTCTGAGAGCTCTCTGGACTGAAAACATCTGCAGCTCCAATGGATAATGTGCAACATTGCGTGATATGCTTGTTACTTATGATTGTTTCGAAGAAATGGAACCCTATGAAATGACGAGAGAACGACTCTTGTTCTCCATGATTCTGCCAATCTCGAGGAGTTCAAAACAAACGAAATCGGGAGAAAAACAGTCGAAAGGCACTCTGCGAATCGAGAAATCGCCACCATTCAGACGGCGGCGACGACGGGGAGTCAGCCGAATCGAGGTCACCTCTCGGCACAAAAAGCGACTAACACGACACAAAGGCATTCCGGCGGAGCTGAGTGGGGAGAAGGAGGGGGCAGAAAAAACGTTTCTGATCGAGAATGGCGGTGAAAGGAATGAATGGGGGACTCGGGGCGGAGAGAGCAAGTACATTTGGAGTTAAAATGAGCACCAGACCCTGTGACCCTCTTCCTCTCGGGAGACAATGGCTTTTATGGAGTCGAATGTGCAATGGATGGATGGAAGTGAGGACGGCGCGACGATTACTAATTGGGTTCACCCCCCAACCAACGACTGGCCGCCGCTAAGAAGAACTCGTGAGAGCACTCATCTGCAATTCGACTTTCGAAACGGGGAAGGAATTGCAATTCGAATCGGAAGCATCCTCCTCCTCGTTTTGCTTATGATGATGGGTGCACAAGGATTGCGGGAGAAGGCGAGAAGAATGTCTCGAAAAATCAACAATTTGGTGTGTAACTTCTTCTTCTTCTTCGCCTTTCTCGCCACACTCGGTCGCCTTCGAAATCGAATTGAGAGTCTCCTTTTCGATACAAAAACTCTGAGTGTATTATGCCAATGTCACGGCTCTCGTTCACTTCGCGGCCCTAGAATGGAAAAGCAAACACACTTTTTGTATCAGGTATCATGGAAAAGATACTTCTCGTTTTCACCCGCTCGTATTTGGGGAGAAAAAGGCGCGGGTGAGGGTGGCCCGGCGGAAATGAGTTTCTGTTTTTATGTTCGACAACTTTGATTAACCTCGACGACTGGCCAGTTGTCCACTGCTGCTGCTGGATTTCTGGTTGCAAAACAGACGGGACGACAAAAAGAACGAGAATGGAAGGGGAACGAGAAACGAGGATGGGAGCAGAAAGGTCGCCGTGTCCGGAAATTGGATGAAATATGGGTTGGCTCGAGGAGGAGATGCGCGCGCGCGGAGGGGAACGACGCAACGTTACGACGACGCCCTATTAGCGGTGAGACGTCTGGAACGATGATAAAGCGTGCACGCTGGAAGACGACGGCGACGTGAATGGCGAATGGTGCCTTTGTTTTGTGGCGAATAAATTTCCATTCATTCTTCTCTTCTTTTTTTCGTTTTCATTCATTTATTTTCTAAGTTACGATGAATACCTCCCCTTTCGACTCCTCTCTCCTTTTTTCACTTTCGCCTAGCCGAGCCCTGAATAATAAATGCTGTACACTGCTCTCCTAAGCGAACACTAAACGGAAGGAACGAGAGAGGAACTTTGGATGGGTCGCCCCGTTGAGCCACGTGTCATTGTCACTGATTTTGGAGAGAGAGTAGCTCTCTAGACTGCCTCAATCACTTCGTTTGCAGAATGAGCACTTGAAGTGTTTGTTGCTGTTTGCACGTGTGTGCAGTTTTCGGGAGTAATAGAGCAGGAAGAGCCGAAAAGATACTTGAAGACGTTCACCGGAACTCATCGTTGGTGGGGAGGATCGGAGGGAATATTCGATGAGCAACAGAAGACATTGCACACTAAAGCCGTTCGCCGAATCCGTGCGATTACCGAAAAGGAAGGGAGCTTTGAGACTGAACGGCCGGATTGGGAGGGGGGAAATGAGGAAGATGTCTTCTCGAAATGTGCAGAAGATATTCCGAGAAACGATCCGAGCGAACTATTAGAAGAAAACGTTCCGATTGAAGGCGTTCGCAGTTGAATCTTCGTTATGAACCTTATCGGCGATGTTGTACGGAAAAGAAGTGTTGGCGTGGAATGACGGTGCTAGGATAGGTTTAAGACTATCTTCGATGCGAAGAATTTATTATACATTATCAACGGACAGTTCATTCAGTTGGCGAAATGGAAGACGGCCTTTCCACTGCTGATGATGTACTGGGTTATCGAACTGGGGAAACGAAGAGGAAGAAGAGTCTGGATGGCAGTTCCACTGAAACATGTATCTTTCCGAGGGGAAACAAAAGAAAGGTTCTCACTTGTATGAGTAGTGGAAGTCATCTGGTCTCTGTGGCCCAAAGTAGATGTCGACGAAGGATGTCTGGAAACGAAGGTTGATATCGTTGGCAAGAGTCTTGGCTTACTGGGTCCATCTCAACATTGGTCAGTGTTCTGTTGACTCCGTTGATGTCCAACAGAGCAGACTTCTGGCTGCCGGCGTCCACTGTCGCTGTGCAAGATGCTCCTCCGTCGTCACACCGCAACTCGACGTATTGCTGGATGTCTCTGGTGTCTGAAAACCCGATCTACTCGGTTATCTCGTGCCCTCACTTCCTCACATCCGTACTCTTGGAGTACCACTTTGTCTGTTGAGTTTCTCGATTCGAGATTCACCAAATACATAACTGCTTCAGAAGAGACCCATTGCTGGTGATTTTGGAAGATTTGGAAGAGGCTGAAACCAAGAAATTCATCACTTGCTGCAACGTCATTTGAACCTACTTTGTAGCGTATCTGGCGTTTGCTTGGTATCCATTGAAAACGAGAACACTTCTCAAAGCGAAGGCGTCGTTCGGATTCGTTGGGAACGGAAGGACCGACATGAAAGTGTGGGCACTGTAGTAGCCTCCTTGAGCTAAATCGGCGACATTGACGACGTGGACTCCCCTGTCGACGCCTGTGCCACCGACGATGAATTTGGGCACTGTAAAGGAGAGAATGAGCAAGAGAGTTCATGAAAGGTACGAGTACTCGGAGCCCAGACGATCTTGAAGGCGAAAGTGGCGGTGGCTTGAATGGAGAGAGCAATTGTGAGTTTGGCGGCTGGGAAGTAATAGGGCTGCATTCCTTCTTCCGTCGTTCTGAAATAATATTCGGAATGGAAAGAAGGGATGCGTAGGGACTAACTGAATGAAGTTTCCAGCAGAATCAATCATCTGGAACCGCGACAAACTGTCGGAAGTCTTTCCATTGATGATCAGTTTGACATAGAAACCTTCCGGAATGGTGACTGTCCAACTGCACACCTGTCCCGCTTGCAGTTCAGGAGCCGTTTGATTCTCTCTCCAGGAAGAGGGCCAATAGAACGGCTGACTGTTCGCTGGTTTGTAGACGATGTTCCCCTGGGGACAGGTCGTCCCGGCCGACACGGAAACGAGCACGAACGCGCCGAGAGCAAGCAATGAAATGCACATTTCTGACTTGTTTTCTGCCGAGCACGAAGCACTTAAATACCATGTGATGACAATTTCCTTTTTTTTATCGGCTCGCAGAACTTTCAACTTTGTCACGAAAAATCATTTTCCGATTTAAAACGACATCATTTAATAACTGATGGGGTGTGGTTCATGGGCGGGATCGTAATCATTTATCGATAAGGGACGCTAAAAATCATCGTCTGCCTACGAAAAAAAAAACGATTTTTTGTCCAGAAATGATTGATAAATGTGAAATCGAGTAACTCATGTTCGTGCTTATAGTTCTCTGTTCTCTGTACCGAGCTGAATAGGGAACTTGAGGGGATGAATGAATTATGATCACAACGAATCGGCAGACGCTTTTTGAGCTTTTGAGCTTCGATCCGGGTTAATCTAAGCAAGAAAATGACCGTTTTTATGTCGGAAACGTATCGAAGTAAATTCGTTTATGTTTTCTGGAAGCTGCTGATTTTCAGGTGTTTCAGATGTTGATATTTCGTTGAACATCATAGCAGAACTCCTATGGGATTGTTTATAAACAGGCGCTGACACAGAGTGCAATCTCTCTTCTTCGACGTAAAGCTGGCGGCTATCACAGTTTTTTTCCGGAATTTGCATCACTGGACATTAAACGAGGAAGCGAACTTCGGACTCTCCAATCATTTTCCAGACACACTGATTTGATCTTCAACCTCCGTCAAAAACCAGATCTTAATTGACCTCGTGGGGGATCTGCAAAAGGGATGCAAAGACTGAAAACAGAACAAAACAATCAACTTCGAATATCATTCCGCCGAAAGTCCTCTGAAACTATTTGCAAGTTGAATTGCAATGTTTTTGTGACTGATCCAGTCACCGATATCAGATATTTATGTCTTCCTCGTTTGTTTTTGGAGACAATGTCAGGAGTGAACGACCCTCCCGTGTTCACACACCTCCCAACGTCTTCCTCTATTACTACAGTCGCTCAAAAGAAGATTCTCGATGATCAGTTTCTTCTGCCGTCTGCTGCTTCCCGTTAATTTGATAAGTGTGACGTGAATTGTCTTGTTCTCCTCCTCCTCATCCATCTGGAACCCATCGACGATCGATCGTCGACCTCTCTTAATTGGTATTCGCTCTCGCTTTTGACATTGTGTCAACTCGGAACCGCCACTGTTTGCGCCCGTTTTTCTTGCAAAAAAGTAAACAGGAAAACGAATTGAAATCGACGCGAAAAGACGCCTGAATCATAGGGTGATCACATGAAAATATCGATGCGTCGTCAGATTTAAAGCCACATCTTTTGTGCTTTTCTTCACTTTTCGTTCCGTTTTTCCTCGATCGCATCAGTCTCTGCCCAGTGCCTTCTCCTTTTCTGTTCGATATTCATTCCCGTTTCGATTCTCATTCAATCTTCCCTTGATTCTCTCATTTCAGAATGCATCCCGCATTCGGACGGGTTCGAAAGAAGGTCTCCATCATCTCGATTCCCGAATTCTCGCCAGATGACGACGGTGAGTGAGAGCAACCAGAAGCGGCGAACAAAGTGACCTTTTGGGAAGGTGTTGATTAGAGTCCGCGTGTCTGCCGGGGGAGATAATCGTGTATTTCGAAACGCCTTCGCACTCAACTCTTGTAATTGAAATTAGGTTCCCCTTTTCCGAATCTGAAGAGCCCCCCTCTCGGGCTGCTCTTCTTCTTTTCTTTCGTCACGTTTCGCATGCATTCTCTATTCACGACGTCTTCATGCGCGCACAGAATTACCTGAAGTCTCCGGCATTCGAAACCTGTTTCGTTGATTGCTTCGCTTAGGAGACACGGCGGCTTTCAGAAGATCTTCCACCTCCCGCTCTCCTTCTGAAACGTTTCGGCACGATCTCTCCTCCTCAAAGAGCGACCACGTCGGCTTCTCGAACTCTTTGTGACTCATCCGTCTGCTGCACCACAGTCTGTCCAGGAAACGGCGCGACTTCTGAAAACAACAAGTTTCGCTCTCTTCGACGGCCCCCCTCGCGCCGGGACACATAAGCCGCTTACGCACCGTCTTCTGTGCCTTCTTGTCGCCGTACTCTCATGTACATTTCATGAAATGTTTGTACAAACAAAACACCTCGTTTTGGCGCATGATACGCATGTATTTTGCATAACTCTCTCTGCATCTCTCCGTCTCTCTAACTCTCTTTTCTCTCTCACAGTCACAGAGACCGTTCCGTTCGTCCTCACACAGCTGTTTTCGGCATGGCAACCCGATGATTGATGAGCGAGAGAGAGAGAGAGAGAATGGGAGAACTTTCTCGCTTCTCACCTCTCGTCGAATCGTCGTTGACGTCGTCGTGTCGTTCATCAAACGGCGATCTGTCTCTCTCAATCTCTGGTCGTTATTTCTCTTGGAAACTATTCGGAAGCATGTGTTCCGAAACACTGTGCATCTCATTCTCCTAGTTGCTCATTCGCTTCTTCTTCTTCTCATAAAACGCCACTTCACAGCTGCGATTCATCCGTCTGTTTTTTCGGCCGTAAAACCGCCGCCTCCGTGCATTTTAGTAGTTGTTCTCACTTTTCCGCGTTCCCTCCGCCATTTCTCCATAGAAACTGTGGTGGCGTCGTTGTTTTTTTTCGGTATTCGGACGGCGCGAAAGCGAGAACAAAGTGTGTTGTGTATATGTGCCCCCACCGAGTATGTGTGCGTGACGCAGATCGTTAAACTTTTATAGTCCTTTCGCTTCCCGCACCGTGCAGTCGATCATCCGCCGGTCGTCGTCGGATGGACGGAATACCGGAGACACACACACACACACACTGTTTCAGTTTTCAGACGAAGCCGCGGCGAGAGGAGGCACTCGGTTCGAGTTGGACTTTGATGAGTTCGAGGAGAAGATAATGAGAAAGTCCAGGTGGGTGGTATCTGTTTGATTTGGATGAGTGCGCGAGAGTGAGTGTAACCGAGCAGACACTGATCGCTGTTTCGAGTGAGTACCAGGAAGAGAGTCCAAGGTCGCTGATGACCAGGCAATGATCGAGAGAAAAAACGGTCAGCTGGGAGAGAGAAAGAGATCTAAAACTGAATAGTTCTTCTTCTTCTTCTCGACGACAATGACGACGACGTTCAATGGGAACCCATTTCTCTTCTTCTTCTTCTTCTCGTCTGCCTGCCAACACACTCATTGCTCTGGTTTCTCTTTCTGTTTTTATTCGAAACGGATACCACTTTCGCTTCCCTCTCTTCCATTTTGGATGATCTATGTTCCGATACTTTCCGACGGCCTCCGAAAGTTGTTATTGACCCAAAAGTCCACCAGTTGACCTGCTCCTACGTCATCGTTTCGTTTTTAGAAAACAGTTCGCCGTGCTGCTGCCAGCTAATCTCTCCATTATCTCTCTTTCTCTTCCCCCACCGCCTCCGCCCGAAACAGTCGTCTCCTCGGCGGGCAAATCCGCCGAGTAGGCGGACAAGCGGACGAGTGATATCACTGTGTCTTCGCCCTGTCTCTGGTCACTGATTAGCTTTTGACGACCTTCCCCTCCCTCTCTTCGACCCGTTTTCACTCAATTTGCAAAACATACCATTAATATTTTATCGTCCCCTCTCTCTCTTCCTTTTTTAAATACCTCTGTTTTTGAAATTGTGCCCAAGAGACCCCGAGAAGGGGACGCAAAGGGCACGTCCGCCCCCGCAAGAAACAGTTCCTCTTGCTTCTTCCCGGAGACACACTTGCACGAACGAACACCGGAGCGTTTCGATCGATTCTTTTCTCGCACTCTCTATCACAAACACACAATCAAACCATGGATTTGTAAGCAGCACCGAAGGGAAACCAGCACAAGAGAGGGAGAGAGAGAGAGTTTGATTGTCTGCCCCGCCGTTTCGCTGCCGTGTCGTGCACGTGTACAAAACGGCTGTGCGAGAGGGGGTGAATGTTTGCATACAGGTGTAGATCCCGAAAAACCTTCTTATCACACTTTGTTTTGCTCTCTCCCTCTCTGTGTTGTTCCAATTCGAGAAGCCCCTCGTTCGGAATCACTTCCTTTTCCCTTAAAATAGTATCGACTCGTCGACGGATTATTTCAGCAGCGGCAGCGGCAGCACGGCACAAACCAATGATTCACTTTTTCAATAAAGCCACGTAATTTCGAAAGAGAAACAGAACACAGTTTCTGGATGATGATGATGATGATGAATCATGAGTTGTGCCCCTTCTCTTTCTTCTTTATTACGGCATTCTAGCCTCATCGCGAGCGCTTCCTTCCCTCCCATCATATTTACGAATCGGCAACGAATCGTTTTCTCACAACAACTTTTGTAGTTTGAGAAGAATCCTCCCTTTCTCTCTCTCTCTCGAGAACAACTCTTCGTCTGATCTTTTGTGACGTGGCACTCACACACACACACACAACGGACGGCGCTTTTCGATTGAACCGTCCTCCTGGTGTCTGCTGCATTTATTATCACTCCAGCGCTCTCTCTGATAACAATCAATCGCTTTTTCTTTTTTTGCAATATGTGCCTCCTCCTCCTCCTCTTGCCTCCTCCTCCTCCTCCTCGTTGATTTCGATTTGTTGTCATTCTTTGTTTTGGCCCCATTCCTCTTCCGACTCTCGAATTTTTCGCCATTTCGCCTTCCTTCGTCATCACCTTCTTCGTCAACTTCATCGTCTTCGTCACCGTCGCTCCCCCCGTTGGAACCCGTTTCTTTTTGCCCCCTCTCCTCATTTCTCAGATGTTATCTCTGGTCCGTGTCTATATTCGTCTCGTTTTTAGTTCTCTTCTATGCCCCCAACACCTACATAATGGACTATGACTATAGGAGACGTGTTCTGGAACGTAACATCGGGTGAGCTGAACAAGAAGACGGAAAACGGGGAAACAGTTTTCCAATAAAATACAGAAAAGCATGGAAAGCGAGAGAGAGAAAACGCGAGTGTGAAGCAGCAACAAAAAGCGACAATAATGCGCGTTCCGCAAGAAAAGCACCGGAAGACCGCCCGTCTTCTCCCTTTCTCGATTTCACTTTCGAAACGATTCGGTTTCAGTATGGCTCTGCCGAGTCGGAAGCTCACTGTCGTCGGGAGCATCGACAATGGAAACAACGGCAATCTGCACATCGGAGACATCATTTCGCTTTACACAGAGTCACCCACCAATCAGGATCATAGAGGTTTTCTCAGCACATTAGGGTGAGTCCATCTGAAAAGAGCAAACGGGAACAGTGACTGGTTGCAGATTGGTCGACGACAGATGTATAGTCGAATTGAAGGATGGACGGCCCGAGAGTCCACCGAAAAAGTTCCGAGACTGCCTTTTCAAAGTGTGTCCGGTGAACAGATACGCAGCCCAGAAGCACCTGTGGACCGAGCAGAAGAGGTTCCAAACGGGCGACTCGATGTTCGACGATGACTTGATGAACAAACTGAGAGTGGCCGCTGACAAGGTGAGAGCCGTCCTATGGTTGTTCTAATTCTTAATGATTTGAGGAACGGGAAGAAAACGAGCTGGAGTTTCAAAAAACGCTCGGAAACGTCGTGCAGTACGGGTCGATGGTTCAGCTGTTGCACGTCAAATCGAACAAATACATCACTGTGCAGCGTAATTCGCCTGCGAAGCGGGAACGAAACGCCATGAAGGTTCGTTTGCGTGTCTGCGTCTTGACGTCTTCTCTCTCTCTCTCTCCTGATGAACTGTTAACTTGATCAGATTCCCTCTTCGCACTATCGTCGCGTGAGTTCCAGAGTGTCTAGAGACTTTTAGTGTGGATTTGAGTGAACACTGAAACCGATTGAAACTGATTTTCACCACAGATTGAGCACGAACACTTTTTCTAAAAGAGGGACACTTCTCGTTTATTCGAATAGCACTAACCCAACTGATCTCTGTTGCAGGTGTACCTGGACAGAGCCGGAAACGAAGGCAGTTGGTTCATCATAGAGCCAGCCTACAAGCACTACGCAATCGGAGACAACGTGTCCGCCGGAAACAAGATCTCTCTCATCCCGAACTCTGTCTCCACCAGTCAGGCAGGACACGTCAAATCACAGCTCCATCTGTCCGGATTCAATCTTCTCGATCACCCGTCGGCGGCAGAAGTGAACTGTCTGAATGAACCGACGGAATGGCAAGTGTTCATGTTTCTGCTGTTCGATGAGAACCAACCGAATAGTGTCAAATCGGTTAGTTTCCCCTCCGCTTCTCTTCCATTTCTCCAATCCATTTCTAGGGAGACGTCGTCAGACTGTTCCATGCAGATCAACAGACATTCCTCACATTAGACACTATTCCGAAGCAGAATCCGCCGAAGGACGTCGTCTTTTTGAGGATGACGAATCGACCGTCAGCGGCAGATGCGACGAGTTCTAGAGCTCTTTGGGAAGTTCAGGTAGGCAAAGACTCCCGATTATTCCTTCGAAGATGTCTGCCCAGGTGGTCCAATCGAATGCTTACCGTGGAGGAACAGCCAAATGGAACAAGACGTACCGCTTCAAGCACCTCGCCACGGACATGTACCTGACGGTGGAGGCCTCTTCGTTGCAGGTCAAACCGGCAGTGAACGGAAGACGTGCGAGTTTGATTTACTCCAAGTTAGTAGTCTCCCCTCTCCTGACCCTCGTCCCTTTCAGCGCCTTTGCTCAGCGCCATCTCTCAGAAATCACGACCGGCGTTAGAGCGGTAAGAGTGTACTGCATGACACGGCTAACAGAACTACTTTTTAATACTAATTTGGTTTACTAATTTTTCGGTTTTTTGGTTTCTTCGGAACACGGAGAATCTCTTTCACTCTGCTTGTTTTCAGAACAAACAACCCAATGGCGAGCATGTATTCAGACGGTCCCGGCGGTGCTCTGAACGGTAACCGAGCCCTCTTGACCTCTCTCAGCTCTCTTTGTTTTCCAGATCAGCAAGAAGGAAGTTCCGGACCGAGTATCTATTTCCTCTCGCCTACAAAGTCAGACTTTCCCGAATCGGATGCCAATCTTCTGTTTCAATTGGATCCATCCACTTTCATGAAGGTCTGTTAGAAAAAGAATTCCCCGACATTCTTTGGATTTCAGTCAAACAAAGACGTCCCTCGTCGTTCGTACGTCCGTCTTCTCCACCAGAGCACAGACACATGGGTCCACGCGACAAACGCCACCGAGAAGCAGAACTTGCACTTCAGCAGCAAGAACGAAAAGGGATGGGTGAAGGTGATCTGCGAGACGAATCGAGTTGACAAGGAGACGTTCGCCCTTCTCCCCGTGTCTCCGGATGAGGTCCGAGATCTCGATTTTGCGAACGACGCGTGCAGAGCACTGCGCAGCTTCATAAAGCTCATCAAGACGGGGCAGGTGATCACAAAAGAGGCTCTGAACGTGACGACTCAACTGCTCATTGAGTGTATTCTATTCGTCACGAACACCTCAGATCATCTAACAGATCCTCTTAAAATCACCGACTTTTCACCATCCCGTGACCGTCAAAAGTTGCTCCGCGAGCAAGAAGTCCTCGACCAGGTGTTTCTCCTTCTCAAGGCACCGTTCCTTCCCCGCCAGGGAACAACTGAACTGGGGCCACTGCTGAGCTCTCCGTCGGAACTGAGTGACAGCAGAAACGAAGTGTTCAAGACGATGTTCCAGCTGTGCTACTGTCTGTTGAAGTACTCGCAGGTCAGCTACAGAAAGAACCAAGAGTTCCTGGCTGAGAAGTTCGGACAGATCCAAGTGAGTTTCTTGATTGGCAAACCAATGAGATAGTGTCGATTCAGGAGCAAATCGGATTCGACCTGATGGCAGAAGACACGATGACAGCCGTGCTTCATAACAATCCGAAGCTACTGGAGAAGTATGTCAAGACGCCGCACGTCGAGAGATTCGTCGAGCTGGTCAGGAACAACCGACAGGGAAAGTGAGTGGTTTTGGGGTCGGAGAAACAGAGAATAACCTTGGAATCGTCGATTAGAGAAGCAGATGGCCAATTGACGTTTATGTAGTAGTAACATCTGCTCTATCGACTATTCCTTTCAGATTTTTCAATTTCTCTTCCGCCAGGTTTGTTGGAAACGTTGTGTAGTAGTTGTCACTGATTGCATCAATCAATGTTCCTCAAACTCTCTAAAAACCAGTTTCCAGATTCCTCGACTACCTCGCCGACCTGTGCGTGTGCCGCGGAGAGGCTAATAAAAAGATCCAGGAGCTCATTTGTACATCAGTTCTCAGCTCGAAACACAGAGACATCTTCATGGACACAAAGGTGATTGAGGGAGAAGTTGAGATTGGATGGGCGCCCAACTTCCGGAAGCTGGTCGAGATTGCGGAAGAAGCAAAGTCAAACCAAGACGACGCGGAACACTTGGAGTACTACCGGTGAGCATCGGGTCGGGAACTCTTCCGAAACAGTTATTCTCTCAGACATCAACTCGATTTGCTGTCTCAAATGTGCCAAGAGCAGCAATATCTCGCAATCGACCCCCCGCCGGAGCGTCGTCTCATGAACATTTCGCAGCAGTTGCCAGCCGAACTGGTACTCCAATGCATGTCCGATTCTCGTCTTCCGTACGACCTTCGTGGATCGTTCACTCGTCTCATGCTCCATCTTCACGTTGTCCGTGGCAGTCCCATGTCTGCGATTCGGCACGCGAGGCTGTGGTGGGGAATCCCGGAGAAGGTGAACGTCTCGACGTACGAGTCGGTGTCGGTGGAGGCCTATTCGGACGGGAGTCGAATGCGAATCGGAGAGTCCATTGCTCACAAAGTGCTCGCGACAGTCGACAGCTACCTGATGGGCTTGAGGAACCAGTCGACAGACGAAAGGCACAGTGTCAATTCCAGCAAGCTCACCTACGAGGTAATTCTGTTTTTTCATCAGAAGTCATTGAAATATTTTCGAATTCAGATCGTGAATCTCGCCAAAGCGTTGGCCCAATTCAACTTCTACTCATTCAACGAACTGCTCCAACTGACTCAAAACCTCCTGGCCATCATCAACGAAGGCCCATCCGCTGAGCAAGTGCCTTCGCATCGAGCAATGGTGAATGCGATCAGAAACATGTCAAAGTCGATGATCAGCAAGGGAAGCAAGGGAAGTTCGAAGGATCTCGCCAAGACGCCTTCAATGTCGACCGAAGACGCGGGACGGAGCAAGGAGGGACGGACGCTCATCGTCAAGACCAAATTGATTGTCGCCGAGATTCTGCAGTTCGTGATGGATGTGAGAAGGGATTACCGAATAACGATGGCTCTGTCCTGGTTCAAAAGCGTGTTCCCGTGTGATAAAGACGGATCACTGATGCATTCTGCGAGTATAAACGAGCGAATGGCTTCTGAGCTCTACGATGCCATCTACCACAGTTCTGGTCATGAACTGCATTTGGACGGTCGCGACGGACAACTGCTGCTGGCGATTCTCTTGCAGATGACCATGTCTGACTACCCACCGCTGACGAGTATCGCTTTGAAAGTACTTTTCCGCCACTTCACACAGTATCAAGAGCTGCTAGAGGATCTGAAGCAGGTTCAGTTGCTGGTCTCTAACGACGACGTCGAAAACTATCGTCAAATTGACAGAGATCTGTTTATTCTGAAGAATTTGACGGAGAAGTCAGAACTTTGGGTTCATGGAGACAGACACCACTCGATAGAAACGAGAGAGTTGGATGAGAGGGAACGGACGACTGAGAAGGACCTCCAGGACCACGAGCTGAACTCTTCGAGGGCGTTCGGGTCGAAAGACTCGATGGATGCAGTGGTCGCGGTGATCGACGAACACTACCCGAATCTGAAGAATGAAAGCTTGAAACTGCTCAATCGGTTGCTCATCAAGGACGATCGGAACGACGCGGCAGTCGCTCTCCAAGAACTCAGTGACAAGGCTCCTCTCATTGCTTATCCGCTCATTCGCCAGATGTTGGTTCGTTTGACGAGGATGTGCTATCGCGACGGAAAACCGGATACAATGAACCAACAGCTGCTGAAGAACATGCGTGTCTATGAGGTGGTTCTGGAGTTCATTAGTGTTCCACACGACAAGAAGCACGATCACGAGATGATGAAACTGATCACTCTGTCGCACGAGTTCTTGAGAAGTTTCTGCAAAACGAACAAAGAGAATCAGAGCAGACTGTACAAGTTCATCTCCTACGAGAAGGACGCGAAGGAGGGAATGCTGCGAGTGGAGACAGTGGAGGAGGTAGGCACTCTGGTGGCCATCTTCCGCAACAACCGGGAACTCGCTTCGAATGTTCCTGAAGAACTCATCGCTCACATCGTCGGACTCATCGAGCACAACTCCCGGAATCCCATATTCCTGGAACTTCTGCAAGCACTCGTTTGCGTGTACGACAAAGAAATCGAGAGTTGCCAGGAGAAAGTGGCGAATGAGATCTGTGCGGCGTCGGATGAAGTCAGGCAGCTCTACGTGGACAATGCCTCATTCGAGGAATTAGAGGCGTTGATGAAGAAAGAAAAGGACTCGAGAGGGCGCGATTTGGAGAGCAGAAAGACGCTCAAGTACCACATTGAACTCGTCAGACTGCTGGCAATGTGCACACGGGGCAAGAACGGAAACACCGAGTTGAAGTGCGCTTCGCAGATCCCGATGGACCACATCGTTCGGGTGGTCACCTCGAAGTGCTGCCTCGTGGAAGTGAAGGCTGTCTATCTGCAACTCCTTCTCCACTGCTACATCGACACGGATGCTGAGATGAAGGACGCCTACAAGACGGAATACGTGGACCACATTCTGAATAACATCCTCGAGGACATCCGAACTCTGCGCAATCCGAAAACTCTTTACACTGACGCGGAGAGTGTGGCCTTGGAGCAGTACATCTGTCACACCGTCACCGAAGTGCTCATCAAGTTCTTCGAGGCTCCGTATTCAGCTCTACAACAAGCGAAAGTCGATGTTCACCACCACAAGAAGACGTTCTCCGATGTGCTCATCGAACTGACACACTTGGAAAGAGGCCGACTCAAGAGTTCAAAGTCGACGAGGAACTGGTATCGCATTGCGGAGTGCATCAAGCGATTGACTAAATGGGGTGAGCTGCGATGGCAGTTGATGCACTCATCCAAACGATTTCAGCCGAAGAACACAGTATCACACTGCCTGCAAACTGTGCAACTCAGCAGATGGCTGGTCAAGTGACTGTGAAGCAGAAGTGGTTCAACGCCGCTTCTGCGTCAGTGAAGTTGATTGGGCTGAACAAGGTGAGTCTCGAAGCGAATAGAACACCATCACGACCAGAAGAGCAGCTTCTTTTTGGGGTTCCGATGGGTGCGCTCTTAAGAGAGTTATCACAGAGTTTCGCATTCCTGTTTCTTTCCATTCGCTCTTTGTCTCCGATTCTAGATGATGAGCCAAGATTCGCAGTCGGAGTACGATTCAGACTGCAGCCAAAGCTGTTATCCGGTTTGTTGGCGTGACTGCATAGTTCTTTGATTCCCCAGTCGCTTTTCGTTTTCTTTCGAGTGCTGATCAGTTGAGAGTGGTCTCTGTAGTGTGTCTAAATACGATTATTTCAGCCAGTTATAACGCTTGTCGTTGAGGTGAGCTCTATCTGAAAGTGTGAATTTCTCTTCCTCCTAACCCGTCTCCAGATCTCTCCTATCTCCTATAACTTTCATCTCCTTTCATTCGGATTTCTGTCAATCTTTTTCGGGAACACTCCACATCTGGCAGACTGCATCTTTCTTTCTCGCTTGCATGTTCCCTGTGAACGGCTTCTTTCTTTCAGAGACTCAACCGACAGAACACACTCAACCCGGGACACAGACTCTATGGAACCTCCAATTCGACCACAGATCACACCTCGGCTAACGTTGTCACGTGCTACCACGTAAGTGCTCAGCAATGTTTAAATGCTCACCAACTGATTGCAGATGATGATCGGCGAGTTCAAGTTCTACCTGCATCCCCTGCACGCGGCCGAGGGAAGTGTGCTCGTGGAAGTGCTTCACACTCCCGAGTTGCTCTTCCCTGAAGGCTCGTTGCTCCGCGAGCAGTGTGCTCGTGGCGGTGTCGTCGCGAAACTCATCCAGCACTGCAAGACGTTGATGCAGAACAAACAGGACAATCTTTGTGCGAGAGTGCTCCAGACGCTGTGCAAGATGTGCAACTGCACGAAGCAACAACTCACGCAGCAGGTAATCGTCCCAGATGAATGCGTTTCCATCGAAAAGAGACACCAGAAAGTGCTGTTCCGTATTAGAAAACTTCAGGGTCGTCCACTTCATTCTAATAGCTATGAGAAGGTTTGACGCAACTTTTTCAGTTTCTAAAACGTTTCTTTAAGTCGTGTCTTTTCATTTTTCGGGCAAGCAAGGGTCACTGCTTATCTAGCCAGGCAGCACTATTCTTTGCTTTTTTCGCACTGTCAAGACTGATGGAAATGGGATGTTTTCAGGGTCAAACCCTCCGGCAACTTCTTCTTCAACGCTACTTCGGATACCACAACAAGCATCCACCGTTGGAAAAACAACAGTCGAAGATCGGAGATGTCATCGAATCAGTGAAAGGTCTGGAATCTCCCATTGGTATCGAGTTTGAAGGAATCGTGTTTCAGAGAAGAAAGAGGAGAATTGGAGTCAAGAACGAGATCTGTACGCCATCCAATGCAAACTGAACGATGCAGGAGCGTCTGATTTGGTGATTGACATCATCATAATGGAGCCGAGTCGCGAGATATTCCTGAAAGCGATTCATCTGGCAAGAGCACTTCTACACGAGGGAAACGACAAAGTGAGTATTTTCGTTGAACGGTTCAGTGGCCACGCTCATCTTCCAGGTTCAACACTCGTTCTACATGCGTCTGAAGCAGAAAGACATCCATGAGCCATTCTTCAAAGTCATCCTCACAAGGATCCAGACGGCTCAGAACCGCCTCAAGAGCGACATGATGAGCTGCAGCGACAGCAAACCGAAGCCTTGTGAGTGTTCTGTTTCTCTTCCAACTTCTCTGTTCTCTGCTCATTACCATGTACAGTTTTCGTAACATTCACTTACTCACTTAGCATTCGGTTAACATTTACGTTTCAGCGTTGTCAGCGACAGTGAGTAGACGATGTAAGTGTCCCAAAGTGTCCCCGTGTCTCTTGATTCTCTCCCTGTTACCTACCATCTTGTGAACCTTCGCCCTAACATCCGCGTCCTGTCGTCATTCAGCTAATGCGCTCAGGTTCCGTCCGTCCAAGAGCTCTGCTCAGTCGACAGAGATCGGCGGACGCAGTGTTCTCCGTCAAGAAGGAGAATCAAAGGAGACGTCGGTACTCGGTCGCAGTGGCCGCTCGCAGCAGAAAGAGTAGCTCGTCTTGCATGTCTTCGTATCGTTTCCGGGCGGCTTTCTCTCTCATCTTCTGTTTTTAAACCTTCTCTCTCACCATCGGGTCAACCATCCTTTCCAATCTTTAAACGGGTTTCTCTGGCATCCTCACTGAATAATCTTCTTCCAGCATCCACTGTCATAACTCCTCTCATCGATGCGGGAGACTCTTCGTTCAATGGAACTCTATTCGAAGTTCCGCAAGTCCGTCATCCGTCCATCTCCGAGATATCCCAGTTGAGCAATGATCTCACCCACTCGATCCCCGATCTGACCCCGTATCAAGACGAGGACAGAGCCACGGAGGCCCTCTCTCCGGAGGTCGCCCTCGTTGAACCGATTCTTCGCGTGCTCCAATTGCTTTGCGAGAACCACAACAGCCTCCTGCAGAACTTCCTCAGGAAACAGTCCGACCGCACCAATCACAATCTTGTCTCCGAGACACTGAGCTTCTTGGATACCGTCTGTGGTTCGACGAAGGGTAGTTTGGGAGTGTTCGGAGAGATCGGAGAGCACAACTTCTCCCTTATCACCCAGACACTGGCCACTCTCACCGAGTTCTGTCAGGGTCCGTGCCACGAGAATCAGAACACGATGGCGATGCAGGAGAACGGACTGAACATCATCATCTCGCTCGTTCTCAACGAAATCAAACCGCTCGCCGACGATCACATGGAACTGGCTCTCGAGATCAAGAGCCAGGCGTCCAAACTGCTGCTGGCCATCATGGAATCGAGGCACGACGGGGAGAATGCGAATAGAGTGCTGAGAAACATGGCGAACATGTCCGGAGGACCGAAACAGTTGGTCTACGCAATCAAACAGGCGTACGAGATGGCGAAGTCGAATCAGTACATGCTGAAATCGGTGAGCAGAGAGTTCATTCGAAGGACGGAGGAGGGCGACTCGAAGACGATGTCTGGACCGCAGATAACCGTGAGCAATGGTGAGTGGTCGTGTTGTTCAGCCGTTTCTGATGGAAAGATTCCAGCGACCCTGCCCGAGATTTCTGTCGATGCATCCGGAACTGTGTCCATAATGAACGAAAAGAACCTGTCAAGCTCATTGGATGACAAGTTCCACGACGATGAATACGCGAGTGTTGACCCTCGGGAAGTCGGTCACAACATCTACATTCTCGCTCATCAACTGTCCAATCACGACGGTGAACTCGAGATTTGGCTGGACGGAAGCGATGAGAAGAAGGACGATCTGACGAGAGAGGCGCTCAATTACTACAAAAGCAGAACGGCCCAAATCGAAGTGAGTTAAATAGTTACAAAGAACATGCGATCGCTGTGTCTGTTCGCTGAAAAGCAAACAGGTCACATGTACGTCGTATCGCATCAGATGAAGTCAATCGGAAGTGTATTGCAGATCGTGCGACGAGACAGAACTTTGGAACGAGTCGTGTTCCCCATCAACGAGATATGTTCGTATCTGACGAAGGAGACGAAGGACTACGTCTACAACAACACAGAACGCGACAATCAGGGATCGAAGGTCACCGAATTCTTCGACCAGTGGGAGACGATGTACCACGAGATGATCTGGCAGCGCAAGTTGCAAGACCGCAAGTGGCTCTCGTGGTGTGCATTCCGCCTGCCCCTCTGGACACGGCTCTCGTTCCATTTCGCGTTTATCGTCAACGCCCTCGTCGCCTGCTACTACCCATTCCCTGAGCATTCAAATAGTGAGCCTATCAACGTTTTTCATGCTCATATCCATCTCTTTCAGCCTCGATCTCATTCGGTAACTCGTACAGCTGGATAGCAGTTCTCACCTCCTTCTTGCTGGCCCATTACCTCCGTCATGACAAATCCTACCTGCCGAAAACTTTCCTTCTCATCCTCGCGAGTCTCTGTTTCCTTTCAGTCAGCTCCATCGGAGTCACCCCAACGCTTTATTTATTCGGAATTCTACAGGTGAGCGAGTGGCTCTCCTGCCGAGGTCTCATCGAAGAGCATTGCAGCTAGTCAACAAAATAGTCCATGTGCTCGCCTTTGTGAGCAACAAGGGACTCGAAGATCGGCCTCTCGGGGAGATACTCACCTGTCGGAACCTGCTCTATCTGCTCGCTTACTTGGCAATCTGCATCGCGGGCCTCGTGGTGCACCCAATGATCTACAGTCTGTTGCTTTTCGACATCGTCGCCACCGAAGAGACTCTTCAAAACGTCATCGCCTCTGTGACCAGGAACTACTCGTCGATTGTGTGGACTGGACTTCTTGCTCTGATTCTCCTCTACATCTTCTCCATCCTTGGGTTCTTGTTCTTCAGACATGGTCAGTTATCATTGTTCTCTTCCTTCAAAAAGCGATTCTTCCAGATTTCTACCTGGAAGTCGATCCAGTCGAAGCAGAACCTGCTGTGACGATTTCACAAGGACTGCCATCTGAAACATGTCCTTCTGAAGGGTGTCCTGGATTGCAGAAGAGAGAAGAGGAAGAAGAGGACAAGAAGGTGAAGTCGTGCGAGACCCTCTGGATGTGCATTCTCCAAACAATGTACCTGGGACTCCGCAACGGTGGAGGAATCGGAGACGTTCTCCGGAATCCGGCGCCGTGGGAGGACACGTTCGTCTGGAGAGTCGCCTACGATATGACCTTCTTCGTCGTCCTCATCGTCATCGTTCTCAATCTGATTTTCGGAGTCATCATCGACACATTCGGAGATTTGAGGGCGGAGAAGAACGAGAAGGAGCAGGTGCTCAAGAACAATTGCTTCATTTGCGGATTGGATCGTTCCCGATTCGACAATCGATCCGTGACATTCGAGACGCATCGGGAGACGGAGCACAACATCTGGCACTACCTCTTCTACATTGTCATGCTCCAAATCAAAGACGAGACCGAGTTCACGGGACCCGAAAGCTACGTGGCGCAGTGTGTGAAGGAGCGAAATCTGGATTGGTTCCCGCGGATGCAGGCGCTGTCTCTGCAGGACTCCGAATTGGATACGGATCAGTCGGAGATGAAGCAGATGAAAGACCAGATGTTGCAGGTGGGAGAGAGCGAGCGGAAGTGCACGTTAATAATGTTTATCGGTTTGCAGATGATGGCTTTGATGCGCGAGAACCAGAGTCAGTGGGATGAGGTCCGTGCGTTCATGGAGCAGTTGCAGTCACGATAGTTTCGAGTGTTTGAACAGTTGCTATAGTTGATAATAATGATAATAATAATAATCAAAGTCACAATAATGCCCGTTTCTCTGTGATTTCCCCCTTCTCTCGTCACAATTCTCTCTCTATTTAGTCCTTTCCAGCACCGGTATTTGTTTCCCCCCGTTCGAACATGTCCCCCTTGTCGTTTTCTTGTGATTATCCATATTTTGTGTATTGCCCTGTTTTGTGTATTAGCAATGTGAATGAATCGTTTTGAGCAACCGGAGAGAACAATTCATTCTCGAGTTCGAGACGTCGAAGAAGAAAAGTACATTGGGAGGGGTGGAAAAGAAGAGGAGGAGGGGGAGGAGGGAGGACAGACATGGGCGCAGACACACAATCGTCGACTAGGGGAAGAAGAAGAACATCCAAAATGGACTACAAACACACACACATTGGAACGGAGAAGGAGCACTTCTTATTTTCTGCCGAAGCGGATGAGCGGAGCGGAAGAGGCACGTCCGAAGCGGATCAGCGGCGCCGCTGGCGAACGTCCGAAGCGAATGAGAGGAACGGCGGCTGGGGAGCGTCCGAAACGGATGAGGGGAGCAGAGGGAGAGGCTCTCTTTCCGAATCGGATGAACGGAGACGCTTCTGGAGCACGACCGAATCTGGAAGAAGGCCGTTGAAACATCGAACACACAGGCCTCTTCTCACCTGATGAGAGGCACACCGTCGGCGGCTCTCTTTCCGAAGCGAATGAACGGCGACGCTTCCGGAGCACGCCCGAATCTGATGAGTGGGGCTCCGTCGGCGGCCCGCTTTCCGAAGCGGATCAGCGGCGAATCGAGGTTGTCGAGAGAGCGAGTCGTCCGATCGCTCCGCTTCGCATTGTCGAGAAACGCAAGGAACGGGTTCTTCGTGTCGTCTGCAAAGACGGCTTGTTTTCTGTCTGCGGCTGCTGCTACTGCTCGTTTCTGAATAACTCACATTGTTCATCTAGCATTCGAATTTCCGACGAATCGAAGGCATTGATGGCGACGATGAGCAGCGAGGAGATGGCCAGCAGCGACGACGTCATCATGATCGAATCGGAACGGGGCCGAGTTTGAGACTGCAACACGACGTGAGTGACGGATGATAGTAGTCGGGGCGGGCGGACGGAAGGGGGCGCGAAGAGAGACAGGAAGTGCTCGTAAGCTCTTAATCTAGTCAAACTCGTTGAAAAGGTGACAGCTTTCTTGGTCGGCCGAGTGGAGCAAAGGTTCGGGTCACTCCCTTATATATGGGAGAATGACGCCTACACCAGATCTAGATCAGATTCGAAAAGAGCAGAAGAGGGAGAGAGTGGGAGAGCGGGTGCATATAATGAGAAGTGCGTAATTGAGACAAGTCAACTGGAAGGGACACGGCACAATGAGCGTCTTCGAGTCACATTCTCGAAGAACGTCTTCTGTCTGATGATACGTGGAAAGGGAGATTGGTTAGTCATGATTCTGATGTCAACGTGTGAACATTGGATTGGAGTGCTGAGACTCGAGAGCACACGTGTTTCTTTAAAGAGACTGAATCTAGTCTAGAACAAGAAGAAAGAGATCGAGTTTCTTCTGAAGCAGGAACCCCCACCCACCCACCTTCCGTCCGTCCGGAAGCCGTCTCGGGCAGAAGGCACAAGGGGGTTATAGCGGGGTAGTTGGGTGATGTGCCCGCCCACCGTCAAATCAAATCAGATCAGTCGGAGGAGGAGGAGGAGGAGCGACTGCCTCTCTTTTGTTTTTGCTAATTACGGTAAGCGATTCTCAATTGGATTCCGAATCGCTTCTCGCTGATTGTTTGCGTCAAGCGGAGAGCGATGAGACGAGGCGGCGGCGTTACGAAGTGACCTTTCGAACGGTCTGAGCAGCAGTCGGAATGGCCAACAAAAAAATGAAGGAGATGTGGAGAAAGCGCTTGAAATAAATATGGCTTGAGGATGGAGGAGGAGGAGGGAACAATTTGCATTTCGAGGACTTCAAAGGTGTCCGATTTCAACGAGCCTTCAGGAAATTGCTCATTTTTGGAGGCGGAGCCCCGAGAGCAATTGTGAAATGTGCAGTACGGTAGAAGAAAGTTAGAAGGAGCAGAAAAGGAAGAGAAAGTTATGCGCTCGGATGAGCACGAACGGCAAAACAGAAGAAGAGAGAGAGAAGGAGAATGAATTAAAATAGAATGGAAACGAGTCGTCGTTCGAGGAATCTTGGCCACGAGAACTACGTGAATAAGGAGGAGGATGGGCGGTTGCGAATGAGGAGTACATCGAGAGGTTACTCACCCACGATGCCTCTGAAGGAGAGCTGACGAACTCTGATTTGTAATCGGGAGTCTTCTATAATGACGTGCGTTGACTTAGAAGGGGCGGACTCGAGTGTCCTTATCCACGTCTTCAGGTGTGTCTCCTGGAGACCGTTTCTCAAGAGCAAACGGCACGTCATACTGCTTGCAATAGTGGGGACTACTGAATCCCGAGGAGCTCCTAAAAATGGTCATTCAAGTGCTTCCCGCCGGCAGCGGTCGAGAGAAGCCGCGGTGGAAGTGGACTACACTTTATTACAATTGGCAATAAGAGGAAGGAGACGTGCACAGAGAGTGGGCGACTATTAAAAATCCGTTGCGAAAAAAACCAAAAATGAGTTAATAAATAGAGCAGAGCGCGGCAAGTCAGCATGGGGAACCATGAAATGGTAGTAGTGGCGGAAACAGGTTGGAACCAGCATCGACGAGGCATAATTTTGCGTAGCTATAATTTCAACGTATAAGGAGGAGGAGAACGGGAGATAAATAACAAGCAGGAAAACAGATGACGAAGTAGCAGAAAAACAATTAGAACCCTAATTTGTACAATTCGGATCAATGTGCGATTTCCAGTGATGTTTGAAGGCTGAATCAGTCACATTTGACCACTGACCTCTGTCCTCCGAGCCCGGTCAAAGTGTTGACAACCTGAAAAAAACTTGTTATGTGCATTTTACGTCATCGTGTTCTTGGACTATCTTCTGATCTTTCCGTTGTTCTGTCAATATGAGTTCCCACGTCACATCAAACCGGTTCCAATAATATACCGGATGAAGAGAAAATAGCTTATTTTGTTCCCAAATTTGCTCATTTGCTCATCTAACCCAATTTTATTGCTACTACCCTTCGACGTCATTATTGTTTGGTGGGAGCAGCAAGAAGTACACTATTTTTGGTACACTTAAAATGAATTGGTCGTTTGGCCGCTTCTAGGAGCGAGGCTCCGAAATGAAGAGAATACTGCTTACATTTGAAATAGACCGATAGACATGGCTCGTCTCGTAGGGTCCAGTTCCATAAAACGAGAATTGGTCCGGCTTTGCGTACTTTCTCTTAATTCTCTTTCTCAGCGTCATCTTCGGGTTGAATACAAAGTCAGCCATCATTGAAACCCAACTGCTGTGTGTTTGCCAATCTTGGTAGTATTCTGGAGCGATCTCGCGGACCTGAAACCACGTTGATTCATGACCTCATTTCATGATATTCGATAATCGCTTGATTTCTAGTTATGAAACCCGGTATTCATATCGAATTACAAATTTCCGCTGGCATTTGGAGCCTGACGCAACGAGCGCTACGCAATTCACTCATTATCATAAATGTCGGTCGCGAAACGTCGTGAGGCAAAAATAAACACAGACTTTGGGAAGATTGGATCCAGTGATGTAAGGGAAGTCGTGGTGCTCGACATGGTATCCCACATTGAAGACAACCATGTTGATAGGGCCGTAGTAGCTGAAAAACATGTTTTGCAATGTGCATCTCGCAGTAAAGTATCAATTTTCGGCTCTTCTGGGAAAACAACACTTTTAAAACACAAACCTGTAAGTTTCCTGATCTTTCTTGAAGACGTAGTGCTCAGATACAAAGTGACCAGCACAGGGATGCAAGCCCATTCCAAGAACGAGACCTCCGAATAAGTAGACGAACGATTTGACACCGAATTGAGTGTATATGAAAGTGCTGAATGCGAGTTCGATAGCAATGTTGATTAGCTCCAAATCAGTCATAGATTTTGGGTATAGAAGAAATGGACGGATTCCGTAGAAAATCGGCTGCAGGCTCATCCAAATGACTTTTCCGAGCCAAGTTCGAAACACTTTCGCTTCAAACTCTGTTGGCACGTCGGTGTCTATGATGTCCTCTCCTAGGTTCCGATGATGTTCCAGGTGGTACTTTTTGAATGAGATCGACATTGGGATGCACATCGGAAGGTTAGCAATGAATCCAAACAGACGGTTCTGGAAGGGGACTAGTAAAGTTTCAGAAGTTGAATTGAAGGAAACTCACTGCGAGAGGACGACTTGTTCCGAAAGCTTGATTGTGGCTGATTTCGTGCACGGCAAGAGTCAGAGAGTGGTTAATGGTTCCGGAGACAAAATAGGCTTGAAGCAGAATGAGAAGCCAATCGGAATCTGAAAGTCTAACATGATTTCCGGAATAATCGAAAAAACGACACACCCCTGAGCAGATAAGCGAACACTATCTGAGCGAGTACCATGCATACAACCACAGGTCGGAATGCCTTATCCTGGCCGAAGAGCTCCTTGATCTGAGGATACTTTGCCAGCATCTCCTTCCGCCGCGACGCATGTGGTTCTTCGGTATAGGCCCAGGAGAAGTCTTCCTCTTTGACAGAAGTCTGTCCCATTCCTGCAAAACGGGAATATGCACAGACGAGAAACCAAGTGGGAAAGCGCGAAACGTCTTTTTTACAAGTTGTGATAGTGCCAATCAGTCAGACTGTCCGGTTTATCAGTGATCAAATTGTTCGAGAGACAAGAAGGATGTAGTAGGCAAGAAAGAGGAGGGTGAAGAGAAGAGAGAAGTCTGCGGCCGTGGAAAGTATGACGACGGGAGGGAGGGTGAAAGTGCGCCGAACAAACCGGAGATATCGGTTGCCTTGTTGTGATTAGTTTATCTTGTAATATCTCTTTTTTGTGAATTAATAAAAATATTTTTCAATGTATTTAAACATGGAATTTCATGAAACATGGTGAGTAGCAATTAAATTCAGGACTCGTCGCCACCACACCCATAAAATGTAATCTAAACTATGAAGAGTGAATTAAAAACGCCGCAAGAAGAGGACAACGCGACATTGGAAGGAGTGATAAGAGCCAGCAGTCGCCCTTTCTCACGTAAGTTCGCGGACGGGAAAGTATCAGGCGGTGCACAGAGACCAATGCGAGTTACGAATCATCAGCGCTGGAAACAATAAAATCAATATTTATCAGTAATCGGATAACAAAAAGGAAAACAAATGAAAAATCTACAATGCTAAACATACTTCCTATGGGAAAAAGGACATGCTGAATATAAACAAGAACATTTTAAAGAGCAGCAGCGGCGGCAAGTTTTGCCGTTTCGTCGCTGTCTTCCGTCTTCTTTTCGTCCTTCTTCTTCTTTTTGTTCTTTCTTTTCTCGATCTGCAAGAAACAATATTGACGGAGATGTTTTTTGTTACGAACAACTGAGGAACTTGCGACAAAAGAATCGCTCCAAAGCATTTTTTGAAATTTTCAAAAGCTTTTCAAACCTTTTCAATTTCCTCCTCCGTTGGCACTGGAAGCCATGGTTTCACATCAATTGCGTAGTTCTCTTCCCCTGGGATAGTCATTAGAAGAGCTCGGTTGATGAAAGGTCCGAGAGCAGGGTTTCGGTGGGCACAGGCGGCCGCGATCACTGTTGCAATGTTTTCCTCGATCTGCTCGTTTGGCATCGATAACCTTCCGACGACGCAATCACTCAAACCCCAAATAGGATAAACTGGGTCTCCCTTGATGTTCAATTTAACTCCGTTCTTGAACTTTTCAATCAGCTCCGGAAGATTTTCTCCGAGTCCCCCGTTGGCTCTGGTTGGGAATCGTGTCTTCAGAATACCACGGAGTGGGAGAATAGAAGATCCCATATCAGAGTGAGACACGCAAAAATCGTAATCGTCTGTACGGAACTGTCCCTTGATAATTTTCTTGATTGCGTCTTGACCAAGAGCGAGTTCAGCACCGGAATCCACTGCCAGTTCTTGCAGCTTCACATCGTTCGCGAACGCCAAAATGGTTCTCTTTTCATTGTGTTTGAACGGAAACGGAACTGGGACGATTTCATCGCTACCAGTTACCATTTTGGTCTGCCGTTCAGTCGTCATATTCAATTCGAGACGCAATCGGATTGGTGCATTTGGGTTGTTGTAGATAGACGGACTTTGAAGCTCTCGGTGCATTTCCAAAGCCTCGGAGACTGTATAGTATTGCGTTTTGAAGTGAGATCTTAAAATGAATGATCAAGAGCATTATGATAAAACGAAGAGTGGCTCACTTTAGGAAGACATCGAGAGTTGGTGTTTCTGGGAGATTGGCTTCCTCGTCAATGTTTAAACGGCCCGGAAACTGTTGAGAAGGGGAGAGAAGATTTTTCATGCGTCGGATATTGATCTTCTCCATGAACGAGTACTGCTTTCTCGCCGCCTCTTTCTCCTCTCTTTTCATTCTTCTTTCCAACTTCTGCTGACGTGTGATTGTCTGCTTCAGAGCTCTCTTTCTTCCTCTCGTCTGAACGACCTCGGCTGCAGCAGGCCGAAGCATCCCAGTGGACGTTATCGTCTGTCGGGCGAAGGATAACATCCTAAAACATTTACTAGCATGGGGGTTGGAAAAATTGCAGTAAAATACATTTTCCTGGAATTAAACAGGTATTTGACATTGGCAGTTGAATAAAGCTCCATTCTTTATTATTTCGCAAAAAGAAAAAGTATACGTAAATTCTAGTAATCATATTTGGAATAGATAGAAATAAATATTACAGGAAAGGAATGTTTTTCGAGTTCAAATGATCCTTTCTAGTATACATGGACCATTCCGTAGAAGAATACCCAGAGAAGAACAAATGTGAGCAGACCATTTCCGTGAGACCACGTGAACGAGTTGCGTTCAGGAAAGTAGCTGAGCCAGTTTCCTTGTGCTTTGAAATTCCATATGAGTGCCTGGATTCCGACCGTGACGAAGTAGAGAATGAAACCTTGGAAGCCAGTTAGTCCGAGGATTCCTGTATAAAGATAAAGTATTTGATTCTACATAAACAACAAGATTTCTACCTGCGGCGACGCCAGCTGCACACGACTGACACGTCCTTCCAAACTCCAGAGCTTCCACATTGTTCGTTATCGCTACAGTGCTGGAAAATCAGATACATTGGTCAGAATCTCAACAAAATAGCTTACTTGTAGCACTCGTCGTTCTTCTTATCCGACTTAGAAGATTTACTTGATGAATCGCTCATTTTAGCTGAAAAGATTATGAGAAAAGTGGTTTCAGAAAAGACAATAGATCGTGGAAAGAGTGGAAGAAATCCAGTATAACGTTGGCATGAAGTATAAACGGCCGTTAGAAGAAACTCAAACGTGGATAACAATTGAACATACTGCAAATCCTCACACGCATTGTGATCATTGCATAGGCATAATCAGGTAAATCACTGCAAAATGTGTTTCATGGTGATACACAGCGCCTCGCACCAGGAGTACGCCAAGAAAAAATGGTTTCATGTTCGACGGAGCGCACTTGCGATATCGCGCTAAAAATCAACGAAAAAACGCAATTATTTGACAAAATAGTGTTTTTCCGAAAAACAGGCGATTTTCGCACAAAAAACGCACCTAACTATTGTAGAGAATCATCTTGTCGTCATTGTTAGCTATTGTTCACTGCAGAAAACTCAAAACTCACGGAGGAGAGGCAATTTTAGTGAAGACTTGTCAACAGAAAATAGAAAAACTCGACTATTGTACTGTTTTTGAGTATTGGAATGGGGAAATAATGTAATTTTCACACTATTTATCCGTGTTGCAAGTCATCTGTCAGGTTTTGTATTGCCAGAAGGCTTTGAGAGGTTTACCGAAGCCGAAAAACGCCAAATGTGAGATTCGAACAAATCACGTTCCATTTCTGATATTCTGCGATAAGATTACTAGAATGACATTCTAGTATGTGAAAATCACAGTAATTTTTCGATTTTTCCTAGAAATTTCCCTAAAATCCCATTTTTAGCGAAAAGTCGCTTTTGAAGCGAGAGAAAAAGAGGCGCAGACGACGATGCGGCGGCGCCCGCCATACGCGCCTTGAAACCGCTTTTGCATTGGCGTACTCCTGGTGTGGGGCGCTGTGTGATAAGAATAATTTTAAATATATAGAATGATTTGAGACACAATTATGAAAATGCGAGAAAGTGGTATATACAAAAAAAGGTTTTTTCAAACAGTGTGAAAACATTTTATATATATTTTTACTCTATTTTACTTCGTGAAAAAGGAGCAAACGACCCCCGAAATTATTTTCAGGGAAATAGAATAAATTGCGAGCAGAGAAAAATCGGGAAAAAGTGCGCGGCGGTCTTGCAAAACTGAGTAGAGCCAGCGGTGGCCGAACATTTTCAAGGTGGCCGTAAAAACAAAAATTGTGAAAAATGTTTTAATTATTATTTAATTCTATCTTGAACAAATGCTTTCTCAAGTTCTCAGATAATAAATTTAGATGAATCGAGGAATTTTTTCAGATGCTACGAAATCTCCAGTATGTCGAACACCAGCTCAGTCAGAGCTGTCGCCAAATTTCGACAACCAGTGCTCTTTCCAAGAATAGAGCAGCAAAAACAAAGGTAATTTCTTGCTTACAGCTTCATCTTTCAAGTTTACTTTCAGTCAACAACAAACAGAACCCAACTGCTCACCTACGAAATGGCGCAAAAGCCGCACCACATCGGAGTGAGAAAGTCATGGCTCACTTGGCACTCTCAGAATCTTGAAGGTAAATATATCTTACTCCCAGAACGTCTAGCCACCCCAACATTATGTTTAGAATTCCGCCAGTCGCAGCCGGTGGTAGTTGCTCAAGATGAAGTTGTCCGACGATTTATTCGTGGATTTTTCCCACAAAATTTGGTTGTCAGTGGAAACGAGGTAAAGCTATTACCCGTTACATTGTTTTAAATTCAATTATTCAGATAGTTATCAAACGTCGTGGAAATGTCCTCGTAGTTGCTGGATTCCTACAATACTCGAGAAGATTGGACATTCGCCGAATCTACTGGATGTTCGGATTCGCGGAAGAGTTCCTTTCGATCCTCCTCAAACAACCGGTTAAACTGGAGCTTGCTTTTGTCGAGTCGGAAGAAGACGTCGCCTACAACTACATCTAAAAAATTGTATATTATTGATGTTTTCCGTCTTCTGATCTAGTTCCTAGCCTCTTTTGTTGTTTCTGTTGAGTTTCGAATAAATCGAGTAATCATGTTCTCCCCCGACCAATCTGAACCCTCCCGGAAACACCGCCGACGAGACAGTCTTCGCAGCTCCATTTCAAGATACAAATTATCAATGGTTTCCCTCTCGTTTCTCCGCCGCAAATCGATAAATATTTGTGCTCTAACTGATAACCGCTTCGTCCCTCGCGCCGCTTGCCCAATACTTTCGAGCGTCCTTTTTAACTATACGTGATTCACCGTTAACTATGCGTCGCCTAATCACCAACTGATAAATGGCCACAATTCCAGCCGTGGCGTGATTTGCTTCATTTCGTGTGTCTGTGTGTTTCATTCGTCAGTCAGTGCTCGATGGATGACTCGCGACGATCGGCGGCTCCCCCCAGAGAGGTCTCTGGCCGAGTTTGCACAGTGAGTTCAATAGATCATCCGTCTGTCAATGAATCTTCTGTGTGTAGGTGTGCTCCGACAGAGCCAACGGCTACAACTTCGGAGTGCTCTCTTGTGAGTCTTGCAAGGCGTTCTTCCGTCGAAACGCGGCGAAACATCACGTGAACAATCACCGTTAATCACAATTCCATCAGTAGGGTTTCAGGAGATCAAATGCCCTTTCTCCAACTCGTGTCAGATAACATCGGCTTCTCGAAAGTTCTGTCAGGCGTGTCGACTCAACAAATGCTTCTCTGTCGGAATGAACAGCGATTGGCTCAGTGACGTCAGACCAAAGTCCATCGGAAAGTTCAAAAGAAAGAAGCCCGATGTGCAGATGAAGATGGAGATCGAGGAGGAGGAGGACGAGAACGAAGAGAAGGTTTCTGTTCCGAAGGCTCTGCTGGACAAACTGATGCAAAAGGCTGCTGAGTGAGTCTTTCCCTCCACGTCATTCTTGTGGTCCCGATCGGTTCTTATCAGTGATAGTGATAGCAGCACACTGTATTTTTGTGTTCAGTCTCATTCTTTGATCCCGAGAGATCAGACATCTTGCAGACATCCGAAAGAGAACTGCACGTGCACTTGCCAGTGTGGATACTACCCGGCGAACCAACGACTGACAGCTCTCGAACCGAAAGAAAGTGCTCAATTCGTGAGAACACCTCCTCTGCTCTTCACAATACTTCCTTTGCAGCACCCTCCCCGAGAACCTCCCAATCCGCCCCCGAAACATTCCGATGTGTTCCCCTTCTCCTCGTCTTCTTCCACATATTCCCCTCTCTCGGTCATCAGTTCGACACCATCTCCTCGGGATTCGAGCAACTACAGTACTCCTCAACTGCTTCCCCCGTCACCATCCAATCATCGAGCGTCTCCTGCTACATTAGCAGGTTCACTTTTCTGAGCAGCTCATCCAGATATACTGCTTCTTCCAGAACTATCTCCATCCCAACTGGTTCAGTGTCAACAGATGCTCTCGCCGTTCCAGTTCGCCACAATGTCGTCGATGGGCCTCGGGAACTTCCCCACGTTGCCTCCGATGCCCGACAGAACATGGACTCCGACGCCTGCCGACCCGGCCGGTTTGATCCCTACGGCAGACTGCGAAGAGGTTCCGCTGCTGACCAAGATCCACAACAGTAAGCTTATCCTCTCTTCGAAGCATCACTGACTTTCAGAAATCGACAAGTACGTCGGAGTGTTGAGTGAAAGAGAGATGCAGCTGCTAGAGGAGCTGCACGTGCAGAACGAACCGTTGAATGCTCCGTTGAGCAAGTGGTACAATCCGAATTGCATCGACGGAGTCGTTCGGATCATCGAAGAAGCGCTGCGACGGATTGTGAACATGGCATGTCAGTTGAACATGTTCAGAGAGTTACACGCCGACGACAGGAAGAATCTTCTGAAGAGTGGATTCTGCGAACTTCTCATCGTCCGCGGAGTGATGGCGTTCAACAAAGGCGACCAGAGCTGGAACCATTCGTTCGGCGGAGCAGGAAAAATGGAAGTGAAGATCGATGTGCTCAAGAATCCGCAGATGAGTGAACACTACGAACTGCACAAGAGGCTGTTGGACACATTCGGAGACGATGTGAGGGACAACGAGAACTTGATGCTCATCTTCAACGCCATCGTCATCTTCCATCCTCGTGAGCCTCGCCAATCCAATAATCTCTCATTCGCTTCTCTTTCAGACGTTTCGAATCTGCGAGACAGCAATCGGGTGCATGCGACACAGGCGAAATACTTTGAGATGCTCTACAAGTGAGTGCCCGCATATTTCCCGATATCTCCCGCTTCTTTCAGAATTCTGAGATTCGAATACGACGCGGATCGAGCGGAGAAGGCGTACAACAACCTCTTGAATCAAGTGGTCGATCTTCATCGTGTTAACCACACAATGCTGCGCATCTTCTACGGACTCGACATCGCGCAGCTGGATCCCCTCATCCGAGAACTGTGTTCTTTCTGATTCACACAAAACACTATTTTATTAAATCACAAAACCATTGCGCTTATTAACACAAACATTGCACATTAGGGGGGAAAGAATTGGGATTGATTGCTCGAAAAGATACACGTAGACCTGGATCGGAATCATACAAATAAGTTAGAAGGCATTCGCGTCTATTCGTCCTCCTTCAGCCATTTCTGGCACTTTTTGACGTAGATTTGAGTGCGGGCGCAGGTGAGTGCTGGGTAGTAGTTCTCGATGAAGTAGCAGTGCTCCTTGGCGAACTCGTCGACGGTGTCGAACAGGAATTGACGGGCGAAGGAACGGAGATTCAGACACTGGTGCTTCGTGACGACTGGTCGCTTCTTGTTCTTCTTGGATCTCGAAGCACGGGTGACTGGAGCTTCGGTAGTCGTCGTGGTGGTGGTTGTGGTGGTGGTGACGTCTTCCTCCTCCTCCATGTCCATCTCTTCGGCCTCGATGACGTCATCACCGTCTTCCTCGACGGCTTCTTCTTCTTCAACTACCTCCACCTTCTCAGTTGTCGTCGGAGGTTCAGTCGTCGTCGTGGTGGTTGTCGTCGTCTTTTCGACCTTCTCGGAGCTCTTGAGTTTTGAGAGTCTGATTCTCTGAAGCACTCTCTTGTGGATCTCCTTGTTCAGAATCTCGTCCTCCTGCTCCTTCGTGAGCATCTGAACCTTGCTGCTGCGCTGCTCAACCGGGTCGTTCATTGGAGTGTCGTTCTGTGGCTTCTGTACATCTTCCTGCTTCTTTGGAACCTCCTGCACCTCATCAACTCCGTCGAATTGCTCGGCAAAGTCCTCTGATGGTGGGGAGACACTCGGGGCCACTTGGGTCTTCCACTGTTCGTCGTAGAGGTCAGGCAGCTTGCGGATCTCTTTCTTCGCCGCAGACTTCTTCACCTTCTTCATCAACTTTCTTCTCTTCTTCGGTGGCTCGGTCGTCTCCTCCTGCTCTTCCTTTGGCTCCTCCTCCACCTTCTCTTCAGTCTTCTCTGCCTGAAACATCGAATGAATCTCGATTAGTCAGTCATGCAATGAGAACACAAAGTGCTTCAAACTCAAAACAGAGTGCATCACATACTTCCTCAACTTTGACAACACGTGGCTTCCGACTCTTTCGTCTGCGGTTGATGGCGTGAACACGAAGATTGCCCTGAGACAGTGTTAGATGAGGCGGATTAGATTAGATTCGGGACTGATACACCAGTTAGTCTCAATTCTACTCACTTCCTTCTGGAGAATGTTCACCGGCTCCTGCTCCTCCTGAGCCTGAATCTCGATCGGGTCGTTCATCTGAACTGTTTTTGCTCCAAATTGACGGGAGTGCATGTCTTTTGCCTTCTTCTCAATGTGATGGATCTTTCTTCTCGGCAACTT
The DNA here is from genome assembly GCA_963932285.1 of Caenorhabditis macrosperma. Lineage (NCBI taxonomy): Eukaryota > Metazoa > Nematoda > Chromadorea > Rhabditida > Rhabditidae > Caenorhabditis > Caenorhabditis macrosperma. The sequence continues at coordinate 6,866,627 of OZ010620.1, forward strand.
TCTTCTCGGTTTCACTGCCTCCTCCGTCGTGCTCACTTCTGGCTCTTCAGTAGTCGTTGTAGTCGTCGGTGCCTCGGTGCTGGTCATCTGGTCGAACACATTGACCTGAACGATTCGAAGTAATCCCATTTGTGTGACAACTAATTACTCACAGCTGGCGGGAACGTCGGGGCCGAGAACTCTGCGACTTCAGACACCTTGTTCTGGAAAAAGAGAGGTAACACGATGATTCGATTATACAAACCACCAACCACTTGCTTAATCTCCATCTTCCCCGACGCCTCAGGAAGCTGGGAGACGACGGCGACATTCGGGAGAAGCTTGACGGATCCGTTGGCCTCCTTGAGAACGACAACCTGCTCGTAGACGCTGAAAACAACAAGACGTCTCATGTCACCCCCGCACTCGTCTTCTCACGTCTTCCCATCCTTGGTAACCGGGCGGTACATGATTTCAGTGGCCGGTTGAGCGACAGATGCTGGCCTGAAATGACAAGCGGTCACTCAGTTTGTTATGTTTTCTGATCCGCCGTCAAACACCCATACGCAGTCAGTCCTTTCACTTCCTCCCCCCCCCTCTCTCTAATCCTCCACTAGAACCGGTTTAGTAGTGTCAAGCGTCAAAAAGAAGTCAAGAACGCAGACCGATGCGTGTTCGGGAAGTCTCTTACAGTTGGAGCGCCGGCACCGGAAGAGGCACTGGTGGCAGGGGAACCAGAGGTGGCAGAGTGATCATTGGCTCCTGCTGCGGCTGCTGTGGGAGCTTGGCGGCCTGGGCTTGTTGAGCAGCTTGGGCCTCTCTGATGGCATTTCCAGTGGCAGAGATGAGTCTGAAACGCGGGTCTTCGTCACCGAATGCACTCAATTCTGTCTCACTTTGAAATGGAGAAGATGTCGTCATTGTCGTCGACCTTCTTCGCCGGAGTCGGCCGCTCGTTAGCTTGTCTTCTCTCCTCGGCTTTCATATCATCGACCTGCAAAGAGAACTCGTTCCATTGAAAATGAATCCAATTTGAATGAGACCCGGGGAGAAAGAACTTCACACCCAATTGGCTGCCGTCCGGGTCGCCCTTTTGTTTACTCACCGTCTTGAAGCTGTACGACTCTTCCTCATCCCTCTTCTTCTCGACGCGTTCCTCCTCCGTCTCCTTCTTCGTCTCCTTCACTTCCGGCTCCTTCTCGACCTTCTTCTCGTCGACGAATCCGGCGTCTCTGGCGAGTTGCGACATGATGTCTCCGGGAAGCTTCAGCAGCGAATCGTAGACGTCGCTTCTGGCCTTGGCAACTCTCGTCGGCTCGACAGTCGACACTTCTGGTTCGCGGCTCGTCGATGAGACGGTCTGGTTCTGGTTCTGAATCATGGCTGGAACGTCTTTGATCGCGTCGATGGTGTCTTTGACCAGTGCCCGAACGTCAAAGAAGTGTTCCTGGGCGACGGCGAGTGCCACGAGGGCAGGGAGAAGGACAAGGAGAAGCCTCATCTGGAAGAATGAATTAGGTAATGAACGGATGAACATCGAAGCGAGAGAGAAAGGAAACGAAGTGCACGCACGGCGCGAGGGAAATGAAGCGTTCGGCCCGGGTGTCTCTTCTCCGTCTGCAGCTTGCCCCTCCCCCATTCTACCTGTACATAATAAATAAATTGACAAATTACGATGTGTAAGGAGAAAGTGGTAATTAGGGGGGAAAGAGAGAAAGAGGGTAGTGGACACTACCAGCAGCCTAAGCAGCAGCAGCAGCCACTCATCGAGGAATTCGAATGACCAAGTGTCGAAAAAACGGAAACGAGATGTCTAATGGCTTGCATTGTAAGCCTGATTGGTGTGAGATAAGCCGAGAAGCGATCTGTCGAACGAATCTCGGAGGAAACGGAAGGCCTGAACGACGACGACGACGGCGGAGATGACATACCTTGGCGAGTGGTGGGCCGTCCAATGGACATGTATCTTATTATCACCACACTCGTATGTCTGGAGGCGGAGAAACCTACACAAAATCTAGGAAGCTTCGATCGCAAAAAGAGGTCTCGATCAAGTTCTCCCCCTTGTTGGGAAGCCGGGGCGGTTGATACGGGCGGACGGGATCGAGCGATTGAAACAAACAAGCCAGTTTTTGAATGCGCAGAATGTCGAGAAAGATGTGAAAACGCAAAAAAGAGATGGAGAATAAGAAGAAGAAGAAGCAGTGCTAGCTGTTGCGGATCCTTTATGACCCAACGAAGAATATATTTTGAAACGGCGACGCGCATTTCCGAGAACTCGTCCTCTTGTTCAATTCGAGAATACAGGATTCACGAGGGGGGAGGGGCACTTCGTTGGCCAGAAGTGGAAGAAAACAAGGGGCCACTTCAATCTGAAAGTGAGAAGAAGAAGATGGACTCTCTGAAATCTCCGCCGTCGCTTTCCATTTCCTTGATTCGGCCGTTTACGACATCCCACTTCCCCGCACCGTTATCAACTGTTCCGATGCCAGAACACTATCATAAAAACACGCTTTCGTTGAATAAAGAGACGAGATTTCGAATAGTCTCTTTTTATATGGGGTAATCACTTTCGGTTTTTGGGCCAAATTAGAACAGCTTCCAATACTGCAAATACCCTTCCGATGTTGTGGTTGATTACATGTAAACCTTCGAATCAATCAACATAATTCATTGTTTTTCAAACAACAGATCGGAACTTTTGCTCTCCGTTCAGAACCTTGAAGACGTGGTCGTGGACGGCCATCGCCTTCGGGTACTTCTTCAGGTATTTCTTGCGGGCGTCCTGTTGAGTTCTTCTGCTGACATACGGTGTCACATGCATTCCCTGCGCGATGATGTAGCCTGCACTCTGCGCCTCCCGTGTGTACTCTTCCAAATCGGCCGCCAACTTCTTCGTCTTCGGGATATCCTTCAATGAACTGGCGATCACGTCCTTCGTCGTCGGGTATCCCATCGTTGCACAAATGTCCAACAGCACAGACATTTCCTGAACAAATTTCGATGACTCATGCGCGCCCCCGGACGATCACTAACCAGCGGGAATCGTTTGTCGAGGCGAATCGCAGCTGCGTACTGCTCCTGAGCAGTCTGAGTTCTGTTCGCAAGAATCGCCTGCGCAGCGTATTTGGCTGTCTGAATGCGTTGAGTGGCAGCCACGAACTCTTCGTAAATCTGCTCAATTCGACGGGCGTTGTTGGAGAGAATGCGACGGAAGTTGTCTTGTTCCTCGAAGTGGGACGCCAACACGATGAGCTTCCGGTTGGTCTCCTCTTCGGCCACAGAAAGATCGTCGACGATGGTATCGAACTGCTCACGGTATTCGGAAGGCGTCAACCGGCGCACGTCTTCATAATCGTGCAATTCGGAAAAGACGACGGAAGGAAGAATGAGAAGAAATAGAAGAAGCATCTCTCGGAAGGAATGAATTGGAAACCGAGAACCGTCGACTTTATTGGAAATACATCTGAAAAAGCGGAGGAGTCGATGGGAACGGTCGGAGATAATTCAATTTGTGTGGTCGACGGATGGGAAACTTCCCATCCGCCGTCCGATCGTTGATCTTCTCTTCATGGGAACGAGAAGCGCGCTGAGCTGCACACAAAACATTGTTTATTGTAGAAATCAAGGAAATTTATTCAGGAAAACAGGGAATCGAGGGAACATCATTGTGTAGATCAGGGAAGACAGGAGTTACTGTGGTCCTTGTTGGGATCCTCCCTGCTGGGATCCTCCCTGCTGGCTGCCTCCTTGCTGTTGTCCTCCGAATCCTCCCTGACTTCCTCCTTGCTGGTTGCCTCCCTGTCCTCCTTGGCTTCCTCCCTGCTGTCCGTTCGGTGACTGAGAGGATCCTCCGAATCCTCCCTGCTGTCCTCCTTGCTGTCCTCCCTGTTGTCCTCCTTGCTGTCCTCCCTGCTGTCCTCCCTGCTGTCCTCCTTGTTGTCCTCCCTGCTGGTTTCCTCCTTGCTGTTGACCTCCTTGTTGCTGAGCCATCACAGCCACAACTGCGACGATGGAGAGAAGAACGAGAGTTGTCTTGGTGAGGGCCATTGCTGAAAAACCAAACTGAGAAAGAGGGTGATTGAGGGGAAAGGAAGAGGAGAAACCAAAGGCTCGAATGCTTCTTCCCCACCTCGCCACCGCTTCTTTTATACCGATTCGGTTAGGTGGCGATGTGTGAGAGACAGGCGGCGTAATCCGTTATTCTCTGAACCATTTGCACCTCGTCGCCCCTCCCTTCCGGCTAGTGATCGAGGCGCACGGAGAGAGTCGCAAGACGCGCACATTTTCAGCTGCTGCCGCCCGATTTTGTTGCTGAACTTATTAGCTGTGTATCCTTCCGCAAGATCATTCTCACGAGAGAAGATCGACAACATCTCGCGATGAGTCACCGGAGCATGTGACTGAATCGAGCACGAAAACAGGTGATTTATATGGCTCTCGTTTGCCACAAATTTCGCTTTTTTGTCGCTGGAGTGTGGGAATAATAAGAGAGAATAAAGAGCGACACGAGCCAGATTGACTCATTGTTATCAACAATCCAACGAGACTTTGCTCCCGTTGAACGCTCGTTTTGTGTTCTGACATTTGGAAGAGGGACCTTTCACGCACAGTCAATTGCATTGAGAACCGGAGGAAAACGGACTTATCCTGAAAGGGTTTTCTGCTTTCGGAACCAGCTGGCAAATTAGTGAAAGTTCCATCCATAGTCCATCGTTGTGTACGGCGGATGGCGGTTTCTATCAGAGAACATCTTTGAAGCTCAGAAGACCAAGCTTCCTTTGCCACTGGATCACCAGCTTTTTCACCTCGTCTTCATACCGAATGGACCAATGGACGAGATCCCTAAGACAAAGATTCGAGATCCTTCTCCGGGCGACGTCTGGCAGCGATGGAGACTTTTGCACAATGGTAAACTGTGAAGGAGACCGGCACCACTCAGAACCTTCTAATTCTGGATTCCGCCGCATCCGTTCTTTCATGTAGTACACCCCTTCCCAGTTGTTTTTATTTCTCTAAATTCAATTCTCTGATGAAGCATCGCAACAAATAAATACACAAACCTACCACTACCAACGTCTTTTCATCACTTCTATTCCCTCGTTTTTTTCGGCCGAACCGGGAAGACCCCCCAGTTTCACCGGTCGAAAAGCATGGTTTCCCTCATGTTTGCAGGTCAATTCTCCACGATGACATTCGACATCTGCCGCAGCTCTTCAAATATAGTACGAAACGGGTGTTCTTTGAGCCAATGAGTCATTCGATTGCTGCACTCGGAGTTGTGCGGTTTTTGATCTCTTGAATGGGACAGCTCCCTCTGTTCTTCGATTTTCGAAGCACTGATATGAACTGATTGTCTGCTTCCTGTCGCACTGGTCTTTATTCTGTTGTTATTATCAGTGGTTGATTAACCAGCAGACGGATGTGATTACCGAATTCTGGGAAATGCATTTGTGAGAAAACCAAGAGCCCACTTGTTATTCTCAACCCCTTCTCGAACATGGAAAGGGATATTCCGCAGACGATTTCAAACCGCCCGTGAATGATTCTGTGCGAGATGTATGACGATAGAAAAAAAAAACACGAGATTGATGATGACAAACTTGTTTATTTACAAAATAACAGAGTGTTTCACGTCGAACGAAATTATGCGGAAACTGTCGAAGTGGTGATGTCAGAGAAGTCTGGTTCTCCGGAGAATCCCTGCGGTCCATCTGGACGTTGAGGTCTTGGGGCGGATTGTTGGGCGATGAAGAAGATGGTGGCGACTTCCTGTAGATCACAAGGTGCTCGTGGGAACACGATCGAGAGATACTTACAACTGGGGACTGCTCTCCGAGCGCCTTGATGGCATCCTTCTGGGCGGAAATGGTCTGATCCTTGTTGTCAAGGATGGTCTCCAACGAGCTGAGAACGGAGGAAAGGTTGCTGATCACGGTGGTCACGTTCTGTTTCAGTTCGGTAAGTTGGGCAGTCACGTTGGCGGTGAAGGCATTGTACTCATCCTGAAAAGGGATTCAGAAGTGTCGAGGATCGAATAGAGAACTCACGCTAACTCCGTACGTCGAAGCCCAGGCGGCGCTCTCGGTTTCAATCTCGGAGATGGTGAGGGAAGAGTTGGAGACGATGGCGAAGAACGCCTGGCGAGCCTCTTCGGTGACGTTCTGGAGGAATGGTGGTGGTGGTGGTCCTTGTGGTCCTCCGTGTCCTCCGTGTCCTCCGAAGCCTCCTGGTCCACCGAAACCTCCTTGTCCTCCCTGGTTTCCACCGAAACCTCCTTGTCCTCCCTGGTTTCCGCCGAATCCTCCCTGTCCTCCCTGTCCACCCTGGTTGCTTCCACCGAATCCACTCTGGCCTCCTTGGTTTCCTCCGAATCCTCCCTGATTGTTTCCTTGCTCATTGCTACGTCCTCCCGGATAGGCGAACGCAACAGCGGTCAGAGCGACAAGGGCGACAGCGACTTTGAGAGAGCACATTCTGAAATCGAACTGATTTTGTAAGAGGAAAGAGAAAAGAGAGAGAATGCGGGGAATGGATACTTTGTGCTCATCCAGACCTCCTGTTTTATACTCGTCGCATTGCTCTCGATCATTGGTAAACATTGTCGGTTTCCATGCGAACTGTGTGATCCAGAAAGTTGGTTTCCGAGAGAGACGCAGCCTGTTTGATGTGTGGGAGTGGTGACACTGATGCTGAACTATCTGTCTGTATCATCATCCATCGCCCCGAACTTTATGGAAATCAGTTCGTTCTTATCGACGCATGACGTCATCTGAATGGAGAGAGAGACCCCACCCGTCGTAAAACGGTCTCAATGGGTTTTGTTGTTTTTTGCAGTAATACAAACACTCGGATTAAAGATTTCTGGTGTCCCGTGGGATTGTTTGTCTGGTGTTTGGCAGTCTGCCAACTAATTGAACCCGTCGTCTGTTGCTTTCGAACTTTTTGGACATCGAACAATATTTATAACATGAAAATGAAGACTGGGAATTTGATTGCGGAAACGATGATAGGTGATTACGAAGAGCTGTTCTTCTTGTTCTTCTTGGCCGTCTTGGTGCTGGCGGTGCTGTTGCTCGAGAAGTCTCCTCCGAATCCTCCCGGTCCACCGAATCCTCCTGGTCCTCCTGGTCCTCCTGGTCCTCCTGGTCCTCCTGGTCCTCCTGGTCCTCCCGGTCCTCCTGGTGGTCCATGTGGTCCCGGATGGTTGAGGAACATGATGGTGTCAACTTCCTGAAGAACATGTTCTCTCAGGAACTCTCCCAAAACCGTTCACTCACCACTGGATAAGTCTGCTTGAGCGAGTCGATGGCTGCCTTGACCTGCACGCGAGTCTGGTCCTTGTTGCTGAAGATGGTGTTGAGTTGAGAGTTCACATTGGCCAGGTTGCCGAGGATCGTCGTCACGTTGCTCTTGAGTTCCGTCTCGAAAGCGGTCTTGTTCTGTTGGAACTCGTTGTAGATGGCCTGCAATCAGAGGGGTAACTCTCCGCTGGACAACAACTGCAGACTCACCGAAACTCCGTAGGTGTTGGCCCATGCGGCGGTCTGAGTGTCGACTTCGGTTTGGGTGAGGTTCTCGTTGGAAACGATGTCGAAGAACGCCTTGCGAGCATCTTCAGTCACGTTCTGGAGGAACGGCGGTGGTGGGGGTCCTCCGTGACCTCCTGGTCCTCCCGGTCCTCCCGGTCCGCCTGGTCCTCCGGGGCCTCCCTGACCACCGCCACCACCACCACGGGGAGCAGCCAGAACGACGGAAGCGATGCAGAATGCAATACAGAGCTTCGAAAGCATGTTGATCGAATGTGTGTGTTTTGCGTTATCCGATGTCGTTTATATACGAGCGGATAAGCGTGGTGTTGATGTCGATCTTTTGGTTGGATTTGTTGGACTCTCTGACGACGAGACACGAGGCAGTGCAGGCTGATGAGAGGCACCAGGGAATTATCACTGAACTGTGTGTCCGCTGTGGGGTTTCGGTTACCTGAGACTCCAGTTTCCTGGTGAAGATGTATGAGCAATTGGATGTTGGCGACGGCTTCAAAGAACAAATCACCTGCCGCTGTGTCTGTTGCTGCTGTTGGTCATGCGCTTCTGTCCGGAAACGGAAAACAAAAAGTGCTTTCTAGTGATAGAGATCTATGCTCTCGAGTCCTTTTGCCGGATTCGGAGATGTAAATCGGAGAATCACCATTCAGAATCTCATATGGGAAGCAGCTGACTCGCCTGTTCAAACGGCCAAAAGTTACATCAGATGTTTAGTCCGAACTATTCTGAAACCCGTGGCTCTATTCCGTTTATGCGTTGTGAATAGACAAATGCTTGTAGTGGCGTGTCATTTGACAATCCGTTTCAAAATTCAAAACAACAACCATTTATTAACTATATAAAACAAGACAAGAAAGTGGAAATTGATATCCGGGAACGTTTCATAAAAGAAAAACTGTTTTCATGTGTTCCATTGAACATTAGCCGTTGCAGTTCCGTTGGTGGAGTTGTGTTCCTCGGGTTCTCGTGGATCTCCCCATGACAGCGGTCCATGTTCAGGCCTCGGATACTTCAGAGACATGATGATTCCCACTTCCTGAATGTCTCAGCAACTCTTTGCTCGTCTGTTCACCTACCACTGGATATCTCTTCCTGACCATGCCAACTGAGGTCTCAATCAGTTCGCGAGTCTGATCTTTGTTTCTGAAGATGGTGTTCAGTTGCACGTTCACATTGTCCAGATTCCCGAGGATTGCTGTCAAATTGGTTTCGAGTTCCGTCTCGAGTGCAGTTTTATTCTGTTGGAACTGGTCGTAGATCGCCTGAACACATACGATATCTCACGGGAATGTGTTGCTTCAAACGCACCGAAACTCTGTTGGTTTTGGCCCATTCTGCTGTCTGGGTGTCAATCTGGGAAACAGTGAGACTTCTGTTCGAAACGATATCAAAGTATGCCTTGCGTCCATCATCTGTCACATTCTGAAGAAATGGGGGCAGAGGAGAACCTTCGTGTCTGTGGCCAGAGGCAAGAACGAAAGCAGAGAAATAGAACGCAGTACAAAGAACCAAAAGCATATGCATCGAGTGTTCATTGCTCGTTTTTTCATTTTATACAGTCGGCTAAGCCTGTTTATGTCAATTTGTCCCATTCGGTGACGGGGATAGTGGTGTTGTGTCGGGGTGCGACGGTTATCCGTTGTGTTGAAACTGTGCGTAAGTGTGAGTAACCGAATGACCTAGACTGTTCCAAACGGATCAAAATGCTGACAAAATGCTGACAGACGACGTCATAGGAGTGTATTCAAAGTTCAAAATATCTAACAGTTCCCATTTTGATTTGCAGTCTTTGAAAGTAATCGAGAAACCGAACACAATGAGCATAGATACAAAATGTTTTATAAACACGGAGTGAACATGGACCAGTCGTGATGTGGAAGAATTCATTTAGAGGCAACGCTTCTTCGAATACATGTATATTGTTTATCGTGACGACGCCTTGCTCTTCTTCTTTGTCGTCGTGCTGGGGAGAGTGGAGCTCTCGGCGATGAAGTTTCCGTACGATTGATTACTATTTCCATACTGATTACTGTTGCCGTACTGATTGTTGTAGTTGTTGCTGTTTCCGTAACTGCTGGCACTGTTCGAGTTTCCATAGTTTCCATAGTTTCCATAGTTTCCATAGTTTCCATAGTTTCCATTGTTTCCGTATCCATTGCTGTTTCCGTTCATCTTCACGTACTGGGTCTGTTCGTGTTGATTTTGAAGGGAAGTCAGGACGGAATACTCCTGAAAAAGGGTTCCTTTCGGGAACAAGGGACATAGAACTCACCATCGGATGGGCTTGTTGAAGGGCCTGGAACGCAGCTGTTCTGTCGTTGGCAGAGGAGCTCTTGTTCGACTGGATGTCTTCGATCGACGCCTGCACTGTGGCAAGGTTGTTGATGATGTCGGAGACGTTCTGGATTGCTTGATTGTGGACAGCGGTGAGGTTGGTTTGATATTGTGTGTAGGGTACCTGAAAACAAAGACTTCGTCTCGGAACAAGGGCCCGAATACTCACTTGGACCCCGTTCGTAGACGCCCAATTTGAGGCTTGCTCGTTGATTTGGTTGGTGGTCAGCGATTGATTGTTCACGATTTTGAAGTAGTCCTGAGCAGCCGAAGAGCTTACATTGTTCAGGAACGAAGGGTAGGGTCCATTGGATCCGGAGCCACTGGAGTATCCACCGTTCGAGTTACCGTATCCGAAGTTCGAGTTGGATGAGAAGCCTCCCTGGTTCTGATTCCCTCCGAAACCTCCACTGTGCTGTCCTCCGAAAGATCCTTGATTTCCGAAACTGGAGAAACTTCCACCGAAACCACTCTGTCCTTGTCCACCAAATCCTCCCTGGCTCTGTCCGAATCCACTCTGTCCGAATCCTCCCTGGCTCTGTCCGAATCCTCCCTGGCTCTGTCCGAATCCTCCCTGGCTCTGACCAAAGCCTCCTTGGCTCTGTCCAAATCCACTTTGTCCTTGACCAAATCCTCCCTGACTTTGCCCGAATCCTCCCTGGCTCTGTCCTCCGAACGAGTGTTGGTTGTTGTTTCCGAAAGACTGATCATTTCCATAGTTCTGTTGTGGACGGCTCTGCTGCATTCCTTGTCCGAAACCCTGTTGATTGCCTCCCTGGTTCTGTCCGCCGAATCCCTGAGAGTTTGAACTTCCGAATCCTTGTTGACTCTGCCCACCGAATCCCTGGCTGTTTCCTCCGAATCCTTGTTGACTATTTCCACTGGATCCCTGGCTATTTCCTCCGAATCCTTGTTGACCATAACCGCCGTAACTCTGTTGTCCGAAACCAGATGATCCAGATGAGCTTCTCTGTTGTTGTTGCTGTCCGTTTCCTAAGAATCTTCAAATAGAAACACGACGCCGTAGGAGTCTACCTTGACCGAAAGAGCTCTGTCCTCCGAATCCATTGCCGCTGCCAAACGATCCCTGGCTCTGCTGTCCCCACGATTGGGAGGCAACAAGAGCTATCAGCAAAGAGCCGATCAGGTACTTGAGCGAAAGCATCTGAATGAAATCATTGTTCGAAAGTCTAACGAACGGAAATCCGTTTTTACGAGAGGGGAAAGAAAGCGAGAAGTTACTCTGCAGCAGAGATTCTCTACCAGTGCAAATGGAATGAATGGATCGAAATGTGTACTGAGATCAGGTACCAGGCGGACTGCTTTATACATCGGACCGAGTGTTGCCGATCATTCAGACCAGAGACGGGCAAAGAACCACCGGATTAACCACCCTCTTCCCACTGTTTTTTCCCACCTCCGGTGCTGATGTCGACGCCTACCGGTCTCTCGATTTGCATTTTTCAGTTCAAGTGACTCATTGTTGCGGTCAGAGATGGCCTGAATGTTCTGGAAATGTACCATTAGAGTACATGAATAGTGCAAGACAGTTTCAAGTGAACTATGGAATATCGCTTTGCACGACAGTCGAATATATGTAGTTGGGGTGAGATCACCCTTCCCGCTGGCCAGACTGCCTGGTGTAAGCACAGCTCACGTGGTACCCTACGAACCTCTCCCTTTGGGGCTTCCTCATTCCTCTAATTCATTTCTAGTCTAAGTTTCTACATTCTCGTCGCATCTAGAAGTTCGAGTTGTTTGGTTCGTGTCTTTGGAATAAATACTTTCCGAGCACCTTGTCCTGCTGTTCGTATCACAACAGCACGGGATTCCGAATGGACTCGTCAACTATATCAAATAAGTATTGTTGCGGATCCCAGGCCAGCGAAGCTGCCCCTGCTCGCAACCTGCAATCAGAAGACTCATCGACTATTGAACTCAACAAGAACCGCCTATGATCCTGCCCTACTGTCTACTGTTAACGCAATCGATCAACTCGCTTCTTCTACGTGCCGGAGGTCTTGACGTCTCGTCCCATTCGTCTCGCCGTCATTGCTTCTACTCGCCGCGGACTCGCCCCGACCTCGTCCCGACCTCCCCCTCATTCACGTGAACTCTCCCGATGTCGATGAAGCAGCCACCGGAATTGAACCTTTATTACTTTCATCGTACCCATCTGACCACCACCTTCTCTTCGGTTGGTTTCTACTCGACTTGCGTGCTTCTGGCCCCGTCGGGGGCCTAATAAATCTCCGACTCGTATTCTCGTTTGTTGTGTTTTTCTCCGCGCTCTCTCGCACTCGCTCTACTTTCGCATCCGTTTACCACTGAACCCTACCTTTGCAACAAGTATCGTTTGTGAACAAACGTTCTACAACAATTGTACTTTCGTGTTCAGTTTTTGTCGAGGAAGACCAGAAAATACCATTTATTCAAAGTAGTCTTTTGCGATTAGAAAACGATATAAGCACGAGAGCGATCGGACGGCTTCTTGGGTGCCACGTCGTTTTTGTGAAGTGCTGGAGCCGGCGTGCGTCTTCTGAAGTAGCGGAACTGAGCACGACGTTGCTTCTGATTGCTGTCCCTCTTGAACCGATAGTAGTCGTAGATGCTCGGCTGGCCACTGTCGACGACGTTGAGGTTTCTGTTGTGCTCATTGTGCTCGTGCTTCTCGCGATGGAGGTGATGGTCCTTGTGGTAGTGAACATGGTTCTCCTGAGGAACGGAATCCTGTAATATTGACTATCGGACACCTGCATCTGCCTCTCACCTGGGTATAATCATTGAGTGTGATTGATCCACTCTCGTCCTTTTTCTTCTTTCCGCCGGGAAGCATACCCTTCACTTTGTCGAACATCCTGCTCAACAATCCCTTCTTCTTTCCATCTCCATTCTGTGTCTTGTAGTTCTCATCGTCCGGAATCCAGTTCTTGCTCTCGCTACTGCTCCCCGAACTGCTTCCTCCGAATCCTCCGTCGACCAGTGCTTGAATCTGTGCTTTGATGTCGTCGTAAGAGCCGGCGTTGACCAGAACCGCCTGAGCTGCCAGAAGAAGAAGAAGAACAGTCCGCATGACGAACACTGTGCCTCTCCGACCGCCGTTTCCCTTCTTTTATGCCAATTCCTTTTTCTAATGTTTTCTGATTTTCTGGCCCCGGCCGCCAACTAATTTGAATAATTAGAATTTCAAATTTGCAATGTGGAAGGTGCTCGGATAAAACAGCTCTCCCCCGCCGTCCCTACATTCTATCCGAACACTTCTCTCAATGAAGCTTCTCCTCGTCGCCCTCTTCTGCTGCCTCATCGTCTCTGCACTTTCCCATGGCCACCATCTCGTCGCAATGGACGACGAAGCCTTGGAGGACTTGAGCAGAATCGCGCGCCATCGTGCCCACGCCGAGGACCACATTCGTGCCAAAATCAACGACGCCGTCATTCGGGAGGAGCTCCGCCACAAGATCAAGAAGCACGAGATCCGGAAGGCCGCCAAGGAACTCCTCTCGAGCTAATCGTCTGAATCATTCAATAAAACGTCATCTTCTCTTCGTGCAGTTCCGTTCTGAAACTGATTCCATGATCAGAATGTGTGCGCACACACCATAAAAATATACATAAAAACAGGCAAATTATGCCTGTTTTCGGAACATTGATAAGCTGTTCAAACGGTTTTTTTTCCGTGGGTGTCAACAGTCGGGATGACAACAGACACGCCTGTTTAAAGTTCAGCACCAAAAACTGACTCACTGCTCCATCCGTCTCGTGTCTGCGTCTCCGACTACCCACGTACTCTCTCTCTCGCATCTTTTACTCTGCACTTTTGGTATCTCTCTCCGTGTGCTCACCTGCCGATCGCGAACCGCAAAAAACATCATTTTCTGTCATCATTCCTGGGCGTTCCTATAAAAGAGGCCGCGAATCACCGAGTAGTGTATCAGTTCCACTGAAATGTCTCTCTCCTACAATCTCATCTTCGCCGCTCTCGCCTTCAGCGCCGTCGTCCTCGCCGGACCAGGTGGTCGTCACGGAGGAGGACACGGAGGAGGACCAGGAGGACGTGGGGGACACGGGGGACCACCGCCGCCGCCTTTCCTCCAGAACGTCACCGCCGAAGGACGCCAGGCATTCTTCGCCATCATCTCCAACTCCAACCTGACCATTGCCGAGACCGAGAGCCAAATCGACTCGTGGGCACAAACATACGGAGTTTCGGTAAGTGATCAACGAGTCCTGGATAACCCACATATTTACAGACTCAAGTCGATGAGTTCAAGGCCAATTTGACAGCCTCCATCGAGCAAGTGAAACAGAACGTGACTGCCGTCATCGCCAACTTGCCGTCGGTTCAAAGCCAACTCGAGGCCATCTTCGCCAACAAGGATCAGACGAGACAGCAACAGTTCGAGGCGATCGGACAGCTCAAGGAGCAGTACCCGCAGGAGGTCGGAGTTCTCTTCTTCCTCGCCAAGCCTTTCGGCCCGAAAGGTGGCCCAGGAGGATTCCCAGGAAGCCAGGGAGGATTCCCAGGAGGCCAGGGAGGATTCCCAGGAGGTCAGGGAGGATTCCCAGGAGGCCAGGGAGGATTCCCAGGAGGTCAGGGAGGATTCCCAGGAGGTCAGGGAGGATTCCCAGGAGGTCAGGGAGGATTCCCAGGTGGTCAGGGAGGATTCGGTGGATTCGGTGGCAACCGCGGTCGCTTCTAAACTTCTCACTACGTCTTCTGTTTCTTATCACGTTCTCATATTTGTATACATGTAATGAACATTCCAAAACCAAACAAATCAAGTTCATAAAGCTCAAAATGAGAACAAACAAACGACGGAAATGGATCAGAAAGAGACTCTACGAAGTGATGAGGTCTATGGGACCGACACAAAACCGTTTCTGGTGATCTATCTCCTCTTGTGTGGAGCAAGTGACCAACCGAATGTCCCGAAGCGACTGATTCTGCAGGTATCCGGCGACGAAGAACGCGAGGAAGTAGACGAGTTCAGCAATTGCGACAGATGGAAACGCTGGAAGTTACGTGAATTCAATCGGTCTCTTCAGTGCTAATTACTCATGGAATCACACCAAGTGGTCTCGAGAAAGCTGTCAAAGTCCTCCAGAGCCGAGTTGTGAGAGAGAATGAGAGCGGAAGAGAGCAGCACACAGGCCACTTGGATCAGTTGGTTCGACTGGATGACGGCGGCGAAAATGAGTTTGAGGACAGTGGAAACGGTCAGCAGAATCATTGCGATTCGCGAGAATTTGATAACTGAAAGTGTGAGAATGAGGGGATATGGGGAAGAGTCGATGGTTACGGTGGGAGTCCTGTTCGTATTGGAGACAGCTGACGACGAATAAGGAGAGATTGTGGATGAACTCCACTGTGATAAGTGGAAATCCAATGATTCTGTTCAGCTTCGGAGAATGGTTCGCTTTCGAAATGAAATTGATGAGGAGACATTGGAACAGAGAGTGAGTCATTGTGAGCAGAACGGCGGATCGGAAGCAGACCTGTAGCCGTGGAAGGACCAGATGGGGGGAACTAATCAACGAACCTGCACTATCACCAAGTGATTCATGGACCGTATAATTGACGACATCCATTCTGCTTGCGGTGGATTTCGAACCTGAATCGTGGTTCTCTCCGTAAATGACATTGAGAAGACACAAACCCTGCAGTAATTCCAGAACGCATTCCCGAAACTGTACCGGTATTCGCCGTTCAAAAGCCGTTTGAACCACGGACCAAGGTTTCCCCGGGTGAACGATCCGTCTTCTTCAACGAAGTCGTAGTATAAGGATCCATTCGGGTAGGTCTGAAATTGAATGGCTTCTTAAACATAAAGTTATCAGAAATTTCTTCTTTCGACGTCATAAATCTGGTATTTCATGCGAAATGGAGCGAAATAAAAGAAGGAGAATCGGGCGGTTTTTTACAGTCCCCAGGACTTGACGTTAAACGCCTCGACGCCGCCAACGGGAACTCGTCTTCTCACCTTGTAATTATTGATGACGTGGAGGGTTTTATTCGAGTTCCAACTCTCTTCCAGATAGTGTGGATGAGCGGCAAAATAGAGTCCGGCGAGTGTGAGACACGTGGAGACGGTGAAGAAGAAGCGGCCCATTTGATGAGCGTCGACGACAAAGTACGAGTAGCGGTCTTCATCATCTGGAGACATCTGAAGGGAATGAACGGTGCGGAAGGAGAGAAGGGATGGATGAAGTGCGTTCATAACGATAATGGTTATGAGGAGGGAGGGGAGGGAGGCGGATGACGCAAGAGGGGCAGATGTGGGAAGCACACTTCGAATGGCAGACATTTTAACTGTCGTATCCGAAGATTATCAGTGCAGATGGAAGACGAAATGCAAGAAAGAGACGCCAACATCAACACCGAAATTTGATATTCAGATGAGACGGGAGAAGACGACGCGTCGGGAGGGAAAGTCGCGGGCGGCGCGGAACGAAGGCGTCGCTGGAGCCGTCTGACCTGGCGTCATCCGTCATTTCGATGAGGAGTGACAGGTTACGCTTATAAAGAAAAAATGAATCGCGCGGAATGATGACACGGTGCGCGAGAAACGTCTCAAGTATCAGGAGAAAACGGGAAGGAGAGCGGAAGGAAGTGGAGGGAAATTATCGGTTCTCAGACACTTGGACTCTTGATCGGATGGACAGTGCACCAAAGTAAGGACTCAGACAGAGGAATGAAAAGAAACGGATGCTGGGATAGCAGTAACATCCTCCTCCTCTCCCTCATCGTCACCTCTCCGTCCGTTGATTCGGTCGGGAAGACGATGAAGAAAACGGCGCTAGGGGGGCGCTTCGATTGGCCAAGTCATAAAAGCAGTGTGGCATAATCGGTTTGCGAAACCACTCACTCGTCGTCCGTCCGCCTCGACATCCCCTCCAAGTACTTTTCTTCTTTCACCCTCCATCCTCCATTCAGGACAGTTCCCCTCCGGCGATTCCGGCGTTTTGCACTTTCGCCTGTCGCCCTCGGGACCCATTCTTTTGTAATCGCAGCGCCGAGACACGAGCGAAACGCTGATTGGTTTTATTGGTTAAGGTGTTTGTCGGATGCATTTCAAAACGATTCGCCTCCGACAGAGAGGGCAAATGCGATGACGTTAACGAATGGGACAAGCGTGGCCGAGTGTAAGAGGGCGAAATCCGGGCGGGGTGAGGGCACGGGTTCTTTAAAAGAGGACATTAGGAGGATCAGGATCATGAGGGATTCGTTACAATAAAGAATAGAAGTTAGTGATGCAACGACTAATACGTACGCGTCTAGATGACAACTTCTTACTGTTTATCCGAGAGATCTCTATCGGCTTCTCGGAAGTACACTACAAACATCTCATCTGAAGGAGACGCATTCGGAAGCGTGACCCATTCAAATGTGAATTGAAGACCAGAAAAAGAGAAATGGAGGTCTCTCCGGAGAGGGAAAAGCGGATTGGACGGAAAACGGACGGAAGGTTACTGCTGAATCGACCAAGTGTTCTAATCGGGAGGCAATTGGGGAAAAAGACGAAGAACGGAAGATCAAGTACAACAGAAACTGCTTTCAGGAGCATATCTTCCGATTAGGAGATTCGATTCCCTCAATGTTTTCTCAATTGTTCTTGTTCCAATGGGTGTAGCCTCCTCCACTTTCTCAATCTCATCCAGGTGTTTACTCTGCATTTGTTTCTCTTTTCCCCGTAATTTCGGCAATACAACGTGCAATCTGATTTTCTTCTTTCTTTTTCTTTCATTTCTCTCCATGTTCCTTGTTGTTCCACCCAATTCTGCTGAAGAGAAGATCTGAAGCTCTTGTGTTCAAAGAGATGAGCACTTGACGATAAACACTCGCTTCCCTTATTTTCCCTACAAGATCTCTGAGAGACCCACCTTCGCAAATTTCCTTTTGCTCTGTCGAGAATGTCGACTATTGCATTTTTTCTGTGTCACAGTTAGAATACGGAAAAATGTCGGAAAAGTCGATTGAAAAAGTATAAGTCCTTAGCCAACTTCTCAGTAGGCAAAGACTGATCGACTACACACTTTTTGTTGTGGCGTGGCCTCTGTGCCACACGTGTCAGGATGAGGGCGGCCCCAGGTCGACCTCAGATCGGAAGTGCTGATAAGGCGTTGGTATAAAAGCCCGCCTGAACTCATATCCTTGGTTATCCTCTATGTAATAAATCCTTGTTATGGCCTGATCTACTCGTCGTCGAGAACACAACACTTTTCGACTACTTTTCTTTTCGACAACACTTTCTTTTCGACTGCTGAAACTTTTCGACTACACTTTTGTTCAGAGTACATATTATGAGTTCGCCGCGAGCGTGAACCTCATTTTTGGCGTGAAAAGTCTTAAAATTGTATGCGTCTCTGAAATTTACGTGCTGCCTCTTTCGTTGCGGGACCTTCGCTGACACCGCGATTGCGGAGTCCACGCTTGCTGCGAACTCATAATAACAAGAAATGTTGATTAATGACCTCCGTGTTGTAGTGTTCTATTTAGCAGATATTAATAGCAATTGTTTTGGCTGCCGAGATACCTGGCATACAGTCACAATTCTACCTGTCACTGCCACTTCGAATAATTGGCTCACTAAAATCAACTTTCTCTATAAAAATGTCGGAATGTAATGTGCCAGTGTATCTTCCAACCATGATCGGTGACTGTCCATATAACACTCTAAGAATAGTTTGAAATTGACCCAAATGAGAAATGGAGAAATATATTGTTGTGTGAAGGGGGTCGATAGCGCTGTGGTGGCTGCTGGCAATCGAGAGGTCACGAGTCGAGTCCTTGCCTCAATCCCCGGGTTTACTCAGCCTCGGTTGGGTAGTAGATGCACCAACGAAAGATAATCGTTCACGTGAGTGTTCACTCCCCGGCCCGGGCGTGACTTAAACTAGACCGAAGTCGGATCTCTACCAGATGTCTTCGGAACCTGAAATCCGCAGATCCTGGAGCTTGAAATACGGATCGAACGCTGACACGCTGGCTGGGTTTGTCTCTGGGAAGGTGACAGATGGGGGCTCTCCTACATCATTTTGTCTTTGGGAAAAATGCGGACGGATGGAATGAACGAATGAAAAAACCACTCCTCTGGGAGAATATAAAGATCCTTTATCAACCACTTCCGTGCCGTTAGTACCTCTTCTTCGTAGAGTTGAAAAATTGTTAATGCGGTCTTTTTAGTGGTCGCTTCATGAACATCTTTAAATTTTCATCAGAAAACATTCCCATTTGAACTTTTTACACTGTCTGGAGTTGGGCGCAGTATTTATGCCCCATCCTGTAGCCGGCAAGTGACAATGTACTCTAAACGAAAGTGTAGTCGAAAAGTTTCAGCAGTCGAAAAGAAAGTGTAGTCGAAAAGTGACTATGAATTTGAAAAGCGACCGTGTAGTTGAAAGTGAGTTTGTAGTCGAAAACTAAGTGTAGTCGAAAAGTGTGTAGTCGATCAGTGTTTGCCGATTCCGACTTTCGAAGAGCCATTCGAAATATATGTAATTGAGCTGATACCCATTGCGTTTTCAGGCAATTCTTTTCAAAGAATAGCCTGAAAAATTATATTCTCTGAATTCCGCTTCCAACCCAAGTCTTTGACAATGCATCCACCCAACAAAAACGGAACACACGCCTTCAGACAACTTCTATAGAACTTCCCCAGAGGCTACAGAAACTTGCGATGATGTCATTCGTCCTCTTTGAAAACAGGGCCGATTATCAATGTGTGTGTGTGTTGCGAAGCGAATCGAGCCGTCGAGACAACTTTTAAAAATCAACGAAACAGGTGTCGACCGGGTTGCGGGAGAGAAAGTGGGGGAATCCCCCCTTGGCACCATTGAACACTCCAATCTCTCCTCCGCCCTCTCTCCCACAAATAAATACGCAACTCTTGCTCCCACATCGGCGCATTTATTGCTCTCTCCTTCTTTTCTTCTCATTCATTTCTTCGCGGGGCCGGGGGTTACCCCTTAGAAAGTTGTTTTGCTGATCATTTGATCGTTACGTGACATCCGCTGCTCTGCGTCTCTTCCATCTCGTCGCCCAATTTGCTCTCTCGCTTAGCGGTCCCCTCTTCTTTCTGAAAGGTCTTCTGCCCGCCAAGACGGGGCCCTCACTCTTTTTGTGGACAGCAGAGGCTACATTCTACTTGACCGAATAGCTCTAAGACCCTCTTCATACTCGTCTCTTCTTCTTCTTCAGCCTTCTCACTTCTTCTAAATCACAACGATCACTAATCGAAGTCCATTCAGACACGCCACCTCTCAACAAACGCCTATTTTCGTTCGTTTCCTTCGAAAGTCAATCAGTGATCTTTGTCACTTACCCTCCGTTTATCAAACTATTTCTGTGTCCTTTCTCTCCGTCTCCGTCATTCAACACTCTCTCTCTCTCTCTCTCTCTCTCGTCATTATGCTTTGTTACAGACGCCCGCCCGTCCATCACCATGTTTCAAGACGATCATATCGGGTACGTTTCTCCCCACTAATCATTCCCGTCATGCCGTCGAATTCCAGTTCGGAGCACTCGACAGCCACCACTAACATTTCGCATTTATGCGGACTCCGCATCTCGGAACGGCCTCAAAAGACGCGAAAGACCGGTGTGATTTGTACCATCGGACCGGCATGCAGCGACTTGACCACGTTGAAGACGATGATGAACACCGGCATGAACATCGCTCGGCTGAACTTCTCGCATGGAAGTCATGAGGTGGGTCTTTAGAAAACACACAAACAATCGTTGTTTTCGCAATTCTTCTCTCGATCGTGTATCTTTCTGATACTCACGCGTGAACCGCTGCAGATAGACCTCCTCACTCAGTCACTGACTCTCCGTTTCAGGCACACGCAGCCACCATCAAAACGATCCGGGAGGCAGCGAAAGATGCTCCGTTCCCAGTGGCCATCGCCCTCGATACGAAGGGTCCGGAGATCCGTACCGGAATGTTTGCAAACGACAAAAAGGAGGTTCAGTTGGAGAACGGACAGCAGATCAGAGTGTCCACTGATCCGTCCATGGAGTACACGGCCACAGCAACCAACATCTACGCCGATTACCAGAATTTGCCCAAAGTTGTCCAGCCGGGATCCAGAATCTACATCGACGATGGACTCATTTCACTGATCGTCGAGGCGTGTGAGGAGGATGCGGTCATCTGCACTGTCGAGAACGGAGGAGCTCTCGGAACCCGAAAGGGTGTCAACCTTCCTGGAACCGTCGTCGATCTTCCCGCCGTCACTTCCAAAGACATTGAGGATCTTCTGTTCGGAGTGGAGCAAGGAGTCGATATCATCTTCGCTTCGTTCATCAGAAACGCAGAAGGCGTTCACAAAATCAGACGTGTTCTCGGAGAGAAGTGAGTTGAGAGTGAGCGAATTGTCAACACTTTAATCGAATTCCAGAGGGAAAAACATCTACATTATCGCTAAAATCGAGTCAGAAGACGGAGTCACGAACGCCGACGAGATCATCGAAGCGGCCGACGGAGTGATGGTCGCCCGCGGAGACCTCGGAATCGAAATCCCTCCCGAGAAGGTGTTCCTTGCTCAGAAGATGCTCATCTCGAAGTGCAATCTCGCTGGTAAACCAGTCATCTGCGCAACGCAAATGCTCGAGAGCATGATCAGCAAGCCACGTCCGACTAGAGCCGAGTGTTCCGACGTTGCGAATGCGGTGCTCGACGGAGTTGATTGCGTGATGCTGAGTGGAGAGACGGCAAAGGGTGCGTACCCGGTGGAGGCTCTTGCCATCATGCACAATGTGAGTGGGGAGAATGTTTAGAAATTGGGGAAGAGTTGGAGGGTGTCCGGTTACCAGAGGATGACGACTGAAGGTCATCCTGATCATGTTTAGAACCATTGATCTATCATTGAACAGTTCATTTCCAGATCTGCAAAGAAGCCGAATCGGCGTTTTTCCACATGAAGCACTTCGAAGAGCTCATTCTCCACACCCAGAAGCCCACCGGAATGACCCACACCACTGCCATCGCTGCCGTCTCGGCCACGATCACTTGTCGCGCCGTCGCCATAATTCTCATCACAACTACTGGACGGTACCAATCCATGTCCAGTGCATCCTTTAAGAGCCCCTTTTCAGAACTGCTCGTTTGTGTTCTCGCTACCGACCTCCAGTTCCAATCATCACCGTCTCTCGAGATGAACGCATCTCCCGCCAACTCCATCTTCACAGAGGAATCTTCCCCGTCTTCTACCCAAGTACACTCACTTTGCCTTCTCTCGAATAACATTGTCTTCTTCCAGAGGGACGCATCGAGGAATGGGATGTGGACGTGGAGGAGAGAGTGCAGTACGGCGTGGACCTCGGAAAGTCTCGCGGGTTCATCCACGTCGGAGATCCTCTCATCGTGATCACCGGATGGAAGCAGGGAGCCGGCTTCACGAACACGATGCGCATCGTAAACGCCTCGTAAAAACGCCTCGTGACACACATAACTCTTCATGTATTTTATTTTCGTTGCGAGAGAAAAACGGCTCTCTCTGATTCATAAACACTTTCTTTTCTTTACTTCTTTACTGAACAACTGACCGCCCCGGGTGTCGGATTGCGGAGTTTGGGAACTATTTCGAGAAGAAACGAGGTGAGAAGGGGGCGGTCGCTCTTATCTTTTACTGTTTCCGGCACGCCTCGATCCTCTTATTTTTGTTGTTGCTGCTCTCACTCGACTCATGACCACCAGTTAACTTGATTTCCTTTCAGCGCTGTCATGGATAAACGATTGGCTCCTGGCGTTTTTTTGGTTGGTTCCGTTTTTGAATTTTTGGTCTCATTGGATCAGGAAACTTGATTCTTGGGCTCTTTCGTGAATAGATGAGTAGAAATCCTGTGTTAAACTGTCGGCTTTTGAACCTCCACCAGTCCGTCAGTTTTCCAATTTCCAGTGTGTCGTCTTCCTCATTTCACTTGTCACCAGCCGCCCGGCAGACGAGCATCCGAGATACACTGCGGCTCGGCTCACCGATGAGTACAAACACATTCTGGACGGAAAGGTCAAACTGGCCGAGAGCCATCTCTTCACAGATGACATAGTCGTCGATGACTGCGGACAGGGCGGAGATTACAGTAGGAGTCGTGTCGCCTCCACCAGTCTCATTCGATCCGTTCAGACTACCTCTCCGACAAGTTGGACTCTCTGATTCCGAAACTCAGTCAAGTGGACATGTCGGTGAAGTTCGCCTACCCGGTGCCGTTCACCAACAACACAATCCAGTTCTCCGTCGATGAAACCCTAACACATCTCAACGGAGACGTCGAACAAGGAGAGAAGGCGTTCTTCGCCCGCGTCGTGAGTTTCTCAGCAGCGCCTGTTAGGTTTCGCTTATTTCAGGACGATAAGGACGACGAGTACAAAATTTATGATATTCGTGCCGTTCCATGCTACACCTAATAAATCCTTTTTTTATTCTTCTGTACTGCAAAAAGTTCAACTTGTGAACGAAATGCGGACCTTTTTGAGGGATGTAAGATTCAACGCCATGGCAAAATATGGTCATTGATGAGCGATGCTCATCGGTTGAAATATCGAAACGATGATAACCACGATAAGACTCTTGTGTGCGGAAGGAATAACAAAACAACGTCGTTTTCTTCCTCTTGTACCTCCGCAGTCTTGCGATCTTCCTCCTTCTTTACAGTGATGATTCAGATAACAAGACTGCTGAAACTGAACGAATTCTCTGTATTTCCGAACTAAGTTGAAGTCTGCTGAAATGTAAATATCAGTATGAAGAGCCACAACTGATGAAGTGATTCGAGTTATCTGGCGTCCGGCTGTGAGAGATCCCTTCGATCGATCTGAGAATCGGAGGATGGACAATCTTTTCGTTGGGATACTGTTTCCATCTCCATCTTCTTATTTTCGCTGACGTTTTTGTTTTTCATCTGACTCACCAGTTAACGTTATTTCTTTGCAGCACCTCATTGAACCGAATAAATGTTTATGTTTTTGGTGTATTTGTTTACCATTCTCACATGCATAAACAAGGTGGAAATCGGCGGGGAAGGGTCATTCTGTCGGTCGTACTGTTCCCTCCGTTTTCTTTCGCTTTCTAAATGATTCCCCCAGTTCTCGAAACTTTGGAAGAAATCTCACAAAGAGCGAAGAATTGACGGTCGGCGAGCCGTGTGAACTGAACAGCTCCATCGAAACAGACTTTCAGATGGTTTCTCAATGTTTAGGTTATAAACTTATGTGCGTGAGAGAGTGTTTTTTCAATACAGACTGCACGGGGTTCAACAGACATTCGTTTTCCTTTCGCAACGAACTGTTCAAACGTTTCTGAAACCCGAAAAAAACAGAAGTAGTTGATGTTTGTACAGTCCGTACATGGTCGGATACATTGTCTGCTCGAAATCCGCCCGTTCTTTCTGTGTATTTTGTTTGAGCCAACAGCCACATTTTGCCCCCATTCTGCCTCTGATCATCCCCGCAATTTCTCCCTCTCATGACGAAAATTCGTTTACTTTATTGCAAATTTGTTGGCGGTTGATATGAAAATGGATACTGTCTTTACTAAACACTTGGTTCGTATTTCCAAACAAAGACCTTCATCCCATGACCCGCCTACTCGCACAATGGACGCCCTCGACCCCTCAGCGCCTATCGCCGTCCCGATCATTTCGTTGACTTTGTAGATTTCCACCTGAGATAACCTTTCGAAAACCTTCATTGTCCACCTCGACAACCGAAGCCACTGACCCTGTGACTGGTATAAAGGGCATCACGGTCAGTCTTCGAGGCAGTATTCAGTCGTCGCCAAATTCAAATGCCTCCTCTCGTTCTATTTATTTGTTCATCAGTTGCTCATCCCAACCATTCTCATTTTTGCAGTTCAATTCGAAATGGTCGCCGTAATGCTCCCAACTGCCAGAAAGCCAGTTGAGATCAAGAAGCCGTCGTCCGTCGTCGACGACAACTGGCCGTGCTTCTGCGTCGCCTTCACGATGGCCTCCCTCAAACTCATCCTCTCCTACTCGGAAATCGAAGACTTCAAGGTTCCAGGATTCAGTAAGTACCGAGATCTCTCAATCATCGAACCATCACCTTCCAGATGACATCAACATCTTCTTCCTCATGGAACTCGGATCCACCCCACTGGCAATCATCAACCCACGTGTCTGGTTCTCAATGTTCATGTGCTCCCTGGCCTACATGTCCGTTGAGACCGGCTATCCAACTGTCGCCGCGCTCACCATCGTCTCGCTGCTCCTCGTCGCCTACGGACTCGAATACGTCGACTACAGAAGAAGCGAGAGGACCAACAAGACGCCCGTCTACAAGATCCTTCCGCTCGTCGACGAGGAGAAGCTCAAGGAGCAGCAGATCGTCTAATTCCAACAACCCTCCCTTCACTGACATTTAGTCCGACACAAACTCGAGTGACATTTTCCCCCGAAACCAATGACATTTAACCGAATTCCCATTTCCCAGTTAACCTCCACTCCAATTCACTCGTTCACTTCTTCCTTTTTCTGTAAAAATCGCATCTTTTCTTGTATTTATTGTTATATGCAATAAAAAACAATGTGAAAAGACGGGCGGTTTTCTTTCGAGGCGGGGGCGTCTCTTCCCGCTTCCAGCCCTCAGTTTCTCCGACAAAATAATAATAATAATACCCCCTTGGGGTGAGCTCCATGACAACAAGAACGCTGACAGCACCGCCGGCCGGCCGTTCTCCCTTCCGTTTGATCTTTCGGAGGATGCGTTATCACACTGAAACCCCCTCTCTTCCCACAACTGATATTTATCTTATCTCTTCCGATTTGTCACACACTTTGCCGGGTTTCGGTTACGCGACCTACTCCCGAAAACACTTCACACGAAAATTAGGTAACGTTGCGAGGGACAGTCACATTCTAAGCCGTGGCCCGTTCGCTCGTAAACTGATGTTTTTCGTGAGTGTGTGTGAAGTGAAAACACGTCTTTTTCGCTTTCATAATCAGCTGCAACAGCCCCCTCTCATTCTAGAGTGTCATCTGATTCTGCAACAACTAGGCTGACCTGGGTCTGCCACTTCCTCCCTCCATTCTTGCATATTACTACAATTAATGATTCCCGTTCCATGCGATGGCTCTGCCCACGCTTCCGCGTTGTCTCCCTGCTGCATGGCACACATTTGCCGTGCCGCTTGCCCCCTCTCTTCCTCTCCTCCCGCTCGTTCTCTTTGTGCGGCCATCCCTCAGCTGGCCTCAAAAAGTTAGTGCAAAAATTCACGTATTACTCCGCCGCACACGCGATTCGTTGAGAGAAATCGATGCGCGGCAGGCTCGCGAAACACCATATGTGGAGAAGAGGCGCAGTGACCGGGTCGCGGAAACAGTGTGCATACGGAGAGACGCCCGAGAGCGAGAGCGACGCGGCGAGAGTGACGCTCAATAGAGCGAGGATGCAGAGCCGCATCGTTTTTTCTCGTGTCCGACACTGGTGGCGCTGGGTAGCTGTTACCCTCTCGGTTTTGGCGATTTTATCTTTTTTTCGTGTCTCCGCTTATCTTTACCGCACGCAGTTATTGATGAAAAGGACACTGGCTAGTACATCACTGCCGAAATGCCGTCGCCGTCTCTTCGATCGCCAGGAAAACGGCCGCTCCGCGTCCGCCGCGCTATTTACCGTAATCCCCTGCAACCTGCATACACATCGACTGAAACAGACAAAACTGCACAGTGCAGATAGGAATGTCACAAAATCGTTTCTTCGAAAATAGTTCTTACACGCTTAGAAGAGGATGATACTGTTCTAGTTTCCACGCATAATTGCTTCGTTTAATAAGCCATTTTTCCATTCGGATGTCGAATTTTTCGAAATTGCAGATCTCATGAAACTGTAAAACAGTCTAAAGAACATCGAGAATGCGTGCCCGCCGTCAGGAAGACATAATTTCTTCTTCGGCAGCGTCTTCGTCTGCTAGCACGTCTTCCCGAAGAAAAGCCTCCGGCGGCACGAATAATGCAAGACGGAATGGGGAAAAAATGGAGATGTATGATCAATACTACACGGTGATTAACTTAATTATGTCGAGTAAAACAACCTGCTGCCATTTAAGAAGTTCCAACGCCCACCGATGGCTCCTGTATATTACCCGACAGCTGAAGAATTTGCTGATCCCATCGAATACGTGGCAAAGATTCGACCCGAAGCGGAGAAATACGGAGTCGTTAAGATTGTCCCACCGCAGGTAGCAATCTTTCTAATCACAGATACTTTGCATCACCGTTCTTCCAGAACTTCAAACCGCCATTCGCGATCGACAAAAACACGTTCGTTTTCCGACCACGAACGCAGAAGTTGAATGAAGTCGAAGCTATCGTGAAAGAGAAGCAAACGTTCATCGATCGGGTTGTGAACTTCAACCGGTACAGTGGACTTGCCTTCGATTTTCCTGTCGATAGAGAAGGAAATGTTCTCGATTTGTATCGTCTGCACAGGGTGAGTTCTTTTTCTCGATTACCTTTTCTACGTTTTTTTAAAAGATCATCCAAAAGTTTGGTGGATGTGAAGAAGTGAATGAAGAAGAGAAATGGCGTGAGGTGGCTCGTGAGTATCTGCCGGCTGAACAGTTGGTTCGAGGAGTT
This sequence comes from Caenorhabditis macrosperma, assembly GCA_963932285.1. Lineage (NCBI taxonomy): Eukaryota > Metazoa > Nematoda > Chromadorea > Rhabditida > Rhabditidae > Caenorhabditis > Caenorhabditis macrosperma. The sequence continues at coordinate 6,894,077 of OZ010620.1, forward strand.
CCTTCTTCTTTCATCAACCTCATTCGCTCTCACTACAATATCCATATCGAGCCATTCAACAGAAATCTGAAAGAAAAGGCAAAGAAGGATGACGAGAGTGACGATGAGCTTGAAGAACTGAAACACAAGTGAGTATTTTGTTTTTCAAAAACATATAAGTAGTTGTCGATTAGGTACCAACATCATCATGGCACTATGAGAAGCGATGTGGAAGTAGACGACAAGTCTGACATTGAGTGGACTGAAGACGATTGTCCTGTGTCAATGCAGAGTGGAAGAAGAAGATCCAAAAACAAAAAGACAGAGAAGAGAGTGTCCGACGGATCAACGACATCATCCAAGAGAAGCAGCTCTCCAAGAAGAAAGAGTAGTGAGTGGTTTTTCAAATGTAGAAATTGAAACCTTGATTCATTCAGAAAAACTGAAAAATGAAGATGCGGACGAGGAAGATCCTATGGATCAAGTTTTCTGTATCTCTTGCCACCAGGGGAAAGATGAAGACCTCCTTTTGCTCTGTGACATCGAGGGATGCAATAATGGTCGGCATACGTACTGCTGCGATCCAATTCTTGACGAAGTGCCAGAAGGAGAGTGGAGATGCCCGAAGTGTATCGAATCGGAAGACGCTAAGATAGGTCTTGACTGGGGATTCTATGATGCGGACACAGAGTACAATCTCAACTCGTTTACTGAATTCGCCAATAAGTGGAAGTGTGACTACTTTGGTGTAAATGACCCGTCCGAAGTTTCGTGTGAAGCCGTCGAACGTGAATTCTGGAGAAACGTGATCTCCTCCGAACGGACAGTCGCTGTGAAGTATGGTGCTGATCTGATAACAAGCCGTGTCGGAAGTGGTTTCCCTCGGAAAGAAGACAAACACTCTGGAGCAGACTGTAAGCTGAAACAGCAATATGCTAACCACGCGTGGAATCTCAACAATATGCCCGTTCTCCGGGAATCAGTTCTGTCCCACTTCAACACCGGTATCTCCGGTATGATGGTTCCATGGGTCTACGTCGGAATGTGCTTCTCAACTTTCTGCTGGCATACCGAAGATCATTGGACGTACTCTGTCAACTACAACCATTTCGGAGAACGCAAGATTTGGTACGGAGTCGGTGGTGATGATGCCGAAAAATTTGAAGAAGCTCTCCGCGTACTGGCTCCAGGTCTAACTGGTCGACAAAGAGATCTGTTCCATCACATGACCACTGCGGCTAACCCAGCCCTGCTTCGATCAATGGGAGTTCCCATCTACGCGGTTCACCAAAACGCCGGAGAATTCGTAATCACGTTCCCAAGAGCCTATCATGCCGGTTACAACGAAGGCCTCAATTTCGCAGAAGCAGTGAACTTTGCTCCGATCGACTGGCTCGCCAAAGGTCGCCAATGCGTCGAGTCGTATTCTACTGTTCGTCGGTATCTTGTATTTTCACATGATGAATTGGTTTTCAAAATGGTCGAGTCAATGGACAAACTGGGGCTCTCGATGAGCTTAGCAACCCACGAAGAAGTTGTTCTGCTCAGGGAGAAACAGAAGCGGCAAAGAGAGATAGTTGCTCAATTAGGCATCAAAAACACCGAGCAAGTGGAATTTGAAAAAGTTGCTGATGAATTGCGATCCTGCCGCTTCTGTAAGACAACACTCTTTATGTCTGCGATGACGTGCAAGCATAAACGGATGACATGCGTGGAACACTGCGATCATCTGTGCAAGACGTGCACCCCGAAAGACCTCAAATTTCAATATCGGTTCGACATTGCACACTTGGACCATCTGTGCGAAGAGCTTGGCAAGCGGACTGTCGATTACAGTGGCTGGAAGGAGGAGTCCGAGGAGATGCTCGAGACAAAGGAGAAGCCAGCCATCGAACGGATTGAGCAGTTCATCGACGTTGCTCGTCAGAACAAGTACCCACAAACCGATCAAGTACATAAGCTAATCAACATCCAGCACACGGTCAAAAGTGCCATTGAGAGAGCAAATCAACTTCTATTCAAAAAAGTTCGAACTCGCACTAAAACCCGGTGCCAACGAGCCGATACACGCATGGATGTGGACGGAGTTCGCTCTTTGATTGAACAGATGAGGGAAATGGACTGCAATCTGGATGTGTACATAAGTAAACTCGAAAAGCTGATAGATCAAATAGAGGAATGGACAACAAAAGCGCGTGGTTTCATTGCTCAAGAAGCGTCGAACACAAACAAAGATATTGAGGCGGTTATTGAGGAAGGCGATGAGTTCGACATCAAAATTCCGGAAATCGATGGATTGAAGAAAGTGATTCAAATGAAAGATTGGGTAGTGAAAGCGAAAGAAGTCACATCTTGGGTTGCAACTCCTGATTTGGAAAACGAATTCGATTTCGAGTACAAGGTCAGATGGACAAGCAGTGACATTTTAACGTGAGTAGATGTTGAATAACGACGTCGGAACAATTAATTTCAGAATGATCCGTGAAGGCTCTCGAACTCCTAGTGATCAAACTGCCCAGCTGACTGCAAGACTGCAAATAATGCTTCGAGAGGCGAACATCCGAGAATCAGAAGCTGCCGAATTCTGTAAAAGACCAAGCTTGGAGCATCTCAGAACGGCGTGGGGAAAGTTGCGAGACTCCGATTGGTTTTCTGACAAATGTGAGTTTAAAACTCTTCATAACTGTTCATTTGATAAGTCAATTGTAGATATCGACTCCGTCCGCTCTGAAATGATTTTTGTGATGAAAGTGAAGACCTTGATTGGCAAATATGTTCCAAACTTAGCCCATCTAGACGTGAACTCTCAACTGACACATCTGGCTGACAGTGAAATAACTCTCGCTAAACTTCAAGAAATTCACAAGGCTTGCGAGCTGTCTAAATGTCTCAATGGAAGTCCAGAACATCGTGGTCTTGTGGAAGTCATAAACAAAATAAAGGCATTCACTGAGAGGATAGCAAAGTTGTTCAAACCGGTCAACGCTTATCATAACTTATTCGAGGTAAGTATTCCTGAACTTTTGAAACATACGTTGCTTCCTCTTTTCAGATTCTCTCAGAGCGTGACGACTTAACACCACTTGCCGAAGGTCAGATCCCCCAACTGTACTTCCAAGGAGGTTCTGGTGAGCCGACAGACGAATGGCATCAAATGTCCGAGTTCGAGTCGCTCGATCAAATGCTCCACCATCAGTCGTCATTGAGAGAAATGCAGACGAGAATATTCGAAAAGGTGAAAGAAACCAACCTAACCCGAGGACTAGAAGCCTGTTGCTGCCTCGGAACGGCGAAAGTAGACCCGTCTGATGCCACTGTCGAGTGTATTCTTTGCAACGCACGATTCCACGTTCGATGCTGCGAATGGTCTTCATTCCTGCAGCACCTTCCACAAGGTTGCTTCTTGTGCGTTCGTTGTTTACGAGGACGACGCCCGGTCATAGATGATGTGACCGTGGCTCTGAATGGAGCACCTTCTGGATGTCTCGAAGTGAATCTTGTTCGTAATCTTATTCAAAAGACACGGCTTATCACCCAAAACTTGATGGACGGTGCAAACAAGCGTCAAGCAGGTGTCCTGCGAGCCGATGAAATCTGCAAGAAAGCTCTGTCGGACTGGCTTTCCTGTGAGATTCTGAATCTGAATGGACTGCCAAAAGCCATCGAGCTGATGTCTGTCTACTATGGAGACCATATTCAAACGCAATCAAGGTTTATTTTTTCCTAGAAACATTATTTTATAGTGTTATTGTATTCAGTGCTTCTTTCGCTCTTCAACGTCGCCCAATCAGCTCGAAGCCAGCAGTCTCATTGTTTGATCCAAAAATCAGTGCCAAACGGAAGCGTCCCAGCATTTCCCACAAAGAGTTCGCCTCGAAAAAGTCTCGAAAGCGCCATCAACATGGAGCGTCCACCACCGAATACGTGGAAGAAGAAGCCGATTTCAAAACGTGTCAGGCAATGAACTGTTTGAAGCCGTACGGGGATTCGGTGAACTGGGTGATGTGTGAGGCAGGATGCAAGAACTGGTTCCATGTAATTTGCGTTGGATTCACGTTGAGAGGTACGTGCCGAAAGTGGAGACACTCAAAGTTTGCTCAATTTCAGAGATCAACAAAATGGAAGAGTACCGATGCTCTTCGTGCCTCGATCACGCCGATTCGCCGTCGTCCAGTGTATCGTACGATTGATTATTTCCCCAACTTTCTCGCCTGTTCTTTCCCATTTTTCTAATCTAGTACCATTGAAATCGAATCTAATCATGTTTCCTCAGAACTCTATCATATCTAGCCCTTTCTCTCCTCCACCACCATCGTCTTTATTTTAATCGAACTCAACTCCAGCTTTCTCCTCCCCTCCAAAAGCGTATGAACCTCTGCTTCTTTCCTTTTTCGTGCATTCTCTCGCTCTCTCTTTAGCTTCATCTGTTGAATCTCGCATCGGGTTGTTGTCCTCTACCAACTGAAACTCTGAATACATCTACCCGATTATTTTCCAAGAACTAATATCTGTGACTTCCGAATCAACAAACCCATTATATGCAGACGCAAAACTCAAAATAATGATTTTATTTATAAAATTTTTTATTGAGCACTAATAAATCATTTATGCAGAAAAAAAAATCGCCGTATATGATATTTACACTAGATAAAAGAGAAAGATTACAAGCTTGGTTAGCGAACCCGTCGCTGCGAAAAATGATAATTGAATATAATAAATAGAAACGAATCTATGTTGTTTACCAGACGATGCCCCATTTGGCACTGACTTCTTCGAATTTCTTCGGTTCGGCAACTGTTGCCAGGCGGGTGGTGTTGGAGATGTCGAACGGATACTCCTCTCCCCACGCGTCGAACCAGACACGTCGGAGACGACGATTCACCTGAACACAACAATCATCAGTCGAGTATTCCCAATGAGAAACTAACCGAGTTGAGCTTATCATAGAACTGATCGCGTTTTTTGTTGAACTGTTCCATTTCTTCCATCATTCGCTCGATTGAAATCTTTGGATTGGATGGAACGTACGCCTGGTGATTGACTTCTTCGCGACGAAGACGGAGGGATTCATCGTGAAGACTGTCGATCAATTTCAGCAACATATCTTGTCTTGACTGCGATTCCAGAGTAATTGGTCCGGAAATGAGTCCCGGTACGGCTGGGAATCGTTTCGATCCTGATTGAGCGAGCTCTCCCTTCAGTTTGCGTACTTCAAGTTCGGCTCGTTTCCGTGCGTCGGTCTGTTTATTTAGCTGTTGCTCCAAGAAGACAACTTCTCCACGCGAGGCAGATCCGTCTTCTGGTCCAACAGATATCGGCACACTCGCTGCCCCGGATGAACGGGTTTCCATGGACTGTATGTTCTTCCACATGTTCTCCTTGCTGATTTTGGTGGCTCTCTGTTTTAGATCCAGGTTCTCTCCCTCTACCTCCTTCATCTCTCGTTGGAGTGCGTCCATCGATTCGTCGTATTCACTGAAAAATAAACAAATAATCAATGATCGGGAGTCTTGAAAACGTACATTTGTTTTCTGCGATGATCAGCCACCATTTGGTTTATCTTCTCTTCAAGGTGCTTAACTTTGTCACCCTCTGCTTTATCGGACGAATTGAGTCTGGATTCCGCCATATCAAGACGCAGTTTATAGTTGGAAACGTCTTCGATTCTCGCCTTCACCTGCTTCCGCAGTTCCAGCATCTCATTATCTTTCTTTTCCATCTGCCAACGCAATCCTTCTGCTTCCTGAGCAGCCTGTTTGCGATGATGAGCACGATCGAGAAGCGGCGGGAACGCCTTCTTCTCCGGTGCCGGTTGTTCCATTTTGGCCGATTCCAGAGTGGAATTGACCTTTTCGAGGCTGTCACGAAGAGAACGCATAACAGCGCGAATCGGATCGAAAGCATTCTCGACGGCGATGTAGCCATTGTATTTGGCAACAACTGCGTGGATCATCTCTTTGACTCGCTTGTCGTCAAATCCTTCAGTTTCAGAGATTCCGCCAATATTGAGAGCTCCGTTGCTGCACACTTCTTGAAGTGTCGAAACCATTTTGTCGAGCTGTGCGACTGCGTTCAGAAGTTCTTCGGTGAACTCTGGCGCTAACTTCAAGACTTTCTGCTGATCATTAGCTGGTAGAAGCCGCGAGGCCTTGAGAATGACTGAATCACACGCTGCGAACTCGTCGTTCATCGACTGAAGCAAATTGTAAACCTCTCCGGCGGTGATCGACTCCTAGAATCATATAAGAGAAAAAGAAAAAATCTAACGATTACCTGCAAGAAGTAGGAAATCCGTTGGGTATTGACGCGGCAATACGCCAATCCGGCGGTGAGAGAAGTACAAATGGCAGACACCCACTGAGCAGCGTTGAATCCATCGCCACCGAGATGGAACGAGAATATGTTCTGGAAGTAGACGAGCGGGCGAACGAAGTTGTCGAGTGAAGTGTTTTCGTCGAATCGACCTGTCTTCAAAAGCTCCAGATACTGATCAACAGTTCTTTCATGAGTTGACATTTCTCCGAACGCTTCGGTTAACTTGATCAAAACTTCGACTGTGGTTTCGCTGACAGCGCTAAAAACATATTTTTAAAGAAAAATAGCAGACGACGAAACCCACCTTTCAAGTTTTCCAACAGCTGCTATGATGGAATTGGCCAAGTAGGAAACACGAGCGACATGAGCCCATTGTTCTCCTTTGTGGGACTTCGTAACGTGCTCACGCCGCATGCCTCCAGGAACTTGTGGGTACTGAGAATAGAAAAATGGAAACTCATTCAAACCTCAATCACTTACACATTGAGCTGATAAGCTAGAAAAGAGCTTGATTTTGGCGGAGAGTCGTGGAAGGAGAACGACAAGAAGTATGGAGTCGTTCTCTCCTCCCACTCGAGCAAAGTTGTCCGGCAAGAACGCTTTGAGGTATCCGGCTTGACGGCGTGCGTACTCGATTTCAATGGCATTTACTTGCCGCTCAACACTCTCTGCGAAGTTTCGGCTAGCGGAAATTTGCAATTGATTGACCATCGATGCACGGTCGTTATCTTCGCTGATGTGTCCGTGAAGTTGTTCTTCGAGACTCAAAACTTGATCTTTTTGGTCTTGAATCAGAGAATTCAAGTTAGCCATGCGTTCCCTGAACTTGAGGATAGTCTGCGAGAGCTCGAACGCGTGCTTCTGCTCGTCACGTATCCTTCCGTTCAACTCATGGGAATGAATCTTCAACTGCTCAATCTCTTTCATCAGATCCTTTTCTGTTTGCTTCTGCACTTCGGCCAGTTGCTCATCAAGATCCTTTGACTCTTCCATGTCTTCAATAATTTCCTCCAATTGGCTGAAGCATGATCGATTTTTCTGTGCATCTCAGTTTTAAACATACGCAATTCTTTCTTCCATGTTGAAGTTTTTGTCCGTCAACTGAGTCACCATGGCCTCTGCTCCCATTGCTGCATCAATCTGTAAAATGGTTGATAGAAGAATGGAGATTCGGCACAATACAAGCTCAGGAAAGGTGTATTTAACGTGCAACACGGTCGCATTGGGACAACCACGAAATAAATGCGTTTTCTAATGAAAATCAAGCCCGAATGTACGTCACGATGGTTCTAGGAACTTTTTCAAATCTACCTCTTCCCACATATTTGAAAACTCTATCTGCAAGCACCAGAGTTCAATAAAAGCCACGTAGGATCAAATTACGCAAAATTAACCAAAAACAGCTCGTTTGAACAACAAAAACGCTTACCTGCTCTTGGAATCCGGCTATTTTCGACTCTGCGATCTCGGCTTGTCTCTTGAGAGCTTCTGCCACTCGAACTAATTCAGAGTTTTCCGTCTTCAGTCTTTCGGCTTCTTCTACTGCCTTCTGTCTATCCAATGTCGCCTGGGCATTCAGATCTCGCAATTTGATGAGAGCGTCTTTCAGCTTGTCGTTCTGTTGCTCAATCTGTTTCATCTGAACACTATTGCCAACTTGAGCAGTCCCTCCGCCGGTCGCCATTTCCTCTTTCAGAATCTCCAACTCGGATTCCATCTCTTCAATTTTCTCTGTCAGAACCTGCACTTCATTCTGCAGCCCATCAGCTTTCTCTTCTGCCAACTCTTTTTCGATCGTCGCCATTTCCATCATTTCTTGATGTTCGCTGATTGTGTCCTTATTGTTTTCGTGCCACGCTTTCAGCTCTTCCGTCGCCTTCCGCTCCTCCAAAAGTTGTCGTTCTAAGTCAATAACTCTGTCGTTTTGTCGGCTCTTCACTTCCTGCAGCGTGCGATGCTCAATCGAAATTCTCTCGAACTCGAGGAGTTTTGCGTGATCTTCTTTCCGTTTTGCTCTTGTCGTCTCTAGTTTGTCTGTCAGCTCCTTCACTTGCAACCTCAAATACTCCAGCTCAGTTGAGTGATCAACGGCGGAAGAGGAGAGTGATACAGTGCGTGGATGTGCCGCGGCCGCAGTGGTCGAGATTGGAGACATTGGAGCAGCTGGTCCGGTCTGAAATCGGTGTCTTTGTATGGAATGGGTTTATCGAAAAACAAAGCAATGCATCAATCAGGAAACTGAGATGTGCGTGCAACCTACCACTACAACAGTTAGAGGGGAGGAAGCGGATTCGGAACGAATTTCGTCCAGATCCACTTCCTCCTCACCTGAGAAACATTCAGTGCTCTAAACAGTTTGAAGAGTTGATTTCAGGTTCAAAGGAACTCACATCGTCTATTTTCTTGGCACGAGAGAGCACACTCTCAATCGGGAGCTCAGTCCCAGAAGCAGTCATCGTCGGCGGTGGCAGTTCTGTTGGCGGCTCTGGTTCGGAATCCTTTGGTGTCTCTGCAGCGACAACTGGCTTCGCTTTAGGCGCCGGGGTAGCTTTGGGAGCTGGAGCTAGAAGTGTCAATTTTTCAAAGAATTTGAAAATTCCACAAACCAGTAATTGTAGAAGCTTTTTTCGGAGGAGCGAGACTTTGTCTCCGAGCAGCGGCGGCATCTGGGGCGGCAAAGGACGGCTGAAAAATGAAGATTGGGGACAATCGTTTTATAGAGATGAGCATACAAACCCTAGGTTTAGTAGCAGATGCACTAGCACGACTCGAAGCAACAGAAGACTGCGATAGATTGGAGAACTCGCGGACCATTCGCGACTGAAACGAACACAAGCGGGTAAGAGGACAAAAATCTGGTGAAAGGGACCAGGATACCGGCAAGCGGAAAGAGAACACAACAGGCTTTCAACAAGGACAAACTAAAATAAGGCAAGAATCAGCAAGAATGAGCAGGTAGTTATTGTATCTTTTTTGTTAAACAAGAAAGAACCCGAAACGACTTAGTGAAGCGGTTTGGAACATCGATCAGTTAACAAAACGTTTTTGAAGCTTATTTTCAGTTACCGTTGAGTTCGGCGGAGCCGGAGACTTTGACTTTTGCGGTGTTGTCGACCGCTTCTTCTATAATCCGATTCTTCCGCCCCTTACTCTGAATTCTCCCACAAAAATGTTACCTCGTTGGGATCCGCCAGTTTCGACATTGATCGTGGTCCCATCCCTGTTTGGCGACCAGTCAGTTTTTCAGAAGAGGCGGCGGGAGACAACCCAGGACTCGACTGTAGCAACTACATATTTCCAGACTGAGCTGAGAGCTTACCCCGGGGGAGGCTTTAGATCCGGCTGATCTGCTCATCACACTGGAATCTTTCCGAATGGCGGTAGCCACTGGGGCTTTGAGCCCTGACACTTTCTTCGAATCTTCCAACTCGACAGTGGTTGCCTTGACGAACACTCCAAAGTTCGGCTCGCATTGAAAGTATTGCACATCTTTGACGGTTCCGTTGTTCTTTCCAGTGGCCGTGTCGAGTATCACTCCCACCCATTCTCCTTCTGCGAACTGTGTCACTCCACAAAAAGCTACTCTGCCATTTCCTGCGCTAGCTGTAAAGTAACTTGTGCAGGGTCTTTCGCCTTTTAAATTGCTTACTTTTCACTCGAGTGCCTATGTCGAATGACATCAGAGACAACGTCCTTCGGACAACTTGGTTTCCGAACGAATGTATCCCAAACTACCTGCAAAACGGAGAATTGTTTTTAATCAATGGAAAATGCGATTTTGTTGCGAAATATAAATGCACGGAAGGAGAGAAGAGAGCCGCATTGCAAACACCGAGAGACGTCCTAAAGACTACTGACGCGTTTCCCGTGCGCCTCGGTTTCGAATAAAACGCCAACGTGCAAGCTATCCTACTTTTCGAAAATAAAATATTATTCGAATCATTTTTTATTGAATTTAGTTAGCATTTAATTTTTTAAAAATATTTTTAAATAATCAAGCTGAAATTTGGATCGAATTGAACTGTCTACAAAAACATTTTTCAAACACGCACTGTAGCCCATTTAAAGGCGCAGCTCTCAAATTCATCTTGGGTCTCGCAGCTTTTCCAAATAATTGAAGACTCATCATCTCCGGAAATTTCCCTATCGACTGCTTCTTCTGATTTCAACAATAATTTCTGTTATTTATCACTGCATCATCATTATTTTTTCCAGCCCAGTGTTCAATTAACAAAACATCAGTCATGTCGGTGAGTTTTTTTTTCAGAATCGAACATAATTATAAGGGCTTTTCCAGAAAGACGATGGAAAGAGAAAGAAGGAATCCGTGGTCGATTTGACCAGATTCTTAGACAAAGAAATTCGTGTCAAATTTCAAGGAGGACGCGAAGGTAAATTTCATTCAAACACCTTCTGATACCAGTCATAACTTGTATTATATTAAAATTCCTGAATTCCAGCAAGCGGTGTGCTCCGTGGATTTGACCAGCTACTGAACATGGTGCTCGACGATTGCCGGGAGTATCTCCGTGACCCACAGAATCCGTCAGTTATCGGAGATGAGACCAGGTATTCATTAAAAGCGCGCCGGCGGTAAAATGAGCCAAATTGTAGACCACTCGGTCTCATCGTAGCTCGCGGAACGGCCATCACCGTCGTCAGTCCAGCTGATGGACTCGAGCAGATCGCTAATCCGTTCGCCACCCAGGACGACTAATTGCTCAAATTTGCTCTCACAATTGAACAGATTCTATCTTGGTTTTTTTCCACTATTATATACACGCGATCTCCTTTGCGATAATCAATTTGAAAAACATCGAAAAAGTTGTTATTACACAAAAAAAAGAAAGAATTTGACAAGTTGATCAGAATTGTAAAGGGGGTGAGGGAAAGGAGAGGGAAGAAACAAGAGTTCCGGGAGGCAGTCTAAAAGTCCACAGCGGGTGTGATAAACATGCAAACGTTGGACTGATTCGAAGAGAGGGGCAGTAAGAAAAAGTCCCTATGGGCTTCTGAGACTCGCCAATATCGAACTGTTTTTGAAAGAGAATCAATGAAGAAAATCGGTGTGAAACGAACAAGTCGAGTAGTCGTGAATGAGTTAAAAGGACGGAGAAACGGGTGCGAGAAAATGCGAAAGTGTTGGTGGAAATTGAGAAACATGATGACTACACGACGGAATCCGTTGCGAAGGCGGAAACAGTAAGCGAATTTGAAGGTTTTCGGTGGTGTTGGGGGAACGAGTGAGGTGGGGAAGTTGCGAGAGATGGCGAAGGCATCTAGTGGATGAGGGTTTCGGCCTGAGAAGATTTGAAACCCCACTGTGCATGTACAGTTGGTATTTACAAGATATACACAAAAACATGGACTCAGGGATGCAAGTTTGGGAGGAAGGGGAGAAAAGAGAGCGAAAATTGGATAAAGTTTGCGAGGCGGTGGAGGTTCGGGATCATCCGAATGCTGGCTGCGACGTGTAGACGATGTAGACGAAGCCGTCCGGGTCGCGCTCTTGACTGTACAAATTGGCCATGCTCATCGAGTTTGAGACCATGGACCGTTCGTTGACGAGCAGGAAGAATGCCTGTTGTGGATGGAGTTGAAGACTGAAACGAGCTGGATTGTGAACACTTGTTCAGAAGAGAATCCACGAACCGTCTCCGAACGATCGACATGAGTTCGGCAACTGTTATGTGCTCTGGCACGAGAAACTTGCAGCGGTCCATGAGTGGGAGACTGCGTTCCCCATCGAATCTCTCGATGATTATTGGAACCTTGTTGGGTTGTTGGCTGCGGATAGTCTCCACATCCTTTTGACGTTCATCTGCAAATGTGATCTTTGTCGGGAGTACGCAGACTACTTCGGAAGTACATCTTAATCACTTCTGCTAATTATTGCACTCTCTAGGTTGAACTTTTGGTCTAGTGCAGGTGGCTCTACCCCGTGATTCGCATTCCCGATAATCTCCACAGACCACCTGCCCTCTCTATCGCATCTCTCGTTTCCGTGTCACGCCGAGCCATCCTCCAATTATTACGTAATGTTCGCCGCCGCTGCCGCCGACGCCAGTCTTCTTCTCCTAGCAGTAACACTCTGCCTCCCACCCCAACCAACGATCAGCTGATTTTCACATGTCGCTCCACTGCCACTCTCTCGGTTCAGCATGTTCTATCGCCGCCCCGGCGCGCATGACGCCGGCAGAGTTTCCTCTGCGTCTCTGACCCTTTTTCTCTGAAGTGGCAAGTCAGGCTGAAAACGTGAGGAGACGCAGAGAACCATAGTTGAACAAAAAAGTTGAGAATTGGAAGCGCGAATCGACAATGCTACGTGCCCCCGAGAGGAGAAAGTCATGAGAAACCAAAAAAAGACGTGATGATACCGCTTATCTATTGTGTTGTCTGTGGAAGAAGAAGAAGAAGACGGTGTACTAAATGGTCAGAGTACTCGTCTGTTATGACCAGTTCGAGCGCTCGATCGATGATGTTGTGTACAGTAACAAAATGGAGGCGCACTCAAGAGGAACTTACGGAATTGTCGTCTTTCTTTGAACGATGGGGCTATTCCGGAGATGTAGGATCCTGAAAACGGAAGGAATCTGATGATGATGGTCGTTTCGAATCGGGAGCTCTTACCTCGGCTGCTCATCGTTGTGTTTGTGTAACTTTGGAGCGCAGCTAGCATAAATTGTTGTTTTTTGGTCACAATGCAGCCTCGCTGACACCTTTTTCGTGCAGAGACCCGATTTTGATCTGAGAAGTTGGGAAATTGGCGTTTGAGAAGTCTATAAAAGCACAAAATGGTAACGAGTAAAGAAAGACCAGACTGTTTTCATCGACAATCGCTCATCGACACAGGTGAAAGGGAATGAGATGACAAGCGAGAGAGAGAGAGAGAGAGAGAGAGGGAGATGGAGCGACCGCCACAGCAGCAGCAGCACGCTCTTCTGCTGCCCCTGTCTCTCTGCCTCACTCACACCACAAGATCTGAGGAGCGACGAGGACACATGACCGCGAGAGCGAGACGACGAGGAGAGACACGAGTCATGTGATGGGCCCCGAGAGACGGAAAAGAGAGGAGGGCGAGCGAGAGAGCGTGTATGGCCCCCACCCCACCACTAATACCGTAGTTCGATTCGCAGGCAGTGCGCAGAAGGAATAGAGCGAAATTTGAAACGAGAGAAGGCAACTGTGAAGTAAATAAATAGAATGAGACGGGGCGACGGCGGGGCGAGTGGGAGACAATTTTTGGAGGACAACATAAACAAGATGATATTTACCACTCGGGCGAAAGGGAAACTGAAGGAAGACGAAGGAGAGGTTGGGGTGGGACTACGGTAGTGAGATGACGAGGAGGAGGAGAGAGGGGAATGATGAAATGGAAGGTAGCTGACGAAATGTGATTAGATAAAGCAGTTGTTCTTGATCTGGACACGCATCGTACTTTCTCTAAAGATGATAGAGTCCGAAAATCAGCCGAATCCGCCGAAGAGGAGACAAAGTACAGCTTTCTGTCGAATCTTGAAGAAATCTCCGGAACTGGCTTAGCAAACGAATGAGCAAAAGTTTCGAAATGACAAAGAGAAAAATGTGCAGCCGTGTTATCGGCTGACTACAACCCGCTCTCACGTTCCCAAAATCGATAGGTAGTTGCGCAATGTGCACACGTCGGCGTCTCTTGCTCTCCAACCACTTTCCACCACATCATTCTGATCTTCGACGTCTTAAACGTCTTGTGCTTTAACAAACGATGCCATCATTTAAACCACATGAAGACTATTCGACTGAAAAGAGACGTCTAGACGAGTCGAGAGAGGTGTATGAAAACGCGCTCTAGCGAACCTTTTTTGAAAACTAATTTTTTTTCTTTTTTTTCGCGAATTTCACTCTGAATTGCGCTGCAAAGCACTATCGATCGCGATTAATCGGATAAAACCATCACAAAAAAAGAAAGTTTTTATAATTCTCACTTCCTTTAAATTAAGGAAATAAAAATGTAGCAATTGTGGTTGCAGATAATAGTGAACGATGTGATGTCAGTTCGACGACGAACACATTCCGAAGACCTAGTTTACGTGTTAGAGCGGACAAGGAGACCGTCGAAACTCAATGTAGTCCAGGAGAGTCCACCTGTCCAGCAAGGATACTCACTCCGAACCGTCGTCATCGTCTCCATCGTCGTTTCGGTTCTTTGCCAGAACGTTCTGCCTTCGGCCTTTTCTTACTTACATCAAATAATCAAAAGTATTACTCATGAAAACAACTCATTTAGCCAACTGAATGTTTCAGATGCTCCAAGAGCTTCCAGAGCCGCTGTCTCAAACCGTCTCAACATTGGCTTCATCAGTCATCCCTCCAATAGTCCCAATCACCCACCTGCAGTTCAGAAGCCGACGTTTCTGGTTGACCCGATATACGATGAAAAGTGGAAGGGAGTTCAAACGGCGATTCCAGTTATGACAACGGACACGGAAGAGAAGCGGGACAACGATCCAGCGAAGGTGAAAGAGGCGCTGATGGCTGCGAAGGCGGCGAGCCGATCGAGGAGAGACGGAAATCTGGAGAAGGCGATGACCATCATGCAGCATGCGATGGCTCTCGCACCAAACAACCCGCAGATTCTCATCGAAATGGGACAGATCCGAGAACTGCACAATGACCTCATCGAAGCGGATCAGTGCTACGTCAAGGCGCTCGCATATGACCCCGGGAACTCTGAGGCTTTAGTGTAAGAAAATGCAATGAAAAAGAGTAGTTCCAATGCTTTCTCTTCAGGCTCCGCGCTAGAACGATGCCACTCGTGAGTGCTATCGACCGCACAATGCTGCGGTCGGTTCATGAACTGCGGGATGAGTTCGCCCACTTACAGCATTCGACAGCTCTTCGAAGAATGATGAGGTAACGATTTAAAGTACTGAAAATCTGAATAGAAATCCATTCAGAGAAACGTACTTTCTCTACGTCTACCACACAGTCGCCATCGAAGGAAACACACTTTCTCTAGGACAAACCCGCGCGATTCTCGAGTCGGGGATGGTAATTCCGGGCAAGAGTATACGGGAGCATAACGAAGTGATCGGAATGGACGCTGCTCTGCGATTTCTCAACTGTTCGCTACTGTCGAAAGAGCATGATGAAATATCGATAGACGACATTCTGGAAATGCATCGGCGAGTGCTCGGCAACGCAGATCCTGTCGAGGCGGGACGACTGCGCACGACTCAAGTCTACGTTGGGCGGTTCACTCCGGTCTCTCCGGAGTACGTGATGGAGCAAATGGCGGATTTGGTCGAGTGGCTGAATGACGACAATACGAAAGCGATGGATCCCATCGAGCGAGCAGCGATAGCGCATTACAAGTTGGTTCTGGTTCACCCGTTCACGGACGGAAACGGGCGAACAGCTAGATTGCTTCTGAATCTGATAATGATGCGGAGTGGATTTCCGCCGGTCATTCTCCCAGTCGAAACGAGAGCCGAGTACTACGCGTCTCTTCACGTCGCCAACCTCGGCGACCTCCGGCCATTCGTTCGTTACGTCGCAAAACATTCAGAAGCTTCGATTCAAGTAAGATTATTGAACCGCATAAAACAGAACCACTGAAAATCTGTATTTCAGAGGTACATCGGAGCAATGAAAACGTCGTCGGACAATGGAATTGACGGGAACGAGCCAAAATTATCGCCTGAAGAGTCGAGGGTCGGCGAAAAAATCGAGGCAGAATGTCGAGCGGGAAATTAGAAATTAGAATTTCGGGTTTAGCTTTATCACTATTTTTCTTCTTCCGGGTTCATGTATCAAAAGTAATAATATATTGAAACGTGCAATGAAAATGTATTAATCTGATTTCTGGCCACTCACTTGTTTTCGCGTGCCGAACATTTTTCATCTTGATGGAAAGCTTTTAGTGTAAAATCCAATCAATTCTTGCCTGATCATCGAGAGTGTAAGCCCCGCCTCGAAACCTCTGGATTCGTATAAAAAGAGCGATGGTTTGAATTCTTCAAACAATACTCCCTTCCCGAAACGACTCTACAGCACCTGGCCGAATTCATGTAATATGAACAGAGATTCATATTACATGTTTGGGGTAGGAGCTGTAGTGTTGTAGACGTGTTCATCAATACTTTATTACGGTGATTGTTATAAAATTGAGAAAAAAGTTCAGATATGATGGCTAAATGTGTCATGATCTCGCTGATTATCCCTCGTGCTGGGCGAGGAAGAAGTTTCCGGCGATCGGGTCTCCGAGCTTGTTCTTCTCGATGAACTGCTTCACATTGAACTTGGCACGAGAGCTCGGCTTCGGAACGCTGATCCGTCTCCCCTGGTGCTCCCACATGAGGATCACGTAGCGATGGAGGTCAGTGCGTGGTCCCGGGGCCGGGCTTCCGTACGGCATCTGATGTTGACCTGAAGCGAGGGTGGAATCAATTAAACATAACGTCACTTGCAGCTGCGGGTGTCTAGATCAAATCATTGCCAGGAAGTGGGTTTCAGCTGTCTTTATGACTCGAATCAGCTCACCTCCGTTGATTCCGTCGATGATGTTGCTGGCTGGGATGTTGCACACGAGCCAGTGGAGCCACTCGGCGACCGATGGGTTCTTGCGGGACAAGTTGTCTGGGTCGATCATGAGCACGGTGTAGATGCTCTCCGGATCGGCTCCCGGCAGAGCCCATCTCGGGGCGTTCTTCAGGTTGCGCACCTGAAGAGTCATTCCCGGTTCGACCTGGATTCCATCCCAGCACAACTGAAAGAAGATACGGTACTCGACACGGAGGGAAAGTGCTCACATGAAGCTTCTGCTTCGGCGCATTCTCAATGATCTTCGGGGTGATCTCGTGCTGAGCGAACGCGGCGGCGATGTCGGCCATCTTCTGAGAAGGAAAAACTGACTGAATGAGAGGGAAGGAAGAGCAAGATGAGAAGGGGAAGATGGGGGAAACAACAGGTGTTTTGAGGCGGTTTATGAGCAGACAACATGGAAAAAGAAGCAGGAACAAACACAAATATCGAGCACCGAAGAGAAAAAGAAGAAGGAGAATGTGCTGTGTGACGTGGCAGAGCATAATGTGTTGCGGGAGGAAATGATTGATGGAATGGTTGGGATGAGTCATTGAGAGCATGCACACTTTCTGAAAGTTCCCACACAGCGAAGGGTGACTAAGTCGAGGAGTCAAAGGGTTCTCAAAGGTGAGCCGATGGAACGAAAGCGCAGTTAGCCATCCATATCATCTGGCCAGTTATGCGAGACCTCGTGGATGTTACTCACAACTTATTACAGCGATGGGCGGGCGGAGAGAGAACTTGGTTTACACTTTGGCCCGACCGACCGTGTTGTTCTTCATCTTTATCACATCTGAGCGGGAAGACACAACAACAGTTGACCGCCCCCATCTGTCTCTGCGCCTCCTCGACTCCACACTCTCTCCCCCGGATGCTCATCATCAGTACTGATTCGATGTGGTTTTTGAACGTTGTGATGTAACGGAGATGGGAACCTTCTGATGAGTGTTTGGTTCCCTGCCATTTGGATTTCGGAATATTGGCGGCGAGGAAGGAGTGGGGGAAAGAGCAGCAGGGGCAGGTGGAATCCACTGCGCGACATGCCTAATACTCACTTTCTCTTCTTGATTTACGGGCTCACAATTCATTTTCCAAAAACTGACTAATCAAGTTGGCCGCATTTCATCAATCTTCTCCGGAGAGTTCAAACGTTGCTCCAATGAGCACGTATCCCGACGTGACGGTAGACGTGACTCCGCCGGAATCCCTTCTTCTGTACTATCGGCTGCACGGCTCGTTCGCTGTCGTATTCAATTTACTAGGCGTCTTCCTGATATTCACAAACCGTCGCATCGTTAAACTCTACAGAATTATGATGATCATCATGCAGGTAGAGTTTTGTAAGGGGAAAACTCTTCTTTGAGTAATGATTGCAGGTGATGTCGTTGATCGCGGACGCGCAGAACACGCTCTTCATGCAGCCGGTTTATCTGTTTCCAGTCATTGCTGGCTACACGAACGGCATCTGGTGGCATGTGTTCGGAATGAGTTCTCATGCACAGATGGTTCGAAACAGACGGAGTTCTTAGCGTCAAGAGTCCGTGGTTTTCAGGGAATCTTCCTCCTCGTTCTCTACCTTCAAATAGCCTCTATCGTGTGTGCAATTGTGACAAAGTACTCAGTGGTTGCAAGCATCGGAAATGTGAGAAATCGATTGGAGATCTGGAAACAATCCACTTTCAGACAACTCACCATCCGATCGTTTTCTGGGGATTCGTGGTTATCTATCACTCGTTCGCTTTCTTGATCTCTGGTGTTTTCCACTTTGCCGATCTCTCGAAGCAGGAACAAGAGCAGTTGGTGGGCACGGTGAGACATTTCCAGAGGAGTCACATCTCACTCATTCCGATTTTCAGAAGTTTCCCAACGCTCTGAATATCTTCTCAATTGAGAATGTGCAAGTGTACGATTTGGGACTGAGCAAGTCCATGATCGTCACCGTCTGTCTCATTCTCCTCATGTTATCCGTGTGTGCTCTCCATCTCTTGCTCTCCACTCTACGCCTGTTCCAGAGTTCCATCGTCATCTCCGTCTTCTTCTCAGTGGCCCTCTTCCGAACTCTGCACTCGAAACGACTCGTCATGTCTGCCCGCAACTACAAATCACATCAGATCGCAGTGACCAGTCTCATGGCGCAGGCGGCGATTCCTTTCGTTGTCATTGTGCTTCCCATCGGAACAATCGTCTATTTCTTCATCTACGTCATTCCCAGTTCTCAAGGTATTCTGGGTTTCTCCGACCTCAAAGTCAGATGTCTTCTCAGAAATCTCCAACACCATGATGGCAATCTATTCGTTCCACTCGACTCTCTCCACGGCCGTCATGATCCTAAGTACTCCTCAGTACCGTCTTCTCCTTCGTCGCGGGTTCAAGTGAGACTCCTGTTCCCTTTCTCTCAAATGGATTGTTATTCAGACCCTCCACAGCCATCCCCACTCCTCAATTGACCAAGATAATGCCCCAAGGAGCGGCCATCGGACGGACTAAAAAACTCTCCGAGCCGGCTCTCTAGTCGATGAACTTCCTCGTGATCCAGTGATCTTCTACGGGTTTATCACATCGGGAATACTCAATTACCGGTTGTTTTTGAGCTAATGAATAGTTTTGAATTCTGGTTTTGGATGCACGTAAACACAAAATAAATGGGTGGGTTGAGAGTCGGGTGGCTGATCACTTGCCTGAATGGCCCAAGTGTACCCAGATGTCACAGTTGACACCTCCCGACCCGATAAACTTCTCCATTTCTACACTGTTCACGGCTTCTTGGTCCTCGGAATCAATGTCACTGGAGTCTTTTTGGTTGTCAAAAACAAGAAAATCGAGAAAGTTTACAAAGGATTCATGCTCAACATGCAGTGCCTGGCGATGATCGGAGACTTCCACATGACTGTCCTCATGCAGCCCGTCGTCTTCCTTCCCATCATCGCCGGATACACAGAAGGCGTCTGGTGGAACGTGTTCCGGTTG
Organism: Caenorhabditis macrosperma; assembly: GCA_963932285.1. Classification (NCBI taxonomy): domain Eukaryota; kingdom Metazoa; phylum Nematoda; class Chromadorea; order Rhabditida; family Rhabditidae; genus Caenorhabditis; species Caenorhabditis macrosperma. The sequence goes on from OZ010620.1 coordinate 6,913,901, forward strand.
AGTTCCAACTTGCAGATGGTTAACTCTCTTGTTCGCCTGAACACGAAGAATTTGTTACTTTGCAGAGTGTTTTTCTGTTCTTCCTGTTGACACAAATGGCTGCAATAACCACCATTCTCATTGCGAAACATCGGAATCTCACGAGTTTAGGATACGTGAGTGGACTTTCTAAAGATAGTAGATCGTCAATAATTCAGAAGGTCCTAGTGCACCGATACGTCTTCTGGTCGTTCGTTGTTCTTTCCCATTCCATGTTTCCGTTTCCGGCTTTCGGCCTGTATTTCAGTGTTCTCTCCCGACAAGAAGCCGAGCAGCTCATTCGAACGGTAAGTTCGTGAGCCCTCGAGAAGACAATTGAAAGGGGATTGGCAGAAGTTCCCGAATGCTCTGAACATTCTGAGCATTCCGAACGTGGATATTTACGATTTCAAGGACTCGATGGAGATTGGCGCGTTCTATTTCAGCGGAGTTCTATTGGTAACTTAGATGATAGGTTCAAAAGAAGAAGCATTCCGATTCCAGACAGCAATTTCTCTGTCTTCCTTCTTCTCCGTGGACCTGTTCCGTGTACTGCACAAACAAAAGGCAAAGATCTCCTCGAAGAACTATGCGTCTCATCAGACAGCGATCCGGAGTCTCGTGGCTCAGGCACTCCTTCCGATGGCAGTGGTTCTCGTACCGTTCTCAATCAACAACTACCTCAATATTCACGTGATTGCTGGAGTTCAAAGTAATCCATGAAGCTGTGCGACCGATGTCTTCTTTTGATTGCAGCCCTCTCCAACATCAACATGGGCATCTATTCTCTCCATTCTCCCATCGCCACTGTCGTCATGATCATCAGCACTCCACAGTATCGGAAATGGTTCAAACGAAAGTTCAGGTCTCTAGTCCCCCCTCTTTCTGCATGAATCGTTTTCTTCTCAGAGGGAAACCGAATGCAATTCTCGTCGAACAAATATCCACTCCTTCTCCATCGAAAACCTCTTTCCTCCGTCACTTCTCCAAAAGTTGCTGTTGATCTCTCCGTTATTGGGGCTACAGATGTCTTCGATTTGCACTCGGAGAGCATAAAAACTACCAGAAACCGGCAATTATCTCGTCAGTGACTGATAAATATTCCGTGATATCACTCCGAATTCGATGACACAACAACAACAAATAACCATTCATTATGCTATATAAAGTTTTAAAATAAATACACTTGACACTGGAAAGATCATCATTGAACTATGTTCGTCGGGACCTTCTTGCGAACGAGTTGCAAGTAGGCGTTGTTAAAAGCAGATAAGGCTCGAAATTAAATGTTTCGATAGTTGTTGGGGTCTTGATGGATGGAGGCGATGTCGCTGAGTCTGAAACAAATCGATTCCATTTGGCAGTCATTCTAGGTATCATACTGTTGCTTCTCCACAAAACTCGGCAGCTGTCCCTCTTCCACATCGCGCTCATCGAGTATCTTCAGCTCAGACGCATCCGCCACCTCGTCGTGAATATGGAATCCGATGAATATCTCATACGCCCACGCTCCAAGAACTCCTCCGAACATCGGGCAGACTATCGGAATCCAGAACCATGTGTAGTCTCTGTAGCTGAACACCTCCCATCCGTAACCGGCGAAAAGTGTGAAGAGGCGAGGGCCGAAGTCACGCGCGGGATTGATAGCGTAGCCGGCGTTGAGAGCCATCGACATTCCGAGAAACGAGAGGAGAGCCGCGATCCATGCGGGCTGTAGGTACACTGGAACACCGTTCCGACGATCTGTGATGGCAGCGACTCCGAGGCACAGCATCATAGTGCCGGCGATCTGATCGACGATGGCGTTGAATGTGCCGAGGAACGGACCCGGGTACGTGGCGAAGATGGAGGCGGTCGATGTGGGGCCAGTCACCGTGCGATTGCCGCCGTCGAATTCGTTGATGGCGTCTGGAAATAGGAAGTTAGGAGTCTGTTTCTCTCGTTCCTCACTCACCGAAATAAACGAAAAAGACACCGAATGCTCCAAGGAAAGCACCGATGTTCTGTGCCACGGTGAACACGAGGAATCGGATCAAATTGATCTTTCCTTGAGTGAGTTGGAAGAACGAAACGGCCGGATTGAGATGAGCTCCCGATATCCGAGAGCCCATGAGGACGGCGAGCATGAGGGCGATCCCCCAACCGACTGCGATTCCTATCCACTCATTGTTTTTGCCCTTCGAGAGAACGTACTGCGCATTGACGCATTCGCCTCCGAACTGAAAACAGAAGGTTGTTGTCTGCGAGAGAGAGAGAGGCTCACAATGAGAAAGCCAGTACAGAACAGCTCTGCAATGAAGGCACGAATCAACTCATTGTCGATGACGAACTTGGATCTGATTCTCTCGACGACATTCATCGACTCCTTTGAAATGGTCAAATGATCGAGAACATCGAGATAACTTACCGTATCGTCCTCTGACTTCTCAAACGGAGGCGGTCTGTTCGTGTGCTGCGAGGACTTTTGACTCGGCGCGATCTCCAGAGGCATCTCTGCGACGATCGAATTCTCCACCGACTTTCTGCCGACTGCAATGGGCGGCGATCCTGAACAACAGAAAGAGGAGTGTTCTGGTGACAAACGCACAGAACGACCGCATAAAACGTGCAAAAGGCTTCCGTGGTGTTCTCACGGTTTATGGAAGCGAAGCAAACAGGCGAATGTGAACGAGAAGAAAAACTGTGTGCGGGCTGCCTGGGGTACTGTACCTGGCGGCGAGTGCATGGCCACACTGAAAGGGTTCTCCGTGTCGGGAAGTGGCAGATCCTGCACTGCCAGCTCGTGGATCGACGCAATATCGGAGCAGTCGAGAGGAAAAGTGAACGAGTGATCGGATGAATTGGACGACGAGTCGGACAACATCGGGAAGTGATGGTCGGAGGAGAACTCCGACGGACTGTCTTCCAGTTCTCAAATAGAATGGCCACCAAAACAACTACTCGTCCGCCGCCTATTCGTCTTCATCACGCAGGAGGATTCTATTTCTGCACTATGATCACGTCGTCTCAACCGCACTCTGGTCTACCGAAGACATTTTTCAAAGTCATTTGTCACAAAACGTCATCAGTGGAACTTTCAAAAGATGACAACAACAAGACAACAACTTATCATTCGAAGAGACTACACTTCAAACAGACACTATTCTAGCGAATCCTGGAGACTGTTGCACTGCGCACTCTACGACTACTGTGCTGATCATGCGATCGAGAGCGGAAGTACCGAAGATCACGACGCCTCGAAGGAGGAAATGATCATAGAAAACGTGTATGATAAGCCAACAATCTACACGTGACGGGCTCTCTCTCTCTCTCGAAATTTCAACAATAAATGCCCCGGTGCAGCAGCGACGACACAACACTTTTTATGCGCTCAGTGCGGCGTGCTCTGGGTACAGAGATGATAAGTGAGACGGGGAGGGAGGGACGGTGCACGAGTACTGACGATTTGCATTCCACATTTGAATAAGAGGCGATCTGGAAACGACGAATTGATATTTGGATCCACGATTATTTTATTCGGTCGAAAACTCAAAAGAGACGGGGGAAATGGGAAACCAGAGTGTCCTTTTGTTGTTTCGCATCTTCCGAATAGACACATGCGTTCGTAGATGATCCGATCCGATGATTCAGAATTCTGACGTCCCTGTTATTCTTTTTACTATTCGGTGCGGAAAGGTGAACACGTCACTGGTACTCAATCCGTTCACTGGAGCACACATTCCCATTCGCATACAGCCATCGGCGTTTTGCATCTTTTTGGTATTCGGAAAACTTTCAAAACAAACGGGAATTAGACTAATTTATGCGGGAAACGAATCACTTTTCGAGCCGAGCAGTCACCATCCGAAGGTGTTTGTGATAACAGAGTACAGTGAACCCGAGGCACGAATGTACAAAGAACTCACTCACCATACGAATGCACACTCACCATTCTAGCGAGGGGGAATATCGGCAGAAACCGGGGGACGTGGAAATCACGTCGTTTCCACGTCGCAAGTAACCTTGGTTCGTCGCAATATGAGAAGTATTCGAACACGTGAACTCTAGCTGTGTCTCTTGATAAAGAAAAAAGATAAACGAGTGGGGAACGGACGGCGCGGATTGATTATTTCCATTTCGGTTTGTGAAAATCTTCATTTTGTTGGCATAACAATGCAACGTTTCGACGAAAGTTCGTTGAATTCCATCTCGTACTCATTAATTCAAACCGAGCAAGTCCCGGGCGATTTTTCCGGTACGTAATCATCATTGATTGAAAGTTTCAGACATTCCGTTTTCAGATGAGCCTTGCACTTGTGGACACGACGACGATCACGCGTTCGGTGACGGATTTATGTTGAGACAAGTGTACCCGAAGAAGAGGGGCGAGCTCGTGGCGGAGAGCTACAATAACTACGGAACGGCGACGGAGCACGAGATGTCGAGCCCTTACCCGAAGCACGTGGCTGATCGATTCGAAGCCGAATACGACTACTGCATGCGTTGGGCGTGCGATGCAAAGTTTGTCGCCGCGAAGGTGATTCCGTTCCAGTCGAACTTCTTTTCCGTCGTCCGATTGGTGTTCGAAGGCAGAAGTATGCCTCTGTGTCCTCTTCTTCAACTCATTTTGAAGGTTTCAGACTGGGCCCTTGATTGCGCCAACTTCGACAAACAGTACGACTACTGTGGATGGTTGCCCAGTGCGCCCGCTTCTGTCAATCAAAACTTCATCGTTCCCCACAAAAAGAACGCCTCCTTGATGACGGACTCTTCCGAATTCTCCACGCAACGCCGCCAGGAAGCCGGCAGATCTCTCCATCCATCGGACACTGCCTACGGACTGCAATCACTCAAAACCGACTTTGACTCGGGACTTTCGAAAGATCCTATTGGTGGGTGTTACAGCTGAAACGTTTCTGAACTTTTTTGATTCGCTGCTTTTCAGATCAAGAAATATACAATATTGTGGGAGAAACTGGCGAATCGGAAATGCAGAACAGTCTGCACTCGACCCTCGACAACCTCTCCCCAATCCCCGGAAACAAGCAAATGGCAGTCCGATCGATGAGCGAGATCTCTACCAGATCCAGTCTGAAGGCAGTCTTCCAAGACCTCGTCGAGCTGGATCAGATGTTTGCGCAGCAGGTGCAGGCGGCGAGGGCGCAGAGGAATCCTCTCGACGACTACGTCAACTGTCTGACCACTGCGCACTCTTTCTCTGAAAGCGTTCTCACGACTGCATACGGTTACCACTAGACTCTCGTTTGCATTTCAAATTCACCACCCCATTTCCAGAATCGAAGTCGGAAGCGGAAGTGAGGGGACTGACGAAGGCACCGACGTCAATGTTCGGCCATTTGGCGTGTCTTGCTGGAAAGAAGATCAACATTGCGTTCTGGAAGAATTGGACGAGAAAGAAGAAGTGAACGTGCATCTGCGCCCCCTCTGTCGAATGAATATTTTGTGTTTTGCCCTTCCTCCTCCGTTTTCGCCTCTATGAGCACTTCCGCTTCGAGCCGTTTCCCATCCCTGGTCACAGTCAATTCGGGTTTCCGTTTCTCCTTCATGGACCCTTTGAAGGCCATATTTCAAGGCTCCGAATGGCTATTGGCGGTCGTTTCGCAGCGGCTTCGAGTTGACAACGGCGACGAAAATGGGGATGGCGGGCTGCCTGTCACCAAGTGACAGATGTTCGTCTCCGATCCCATAAATAGGGGGTTGGCGTCGATGTGATGGGGGAGAAGAGGGAGCCCCCTGAGCAAGAGAGAGAGAGAGAGAGAATGGGAGTGTTTTGGCAGAGAGAGACTCGTGCCTTCTATCTGCCGGCGGGTTGAAAAAAGAGAAACTGTTTGCTGCGTCGGGGGTTAGTTTGTCAGAGACGGTAAGCAGAGCAACATTAAGTTTATTTTGTCACCCGCCCTCTGACTTTTGGCACCGCAAATAAACGTCTCGCAAGTGTGGCGGTGCGCATCTCGAAACGAGAAAGAGAGAGAGAGAGAGAGAGAGAGAAGCGAACAATGTTTGATGGAAACCGAAATAGAAATCAAACGTGTATTCGAGAGGTGACTGGTTTCGGAATGGCGTGGATCTCTTGCTCGCCGAGCATGTAACCCCACAATTTGTTGTTCACTCACACCCCCCCCCCCCCGGTTGTAATTTTCGAGCTTTTCTTAGAATGAGCACTTTACGTTGAGGCTGCTCAGTGCCATTTCCCTCGTGCCCAACACTCCTCTACAACTGTCAACGCAGATGATCAAATAGGCGGTTTCGGATCGGAACAAAAGCTGATCCATGTAGTTCCTGATGAGTTTTGATCTACCTCCAACATCTCTCTGCAACAGGTATTCAAACTGATCGAAGAGTTCAAACCATCGTCATGGAGCCAGTTCCCACAGTGGGAATCCGTGTGAATGTCTTGTTGTGACAAAGGCGCCGTGGTTCTCTCTCTCTCTCTCTCTCTCTCTCTCTCTCTCTCTCTCTCTCTCTCTCTCTCTCTCTCTCTCTTCGATTCATTCCTGTCCAAACTTTACTTTTCCCCTATCCCTGTTCAATTGTCGCAACTTCGTTGAGGACCAAAGTTTGTGTAGAAACGAAAAAACTCGAGTTGCCATTCATGAATGTGTAGGCTCAGCTGATCAAACAAAACGATGACACATTGAGTATCATTCCCCCACATTTTTCCGCTATTTCAGCAGAATTATTGAGAAGTGAACACTGTTGATAACTCGATGTTTGTTTACGAGGAAAACAAGAAATTGCATCCGATTATCTAAGTATCCCCAAAGCTTCCGAAAGTATTATCATCGAGTAAGCCACCTTTGATAACATCCCGTGGATCAACCACCTGGTGCCGTTCTCCCTTTCCTCTCGATCCTTGCTGACGTTCGGAACGCGCCTAACCGAGAAGTTTCAGCACTAGGCAATACACGTGGCCGCTGTACGAAACTCTTGAAATCGTACAGTCGCGTACGCCCCTCTCCATTTAATGATATTTTCTCTTGCGTCGTCTCCAGGCGCTTCTCCTTATCTGCCGCGGCTCCGCTTACACATATGACATAGTTTGGCAACATTTGCTGTTCTTTCATTGTCTTTCGAATTTCACTTTCCGTTTTGGCCCTTATCATCGACTGATAAGGCGTGCTCCAGAATTCTTGAGCACTTGCAACACGCACACAACTCTCGAAAGTGTGCCACCCCTGAACCCGCCCGAAGGAAATGCGATCGGAGAAGGCGTCGTGTGCCCGTCGTGCGCTTGCATGCTCCGAGCCTCTTTCAGGGCACAACTCAATTACATGGGCATTTACATCGACGTGCCCACACCTTTTTGTGCCCCTTCGCTCCTTTTTCTTTCTTCTTCTATTTGCCTAAAGTGAAGCTATTAGTGAGTTAGGAGACGTCACAGTGGACTCTCTGAAGAGAGCTGATTGCATTGTTTTGCCCTGCGGCTCTCTCGGCTTGATTGAGGTGAGCTTCCGGGAGGTCTTTCTCCAAGATTGGTCCTTCCACTTACGTTTCACAGAGCACACTTCGTCATCTGAGTCATAAGTTAACAGTTGATCACAGTTTCACATTTCATCACGCTTCTCACCCTTACTCTTTCTCATGTCTTTCGCTCTCGGTTTCTCTCGAAACGTCTGCTCTGCCGAAGTCAATAAAGATCATAATCAGGTCATAAGGAGGCATCCCTGCAGCAGCGTTCCGTTCGGAGACGGCAGGGGCACAATTCGAGGGTGACGCCAAACAAACACATCGAATAAGAAGAGACCGAGGAGGTAACCAATCGGGGGCATACAAGAGATTTTTGAGGCGAGACGCGAGGCGGCTGCCTGACCTTGAACAGCCCTTTTTTCTCTCGGCACTCTCGACTCCCGATTCGAATCTTCTCCAAGTATGTAGTTGGCCACCCGCCAATCCCGTGCCCCTCCTCGATCCGTTTCGAACCGTTTGTGATCTCGCGGACCTTCTTTCTCCTCCTTCACTTGGTTGGGGGATACAGTTCGGCATGTTTGCTCGTCTCCCCGATGCCCTTTGCCTCTCGCGCTCTGAGTCTCTTCGACCTCTTGTGCCAAGTCGTTCTTCCGTTTACTCACCTACTACCTCCCCTCTCCCCCCACCGACAATCATCCTCTTACCAGTTTTTCTCGTCTCAACTTTTTACTTACTTACTTTTTTCTGTTCAAAGTACCATCCACTCCTCCGCTGAACGATGCTCCGTCGTTCCCGCCCTCCTCCCGCCCCTCATATACAACTTGTTGTGTGTGAGCTCTCTCTCTCTCTTTCTCTCTCTCTGTGCTCTTTGTCCGAAATAGTGTCAATTCAATTTGATTGACAAGGCTCATGCACATCTTCTTGCTCTCCCCCCTCCGCTTCCAACACAACTTTCAGTCGCTGACCCCTGAATGTTGAGCTCCCGCGCAGTCCGTCTTCTAATGAGTTGCTCGTCGACAAACAAGTCTCCGTCTCTCTCGCTCGAAGATGTAGTCCTTCGTGACGTGGCAACGCCATAGACAGTAGTTCTTTGTTCGCTTTGTCTCCAGAGCCATCCATCGAACGTCGGCCCTATTTGAACAGCTTCTCTTCCGAGTATTTTGTGGATGCGAATGGACTCATTTCGCGCGCTGCCAGCCTGATCATTTCGCTCTTTTTTGTTTCTCTCTTCCATTCGATTTGCTCATGGTTTGGATATTCATGGAAAGGGAGACGCGTGTTTTTCGAGAGTATCTTTGTTTTTCTCGGTATTACCTTTTGGTAATGGGATACACATCGGAAATGAGCACCAGCGTCTTGCGCAATACAGGAAACACGTAGATGCTCTTCTCGCTGACGGAAAAGGGGCAATTCGAGTGAAGAGAACTAGAAATGTCCTTCTAGTCGCACTAATTATGGCTTCTTGTCTCGTAGTATATAGTGGACTATTAAACTGACCATTAGAGCTCCTGAATTGTTCAGAGAAAGTTTCCGAGATTCCACTCAATCTTTCTCTCATTCGTGTTTCCAAAAAGAGGGATATTCCCCTGGATGACACGGCTCATGACTAAACCATCAAGTTCATGATGTTACCAGGCGACGGAATCGAGTGGAACCGCACGAGGACACTATACGAAACGCCCATTCTCGACTCTTCTTCTTCCGTCGTTTTTCCGCTTTTCCTCCTCATCGTCTTCTTCTTCTTCTCGTCTTCAGAATGAATGCAAACACTTTGTTTCTGCTTTTGTCTCCAATTCTTTTCATCTTCGGACCCACTCTGCTCGGGCAAAAACCCGAAAGCAATAATGCCCTCTTCTTCTGAGGTTTTTCTGGGCGCGCGTGCCGGATGGACGGAGCCAGCCAAAGCGTGTGAAAACGAGCATTTTTTAGGCGAGAGCTCTAAGCGAAATGAGTTTTCCTTCTCTCTCTCCAAGGGGCAGGTGCTCAGATGTCGTCGTCGTCCGGACGCCTAATCCAATTGTCGCCTTCCAGATTACCAGTCGCTTTCACTCTGTACTACTCGTTTCTTATCCCTTCTCGACATCTCCCACAAACTTTCTCGGAGAATAATAAGCCGTGTGTCACAAGTTTCAATTCTCCTCCTTTCGTTTCCCTTTTCATGCTTCCAGACTGGCTTTAGATCCAGATTAAGCAGTGACAAATCCTCTGCCATCGGACGGCGAGTCGTCGAAAAACAAAAATTTGGACACAGACTTTGTGGTTTTTCGGCCCAATGAGCAGATATATTCCCCTTGTCCGCCCGAGTTCGCCCACTCTGATCACTCACTCATTGCCACGTCATCCGCCGACCGTTTGAACCCGACACCCACACAATGGGCCGAGGACAATGGCGCCCATTCGGTCTCCTGCCCCTCGCGTACTGTTGTGGGCGCGGAAGAAGGTCGTTTGGCAGATTGTAACACGTGCGAAACACTGTGAACCGGTGCGGAGACGCAGACGCACAAAACACAGTGACCGCGGGAGAAGAAAAGAAAGGCGACGGTGTCAGAGGGCGACGATACCTGACGGCGGCGGCGTCGTATCTGTGCTGAACATCTTCTCGCCGCCTGCCAAAAGTAGAACGGTTGTGACCATACGCCCTTGAATCACGAGAGAGAGAAAGACTCAAATGACTCATTCTTATCACTCTCTCACTCTCTCTCTTTCTTCTCGAGACATCAGGAGCCAAAGAAGACACGGTCAGATTCCGCCCCGACGTCATCCTCTCGCGAATCACTAATCCGTTGCCCAAAAAACGTCGAATATTTGCGACGAGAGGAGCACACGAAACCAGTTGGCCGAGAGTTGCATTCGCCCCGTAATACCGACGATTGCATTTGAATTCGCCACCATCACATCCACTCGTATTTTTTGTATTTATCGACACACACACACACACCGAATTGCGCAATTATAATTCGATCCGCCTATCTGTCTATCCGTTTTTTCGGAGAGCGAAAGCGGACGGACAGCCCCTTTTTGCCACTTTCGCTCTCTCGGACGCCGTTTCACTGCTCCGTTTATCCGTCTTCGCTAATCCGAGGAATATCTTCTTCCGATTCATCTCGAGAGACGCCGCTGCCTCTTCTAGCCACCCTCGTGCACTTTATTCTCAGACATGAAGACGTGCCTCCAATGAGCCGCAATGACTCTTGCTACTTCTCTGTCGTTGTTGACGGCTCGCACAAAAACATGGACGCATTAATCAAGACACGAGAGTCCGGTCGAAAAAGATGTAATATGTGCGGAGAGCAACTGATAGAACAACCCGTTCGAGATTCGGCGCCGTGTCGTCATGAATGTATAGCGAATGAGAGCTCATCCTGTATGCATTATGCTCCCCTTCCTGAGCCACCCTGTCCGATTGTCCTCTGTTTCTTGCTCTTTTCGAAGCCCCCGTATTCCACCTGTTTGCTCTCTGATGCGTCTTACTCAGTCACCTCGACGGGGGCTTCTTGATCTGAAAACAGCTTAGCGACGTCTTTGTCAGTTTCGGCCGAAGCAAGTGCTGCCTCGTGTCGTTCCCGTGCCGTTCGGCGACGCTTTCTCGATTCGGTTCCTTCTTCAACTTCTACTTCCCACTACTCTCCAAAACGTTTCTTTGTTTCAAATGACCCTTTGTCCCAACTCGCTCTCACTCCCCTCTTTCGCATCGTCTGACTGTCGACTGTCTGCGTCTCCTTCGCATCACACACTGTCTCGGGGGGCGTTTTTTGTTAAATTGGGTTGGAGGCAGAAGTTTTTCTCCACCCACGGGTTCTCTAATAGCCTTCTCTGACCAGTCAATGCTGAAAAAGGGTTTATCGTGAAGAGACCGGAACGAGAGAGAGCGAGAAGTCGTGGTTGATTGACCTCGAAGGGGGTGTGTCGGAGGGTCATTCTTGCAGCACTGACCTTTCCAGCGCTTCCTTCCCCCCCATTCATTCATTCATTCACCCATCGATCACCGCTATCAATCGGACGACGTTCTGTTTTTGCGATCAGCGCTGCTCTCTCGTGTTCCGTTGATCGCTGGCATCATGCCAACCCCCTTCCCACAACTCATTGGGTCCCACCTACTCCCCTGCTTCCTCATCTCATCCCCCCTCCCCTCCCACAACTCGGCGGCACATTCATATATCACGAAAAAAAGATAGAGCAACACATGAAGAAGTATAACGCGTGTTGCTGTGTCCGCGAGAGCAGTCCGTGTCACCTCTTGCTCTCCCGGAAGAGCACCCGTGGCTCTGCGTCTCCCGTACCCCCGATACGTCGCGTCGTGCCGCAAATCTCTTCTCTCCTCTCCCCCCTCTCCTCTTTTTTTCGGCGCCGTTTACGCAACTTTTTCCTCTCAATGGTCCCGTCTTTGAGAGCAAGTGCCGCTGCTCGCGGAGTTCCGATCCGCCTGCTGCTGCTGTTGCACGGCTGCAATTCTTCACTCTCCTCATGTGACACCCCATACAAAAATCCATTTCAAAGTGACTGGGGGGCGAACCAGTTTACCTGTTTATTTGTGCGCCTCACCCTCTCTTTGTGTCTGCGTCTCACTGCCCCGTACACTCTCTCCCAGGTCGCTTACTGTATTTGCCTGAAAGTCAAGGGCTGACAAAGTTATCAAAAACGTTTCATGGCTGCCAAGAGGGACTTACTCACTGCCACGTGTATTCTGATTCGGACGTTTTTCTCAAAATTCCCACATGGTTGTTCCTTGGATCTCATGACCATTTCTCCCTATCACAGCTCCTCTTCTCATCCTCCTTCTTATTCCATTGTGTTGCTGCTGTGTGCATGCATCTGTGAGTGTCTAAAAACTCATGTCGTGAAATTCGAGAAGTCGTTTTCCCATCTCATCCGGCGGCTGCCCCCCCCCCCCCCCCGCCATTTCTTTTCTTTCGTCGCCCAAATTCCGTCGTCGTCGTCGGAGGCGGCGACGGCGTTGACCAAACTTTTTCTCGTTTGCCAGCTCATCGGGTCCTCACACACACACACATGCGTCTATATGTGCGTACGGCCGCTGTCGACCGACAAGAGAGAAGGACAGTGATAATAAAATGTGTTATACATGAATATGCATACGACGCTCCCTTCTCTCCCTCTCAACTCCTACTCCTCTTCGTAGTACACGAGACAATCACCCTTCCACTGAACCCTGTCGTCCTTTCTGGTCTGCAATTAAAGACGGCGTGCCCTTTCGAAACTCTCACCCCTTCTCTCTCTCTCCCTCTCTGTCCCGCCTCCTTATCACTTTGCAAAGTGCATCTTGACCTCCTTCTTCTTTTTTTGTTTTTTTAAACGTCTCAATGTTTTTCCACTCCATACTCCAATTTCAGAATGTTTGCGTACGATCGTCTGGCACTCGATCTCGCCGTCTTCAACTTGAAGGACACCGACTCGGGGCACTCCTCCTCGAGCGAGCGATCTTCTCCGCCGACCCGCATCACTTCGCAGGTGAGAAGAGAGCTGAATAGTGCATGGCCCTTGATCACAAAACGTTTCTATTTTTGATTCGTACAGCACGAGAAGGTTTCTGTGCGAGGCTGCTGGAATGCACGTTGTTTTCGCGTGCAAATTAGTTACGCTCTTCGTGCTCCTAATAGGGCTTTCCTGCTCTCAAAAAGCAGAGCAGGAAGTGATGTTAAGTGGAAGAAGGGGCCTCTGCAAGCGGTCGAAGCATCCCCCGCACGTCCACATTTAGAACTATCATCACCTGCTCACTTTCAGGCGCAGAACATCAACGATGAGTCAGGCAGCAGTGGATACGGCAGTCCCACACGGACGCCCCTCGCCTCTCCGTCAAACGACATTTTCAGCTGTGAGACACTCCTCCGGTCGCTTTGATTGTCGAACTCTGTTGTTTCAGCCGTTCTGCCGATGCAGGTTCAACGTGCCTTCTCGGCGCAGAGCCCGGAAGAGATCACTCGTCACTTCGGAGTCTCTCCGAGTCCACAAACAGTCCAGCAGGTGCAGGAGACTCCGATGACTCCCGCACAGGCTGCTCTGGCGGCTGCCCAGGCTCTGGCCATCGAGGACGGCTTCTCACAAGCCGAAATTGCAGGCTTCGCGGAGCTTCTGTCTTCTCCAAAGAAGGTTTGCACAGAGAGAGAGAGAGCTTCTCAAAAAACATTGATCATTCCAGACGCCACCACCACGCTACCAGTGCCACATCTGCTACGCGACAGGCCATCATTACATCTCGGACTGCCCGCAGAGATTCAACTCTCCGTACGACGAGCTGACGCCGTATCAGGGCAGAAAGAAGTGCTACGGAGAGTTCACAGTGAGTCATCCGTTCCCTTTCATCATCATCGGATCGATTTTGTTTCAGTGCCAACAGTGCAAACGCAAGTGGAACAGTCAGAACAGCGTAGCGAACGAGCCGCAGAGCTGCATCAAGTGCCACGTGCCGGTCTTCCCCCACAAACAGGTAAAGCTTTGTTTTGGTGATCGAAGGGAGGGTCTGAAAGCCACAGACGACAACTTGAATGACGATCAAACGATGTAATGCCAAGAGAGAACAACCAGAACATGCCAAGAATTCTTTCTTTTTTTGACCTACTTAAGTTTAACGGCGTTGTCAGCTGTCAGTCCTTCGGGTCGTTACCTCCTCTGTCGATCCATTAGGCCACTTGTAAACAACAATCGTGACACACATGTATTTTTGGATTTCCTCCTCTTCTTCTTCTCCAAATCCAGATTTACACAAAACTCCGATTATCGTTTTGCAGCTGCCAGTCGAGAAAGCGGTCACTCTGGGTCTGATCAAGGCGCAGAACGTGGCGAAGGTGGCTCCGATCGGACACGGGCGGCCTCCCGCGCGGAAGCACGAGGAGAGACGTCATTAGGCGTCCTCTCCGGTCACCTCGTCTAGTCGATAGGAGCACATTGTCCATCCTATTTGTATCATACTGTTCTTCTTCATCAATTGTTAGTCCCCAATAAGATTTCAGAGAGCTTTCAACAAACCGCCCTTTCCCCGCCCGTCCGATCGAGACGTCTTCTGTGTGTACATGCGTCCCCCCCATCCCTCCTCTCTCTCTCTCCGTCCACTTTCCATGAAGCCCGACCACTTTCTCAGAGCCCGTCCGTTCCCCTTTTCCAGGTACTCTCGTCTGTAAATTGTCTGTCTCTCTCTCTCTCTCTCTCTAATTCTCTCTATATCTCCCCCATTCTTTCTATATATTTGATGACCGAAACGAAATGTCTTTGTCTCTCTCGCTCTCTCGCACCGTTGTTTCCTGTCTGTACACGTCTTCTCAACTCTCGAAAAGATGTGTTTCTCTTTGTCTGTGTAAAATGTCATTCTCCCCGGTCTTTGTAATAAGTAGGTTTTTAGAGTAATAAAAAAGTGTTCGGAAAGAAAAAATAAAAACCGAGTGGGTTTGTGAGAAATTCCCCTCCGAGAGGAGAACATTCGAAAGCTATTAGTGGCCGCGAGTGGACGAAAGAGCAGGTGGGAAGGAGAATAAGAAGAGATGAATGAAGATGTCCCGGGGACAGGAAAAATGAGAGAGAGAGAAGCTCATGCTCATGAGATGAATGGTTATTCGAAAAGTGCGAAACGGCGCTCAATGAATCAAGTATGGAATCTGGCCATTCCGAGTCCATCTAAACCCGAAGATTGATCATTTGGCACTCCAAGCTGCTCTTGATGAAAGATCTCAAGATGGATGACTCGGAGACGAGCTCTCGACTAAACCACGGACTACTGTATGCTTCGAGAAGTTCCTCTCCTTTCTGATTCAACCGCACTTTCTACATCATGATTTGTTTGCATTCAATCCCTTGAAATTCGTATTCGACAACTCTAGATTACCATATCAGTAAACGCACATTGCCGAGTCATTGAACTTGTTCTTTTGTCTGTTTATCAGACAGTCGAGATGAAATGAAGCCATATTGTTAATGGAACAATCGATGACGATTCGATTAGCATTTTGTTTTGAAAAGAGAGAGAGAAGCCCTATGAGGACTTGCAAAGCCATTTCCGAAATGGACACGAACCTGACCTGTTGTGCACTGACGTACTAGTATGAAAGACAGATTGGATAACAGGTTTGTTTTTCCCTTTGAATGCTTGATCTTCTGTGAACATAGCTCATAGACTGAAAGGATGGTGCTAGGGTGGAATGGTTCTGTCCGTCTTTCTAGAACACGAGCGGCAATGAACTACCCTCCGACCCCGTTCCTACCCGAACTCTTCCTTTATTCTCGAGCACTCCTACTCTGCCGTTGAACTTTCGGGAGGAAGGACTTTGGTGTCTTTGAATGATGCAAAAGGTGGCTGCATCGGTGAGTGATGTTCATGGAAACCGCTCTAATAGACGGATACAGTGGAACAACAACTCGGCCGATTCTTCACAGAATCTGGACATTGTCTCTCCTCCTGTTTCTCATAAACACCCGCTCCTCCCCGATCCTCTTCAGTTTCATTAACTCATCTCCTCCCCCAGAATATGACATCATCATCATCACGAGCCTCAGAAACAGCGGCGTCTTTCTGCCAATCGCAACACTCTTCCACCGAACGACATTAATCGAATCAAGTGAGGAGGCTGCTGTGCTCCTCCGCGCCTCTCTTCCTTCTTTTTTTGTTTCATGAGCATCAGGAAACGTAAAAAGCTCGAAAACTGACAAGCTCCTAATATCCTTTGGCCAAGTATCAAATTCTATTTGCCCACAATCTCATATTCTGGCTAGCCGCACCAGCACAGCGGCAGTAGCCACAGCAGCACCATTTCCATTTTTCATCTGCCCCATGCCCGCCCCGGCGAATCGTTTCCACCTGACACATTTCCATTCCACTCTGTCTAATGAAGAGGCAGGAGAGTAACGGATTTATGTGTGACAATCGGAAGTCGACCGATTCCTCATTTGCCCCCTTCCATACGGCACCGCCTATCCATCCATTCATCCATCCATCCATCCACGTCATCTAACCTTCCTGTATCCTTTTGTTTTCGAACCCCTCGAATAGAGGCTCCCGTTTTATTCTAGTTTTCCCATGCTCGGCGGCGGTTCTCATTTTTGAGTTGTGCATTTTAGAACAAAGAGCGGGAGCAGCAAAAAACTTTGAATTTTTGGCACATCTTATGTCTCTGGAGACCCCGGAAAAGAAGAAGAAGAAGAAGCATATTCTCCGGACGAAGACAAATGAAGAGGCGCTCCGAGGAGGAGGAGGAGGGGGAGCTCATTCGCCGCTGCGTGTCGTTGCTGTAGATACATTTCGTTTTTATGGCAGAAGAAGAGCAAGAAATAACTGCTCTTGGCTCTCTCTCTCGGGCAATCAGCCGAAGAGTCAGCGGTGCGCGAAATTGTTGTACAACAATCGGAAAGAGGGGCGCCCCGTCTGCGAGAAACACAGCACGAGTGCACCGTCGTTTTATGCTCATAAATAATCGAACAGACCGACCGACCGACACATTCGGCTGTTTTTGTCCGTCGGAACTTCCCGCATCCAGGAGGTGGTTCGGAGACGAGCCGCGCGTGACGGATAAATCACAGATAATTGTGAGGCTGTCGTCGGTGGATGTACATCCACACGAGCCACACCACCAATCCGATTTTCTGAAATCGCACACAGCCACTGCGGTTTGACTAGTAAAGCTGCGGGAAAGCGGCGGCGGCGCTTTCCGGAATGCAATCGTGAGAGATTTCGTGTGAGATTGAGCCGTTCTGACGTGGCGTTTCGTCGCAAGATGCAGTCGGAGATGTTGGGCGAGAGCTTCTTCAGTCCGTGTGCTCTCTTCATCGACCGACCGTATCCCTTGAATACGTGTAAACAGACGAATCAACACTAATCCGAGGTATCCGATTTCATAACACGGTAACACGATTACAAGTGGCTGAGAGCCATCTGGAATTCCAGACTCTCTCTCTCTCATCTGATTCATCTCCTCTCGATGTTCTTGCATCAATCACCTTCTTCTCTTTCCTCCCGGAAACATATCATCTCGTTGGTTTGCATATCCGGAGCCGCTCCTCCTCCTCCCATGTATCATTAGCCTCTTCCAGAACGAGAAGGAGCCCTCCCTCCCCTCCCCTCCCCCTTGGCTCTCCCTCCCGACGTCTCCTACTGCTCCGCTGCCTGCGCCTCCAAGCTTCTTCGTCTGCGCGTCGTGTGCGTGCCCTAATTCAGCGTGATGCCGTTGCCGCCGGCCTATTGATCTTCGCACCGCTTCTGGTGTGCCCCCATGTGTCCTCTGCGTCTCTCACGGCCTCTAATGCATGTATTTTCTAGTGGGGTCCCCCCTTTCCCGCTTCCCGCGCTTCGACCAATTCGCGCCACCGACTGACTGCTGCTTCTCCTTTTCTGCGCAGGAGCCGTGTGTGCTGCACTCGGCTGTTTTCGTAAATGAAACACTTTTGTCTGCCCTCCCCACTTCCTGTCCTCCTCCTCCTCCTCCTCGTCATCATCCGCATCATCATCTCCCCGTTTTTCCCTTTTGAATTAGCATCCCGTCCCCCCGTCATATCTCCGTTGCGTCA
This sequence comes from Caenorhabditis macrosperma, assembly GCA_963932285.1. NCBI lineage: Eukaryota > Metazoa > Nematoda > Chromadorea > Rhabditida > Rhabditidae > Caenorhabditis > Caenorhabditis macrosperma. Next base: position 6,931,829 of record OZ010620.1, read on the forward strand.
TTTTTCGCACACATCAAAAAAATTTTATATGGCTGGAAAAGCGTCCTTCTCCTTCTTTCGACCGGAATTGCGCGCGTTCGCCCTTCCCCTCCTCCTCGCAGTTTTTCCATTTTTCGCCGTTTCTTCGCCTCTTCTCCTCCTGATGCCTACGAATGGCCGCTATGAGCCTTCGCCACCCATCGACAAAAAATGACGCTGATTAGCCGCTCCGAAGCGGCTGCAACAACAAATTACAGCCTTGGCGGTGCACACAAGTTAGCAATTAGTGGTGATACTGCCCCCCCCCCCCGGGTGGCCGCCATAATCATCATCGCGGGGGGCTCTCTCCGGTGCATTTGTAATGATCTCCTGCGCCAATTTGTCTCCGATGTCTTTCCGAGAAGGTGTGGGCGGTCGGCTGCTATGTTTCCCAGCGTTTTATCGGAATGCAAATTGGCATTTCCCGAATAGAATCCCCCGCATTTCGAACACCGTTCAACTGAAAGAAACTGCTCATTTGTCCATTGACCTCCGAGCTCTTTCTCGATTGAATGACCCAAAAAACATCTCAGTTGCTAATCCCCTGATTGATCAAGAACCATGAGAACTTGTTCCGATGAATCGGCAAGAGAGGGAAAACACAGAGCGAGAGTTAGTCAGAGAGACACTTCCCCGTGAGAATCATTCGTGTTATGCACTCGATTCCTGACTACAAAGATTGTTCTGAGACTGTCAAAAGAAGCGACCAGCGCTTCAAATAGACACCGGAACGAGTTTCCGTGTACTCTGAATTTAAGAAGTTCTTATTAGCAGGCGACATAGAAGTCTCTAGAAAGTCTCTAGAAGAAATCGGTCGGTCGTTGCTTCTGCCCAGCTATTAGAGAGAACTGATAGTCACCGCCAACCGTCTCTGATCCATCCAACTGTTCCATCCAACCCGTCCACCCCGCCCACTCACCGCATCCATCCTCTTTGGCTTCTCTCTCTCTTTCGTGACATCATTCGGAACTCTGCCTACATTTTTATTTACTCACCGTCGAAACTCGCTCTTCTCATCCATCCCAACGTATCGGTTTGCCATAATCCGAGTGCTTCTTCTTCTTCCGTTGTTGATACTTGCCTTCCTCTGGCTCCTCGTTTGTTATTCTTTTCCACTGGTCGCCCCGGATTCCCGTCTCCGTCGTCGTCGTCTTCTCTCTCTCTCTCTTTCCACATCTTTTATCCTCGTTTATATTATGCATTATTTTGCCTTCGTCCGTCCGTCCCGTCCGTCCGTCCGCCCGTCCACGACCGCTCGTTCCAATTCAATTTCAACGCGCAGAACCACCACTACCCGCCTACCCCCTTATATATACATCAGAAGCACTCTTTTTTTTCGCTTTCTTTCTTCTTCTTTCAAATACATTCCCCTTTTGCAGAGTCAGGAACATGTTAGGAGCGAGTAGTAGTGAGGAGGAAGATGACGATTTCCAGGACGAGCACGATGCGCAAGTGAGTCGAACCGCTGATATTGGCCCGCACAAGTACCCTTGTTCGGCCGTCGAAATTGCACGGCTCTCGGGGGCCGCTCCGCTTTCAACAAAACACAAACAATGCCATTGTGGCTCCTCGAATGGGATTTCGGGGGTCCCGGGGAGCAACAACGCCCAACAAACAGTCGTTTTCAGCTGCCGATTGCGCAGGTCAAAAAGCGCTCGCTGCTCTCGGGGGCCATGACACCACGCAGCAGTTCGCCGGCTCCATCGGACTCGGTTTCGCAGACGAACTCGCTGAAGAGGAACAACTCGAATACGCAGGGCCGGCGGAAGGATTCGGTGCAGAGTCAGACTCCCGCCAGATCGGTTAGTGAACAGTGGAATCGGGATCAAAATGTTCTCAAGCGACGGTGGGGACGAGTTGGAGTGTTCACGGCCATTATTATTTTTCTACAAGAAGTCAATGTCAAACACTGAACCGTTTTCCTGAAAAGAGGAAGAGGTTACGGTAGCAGTCGTTCGGCTGTGTCTCGGTCGCCTCGAAATCCCCTCGTCCCCAACGTCATTTTGGGTGATTTCGATAGTAGATACAGTATGAGAATGGTTAGTTTAACCCCTGGTCCGTCGTTTGGGAAGTGCCCGATAGAAACTGCTGAAAAGAGCTCAAGAGAGTAAAGAAAGAACAACGTTCAGCCGATGAGAATGAACGCGCCGTCGCCGATGCCACAGGTAAGTGTCAGTGGCGCCACGTGTGTTCATAGACTGTCTCTCTCTCTCTCTCTCTCTCTTCATCTCTAACTCTCTCTCGTTAACCACTTCTAACTCTTCTTCTAATAACTTCTGTTCGTTTCAATCTTTGCTCGAACCTGCCTGCCACACACCTCGTCGTATTTCACGAAATTCGAGCCGTTTTCACACTGCTCCTCCTCTTTTTCTTCTTCTCCGAAACTACGAGTCATCCGAATAATTCACGAGCGTTTTTGGAAACAAAACACGACAGCAGCACTACCACATGTCACACGTTTTGAATGGTTTCTGAGCACTTTTGAAAGAGTGCAGTGTGCGAGAGAAAAACGAGAAGAGGAAGAAGAAGAAGAAGAAGCGCACTTTGATAGAACTACTTCTACTAACAGCAGATGTCACTCTTCATCAGCATGCCTCCGTCCCGAAATAGAGAGTTTCTGGAGAGAGATGGTTTCAGGCGAGGACGATGTCGAACGTGTCGAGGCCCATGATGCAGAGCTCCCAGGAGCTCGACGGCGAGGAAGACGGAGAGGAGGAAGGGTCGACGACAGTAGTAGCTAGTGGAGACGAAGGGGGTCCTGCGTTGAGCAAAGAGGAGCAGGAGAGGATACGGTAGGGACCGGAACTATGACCATGAACTCATTCTGCTGAGGTTACAGAGCCGAGAAGGAGGAAGAGGACCACAAGAAGAACCTGCAGATGTACGTGTTCCTCGCCAGATGCGTAGCATACCCATTCAATGGGCAGCAGACTGGCGACATGGCACGGCGGCAGATGAAGGTCAACAAGCAGGAGCTGTCGAGGATCCGCGAACGCTTCACTCAGTTCCTCAAGGGAGAGACGAACATCGCCGCCGATGAGGCGTTCACGAAGGCGATCCAGAGCTATTTCGAGGTGTTCCTCAAGTCGGAACGCGTTCAGAAAGTGGTCCACGCGGGTGGATTCTCGCAGCACGACTTTCGGGAAGTGTTCCGGTTAAACATCGAGAAACGGATCAGAAGTCTTCCGGACATTGAGGGACTTTCCAAGGACACGGTGCTCAATTCATGGTTAGCCAAGTTCGATGCGATTATAAAAGGAGATGAGACAGATCAGAATAGAAACGCTAGGTGAGGAGAAGAAGTCGTTGAGTCTCGAGAGAGAGAAAGAAACGTTTCAGAGGTAGAGTCAGAAATCCACAAAATGCAATGAGTGCGGACGCGGTGCTCGGGAAGGAGCAGCTGTATGACGTGTTCCAACAGATACTCGGAGTCAAAAAGTTCGAACATCAAATCATATTCAACGCCCTCCAGTTGGACAATCCAGATGAGCAGGCGGCTGCGATCCGAAGAGAATTCGCGACCCGAGAGGAGGCGTTGAAGGATCCGATGAAGGTGAGAAACGGCGATCCGGTGGAACATTGTTGGATGGGTTCCAGATGAAACGGATAACTCCAAAGTTCGTGGTGAAGGACATGGAGACACTGTACATGGACGAGGTCCGAATGTCCATCAACACGCTCATCTCGAACCTCGAAACGGTACCGGTGACGACGAGAGGGCAGACGGTCGGCAAGCGGAAGGACAAGAGTCGGTGAGTGTCTCCGCCGACGCCCTCCCCGATCCCCCCGAGTCCGTCCCGTCATCCACTTCCACTAGCACTAGTTTCGGTTCTCCCCCGCCTCATCAGTCCCCGTTTTCAGCAACCAGACCAAAACCAAACGGTATGTGTGTCTCTCTCTCTCTTTCTCTCTCTAAATCTTTCTCTCTCTCTCTCTTTCGTGTCGCAAGAGCAAGCACACCCAGCGGGCCAAAAGAGCTCAAAAAGCAGAGCCTGTACACGTGTCATGCCACTAGAGCGCACACTACTAACTTCTACCGTGTCTCGTGTGTCTGTGTCTCTCCTCTAACTCTGTCCTCTCTCCAACTTCTTCTTCTTCTTCTTCTGCACTTCTTCTACTTTCCTCTTCCTCTCTCGCGCCGGTTCAGTTCTTGTCTCCCCCCAAACCACCACCTACACCACCGATTCGTCCTCGTCTCGTCCCCGCGCGGCGACCGACCGACGATGCCGTCGTCGTCGTCGCCGTTGCTCACCAACTCACACCATCTGAATGAATGCTGCCACGTGTCACCTGCTCGTCTCTCTCCGTCTCGCCCCCACCTCTAATGTTCTCTTTTTTAGATCCCGCAGTATTGAGGACTTGTCGCTCTTCAACAGGTTCGTTTCCGAAGCGCTCTCTTTCTCTGAATCTCTCTTCGTACTCTCTCTCTTTTCCTTTTCTTCGCTTCCCCGCCCATCACCAATGGCTTTCCCGACTGTCATCAGACACCTAACTCTTTCCCTTTTTGCCTAAAACTGTCATCTGTCCGTGCACGAGAAACCGAGAGACTGAAGGCCGTGTGAGAGACCCAGAGTGCGAGAGAGAGATTTTCTTCGATTTCCGCTGCTACCGCTGATGCTGCTAATGCTGCTGCTGCTGCTCTAAAACCGTGATGTGTTATGGCATTTCTCTTTTGGCTGAATCCGGCTGAAACGATACAATTCGGCTGAAAATGGATATGGAAATGAAATGAGAGAGAACAGAGCATGGTCGCGACGTCGAGAACGACCCCAATACGCAAACAGCGAGAGAGACGAAAATGAGAATTTCTTCCTCTCTCCCCGGCTCGCCTAAATGTGTTTTGACCCGCTTTGAGATGTGCTTGTCTCGGTTTGCAAATTGCGCGTCCGGAACCGCTTGTTGGTTTCAGCCTGAAGCGCCGCACGAGTTCCGGAAGTCTCAACAAGGGCGACAGCGACGACGGTGACGTCACACTCACCAAGTCAGATGTGTCACTGGCACTCAGTATGGAGGTACGAAGAGGAATCCGATGGGAGAGGAACCGGGAGGATTGCAGGTGGTGGTGATGGAGGTACAGGGACTGAAGTCGGTGCAACCGAGCAAGATAGTCTACTGTACGATGGAAGTGGACGGGCACAAACTGCAGACGGATCACGCGGAGGCGTCGAAACCCAAATGGGACACACAGGGCGACTTCTCGACGAAGAACCCGCTGCCCGTGGTCAAAGTGAAACTGTATACGGAGGTGAAAAGCATCGTGGCGTTCGAGGACAAGGAACTGGGAAAGGTAAGCGAGAGAGAGAGAGAGAAGAGGACACTCTGTTCCACAGGTCATCATCCAACCGACGCCGAATTGCTCGCGGAGCCCCGAGTGGTACACGATGACACTGCCCAAGAATAGTCAGGATCAGAATTTGAAGATTAGGATAGCGATTCGAGTAGAGAAACCGCCGAACCTCAAGTACTGCGGTTATTGTTATTGCATTGGGAGAAATGCGTGGAAGAAGTGGAAGAAGCGCTTCTTCTGTCTCGTCCAGGTCTCGCAGTACGCGTTCGCCGTCTGCAGTTTCCGACAGAAGAAGGCCGATCCGACGGAGTTTATCCAATTGGACGGGTTCACCATCGACTACATGCCAGAGTCAGATCCAGGTGAGGCACATTCTGACTCCGCCCCCTCCACCCACAAACGGCGGTGGCGCGCGGAACCCGCGAGGTGTCGGTACATGCGGTGGGTGACATCTGCCAAGAACGCCTGCTCAGCAACTCTGGTTCCTCTGCATTTGACCGTGAAAATCTTTCGCCTTTTACTAAAGATTTCCGTGCAAAGGAGCAAACTCTGAGTATTAATACCAATTTTTGGAGTCCCCTCGAAAGAGCGGGACAAGAAAGAAGAAATAAGTTGGCAGTGTGCAGCACAAGAGTTTTTTCGCATAATGCCTTGAAACTCTATCAAATGCCAAGTTGTAAGTATTGCCGTTCGAAATAGTGATTCTAGAAAAAGTCATTTCACAAACATAGGAATTTTTTGGTTTATTTTTTAAAAAGTCAATTTTGCACCCTCCCCATTGAGTCCATTAGAAACCCTTTTCGTTATAGTATCAACCAGTTACAGTTAACGATCCAGTTTTCAAAAGGAATAAAAAATTTTCCCTGAATCACATTAAAAATAGAAAGCGGTGAACCCCATCGGCAGCTGTCATTTCGCAACGGGAACAGCGCGGCCGCCCACATGCCGCCCGCTCGACCGTCGCTCCGCCCACTGCGTGCAATGTACGACGACGGGCGGAACCCGCGAGATGTCGGTACACTGCGCACCACTACTCCCACAGCCCGGCGCCTCATAAACTTACCTGGCTGGGGGTATCTCGTGATCATCAAGACGGGATCCCCATGGCGAGGCCTGTCCATTGCACTTTAGGACGGGCTGACCCGTGTGGCAGTCTCGAGTTGAGATTCGCCAACAGTTTAATTTTTGCGTATCGGGGCTGCGTGCGCGCGGCCCTGAAAAATAGTGATCATTCAATTGAAGAGTGGGAATAAAGAAAATGCTAATTCCAGAGCTGTCTGCTCAAGGCGGCAAACACTTCTTCACTGCCATCAAAGAAGGTGATGAACTGAAATTCGCAACGGATGATGAAAACGAACGACACCTTTGGGTGCAAGCATTGTACCGAGCCACCGGACAGGCATACAAACCGGTGCCTCCGAAGCAGTCGACGATCGCTCCGAAGGCCCAAGGGTTCCAGGACAAGGCCAGCAAGCACGGAATGGACGCTCTGATCCAGGCGGATTCGATAAATTTCGACCACGACCATTTGTTTTCGGATATTCAGCAACTGACGCTGGATTTCCGGATCAACGAACCGATCTGTTCGCTGGTGAGAGTGCATAGAAGAAGTGTTCCTATGAGTTTCCGTTTTGCAGGGATGGTTCTCCCCCGGTCAAGCGTTCGTCCTCGAGGAGTACTCGGCCAGGTACATGGTCAGGGGCTGCTTCCGACACGTGACTCTCCTCTCGAATCTTCTCGACAAAGCGGACGACGGACTGCTCATTGATCCGGCACTCATCCACTATTCGTTCGCTTTCTGTGCGTCTCATGTGCACGGAAACCGGTGTATGCCTGACCGGCAAGGACCGGAAGGAGTGGGAACTGTGACGCAAGAGGAGAAGGAGAAGTTCCAGGAGATAAAGGAGCGGCTGAGGGTTCTTCTCGAGAAACAGATCACCAACTTCCGATACTGTTTCCCGTTCGGAAGGCCCGAGGGCGCCCTCAAGGGGACTCTGGGCCTTCTGGAGAGGGTTCTGATGAAGGACGTCGTGTCCCCGGTCCCCCCAGAAGAGGTGCGTGCTGTCATCAGAAAGTGTCTCGAGGACGCGGCCCTCGTCAACTACACGCGCATATGCAACGAGGCGAAGATCGAACGTAATTGGCAGCGACGGATTGGCTGAATGAGTAATGTTAAGAAGTTGCAGAGAGGATGGGAATCGACGTGAGTCCGGCGCAACGGATCGAGGACATGATCCGGGTGACGGAGTTCTGCATCGACCTGCTGAAAGAGAACGAGGAGCACCACGGAGAGGTGAGCCCCCGGGAGCTGGCCCCCGCGAGAATGCATTCGACCCTCTTTCCTATCTCTCTTTACCCAAAAAACGAATAACAAACGACCTCTTTTAGCAGCTGCGAGGGGTATGTTCCACTTCTTCTGCGACTCGTGTCCGTTCGTTTCCCCGCCCCTTCCCCGCCCGTTTTCCCCGTTCTTCCGCTTCTGTTTCTTTTCCCTCTTTTCGTATTTCCTGCTGCCGTGTGCTATTTTACCTGGTTTCCATTTCCCAGCAGCCGTTTTCTTTTCTTTTCAGTTCAGTTTCAGAGGTTTTTCGGTTTCTAACTAAGCGACACTTTGAGTGCAAAATGAGCTACTCAGTTGCTCTCTCTCTCTCTCTTGAGCAACTCGGTAGACACCTGCGTACTTCTGTAGTTTCGAGATCTCCTTCAAGTGAGCATGAGCTCTCTTCGAAGAAGGCTCCGTTTGATCGAAGAGCACTCATTCAGAAGACCTCGATTAGCCGTGCCGTTCTCTGTGTGTTCCTCATTAGCTTCTCCCTTCCACCAGAGTCCCCCCTCATCTCACCGTCTCCTTCCAGGCATTCGCGTGGTTTTCCGATCTCCTCTCCGACCATTCCGAGATCTTCTGGTCACTTTACTCTGTCGATCTGGACTCGGCACTCGAAGTTCAGCCGCATGACAGCTGGGACTCTTTCCCGCTGTTCCAGATGCTCAACGACTTTCTGCTGTCCGAACGTGAGTGCACTCGACATCTTCCCTCCCCCAATGGACCAGTTGCAGCGAGTCTGAAGGGAGGTATCTTCCACAACAAGATAGTCCAGCAGTTCCAACCGCTCGTCGTTCGGTACATCGATCTGATGGAGCACTCGATCGCTCAGGCCATCGACAAGGGCTTTTCGAAGGAGAAGTGGGAGGCAAGGAAGTGAGTGGATGCGATTGAGTCGGTCTCTCATGTCTCTTGCAGGGAGGGATGTGCAACTTCCGAAGACATCTACTGGAAACTCGACGCCCTGCACACCTTCGTAATCGATCTCAACTGGCCGGAAGAGGATTTCCGGAAGTATCTGCAGACGAAAATGAAGAGCCTCACCTCCGACATGATATCCAAAGTGTCCGACTGGTCCGTTCTCTCCCCGTTTCCCTCCTCAATCCGACTCCGTTTCAGCACGTTCACCGCATTCGACGGCTGGATGCAGAGAGCGAAGAAGTCCACCGATTACATGCTCCCGTCGGAAGTTTGTGTCCAGATCAATGTCATGTTCTCCTCGAAGAGCCGCGCAGTTCGGGTGACTGTCGATTCGGGAGAGTACAAATACCAGTCAAAACTTGACGAAACCCTCGAGACGATGCTCAAAACGATGGAGTCTTGCATCCAGGAGAAGCTTCTCGGCGTTCTCGAATCGGTCCTCTCGCGGCTCGCTCGGTACGACGAGGGCAATCCGATCGGCGCCATTCTCAACATTGCTCCCAAACCGGCGTCGATATTCAACAAACTGAAGACGATGGCCGGAGACACTTCTGCGCAGGCGGCGACCACTGCGGTAACAGATCCGCCTCGCGGGCCTCTCATTCTCTGCCATTTCCAGCGCCAACCGCTCACCGCCCAACAGTCGTCCGGTCAGATCGGAAACTCGTACGTGACGTTCTTCCGCGGATGCACTGAACTGCTGCGGCAAGTGGTCATCGATGAGATCTGGGTGAACTGTCTGTTCGAACACTGGTGAGTGAGCGGTCTCTCTCGAGACGAGGAGCACGTCTTCAGGTACGACCACCAGATGAAGGCGATCAACGAGTGGCTGACGGAACGTCTCCAGCAGTCGCTCAGTGCCACCCAATACATCTCGCTGTCGAACATCGTCAAGAAGGTGTACGGAGACTTCGAGTTGCAGGGAATCGACGAGGAGCGCCTCAACAGCAAGACGTACCAGTCGATCAGCCGTCGGCTGCAGCTCGAGGAGTCCAACTCGCACATTCAAGAAGGTAAACGACGGCTGTTTTGATGTGGTTCCCGTGTGCTTTTATTGATTGACAACACAATGAATTGTATCGTGTTTTTTAATCGTCGTTTTTGATTTCGATTTAAACATTTGATTCTAACCTTTGATTTCTATTTGATTTCTATGCGAAACGTAGTGAACGGCGGAAACCATGGTCCGGCAGATTCGCCTCCGCCATTCTGGAACCATTGGATTGTCGAGAAAGAGATCTTTGCACCATCCGTTCACTCGCACCTTTCCCTCTTTGCTCTCTCTCCCTCAGTTCTCATTTCTCTCTCTCTCTCTCTCTCTCTTCTCTATTTTCTCTTTGTTTCAGCCGCCGCCAACGGATCCGCCTCTTCCGGCAGTTCGGTGTTCCCGACGTCTCTCGGCAACGCGACCGCCGCCGTTTCGAACATGTCGAGTATGGTGGAGGGAGCCGGCGCGAAGATGTTCTCCCTCTTCAAGTAACTCTTTTGTTTTTGCATGGTTCCCCTCCCAGTGTTCGTTGTTTCCTCCTTTCACACGAGTCTCTCTCTCATTTATGGACAGATGCTTCTCCTATCGCTTCTCCTTCTCCTTCACTCTTTCTCTTTTCTCTCGTTCATCCCTGTCTTTCGTTTTCGTCCCGATTGATTCAAAACAAACCAAATGGAATCCCCCCAGTTCAACCCCTTCTCAATGATCTACCGGTCGCCTCGTTTCTTCACTCGCTCCTCCTTCTAGCTTTTCATGTATTTATCTGCACGTTTCACTTATAATCAGCTTTCTTGCGCCGAGCAAAAATCGAAAAAGTTGCTCCAAAACACATGTAATTTAATTTATGGTGGTTCTTTCCCCGTTCGTTTACAGATTTCTTTATAAAGCTTTCGTATGGGATTCTTTTCTGATCGATCTTCTCAGACATCAGCCCATTCGCCGTGGGTGCTTTTGACCTGTTGGGAGGCTCCGAATTCCCTTGTGGCCACGTGTAGATCACCCGGGAACGTCGGAGGGAAAGAACATTCTCTAAAGAGTCCTCAAGTGTACTGTACGTCTTCTTCTTCTTCTTTCCCCCCTTCAGTGCGAAGCGTGTGTTCGGCGGCGTCTCAGATGACTGGCCACAAAATGCTACCCAAGGGGCTCAGTAATAGAACAATCGAGAGTGCGAAATCCAAAGAAAATCGATTAATTCAAACAGTGATGTGAGGCTGACAACTTGTCAGTTCGCTGTTAGTTCTCCCCGAAAACGTACTGAGAAGGGAAAGATCTTTCAGATTTTGCTATAAATTGGCAAAGGTACACTTTCTTATACTGGTAATCGACCCCGCATAGTGGCTAACTGCTGGGACTTCTTGTCTTTGAAAACGTTGTCCCGAAGTAGTCAAAATGGCGTTTTTTCACGAAATCTGGCTTTTTGGAGTTCTTTGAGACACAACTTCTTGAAAACTAGAAGTTTGTGCAGTTAGCTCCACTATGCGGGATCTATTACCAGCATGAGAAAGTGCCATTCTGCAAATTTATAGCAAAATCTGAAAGAGATAGTCTAATGACACTGGTAAAGCTCTGCGAACAGCCGCTCGGTCATTGATTCGAAGGATCGCTGTCGGTGGTTGCTTCAAAGGCTTTCAGCCATTGACAGCCCAACCTCTCATCTCAGAATTCGTTGTGATGGTTGTAGGTGGCGACGTCTCCGAATGTTCGTTTCTTGGCGTTTGTGCCGACCTGAACTGCATCGTTCAGCCGATTTATGTATTTGCAACAGTCCGTTGGTTAATCGAGTGATTATTTCGAGTGAACTTTCGAAACGAAATGAAGAGTTGGCACACACACACACACCCGCGAAAGGCTCGATTTGTTCGGGTAATCCGTCGGGATTAAACACATCGACCGACCTGCGCCAACACCAGAAACCACGCATTCCGACGGCTGTGAACATGCGCATCTGCACGATCTTCCTGCCCGTTGCCCTCTTCCTCAACGCCGTTCCGCGTGTCGGAACTCAACAAGCATTCGCTGTGAGTCTCACCCATCCACAAGAGAAAGAACTCTCTCGTTTCAGTCTGTTTCGTATCCGGCCATCCAAAGGATCGTTCCCCATGCTACGGATGCGAATGCCTTTGCGGTACATCCCTCCATTCCCATTTCCATTCTCTCTCTCTCCTTTAGCTCGCCCAAGGACTCAACGAGAACATCGGCAAATTCGCTGCGATGCGGACCCTCGTCAACAAGTTTTTCACCCAGAACAAGGCCGGAAAACCGAATCCGAAGACGCTCTCCCTCTACGACAACTCGACTTACAGCAAACAGAAGCTGATTTCGCTCGTCAACAATGTGAGTGGGGGCGGGGAAAGGGCGGGCGAAGGGTGAGAATGAGCGTTCAGAGACAAGCGATCACGCAGTGGTGGGCTGTGATGACTCCGGGACTCACGAAGATCTACAACGCGGCGACGGCGACTTCGGTGAGTTGAGGCGGCTGTGTTCTCGAGGGCTCCTCGTTTCAGTATAAGAACCTGTACGCCTACTTCGACAGCCGATACATGAATGCGTTCGACTACACGATCATCTACTGGATGCTCACTGTCCTCATGAAGGTCGTTTCGGATCACGCGGTTCCATGAATCCCTCCGTTCCAGAACGTTTACGACGAAGCGGCCTACAACAAAACGGCCGATCTGATCGAAGACTCGATGTTGGCCCAGGCGAACAAGACGCCGGCGCTCGTCTTCGAAATCTACACGACCGCCTTCGAGGCGAACCACAATCAGACGTTGATGAAGGGAAAATGGTGATGAAATGGGCGAATAAAGTTATTATTCTTTTCCGGAACCGGTTGATAAAACACTTGATGGTCGCCGTCTTCGCTACCTAAACAGTCGAATCTTTTTATGAGCACTTAAAAATTCAAACGATGCTCCCCTTGATACGCGCCGGGAGCACTTTGTTTGCTGTCCCCACATCATCTAGCCTTCGAGTCATTTCGTCATCTCTCCTCGTCAACTCTGCTCCGTTGCTCATTCCCCCACGTAATTACAGTTCAAAAGATCTTCATCAGACGTCGGCAACACGCCCATGAAACCATTTCAATCAGAAGAGTTTAACCATTCAAGTCATACTTTTTATCTCGGGCAGCACTCTGCAAAGGTGTGAAAAAATAGATTGACCAGTCACCGATCACTCGCCACCTTCGTCATTTTGTGTCCTCCCTTCTTCTCTTCTCTTTCTGCCCCGCTCTTTCGAGGGGACTCCAAAAATTGGTATTAATACTCAGAGTTTGCTCCTTTGCACGGAAATCTTTAGTAAAAGGCGAAAGATTTTCACGGTCAAATGCAGAGGAATCAGAGTTGCTGAGCAGGCATTCTTGGCAGATGTCACCCACCGCATGGACCGACATCTCGCGGGTTCCGCGCGCCACCGTCGTTTGTGTGTGGAGGGGGCGGAGTCTGATATATCTCTGCTCCCCTGACACCACAGGGTATTCCCACACTGTAATGAAGAAAACTAGAAAAGAGTGTCGAGGGGTGTCATCTCTTCTGATAACTACCGTACTCTGCGGGTGTACTTCGACTCGAAACAGCAGATTTCAGATGAACATCCAAGCGATCATTTGCAGTTTCATTCTGGCCATCGGCCTCGTTCTCATCTGCGTCTCCACCAACACGTACGTCTTCTTCCCTCCCTCACTCCCCACGCCTTCTGTCCATTTCCAGGGCCGACGACGATTCAGACTTCACGAAGACCACTTACACAGTGCTTCTGATTCTCGGATGCGTGATGACGGCGATCGGAGGCTTAGGATACATGTACACGATCTACGAAGTGGTTCTCCGGACGCATCGAAAGTTCACGGAGAAGAAATTGAGGAAACTGGAGCAGCAGGTGGTGAGGAGGAGGACGGAGACGATGGCGAGGACTCGGACGATGGCACTGACGATCGAGAGGGAGAAGGCGTTGTCGGTGACAGCAGCAGCAGCAGCCCCCCGAGTCGTTTGATGTTGTTTTTACGATAAACCATTCGATTTGTGTGTGTGTTCAAGAGTGTGTGCAGCAGCATTACAGACACGGCGGGAAGACGCGAAACACACAGACACTTCGCCCCGTTTCCCGCCGATAAGCGCTGCTTCGTCACCGCCGTTTCACTATCGATTCTCGCTTTTCCTCTCTCCCCTACTCCTCCGATGTCCGCTTCTCAGATAACTCAGCAGAGGAACAGTGGGTACGCTCGCACTCAAAAAACACAGAAAACGCTTTCTTTTGTCCCTCCAGACGGCGACATCGTGCGTGCGAACGGTGTAAAGACGAGTTCGAAGTGGACGAAGCGTACTTTCTTCTCGGCAGCAGTTCGTGGCACATGAGATGTTTCTTGTATGACCCCCGATCCCTTGTCTCCATTCCAATGCGACCATTCCAGATGTGCCCAATGCATGCTGCCTCTTGTCGGTTCCACGTACTTTCAGTTCGAGGACAGAATCTATTGCGAGCACGATTTCAAGACACTTTACGCCCCCGTCTGTGCAAAATGCAGTGAGTGTTGAAGGAAATTTCCTATAGAAACAGCTGCCGCTTTTGTTTTTTATGCCCCGCTCTTTCGAGGGTACTCCAAAAATTGGTATTAATACTCAGAGTTTGCTCCTTTGCACGGAAATCTTTAGTAAAAGGCGAAAGATTTTCACGGTCAAATGCAGAGGAACCAGAGTTGCAGAGCAGGCGTTCTTGGCAGATGTCACCCACCGCATGGACCGACATCTCACGGGTTCCGCGCGCCACCGTCGTTTGTGTGTGGAGGGGGCGGGGCTTAGAAACATTTTGTTAGAGAGTGGAGAATGACTGCTTCTGATGGAATCATTTCATTCATTAATCAGCATGTATTCAGATGAATTCGTCGTCGGATCGGTCGTTCGTTCGGCCAACTGCTCGTTCCATTTGGCGTGTTTCACGTGTGACGAGTGCGATTGCCAGTTGAGTTCCTCATCGGGCGCCTACCGATATCTGGGACAACTTCTGTGTCCTGCGTGCAATCAATTGAAGCCGAAACAAAAGATATACAACTGCACAAAGTGTACGTATCCTCCCGTCCATCACCATATCGAAACGTTCCAGGCAAGCAGCCAGTCGAAGAAATCGACCTTCTGATGCGAGACGAAGAGCCCTTCCACGCCTACCATTTCAACTGTTCCACGTGCAAGAAGGCGTTGGAAAACGACGCGAGGGCCCTCAAGAACGAGCTCTTCTGTCCGCGGTGCTTCGATTTTCAGTGTGAAGTGTGCTTCGGATGCAAAAGAGCCATCGATCCGCAGGAAGAGAGGAGTATCTTCAGCATGAACAGACACTGGCATCTCGAGGTCTGCGTCTCTCCCTCTCCCACACTCTCTCTCTTTTCAGCATTTCCGATGTGCCACGTGTACTCGTCCATTCGACGGTCACGAGCACTTCGAGAAGAACGGCAACGCCTACTGCCGCAAGGATTTTCTCGATCTCATCGGCCACCACTGCTTCATTTGCGACAAAACGTTCTCCGGATCGATGGTGCACGTGTTCGGAAAGGCATTCTGTCGCGACTGTTACAGGTGCAGAGGATGCGATCGGGTGCTGCATCACAAGTGAGAGACAGCTGATAACCGAGGGAGAAATGTGTGTTTCAGAGACAAAGTCATGGAGTTGGACATGTTGCCGTTGTGCAAAAAGTGTATGTCACAGAAGAACTTTCAGAAGGCACTCAAGTACAAAAGCTAAATTTATCGCTCGTTTCGATACATAAAGTGTTTCTTGTCATTTTCCACTGAATAACTTCTTCTCTTTCTGTCCCGCTCTTTCGAGGGGACTCCAAAAATTGGTATTAATACTCAGAGTTTGCTCCTTTGCACGGAAATCTTTAGTAAAAGGCGAAAGATTTTCACGGTCAAATGCAGAGGAACCAGAGTTGCTGAGCAGGCGTTCTTGGCAGATGTCACCCACCGCATGTACCGACATCTCGCGGGTTCCGCGCGCCACCGTCGTTTGTGTGTGCAGGGGGCGGAGTCTGACTGTAACTGGGCAAAGGGACGTCGTAAAAATTTCTTGGAAATTCAAGAAGGTATAGAGCGGCGATTACCAGCCGACGCACAATCTTATTGGATTGAGAATCCGGCGAATACTGACGGAGAGTTAAGCCTTCATGAGGGAAGGAGGCATCATGATGAATAAAAAGGCCGTCGGTGTCGATGATTGTTTATTTATTGTTGCAAGTATTAGCTCTAGGTGGGAGATTTATCTCCACAAGTGTCCAGTCCACAACTACCAACCCTTCGGTACACCTTGTCGCAAAGGTGGTTTAGTGATCTGCGAATGCTGACTTCCGGTTTCGAGAGAGTCTAAAGACCGAGCAGGAGAGAGAAAGAGAGAAGGATTTTACGTAACAAGAAACACACTCAGACTTTATTTATTTATTTATTTATTTCGATACTTCATTGAGAAGTGAATAAGAATTTTAAAAAAGTGTAGTGACCAGGTGACTCATAGTGAACGTATGGGCGAGAGCTAGAATTTATCGGCGTCTTTTGCGTTGTCTCCATCTGTGCCAAACGTCATCTGGCGAAGATCCTTGAATCATTGTCCTTGTGGCTTTGATCATTGGTCCATTTGGTATGAAGACAGGTCTCTATCTATCACTTTATCTGCCCCGAATGGGCAAAAGACAAGAATGATCGGCATCTCGTCGGGGATCTGGCGGTCGGAGGGAAACGGCAGAGCCGACCGTGTGTAGAACCAGAACTGACGTGTTTCCTTGCGGTCGGGGACGGCGAGACGATTCCACGTGGCGAGTCGGGCGGTGAGAGCGGTGAGGTCACGTTCACGCGGCAATAACTTGTGAGGCGGCGGCACGTCCACGTGGAGGAGGAGAAGCAGCATAGGCCGTCGTCGATCGGGGAAGCACGAGTAGAAAGTAGTAGAGAACCGATGATCTTTGCACATTGAGTAGAGTGTTACAGTTGAGGGGTGGAGAGGTCGTGAGAGGAGTAATCTTCAGATCCTCCAATTCGCGACACACCTGGAACCCTTGGGCCTTCGGAGCGATCGTCGACTGCTTCGGAGGCACCGGTTTGTATGCCTGCCCGGTGGCTCGGTACAATGCTTGCACCCAAAGGTGTCGTTCGTTTTCATCATCCGTTGCGAATTTCAGTTCATCACCTTCTTTGATGGCAGTGAAGAAGTGTTTGCCGCCTTGAGCAGACAGCTCTGGAATTAGCATTTTCTTTATTCCCTCAATTGAAAATGATCACTATTTTTCAGGGCCGCGCGCACGCAGCCCCGATACGCAAAAATTAAACTGTTGGCGAATCTCAACTCGAGACTGCCACACGGGTCAGCCCGTCCTAAAGTGCAATGGACAGGCCTCGCCATGGGGATCCCGTCTTGATGATCACGAGATACCCCCAGCCAGGTAAGTTTATGAGGAGCCGGGCTGTGGGAGTAGTGGTGCGCAGTGTACCGACATCTCGCGGGTTCCGCCCGTCGTCGTACACTGCACGCAGTGGGCGGAGCGACGGTCGAGCGGGCGGCATGCGGGCGGCCGCGCTGTTCCCGTTGCGAAATGACCGCTGACTGGAGAGGGGCGTCGTTCACTGAATACTACTTACAAAATGTATTTTGTGTAAGAAAAGGGTTTCTATGAATATCAGGCATGATATTGGACAAGGCAGTAAAAGCTTTCCGGAAAATCGTCATGATTCTCCATTGAAATGAAAAAAATATCAATGAAAGAGCTACGGAATCGTGCATGCCTCAAATAATAGGATAGGGGACGAACATTACAAAATAACAATTAGAATAACGGGTTCTTGCTGGAATTACAGACACTGTAGTTGACCAAGTATACACTCTTAAGGTTCTCGAAATTGACACATTTTCTGCTTCGACAAGTTTGAGAACGAAACAAATCTGCTGATCTGTTGATTTCTATAACGAGCGCTCTCACCTTTTAGAGTAAAACACATTTCTAATGAGCAAGTCAGAAAGAAGTGCGGAGTTTATGCTCCACCTGCAGACAACTTTCTGCCTCCTCTATTATATCGCGATTGCACGAGCGTGCGCGTTTTGTGGGCGTGGCATGTCAAAAAAATGTATGTATGTCGCAGCGATTATCTCAACTCCCACTGAACCGATTTTGCCCATTTTTGGCCCAGGGGTCAGAAAGGGTGACCGCATGATGCACGTCAATTTTCTAAGCGATCGGCTGAGTTTGACGGCTTCTGGACTTCTTTTTGTGTATTTTGCCTGTTATTTGTGCCTCTGGGAAAGTTGCGTCGCTCGATCTTCCCAGAGGCAAACTTCCCCAGAGGCGCACTCCGAGCGAACCGAGATGTTCCTAATGTTGCGAAACAGCGAGGGCATGACTGTCGACCAGGTCAGTGCAATCCATTGACCCTGTGGCGCAGTGGTAGCGCTCTCTCTTTTAGTTTTTCGGGTCGCAAGTTCGTGGTCACTCCGGGACAAATGTTTTTTTTTCTTAGAAATGAAGATACTCATTCGACGTGGTCACAGCAGGGAGCGTCAGGTACCGCCGCAGCGTCAGCTGCGGAGGTAGCGTTAGCTCCCTGAGCCCCGCAGGGCTAGGGGATTCGGGCCGAAGGCCAAGAATCCCCTAGTCCACTTGTAAAACGTGCTTTCCAGGCGTTTTCGCGTTGATTTAATGTCGGTCCCGCTCTTTCGAGGGGACTCCAAAAATTGGTATTAATACTCAGAGTTTGCTCCTTTGCACGGAAATCTTTAGTAAAAGGCGAAAGATTTTCACGGTCAAATGCAGAGGAACCAGAGTTACCGAGCAGACGTTCAGTCGAGGACTGACTCACCGCATGTACCGACATCTCGCGGGTTCCGCGCACCACCATCGTTTGTGTGTGCAGGGGGCGGAGCATTTCGTTTCGTCGCGACGATATCTTGACAAATTCCCAAATGTCGCGCTCAATTAAAATCAAAAAAGAGACGTGGATAACAAAATGTGATGTGATGTGATTAGTGTGATTCGATTCATGCGACAGTCATTCCGATTCCAACTCTCCTCAGAACTCTTCTTCTGTCTGTCGTCTGTTGACAGCCTAATTGGACAGTCTGGCGCGATGCCAGGTAATTGTCGTCCACTGAGGGGCGTCCTTGGCCGGGGGACGGTGGGTGGCTTGGCGGGACGACACCTCGCGATGAACCGTCCATGTCGTCCACTTGACTCCTTTGTCTCCTCTCCTCCTCCAGTTCCACCCCATTTCTCCCTCCTTCTTGCTTCGTTCCCTTTGGGTTTCAATTATGGAATCGAAGCGAGAATGACTTCTCCCAGAAACAAGTGTTTGTGTTCTGCGGCCGGCCGCCCGTCCAGATCGGATTACCGCGCGCGCAAGAACGCTTCACCTCAACCAATTTATGGCATTACACGATGCCTGAATTATTCATCCTCTCTCTCCTGTCAGCTTCCACTCGTTCACTTCATTACGCCTTCTCACACTTTGTGACGATTGTGCCCTTTTCGGCTCTATTTAGCAGTGCTGATGAGTCTCGTGGCTGATCGAAATGAGCGTAAAGAGCACATTAGAATAGCTCACCTGCCATCCCACGGGAGCCAATTTCCAATCCGACTAATCACGTCTTCGTGCTCTCGAAACTGCTCCAATTCTTCCCCACAGTCAACCAAAACGACTCGGGGCGTGCGTGCCCCTTCTCTGCCTCCTGCTTCCAGGAGAGGTTCAGCATGATGTTCAGTGACCGTTCATGAGTGTTTTCGGGACACAATCCGCTCCTTTTTTGTCTTATTTCTCGTCCATTCAGCCTCCTCGTTTCGCACGATTCAATTTCCATCGCGGGAGGAGGAGGAGGAGGCCGCGAGTCTCTCTCTCTCTCTCTAAGTAAATCTTCGTTCATCCGCTCCCGTCAAGTGCCTTCTCGCGCCTCTTCTCCTCCCCTTTTCCTCATCCTTCTTGATATCAAAACCGTTCTTTTGGCCAACAAGTAGACATTTCTGTCCGTCTGCTGTTGGTAGATCAAAACCGGATGAGCGTAGTGAGTGACCGGTGTGTGCGTCTCTTTTTCGACACGACACATCCTCTCTTCTTTACGGCCGTCGCCTCCCTTTGAACTGTAACTTTATCATAAATTAGCTTTGTCCCCCTCCCCCGCGACTCGTCCTTCACCCGGCTCCTGTCAGGCGAGAGAGTGTGGCACCACGAGAGACGCAGACTCGTTCATCTTGTTCGGAAGAGAGACAACGAAGCCATCGCCATGTTTCACCAATTTGCACTTGCGCGCGCCCCTCGCCCGCCCTCCGAATGCCTTTCCTCTCCGATGAAAAGGGCGTGGGAAGAGCACAGTGCGTCAAAAGAACGCCGCCGTCGCTGTTCATCCGAAACGATTCGGGGACTGAATAGATTGACTCTCTCTCTCTCGGTTCGCTCAGAATTCGTTTTCTTTCGCGCCCCTCTCCGCCGGTTTTTGATTTTTCTCTCGCCGTGATGAATAACAAACCCATTGCGGTGGAAATGGAACGGGCGGTCGTTATCGGCGAACCAATCCATGCCCTTTCCCCGCCCCGTCAACACCTGATTCTCACGGTCTACGAGCAGCTCTCCCGGCGCGCGCGAAAGTTCTCCCCAATTACCCCCTGCGGCCGGCTGAACAGATGTCTAATCAACTTTGTGACGTGGCGCGCTTGCCCGTCGCTGCCACTCAACGTCTCCGCCACTTCATCTCAGAATCCAGCCTTCGCTTCAAACCAATCAACTTTCGCCCCCCTTCCCGCTTAGGCCCTGCGCGAAAAAGTGAAGAACCTCTCGGCCGTGTTATCACTCTGATTATTATTATGCTAATAACCGCTTTCATCGCCTTCCTTCTCCGATTCGTTTTCTCCTTTTCCTCTACAATCAGATGTTTATTCTGGCCGTCGAACTTTGTTTCCCCACGCTTTTATGTGTGTTTGTCGTCGTCTTCTCTCTGAAAAGGGGCATTCGAATGGCACACATGCTGCTCGATTCCTCTTTTCACCTGCACCCCATCCCGATCGCCGTTTCGCAACAATTTCTGCAATTTCGTTCGAAAAAACAAGCAAGAAAGCTCTCCCGTCACCTTTCTTCTTCTTCTTCTTCTTCTTCTCGTCATAGCAACGCAACGCTGGTTTCTGTGTGGTGTTGACGGCCTCCTTGAAGATTCTCCCGGACCGTTCGAGAAGACGTCGTCACTCTCATTAGCATTCCTCTTCAGTCGCCTTCTCTCTAATTTATACATCCCCCTTCTTCTTATCCTCTTCGCCTTTTTATGGCCGCGCTTTCTCCTCTTCCCGACACTCTTACAGTTTGCATTCACATTTGCAATCAGCTGCCCATTCATCCATTCTCTTTGCTGCTTCTGCAGCGGGAGAAAACGGTGTGACGTGATGATACCACGCCCTGAAGGCGACAAAGAAAAGACGGATTAAGCGGTGGAAAAGTGTTCGCTTCCAGCCATGTTAGCCGAGAGAGGCGAGAGGAAGAGTACCTACTCAAAATCCTCGCTCACTTGTCACTTTCTCGCATTCGATACGATCTCATTCATTTCGAAAGTTTCGCTTCCTCGCCAATTACGTCATCGACCGCCGCCGCAGCCGATGTGTCATTATGTGGCGCCCCTGTCTCTTTTTTAATCCACCACCACCACTTCCACTTTCCAACGATTCAGGGGGGCACCTGCTGTTCGGAAGTCACGAATTCGTCCTTGTACACTCATTTTTGGGCATAATAATACATTTGTGATGTCTATCCCAGAGTCTTCTATCATTTTGCGTTGGTTGCATGTTTAGATTGATGTAACAGATAGCCGGTGTCCGCCGTGCACGGAGGTATTAACCCATCCTTTTCTGATTGCTATCTGTGAGTGACACCGAATGTTCTTCTTCTTCTTCATTGCGGTCTTCAGCTCTTTCCGGACGGCTCCCTCTACCTCTTTGTCTCTCGGTCGCGCTTTCTTTCACACTATCTTTCCCACACGAAGCATATGTGCTGATTTAATATTTTCTACGCTGATGAGTGCGTAAATTCGAGTTTACACATAGTTTTTGTCCCAAGAAAAACGCAACGTTCCAACTATTAGGTTCGTGTCGAGACCCGTTTGTCGATGTCTACCATGCGTCTTCCGAGTAAAATACTACTGTAGTTTGTTTTTCTTACTAGTTTTTTTGATGTCAACCTCCTATCAAACAGAATTTCCTTCATTTCCTGTCAGTTTTCAATACCGTTAACGTTTTCTTTTTTCAGATATATACACTGCCTGTAATGCAATAAAAATTGCTCAAATGGGTGATCCTAACCGACCTGCAGCCGCGACAAAACGGCCGAAAGCACTCGTTCGACTACTCGATTCTCGGCAAATTGAGGTTAGATTTGATAATTGGCAAAGTTTCAATATTGCTGATTTTCAGATTGTTCTGCACTCCCGACTTTCCGTAGATGACGTGCTTCGGTTGGTGGCCGAGAAACTTGATCTCACGTTCTCAGATTCTCGTTATTTTTGCCTTGGATTTACAGATAATCTGTGAGTTCTTCATCTTGTTTTACAAGGTTCTCGGAAACAGAAAAAAAACATGTTGTTAATAATTTCCACTGTCTCCGAGACTTTTTAACGCAAAAGACCAAAAACCGTTCTCAGTGATAACTTTCACTGGTTGGACAGCTCGGTGATCCTCTACGACCTCGTCGCTTCAACTTCGAATCCGAAAGGCACATTGACCTTGTCGCATCATGTTAGGTGAGTAGAAGCATCCTCCGGGAATGATGAAGAGAAATGAGTGACCGAAGGTCTTGAAGGTTCTTTGTGGAGACGATTTACGAGGTTCAGTGCGCATCTACCGCCAAACTTTTCTTCTTCGACATTCATAATCAACTAGCGAGAGTAAGTCCGTCTTTCGTTCTCATTTTCTACAAACCTGACGCATTTCAGCACGAATTACTCGTAACTAGCGAAGATTACTTCGAACTGGTCGCGATTCTGGTGTCTGTGTTCGTTCCCGAGTGCCAGTAAGTCTTTTCATTCGCGTCCATACCTCTTTAGCTTCTGCTGCTTCTTTCGCATCCTCTTCGATCCGGTCCTGTTCTTTTTCCAGAGTGAAACCGAAAATCCACTTGAAAGCGTGTGGTTTTTATCCAATTATAAGTCGATCGACCCCCCTCTCAAGTCGATTTGTTTCTTTTTATTTCCCACATTCGTCCGAATTCTTTTCCCATGTCATGAAGGTCGCCTGTCAGGCTAACACCACGCACCTGATAATTTACAACTGTTCTCGAATCATTGATTCTTCTTTGCAGAGAAACAACGGTTGGCGAAGCGATCACACGAGTCATGCCCCTCTCGCATCCATCTTATATTCTACTCAAAACCGATCAGAGTGACGTCGAACGAAGAGTCTACGAAAAGTTTCGCTACTACAGAAGATTGCCTGTTGGCACGGGAATGATAAGGTACGGTTCTATGTTTTCTAATAGCAAAACAAAAAAAGAAGCCGAATTCATCGAATCCGTCGTTCCATCTCATGAATTTCACCTTCGAAATTGATGCTTTCCCATAAAACAAAAATTTTTCAGTTTCATAAAACTAGCCGAGAAAAGCGAATCGTACGGCTATCGAATGTACGAGACGCTCAACGAAAACAACGACAAATGCATTTTGTCGATCGGCTATAAAGGCATTTACATCTACCGGAGGAGTCGGCATCAGAACCTCATTACACCGTATTTGGCCTATCCTTGGAAGGTCATTGACAATCTTTACTATCGCGACAAAAAGTTCTCCATAGAAATACGCGAACCGAAAAAGTGAGTTGTTGTGCTTATTTGTCAGTTCCTAATAAATGAAAAACACAATTATTTACTAATCACAAGATCAATAAACGGCTGTAACCAATCAAATTTTCAAATCTGCTTTCCCATGTTCCCACACTTCCTTCGATGTTTTCAGGAACGAAAGTAACGAGAACGTGGCAGATGATGTGATCTTGATCAATGACCGCCAGCTGTCGGAAGCCTTCAGCCACCCGACTACCCAGTAAGTCCCTACTTATTCACACCATTTGCCTTCTGCCTCCTCCTTCAAATGCTTTGTCTAAACACGGTTTCTCCTTTATGTGCTCATAGTGCGTGCGCAACAGAAGCGCACAGTTGCGTCAACTCGAAAGTTTCTTTTTTGTCGCACCGCCTCAGTGGGCAGAGTGTTCGGTGTTCCGAGAGACGCACACTGTTTTGATTACCCAACCAATAGGTCCATTGAACGGACGAACTTCGGGGTCAGTGGCCGAGACGCGCCCTTTTTTTAAACGGTAGGCATCGCAGGTCCATTGTGTGCCAATTTGAAAATGATCAAAGCGGCTCAAATGGGATGTGACAGGAGGTCCGGAGACTGGCGCGAATAAATAATTAATGAGACTGTTTGTATGGACATTTGTGTCATGTTTGACATGAATTACGATTTCAAATTGGTGCGCTTGTTCGCCTAATCGACTCTTTTCACATTAAGAATGCGTTCTCCACCGACTTCTCGAACACCAGAAAAAAGTAGACAAATGCACCTGCTTCATGCGAAAAAGCAGAAATAAGAACGTTTCCGACAAAACAAAACATGCGATTTCATCACCATCACGGTTACAAGCTCTCACTCTCCTAGTCGCAATTTCAGAGTCTCGTGCGGTCGCCGTCGCTCGAACAACCAACAGCGAGTTCTCCTGTTCCCGTTTACATGCCAGACGCCGCTCGTTTGTCGAACTGTGTGGATGTCGGCTATCGCTCAACATCGATTCTTTCTGGAACGGAAGGAAATGAAGAAGGTTAGTGTTCTCTCTCTCTCTCGGATCCGTTTCCTCCACTTCTTCTCTCAATTCGCTCATTCTTTTCTCTCTCTCCCTCTCTTTTTCATTGCGCAAAAGGCGTGACAAATTTCCATGGATGATGTCTGGTGGTGGAAGTGGCCACACCGCAGACAGCCTCCACCTGGGTGGTAATTCGACGGCAAAGTTGCTATACGAAGCCGAAATGTGAGTTTTTGTTGGAAAGAAGAGAAAGGCCATTCGATGTTCGATTCGATTCGAAACCCTCCTCATGAGTCAGCACGCCGTCGAGAAAGAACAAACACATCGCTTTTCGTCAATCCGCCTTTGTTTTCCTTCGTCGTTTGTTGTTCCTGTTGTTTCTTCTTCTTGATACGAATCATCACGTCCGTCAGTTGCTTTTCCCAGGTGTTTGCAATATATCTCATGTAGTACTCTGTCCCACTCACTCTTCAATCAGAAGTCATATTAATTATCAGAGAGCACATTCCTCCCATTCTCTCGGTCATCTGCACTTGTTGAAATTGAGCCTGGTGGTCACACGGCAACCGCTCCCTTCTCTCTTTCTTTTCCTCTACTTTTTGTTCACTCCGTCTCACGTCATCTTTCATTTCGTCGCATCCCTGCAAACTCATCATTTCTTGGTTGCCCGGGAAACGTTGTAGGTTTAACGGGGTGGCAGCTCTTTTCTCGTTTTCCCTTCTCGCAACCCCCTATTATTTATTAGTGTGCAGTGTGCAAAACATTGTGTAATCATCTCAATCGGTTACTGTTGAGCGACGTTTGAAGTGGGTCGGTAGGAGGTGTTGCGCATGTTAATCCTAATTGATTGTATAATCTAGTGAAGGGAAACGGGTACCGTAATTGTCTCTTTGGAAAGAGCTCTAAGATTGCATAACATCTAAGAGAACTGCTCCGAAGAGAACAAGTGTGTAATAAAGTGTGTAAGTTTTCAAAGTCATCTTCATATTTCCCTGGCGCATCCTTAGATACGGAGTTTCGTCATCGCAATGTTCCGTTCTGTCTCTCGGGATGACTCACATCCCCGTCTTTTTCTGCTTTTATCAACGACACATTCTTCTTACCATCGCGTCTCCCGGCCACTCTCCCTACATCCATCCTTGTGATTTTTCTCAATTGTTCAGTTTTTCGAAATTCTTCGAAACCTCTGTGGTCATTATTTCTGTCAGAGCAGCCGCGCCTCTCCGTCTCCCACTCTTCCGCACTCTTTCTCTCTCTCTCCCTCTCATTTTGTGACAATCGGCGACCACAAAAATTTGCATTTGTTCGCTAGTTCACCGGTTTGTGTTCATCTAAATATTTGTACATTGTTTTGAGTGAAGGCTGCTTCTGCGGTCGTGGCGGCGGAGGCGACGGCGGCGACGGCGAAACGAAACGATTGATGAAAAATATATGACCGGACGAAGGAGGTCCTTCTGCTCTCGTGCCGGCCCGGGGGCACTTGTCACTGCCCATTTTACACACTCAAACACACCAAACCTCGGAAACGGCCAACTTTTTGCGTGGTGGCGCCGCTTCACCGAGATCTATCCGTTTCCCTCATCTGTCACTCATTTAGTCATTGTTCTCGGCCACCACCACTGGGCCACTGGGCAATGCCAGAGGACACTCGGGCATTTGGTCTCGTTTTGTCACGAACTCCCATCATTTGCATGAGAATGCATCTTGTCGGAGCCACCTAGTCCCCACACCTCCCCCCTACACCGCATATTCTCCCATTCGATTTTTGAAATTCTCGTCTTTTGTCGCTTCTATTTGTTCAACAGTCCCCTCTCCCGTCGCCTCGTACGCCTTTTTTGTCACCGGCGTCTGTGTTATTGTGTGTGTCATCATCGAGCAGAATGGTCTCATAATTTTAGAATTTCCGCCGCTGTACATAGGAAGTAGTCCAAACGATGTGTTGTCCATTGGCTACTGTTCATGAAAAGCATTTGTGTGCTGATTCTCGATCACTGTATGTCCCACGTTTTGAAGTACACACGCGATAAGTGTAGTTTCGCTGTTTGTCATCTCAAAACAATGCAGATCTAGTTTTCTAAAGTTCTTCTTCCTACAACTATTCTCTCTGTGTGTGTTTTCCGAGTCGAGTGATGGATGAGATTGTCCTGCCGTCTATATCACTTCGAGAGATTGTTCTCAAAGTAGATCATTTGAAATCAAAGTACAAGTTCTTGCCGGTATCCGCCAGAGCTATCACTCATACGACCTTCCCTGCCGCCTTGTGAACCTTTCTTCGCAATTTTAGTCATGCCTCCTGTGTGTCCCCCTCGGCGCCTGACCGATTCAAATCACTCGAAAAGTGTTGCCGCGTGCCCACTTCAAATGTGAGCACATCTTGCCCGAGAGCACACAAATGGGTGGCAATCCGAGACGACGACCCATAACAGCATGTCGCCGCTCCTGTAGAAATGAATCGGTTCCGCCGATTCCTGATCGTCTTGTGGGTTGTTAAGCGGATTGTCGACCGTTTCTGCTGTCTTCCTTCTTCCTATTTCTCATCGAAAACAAACAAATTCTCGGGAAATACGGTAGAGTACATTTTGCAACACACAAATTGTCTTTCGCTCCGAGTAACTAATCTGCCGAAGTAGTCCCCCTGACATTCCAAGGATCTTCTCGCTTCCGTGAAGAGCAATCAAAAAAAATCCGGACGAAAACCATGGGAATTAGAGTTATTTCAAGGTTCTCCACATACTATAAATCCATCAGATTGAAAAGTTTTCGGTTGGATTGTGGACAAAAAAGGCGCGGTTTTGGTGGTGGTGCGACCTTGGAATTAAGCGGGCCGTCGGCAAATGGGCGGACAATGGAACAATCAAGGAACAAAGTAGTCGTGCGATGCGGCAAAACTCGGCGGCTAATTGGCGAATGGAACGCGTCGATGCATCCACGTCGCATCCGACCATTCGATTATGAATCGGCGTGTACTGGGGGGGGGGGGGGGGGGGGGGAAAGCCGGGGCTGTTATATCCGGTGACTGATGAACGGCCCCTGACGGACGGACGGATCGGCGACGGACAGGGCGTGTAGATACAAGGCCGTAACCCTTCGGAAAGTACGTGCGCGTCTTCTCTGGATCAGCGACGACCGTTTCGCTGACTGCGTCTCCGTTCGTTTCGTGTCCTCAAATAGCATCATCACAACACTCGGTGTTGTTCTGTATCCGCCCCGGTCTTCGAATCGGTTGTGTGTATGCTTCCCTGCGAATCGCCAACTTGTTGCTCTCTCCCGCTGAAGGTGGTGCACAAGAAGGGCGGCAAACACTGAATATCGAGAGGAGCGTAGTGCGCGAGACGGACTGACGATTTGAGTGAAATTCGGAGTGAGAGGCGACCAGTGTGTGGATGCTGATTTTTCGGTCCACCAGTTGTCCTTTAGCCCCAACCAAAACAGCTACTCGATGCGCACGGACCAAGATGTGCCCGTGCAAAAGCCCGTCTACCGGCACAGATACCTGCAGGTACGTTCGTTCGTTCCTTCTCTGTCGTTGCAAAGAACTGCTGAAGCAGTCGAACAAAAAACACAAGTGCCCGTCCTCCATCCATTTATCACTCTTTTCCTTTCCTTTGCATAATCTCCGTGTTTTCCTCTGCTCTTCCCTATCCAACCAACCAACTCACACTTTCGGGTGTCATTTGTCAGCCCTTCGACTCTCATCTCTGCTCTCCTTGTTCTCATTTGCTGCTCCGTTCACTCGGATCTCCGGATTTTCACGTGTTTCTTGGCTCACCATCGCACGCGTCGCTCTAGTTTCCTGCCGTCGGTTTTCCCACTCCTCTTTCCCATTTGCTCATCTCATCCATTCATTGATTTGATCTCATTCCTAGTTAATTCCAGTTGGCTTTCTTTTTTCCCCAATCTATCATGTTTTCGTTTTTCGATTACTCAAACGCTAAAAACTATTTTTGTGAGAGCTCCATCTGACGAAAAAACGGGCCTAAAATGTATTATGTTTGAATTTCTGATGCGTCTCTGTCGTTTGACGCTTGACAAGAAGCACCACTCCATCACGATCATGTATTTTTTCTCCTACATCGTTTCATTTGTTACCCGCTTGAGAATGAGAATGATTCTACAAATTCATATCCCTCTTCGCTTCCCGAAATCTGGTTTTTGTGTCAATCTCCCCCGATTCGATCCGTCGGTGTCATGTAAATTATCAGCTAATCGGCGGCTGATCTGCACACCTTCTCACGCCGTCCCCCTCTATCTTTGTGTTCTCTCTCCGCCTCTACTGTTTCTGCTATCTCTCGTATCGGAAGTATTGTATATCGTGGTTGATCGAGCCTCGTCCGTTCCCTCTTGACTTGAATAATACAGTACACACTGCTGTGAGACACTGCGCTAAACCCGGGTAAACATCTCTTGAGAAGGTTTGCGGTAGTAGTAAACCATCTTTGCCTCCATTCCGAATTGTACTATAATCCTGAAGTGTGGACCTCGCTTCCCTTCGCTCCTCGCGCTCCGGAAATGACATTAACGTTCTTGTTTCGGCAACTCCTTCTTCGTCTTCTTCCCCATTTTCTGGCCGCTTTCTGCTCCTTGCCTATTCAACGCCCCCGTAACTATTAAAATCCTCGTTTGTTTGTTTTAGTGCTGGAAATCATTCGAAACAAATAATTTACATTTTCAAATGTTTTAATTCCAAAATTCTCAACGATTTCCATTTTGACCACTTTCCATTCGTTTACTGCTCTAAATCCTTCCGCTGACCGTTCGCCTTATTCAATCGTAAATGTGCGATGTTCCCGATTTGGCTATAAAATTAAGTGTTTATCGCCGATGTGAAAATTTCTGTCACATTTCCGACGTCGCCTTTCAGTTCTAGCCGTAGTGAAATATGAAAGAAGAACTAAAGGGTCAATCAAGTGGCAAGTGGTGGTGTCGAATTTCAACGGCTCTAGGCCAAACGTCATTTTAGCAACTAGTTTCACGTGTATCTCTTCCGCCGTTTGATCAGATGGCATGGTTGGAGAAACCGTTCGTTTCCTCCTCTCCCGATGGCTATCTAATGTCCTTGTGGCCCGATTTCCCTCATGCTGATCCGAAAGTATACTTTCCTCTACTCCCATTTCGCCTCAATCTCTGAACTATTCCTTGTTCAACCAGTTTCTTTTTGCGTTTGGCTTCTAAAAAAAGCGACGACGCTTCTAGTGGCAGTTAGTGTCCACTATGAGCGAGTTTCGTGGCTCCCCTGGGGCAGGGAGTACGGAGAATGGCGGCACAAGCTGACGAAACGGCCGACATCGTCAACACGTTTCGTCGTCGGGTATCGGTAAGAGAAATGGGATTCGACGACGAGGACGTCCTTCCCTTCCATCGGGCCGCGCGAGCTCTGAACAAACAAGCACGAAATCGCACAAAGCCTCTTTCAATGTCCACTTTTAGTAGAACTTCACAGCAATCATAAGTCTTCTGTACACCGAGTTCCGTTCACTTCCTCTTTCTTGTTCATCCTCCAAATCGAATCCCCGTTATTTCTCGGTCACCTCTCGGTGTGTTTCTCGAGATTTTATTGCGTTTCGACGAACGATGGTGCTAAAGATTGATGTGATTCGAAGTGGGCTTCTCTTCCTGTCTCCGACCGCAGTCGTACTACCGGAATGTGCATGATGCTCCAGGATTGCGGGTGGCCATCTGACCGCCCTCCGTTTTGAATTTAGTGGCTCTTTGTCTCCCGCTGCATATTTTATTGTCACGCTCCTCTGGAATGCAATATGGCGGGGGAAGCGTTGGTGTTCGGGAGTGAGGTCCGTGTCATCTGTCGGTTGGTATCAAATGACGAAGACACGCGAGCGATATGCCGCCGGCGGTTCCTTTAGCAGTGCGCAATCCCTCCTCCGACACAGTTTACGATCTTTGTTCGAATCAGTTCCTCCGAATCGTGCTCCACCGGTCGTTATATTCAATTTCTCAGCTTACGCAATAATTTTCCCATTACCCCCGTGTTTATGCTAATTACAGTCTTGTCTTGAGACTGATTGCGTGAGAATGTTTCCTCTGATTCCTTATTAGTCCCTATTTGAGAACGGAATCTGAGATACTCGAAGTGCTCACGCAACTCATTCTCATCCTCCATCCCCCTCTCGTGAGGTTATTGTCATCCGGACTCCTCATCGTCATGGAATGTTGACGTAGAGACAGACATCTGTTGTAGAGTGACCTGTACGACCGCTAATCGCAATTTCACGGAGCTGTTTTCTTGAAGCAATTAGACACGGATCCATAGAAGCCCATTAGATTCTTGTGAAGGCGGAGAAATCGCAATGATGATGTACGCGTAGGTCACCTGTTAATTGAATCACCATCTAAATATTAGTTTCTGGTATCATCCATTCCTAACATGGGCGGCGGCGGCTGTCACGTCATTCAGTTGTTTTCTCGTCTTCCCAGTGGAGACGTTCGATACCGTTTTATGGCTTCGCCTTTGTGTTGTTTTAATCATGTCATGGCTTGCGCTAAATCCGTGTACTGCTGCTGCCACCTGCCAGCAGTCTTCTCGGCACTCATCTGCCCGTAAGCTCTCTTCATCCCTTATAATTTGAATATTGTCTCACGGGAGACTCGTCCTGACTCTCCTCGCACTCACACCTGTCGCCACAGTACACACGAAAATGAGCAGAGGGCACGCAAGAGCCGACAGATAACTCGTCAATCCCCCGATTCACGAAGGAGTTTAGCTAGGTTCAAAATACTGTACAGCTAACGCAAGGAGACGAATCATGGGAAAGAAACCTGAAAAGAATTTGAAAGCAGGCAGTTTTGTTGTCAAAAGAAGGTCGGCGGGCTGTGTTCCATGTTTTGACAACATTTCCCTTTGTCCGTCTTTCACCTCTTTCGACGGAAAATTTTGAATTTTTTCAAATTTTCGCCTCCGCCGAGAATGTATAGTAGCTGCTGGGTGAACAGTTAGAACCAAAGGATGTCAACTGACGATAAACAGTATGTAGTGCAAACAAACATGATAATTCGTTTGGAGAGTGTTTTCCCGCCCTCACTCTCTCTCTTGACCTTCCATTCCTGCCCACTTTAACTAAATGTTTCCGCTAACTATGTGGAGAAACAATCGTTTTGCAAGCTGGTAAATTCACTGATAAAACGTCAAGAATTTCATCTTCGCCCGACGCGAACATAATATCTGAAATTCCTTATTTCAAACTTCAGGAATCTCTTCCTCATGAAATGTCACCTAGAGCATCGGTGTCATATTCAATGGAATCTTGCACATATTCACCTGCCCATCTAGCCCCGCCCCTCTCAATTTCCTTGCCCGCTTTACGCAATGCCCATCTAGCCCCGCCCCTCGTCTCTGTGCGGTCACCTGTGCCCCTAGGCTCATTAGAAAGCTAACCATGTCGGTCCGAATTCACGCCTTCAAGCAATTGGTTCTAGAGACCTTTATTGGAACATATTCTCTGCAGAAAGGACACCCTCGCAACACGGTTGTCGATCATCAGGAGTTGGCCGAAAAGTTGAACCGACTCACCAGCAGCAGCTCTCTGGGGTCCAGTCTGCCTTCCCTGAGGTTTGTAATTGAAATTATCAACACTTCTTCGAACCACAGAATTTTCAGTTCTCTACACTCTAATTCGTCAGTCGGCACAATGCCGTCGGCGAAGATTGGCGATGGCAGTACGTCAAGTCTCCCGCCGGCGACGTCTGCTTGCAAACCGATGTCGACACAAACACAGACTCCAACATCGGAAGAGAAAGAACCGCTTCACAGTCAGTTTTGATAACGCAACGTTTACCCCTAAATTACTCCATTTCAGATAAATCGTCAGATGAGTTCCAGCGAGATTTGGAAAGGTGTCAATTGCTGAGAGTGCGGAAACTGGAACTTGAAGCACTACTCCGCGAGAAAATGAAGGAATTGAAAGACGTGTGCATCGAAGAGGGAGACATCACGGGAGAGTTGCCTGTGGAGATCAACGACGTCGTTCTGCCGGGAGACGACTTTCCTCGGTTGAAACGACGAGTTGGAACCGCCTACTCGATTCCTGATGAACTGATCAAGGCTGATAAGGTGAGGTTAAAGTGTTTTATTCACGCAGACAAGGCTGTGTGGAGAGGGTTAGCTCTTGCCACGTCATTAGTGCTGGGGTCAGTAACATAAGTTCCGGTTAAACGGGTTAGAATTAGGAAGTTGAGCATAATAAGAACGACTCCAATGACATGTGTGAACGCAGAGTTGGTGCTGGCTCCGACGCTGTCCTCCAAAAGATCGTAGATCATGCACTGGAGAGCCACTACTGCGTTCATACTACAGAGAAGAATGGAAAAGAACGATCCAAACGAGAGATCACCTGAATCGTTCAGTGTTTTACATTGAACGGCTGAGACTTACCAGTGACGAGTAGCATGCACACAGAAACCAGAACAGCACTTCCGACACTTATTCCAACGAATGCTTTTCTGTTTTTGTCAAAGCGATTACCAATTAGCTACAAAAGTCGACTAAAACAGCTCATATTGTGACGAACTCACATGAGCAGTCAATCCGATGATCACCGGCATGAAGTAGTTTGGTGGTCCATAGTCGGAAAGTGAGTAGTGAATGTTAGCAATCATCGAGAATACACCGCAGTGGAATGCCCAAACTATCATTAGAACGCGATATTCGTAGACGGTCAACTTTTGCTTCTTGAAAAACACGGCTATGTTGAACCCAACGAGTGGTAAAAACAAGTATGTGAAGAAGAAGGCAATGAAATGGCCCAGAATTTCGCGAACGGGCAAATAGAGAATCTGAAGACCGCCCACTCGAATTCCCAAAGTGAACGCTGCGAACAGAATAGTTCTCGCCACATAAAGCCTACAAGGAGTCTTTTGAAAAAAAGAAAATGACATCACGATTCTATACTCCATGAGCAGAGTTCGAGGAAAGTGGGCAGGTAGAGGTCTCGCATCGAACACTCGATTCAATATTTGTTCAACTTCTGCCCACAACACAGCTCCTACCGACTTCGGTTGCTCGTTCTCCCTGAAAACACACGCCAACGTTGTCATCTTGGAACAGCCTTACTTGGGTCGCCTGACAGTTGACATTCTATCTCGTACTGTATAGTATAAAGCGAAAAATAGAAGTTTTTGCTAGTGACGACGGCGACGTGCAATGGAAATCTCCGAAATATTTCTATTGAATTTATTTTTTCATAGTTCACGTTTTTAGGCAGACAAGATGAGTCAAATGGAAACAGACGTGGTGCTGCATCGAAGCATTGTAGTGGCCGCACGGAAATTAGCAACCGACAAAAACACCAACAAATCGGTTCGGCGGAAAAGACAAAAGGATCTGCAGGCTGCTCAGCAAAAGCTGAACCGTCTCGAGAAAGGTTTGATACAAATGAGACATTCGGCCAGCAAACCAGACATCA
Organism: Caenorhabditis macrosperma; assembly: GCA_963932285.1. Classification (NCBI taxonomy): domain Eukaryota; kingdom Metazoa; phylum Nematoda; class Chromadorea; order Rhabditida; family Rhabditidae; genus Caenorhabditis; species Caenorhabditis macrosperma. The sequence goes on from OZ010620.1 coordinate 6,965,567, forward strand.
GCAGTCTGAACAGCGACGGGAGCAACAGTGAGTTGATATTTTCTATCAAAGTGTATCAAAAAAATCCTTTAGATTCGTGGACTGCTTCAAGCACAAGCGGGCCGATGCTCACGATGGCTATGGCAAAAAGTTGTCCTACAACACCTCATGGATCCGTTCCCGATCTGTCCCGTCATAACGGCGTCGATGATGATGAGAAGGACGAATTCGACGAGAATGTCGAGGAACGTGTCTCTCGTCGTGCTCCAAGGTACGTTATTTTCAGCAGAGATCGGTATTCGAATGAGTGCTCGAGTTATCCTTCTTTCCCCGCGATCCCTCTTACTTCTCACTCACTCTTCTCTTTCTAATATGCCTCCTTTTCCAGTGCTATATCTCGACATTCTCTATCCCAACGCTACTCGGGCGTCTCTTCCTCATCGACAAGTTCTGGTTCCGACTCGATGGGTCTAGGATTACCTCCCCGTCCGACATCCCGCAAGTCACAACAGCAACAGACCACTCCATTCGAAGATCATCTCGACAATCCGCTTTGCGAGGCTCCTACGAATCCACTGTTAGTTTCCTCAGTGCCACGTGGAAAAAAGCACGGGTGTCGTGAGATAACTGATTATTTTCCTGTTTTGAAGAGGATCAGGACCAACCACTAACTTTATTGCTTTGATTTTTTTAAAAACCTAACTGGTGTTTAGGCATGCAGATTATGTAATAAACTATGTTTTTTCTGATACAGTACTAATTCGGTGGCTTTTTTTGTTGTTGCTAATATTAGGATGAATAACGAAACCGGTCTGTTCCTCTTCAAGAGACCAGTTACAGAAGACGTTTGAGAAGACATCCTTTTGATAATTTCCGGAACAAGATCCTCTCGTCCAGTGATAGGAACTTTTTTCCATTTTGTTTTCTCAGATTTGCTCTGTATCTAGTCTCATGAAAATGCATTCCCCATTTTCTGAAACTCTGTCCTAAGCGTAGCATTTTGCAGCTACGAGAACGTTGGCTACAGATCAACTTCATATCGCAGCAGCTACCGCCAGGCTCACTATCCCACCATACAAGTAAGCGGTTGTTTTGTCAGATATCATGAACATCGATCGTTTCAGGACGAACACACTCAACGGAAAAGGGCGCAGTCGGCTCACTCGATCAGCACGGACAACGGAGCAAACGGCCGAACTTCGACGTATTCTGTGCCTCTTAACGACGCGGCACAAAAGTTCCGTGATTATGACTACGACGACGAGGACGATACAACGCCGACGATTGATCTGCCAGGACATCTTGTCAACGTTCGACGACTAACTTCGTCTATTTCGTGTCAAGCCGGATTCGCCACCGCCAGTTTGGACCGTCGCTACACGAAGACGAACGGAGGACGATTGTCGAATGGAGGATCGGAGGACACCGCTCGACCGAACGTAACCACTCGGATCACGACGTTCCCTGTCGTTCCACCTGCCTCCACCACCGTCATTCTGTCCGGGTGAGTGTTTCTATATGTTTGGTCTAGAGAGACGCGATGAATCATTGATGTTGACGAAAAGAGACGTATCCTTCATTTGATATGGATGGTATCACCGATGCGCAATATCGTCATTGGAATCTACGAAACAAAAAAAAACATTTTTTTTTCCAGAAAACCATTCTCATCATCAGAGCTGCCTCGTTTCCACCCGCCCCCGCCCGTCGCCAGAGTCACTCATATGCCACGTGGATCGCTGCCACCGTATTCTTCGCCAATCGGCGTTCCTTCGTCACAGACAAACGGAATGCCCTCCAATGGGAAGCTGCCGTTGGGCACTAATCCTCAAATGGAGGCGCTTCTCTCCTACTACAAACAGCAACAACACCACCAACAGTCGAGATCTGCTCCCTCGCAACAGCCCAAGACAGCGACGATCGTTTAGACGTAAATGTTCTAGTGCCGATTTGTTCTATGTACCATTGTCTCCTCTCCCTTTCTCCTCTTACCCGAATTCTATGGTCATGTGTTCTCTCTGTGAAGTTCGTGTTCCGGTGTGCCTCCTTCCCCCTCCCTCTTATTTTACCCACAGTAGTCTCCTTCGATTGATTATTTTGCTCATTCTCATGTTCACATGTGATACTTTGCATTCACTTATATTTCCCCCATCTCCCCTTCCTTTTTAGTTCTAAGTCGACGGGTTCCTATGACTTTCCCCTCTCTTATCTTCTTCGTTCCCCCCACCCGCCTTTTTCTAATAGAAAGAATATCGTTTCAGTTCTTGTACCATGAGCGAGTTTTCAGTCGAATGTATCCTTGAAACATGTTGTGTAAAAAATCAAGTCAAATAAAATGTTCTTTACGACGAAGGACGTACTTGGAGGATCAGAAAGGTGTAATCCTCCGGCTACGAGTTGTACAGGTTCTCTTCGAGATACTTTGTTTGGGTGGGGGGGGGAGGAAGACACCTCGGAACTGGTTTGTGTTTATTGGTTACCGAGAGAAGATTGACGTTTCGTTCTCGTTCGCCGTCGCTGAAAACTTCTCAATTCACGCCTCTCCCCGACAGGTACATTCCGCGTGACGTAGCCATCTCGTTAGCCTTACGAAGATATCTGGAACCCAACATCTTCTCCCGTTATCTCCTCATCGCCAGCGCCCCGTAGATCCAATCTGCGCCGTCTCCTCTTTCGTCGAAAAGCCCGCCGCGCCACGCGCAAAACACATTGTCCGTCCGAGGATTGTCTTTCTCAATAGACACCTCACAGCCCCTCGTCTTTTCTTTCAAAATCAGCTGGTGCTCGCGGTTCGCAGCGCCGCTGAGCAGCACTTCCCACTCGTATTGCTCTCACTTTTCTTTCGAAACCGAGGCCTTGGCCGAGACATCACGCAAACGCTCTATCGATTTCATTTTCATATTGGACTTTTTGACGTGGGAAGTGCACTTTGAGAACGCATTTCTCGTCATCTCCGCCAGATATCTACGGGCCGATTTCCATGCTTCTGCTTTCCGGCGAAGACTTTTTAGCGTCGAAGTGAGTTTTAATCTTCAAAATCTTATTCAACGGCAAGTTAAAACGTGCGTTATCGCTCGAAAGTTTTTTAGATTGCGAAATTGCGAAGCACCGTTGTGAAAACGCGCTCCATTTCAAAATGAGCACAACTTTTGATCTGGTTTCGAATGCAAAATTTGTTCTTCGCGCCTTCAACTCACTTTGAAAAGAGTAAAAAAGAATGGGTTCTTGATTAAATGAAATCCGGAATGACCACCCGCATATTGAGATTTCGCATATCGCGTAAACAAACGATAGTGAGCCAATAAGGCCTCAATTAAATCCCATGCCATCTGCCTGCCTCTCTTCCGTGCTCTCCTTCACAACCCATTTCTCTCCATATCTGTCCTTCTGCTCTCTAGAGCGAATTTTGCGTTGTTTTGTGTTTTCTCTCTCGTTTTTTCGATCTTCATGCGAATGACGAATTCGCTCCCCCTTGCCTATTCCTCCATTCAGCCCTGCGCTTGTTATTCGATTAATTATTCGAGCTCTTCTATTCTGAGCATCGGTTCTCAATCAGAGGTCCGCGCTTTACGTTTTCGTACTACTTTTGATGAATGTATACTTGTAGTACTACTCGAGGCGACACAATAACTTTGAGCCGCCGAGTTTTGTGGCAGCAGCAATGTGTATTATACACGGATTTCCTCGGCAGCTGCTCAAATGCTCTCTGGTGCACCCCCTCTAACCCCCCGAATAATAGTTTATCCTTTTGGCACCCGGCGCCATGCGAACTTGGTCGCTTGCCAGTCTTTGGTTCGCTAGCGAGAACCGTCCGATCACCCCATTCCTCCTCGTCGGTGGGCGTGTTATCAGCACTAACGTTTCCGATCACGCCGTCCAACCCTCGCAAACTGTTTTGCTCATCACTTCCTCTCTAATGCTGGCTCGTCGCGCATCGTCTCCTTTCGGTCTCTACTATCCAAATATTTGGCGGTGGTGGTGGCACGATTCACCATTTGTTATCAGTATGTCGCCGCCAGCGTCTCCATTTCCTTGTCACCACACAGCTCATAATTATATAGCTCTCCGTGCCTCTTGGACGTGACTGCCAACTATTCAGTAGAATGGAAAAATGCGTGGTTTCCGATTCCGACCTCAATTCTTTTCGAAAGAGAGAACATGAGACGAAACGAGAGAGAGGGAGACCATAGAGTCGGCCGCATTTTTTCGCAATACTTTTCCGCCGATGAATCACCGTTTGTTTCTGTGCGCCTCTGCAAGCAACTCGCTCTTTTTCGCTCGTTTCCCCCCTCCCGTATGATTTCTGAAATTGGACGAGGCGTTTCTGATTTCAAACTTTACAACCGACTATTTCTCGGCTGACCGACTAATCATCACCATCATCGTTATTCTCCTTCTACTCTTTCTCGTTTTGCACTCGATTGTTCCTCTCCTCCTCATTCTTTCTAGGGCGCCCTATTCGTCTTGTGTTTAGTTTTTGGTCGTTTGACCTAATCAGAACGCGATAAGTGCTGAAAGTCCACCAGAGGCAGAGAAAAGAGTATTAGATAACCAGAGATCAGAGTGATCTCGAAAACAACTGACTCTTTGACTACTTTGTTTGAAGATTTATGGAAAATGACTCAACACGCATCTTTCAAACAAACAAAGTGCCGTTCAATGCCGATCTACTAAGATCTACTGAGTAATTGTGGTCAATGTCAACTGTCAGTTCCATTCAATTTCTGATAAAACTTCTTCGCTGTCGTCTCACTCGACCTTTCATCTTATCAATTGACAAATATCATCACGAACTCTAAGGCGTTTCCTACAGAACATTCGTTTTCCTATCTCGTCTCCTTTCTTCAGCGAGAAAAAAACATTTCCTATTTGCCATGTAACACTCAATGTTCCGCCCTTCCTTCTTTTCATTTTTCCATATTTCGTCGCTTTCGTGTGTTCGAAACATTTCCATTCCTCCCCCTTTCGCCCGAGTTCAGGACCAATGTTCAAACTGAAAAGCGCGTCGGTCTCTGCGTCTCCGCACATTTTGCGACTCCACCTCTTCGTTGTTCTACTGACGACGTCTCCCATTCTATCTCAAAATGTATCCGCTTTCCAGCCGCTCGAGCTCCACAATGGCAGAGGCACTCACGAGGTGGCAGAACGGACTCAACCGTATCCAGTCTGCACCATTCCACTTCTTTGCCGTTGACAACAACACCGATGTCGGAGTTCAAAGTGAGTTTTTTTTTCTGTAGTTTGCAAAAACGTTTGCTCAGTTTTACCCGCATTTTGTCTCAGATTCTGCCGGAGCCGAGTTGGAAGCTCCCTCTTACTGGGGATTCATCGACTCGATCTTCTTGCCAACCATCATCTTCTACACATTGATGTGGTTTGCCGTGTACGCGTGTGTGCAGTACAACTGCTGGTTGAGCTGGCAGGAAGGAATCAAGAGAAAACGGCTGCTTAACCTGACTACTTCGCTCATTCACTCAACGGTAAGAGTCACGTTTCCATCTCTCCGAGTGTGACGTAAACGGCGTCAACTTTTCACTCGTTAATTTTTGAGCAGTGCTTCCGAGAAACTCTTTCCTTGAATGAAATCTTAGAAAGCTTTTGTGAGAACGAGAAAGAGATAACAGAATACGCAGAGTGACGCGCAATAGCAGCATTTGCATGCTAATTGTAGTCGTCAATTCGAAGAGAGCCAAAAGAGAAAAAAAAAATTTAATTTGAAGATCAGAGTTCGGATGTAATTAAATGTACTTTCAGGTCTCTGGACTCTACCTTTTCTTCTTCTTCTGCTACAACACAAAGCTAATGTTCGCAGCGCCACTCCACTACTACACTTACTTCGACTCGCAAATTATTGAATTATCGATCGGATACTTTTTCTACGACGGAATCGACCTAGTTATGAATGACAAGTGAGATCGCTTTTCAAATCTCCAATACACCACGTCTTCTTACAGACTCTCGATCTCTACTGGTGTCCTTCTCTTCCATCACGTCGCCTCAATCTATGTTCTTTCAACTGCAGTTCTATCTAAGAAATTCCTACTGTATGCGTACTGGGCCATGCTGATGGAGGTGTCGTCGATTTTTCTGCACACGAGATCCATCCTTCACATCTCGAAACTTTCGACTACGTCGATGATTGGATTCTCGAAAGTGATATCGTACCTCAACCTCTTCTCATTCATCGTCTTCCGATTCTTCGTCCAGTTCTTCCTTTTCGGATGGGCTTACGTCAACTACGATCACATGCACTTGTAAGTTTTCCCCCTCAATTCAATTTCATATCATCTGTATTGATTTGCTTTCCAGAGTCTACAAGTGCATCGCTTTCGGCGGAGGCTTCTGTTTTGCAGTCATCAACATCAGCTTGTTCCTCAGAATCCTCCACTCGGACGGATTTTTACTTTCGTCTGTCGTTTCTCAAGGTAATCATTCTGTTGATGATTGTTTTTAAGCTCTTAAGATTCAACTTGCAGATCGCCTCGACGCCCTCCTCGAGGACAACGAGTACAGCAATTCGTCGGAAAGTGTTGCCAAGTCGGAGAAGAAGGAGCTCCTCGATGTCTAACATCGATCGACGACACTTCGTCATAAGTTATTCCCCTCTTCCTCCTCTCCTTCTTCTGCCATCAACCGGGTACAACTCTCTTCGTTTTCATTTCCATTGATCAACAAATTCTCACCAAGCTCTTCACACATTTCCCCTCCTGTCCATTTTTCTCATATCACAAGGCTTTACAAGGTTTGTACAAGCACTGCGTTGACCTATTTTTATCTTAATTATATTCTTCCTAGAACATAATGACAAAGCAACATGATAATCGAATATTTGTGATGTTTGAAACCTAGTTTGGCTTTCTCTCCTTGATGATAAAAAATCCGAATTTCTTTCGAACAGGTTCCGTTGTGAAGTACACCAACTGAAAATAATTCCTCTGCTAATCCACTATCAGTCTAAACTCCCCGCGAGTGGATGGAGTCGATAAACCGTCCGAACTTGTGCTGCCTGCCCGATCTTCTCTTTGTCTCTGACCTGCCGAAGTTTCTCTGCGTCTCCGCAATCACCGCACTCTTTTCTACTCGATACACATTCAATTTGAGATGCGCCCCCTACCCGAGACAAATTCCGGTTTTCGAGTTTTTTTTGGTCGCTCTCTCTCACAATTCTCGTCGTTTTTTCTCGTTTTCCCAACTTTTTGGTCTGCAGCTCTGTTATCTTGTTGTGCACAGTTGTGCTCTGTGGAGATGTGACTCGAACGAAGACAAAGGACACCCCTTCCCCCAATTCTATTCCCTCATTTCGCTGTGTTTTGCCCATTGTGAAAAAGATACAAATATTGCCAAATACGATTGAGCCAATTGTCTTTTCCCCTCGAATAACAGTTTTTGTGCGAAGAAGACAACAAAAGAGAAACGGAAACGAGAAGAAAAAGAATAGCAGAATACTTTTGTCGGCAGCTGATTATCAATTGCGGTTGTAACATTATCAAAATCAGCGGATACCGCGAGATAGTCTCTTGACGGCGCTAGAACACGAATTACTGTAGCATTAAATTTTTTTGATACACGATCTACCGTTTTTGCAAGTTTTTCTGATTGCTTGTCGGGAATCCACTGAAAAAGCGCAAGAATAAATTGTGAAAGAATGCAATGAAATGTTGCAGTATTTTGTTTCTCCGTGACGAGACCCGCAAGCACCGCCGAGAGGTCATCTCACCGCATCCAATGATGTTGATAATAGTATCACTATGCAGTGGTGACTTTCAGAGGCACTTCTTTCTCTTGCCAGAATTCGATTGCTTCTTCTTCTCCTCGTTCGCCGCTTCTCTTTTTATTCCTTCCGGTGCCACGTCACGAGGAGAATTGAGGAGAATTGGATCTGACACAAACAAAACGACTGAACGCCTCTGTTTCGTTGGTTCTCAAACAGCCAGATGCTCCAAGGAGGGCTTTGAGGAAATGAAGGCGCAAATCTCCATATCTGCTCGAATGCGAATCGTTTCCTTCCGCATCCTCCGTGCCTTCCGGTCTCAGAGAGTCTTCGACTACACGTGAGCTGACTCATTGTTGACCTGAACATTTGCCTTATCAGTTATCAATACCAAACAGCTCCTCCCCCACAACTTTGAGTAAAAGACTTACGATATGGTCAGTTCTGATTGTACTTTGCAAAGAAAAGAGCTATCCTCCTGCTGCTGCTCCAATTAGCCGGGACCCTCTCTCATCTCCCGCCTCGTCTCTCTCTCTCTCTCTCTCTCTCTTCCTCTTCTCTTTCTCTCACGTTTCGGATCGAAATTATAAATTGGCTTCATTTCCCCCTTCCCGCGGTCCGTTTCGCACCCTTTCCGCCCTCGTTTATGCCTCCATTTCTCCGTGTTTTATGAGAGCGTGGCAATCCATCGCCCGATCCATTCGCCCGCTTCTCCCCTCAAAGTACTGTCTAGTTGTCTCTGTTTGTTCGATCGATGCACTCCGATGTAAAGTGGCTATTTCGGTTTGACCTTCATTGGTAGGACGGTTAACTGTGACTTTCGATGCTGCTTTCCATTCTTTATCAACTGAAAAAAAGCGACCCAAAACATTCATTTTTTAAGTATAACGTGGTAGAGTCGTGTTGACACAAACATACACCTGTGATTCAACTATCTTCGTGAAACTTTTGACAATTCCATCGTTCCCTCTTTCTCTCTCTCTCTTTCCCTCGACCATGATTCACTTTCTCTTCTGTCTCGTGTTTTCGTGTAAACACAGAGAAGGAGGGAACTTTTTCCTACAGATGTCTTGAAAATTGACGTCATCTGTGGTCTCTCTCGATGGCTATAAATCCATCAGAAACACCTGTGGTAACTAGAGACGAAGGGGCGCTACTCCCGTGTCAAAACAATACACAACTGTGTACCTCTGGGACGTGTCTGCGTCTCCCGTCTATTGCCCGTCTATCCGTTTTTGTTATGTCCCAGTTCTCATGTCGAAACGACTTTGTCTTCTTCTTCTTCTTCTTCTTCTTCTTCTGCTTCCTCGCTGCCACTCGTCCCAAGTGTCTCTTCCTCTCCGCCAAAAGAATATCAGTCACTGCTTCCAAATGTTTCATTTATTGTCTCCAGGCATTCCACCCTTTCGCCTCCCGTCTCAAAGAAGAAGAAGAAGCGGTCCGTCGTCGACTCCTCACGTCGTCTGCGTCTCGCCCTCCTCCCGCTCCTTCTGACGACACAGCTTCATCGACGGCGTGTTCTGCTGCTCGCTGTATCTCTCTCCTCTCTCCTCTATCCTCCCGCATCGCTAACTGACCCGTGCCGGTGGTGGCCGAGGCCACGTCGGGCCCGCACACACATTTCGTCGAACAGCCTCAAAATACACACGAGAGGAGCAGTTCGGAACGGAGCAGCCGAGCGCCCGCCGGATGGCGTACTCGCTCGTCGCCCGATGCGTCGCCACACTCACCAACCTCATCTTCCTGTCGGTCGCCGTCTCGCTTCTCGCGATTACCCTCCTTTCGGCTTTCAATCCACCGAAAGCGGTCGTTTCTCCGGAGAGAGTCAATGAATATCCACAGGTAGAGACGCAAAGTCATTCGTCCGAACGCCGTCCTTTCAGTTTGTAATAACACTACTCCTCATCGGCTGCTATGCGACATTCCTGTTCGTTCTCTCGCTTCTGGGGCTCATTTCGTTGTGCTTCCTCAACTCCATCCTCCTTTTTGTGGTAAGAAGACGTCGATTATGCGGCGGCGGCTGACTTCAAATTGTCTTGTTTTCCAGTTCATTCTCGGCCAGACAGCCATGATGCTAATGTTGGGCATCTCGTTCGCATTCACACTGACGGTCCGGAAGAGGGTGAGTGGAAATGGATCTCGCCGTGCCAAACGGACACTTTCAGTTGCACTTCAAGTTGGAGGACGCGTGGAGGGGCAAACCAAACTGTCTGGAAGGGCAGTCTTGTGCGCCAGTCGAGACGTTCAGACACTCTGAATCTCTCCTTATCTTCCTACTCGTCATTTTCCTCGTCATCCAGGTTTTGATCTTTTTCCTCTGTTTCTCTATTTTCCTCGTTTCAGTTGATCCAGTACGCTGCCAGTTGGTATCTTTGCGAGCGGAGATCGAGTCAGGAGAAGTATAAATTGCAGCTCCAGAAGGCCGATGAGGACGACGAGTAGAGTCTCGCATTTAGCCATCTTGTACAATCACCTTGTTTTGTTCTATGCTTTCTCCTTGTTTTAGTTTTTCTTTGTGCCAATCTGCCATCGTTCTCAACCGGTTATTCACCCCCAGTTCGAAACCAACTCCCGGTCACGGGGCTCACACATTTTGATTTCCCCACTTTTCACTTCTTCCGAATTCATGTCTCGTCATAATGCGGCGTCCAAAGCTCGTCGAGGACCTCTATAGAGGCGACCTCGACGCGTCCAAAGTGCGCGTAGAGATCGTCGAGGCGTAGAGGTGGTACGGTAGCAAGAATGTCTGTATTTGTGGCTTTTTCCGAGTAATTTTTTCTTGAATAATTTTTGGATGGTTTGAAAAAAATTGTTATACCATCGGAAGTTTGAAAAAGTCTTTAATAGTTCTTAAAATTGCTATCCATTTGTTGCGCAAAAAAAATGACGCAATAGTTGCGTCGTGGTGTTCACAGACACAGAACATTTTTACCTCGACACCTCGACGCACACTTTGGACGCGTCGAGGTCGCCTCTATAGAGGTCCTCGACGAGCTTTGGACGCCGCATAATTAGGAGTTTTCATAATACCTTGTTCGATGCATTTTAAGCCCGATTGCGACCAACCAGTGACTGCCGATACCCCTTGTGCCTTGTCTAGTTCATCTATTCCTATGCTAGTTATCGATATACGTGTCGCTTTGTTCTCTTCTCACCGGTTTTGCTCAAAACTTGATAAAAAGGTCGTTTTTTCAAAGTACACAAATTGTGTGGAGGCGTCAATGGATTACGGTGCCGATTCAAAGGCGCATGACCTGAACCTGGTGTGTGGTCTCGCCACGCAGTGAACCGTTTGTACTTCACTCGGACAATCTGTTTTTTGCCGATTTCCGTTGTATTTTTGAAGGCCAAAAACGGTGCTGTTTGCATATCCTGCGTGGCATTCGTTGTCTGATTTGCTGTCTTTTTGTGTCTCTGCTTCTCTCTTGCCTCCTCCCCCGAAACATATGCTCGCTCGCTCTCTCCGCCGCTTAACTTCCTCACTTTCATGTCAACGCTTGCCACGTTCCGGTGTGTGGTGGCTGTTGGTTCCCGGTTTTGGAGAGTTTTTGTTGAAAATCCGCGTGCTTTCCGCGGAAGATTCGTTTTTCCCTATCTTGTCAATCATCTCATTGACGCTCTTGTAGAATTGGAGGTGGCGCGTCCGGAACAAGAAAATTCGTTTCTCGCACTACACTTTTCGATCTATTTCTTCAGAATGAGTTGAAATACATTTACAGAATCCGAAAAGATCGGCAGACGGATCAATGAGCAGGGATGCCGACGACAACCACCCACTGCTCCACTCGGCGCCCGAGGGTGCGGTTAAAATACCCGTGAGTTTTGAATTCTTTATCAAAAACTTCCCAATTTGAAATTAAAAAATAGATTCAAGTCGTGAAAGTACGCTACTTGCTTTTTGAATATTAAAATTTTTCTCAACTGCTCAAATACTCTCTTAAAATGCCTAGAATAAAATTGTTTTGTTTCATTAGGACTCAAACAAGTTTGCATTTAAGTAGACCTGAACTTCATACATTTTTCGAAAGAAACTTCTTTTTCTTATCCCAGAAAACTTGCCATTCCGCCGATGCATACCTCGCCAGAACAGGGCCTCTTTGAAATTCGCGTCAGTCGATAGATTTGTATCTCAGATCCTCATTCGTTGAAGCAGGACGGACGGCGTAGATCCACGACTTCTAATTCTTATTTTCTTTCCAAATCTCCAATTTCTCATTTTTCCAGGTGCCCTCCGTGTCGATTGGCAGGGAAGCGACGTCTTCGAAAGGCAACATGAAGACAGCGATTCTGGTATGGCTCACACTGCAAAACAGTATACACACTCTGCTCATCAGGTAGTTTTGGCTGCTTCGAACTAAAAAATGAATAAATGAAACATTTGAGATACTCCCGAGCTCGAGAAGTAGATGCGATGTTCGTGAGTACAGTCGCAGTGTGGCTGACCGAAGTGATAAAATGCTTCATCTGCCTGTTTCTAGTCGCTCAAGAAGAAACTCCGCGAAGGTTTACATAACATTCGAAGACATTCAACTTTAAACTTTTCAGATTCGTTTTTGCCCTGAAATCTCAAATCCTTGAGCAGCCTTATGATACTCTGAAAGTGTGCATTCCGGCGATGATCTACATTGTTCAGAACAACCTGTTCTACGTTGCCGCTTCTCATCTAGACGCAGCTACCTTCATGGTGAGTGAAGTCCGCGAACATTAGCCGAAAATTCATGTGGATGCTTCAGATAACATCTCAGCTGAAGATTTTCACTGCCGCCATCTTCACAGTTATCATTTTACGGAGATCTCTGAATCGAACACAATGGTAAATGCTTCTTCTGAACCTCCGAAAAACTTTTTTCCGTGTTTTCAGGTTCGCTCTAGGAGTTCTCTTCGTGGGAGTATCACTTGTTCAACTGCAAGGAACTGCTTCAAAGACTGTTGCAGGGGAGAGCCCGTTCATCGGATTTGTCGCCGTCGTCGTCGCTTGTTGTCTTTCTGGTTTCGCGGGAATATATTTCGAAAAGATTCTCAAAGGATCCGCACCAGTGTCTTTGTGGATGCGAAACGTGCAAATGGCGGTTTTCGCAATTCCGTCTTCTTTTCTGGCCATCTACATGCAAGATGCGAAGACAGTCAATGAGTATGGACTTCTTTACGGATTCGATTCAATCGTCTGGCTGACGGTTCTTTGGTACGGTATCGGAGGTAAGCTGCCTTTTTTATCAGTTGGAACTTGCAAAAGTTTTCAATCTTTCTCTGACAAAATGTCCGTTGTCTCACCACAAGAAAGCCACATCCGTCGAAAAAAGCGAATCAAAATCAGCGCGCCGTAAACATCAATTTCTGTCTTGCAGGCCTCTCTGTTGCTGTTTGCATCAAGTACGCCGACAACATTGCGAAGAACTTTGCCACATCGGTAGCCATCGTGCTTTCGACGATCGGCTCTATGTTCCTGTTTGACTTCATTCCCTCCCTGACGTTCCTTCTCGGGGCTGCTCTTGTTATCTTTTCCATCTTCCTCTATTCATCTCATCAGGCTATGGTGGCGGCTCTCGGGCGGCTACGAGGCGAGATTCCAATTACAAAAGAAGCGTTTTGTCTGTAAAAAGATAATATCAACTTATTTGAACAATTCGGGGTTTTATGTTTCTATTGCATTTCTAGGCGGTTTTTTTAGGAGGCTGACCTTCACCTCGTCAGTTTACAACTATCACTTATCATCTTTTCCGTCATTGTTCAATCTGTGGTTTCTCGTTCGCAATGTGATATATATTTATGAACTTCTCTTTTTCTTCTCACCAGTTCTTTTCAACAGGTCGCAATGTCTATAGAATATACAAATAAACTTGACTTACTTTTCCCGCACCCACTAGCGTTCAGTAGTTTCAGTCTAAAGTCTCTTACTTATTTCCATTTCGTTTATAACATCATACATCTGCGGCGAAGTACGACCTCATTGCGCCGTGCTCCCGGTTGCATCTCCGTTTCCTCCCGATGACCAGCTGTGCACTTTCTCTGCGTCTCTTGGTCTTCTAGTTTTGCACGTACTCTCTGCCAGCTGGTCCCACAATGACCTGCACACTCATTGGTTCCGACTTTGTACGATTCGATTCGTTTTTGATAATACCGACACAAATTTTGTATGTTTAATAATATATGCACACGTCGTGTTTGTGTTAAAGTAGAGCAATTGTGTGCAAAGAGTGCGAGACGCAGACACAAAGAGCGTGGGAGACTGGTTGTGGTGCTGGAGTATTTTCCTCCCGGGCGCTCTTCCCGTACTCGTTTACTTCCTCCTGCAAATCAACATCTACTCGTTACAGTTCGAGATGGCGATCACCAAAGGGGACACCATCAAGTACACTTCTCTAGTAGTTCTGGTCGTCCAGAACTGCTCTCTCGTACTGTTCATGCGATATGTGATGACCAATGATAGACCGAAGTTTTTGAAGGTAGTAAATGAACTGACACGAGTAAATAGAAATATATTTTCAGACGATCACCGTTTTCTTTGGTGAAATCTTCAAGTGCACCGTCAGTCTCACTCTAGCATGCATCGAAGAAAAAAGTATAATCAAGTGAGTTTTTCTTATCTAATAATCTCAAAAACGGTGTTTCTTCAGGGGCCTGCGACGCATCCATCACGAGTTCTTCGTGAATTGGAAAGACACTTTGAAGGTGCTCGTTCCTGCTGCAGTCTACACTGTTCAGAACTTCCTGCTTTATGTGGCCGTCGACAACCTCCCGGCCGCTACATACATGGTGACATACCAGCTCAAGATCCTGACCACCGCTGCTTTCACCGTCCTCGTACTCCACCGCAAGCTTTCAATCCAACAGTGGATCTCCCTCTTCGTTCTTTTCGCCGGAGTTGTCGTAGTTCAATACGTACGTTTTTTCATCAAAATTATACGTCTTTTATTGAATTTCTAGGATCAAAAAATGTCGAACGACCGTCAGAAGGCTCTTCTCAACGCCAACATCACCAGCACTCTTGTTCCGTCCACTATCTCCCCACTGTCCAATTTGACTTCTACCCTCGCAACTGTCACCGCAAAGACTGTTTCCAAGAGAAGCGAAAACTCAGTTCTTGGTGAGTGTAGACGTCACGATAGGATAATAACCGGCTTATTATAGGATTCGTAGCTGTGCTCATAGCGTGCTGCTTATCTGGATTTGCCGGAATCTATTTCGAGAAGATCCTGAAAGGTACGTAAGCATCTGGAAATAAGTGAATTCATCCTTCGGATATTTTAGGTTCAAACGTTTCCATCTGGATCAGAAACATTCAACTGGCTCTCCCGTCCATATTCTTTGCCTTCCTCTTCGCGTCGGTCAAAGACAACTCCAGTTTGTACGCGGATGGACCGAATCCTGTCGAAGTGTGGAGAAACATGCTTTCTGGCTTCGATTGGGCAGTTTGGGTGACAGTTGGAATAAATGCCTTCGGTGGACTCGTCGTCGCAGTGGTCATAAAGTACGCGGATAACATTCTGAAAGCGTTCGCCACCTCATTCGCGATAGTCCTGAACTGCATCGCCGCCTACTTCCTGTTCAACTTCCGACCAACAATCCTGTTCCTCATCGGTGCCTCCTGTGTCATAGTCGCCGTTTTCGCCTACAGCATGTACCCGTACAAGTAAGTCTTTGCTTCTGCTCTTTGGGTTTAAAGTTCTCATTTTTCAGAGCCTCTCATCAAGCCCTGCCCACAGACGCGCCGAAAGAGACAGAGTTGCAGCCCCTCGAGAGCAACAAAGCGTAAAATGAGCAGCTGGAGAAGATTCTCGAATGATTCATTCTGTAACTTTCTTGTTTCTATGCCATTCCGTTGTCACAAAAGTTAAAAAGCCAAAGTCTAACCACCGACCAAATTTTTATCCTTCTTATATTTCCCCCGGGTTGTTTTGTTTGTTTTGTTAAATTTTAATACAAGACGTTTCTAATATACTGAGGTCCTGCTTTCTAATCAAACTAATGGATAGCCGTTTGTAGAGCTCTAGCCACACCCAGAAGCCACAATCGCCTGATATTACGCAACGCCGAGGTGTGACGTAAAAAGAGGATTTGTACATCCACATACGGTAGCTGAGCACATAAGACGGCGGGGCACAGCCGAGTTCAGTCAGTCGGAATTCGTCTTCCCGTGCTGGAAAGTAGGCAGTCATGCTGAAATCAAAACTTGTATTTCTGATCTTGTTCGTGTCTTCCGGAGCCGTCGAATCGCCTCCGGAAGTGAAGGAAAACGGCGAAAAGTCATCGTACACGCAGTTCGATTCGGACACGAAGCTCGAGGTGAACAAGGAGCACAAAAAGATCATTCGCATCGGACACATCGGAGCGGTCGGAGTGATGCCGAACGACGCGAGGATTCTGAACATCAGCAAGGAAAGCCTCATCGAAGAGGGTCTCGTCGGCGACGACATCGAATTCGAGTAGGTTTCTCGAGAGTCGAACAGTGAGACGAGTCGGGCGGTTGTTTAGGATTGTGTCGAGACAGACGTGCAGTGAGAACTTTGAGGGAGTCGCAGTGGCTGCTGAACTGTATCATGTTCACCAGGTCAGGGCGTTTATCGGGCCCTATTGTGCAGCAGGTACGCAACAACGCGCGGTTCCTTTTTCTGATTCGTTTGCGGGAGAGTTATTACACTGATGTGATTTGTAGAGTTAGAGGCAGTCACCAAAATGGCCACCTTCTGGAACATTCCCATCATCTCCTACTCGAGTGTCCCTAATGCAGTGTCGGGTAGCGGAGAGCTCGGTTCCTCGGTCATTCAGTCCGTTTTCAGACAGAAGTGTGTACAAGACACTGGCGAGAGTCTCTTCGAAGAACACAAACTCGATCGCCGAGGCAACGATTGCCCTCCTCCAACACTATCGTTGGTACAAGGTGCTCCATTCGGAATCCCTCGGGCCATCTGAACTTTTTCTCTGTTTCAGGTGGCCATAGCAACCAACACGGGGAACACTGCGTACGAGAGAGTGACTATATTCGAGGACATCATGCACAGAGTCGGAATAACGGTGGTCAAGAAGGTGATGTTCGATGAGAACACGGATGCGAATGAGATGATGAACTCGGGGATGCTGTCCGATCTGGCGAATAACGCGAGAAGTCCGTTTCCAATGTTTTTTGCGTCATACAGACGGATTGCTGTTTTCAGTCGTCATCTGTCTGTTTTCGTCGACGAAAGAACTATCGAAAGAGTTCATGCAAGCCACGTACACTTTGGGAATGAACAATGCCGAGTACGCGTACGTGATTCCGTGGCTGCAGAGTGGACAGAAGGACTCGACTCCGTGGATCGGAGCCGACGGGGAAATGATGCAGAGGGTCAAGGACCACTACGCGAACGCCATCATCGTCGACGACGTCAACGGATTCGACGACACCGTCGTCAGCTCGTTCGTCGAGAAAATCGAGAAGCACGGACTGCAGAAGTCGGACATTGACACGGTAAACTGTCGGTCGACTTCAAACATCCACTCGTCTCATTTCAGTCGAATGTCAATGGATATCTGCATCTTTTCGATTCTCTGAAGCTGTATGCGTTGGCGATTCGCAAAGTTCTCAACGAAACGAACAACGAGGCGTTTGTGACGAATGGCCAGTATATTTGGAATCGGATGAGACGGATGAGCTTCGAAGGTGTCGTCGTAATCCTCAATTCTCCGTCCACATTGTATTTCAGGAGTCGTGAGCCGAACGAGCAACGAAGAAAACAAAGATGCGGGGGCGATCGGAACTGTTCTCATGGATGACGTGGCCGATAGAGCACCCATTTTCTCGGCGTTCTACATCTCTCCGAACCGCGACAAAGTGATGAAGATGGTGAATATGGAGAGCGAGTTGATCAGTAATTGCGATGGATTGAAGAATAAAAGCGGATGTTTCCAACTGGTAAAAGAGCACTCGAGAGAAGTTTAGAAGAGGTCGTTTCAGAAGATCAACGACATCATTTCCGGATTCTGGCCGAGCGAAGACGGATCGATGCCATTGGATGAGCCAATTTGCGGTTACAGGGGACAAAGGTGGAGAGAAAGAGGGACACATTGAACAGATGAGATCACAGACGGCAGTTTCAGATGCAGTTATCTTCTGGAGATCAGCATCGGATCTCTCGTCATTTTGTTAATAGCGGTGTCTGTCGTCTTCTACTTCCTGTTCAAATATTGGTGAGAACAGATCTTCGGAAGACGACCTCATTTTCATTCCCGTTTCAGTGAAAGCCGTCAACTCGAAAAGATGCCGTGGCGTGTCTTCCACAGCGACATTCAGCTGATAGACGAGGAGCAGGTCCGATCGATGATGTCTGTCGGATCGGCGACGACGAAGTTGAGCAACGCGGATGCGACACAGAAACACCACGCGATCATCGGAGTGAACACACACGCCACGTATCACAAGTATCCACAGAGACGGCCGATAAAGTTCATCAAAGAGGACATGCAGCTGTTGACGCAGATGAAACAGGCGGTGCATGACAATTTGAATCCGTTTCTGGGCGTCGCGTTCAATGAGAAAGAGGAAATGCTGGTGTTGTGGAAGTTCTGCAGCAGAGGAACCGTTCAGGATATCATTTACAACATGAATGTGACCCTCGACGAGAAGTTCCACGGGGCCTTCGTGAGGGATATCACTTTGGTAAGGAGTCGAGCGACTTTCGCATGTCTGTCCATGTCTGTTGAAGGGTCTCGAGTATCTGCATGCGTCTCCGATTGGCTACCACGGATCACTTACTCCGTGGTGCTGTCTGATTGATCGAAACTGGATGGTCAAACTGTCGGATTTCGGAGTGGCGAATCCGCTGGAACGTTGGGAAAAGCAGGGGGCGATTCATATAAACGCTGCGAAAGATTCTGATGACAAGAGTCAGGCGTCACAGACGACTTGTGAGTTTGGGAAGGCCGGAGCACTCTGCTGGAGCATTCCATCATTCCAGCTGTCCTCTACTGTGCCCCGGAGTTGCTCAAAAACAGAGAGTCGAATAAGAAAAGAGGGATGGAGCAGAGTTGGGTGAAGCAGTCGATGGCCAGGAGACAGTCGGGAGACATCTACTCGTTCGGAATGGTCATGTACGAGATATTATTCCGAAGTCTGCCCTTCCGAGACAATGTCAATTTGAATGGTGAGTGTGATACTATCCCAATGAAACCACTGTTACTTCCAGAACTGGTCGAGTTTCTGTCTGACGGATCGAAAGTCGTGACTCCTGAAATCCAGAACCAAATGGGATTACACCCTGATCTGAACGCACTCCTGAGAGACTGCTGGAGTGAGAATCCGGAGATTCGTCCGTCGATTCGAAGAGTTCGACTGAACACTGAGATGGTTCTGAAGACGTCAGTTCACATGAGTTATCATTAGCTCATTTTCGAATTTTCAGAAAAGGAAGTCTGGTTGATCAGATGATGCGAATGATGGAACAATATGCGAACAATCTGGAGAAGTTGGTCGCCGAGAGAACCGGAATGCTGGAAGACGCCAACATGCGAGCCGATCAACTCCTGACTCAGTTGCTCCCTGCGTACGTGGCGAATGAGTTGAAGATGGGCAGATCAGTTCCTCCGAAGCTTTTCTCCTCGGCCACCATTCTCTTCTCTGACATCGTCGGCTTCACTACCATCTGCTCTGGTTCCACTCCAATCGAAGTGGTCAGTATGCTCAACGGATTGTACACTGGATTCGATGAGTGTATCACTCGGAACAAGAGTTACAAGGTGGAGACCATCGGCGACGCCTACATGGTCGTCTCCGGAATCCCCGAGGAGAACGGAAATGAGCACTCGAAGAACATTGCGAACACTGCTCTCGACATGCGTCAGTACCTCACTGGCTACCAGATTCCGCACCGTCCGTCTTACCGAATCCGTTGTCGTTGGGGCTTCCACACGGGAACTGTCGCCGCGGGAGTCGTCGGATTGACATCGCCTCGTTACTGTCTCTTCGGAGACACGGTCAACGTGTCCTCGCGGATGGAATCGACTGGAGTTCCGGGAATGATCCAAATGAGCACCGACGCTCACTCTCACATTCGTGCCTACCATCCGGTGTTCTCGACCACCGAGAGAGGCGAAGTGAACGTGAAGGGGAAGGGAACATGCTGCACTTATTGGCTGGAGGATCGTGTCGGTGACAAGAGCACTTCGGATTACATCAAGAACGATCAAGGTGTCTAACAAGAGTAGAGTAGTCGTCTCGCGTTGTTCGCTGTCAAACTATGAAGAAGGCCTTATCCGCTATCACCCGCCAGATTGTATGAATTCGTGAGACTCAAATAAACATTGATACGTTGAAACTTGCCTTGTTCTTCTTCTGATAACATACTGACTCACTAATCATAGTTGTTTGAAACACTTGTTCGGTTGACCTTTCATGTAAGTGACGCTGGCTGAAATCATCGTTTGGACCTTCCAATATGGGCGGGAAAACGGAGAAAAGAGAGAAAGACGGAGAGAGAGAGAGCAAGTTTCTTATCGAGAGCCTTTAAAAATAAAATGTCATGCGAACATTATCAAACCGCAGGCAGGCAGCAGCAGCAGCAGCATAAGAAGCAGTCTCCGACCATTCTCCCATCATGCACCCCCTCCTCCTGCCCTCTCTACTCGTGCTTTGTCTGACGGGACTCTCCGACGCCGCCGACTGCAGATACCCCCACGACAAGTTCATCGGGTCCAGGTGAGTGCGCGTGCGAAGAGAGACCCATAACCAGCTGCTCAGATGCTACTCGTTCGTTTCGAAGAAGCATCCGTTCAAGGCGGCCGAAGAGTATTGTCACAGCCACGGTTACCACCTGGCCACAGTCGATACGGTTATAACAGCCAACTTTTTGGCTTGTGAGTTGTGCTCTGCGTTGTGTGCTCTGTGATAAAGCCAATAGTTTTCTAGCCATGGCAGCCACAGAGTTTGGAAGTAACAACGGCCAGTTCTGGATAGGTCTCTCGAGACATAAAGACTACACACTGTTCTTTTGGGACGACGGAACGAGCGTTGCTTTCACGAACTTCGAAGCGGGATTCCCGAACACGAAGGACTACGTGGCGGAGAATGTGAGGAATGGAAAGTGGCAGACGGTCACAGAGCACCAGGAGCTCGAGTTTGTGTGCTCATACGACCCAACGGCGACAACGACTTCTGCTCCAACGACGACAACTGCGACCACTACAACGACGAAGCGACCAACCACACCGACCACACCGACCACTACGACAACTGTCAGATTGACCACAAAGACCACAGTGACGACACAGAAGCCGACGACGAGAACCACGACGACTACACTGCCCCCTACGACGACGGAGAGAACGTGTCCGCAGGGATTCACCCTCTTCGAAGCTACCCAGAAGTGCTATATTGTGGTGGGTTCTGTGGCTGGTTTCTGATGTTTGGGGTAAAGTTCAAATTCACAAGTGGGCAGAGAGGGGGGAGGTGATAAGGGAGGGGGCGCCTTATCAGTTTCTTCATCTCACGAATTGATGTTTTTCAGCTCGTCTACGGAAATGACTCGGATTACCCGGATGTGCCGGTGAGCTGATTATCGAAGAGAGCACACTGATAAAAAGTGTTTTCAGACGGATGCGCCGTTCCTGACCCGCGAGAACCAAAGATGCTCAAAGTACGGAGCATCTGTAGCGACAATTCATTCATCGGATTTGAATGACTTCTTCAGATGTGAGTGACTCCTTCCACGGTTCCAACTAGACTTGATTCCTTCCAGCGTTGATCTACGACCGCTTCAACGACACTCGTTACGCAACCATCGGACTTCGGAACACAAATCTGACTGCTCAGGGAGGGAAGTGGCAATGGTTCGATGGATCAGCGACCGATTACGTGGACTTTGGAAATATGTTCCCGAAGACTGGAGACTATATTGCACAGGTACACTCGAGTTGCACATTCACGGGCCTAACTAATTTATTTACAGACATCGTCTCAAGGCTTCTGGGTAACATACACTCACACCGCCCCGAACGAAGGCGTCGTTTGTTCGGTGGATTTCTGATTAGACCCGAATGAACATGACTATTGAACGTATCCACTGCACACCGACGGCAGGAGTGTCGATTCGTCGGAAGTCCTCCACTTTCCGTTCGATACTTGTTGCGAGACGAGCGTCTGCCGTTGGAATGGAAATCCGCGGCTCCAGTTGTTGAGGGTGTCTTGGGTGCTGTCGGCCCAATAGAACTTTCCGTCGTCGAGATT
Organism: Caenorhabditis macrosperma; assembly: GCA_963932285.1. Taxonomy (NCBI): domain Eukaryota; kingdom Metazoa; phylum Nematoda; class Chromadorea; order Rhabditida; family Rhabditidae; genus Caenorhabditis; species Caenorhabditis macrosperma. The sequence continues at coordinate 6,987,451 of OZ010620.1, forward strand.
CTTGTGGAGACCGATCCAGAACGATCCGTACGTCATCGAGAACTTGCTGATAGCGGTAGCTGAAACGATGGACTGATAAGCAAAGAGAAGCCCGTGTCACTGACATGTCACGAAGTTTATCTGCGAAATGTCGTCAAATATGGCGAGAGTTTTGCCGGTGAAAGCGCACGCTTCTTGCGCCTGTTCGAAGGGGAGAAGGGTGGGGTTGAAGAAGTAGCACCTGACACGAAATGGAGATTGATAAGGGGAGTGCGGGGGAGGGGTAGTACCTGTGGCCCAGTAACAGCTCTGCTCCGTCACAAACACCGAGAGCAGACTCTGAAAACGTCGGAATGTGTTGGGGAATGGGAACGGAACATACGGGTCGGAAGAGGGGTGGTCAGCTGGTTTCTGTTCTTTCCCTTCTCGTAGAAGCAGATGAACGGAAGACTCTGAGCAGAGAGCACGGAGACCCACTTGGTGTTGGAGAGCTGTGCTCCAACGTAGTCGTAGCCGCCGAACGGATAGCCGGGGGCCCAGTTCAAGTAGTCCACCTGATGCCCGTCGTCCCAGATGTAGTCGTTGTTCTCTCGATGGAAGCTGATCCAGTAGTTGCCGTAGGTGGCATGGAACTTTGTGGCGGCGGTCGCTGAATGATTTCGTAACTTATTTATGTTGTTCAAGTTGCGAAAGAACAGAAACAAAAGAACTTACAAGTCAACCACCGTCCATCAGCAGATCCTCGAATTCTGACGACGAAGCCGCCTTGAGCAGCACAATACGCCTGCGCATCTGGGAACTGAAGGCGTTGATCCACGAACTGATAGCAGCTGAATAGAGATGATTGAGAAGATCTCTTGGTAGTAAACTGACAATCCATCGTATTCAATGTCTCCGTAATTGCATGACACGTCAGCATCGACCAGGAGAGGTAGTAGAATGAGCAAAAGAAGATGCATTCTCGGCGGGGAAATAGGGGAACAAACGAGACACGAAACGAGCTTCTCGCAGTGTTATCAGTTTGATTGATGGGTTTAAATAGGAAGCGAGGTGCTCTTCTAAACAAACGGACGACGAGGTCGACAACTTTTCGCATTTCAATTCAGTGACCATGCACACCTGCACAAATAATCGCCAAGTTTACTGTAAACCGCCGAGAGAAGTTGAACTGTTGGAAACGTTTGTGTACAGACGAACTTGATTTAAAATCAGCTGCTCGTGGATCAACTTCCCCACACCTGCATACATTTCAATAGATTCAAGAGATATCCGTCTGGTCGTCGATCCGGAAAAGACCTCGGCAAGTGCATCAGTGCAAGATCTCCTATCTGCCCAATTGGTCCAAGCATTCATCAAATTCCCGCTCCGCTTCTTTCCGGAATGTGCCATCCATCCGGCACAAAAGCACGCACACACACATTTCTGGATCTTCGTTTCCTAATCCGCCGACGAATTTGTAAACGGTGACCAACGCCTTTTCGCAAAAGTTCCTGTTTCTCGGCCGCTATCGGGAATTCTTTTCACTTTCCGAATATTTTAATTCTTTATCAGACGAATAAACAGATAGGAATGCCAATTAACATGTAGTTACATCCTTCCGAGTAATGATACTGACGCCGCCGCGATGAGCCAGACATCTGAAAGGGCAAGGTTTCTAGTTTGGGAAACTGTTTCTTCAAGTGGTGAGATGCAATCAGATGGAATTCTGTTCATTCCGGTATTCCCAATGAGCCAGAACGGAGTCCTTTCCATCTCCCTCGGCTCAACTTTCTTACCACAACTCCGCGTAGTGCTCTTCTTTTCGAATAGAAACTCGATGAACATTCCCGTTGTGTTGAAGCCGTTCGTGTCGTAGCTAACCGTTAGACTGCTTCCCGTTGACACAATCGACTGTTCAGAAGTCAGTTGACCTGCTGTGTATCTGAAGATCCGTTCGGGGAACGAATTCGAAAGTGCGTTTGTCTCACTTCGAGTCCACTGTCGTTCGTTTCCCATCTTTCATCGTGACAGCCAACGTCGCATTTCCAACCAACCCCGGCTGCTTCACTTTCAATGTTATCGTGTACTTCTCTGAACCCATGCTCCCGAAACTCTCCAACATGTTCTGGAGTGAAGTCAAAGTTCCAAAGTTTTCAGACGCCAGAAATCCATTTCTCCCGTCGAACGCAGTGTTCCAGTGCACATCAATCTCGTCGTAGGACAGCTGAATGGCTCCGAGTCCGTTACGGAGAACGTAGGTGGTGAAGAGACCGCGGAACTGCTGGGGAAGAGAGCACTTTGTCTGGTTGTACCTGAAATAAGCGTGAATCAAAGGAGAGAGAGAGGGGAAACGCACGAATAAGTTCTCAATAGGTTGGCGCTCGAGGGAACTCCCGTGTAGACATCCAATACTGAAGTGCTCGGCATCTGGATTGTCTTCAGATAGTGAGCAGACGCAGACATTCTGACGGCCGCTGCACTCCCGTTCCGAGCATCAAATGCCACCGAGCAAGCTGTCGTTGAGTAGCAGTCGATTCCTTTGTAAGACGAAAACTTCTCCACATCTGAACCGAAGAATACGATTCATTTGGCTAATTGCGGACTCTTACTCTGATAATCCTGAAGGAGGACATAGTTGTGAATCATAAGATCGGGCATCAGAGAGTAGATAGTCAGGTAATTCCCACTCGAAACCAACTGATTCCCGGAATCATATATTTGCCACAAACTGAAACCCGTTCATTTTTAACAGGAAAACGACAATTCCAGTACAGACTTTCCGAGGAGTTTGTCATTCGTGGTGGGACCATCGAACACTACCGTATTCCTCATGTACGTGCCCAATTCGGAGAAGGAAGGTGGTGGTGGGAGAGAGACGAGAGAGACACGAGACGCAGACGATATGACGGTTCCGTTATCAAAAGCACCGGACCAGAGAACGAGAGGAACATCGTTGGGGACCATTCGGTATGAGACCGGCTGCAAGGATCCCACTGAAACAGTCGGCTGTTTAGAGGAATTCGTATGAAGAACTGACACTTGGTCCACAGAACTCTCATGCCCAAAGTTCCAGTGGTATGAACCATTAAATCAACGGAAAAACGATCCAACAGAAAGTACGGATCTCTGTCTGCAGATGTGGACATCCTGAGACCTTCCTGATGATATCAAAGAGTCATTCGTCCACTAACCATTCAACATTGCCCCTCGAATCAGTCATCGTCAGTGCAAATGGATCAGTGGACGCGGTGATCACGAGGAACGCATACATCCCGTTCGGCACGTTGAACTGTGAAACATTAAGTTTAGTTCCGGCATGAATCCTCATCTTTCTGACCTTCCAACTACAATTCTGATTGGCGGCGTACGTGGGTGCCGTGGTGGCTGCCGTCCAGCCGGCCGGGTAGAACCATGCTTCGCTCAGGTTTTTAGGAGGATCTATTGAATGTTCACCACTGCAATCTAGAAGCAAAAACTGTGTGGGGGTCTAGTGAATAACTGTCTCACCGTATGGATCAGCAGTCCAAACAACATGATTCAATAGACAAAAAGAGGCTGCGAGAAAGAGAAACATGGGAAAGTGATTGTGAAGGTGCGGGCAGTGTGATAAGCACAGTTGACAATGCGTCATCTCGAGGTCCAGACACTATTTTCAAGCGGAGAACTGTTTGTCAGCTTCGGGACAACTTTTAAACTTGTTTCGAAATCAGAAAACGACAGATTCAGAAACATTTATTAGCACTCGAATATACCTAAAGTTTAGAGTTTGCTCAACAGCGCCCGTTATCACCACAACGAAACCACCGTCACAATCACCGCAGACATCAGCCCGACGATCGATGCACTTGCACTCTCGAAGCCGAATGCCACGTGGCATCCATTCGTCGAAGAACCGTTCGTTTTGTACACTACACTCAATTGATTTCCCACGTATTCGTTGCTTTCGTTCGGCTGTGATTGGGCAGTGTACCTGGAGAACATAAGAGCTACTTGTGTATTGTTGCTCAGTGGCTCACGTGGTGTCGAAAACGGTTTTCTTGTCTTGATACACTGTTATCTGCAACGTGGCAGAGCCAGTGAGTCCGGGATTCGAGGCATTGAAACTGATTCTAAAAGTTCCCGTTCCGGAAAACGAATCGGAGAAGTCTTGTTCAGCGGAGGAGACTCCGATGTTTCTGGACGAAAGAACACCTTGGCGCTTGTCGGAAATGGCTGACCAGTGGGCTGAAACTACCCCGATTGCCCCGGAAAGCCCTCGGAGAACACTCACATTCATCGCTTCTCCCGGACAATTCAAATGTTCCGACGCTTTGATCCAGTGTGTATGTCGTCAAAAGACTTCCGATTTCTTGAGGCACACTCTTCTTCCTCTGATCGTACCCATATCTCGCGACGATTGTGTCCGAGTTCACTGCACCCGAATAAACGGAAACCTGGGCAGTTTGTGCAATCTCGATCCCTGTCAGATAGTGTGCACTTTGAGAATATCTGATGGCTGCAGCCGTTCCGTTCCGCGCGTCGATCTCGAATCGACACTTTGTATTCAGATAGCAGTTGATTGCTCCGTAGCTCGAGAAGTCTTTCACATCTGGAACAATGTGCATGAGCACTGAACCAATGCGCTGTTCTCACTTTGATAGTCTTGCAGAATAGCGACGTTTCCGAGATTGAGTCCCGGCCAGACAGAGAACAAAGTGAGACTCTGTCCACTCGAGACCAGTTGCTTTCGAGACACCATCACTTGCCACAAGCTGTGAGAGAGGTGTTTGTTTAATTCGTTCCCAATTAACATACTTTCCCAAAAACAGCGATCCGACTGTCGGTCCGTCATAGACGAGAGTCAGCCTCATCGAGGGAACATCATCATCGTCGGCTTGTGGTGGTTTGATGGATATCAGGGAGACACGTGTTTGTGATTTTATCGTAGTCGCATTGTTGAAAACGTCTCCGATGAGAGCAATCGGAGCATCGTTCGGAGCCACGTTTAGCACTGTAGACGGGGTTTGAGGTACTGAATACTTGCATTGAAAACGTTCTTCTGGTGTATCTCACTGTCAAACCAAGCGACTTGAATGCCCAGATATCCGACGGATGTGGAGAGTAACTGCACTGAGAAACTAGGATCGACGAGGAAGTAAGGATGGTTGAAATCGGATGTTTTGAGTCTGAAATGTGTTGGTGAGGGGAAGAGTCTATATGGGTTCCAACGTTGTGACCACTCCCAGAGAATCAGTCAGTTCGAGTAAAGTCGTTGAATCGGAAGGAGTGAACGACGCTCCGAAGTAGGCGTACATTCCCTTCGGCACGTTGAACTAAACACGAATCATCGGGAAATAACCGAATGGGATGCCTGCCTTCCAGACGCAATTCTGCCCTGCTGAAAACTGCGGAACACTTATCTGTTGCTGGTTCCACCCATCCGGCCAATACCAAGAATCATTGAGGTTAACGGGGTGATTGACAGTGTTTAAAGCATCGCAAGCTGTTAGAGAGAACAAAATCAGATGCCATCACGAGGCGATGACTTACTATGAAGATCAGTAGCAAAGGTGCCAACTATAGAAACGAGGAGACATAGAAAAGGAAAGAAAGACATCTGTCTGAATAAGGGACATTGAAGTGGTTCGAAACGAATGGAAAAATATGTGGTATTGCAATGACACTTTGAAGTTATTTCAAGAAAAAAACCAATTAAACACTTCAATATTATATAAGTATAAAGACCATTGTACACGTTTCATTGAGTTAGACAGTGAGCGCGACCCAAAGCGCAACGACCACAGCACCGAACAAGCCTGAAACGAAGGAGAACGGTAATCGAGCCCTTTGACCTGATCACTCACTGAAGCTGTTCGCCGAGTTGTATTTGTCGAATTGGAAATCGACGAAAGCACCTGTCGATTTCTCGCCGTTCGACATGTATTTCACGAGAATGTTGTCTCCTCTCGAGCGAACTGTTCCTCCCGGAACATTTGAGGAAGAGTATCTGAACTCTCTGTTTGTGGATTCATACCAGTTTTGGAGACACTTACACATTGTCAACCACCGCTTTCTGGCCATCAAAAATAGTGACTTGGAGTTTGGCGGCGCCGGTGATTGGTGCACTCTTGACAGTGTAACTGACGTTGAACGTTTTGGCTCCGGAAATCTGTTCAGTGAAGTTCTGGTTTGTAGAGCTCAGGGCATAGTTTGGAGAGGAGAAGAAACCATGACGACCTTCGAAAGGAACATTCCATCGGGCTGAAAATGATTGGTGACAACTGAATTAGTCTTTGATCATACAGTCGGTGGGAGCTGAAGACAAGTCAATTATTCCCTGGTCTTGATCGAGAACGAATGTTGTGAAAATACCGTTGAACTCCTGTGGCAGATCCGTTTTCGCAGAGGTTGCTCTGTAACGAATGGGTTATTTCGATAGAATGGAAACCTAGTCGTACGTGTAATCAGCCAGGTGGTGAGCGTCAGTGACGTAATCAGTGTAAACCGAAAGTTTGCTGGTCTGTGGAAGTGAGGCTCCTTTGGCGTAGAAGGGAACATGAGAGTATCGAATAGCGGCGGCAGTTCCTCCCCGAGCATCGAGAGACAATTGGCAGAGATTGGGCAAGACGCACCAGACTGGTTTGTACGACTTGAACTGTTTTACATCTGCCAAATGGACTGGTTGTGATGCTCTTCCGTTGTTCTCTCACCGGAATAGTCTTGGAGAATGACATAGTTGCCGAGAGTGAGTCCGGGGAATAGAGAGAAGAGAGTGAGCGATTTCCCGGATGAGACGAGATTTGTTCCGGATGCCATCACTTGGTACAGACTGAATAAATTATATTTTCTTTTTGGAAATTCGTGAAAAGTGCTCACTTTCCCAAGAGAGTTGAGTTGATGGACGGTCCATCGAAGATCTGAGTGCTCCTCATGTACGGAGTCAAATCGGTGATCTGTGCGCCAGGAGCGACCGAAAGGAGGGACACTTGCGTGTCGGACTGGATGACGGTGGCGTTGTCGAAGTCCCCACTGATTGCCAGCACTGGAGTGCTCTTCGAGTGCACGCTCAGAGTCGAGGGGTACGGCTGAGGGACTAAAAACTGAGACGAATGATGTTTCCAATGTACCCAACAACGAACCCTTGTACCAATAGACAGACATTCCCATTGTACCGACACTCAGGGAAATGAGTGAGACAGTGAAAGAGGGATCCATTAGGAAGAAAGGTTCCAATACCGCCGAATCGTATCTGGAATGCAGTGATCTCTCGAGAAAAGGGCCCTTCTGCTCACTTTGTCACGTATCCCGTCGAGTCGGTCATCTGGAGCAACGCCGAATTGGTCGCATTCGCCTTGATAACAAAGTACGCGAACATTCCTTTGGGCACATTAATCTGTAGGTGTCACTCGGTTTGATATCTGTTTGTCACTGCGAACTCTCACCGTCCACGTGCAGTTTTGTTCGGCGGCGAACTGAGGGGCATCATCATTTGTGCGCCAAGTGGACGGATAGATCCATGGGTTGCTGATGTTGGCAGGGGGATCGATTGTTTGGACTCCGTTACATTCTGACGGATATTTGGTCACTGGGAGATGAACAAGAAGGATATCTCACTGTATGGCTCTCCAGATGAGGATGCTATCAACGAAGAAGAAACTAGCAGGAATAAATACAACTGCATCTTCGAAAATATAGAAGCAAGAGGAGAAAGTCACAAACCGATCGAAAAGTGACAATCGAAATGTTTGATAAGCGAGACGGCAAAGAATAACTCGGTACTCTTCAGTCGGCAAGTTTTATATGGAAACACCCTTATCGCGAACATGTTTGCCAAACACGTCATTGGTGTCGGGGATCGAAAACTCAGGGAAAAAGAAGTGATTCAGACACAAAATGATTCATTGATTAAGAGAGAACAAGTAGAAGAGAGAACCCGTGATGATGAGAAGGGAGGAGGGCGCCGAGGAGCTCTTCGTCGTTGTGTCGATCTTCGGAGTCGAAGTGACTGGAGGCACTTGGCTCGTTGGAGCGTTTGTGATGATTGGACCTGTTGTAGGTGCGAGAGAAGAAGAGACAGACGACGAGAAAGACGAAGGGGCCGGTGTAGAAGCTGTTGAAATGGACGAAGTCGTTGGTGAAGTCGTTGGTGGAGTCGTCCTTGGGGTAGTCTTGGGCGTAGTCGTCGCAGTAGTTGTGCTTGTGGCGACTGATGTTGACGTTCCAAGTGTTGATGATCCCGTCACGTAGCCTGAAAATCATCGTTAATGTTTCGAATTTCAATCATCACGGAGTATAAAAATCACAAAAACTAAATCCTGAGTTGTCTCTTCGACTACTTCGGGACATCAACGTAAAGTTCACAAACCTGCCGAGGTGGTCGAGAAGTCGAGTCTGAATCCCTTCGTCACCGCTCCATGTGTCTGGTATTTCACTTCAAACGTGTCTCCTTGGATACTGGAAGTCGTCGTTGGAGGAACATTCGCCGAGTTGTACCTGTGTAGCAAACAGTTTTGGGTGCGGATCCTTGTGAATGACTCACGTTGTCGATGAAATCTGCTGTCCTCCTGCCGAAACAGTCACCGTCAACGTCGTCTCTGCTCCAGTGAAGTCCGCATCTCTGACGACGTAGTTCAGGAACAGAAGGTTCGCATTGAAGGTAGTGAACGTCTCATCGGTTTCCTGTTTGTTACTCATCACGCCGTGGTTGAAGGAGTGCACGAATCCCTTTCTCCCGTCGTACATTTTATTCCAGTCGGCTCAAAACTATTCAATGAGTCCTGCGTTCAGCGGTTCCGCACTCACCATCGTTCGCATCCCTCGAAAGATCCAACTTCAGGACGCCAGTACTCACCACGTATTGCCTCATTGAGTTCTTCAGTTCCATCGGCAACCGATACTTGTAATTGTCTTGTCTGAAAGCATTCGAGGTGTAATTTGTTTGTTTGTAGTTTGGTCTCACGTCAGAGTAGTGACCAGAGTCTCATCACTGATCACTCCTTCGTACACTTTGAACGTAGCACCCTGAACAGAGAGTAGAATTCAGAGAGAGCGTCAATCGTACTCACATCTGGGAACTGGGTTATGTTCTTCAGGAACTCCGGACGGCTCTCGACGGTTGCCAACCCTGCCGGACCGAACCGAGCGTTCATTTCGACCGAACAGTCGGTGTCGGAAAGACAGTTGACTCCTTGGTAGGTATTCAGTTGTTGATCGTCTGACAATAAGCTTTCTAATCTCCCTCAACCTCTTTTCAAACCAACTCGAATGATCCTGTGCCATGTACAAAGTGTAGTCAAACACATCACTGAGTCCCCAAGTGTAGACGGAGAGCTTCGTTCCGGTGCTAATCACGGCTTTGTTCGTCTGCATCAGTCTGTACAAGTTCCCCAAAAACTTTCCGCTCGTCGAATCGCCATCGTAGACAGCTGATTGACGGAGCAACGCATTCTGAGATGTGTTCTTCAGCTGGAAAGCCAAGAAAGAGACATTGGTCTCGGCGATGAATGTGTTCAGAAATTGATTGGGAGCCAAGGCGACAGGAGTGTCTCCTTTCTTCAATGGGATCGGATTGGGGATGGGGGTTGGATCTGAAATGAGTGTATTTAGAACACCATGGCATTGAATGAAAAACGAACACTTGGACCAAGTTATTTTGAAAGAGAACCCTCCGGATATCTCTGTTTTGAAGAGATTCACTTCGAATCCACTGGCTGTTAGGATGTATGGATTGCTGTCGTTGTCTTGCAACCTGAAATGAGCATCAACAGTGACAACATTGCGGGATGAGGCAGCCTACTCTTCCGTTTGAACGTTGGGATACTGGAGATAAATGCTCGCGCCCGGGGCGTTTTTGTAGAAGACAACTGTGGTGTACAAGCCATCGGGCACCGTTACTTGCCATCGACACTGTTGATTGACATCGAATGGTGCCGGAGGCTGAGAATCATTCCAGTCGGAGGGCCAGAAGACGTTCTGGGTCAGGTCTTCCGGAGGAGTAATAGCAATCGGATTGACACATTTGTATCCGACGGCGGCGACGGAGCCAAAGAAGGAGAGGACTAGTAATGGAAGAATCATCTGGCACATTGTTCACGGAACGAGCACCTTTTATATCACCGAGGGCGTTTCGCAATGAAAAAAAGGCGCGGCAGGTATCAGAAAATCAGTGATAAGGTTTATGTCAAACCCTTTTTTCCTCGACAGCGAAACGCGAATCGCCTTTAACATTTCGCTTGTCATCAAAACAAATGTGCACATATTCATTCGACATAATACATTTAGTTTCTCGTCGTACTCAGATTCACTCGGAACCCTTTCGTGTAGTTGCCGTATGTCTGATACTTGACTGTCATCGTGTCGCCCAAAACTTTGAGAGTGTAGGATGGAGGCAGATTCGCAGAGTTGTAACTGCAAAGAGACGTTCATTGTTGTGATCGAGCACTCAATCCGTACGTTTCCGAGAAGACAGTGGCTCCGTCTCTGATCACGTTGATGTCCAGGGTTGTGAATCCGTTGAAATCGCAGTTGATCATGTTGAAGTTGAAATAGAGCTTCTGGTTCTTCGGTGTGTTGAATGCGTCTGTCGTGTCCTGATTGTAACTGTTCGTTCCGTAGTCAAATGAGTGGATATTCACAATGCGACCATCGAATAGTGTTCCCCATCCGGCTGAAAGTCTCCTCTCAATCATAAGCCCTCATACTCTGCTTCTTACCATCAGTGGCATCTCTCGACAACTCGACATTCATGAAACCCGAGTCCAGGTGGTACTGTTTCAACACCGTCTTTACCGCCAGAGGCAGATAGTTCTGGTAGTTGGTGCTCCTGGAATCCCGTGTTTTCTCTCTGCTCTTCAGTCTTCTGAAACTCACGTAAGAGTGGCAATCATTGTTTGGTTAGTCATAATTCCCTCGTACACTTGCAAAGTTGCACCCTGAAACACGAACTATCGCGAGCACCTAATTGCGTGTTTACCGACGGAAAGTGCCCGATTCGCTTGATGAACTCTGGTCGTTTGTCGACTGTGGCCGCGGCGACGTCTCCTGAGATGGCGTTGAGGACGACGGGGCATGTAGTATCCGACGGGCAGTTCCAGCCCTTATAGAAAGTGATGTCATCGTCATCTGGAACTTCTCTTTTCAACGAGTACTCTCCGTTTTGTGCTCACTAGCTGCGTCTTGCGCCATGTACAGAGTGTAGTCAAACAACTGATCAAGCCCGAAAGTGTAAAGAGTCAGCGATTTTCCACTGCTGACCAGTGCCTTCTTCGACATCAGGACCTGCATAAGGTTTCCGAGGTACTTTGAATTAGTCGAGTCTCCATCGAAGAGGACTGATTGGCGGAGCAGAGGAGCATGCGATGAGTTCTTCAGAGTGAACGCAGTCAGCGAAGTGGCGGTTTCAGCAGTGTAAATGGTCAGATAAGGATTGGGTGTCTGGGCTATTGGACGACCTCCTTTGATCAGAGACGCACTGTTTCTGATAGCGTTTGGATCTGAAAACATAAGAGTTCTGTGGCGATTTCAGCGATATGAACGCACATTTCGACCACTTGACTTTGAAAGAGAACAGTCCCTCCTGTTGAGAGTTCCCGAGATGAATCAGGAACTGAGGAGAGGTGAAAATGAAAGGGTTGTAGTCTTTGTTGTCCAATCTGAGTGTTTACTTTCAAATATGGCCATGTTCGACTGGAAGCTACCCCGTCGAGTATCCGTTCGGATACTCCACCCACAAACCGACAGACGACGGCGCCTCTTTGTAGAAGACGACACTGGCGAAGAGTCCCTCCGGAACGCTGACTTGCCACTGACAGTTCTGTTGAGCGGAGAAAGGGATCGGGGACATCGAGTCGTTCCATATCGACGGCCAGTAGAGGGTTTCAGTCAAATCGCTCGGTGGGGACAGTTTGATTGGCCCTTGACACGTGTAGCCACTGGATTCCGAGAGGCCGAAGAGGGAAGCGAAGAGCAGGAAGCGGAATGACATGATTTCCCGGTGCATCGACAGGCACATTTCGTTATTTATGCAGTGGAAATATCATCGTCTGCTCACTTGATTTCTGCGATGCTATCAAAATGAAATCAACGGGGACAACCACACCCACGAGTTTATGATGAGTTCACATCAAAGTTTACAGCACGTTTACAGCATTTTCGGCAAGTGGGCAAAGTATTATTTTATTCTTGTATTATTATGTCATCGAACTCGTTCACAAAACAAACATAACCGTAATGAAGAGAATGAGTGATATCCTCTGGAAGCCACTTCCTTTCGTTGTCGTTTCCACCCTTCCCGCCGTCGACGATCCCGCTGAGATTCTCATCGTCGTCGTCTGTCCTTTCGGCGGAGTTGGACCAAGTGTCGTCGTGGCTCCTGGTGGTAATGGAGCATTGGTTGTGGTGGAATCTGATCGAGAAACTGTTGAGATTGAGCTTCTGGTTGCGGATGAAGCGATTGAACTGAATCTAGGTGAGGAAGTGCTCATTGTGGAGGGTAGGGACCTTGTGCTGGGGAGAACGGAAGAAGTGACGGTGGGTGAGGGGGTAACGTCTTCTAAAGAAAGAGAGAAGCAGTCTTTATTCCGAATGACAGCCAACAAAGCTAACCGTTCTTAGTGGTAACGAGGTCAATTTCGAATCCTTTCGTGTAGTTTCCGTTCGTCTGATAGTCAACTGACATCTGATCTCCGTACACTTTGAGATTGAATGCTGGCGGCGGATTCGAAGGAGTGTATCTGAAACTGACCGCTTCAGACGACTGATTCCGATGAAATCACTCACGTCTCCGAGAAAACGATCTTCCCGTCACGGAACACTTGACAAGCGAGTGTCGTTTGAGAGTTGAAATCGCAGTATTTGACGTTGAAATTGAAATATAGCTTCTCCTTGTTGTTGTAAGTCGAGAACACTTCCCTCGTATCTTGGTTGTAACTGTATCTTCTGTAGTCGAACGAGTGGATTTTCACAGTTTGACCGTCGGAAACAGTTCCGAAATCAGCTGAAAACAAACGAATCAGAGGGGAAAAACGACGGAGAGAGGCTACCAGTTGTGGCGTTTCTGGTGATGGGGAACGAGATCCACCCCTTGTCCAGATGGTAGATCTTCAACACGTTCTTCACTCCGACCGGCAACTGATTAATGAAGTTGGAGCGGCTGAAACACTGATTAGGCCAATGGGAACTGTCTTGAAAACTCACTTCATGCTGGTCAACAGATGATCCGAACTGATCTGTCCTTCGTAGATGTCCAGTGTTGCTCCCTGTAACAAATCGGCATTCAAAGTAGTCAGTCTTTGAGTTTAAATACCGCGGGGAAGTTCAAAAACGTCTCAATGTAGTCGGTTTTCTGGGTGACAGTGGCCACAGCAGACACTTGTTCCGCAGAGTTGATGGTCACGGAGCACGGCTTTGTGGGGTCTGAGGGACAGTTGAGCCCAGTGAAATGCTTGACGTCTCCCGCGGCTGAATCAACATTGTCTGTGGAGATGAGTGATTCTCTCACTCGTCACCTTTGGTGTCCATTCCCATGTACAGTGTGTAGTTGAAGTTTCTGTACAGTTGGAACGTGTAGATGGTAAGTTTAGTGCCGCTGGACACGATCTGATTGTTTCTCGCCGAGGCCAAGTTTCCGAGGTACTTTCCGTTCACAGAGTCCCCCTCAAAGATGACTGACTGACGGAGCAGAACGTCGAGATCGTCTTGGAGAGTGAAGCCGACGAAGAAGACGTTGTTGGGAGCGGTGAACGTGGTGACGCATTCATTCGGGGACCCGGCCATCGCTTTCTCATCATCCAGATTGAGGTTCATTTGACAAGTCGACGGATCTGGAATAGAGTAGATCAATCGAAGATAGTGTGCCTAAGAACACACATTTCGCCCAGACCACTTTAAAAGAGAACCGTCCTTGTTTATCAGAAACACGAAGGTTCACTTGGAACTGCGGATTCGCGAAGATGTACGGATTGAGTTCCTTGTCCTCGATGCTGTAATCGACGAATAAGAGGTGCTCCTCGTTTCCAACACTCACTAGTCCTCTTCTCCGTTCGGATAAACGCACGTGATTCCGGATTCATCCTCGGTGTACTTGTAGAAAGTGACCGTGGCGTACATTCCCTCGAGAACGTTGATCTGCCAATTGCACATTTGGTTGCCAGCATACAACGCTGGCTCCATGCTCTCATTCCAAGTGTTCGGGAAGTAGTAGGGAACAGTCAAGTCAGCCGGAGGGTTGACCAGAGTGTTTCCGGGACACGAATAGCCTTCGGCAGAGGCCGAGGCCAAGATCGAAGAGGTCAGAAGAAGGAGGAAATGGAGCATTGTGGGCACTGCTGATTCATGTGTCTAGGTGGGTTTTTATATCAAATCAAGTTATCATTTCATGGAAAGGCAAACTAAGCATCAGTGATAAGAACGCATGAAAGTGTGTGATGTCACCCAGTGGAAGGAGACCACACCCTGTAATTGACATTTCCACAGCTGTCCGAGAAATAAACGGTGGCTCGGGAGAGAAGAAACAATCACTAAAGAGAGTTCATGAAACACACATATCCATGTTCATCGTGTTCTATCCGGGATATCCTTGGTTGGTAGCCAAACTGCGTCTTGCCTGCACGCGCCGGCACGAGGACTTGGTGACGGTGTTCTCCGACGAGAAATGGTTCACTGTAGAGGCCGAACTCAACTCCCAAAATCATCGAGTGCTTGCTCAGGATGTTCAACAAGAAGGACGGACCATTCACCGAGTTTCGCATCTGGCCAGTGTCATGGTTTTTGGCGCGATTTGCTCAACTGGCAAGTCTCCACTGGGTTTCATCGATCAGAGAGTCAAACTCAATAAGGAACTCTACATTTCTGAGATTTTACAGAAGTCACTGCTCCTGTGGGCCCGATTTCACTTCGTAGGACAGCAGTGGGTCTAAAAGGAGGACGTGTGGAACAAGATTAGAAGATAAATAGTTGTATGAATAAACTTTTTGTTGAGTCTCATCTCATTCTGACTTTTGGTTTTGGAAATATTCTCAAAATAGTTTGTGCGGATAATTTTGGACCAGCGGTGTAATCAGGGATATTCACAGGTTCTCTTGAATCTTGCTGATTTATAAAGAAACGATTTCGAAGGAATTAGGCTTTCGAGAGTGCCGCAGAGTCGCGAGTGACGACCATTTCGCAGTTTCCATGTCCGTTCAGAACGTAGAACTTCATCGTTCCCTTGATTTGCAGGGGCAGTTGCGACTTGTAGTTGGAGCTACTGAGAAATGAAAGTTATGGCCGAAAGATCCCGCTAAGGAACGTACGTCAATGTGGCGATGCAGGTGGTGTTGGAGATGCTGTTCTCGTAGACACTGATGGATGCGGTGGCTGGGAACGAGGTGAAATCCTTGACGTACTCGGAGCCATTGAACTCAGATACAGTCCACGAGAGTCCCCAGTCCCCGAAGAGGGTCACATTGCAGTTTCCGGTCGATGGGCAGTTGAATCCCTCGTAGACATGGGGAATTCTCGCGTCCTCGAAGTCTTGGGCCATGAACAACGGATAGTTGATGGACTGGCTCAATCCGAATGTGTACACGGACATTTTGTTCTTGTAAGTGGTGATCTTCTGTTTATTATCGACGATCTGATCCAGAGTTCCTACAAACTCTCCGTTAATCGAGTCTCCTGCGAAGACGGCCGTCTGACGGAGGAGGTAGTCCTGGGAGGGATCCACCAGAGTGAACGCCATCAGAGAGACGAGAGAGTTGGTGCTGGCGATGAAGGTTGTCAGGTCGCTGTTGGCCGACACGGCGACTGGAGGCTGTCCCTTGTAGATGTTCACGATGTTTCGCCGAAGCTCCGGAAACTTCGACCAGACGACCTTGAAAGCGAATCCGGGGTTTTGGATTGTGGTCAAGGAACTGGAGAGGCCGACACTCATCTTGAAGTAGGGAGCGGTGAAGATGAACGGATTCGGGTCGTTGTCCTGAATTCTGAAAAGAGAGAGGGACTGACATCCGAAGTCTACTGAAACAACTCACATTCTGTACTTGTTGTTGGAATAGAGAACATAGGCTCCGGCGGTTGTTCCGAAGTTCTTGTGGATGCTGACAGTGGCATAGAGTCCCGAAGGTATGTTCACGGTGATCATGCATCCCTGGTTCTCGACGATCTGTGGCAGTGGCTGATCGTCGGTCCATCCTCCCGGATAGTAGGTCGCTTGAGTCAAATCCGCCGGAGGGTCGATGGAGAAAGTGCCATTGCACTCGTAGGCAACGGCAAGCGCCAGGAAGGCGGCGAGAAGGGCGAATGAGCGGAGCATTCTGAGCTGACCAGGTGACCTCTCGATCCCGTTTTATATTGAGATGGTTGTGTTTTGTAGCATGATGACTTTTTGATTTTTTAGTGATTCCTTATCATGAAACGATTACGAATTTACAAGGAGACACACCCCTTCGCTTGAAAGAGTTTACCGAATTATCACGGTTTGTCTGTTGTCGAGTTGAAAGATCAGTTCAGAGTTCGACGGCTTCTGCCCGAGGTGCAAAGGATTGTTTCGACCGTGAACATTCGATGGTTCTCTTCAAAATTCATAGAATATGAGCTCTCAGAAACAGCCATACATCAACTAGAGTACTTAAACGTCTTCCTCGACAGGAAAGATCAAAAGAGCAACATATTGAGGACTCTTCGAACAGCTTCATTGATCCGATCCCCCACATCAGTTCAACTGCACCCAATGCACCCGCCCTTCCCGACGTTTCGTCTCCTTTCCATTATCTTTCGGTTTATCATCAGGACAAAGAACACGCGGCAACGTGCTTTCTGATAAACCACCATCTCTTCTCATTGTCATCATCTACACCACGCCCGAGTTGGCGTCATTCCCAAATGAACCTCAGGGAACGCCTCTTTTCCATATCTATTGAGTTGAGGCTCAACCAGATTCTACGCTACGAACATTATGAAATGGATAATTTCTGGAATACATCAGTTGTGTTCGAGAGACTTTCTGACGCCACGATGCTCTGAATGATAAGACAGAATGGGGAACCACCACTTGTGACGATGGGAAGGCAGTCTTTCAGAGTTTCCCGCAAACAGTCCATCTCGATAGTTCCACTGCACCCAGATGCACCCGTCTTCCGTGTCTGTGCTTCAATCTTCTGATTACATTCTTATCACTTGGGGGAATGTGCTGGTAATGAACTTGCTCTTCGTTCAATATTCTGTTCTCTCATCATCAAGGAAGTATACTCAACTTCAGTTGGAGAGGATGTCTCGTAGTTCGCTTATCTTCTTATGAACATTTGGCACTTCGATGGGAAAGAAACCAGAACGATGACAAAACGCCGAGCAGTAAACGACTGGAAATGTGTGCTCGATGTCAATGACTTTTTGATTTTAATAGTCTCTTATCAGCTTCAGATGAAATCATCACGAATTCGTCCTCTGAAGTGGAAGCGTTGCCCGATTAGACTAGAGATAAAAGCCACCGTCTGAAGGGTTCAGAAAGTCTCGTTGATTCTGGAATCTCTTTGTTCACTCTGTTTCCATTAAATAGCACTGATTGATGTGAAACGTGGAAAAAATACCTGAAACTATGGAGACCTTGGTATTGTTCAGCGAGTTTCACGATTCTTTCAGCAGTTCATAAGGAAACAATGCACCTGCTCACATTCGTATTCGATCTTCTGAGCCTTGTTATCAAGAAAACTAGGGGTGCTGATTAGGAAACGACCCGCCCTTTTCCCGCCTCTTTTTGTCATCAAATGAATTCTATTTAACAGATTGATTCTCCCAAACACGCCATTCTCCAAAATGCATAAGGCTCTAGTCGTTCTTAGTTTCACTTTGTTCGTTTCCGCGGTTTCCGCAGCCACGCACAGTGAGTTCAGAATGAGAGTTATTCCGAAAGCAAAGCCATTTCCAGCCTGCAAACAAGGAAATGTCGTCCACATGCCGACTGGCTCTCAGCCGTACTACTGGCCTTCGAGTTGGAGAGAGAACGAAACTGCTCCTCATTTGGCGACTGGACAGGACTGTAGTTGGGCAGTAACTGTGCCCACGGGATACTTTGCCAAACTGATCATCGACGGAAAAGTGACTGACAAGGACTCTCGGTTCCAGACCATCGACTCGGCTGGAAACGTTGTCCAGTGAGTTTCGAATGAATTGATCCACTTACAACCGACAAAAGAATAGATCGACGCACGAAACGAAGCAACCGTACTACTTCCCCGGAGCCAAGTTCACCCTCATCGTCTCCAATGAAGCCACCGCCACTTTCGCTTTCAAAATCGTCTGGGCTATGAGTGAGATATTCAGATAACTACTATTCAACAAAATGAATTCCTTCAGTTCCGAACACACCACGATTGGACGCTGGTGTTGGATCAGTTCCTCAACTTCAAAACGCCACGAATTCCATCTATCATAACATCTACGGCACCACGAACCACTTGTCTCTGATTGCGTTCCCACAGGACATCCACAACTATCATTCGCTCAGAAGTGTTCTCATTTACGAAGGAAACGACGCCGTCTCTACTTACGTGTCAAAGTAGACCGTGGTCTCTGTAATATTAAAAAATATGTGTTTTATTCCAGCCTCTATCTGATATACAAAACTGGAAAACAATACGTTTCTTCTGGAGTCGAACTCATGATCATTAACGTCGAAGCGAGCAATTCGACCGACTACTTCTTGGCCCAACAGTACGATTGTGAGTAGAATGGCTTCCCATCTGTTCCATTTCTCAATTTCAAATGTTCCAGTCCTGAAGAACTATCAGCAGTACAAGGCACTGGAATGCAACCCGGGAACCAACTGCACAGCAACTATTGACGCCGAGAAGAAGAGTTCCGCCCTCGTCACAGTTCCACATGGAAACGAGACACTGGTCGATGTGCAGATGGACGCAGTGAGTCTCCAGGACCATCAGTCATTCGTTGTAAATGCCCTTTCAGACTGCTAACTTCACCATCTACTACGGCTCACCTAACAACTTTGGTTTCTTCAAGACATACAGGTCCGTGTTTCTTCCTCTCTTCTCCTATCATTCGATATTTTCAGTGGAGCCGACCTCAAGAACAATCTTCCGATGGCCTGTTCGTGGATCACTCAGTTCGTGATCAGTAGTGGAAAGGCCGTCTTCAGTTTCACAGCATAATCTGATTTCTCTGTGAATACGAGTGAAAACTGATAAAATAATACTTCAAATGTCCCTCTTTCAAAAGCGACTCTGTTAATTTGGAGACTCCAAACTTTGTGAATCATTTAATAGAAGAAAAAAAATTCGAATGTGAATTGTTTTGACGAGAGAGCACGGAGTCGGAAGGCGCCACGAGGGGCGGACTTTCGGATTATGACATACCGTATGTATTGCTCTTCGCAATAATACGTGTTCCTTCTAGCTAACTTGAAACTTTTAGGTATTCGGTGTATATGGTTAGTATCAGGCAACGAAAGAAAATGATGAGTGGTTCGTTTATTGTAGAGTTTTCGCTTCGAGACCCTGTCTCTGAAACACATGGTAGTACTCGTCGGCGGCTCTCATCAGCCTTCTGCCTCCTTCGTTTCGTGGATAAAAAACGAATTCATGTTCGTTCGCTGTAGAAGAATAGAGTATCAGCAGGGCGGCCTCTAATTGAATGGCCTTTGAAAACTTCGAAAATTAATTAGTTTCGCGTCTAAAAAGTGTCGAAGAAAACAGTCTTTTGAGGGATTTCAACGCATTCCGCACCTGAAAAAAACAAAAGTTTGTAAGATATTCAGGGATATCATGTGCCAAAGAGGAGCAGAAAGAAGGAAGATTTCGAATGAAATGCGATTAAAATAGAAGGGCAGAATCGATTAGAATGCCATTCCAGAATTTGGGAAAATGAGAAATAGAAGGACATGATCTTATCATAGAGACGGTAGATGTGCTTAGTATCACGGACTTTGATATGTGTACACTTCATCATTAAGATGTTATGGAATTGAAATGATCTGCCTGTTTGACCACTATTCACTCCTCCATGAACTCCTATTCAGCAAATGAGAAATACATAAATAAACAAATAAAAATCTCGATTACATTGGTTAAACTCTTCAACTGGAATTGTCTTTTCTAAAAAGTCAAAAGTGATGAAAGCGTGACAATTGGAAACTGTTTGCTGTTAAACGAAATGTGTGCTGGTTGTAGGCAAAGGATGACTTTTCGATTTTTAGTGCTTTCTTATCAGAAACTGATGAAATCTTTACGAACTCACACAGACACACTCGGACAAATAGAAGGGGTTTCTGACAGAGACTAATTATGATGTGATTGGGGAGAGAATCTGAAGATTCAAAGGGACGAATTGTTCGAAGATGTCGGATGGCTGTGTGTGAACAATTCAGTTGACGTTTTCGTGTAAAACTCTGACGGAATTTCGAGATGAATTGTGTCCATTTAATCATTTTTTAAGAGGGAACGATTACTTGTACATCTTCTACAACCACCGCCAGTCCAATTGCACCCAACATACCTCTTCCATCTCTTTGTCCGTCTGCAATCTTTTGAGCTCTCTTATCACTCACTCGTCATCGACGTGCTGATTTGAGACGCCCCGCCCTTATCACGCCTTCGTTTTGTCACCATCCCACACCTATTTAACCGTCTTCAACTTCATTGAACCCAACAGTTTACAATGAGTATCATCGCACTTGCACTCTTCGTTTCCGCGGTTTCCGCAGCCACGCACAGTGAGTTCAGAATGAGAGTTATTCCGAAAGCAAAGCCATTTCCAGCCTGCAAACAAGGAAATGTCGTCCACATGCCGACTGGCTCTCAGCCGTACTACTGGCCTTCGAGTTGGAGAGAGAACGAAACTGCTCCTCATTTGGCGACTGGACAGGACTGTAGTTGGGCAGTAACTGTGCCCACGGGATACTTTGCCAAACTGATCATCGACGGAAAAGTGACTGACAAGGACTCTCGGTTCCAGACCATCGACTCGGCTGGAAACGTTGTCCAGTGAGTTTCGAATGAATTGATCCACTTACAACCGACAAAAGAATAGATCGACGCACGAAACGAAGCAACCGTACTACTTCCCCGGAGCCAAGTTCACCCTCATCGTCTCCAATGAAGCCACCGCCACTTTCGCTTTCAAAATCGTCTGGGCTAAAAGTAGGTTGATGTTGGCAGATATTCGAATTAACCGAGTTTTTGTCAGTTCCCGATAGTCCAGAAACTGACTTCGGCGTTGGAACGATTCCCCAACAAGGCAATGCCACGAATTCCATCTATCATAACATGTACGGCACCACTAATAAGCTGTCCCTTATCGTCTTCCCACAAGACATCCACAACTATCATTCGCTCAGAAGTGTTCTCATTTACGAAGGAAACTTTATCTCCTCTACTTACGTTTCCAAGTAGGTCAGCTGTCTGAACTCCAGAAGCAATTTGGTTATTCCAGCCTCTACCTGCTCTTCAAAACTGGAAAACAATACATTTCGTCTGGAAATGGACTCATAATGATCAACGTTGAAGCGAGCAACTCGACCGATTATTTCTTGATTCAGCAGTACGATTGTGAGTCCAACTGCCAAGATTCCGTTCTATTCTCAATGTTGTTCCAGTCCTGAAGAACTATCAGCAGTACAAGGCACTGGAATGCAACCCGGGAACCAACTGTACAGTATCCATTGACGCCGAGAAGAAGAGTTCGGGAGTCGTCACAGTTCCACATGGAAACGAGACACTGGTCGATGTGCAGATGGACGCAGTGAGTTCAAATGAGATGAATTGTTTCTAAGAGTAACCCACAGACTGCCAACCTCACCGTCTACTTCGGGTCTCCCAGTAACTTTGGTTTCTACAAGACATTCAGGTCCGTGTTTCTTCCTCTCTTCTCCTATCATTCGATATTTTCAGTGGAGCCGACGTCAAAAAGAATCTTCCGTTGTTCTGTTCCTGGGTCACGAATCTGGTGATCAGCAGTGGAAAAGCCGTCTTCAGTTTCACAGCATAATTCGATTTTTCTTTGAATACGAGTGCATAAATGTTTCCAACCTACCCAATTCTTCATTTACTCCGTGACTTCGGGATCACAGAAATGTTGTATACTTCTCATTAAACTGAGAATCGATCAATTTGTGATGTCCAACTTCCAGCGGCACTCCAGAATTTGTAGTTTTGACTGTGCAGATGGCATCATGGTTATAGGTTAGACTCTTTGAGATCTATGAAATAGTGAGACGTTGGGAGCTATTGAAAATAAGAACATATCTCATACTGGTCTACATAGAAATACTCGTTGACGATTGTGCTAACTTTCCGAAAGGAATCCGTCGAAGTGATTATCCTTGATGCGATTGACATTGAGAATACACCAGCCAAATCTCTCTGGCTGGGCTCCGCAGTTTTTTTTTAAATACACAAAAATACAGTCGAGAAGCCGTAAAAGTTGACGGATCGCTTAGAAAATGTATGTGCATCATCGGGCCAACATTTCTGACCTCTCTACCAAAAACGGGCTAAAACGGTCCAGTAGCGACTGAGAAAAGGCTGCGGACAAACAAACACACAGACAGACACACATCCTTTCCCTTTTAGTATAAGAAAGATAAGTTCTGGTGGATAGGACCGCTGGCTCACATCACTAGGTGCAGGGTAGATGTACACAGAGTAGGACTGATTGCGAGAGTGCTTCCTCTTCTTGTCAGTCTTTGGCTTGGCAGAGAAGTTCCTAAGACAGCACGGCTCCAGGGCTCGATGCGCCCCGTCTGCAGAACAGCTTGCGCCAACCAACAACTATGTGGCAGGGATAGAAGCAGCCATGGAGTGCAGCTCTCGCCAAGTTATCTGGAGACGAAATGGAAAATGTTCGGAAACATCACAATTCGTCGACCAAAACCAAATGGGCGGTGCCTAACTCTCGTCATTCTCATCTCAGAAGTTGTGTGGAATGTGATCGGAATGACCGCGTTCGCCAACAACGTAGCCCGTGTTGTTGACGTCTTCTGAAAGTCGCTGGAAGTGATAAGAAATTGAGAAAGAAGCTGATGAGAATGATGCGATTGGATGTTCTCTTATCTCTATTCGTGCCATCGGCCGCGCCCTAATTGTCACCGAATTCATCATGCGGCTCTCCTCAAAAAGCTGATAATAAGAGTCGTGTCTCTGCGTATAAAACAAGAGCTCAACAATCACATCTTCGTCTCTTCTTTTCGAAATGAGCAAACTTCTCGTCCTGCTGCTCTCTTCGTTCTTCTGCCTCTCGGCTTCTGCTCCGACCTTCTTGTCCGGCAACTCGAGTCTCTCCTGTGCCATTGGAAACGTCGTCCACCCCACGTCTTCGCTCTCCTTCTCCTTCCCATCCGCCTGGACAGAGAACCAAACAGCCCCTTCTCTCCAATCCGGACAGCAGTGCAGTTGGGCCGTCACAATCCCTCAAGGCCACTTTGCCAAACTCATCGTCAGCGGACAAGTATCGAAGCTCACTCTAATTGACGCCGTTGGAAATGTGGACCAGTATGTCGAGTGCATACTTCTTGAAACACTCAACCAACATTCAGATCTTCCAACGAAACGATGACTCCATACTTCTTCGTCGCTCCCAAGTTCACCATCGGACTCTCCACCTCCAACAGCTCCGCGACATTCGCCTTCAAGATCACCTGGGCTCCACGTACGGAACCGCTTCTTCATCCGTCTTCCATGTATTCATTTCAGTTCCACGTGTCCTTGAGAACGACTTTGTCAACTACACGGCCATTGTCAGGGAAGTTTCTTCCAATTCTTCTGGATTCACAGTCGGATCGGGAAGTCGCGTTTCGATCCTCCCGCTCCCATCCAACACTGCGAATCCGATCAGTTTGAGAAGTGTGGTCGCTTTCCAGGGAGAATCCACCGACGGACAGTTCATCAACAAGTTGGACGCTTACCCGAGTACTCGCCCACTCACTTTCCTTTTTCAGTCTCTACCGCATCTACCAATCTGGTCAGCAACTCGCCTCCAACGGACAAGCCATCACCGTGGTCAACCTCGAATCGAGCAATTCCTCCGATGTTGTTGTCATTCAGAACTTTGCCTGTCGGGGAAACCTCTCTAACCCCTCGTATTAGTTGTTTTGCAGACACGAAGGACATCCACGAGTACAAGGGATTCACGTGTTCCGCCAACAGCACCTGCTCTGCATTCGTCGACTCGGGATTCCGATCCTCGGCCGCAGTGTCCGTTGGCAACAGAACCGAGACACTGACCGCAGTGAGAATGAACGAAGTGAGAGAAACATTCGTTCTTTGACTGAACTCTATGTTCAGAACGCCTCTCTGACCGTCTACTACGGATCGACCTCTGATGCGTGCAAAGTGGGTCACTTCAAAGCAAACAAGATCCAAGAACTGCTCCCGATGACATTCGCCAGCAACTGCACTCAGTACGTGGTCAGCAGCGGAAAGGCCTATTTGGAAGTGGCTAAGAACTGAACAATCTTGAATTTATCATAAAGATTATGAACATGCAAACAGTTTATCACAGAATTACGAGAAATCGAATTATAATTATGGAAAAGTACCAGTAGTCTCGGATAATACCACGGCGCGATGGCTCAGAGCAACAGAGCAATGAGAATTGGAACGAAGAAGAACGATTCTGGAACAGGGGACGTTCTATTTCACTCCTAAATCAGTCCCACCTCGAACGGAAACAGTGGTGACTTGTGCGATCCGAAAGTCCAGGTAGAAGCCCCTGGTCTCGGTTGCATTCGTGAAGTACTCGACTGTCATGTTGTTACCCGTGGCCGCGAACGTTTTACTCTCCAATGGATTAGAAGATGACAGTCTGAGAAAACAAATGCATGTCTCAGAACTAGGAGCACTTGTGCTCACTTGTGAACAGTAGTTTTGTCTAGAGAGGTGCACGTGATGGTGAGCGATGAGTTGTTGGACAAGTCGACGAAGGAGATGTTCACCGAGAATTGATACCGATCGTCAGTGCCTGAAACTCTTTTTGTTCACTTCCTCAAATCGACTGATTAATGGGCCAACCGAGTCCTCCAATCTCTTCATAAACGTCTTGAAAGAACGCCGAATACCCGAAAGCCCTCGAGGTTATGAACCCTTGTCTGCCGTCGACTGCATCGTTCCATCTGGCTGAAATCATCAATTCCCTCCGACTCATTCGCCAATTCTCACTGTAATTCTGATCCTCCGCCAGTTCGACAAGGGCGGTTCCTTTCTCCAAGTAGAATGTCAGCATTTCCGCATTGAACTTCTGCGGAATGTTTGTCTTCGCCTTCTCAGAACTGTAACTTTATCTCTTTCTCCGTAAGGATAATAACACCTTCACTGACTCATAAGTGACTATCACATTCGAGTCGTCGCCCTCTTTCCTTGCTCCGATGTATACTTTCAGTTTGGCATCATTGCTCAGATCCAACCTCTTCACGTACTCATCGCCGTCGTCAATGTTCAGTGTCATTGCTGAAACCGGTCCATTAGTGGCAGAAAGTGTCACAGGACACGACGACTGGCTCCAGCACGTGATTCCCTTCGTCGAGTTCAAACTCTCAACATCTGTAATCGGGAATATGTTGGAGAGATGATCAGATGAGCGGGTACTTGAGTAGTCTTGAATGATGAAGAACGAGCCGACGACGTAGTTTTCTTGAAACGTGAACACTGTCATCTGATTCCCAGTTGACACGAATGGTTGATTCAGCCGAACAGCCTGATACAAGTTGCCGATGTACGGAGAGTTTATAGTGGGTCCGTCGAATACGAGAGTTATCCGCAGGAGAGGGGTGAAGTCGGGAAACGCCGCCGGGAACGCCACCAGGCTTACCTGAACAGAAAATCAATTACGTTCTCCTTCATGATCACTGTCTCACCCTTGTCTCTGCTGTCAAAACGACCGCATTCTCCGCCAGCATCTCATCGAAAACCAGTGCATCTCCAGTTCGGGACACATTGTAGTAGGCTGGAGCCGCTTTTGCGACTGAAATCCAAGGATCATTGTCTGTTTTTAAGCTCGAAACGCACACATGTTCCACTGAACCTTGAACCCAAAATGAGCAGTGTCCCCGTTCGGACCGACAGAGAGCTCGATTGTGAAGTGGGTTCCGACGAATACATACGGTTGCAGCTCACTCGTCATTATGCTGAACACACACGTGTGTCTGGGGTACAGATTAACTGAGTACCTTTCAGATCTTCCGTTGCAGTCGGTGATCTTCAGAGAGCTGTTCGTTCCGATGTCAGCCATCATGGTGAACAGCGCGAACTGATCCTGCTGGATCATGATTGTCCACTCGCAGTTTTGGTTCGGTTGGTAAGTGGGTCCTGTCATGTTCTCGTTCCATTTCGATGGCCAGTAGTACGGTACGCTGAGATCCGTTGCAGCGCCGACTGCCTTGCTCGCATCACAACCTTATGAATCTGTGGATGGATAACTAGGTGGAGGGATGACTCACTGATACTTCCCAATTGGTCGTATGATGAGACAGGGATACTGAGGAAGATAGCGGAAAGAAGTAGATGAATCATTTGGTCAAAGTCAGCCGAAAGAGCCGCGAAATTAAACACGCGATGACCTGGTGGAATGAATGAGAATTATGTCATGCAGACGCCCAATGAAGTGATATAAGCCTTTAAGCGGAGGCAAACCCGATAGAAGTGGTGTGCGGGAAGGCACAGACTGTAAGAGACGTGTGCTCTGATTCACGGCATCTCAGAGTTTGACATCAGATACTTATGAAGCAATCATTAATCGACTAAGAGTTCCTGTTCTATGTATGTTCCCTGATGTTTTTCAAACAGTTACAACAGCTTGGAAACTCCCCTGGACGACTTTCGAAAGTAGCTAGAATTTCGCAATTCAGTTCTATTGACTCTTCCGAAGTACTTCTTCACAGTGAGCAATTGAGCGAACGAAGTTCGGGGAGTCTGATCCAACTGTAACTCGGAACAAAGATTATATTCAAACTTCATCAAATCACGACAATACAGTTAATAACATTAACTCATTGAAGCAGCGCCGCCAATATACAGAGAGAAGCAAAGAGACCGTACTGAGCAGAGGACTTGTTCATTTCAAAGTCGAGATAATATCCTTTTGTCGAGTGTCCGTATGTCTGATAAGAGACTGCCAAGTCGGTCCCAAGAGCTGTGATGGTGTTGTGAATGTTCGGAAGATTTGAAGAGGTGAATCTGAAATGGGAATGTCCGCCTATTGCCATCAATCACAGTGACTATTACATCTGATTGTATGTATTCTTTCCCTTGTTCCTCACCACCACCGAAAGAGTTGTATTTCCGACAAAGTCTGCTTCCTGGATAGTGACTGCAATGCTGTAGACCGTGGAAGTAAGATCCCCGCTGTTGATGGAGTCATAGACGTCTTGATAAGGGGAGGCGGTTCCCAGTTTGTAGGACCTAGACGCCAGGAAGCCTTTTCTCCCGGCCTTCGCACTTTTGCTAAAGTCCTGCGACCTTCGGTTCAGACTCAAGACGGCGTTCTTTCCATTCAATACGTACGTCCTCACGTAACCGAGAAACTCTTGCGGGAAGAAGTGCGAGCTATCGTTCACTCTGAAACCAGCAACTATCAGAAGTGACGTTCGAGCGGGAACTCACGAGTAAGAAGCAATCAAATTCGATTGCGAGTTGGTCTTTCCTCCGATGTAAACGTCCAAATGACCGGATCCCGAGAGACTGGTGATGTATTCTGCACCGGAATCTGGCCTTTCGAACATGGAGACGATTGCCGCGGGGCCCTGTGATCCGTCCATCGAGAAGCTTCCACAGTTGTTGGCATCAGGGCAGTTGATTCCTTGGAACTGTACAATGTCCTTTGTGTTCGCGTAGTCTTGGAACACGAGCATCGCATTTCCCATTGAGTAATATGGCTTCAACTGCACAACAGTCAACTGCTTTCCTGACGAAACCAATTGTTTTTTTCTTGGAATCAACTGCAATGCGTTCCCGAGACACTTCGAATCCCAGTCGGGACCGTCGTAAATGATAAGACTCCGGAGGTATTGAACCATGTTATCGTCGGTTGGTGGGATGACGACAAGAGAAACGTTCGTCTCGGCGGTTATCTGGATGGGGTCCGTGTTGAACGCCCAGTAGGTCGCCGGCTGTGGTTGAGAAACAGACACATTGCTCTTTTTAGCAAAGAAGACGTCATTGACTGAATGATAAATTGCGAGAAGAACGGAGAAAAAGAACCCACACTTCAACCATCTGACAGCGAATCCGAATCGAACATTCGAACTTCTCGTCGCCAATTGGATTCTTCCGCCGGGAGCGACGAAGAAGAAATGCTCGCCGTTCACTGGCCACACACTGCACGGATGAAGGCTTAGAAGAAGTCGGAGCGTCTAGAAACACACCTCTCTGATATCTGATTCTGATCGGCAACGACGACTGATACGGCATTGTCGGCGGGAATTGTCATGTTCAACGATAAAATGATGGAAGCGGACCATCCTTGAGGCACGTTGATCTACAGAACAGAAGTGGAATGACTGTTTCGCAAAAAGGGAAAACCTTATAAACGCATGAGTAGTCGTTCGGATACAACGGGGGAGAGGAGCCGGTGAAGTTGCTCGGGTACCACGTGTATTGACTAGTGTCGACCGGAGGATTCAGCTCTACGACTCCGTTATTACAGAGAGGAACATCGGAGTATGCGGAGACGAAGAGGAGTAGGAGAGAGACGAGTGGGAGCATGTTGCAGACAGAGCGAGTGATCGAAAGTTTTCCATTTATAGGACAAGCACACAAGTGAATCATGCTTCTGATAACACACATAACCCATACGTCATTCTCAGTTCTTTGGAAACAGTAACAGTGAAATTGAGAAACTGTATCTGATTCATTGATGATGACGAGGGGTGGAAAGTTGAATTAGAGAGAAAGGGACACAGTAAACATGTTTGGGGAAAACGTATGACTTCCAAGGTTCTGATAAAAAGTTCGTTCAAAAGTGTTCAAATATAGAAATGGAATAGGGAGAACACGATTCTTAAAAAGAACACGGTGAGCCGGAATTCTTCTGGAACTTGATGATGATCATCGGATCGTCTCTAATTCGACTTGAAAGATCAAGGGCGTAATTATGAATCTGATGACAAGACAAACAAACGAATGTTAGAAGCGGATCGGAAGAAAACGGAGATAGACACGCGTTTTTTCATGATCCACGACATCAGATCTACCACTTTTCAAGGAGCTGTGATCAAATGATCTGGAGGTGAAACTCTGCAACTCCAGTGATCGTCTCTTGAATACCAGATGACGTCGAAACTTGGAAACACGAAGACGAGTGTAACTCCAGTATTGGAACCCAGAAATCTGTCAAGAAGTCCATCCGTTCCAGTGAACTGTTTTCGTGTAATTCGATGCCTGGATAATTCGGAGATCCACCGGATGAATCCACTTTTGTAGAGAAAAGTGATTCGAAGGAACAAGAATGTGCCACTCACTCCCCGGGAAACACCCACTTCGTTCTGCGAAAGAGTTGATTTCCTCGGAGTCATCGTGAAACTGGAGTTTCTGTTTTTCTGAACTAGTCTTGTCAGTGGTGTTCCGTCGATCATATTCCCCCACCACGGAGCTGAGGAACACGAGCAAGAACAGGAAACCCCATTGCAATGGATGGAGTGGAATGACGTTCCCTCTTATATCTATTGATTGATCTTGATACTGTATACATAGGCGAACATTTGATGGTTCCCACGGACACACTTACAACACACACGCACATATTCATGATTTATTCAAGAAAAGAGCAAACAGTTCAATTCTCCGTCAATAGCGATTCGACTTCTTGGAACTGGAGGCTGAACTTAAGATTCCCGTCGGAAGATGATCCCGGATACCAGAAGATGTCAAAGTTCGGAGGATTGAAGAATCGAGTCACTTCCACGTCGTTGACGAATCTGAAGATCTCTTCGGAACAGGAACACGACGTCTCCAACCAACTTTTCAGTTTCATTGAGGAACGGTGTCTGGGTGACTGTCACGTGGCCTCCGTCAGGAATAGTGGCTTTCAGTTGGACGACGACGGTGTAATTCGACGGAATGTTGACCTGTAACGGATGAAAGTTGCTCCCGAAACACACACAAGTTCACGGTACCAGCCACGCACACGCAGAGTTCGCGGGGAATTGTGTGAATGCTCGAGTAGGGAACGTGTACACTGCGGAGGTGTTGATCGGAAGCTTCGGAGTGATCTTCTGCTGTTCAGGGCATTCTGAAAGGCAGTCGGATTGAGGGTTCGTCGGCTCATTCGTCTACCGTAATACGCCGTCTGCATTTTAGCCAGAGTGGCACTGCAAAGCAAGACGAGAAGAAGGAGAACGTGCATGATCTTTCAAAAAAACGCCAGAAGACCGTCTTCTTTTATTCCATGAACCGTGTTCAAACACTCCGAATACACACAAAAGATGAATGTGCATGGGAACCGAAAGACGAAAGACGCCATGTTTTCGGTCAGCTTCTTCGGCCTAAGCGGATTGATTCTGGAGTCGGTCGTGTAGGAACTGTATGCAAACACACATAATTACGGGCGGACGGGCGGCTCTTCAAGTAGTTCCGCGCACTTTCTGGTTATCTCTCCTCATCGTTTCCTTTTGTCTTTCAGGTTGTAATAGTACTCAATTCCCGCGCCTTCTTCTTCTCAAAAATGTCTCGGGGTCTCTCTTAAACCGACCGTCGTCTTCTTATCACTCCCATTCTATTCACACGTCTTCTCGGGGGCAGAACATCATCCATAAATCAGGTGTTAATTGCGGCGGGCTTTCACAAATTCGACGGCGGTCCTAATCAAATCATATTGCCCTATTCGCGCTGCCAGGATCCCCCCTTCTGCGAAACGGGTTTATCACTTCCCCTCCTTCCCCCCGTCTTCCCACTCAATGATTCTGATTCTCATACCGTTTTATGTGTATCCAATGTATTATTTATGGGCCACCTCTCCTCTTCCACTTCCTCCCTCGTTTTCGAGTGTTTTTGGCCTCCCGGGAGAATCAAAAAATGATAGAGAGTACGCATGATCCGATTCAAACGTGACAAAGAGAAAGCGAGCGAGCGAGAGAGAGAGAGAAGAAACTTTATCGAAACTGGTTGCAAACAGAGACACTTACTAGATGCGATATTATCAGCCAATCACCGCCGAAAACCGATCAATCACTTTTGACCGTGCCTCCAGAAGACGTGACTCCCCTCCCGTATCCGCTCCTCCATTTTTCTCATTTGTTTGCTCGTTTTCGAGTTCGGAAAAAGCGCTGTTTTGTATTCTGTGTTTTGCAATGATTTGCATGCATTCTTCTTTGAAAACAAGCAGGCTTTGCAGTCACAAAAAGACTACTTCTTCCCGCCGTCTCAGTCCTGAATAGACAGCAGGAAATGCGGTTATTTCTCTGCTCGAGGAGCCTCTCCAACTTCTCCTTCTTCTTCTTCTGCTTCTCGAAAGAAACTTTCCGTGTTCGGTCGCCAAATACCTCATTGTGTACTCTTACTAGTCGCTCATCAACCCATAATCGTTCATCCTTTCTTTTTAACGATTCTGGCCTACATTGGAAAATAATAACCGTTCTCTCCCCGCCCCGCTAATCGTGCAAGCCGATCGTCATCGTCGTCCAGCTGATCCGCATCTCAAAAAAGAACTTCACAGCGTCTGCGTCTCTTCCTCTCGCACACTATCTCTCGCCCTCCCGTTCCCAAAAGAACAGTCAACGGGACGGCGAATACGTCGCTTCCCCGCCAGTCCGCCGTATTTATATTATACATATACACATACAGTGGCGTGCCCGGTCCGTTCAAGTGTCCGTTACTCTCCAATCCGCCTCTCCTCCTGCGCCCCCTCAATCAGAATATTCTCTCTCTCGCGCTCTGCGCTTCTTCGTCTTTGTGCGCGGAGAGAGAGAGAGAGCGCGCAGATAAAGACAGTTATTGTGGTCAACGGCGACCATGTACTGCAACAAAACCAACACTTCTTCTTCTTCTTCGAAAGGGGCTCTATTCGCCCGAATTATTGGCTCATTTGTCACTCGGTTCTTTGCCTTTCAGCCTCGATGATCCGAAATGAGTGATGGGCTCCTTTTTGTCGGCCGAGCCCGCTTTTCTTTTTCTCCCCTTGCTGCTCCGACCCATAAATTTTTGATTATCCCCTTTTCCCGCGTTTTTCGACTTCACCACCACCACCGCCACTTGAGCGTCTCCTTACTAGTATTTTTTCGGGCGACGGCTACAAATCCGAAAAGTGCAATGCACCCTCCTCCAAATTACCTTCATTTTTCGTATAGGCACTAGAGACGGACACTGTTTGACTAACCTATTTAGGGACAAAAAGGCCTATGCAAACTGTTGTACTTGAACTCGGCACATCGCCGTTCGAGGCCGCCCGTCCACTCGCTTAGCCGCCGCCGCCGGACACGGCTCATTCTCTGCTCATTGCCACGTGAAATCGTCCCATTTCATCTGGCGGCCGTATGTTTTCTTATCGTCGCGTTATTCGTTTTCACCCCGTCCCCACAAACTCCCACAAAGAACCCCCCGTGCAGCAGTGTCCAGATAGATTCCCACAAATTATGACACTCTAGCATCGTCCACAACCGTCCTCATATCATTCTGTGTGTACGTTTCTCTCGCTTCCTCCCAATCTGCATGTTTTTGTAGTACTCTCCGCCCGCACCGCTCTCCGCATGGCACCCACCGGCACTTGCCTCTTTTTGCTACGTGGCAAGTGACCCTTCTTCTTCTTCTTCGACCATCTGGCGACGGGGCTCTCTCTCTCGTCGGCGCCAGTCCATCCGTTCATTCATTCACACCTGCTTTCGATTCCTCCCTCTACCACTCACTCATCAGTTCGTTTACTCTCTTCTCTTCTTCCCCGGACTATGTGGCGATACATCCTTCAGCACTAATTGAACGTGAAGGCGCTTTTTGTGTGCACGCACCTCCGGTCCATGCTTCCCGCCCGTCTCCAGAAACAGATGTAGAGACGCGAGGACGTGCCGGGCGGCGGTGCGACAGATGCACCGTCTTAGGCACTGCCCTCCCCCCTGGTACCCCTCTAATCGGTCTTTCCGATTCGGCACTCATTGCTCTCCCTGACCGCCCGTTCGGGTCGGGTGACAAGTGCGTTTGGATAATCCGAGGTGCCCTTTCTCTCTTCCCTCTCCTCCCCTCACTTGTTTCTGTTTTCTGGAATCTTGTCGTTACGAGACCAAACCGTATCTGATTCCGCAACAAAAGAACCACATTTCACGCATCGCCGCCACGCGCATTCCCTTTTCGATGTCGGTGGCAATCGGACGAGTGTCTCTCTCTCTCTGTACCGCTTCTCCCCCCCCCCACCGCTTCTTCCGCTCGAAGACCAGTCCCCCTACAGTCACATTTTGACCCGGACACTGTGTTTTCTTTCTCTGAGCATTTCCCATTGTCTTTCTGAGCATTTCACATTACAAAACGGGCGGTCTGCGTCTGCGGCTCTTCTGATATTTGCATGTGTGCGCACCGAGAATGAGAAGAGAGACGGGAAGCCGCGAGAAAACGCTTGAGGCGATCTTCTTCTCCTTCTACTTGAGATTCTGATTGAAAATGTCTTTTTGGTTTTATTGCCACAACATGTCACAGAGACGCGTAAATAAGACGGGAAAGCAGAGCATCCTGTGAGATGAAGCCCATTTTAGTATCGGCCCATCTCTGGAATCCCCCCTGCTCTCCCTGCCCGGAGTGAATCATTGGTTCGGGCGGTCTCCGTTTGTGTGTGTTTGAAACGATTTCTTATTCAAGTTGTACTATCACACGACATTTTTGAATCGTACAAAAGTGATACGAGAGAGAGAGAGAGAGAGAGAGAGTCATAACCATCCGGTGGTCGTCCAAAAATTCGCGGCCCGCGCGCGCGCGAGCGGGTTCTTTTGTTTATTTGTCTTGGTTTTTCTTTTCTACAAGTTCGCGTGACAAGGGTCCACTTCGTTTTATTGCTTCCACTCTTCCAGACTGCGTGCCAGTGAGTGACTGCTGGAAGACGTCGAGAGAGCGAGGCGCCGACGGCTCTCTCCCTCCCCCGATGTACCTTTTCTTATTTTTGTGCCGAAATCCCCCCTCTTCCCCCGTCCCTTCGTTATTGTTGTGTCATGATTCGATTTCGGTGGTTGAGGAGAGCGAAGGGGAAGAAGTGGACGTTGCGACAGCACACGTCTTCGAGAATCGTCTTGTTCTTCTCACACACTTCTTTCCCCCACGGGGCCATTCGTCTCCGTGCCCGAAAACGTCTGACACTGGCAGCAGCAGCTCTGCCGCCGCCGATCCCCGCCCAATCCCACTTTCATGAATCATTCTGTACTGACTCTTTGTACTCGTCTCTCTCTCTCTCGCTCGCACGTCTCGTCTCGATTCTGGAGGTAATTCCAGGTTCTGTCCTCCCATTATTGTTTTACCCGTCGTCTCCTGCTTCTGCTTCTTCTCGCCTCCTCACCACCAACAATTACGCATCCCAACGCCATCAGCAGCGTCTTCCTTCCGCCCCTTCGCTCGTCTTCTTTTTAGTCGTCGCTTCATATTTCAACACATCTTTTTGCTCTCTTCTCTCTCCGTTTTTCGGTCAAATGCAATCACAAAAAGCCGCTAATGTTGCCTCGTTACCACCCTAAGTTCGTCCCGAATGGCTCCGGAATCCCCGGACGCCGGCGGCTGTTAGAGCCGTTTTCTATTCAACACGCTCGCGCCCCTTGGTTCAAGAACACTCGAGATCTCTGAGCTGGCAAAGTTTTTGAAAATCACGCAAACTGCCGCGGCTCGCGAAGTTTCCAGAAGCTAATCGCGTCAGTCGCTCCTCATCTGCAGCCAATTCTCTTATTGTCTCGTCGTGCTCTTTTCCGGATGACCGATCCCGTCCATTCCTCTTCCTTCACTTTTCCCTTTCATCCCACTCGACCTTCACTCGTTTTTTCATTATTTTGGATGGTTCTTGAGGAAGACATTCGTTCCCGTAATTATTATTTGAACACACACACACACACTCACTGATCGAGGTGGAACTGTGTTCTTTCAACTTTTTTTGCTTGACGTGGCAATTCGGATCCACTCGGGAAACATGTTCCGTAATTCGAATAGTGTGTTACAATACTTGATGTTACCCTCTCCAGTGGTAACACAAGCACATTCCCCTCTTTCGTTTTCTCCCAACATCTCCTCTTTCCGTTTTAAAGTGGCCCCTTCGCAGAAACTGTGACTAACGCATTCAGCACTCCAAGAGTCATTCCAGAGCACTTTTACACTTTCAGTCATACTGTAGCTCCCTGACTCATCGAGCAATGCTTTTATGTCCAAACCCCCTGTGTTTATGTCCGCCTCCTCGTCCCTCCGAACTCCCTTCCTCCTCCGGTGTTCGTGTCCCTTGTCATCGTCTTCTCTTTCCGATCTCCTGCCAATAAATCAGCGGTCCAATAGCCGTAAATGCCGTGCCGTCCATGTCCCTCCACACCATCAGATACACCCTTTTCTCCCCCTTCTTCCGATAATAATCGTCGTCGCCCTCCCCCCAACAACACAACTTTTGTACGTGCGCGCACTGTCCCTGTCCTCTCTGCTCGCACACGCCCAATTGGCGTTGACCCCGTGCACTTTTTGCCCCTCCACTGTCTCTGTTTCGGATACTATCCGGCCCCCGGGATACGCCTCGTTCCGCCCCTCCAGCATGAATCTTTCACACTTTCGCGCTCTTTTTTGCCGTTGAATTTCCAATTCACACCGCTTCAGCTGCCAACGAAACGCAGCGTACAGTGTTCGCGTGCCACTTCGACCGCTGCCGGTGCTCTCCTCGTGACTCGAACCAACCATATTCGGTCGTAAAGTGGGAAAAGAAACCTTCAAAAGTGCATAAAAATCGAGGCGATATTGTCTTCTTATCGACGCTCCGCTCATACGTGTTTGCCCACTCTGCTCCAGACCGTCTCCTCTTCCTTCTTTCCTCCTCTTCCTTCTTTTTCCTCCTCTTTTCTGTTCGACTTCTCCGTTTCTCTCTCATCAATTTATCATCGTTCCTCGTACCATCCAAACGTTTGTTGCTCCGTCCCGTTCTCTGCGTCTCCTCCTCTCACGCACTCTCTCATCTCGCCGCAACACGACGTTTTTCTCCCTCGAGTTTCTGCAAAAAGTTTGTCGAAAAAGAGATAGAGATGGAAGAGAAGAAGAAGAAGAAGGCTTCCTCCTCCTCCTCCTTGTCGTGTCGCTTATCAGCTCCCTTGTCCCCACGTTCGCTTCCTGATAACACTCGTGTCCTTCCACGGCCATCTGATCCGATTACCACTGTTTCAGCCGTTTCGTTTCAGCCCCAAAGGCCTCAAACTTGCAGTCGTTAGAAAGTGTAGACCATGGCTGCACTTGCCTCATTCACCCGCAACAGCCGCAGTTATGGACAGCAGCCCATCGACGTCACCTCGCAGGTAACAACCGCTCTCTCCCGGATGCTTGAACCGTCCGTTCCTTTCCAGGGCCAACGCGATCGGAGTGTGATGAGTTTGGATGCACAAGGAAGATCCGTGTCTCAGTGAGTTTCCTTGTTTCTCTCTCTCTCTCTCTCTCTCTCTCTCTTCCTGCTCTGAGAGGGGCTCCCATCGCTTCTTTATCTCGATGACTTTGAAAAACCAAAGACTGCCCATTTCGACCCCTTCCCTTCTGAACCGAGAAGCCAAAACCAGCACACAGTATATGAGAGTGTATAATCGACCAAATATATGAAGGAGGGGGCTGTAAAGCAGCCGACGTACCAAATAATGCGTTAATTAGGCAAACCGGAACAAGTTTTTTAGTCGCTATCACTCACTCCACAAAAGGGTATTTGGGGGTCAGAGACGAGTAGAATGCACCAAATGGACGAGAGGGAAGAGACGCAGACACTCGACGTTCATAAAGTTGCCGTAGTCGAAAGAAGACTCCTGATTGAAGTCTTGATTGACTTTCGATGAGAGAACCGTTCACTCATCGAGATGAAGAAGTGTTCTTTCCTCCTTCCGAATGAAAAAAGAATTCTCAATGACCACTTGTCAAATACCAAACACGGTGTACAATACACAGCGGTCTCCCACCGACTCCTCTTCCGTTTTTTCGTTCGTTTCGTCTTCTGATATATCAGCAGAAAGGTCATGTTTACCGCCGTGTCCTTGCCAAGAATGACTCGTCGTCCTCGTCGTCGTCGGCCCCCCCCCCTATCAATCTCCTTCTCCTCGAGAGATGATGATATCCGTTGTCCTCCCCTGTTCAAATGCAACACTTCGTCTCCTCTCATCGGTGTAACAATGCTCGGAGGAGATTGAGAAGAGTCAATCGGCGTTCCTGCTCCCCTCATTTTTCGAAAGAAAAGGAGATCTCACACGTCACGAATGAATCAGTGGACGAATTCTTGAATTTAACGACCCCGCAGACTTCTTTTATGCTATCCAATTTCGCCTTCGAAACGTCGCCAGATTGTTCTCTGAAGTTCACTGTGAAAACCAATCGTTAAAATGACGGGGGCAGGCGACCACTTTCAAATGATAATATGGGGGTTGGTGTGTCTAAACGCTTTTTGTTTATTCCCGAATCCATGAACGTAATTTCGAACTCTCCATACGTCCATTATGTCGATGCGCGAAGAAAAGTGTTGCTATCGACACAGTAATCAACGTTGCCTTCTTCTTCTTCTTATCTTTGAGATGTCAACACGACTAGAATCTTTTCGATCTTCGTCACCCCCAATCTTCAGTCTGTAACGAAATGCGCGTTTTACGGGGGCACCTCTCGCTCCCGCACGTTCTCGTTTTGATTACAGTCATTAATTCGGTGTTTTGTTTGGTTACCTTGAGGACCTTGCGGTCGAGAAGGCGAAGGAGGAGGAGGAGGAGGCATGTCGTAACGAAACGAGGCATGGAAACAACTCGTAAAAAACCCGTCCTCCTCCTCCTCCAAAAGGGGGATTCCCTCCCGCCGGGGTCTCCCTTGTCATTACAGTCTCCTCCGTACTGATCTTTAAGAACCGCTCCCTCTCTTGTCAGCCCCTCTATCTCCCGTTGAGCCCCCTGTTTTCGCGGCTCGCGAGCCTCAAGATTTGGCTGAGATTTGTCCTTAAAACTACATAATAATCGTCTGAAAATGTAGCTCCCACCACGAATCGCTCTCCACTCCAATCTCTCTCCTCCTCCATTTCTCTTCTAAGCCACTCCCCCGATCGGCTCATTCCCCTCCATTATCCCCCTTCCTCATGAAGAGCTCTCTGACTGATCCGAGCATTTCCAAACTCTCCAGGTGAGTTACTGTCATCCCTGATACCGTAACAAAGCTCTCTGCGTCTCTTCTCTCCACACCCATTCAGAAGCGCGGGCGGTCTCTGTTTCTGTTTCCATGCGAATGCGAATCGAAAGTGAAAACGAGGCGTCGTCGTCGCTGTCGGCAGCCAGCAGCCACCACCAGCAGCCAACGTACCTATTAATAAAATGGCCAATGATGGCAATTGATTTATGAAGAAAACGAAGAATAGATTAGGCGCGCAACGTTCGGCTTTCACCCTCTCTCAACCGTGTTTTGCTGCTGGCTGAATGACTAATAAAGTGTGGAGAAAGTGGGCGAAAGTGAGAAGAAATGAGGTGTGTACACGCCTGTTTCACTCCTCCGGAGGAGGTCTTGAATGCCAATTTGTCGAATATTTCCAACTGACCCATCTTTCCCCCCGTTATCTTCGAATGTCAGCTGAGAAGTACCAAGTACTTTGCAGCAGAGAACATTTGAAACACCTTCTTGCCGATCGATACGAGATCTGCATTGACAGATACAAAACACAGACAATCACGTCGAAAGATGGATTGTTTCGATACTGTCTCATACACAGAAACGTCTCCTCAACCCACATTTTGATTTACTCTCAGTTCTCCAATCGTAAACGCCCTCTATATGTCTCACTTTTTGTTGTGTGCAATAGTATCACGCGGGGGGCTCCATGCATTCCGGTGACTCACAGAGCCCACTCCAATTCCCCCATTCATTCTCTCTTTCCAACACTCTGTTCTTCATTCCGCATCCAAAAACCGACTAAATTTCAGCGAGTGTCCCACCTCGACGACGCTCGTCCGACAGCTCTATCTGCCCCAGATTCCGCAGTCGGCGTCGTTCGCCGCGGCGCCCTCCTCATCGTCCAGCTCTTCGCACCATCATCCCATCTACCACTCGCAGAACTCTCTGCCACCGACTCTCATCGGGAATCCGCAGCACTCGGCGAGCAGCAACAGCCTCGTTCAGGTTTCACTTTTCGACTTTAAGAGGGGAATGGAAGCGTTCATCTGGAAAATCGAAAGCGGCGGGAACCTCCCCAGAGATGTGTTCATACGTGTCCTAGACATGTACTTTCGTTCAGTTCTCTCTCATTCTATCTCTCACCACTGCTCGCAGACAAGAGTGCGATCCCAATAAAAATGCTCTCGTTTACAGGGTCACCGCAATCCGGCTCTCGGCTCCGGCAACACGCTCACCCGTAGCTACCACCAGCCGTCGTCGACAAATTCGTCGACGAGCAACCTCTACGGACCTCTAGGTACCGTTTCGCGTGACTTGAAGAACGCGTTAGCTGATCTGTCTCCTCCAGTGATCAACTCCTCCGCCAACCCGCACCTCGTCAACTACATCCAGACGTCGTCGTTTGACAGCGGTCAGTTGGTTACCACTTCCTCTCCTTTTATGTCCCCCGTTCTGTTTATGGTGTTCTTTCTGTCTTCTCGTGATCGAGGCACTTCTAAAACGATTTCCTACTCGGTTTTTGACCACTTGCGCAATAGGAGATCTAGCCGCGAAGATGGCGACAGCAACGGAAATTCCAATTTTCTCGTTCGGAAAGCAAAGTGCGCCGCCGTGACTTTCTCTCTCTCTCTATGCTGCCTACTAGTACTCCACCCTCCCGCACTTTGTCTGAACACCAGTTGAGAGAAAGCTGAAGGAGTAATCGATGCTGCTGCATCCATCGAAACTATAAATAAACAATACACGACGACGATCGCAACACGCGTCGAGAGGCGAGAAAACAATTGAATTCTGGTTTCCGGAAACTGGACAACTCTTTCGCTCCACTTCGCGCCCTTTCCTCGCCTCTCGCATGCCCCCTTCTCCTACCCTCCTGGACCTTTTCTTTCGGCTCCCCTTGAGACCATTTCGTTCCCTCTTTTTACTTTTCCCTCTTTCTTCTTCTTCTTCTTCTCGGCCGTAATTCAAAATTGCTCTTCTTCTTATCCCCACCGCCAGCTGTCTGATGAACGCAGAGCAAGGCGTAATACACAAGAAGAATGCAATGAAAAGAGATTTTTGAGCAGCGGTCATCTCCGGAGCTCATCTCGCGCGCAAATCAAGCCAATTTCGAGAATCGTGGAGGAGTGCATAACAATAATAACTCGCCTCGAAACGCGCAAATGCCCTTCGGCTGCCCCTCCACAATCCCATCTCATCCCTGTTTTCCCCCCGCTGATCGTTTAAAAGTTTGAACTTTGTCGCTGCTGCCATGCCACCTGCACTATTTTGTCACAACCATTTTTCACGCGCACATGTTTTCGCATGTAGAATGAGAAACGGGCGAAAGTTTGGAAACGGAAACGGCGACGAGGGCCCACTTCCGTTGGTGCACTTTCCAGAAACGTTTCCCCCGGGGGGACGCCTTCTGACGAATTCCAGCACTTGTGCGGAGAGGCCTCTTTCCTCTAGAACGAAACTCGCAATTCAGTTTCAGCGGGAAGGCACGTCATCTCGATATCTTCTCCATTTCCGCGTCTCCTAATTTCCAGAAGGCTCTCCTCTTCTCCTTCAGATCCGCCGCCAAGATATCAGCTTTCTGCTCTTTCCTCTCTCTTTTCCTCTCCGTTTCGTTTCCTTTTATCCTCCTTCTCCGTCGCAATTACTCGCCTCCTGGCGAGGTTGTGCGCGAGAAGCAGAAGCGGCAGCAGCCGGGCACGCGTGCCCCCCTCTCCTACGAGAAGTTTCGTTCTTCCGAATGCAAATCTGATTTCGTCGTTTTTTTTCTTCGTATTCACCTCGTGCCCTTGAAGCCTTCTTCTTGACTTCTTCTTCTTCTTTTTCGTCACCTCGTTTCATATTCTTCGCTTCTTCTCACGCTCATCATCACAATCATCATCGAGGAGGCAACTGCCGCCGCCGCCACGTCCTTCTTCTTCTCCTTTCAACACCGACTTTCAATAGAAAACGACGCTTTTTTTGAATGGCCTCCTCCTCCTCCTTCTCTTTCTTCCCCTCCGAGGGCCCCGTGGCGCGTATACGATGGGAACACTATAGTAGCCGCCCGGCGGGCGAAATCGAGACGCAGACCGCCATGTGGAGGTCATTTCGGCACGAGAAGCTCCGCATCAGAGCACGGCTTCTTTTTATTCTTGCTCCGCGACTGCTCCCCGAGCACTTTATTTTTGCCATTATGAACACACACACACACAAGCCATGAATGTATGATTTCAATTCTGTTTTGCTCTCCCACGAAATCTTTCGGCTCGTCGCGCAAGAGCAGTTCTATTTCGGCTTCAAACAGCTGCAACTGCGTCAACTCCAATTCGCGATAGGTCAGATGACGGAATCGGAATGAGCAGAAGCGACAATTTCCTGTTGATATCCGGCGGAATCCTCCGTCCACCTGCAGCAGCAGCCGACCAATTCATAATCTTCTTGATTACAAGAACCGGAAACATCGAGAAAACCAACCTTCTCGTGTTCGAATGCACACACAAATATTTGTCTTTTTCTTCTTCTCAACGCCGGTGCAAAGTATTCATATTTCAGTGCTCCCGTACCACCACCCCCTCACCGTCTCTATTCTCTGAAAATCCAATTTGTCGCCGCCGCGTAATTTATCCCCCCCCCCCCATTCCGTATAGTTCTGTGCTCCCGTCAGATGCATGAGACACGCTGCTGCTCTTTCCGCGGCCGAGCTTCTCCTCCTCCTCTCACCCATTTCTGTTTGTTTTTGCATAAACACTCACCCACCACGACTTCGACACTCTTTTCCGACGTTTCTATAGTTTATTCGTCGCTCGGCGCGCATGCTCGAACCACCAAATTCGAGATTCGCCTGATATATTTTATCTGCGGCTAACACACACACAAACACAATTTCTCGGAAATCCTCTTCTGCGGCTAGAGCCGTTTTCCGGCCGGATTATCACTTATTATCTGTTGGAATCGCGTCTGGAATTGAGAGGGAGGAGACTCTTTTTTCGTTTATTTTTCTGTCCGAATGCTTGGAGCAAAAACAAATGTGATTATATCCAAAACGACCGTCTCATCACGTGCCCCTTCTTCTTCTTCTTCTTGTTCTGCTCACCTACAATATACAATCAGAATGCCACGTCACTTTGCGTATGTCAACAACACACGGCATGTTCGTGTCATTAGAGACGGTGGCGTCTAGTTCTTCTCCTGCTACTGTCCGTTACTCTTTTGATAATGACAGCCGCCGCCGTCGCAGCCTACCCATCCTATTTTTCCCGTTGACTCACAGCTTCTTCTTCTTCTTCTTCCTGTTCCCTCATCTCTTAATTTGTCTCTTTATTCATTCGCAGAACACCTCTTACGTGCCAAACGCAAACGGATTATCATCCTCTCTCTCTCTCACTTCTCGGCTCACGAGTCATCTGCAACGCGCGGCGAGATGAACCTTGCCCGATTTCTCCGTTTCCTCATCCCAAATATGTTTTTAGTTTGACTTCTTCTTCTTCGTTTTCCTCGAAACTTGGTCCAGCACCTGGCTGGTTGTTTGTCGATCTAATCACAGGATCAAGCAGCCAGCAGTGAAAATGGAGTATTGTTTGCCGGTTTCTGGGTGCTGCCCTGGCTTGTTGGAAACGCTCTCGAACTCGGTCAACACACGGTGGACCCAAAAACAGAGTGATGACGAGAAGGAAGTGGCGGGGGGAGAACTCGAGAAACCGTCCCCCCTCTCCCTTTCATCTCCACTCATACATAGGTCGTCTGTTTTTGACATTACCAGTTCTCTCGACGTTCTTCACGGTCTCTCCCTCCTCCTTTCTCTTGTTTTCAATGTTTCCTTCTTCTTCTTTTTCTTCCAATTTGTCCCTAACAGTGACAGAATTGAAGTTTTACGGTCCCCGACACAACGATGTCTCATTCCGATCCGCTTCCATCTGTCGCCTAGAAACGCTCTGATGCTTCCAGCTGAGCTCATTTGTCCCATCACATTGTACCTTCTGTCGCATCTGTTGCCACGTCATCTGCAACGCCTTCTGCGTGCGCCATCGGGGCCCCGCCGATGGGCGGCGTGTGAT
Source organism: Caenorhabditis macrosperma (assembly GCA_963932285.1). Taxonomy (NCBI): domain Eukaryota; kingdom Metazoa; phylum Nematoda; class Chromadorea; order Rhabditida; family Rhabditidae; genus Caenorhabditis; species Caenorhabditis macrosperma. The sequence goes on from OZ010620.1 coordinate 7,030,649, forward strand.
AGCACGTAATCCAATCTAGCCTAATCCCCCGGCCGCTTCCACCTGCATCCGCCAACTCGCTCTCTCACTTTCCGACTGAAAAGTGTCTCTTGTCACTATGGAAATGTTATTCTTCTCCTCCAGCCGCCGCTTCTTCTCTGCCAACTCGTCGCTCCCAACTCAAAGTACACGTCTCCTTCTCACCTCTTTTTGTGGCTCTCTCTCATTTGTGATCAGCCAAACGCGGCACAACGCGCGCGCGTCTTTCCGCGCCCGTACACATACGCAAACTCTTTTCTTTCTTTGCCCATTTTCGCTGCTTCTACAGAGTAAACAGTACGTCGTCTCGTTCTCTCCGTTTCGTTTCCCTCTTCTTGACGAATGACGAAAGCACTCACGTAAACTGCCGCGCCGCCGGCCACTGTCCATTCATCCGTCGCGCAGCAGGGGCTCGCGCGTGTTTGTCTACTGTTTCGATTCGATCTGTTTGCAATGAGCTGTTGTTTTTTTTTTTCGAGCCCCCCCCCCCTCCCGGGAATTTGTGTGTTTATGAGGGGCTCTCTCTCTGATGGAAATGAAATCTCACACACCGAAACGAGAACAATAACAACAACAACAGCAGCAGCAGAAACGAATGCGGTGCCGATGTGTGGACCACCGGTAACCATGGCTTCCCCCGAGCACCTCCAAGAGACGCTCTTCTGTCTCTCCGAGAGCTCTGCTGCTTTGTGTGACAAATCAAGGTTCATGTTAGTGTACCGGGTCACCTGTTGGTCAAATTTTCACTTTTTCTCTGCGGCCCCACGGAGCGAAAGTCGTCAGGTGTGATGGCTGGGAGAGAGTTCCTCCTCCTCCTTCTCGGCTCTTTCGTTGTGTCCCAATGCAAATTAATACTCTTCTTTCGCATCTCCTCGGAGATATTGATGCTTTTACGCACTTGTCGAGAAGTTATTGACGTGGCAGTGCCATGAAACGAAATGAACTTTGCATTGACATGTGTGGACTCTGTCATCACACGTCTTCTGAATGCACGTGTCAACATTCTCCTCCTCTTCTTCTTTTCCAGTTCCTCTTCTTCTTTCTTTTCTCATGTGTGTGTGCACTCGGCTTCCGCGGTTTTTTCTGCGCGCACAGTGAGTGTGACCTGTGCCACCAAATACGTCAATCGGTTCGTCGCGAAAGCCGTTCGTCATCGGCGGGCGCGCGCGCCTCTCCGTCGCCCAGCTGTTCCGCGCGCGCGCCGCGGTTTGCTCGGCTTTCCGGGGCGCGTCACCGTCGGCGTCTCTGTTCGGCGCACACGTGCCCTTCCGCACTCTCTCGCGCACAACCGGAATGGGATGCTGGTTTGTCGCGGTTTTCTCTGCTCCATCACTGATTCGCCCCATATTTGGAGAGCCGCCTCTAACAGAGCACACGCGGCAGACGGTCGGGGCGGCACGCGCGGCTCACGCATCACTCGCGGGTGGTTCTTCCAGGCAGACTCGCCCCTTCCTGCGAATACCGTGTTTATTTTTCCGGTCAGTCGGCGGCAAGCAATGGGCGCGAGCTTTTGCTCATTGCCAGCTTGCAGCCTATTTCCCGCTTCCGCAGTTCCGTACTGTTCCATTCAGCCGCTGCTCATTTTCTCCCTCCTTGGTCCCTTGGGCTCGCCTCCATCCACTCATGTATTCTGAATTCGAGAAGGTGGCCTGAAAAAGAACTTTTCTTGGTCTTTCCGTGTCTTCTTTTCCTTCTCTCTGCGTCATCATTCATTAATTATTCAAGTCGTCACGAAGCCGGGGATCGAATCCTCTTCTCTCTCCTCTCTTTTCCTCCAACCATTGATATTCTTCGAGACCGCCTGGTCTCTTATCACTAATGTTTTCATCTTCCCCCTCCTCCTCCTTTGCATGCTCCTTCTTCTTCCAAAAAAACATGTAATTTATTATTATTATTGGTATATTTCAGGCGCCTACGACTTTCCCAGTGGGCAAGCGCAGCAGCAGAGACGACTCGGCGGATCGCAGCAACATTTGGCTCCGCTCCAGCAGACATCGTCCTCCCTGTACTCTAATCCACAGTCATCGAGCTCTCAACTCCTTGGTCGTCCGAACTATTCGTATCAGCAGTCGCTGCCACGTCAACAACACTGCAATAGCCACCAGACCCAAGCCGTGAGTCTCCTCACTCTCTTTCCCACACCCTCCACTTCTTCTTCGTTTAGTTCTTTGGAACAGTAAGAGGACCGGTCAACTCAACCAACATTGTCACTCCTCTCCGTGCCTCGAAAACAATGATCGACGTCTTGGCGCCAGTGAGAGATTCCGTGGCGGCACAGGCCACCACGGGCACCCTTCCCAGTGTCGGAACCAGCTCCTCGAACGGTTAGTCCCTTCTTCTTCTTCAAAAATCAGTGTCGGATATTCGGTTGACTGTCGGAAGGAAGCCGCGGCTCTTTATTTATACCACTCTGCCTCCCTCTAATCTTGTTTTTCCACCTGAGACGCAAAAATCGGATTTTGGCGGCGCTAAATGAGCATAGTTGGAAGCGAGAGGAAAACAGAAAGATGATATAGCTAAAGTAGGGAGTGAACGGCCAAAACGAGAGAGAGAGCGCATAGAATCGAATTGTATTGGATCAGTGTTCTGTTCTGTAGGGCAAACAAAAGAGCTCTCCGTTTTGGGGAGTAACTTTTCTCTCTCTCTCTTCCTTCAACCCACAAAACGCTTTGCAATTCTGAACCCGCTGAGCCCCCTCCCCAGCTCTGGCTGCTTTTCCGGTGTGTCCGGCGGGAGAATCGAATAGCTAACAAGCCGTCGCTCATCTATCATGTAGAGTGACAAAGTGCAACGGCCCCCCCGTCTGTCTCCGAATGAAGAACACATTCGATCGGTGGCGACGCCGAAGACGGATTTCTCTTTTATTATGTATGTTCTCTCTCTCGCTTAAATTGGAGACTTCCTCTTTCGAACACACAATTGAACGAATTCTCGAAAGAGAACCAAACAGACGGGAAAGAGTATAATCGGTGCGTTTCCTCCCCTCATCGACTTCTGCTTTTCCCCTCCCTCCCCCATACGTTTTTTCTACACACACACACTCTCTCTTCCCGTTTTCCCCTCACAAGTTTGATTGGAAAAGAGCGAAAGAAGACACTGGTCCGTCGCCTTCTCCTTGTATGCGGGTGGCTTCGGATGACAGCGCTTCTTCGCTTCTTCTCCTCCTCCTTCTTCTTCTCGCGTGTGCTCACGTTTGAGCCCTTCATCTTCTGTGCCCGTCTGCTCCTCTTGAGCCTTCGTCCAAAAAAGGCCTTCTCTCCTCGGCGCTCTCTCCGTACATCGGAGCGACCACGCCTTCCTCTTCCTCCATCCGCTTCTGCTTCTTCTGCCACGAGGCTGCTGCTCACGTATCGCTGATAGCGCGCGGTGGACGGAGAAAGGATATCGGGGCCCCGTTTGCGACACGAGAGCGACACGACCCAGACCCGAGCGCTTTTGGTTTCCCCCTCCCGGATGAATTCGATTATCGTATTTTGACGGCGCCCTCCCCACCGCTCCCTTCTCCTTCTTCTTTTTTCCGCTCGTCTGCTACTTTCTGCCATGTATTCCAGTCTTTTCGAATTGCGAGGTTAGTTTTGTTTTACTTTGAGCTAGAAAGAAGACGAAGCCGCACTCGCGGGGACTTTAAAGTGCACACTTTGCAGTAGTCGTTGCTGATTTGTCAAAAAAATAATCTCTGGTCACAATAATAGGCAAAACTCTCTCTCTCTCTCTTCTAAATACTACCCTCTCATTTATGTCTTTACTACGTTTAACGACAACAATACCACATGAAGTACACATGTGGGACTTCAGTACAGCTCATTATCGGTCACTTCGAGAGTATTCCTCAGCCACGCCTCAATAGTTTTTGTTTTTCGTAGTCGGGGCTTGGAAGAGGAAGGGAAGGCAAAGAACAACGAGTACCTCATTTGGCGATTAGAAGAGAAAGAACATTGTGCACCCGCCCTCCGTCTCCCGTTGATTCTTTTTGTCGTTTCGTCGAAAAGTGAAAACCCGCGGAGGAGCACATGCAAACGACATGCTGCTCTTGATAAGCGTCTGCGTCTCTCACTCGCAGCGTGCTCTCTCGACACAAAAGAACGACTTTCGAGCCTGAAACCTGGCTGGTTCTGGTCTGTCTCTCGCTATCAGCGACAGTGCCACAGGGGAATCCAGGCCCGTACGTCGTCTCCACCATTCCACTAAAAAACAATATACCTGCTGCTGCTGCTATCGGGTCGTCGCCTATTTCGGCTTGTTGTTGTTGTTGTGACGACTCCACTCACTCCACTCACTCGCCATGTTCGCTATTCCGTTTCACCGACTTTACTCCTGTGAAGACCGAGGTATGTGCTTTTTGGTGGAACACACAGAGAGAGAAAGGGAATAGGTTGCGATTGTTTGTTTTTGCTGCGGAACGGTGAACAGCCGGCAGAAAGCCGATGAAAAAAGGAACACAACCTATTCGAGTGTTGTTGGTAAATGTATCTGTTTCGCCTCTAACTAGGACCAGAAACTGCGATTAGAGGAGGAGGGGGAGAGGAGATTAGACCCGTTTACCCAGCAGATAAATAGCTGCCGAAACACACATGACGCTCGTTAATGGCAATCGGGTTGTGTGGGTCCGTGAAAGGAAGGAAGTAGTCTTCTGGGCCCCCATGTTCCCCCTCTCCGCGTTGACGTACTTTTCGCCGCCGCAGACTAATCCAACTTTTCGTTTCTTCCGATTTACGTCATTCATTCCACTCAGCCTCCAGTCGAATCCAGCTGTTATTTCGAGCGATTTCAAAATGGTTTGATATGTATTTGTCTCCTTGACAACTGGGAACACGGCGTGGATTTGTTGTTGTCCGCCGTCGTCCGTCATCGCCCCCAAATACGAACTGACACCAAATCGCATCACTCCTTCTATGCATGCGTAGGTTGACTGAATTTGAATCGCAAATCGAGAAGAGCTCGTAGCAGGAATCCGATGAGAAAGAGCAGAAAACGAAGAGGAAGAAAGCGAAGAAATGAGAGTATTTGCGTAGGCAAACCGGGTCGGTGTGAGTCAGTCACCTTGGAACACATCGTGTTTACTTTCTGGGGTAACTGTCACTGACAGTGAAACTGCTGGAAGAAGAAGAAGAAGAAGTGCACACCCCATTATTGTTATCAAGATGCCGCATGTTCGCCGCTTTTAGAGGCGTCTTGGGAGCGGCAGTCCATAACAGCCGGGGGGAAAGCTCCACTTGTTCTTCTTCTTCTCCTTCTTTTTTCATCGCGGACTCGTTGCTTAATTAATTCGCGCATGCGTGCTCGAAGAGCCAGTTGAATCAGCTGCCGCCGCCTTCTTCTTCTTCTTTTCTTCGCCGTTTTCCCTCGCTCTTTTCCTATTCCATCAATTGGATTACACCCATTTTTGCGCATCTCTTCCTATATAGTGGGAGCCACGTGGCGAGACAAAAGTAGTAATGTCTTTGACTTGGCAGCGATTTTCTATCGATTCTTTAACCGCTTCGCCCTCATTTCACATTCTGTCCTATCCATATAGGTCACCGACTGAGTGAATAATAAGCACGTTTCGATCCAATTTGTCGCCCCGAAAGACGGGAGAACACACACACACACACACGCAAAGTGCATGTGGCAGAAGAGTGCGACCCCCCAAAGCAAACTGCCTGTTCCTTCATGGGACGTTAAAAGTACCTGGAGTCGCTTTTCTGGGTCGACCTGGTGGCGTTCAAAGTGCGCGTTTCGTCGTCCAGATTTTCCAGATTTTCGCTGTCGACAGTAATCCTCAAAAATTCCAAAATGTGCTGAGTCTGCAGAGAACGGCGTCTGTGTTGAAACATGTTTTGCGCGTGATTGCAGACTCAGTACATTTTGGAATTTTTGAGGATTACTGTCGACAGCGAAAATCTGGAAAATCTAGGCGACGAAATGCGCACTTTGAACGCCACCAGGTCGACCCAGAAAAGCGACTCCAGGTACTTTTAACGTCCCATCACTAGTCTTTGGCTTTCAGTATGTCTTATCCCTTTCCCCTTTTCTATTCCCACCCTCGTTTTCTTGCACTTGCGTTCTGTTTAATTAGGTGTTTCCCGTGGTGGCAGTGAGAGAGAAAGAGTGTGGGCGATCGATCTGCATCGATGCATTAGTCATCTGTGAACAACGTCTTATCTCGTCGTTTCATTTCCGGACGGTTCTTTCCATACTCTCAAAAACAGTTTCTTTCTTCTTTTTCTGCCGGTTTCTCGTCCATACTCGCTCTCGTCACTGTACGATTCTTACTGGTTATCACGAGGTATTAGTGCATTGTACGATTGATAATTTAGAAAAATGTACATGACATAACGATAGATTCGGCTGATATGACATTCGACTGATTGCCCAACGAGCGCTCGCGAGCCATTGTCCAACTTTTCGCCTAATCAGTTTTGAAGTGACTTTCTACAAAAGAGACTTTGGCGGAAGCAGTGTTGAACTAATGTCCAAATTTAAAACCTGATTCTTATTTTTATTAGAACATCCTAAATAATTTGAACAAATAATCGAACGAATTTCGAATTTCAATTAATTAATTCAAACCTGGGGCTGTTTCACAATACCGTAAACGACCGTTACTTTCCGTAAACTGTGGTGTATTGCGTCGTTTGGTGGGCGCGAATATAAAATGCTTTTCTCGTTTTTTACTTTCCAACTGTTCAGTCTTTTTTATAAAATGTCCCGCTTTGCGTTTTATATTCGTAGTGTGTGGAATAATTAGTACAATGGCTATTATCTCGCGAGGACATAGGTGAAGGTCAGAAAACGCGAAATTCGACACCGGAATGCCGGCGCTCCCGTCTCCATTTCCTATGAACGAAATGTACGATGTGTTTTAGCATCCCGCGTCCCAATCCTCGTGAGATATTTTTTGCATTAGTCTCGAAGTAGTTTTCGCAATTCTAAAACGTGTTGTCGGTGCCTAGTGAGTGAAATCAAAAGAAGCGATTTCATTTCATCCATTCGTCCTCGAAAATGATGCGAAAGCCTTGGGTGGTTTGGGTGGTTTGGCCATCTGCACAGTTTCAATCTGCCATAAGGCTCGATTTGCGTGTGCGACGAAAATGTGTCCCTGTCAAGCAAATACATGACCGGCCATATGTGGTCTCCTTTCCCGAATGCACTTTCCCCCGTACCACAACCATAGATGGGGTGCATAGATTGAGGCGTAGACAACGAGTGCGTTTTGACCCCCGCCCGGCAAACACGAACAATAGTCTCGGGTCCGCGCGGGGTGTCCTCCTCCTCCCCCGGCCCTTCTTTTCATTCGTTCTCTCCGTCTCTCTTCCTCAGTTTCATTAGCACCTACTTGTCGTTCGGATCGCCAATCTCTCCTCGCATCTCGCGTTCTATCTGCGTCTCTTGTCCTCCTAGAGGGCCCTGATGCATACTACGAAATGGACCGGGCTGCCGGCCGGCTGGTCTTCGCTTCAGAGACTGCTGTCTTCCGTCTGCGTCTCTGCATGGACCATTGTCTCGGCAGGGGGTACCGCCCCGACCGCATCGACACCCAAAGCAGTCACCAATGGGCTGCGCGGCTGTCGAATGACTGCTCGTCAATTGCCAGCGTCCACTCTTTTCTTTACCTCATTTTATTGAGTCGATCTCAAAATCTAGGTCATTTTTTTAATTTCATATCTAATCACTGGCGGATTTTCTAGATTCCCTTGATTTTTATTCAAATCGGAACGAGTTCGATCACAGATACGCACCTACTTTTCTACACGAAACCAATATCTCGTGTCACGAGAGGGAAGTTATAAGAAATTGAAAGCCTTCGATTGAAACATGATTGACACCTTTTTCGGACGACGACTACGCACCCGCCTCTCCTTGACACCAAGGCCATTCGGTCTGGCCTCGGGTGGCCACAAAAAAACATAATGACGGAGTAAAGCAGAACGAGGAGGAGAAAAAGTCGTGTTACTCCCTTTTCTTTTGGTGCAGCTTCAAGTGGTCTAAAGGCCAATTGAACGCACAACTTTGCAGTAATAGCGCACTCTGCTCCCTTGGCGTCTCGGCGGATTGTATCCTCACTTGAGAAAAGTACAGATTTGAGACAATTGCTGTCTCCTACTTTTACAAGTGCTGCTCCTCTTGTTTTTCTCGCCATCTCTCTCCGCAAACGGTTTATCTTGTTTTCCGGACTGTGACGTGGCACACTCTGCTGCCGTTCGAGAGGTTCTGAGATGACGCCGAAACGCGTTTCCTCGAAAGGGGGCGGTCATCCTGGAAGTTGATTGCACATATTGCGTGTGTGTTTGCACGCATCGCAGTGACGCCGCTCGCCGCGCGGAAACTTCGCTCACAGTTGCCAATTTGTTCGAAAGCAATCTCTGTTTTAGCAACTCTTCTCCATTCTCTTTGTACATCTCGTTTATTACTCTCCGTTCTCGCTCTCTTACTCTCTTTATCTTTGCATCTCTTCATAATTCTTTCCATTAGGAATCCCCCAATAGTCACATCCTCTAACTGCGACATCTGTGGCTTCCTACGCTAAGTTTAAACGGACACAACACAGCCGAGGAGCTTGGTTGTGATACTCAGTCGCAGAAATGACACTTTTTGAGCCGTCAACATCGGGAATCCGGCTAGGGTACAGAGGTAAGAGTGGTTGACATCATTCATGAGCGGATTAGAGAACTACAGTCTAAATATCTGGGCGCTGAAAAAAATACTCTAAATAGTCAGTGTTCAATATGTGTTTGTCTATTTGGCAGTGTTTTCAATTTCCTATGTTTACAGGATCATCAGTCTCGTCATCTGGAGTTGGATCTGGAGGATCTGGAAGTTTGATGACGCAATCAATCGGTGGACCTAATAAACATTTGTCAGCGTCCCACTCAACCCTCAATACCACAACGACGCACGATTCAATGATGCACAGCAAAATTCCAAAAAGTCCGAGCAATGAAAGTCTTAGGTATGCAATCGAAAGAAACGGGGCGAAGTGACGGAAAGTTGCGAAATAAACGCAAACTGGATTCGTTTCTGTTTGAGTCATCCCAAAAACATCTGACCCTCAATTCTTGTTTTGAGCACGAATAAGTCATTGGAAATTCGTGGCTGAATTACTGATTTTCTCAGGATTCCTTGTTTTTTGTCTCGTTTTTAGACCATTGGGTACAGGTTAATCTAGGAAAAATACGTTTCGGCTATTGAACAGATAGCAGCTGTTTTCCACTTTCCCGGTCTCGAGTTTCATAGTGAAACATTTCGAGCACAAGACCATTTCGAACATCACGCGAGTCTTCCTTATGTTGCTCGTAAAACACTCCCAAAACTGGCATGTTTCGAGCAAAGTGTCCTTTTTTATTTGACGACGAAGCAAACATTGTCTCCTCTTTTTTTGTACAATTTTTATCTTTGCACGTCGATCATCATTGCTTACGTCACAGTTCTTATCGAATTGGGAGTAGACAAAGAAAACGAATAAAACAAAAAGTCTATTCGAAAACCCTTTTTTGTTTCAGCCGATCACATACTTCGTCATCAGGAGGCAGTCAAGGTGGACACAACTCGAATTCCGGATCGAATTCAGGTTTTCGTCCGGAAGATGCCGTCCAAACTTTTGGAGCCAAGCTTGTACCGTATGAGAAGAACGAAATCTATAATTATACACGGGTCTTCTTCGTCGGATCACACGCCAAGAAGCAGCCCGGAGTGATCGGCGGTGCTAACAACGGTGGTTACGACGACGAGAATGGATCGTACCAGCTCGTTGTTCATGATCATATCGCGTACCGATACGAAGTGCTCAAGGTTATCGGAAAAGGATCGTTCGGACAGGTTTGGATTTATAAATGTCCGTATTAATATGATAATTATTGTAGGTTATCAAAGCATTCGATCACAAGTATCAGCAATACGTCGCTTTGAAATTGGTCCGTAATGAGAAACGATTCCATCGTCAAGCCGATGAGGAGATTCGTATTCTGGACCACCTTAGGCGACAAGATGCTGATGGAACCCACAACATCATCCACATGCTTGATTACTTCAACTTCCGAAACCACAAATGCATCACGTTTGAGCTGCTTAGCATCAACCTCTACGAGTTGATCAAGCGAAACAAGTTCCAAGGATTCTCACTGATGGTACTTGATTGAATTCACGCGGCTTGTTAGTATTCAACCCTTTTCAGCTCGTGAGAAAATTCGCTTATTCAATGCTCTTGTGTCTCGACCTTCTCCAGAAAAATAGGCTTATCCATTGTGATTTGAAGCCAGAAAATGTGCTACTGAAACAACAGGGAAGAAGTGGAATAAAGGTAAGCATAGTGACTCTAAATGGTGCAAAAAAGAAACCCATGCTTAATTATTTTTGGAAATACATGAATTTTTCTGTTCAGGTTATCGACTTCGGATCTTCATGCTTCGATGATCAACGCATTTACACTTACATCCAATCTCGATTCTACCGTGCTCCAGAAGTTATTCTTGGCACGAAGTACGGAATGCCAATCGACATGTGGTCCTTGGGTTGCATATTAGCAGAACTTCTGACCGGATACCCGCTGCTACCGGGAGAGGACGAGAACGATCAGCTGGCACTGATTATCGAGTTGCTCGGGATGCCACCACCGAAAAGTCTCGAGTCGGCGAAGCGTGCTCGTACTTTCATCTCATCTAAGGGATATCCTCGTTACTGCACAGCTACCGCTATGCCAGATGGATCAATTGTTCTTGCTGGGGCCAGGTTCGAATTAACACGTGACGCTATTTGTCTATGATGTTTTATTTTCAGGTCAAAAAGAGGAAAGATGCGCGGTCCACCATCATCTCGGTCATGGTCAACTGCATTGAAAAACATGGGAGACGAGCTTTTCGTCGACTTCTTGAAGCGGTGTCTGGACTGGGATCCCGAGACCCGTATGACACCAGCGCAAGCTCTCAAGCACAAGTGGCTCCGACGCCGGTTACCAAACCCTCCAAGAGACGGTATGGATTCAATGGGAGGACTCACCGAACACGAGGTTTGTAAATTTGTGTCATTCTTTCTCTTCTCGAGTAGTTCTGAAAATAAGGTGAAAACAAATTGTAGAAGAAAATGGAGACGTGTTACAAAGATGGGCATAGTATTGACTCAAATGCCAATATTTTGATGCGCAAAAAGTTTTGAATAATGTCGGAGACCCGGAGAGTGTAAGTACCAATGGGTGTGCTGCACCGTCTTGCCTGTCCGCCTCGGACTTCTCTCCGCTTACTGCTCTTCCCACGGGTGTCATTGCTTCCCTGTTTACACTCACTAAACAAACTAATCAGAAAATGAACGTGTGGTGTGCAAAACGGGGTTTTATGGCTAGTAACCTTCTGTTTTCTCTCCACTTCTACCCTATCCATGTCCTCTTCCCTGTGTGTTCTTTTGAATCGGTTAATTGGGTTTTTTTCAGTGACAATTCGAGTGACGTCTTCTCGGCTATGTCTTCACTCTGCGCATAATAACCATTTTACAAGTGTCGATACGGTTCCAATGCATCAGCCATCTCACAGCAGCTTCTCATTTCCGACTCGATTCGGATCCGAGTCTCTCTGTAATGTTTCTCTCCTGTCTCTTGTTTTGACTCCATTTAGCGGGACTGCATCTCTTGTTTGTTTATTTTTTGAACGCATTTTCCTGTCGGATCATCACATTTTAGCAATCTTCCAAAAGCACAGTGACAACGTAGTTGTATACTAGAATCATTTTATCCAACCATCCAGCTTTCTCGTCCTTTCCATTTGTCCCCTCTCCTCCCCCAATGCCCTTAATTTATAGTCCAAGAACCACGCGATACAACTAACCCATTTCTGACGATCCTCGCGTCTAAGCGCTTTCGAAAAGTCTTCCACATTTGGAGATCAAGTCATTTTTCTACTTTCCCACCATTCGTGTGTCTTTTTTGTGTCCCTCTTTCTCTCTAGTGCAGGATTGGCAGTTTCTCTCAACTCAATCATGACAAACTGTGTACATATGTCGTTCGCATAGATGTGCAGGTCGCATTCTGATCAGTCACTGCCTGCGCACGCCACCACTAATTCATGTTCACCCTTCCCCATCCTTGTCTTTTTCCCCTTCCTGTCTCTCTATTTCCTGCAACTCTTTCCGATATATAAGCTATTGTTTGAATATATATTAGTCGAGGTGGTGAGAAGTTCACTTTAAAAGTGGCTGATCTCGCAACCTGAAGTTTTTATCCCTTTCGTTATAAAACACATGTCCCCTTCCCTTCCTGCTCTTTTTCCCCACCCTGCACAACATTCTCTATATGAAACTACTCTTTTTTCTAGTTGCAATTTATTGTACTCCGCTTGCGATTTTTATTGTCTGGAAGTCGTGAGCGAAAACATGAGACAGACAAACCGCCGCCCACGTGAGAAATAAATACAGAAAAGCCTGAGAAAAAGAATAAGAATTTGGAGTCTTTATTTTCAAACACATCTGGGGAAAGACGGATAATGGCAGTCAGATCAGGGTTCTTTGGACCTATTCAATTCTTGAAATCCAAAGGATGGAGACGATTTTCGATGTTGAAAACGGGACAGTTGACACATCCTTTCTGCCAGCCCAATCCGTGCCGAACGGAAACCACCTGAGAGACTTTTGAAAAAAGGGAAATGTTACCGAGAGAACTCACCCGATTGCTGTCCAAACTTTGGAGATTATCCAGCCGAATCCACGGAAACAGGCGGATTTCAGACAAAAATGCGATGACGGCGTCGAAGATGATCCGGACACACCACAGAAGGACGGCCCCGCCTGCGATAGTCTCGAGGCGAAGTTTTACATTGAGGTACTGTAAAAGAAGGGAAGCGGGTGAGTTGATGTGAAGCGGATTACGTCATAAACATCGCAATTGATTGCAATCATTCGATTGATCTGGTGATAGTCTTCGGCATTATTCAAAATGAAAATGGATCCGATGAAAATAAGAGAGACGATGAGAGTGTAGAGGGCGAGATGGCCACCGAATTTCAGGAATTTCAACAGCCGCTTTCGCGTTATTTCGGGCTCATTGTGCATTCTGAAAATGGGAATTTGAGGAGAGGAGACTCTCATTCGGCTGTACTTTTCGCTGTGCGCGATCTGAGCCATTTTAAAAACGACGATTGCATAGGAAGAGAGTACTGTGAACAGTGCGATGGCGATGATTGTGATGGCTGTGATGATGAGTGGACGTTGGCAGCTGTGGTAGGGGCATACTGAAGAAGAAGAAGATGGAGATGGTCGAATTGTTTCGAGGGAAACACACCTCGATCTTCTTTGGAGGCGTCCACGATTACAGTGGTCATTGGGGCATACGCGGCGGCGTACATTATGGCAAGAATCCACGTGAATCCGACGACGAGAGACAGCCGGCGGATGCTGCAGATGGACTGGAACCCATATGGACGGGTCACACTTATCTGGAATTTTATCGGTTCCATTGGAAGAACAGGGGAATGTTCACATGTCGGAGAACGATGACAGCGCAATGACATGAGGTCAGTTGAACGACTCCGAAGGTGCAAATGTAGAGGAAGAGGGCGAGAACCATGTAGGAGGCTGCAAGGGATTGTTGGCTGGGAACGAAGTAAACGAACGAACCGGAATTAGAGTTGGCGAACAGAGACGCGGCTGCGATGAGTACCGAGGAGAATATGTCGGCGGCCGTTCGAGAGATTATCATACTGAACGAGGGGATTGATTAATCGATGATCTTCTTTCGTATCACGGAAACAAATTGTGCACATCAAATGCAATCGCGCATTTTGGCACGTTTGCATGCGATGCCATGTGTTATCGTGATATCTTCCACAACCCACCTGTACTTTCTGGAAGGTATCTTCCTGCCGAGAAGGGCGTAAATGACTGCTGCCAGAAGAGTGAGAGCGAAGACGAACGAGATGATCGAAAAGATGGGAGTCATCAGAAGGATAGAATCAGTCGACTGCAAAAAACCGTTCCCGTCTGATCGATCCATCTCGAACCCACCCTATCCAGCCGTGCGTGTCTCTTTTCGATCTGCTCCACTTCCCGTTCTGTCATCTGGAGCTCGCATTCTTGAGCGAGACGCGTCAAATTGATATGAACCATTCTGACTCTCTCTCTCTCTCTCGTTCACCTTCGTTTCATCTCATGGAATCGAGCGGATATCAGTGGATCTGAGGAAGAAAAGCCGGTTGAGGGGAGGAAAGTGTGAAATAGAGAACGGAAAGATATCGTGCGGTCGGGTGTGAGGGAAGGAGAGTTTGAGTGTCTCACGCATCGACCTCGATTGGTTTTGTATCGAAAAGAGCGAGAAAGAATGGGGTCTATTTCTGGAGTGCCAAATAAAAAATAAATTGGAGGAGAGAAGAAAGAGGATATGTGAGAATGAATAGTTGATTGGATTCAGGGTAAGTTGATACTGTTCTAGAGAAGGAAGGAAGGAAGAAGAACTGATGTGGACGCGAGTTTCGAAACGAAAGGACAGCGGGCGAGCCCCCCGAGAAGGAAAAAGAAAGTGGACATTGAAAGACGAGTCGATCGCGCTTCGATTCCTCTCTTCCGGGGCCCCGTTCCAGTCGACGAAACAGTGTGGTTACCTGAGAGACGCAGAGCGAAGACAAACAAGAGCTCGACCTGGTACGTGAAGGGCGAGACAAGTGGTCAAACTTCTTTGCTCCCCGCGCAGCCGACAAAAAAGTGAAAATGTTTTGAACTTGATCGTGCTAAGGTCACTCTCTGTTGTGTTTCGAAACGAACATGACCAATTAGGAGATGAGGCGGGTGTTTGGGCAGCTGAGCACATTTGACGGGTCGACGGACTTGTTTATATCAGTTCCCACTGTAGTATGGAGAATATGAAATGGATTTAGAGATGTGTTTTTGTGCTGTCAACATTGGGGGGTTTACCATCCAGATATCTCCCGTTTTCTATGGGAATTCTTGAATTCTATTCGACGGAAATGGTGGTCCCACACATCGTTTTTCAGATGTTTTCAGAGAAAATGGAGAGTGGAAAACACGACGTCTTCTGGACACATTGTCTCGGAAAACAGAAGAAACCCGCGAGTGCGATCAAAAGTTCACACGTTTCCACCGCCCGATCCCATTCACAAACTCTCAAATAATCGGTTCCGCTACAAGAGAAACACACCCCAAAACGACGTTTTCGCACTTGCAACGGACCAAAAAGAGCCCAAAAAACCACTCGTTCGCAGGCGTGTTTGCCCACTTTTCTCCCGGCTCCGCGTCTTTTTTTTCCATTCTTTCAGTCGGAAGTAGTTTCAACACTTTGGCCCATTCTCTCTCTCTCTCCCTGCTTCTCGATGTTCGTTCTGGGCCTCTGCTGCATGTAATCCGTGCACAACACGGGGATCATGCACACGGCGGAGAGAGTAAGAGACACGCGGGGCACGGCTGCCCCACCGCCGCCTTCTTTTGCTATTGTTGCCACGACAACAGCTGGAAAAGGCCCTCGAAAGTGTCTTTCTCTCTTCTCCATTCCCTCGGGAATTGATCGCTATGAAAGAGAGACTTCCGGAGCGAAAATCACCTCTCATTATCACCCTCCGCTACTCTATATTTATCTCCAACTTCCTCTATAATTATCCTTCTCATTTTTCCAGATGGACGGCCAGCCGACAGTCCGTCTGAAACCCTACAAACAGGTCGACTGCACTCTCAGCCAGGATGACGGCGTCTGGATGATGGCCTCCAGCTTCATCATCTTCACAATGACCGCCGGTTTCGGATTGCTCGAATCAGGGAGAGTATCCTCGAAGGACGAGGTGAACTGCATGGTCAAAAACGTGTTCGACGTCATCTTCGGAGGTAATCCACTGGGTTGTTTATTCCTTTCCCACACTGTCAACACTACTTCAGGACTCGCGTATTGGATGTTCGGATACGGACTCACATTCGGAGACACCGGACATAACCTTGGGGAATACTTTGGTTTCGGCGACTTTTTCTTCGATCCCGAACGAGTATCCGAAGACGATTCGACGGACGAGGTGACAGATGAAGAGCTTATGGTGTGGTGAAGATAAGCGCATTTTGCAGAAGGGCATCTCCTACTCGCTGTTCATTTTCCAAATGAGCTTCGCCACGACCACTTCGACCATCGTTTCTGGTGAGCCACTCGCTCTTTCTCTCAAAGTGCACCCCTCATTTGCAGCGGGTATGTCAGAACGGATCCATCTGAAATCGCACTGCTTCATCTCCTTCTGCATCACAATCGTCCATTCCATTGCGGGTCACTGGGTTTGGGACCAAGACGGCGTTTTCCGTAAAATGGGCGTCGTCGATTCGGCGGGTTGCAGTGCGGTTGGTCGCTTTCGCAGAGCAAAAAATAGTGGGGGAAGTGTGCTCAAAAGACGCTTTTTGAAGGTTCACTTGGTCGGCGGAATCGCGGGACTCGTTGCCACGTCATACTTGCGCCCGAGGAGGAATCGATTCGCGAGGAACGGAATACGGACCGTCAGCGATCCGACGAAGGCTATCCTCGGGTTTCTGATGATATGGTGGGGGTGGCTGGCGTTCAACACTTCCTCGAATTACGCAGTCACTCATGGACAATGGACTGAGGGAATGCGGTCTGCAGTGGGCACAATACTCGCTTCCGCTGGCGGCGGTCTCGTGACAGTGATAATCACCCGAGTGGCCACTAAAAAGATCCAGATGGACATGCTCATCGACGGAATGCTCGCTTCTCTCGTCTCCAGCACCGGCGGATGTCTCTACTTCACCCCTTGGCAGGCCACTCTCGTCGGCGCCATCGGTTCGGTGCTCGCACTCGCTGCATATCCTCTCACTGAGTGGCTCAAAGTGAACTCTCGGAATGAGATTTCCTCCTCGAATGTCCCCGTTTCCAGATCGATGACCCCGTCGGAGTCATTCCGGTTCACGTCGTCGGCTCGATCTGGGGAATGATCGCTCCTGCGATTTTCGTCTACAGAAGAGAAATGAACTTCGGGCCACCTGGGTGCGACTTTCAGGTTTATTGAGCTACAAATGAACACGAAAGACGGCGATTCTTGCAGACATCGCACGAAGCGAACGGACTGCTCTACGGCGGAGGATTCAATCTCCTGTTCCTCCAACTGTTCGTCGTTGCCTGTATCGGGACATACAGTGCCATCTGTTCTTTTATCATCCTATTTGTGAGTGGCTCTTCCAATTCCCCCATTTCCTTTCTTTTCTCAGATAATGCAACATTCGCCAATCGGTCTGCGGGTATCGAAATACGAAGAAGAGCTGGGTGCGGATCTCATTGAGCACGGTCTTGCGGGCGTCAATTTGATGACGTATACGGTTGAGAAGAAGTTGGATGCCAGGTACGGATGACTCCCCCAACTGCTTCAATCGGACACTTCCAGACAACTATCAGCTGTGCTCATGATACTTGTTCGGTGGAGAGCCAAAGCGAAAATAGGAGCACTGCGACGGAAACAGATCCATGACAGCGGTCTCGCGACTCCGAAACCGGTGGAGAGCGTCGAGATGAGTGTGATTCATCGGAGACACTGACAACGCTTTCTATTTCATTTTCTTCTGTTGATCCCATAAAACCATGACTAATTCCGTATATTTATTCTAAATCCAGCTGGAGGACCGGCTGGTTTCTCTTTATTAATCCAGTTGATTGAAAACTCTAAACTCTCGGAAAGTAGAGTTTCGAAAGCAGTTCAGCCAGAAGTCCAGACAACTAAAAACTCAAAAACCAGGTGCAACGTCTCGCGTTTTCCGTGAAATTGAGTTTTGTCGAAGAGGCACTAGAATGCACTAAAACTAGATTATATGTAGGTGCAAACGGAGATTTCTTTATGTTTTGAATTTCGGGTAACAAGTTGACGTCTTCTTCAAAATTCCTATAGGAAAACAAGCATTTTTTGTCAAAGAACGTCTATTTTTGGGAGTGACGTCTACGACGTTACAAGTACCGAGTCCATGTGAAAAGCTCGTCATCGATGTGTCATCCAGAAGTGTTCCGGTGAACTTCTCACAGTTCTCTCTTCTTCCCATACAATTTCCTGTTCCCTGAGACTCTTTTTCCGTTTCCCATCCCCCTCGAAACCGCCAAAGAACTTCTCCGCCGCTCTCCCAGATGCCCTCCTTCTCGTCCCGAATTTCGCTCATTCTACCGATTTGGCACTGATGCGAGCGGTTCTCTTTTCATTTCTCGTGACCCTCTATGGTAAGTTTCAGATTCTTTCTCCCAGCCTTTCCAAAAAAAGGACCAACAAAGTCCTTTTTCAGGGGTAGCGTCGGACAACTTCTCGAAGGAAGCCCAGTTGAACATCCTGAACGCCCACAATGAATTCCGGTCTGAGCTGGCTCTCGGGGAGCTCTCGATTCGGGGAGTCTACAAGCCATCTGCAAAGTCGATGCGCAAACTGGTAGCACTTGAAGTCCTGTCCTCTATTCACCCTGAAACATTTTCAGTCGTGGAGCAAGAAACTCGCCACTCCTGCCAAAGAATTCGCTGAAACGTGTCCGAAGAATCACTCGATTGTGGTGAACCAAGGAGAGAACATCTACTGGCACTACTCGCAGAGCTTGAACACTCCCGAGGAATACGTGAGGATCGTGAACTCTGATAGTTTCAGCTCCAATGTTTTCAGGGAAACGTGTTCCCAAAGCAATGGTGGAATGAGTTTGAGAAGAACGGGTGGGACTCACTGACCTACGACCACGCAAAGTACCGATTCGAGATCGGACACGCCGTTCAGATGGCTTGGCACTTGACGTACAAAGTGGGATGCGGATATGCGAAATGCGATGCGGGGACTCCTGATCAGGCGATGGTGATCGTGTGCCGCTACTGGAAGAAGTGGGTTCCTAACGAGAAGACGTCAATTGAAGGGGTGTTTCAGAGGAAACATCGAGGGAGAACTCATCTACGAACAGGGCGAACCGTGCTCTGAATGTGCCACTGGCTATGAGACTTGTTTCGATGGATTGTGCGGAAAATCAGGCAGAGAAGCCGCTGATGATGATGATTAGATCACACTGATTCACTCGAAATAAATGATTTCGCATTGTTGAAAAGAGAAATTTGTCCAGGGAAGAGGATCGAAAGGCTCACAATACTAGTCCCAACACAAAACGACAATTGGGTACCAAAGAGCATTCTTATAGTTCTCTCTCTAGTTTGGCACTGTTTTCAACTGATAATAAGACCGGCAGTGTCAAAATAACACCTTCGACAGTGAATTAGGATGGGATGATCGACAAGAAGTTTTTCAGATATTGGTTGTTATTGCGCATGTCCGGATGGGCCGAAAAGAGCCCCTGAATGGATGCTTCGATTGTTGTTGTTGGTGTCTTTCGATGCTATCTGTCACTGTAAATATGAAATTCTGAAAAAGAGAGAAAGAATAACAAATCGTTGATCTGCATGTTTGTTGCCAGTAATTTGTTGTGCTCTGCTGATTTTTTGTGTTGTGAGCATTGTTATCTTCGGTGAGAACGTGGCGAAAAATAAAAAATATGTTTACACATGATAATGTTCAATATAAAAGAGCGGCGGTAGCCACTCGACTCACCGCTCCCGCTCACCTCATCACTCCCCAACAGTCTTCTTTTCAGAATAACGCAATGCAGTCTGCCCTCGTTCTTTTGGCTCTTTTCGGCGGTAAGTTCGCTCTGTTCGCAAGGGAAAATGGGTCTTTCGATTCCAGGAAGCCTTGCGCAGTTCAGCACTCAAGGCCAGACGGACATTGTGAATGCTCACAACACGTTGAGATCTTCGATTGCAAAGGGAACCTACGTGGCGAAGGGAACGAAACAACCAGCCGGATCTGACTTAACCAAGATGGTCTTGTTATTTTAGAGCATCCAAAAAAGTTTGTGTTTCTTCAGAAATGGGACAGCAGCATTGCCACCTCTGCTCAGAACTACGCCAACACGTGCCCTACTGGACACTCCGGAGCCGCTGGACTCGGAGAGAACCTCTACTGGTCGTGGACAACTGCTACCATCGGAGACCTCAACCCCTACGTATTCCCTCACTGTCTATGTGGAGATGATCTTCTCTTTTACAGGGAGCCAAGGCTTCTGCCTCGTGGGAGAAGGAGTTCCAGGACTACGGATGGACCTCGAACACTCTCGATTCGGCCACTTTCAACACCGGCATCGGACACGCAACCCAGATGGCTTGGGCCAAGACCAACCTGATCGGATGCGGAGTCAAGAACTGTGGACCCGATGCGAGCATGAAGAACATGAACAAGGTGGCCGTCGTCTGCCAGTACAAGCCACAGTGAGTTTTGAGTAGAGTACGCAGTGAAAAGACGATTGATTGCAGAGGAAACATCCTGAACACTCCCATCTACACCCAGGGAAGCACCTGCTCCGCGTGTCCATCTGGCACCTCCTGCGAGTCTTCATCCGGTCTCTGCGCCTAATCTTCCGTCTTTCAATGTTCCTTTCTCTTTCAAATAAAGTGTTTTCAATTGGGAAAAACAAGTCCCGAAATAATCGAAACCAAACAAGAAGGAGTAACTCTGTGATCAGATCCCATGTGAACATATTTGACGATTCACTTCACAACTTTCACTGAGCTCACGACCTCGATGTTCCAATGGCATTCGAAGAGCAGTTCGGGACTGTGAGCCACCATGTACTCGCTTCCGGAGGTGTAGGTCGGGCGGTCCTTTCTGTAGATGAAATGTGATTGCGAACTCATCCTTCTCATCTTACCTGGCAAACACGAAAACGTGTTTCCACGTCCGACGGTAGTTCGGATGTTCGTTGTCGCTGATCCGCTTCTTCGGAAAATCCTTCAAACAACGGCGCCAGTTTGGTTTCTTGTCTTGGTTACAGTACAGTATGAACCAAATACAGAAACGACCAATTTCAAAACGTTTTTCCAACTGGAAGCATTGATAATTATGTTGATAGTGAAGCATCAGAAACAGTTAACTTCGTGAGACCGCGTGAACTTTGGAACTGAAACCGAAGAACATTCGGAGCTCTACGGGTGCCTTTGTTTGTTTCTATAAAAGAAATATCGTGATCTCTCTTCCTATTGGCTCTTCAGAACAAAACAATGAAGTCTGCTCTTCTCCTACTGGCTCTTTTTTGCGGTAGTTATAGTCTATCAGAATCACAGAAAACGGATTTTCAGGAAGTCGGGGGAAATTTACTCTTGAGAGTCAAAAGGAAATAGTGGAGGTGCATAACAACTTGAGATCTTCGATTGCGTTGGGAACCTTCACCGCGAATGGAACGAAGAAAGCGCCTGCATCGAACATGATGAAGATGGTTTCTTTACTTTCCATCCGATTGGAACACTATGTTTCATTCAGAAATGGAACAGCACTTGCGCAACTGCCACTCAGAAGTTCGCGAACATTTGCCCAACTGGACACTCGGATGATGCTCCCATGATGAACCTCTACTGGTTTTCCATGAAGGGAGCACCCATCGGCGAACTCCAGAAGCACGGAAAACTCTCTGCCTTGGCTTTTGCTAATGAATTCCAGACCTTCGGATGGCCCTCGAACTTTTTCGACTTGGCATTATTAAACTCTGGGATCGGACATGCTACTCTGATGGCGTGGGCGGAGACGAGCATGATAGGATGCGGGATCAAGTACTGAGGAGCAGATCCGGAAGAAACGGACAAAGAGACGCTGATCGTCACGTGTCAGTACACGCCAGAGTGAGTTTCCGAAAAGAGGATATTGAGGGAAAACGAGAGATTTCAGCGGGAACATTCCAGGCCAAATTATCTACAAAGAGGGAGATGCTTGCTCCGCGTGTCCTCCTGGCACCTCCTGCGAGAAGTCAACCGGCCTTTGCGATTCTCCGAACTCGGGCTCAGAAGGATATCTTCCTGACGACACGGTTACATTCCCAACGACGCGGGTATCTTCCTCACAAGACGGTTATTTTCCCGACGACAATCTTGCTCATCTGACTAGCATTGGCTGGATTAGTATCATTGCATTGTGTATTATTGCATTCTGAATCGTGTTGTCAGTGTCTGAGAGCAAAGGAAGGTTAATTATCTCTTTGCTCTTTATGTTTAATTCAATCGAAGGAAACTGTTCTTTCGATTCGTTTAATGTGAACAATATTGACTAGCAATTGGCAAACACCAACCTCGAAATGAGGAATAAACGAATTGATTTCGTCGCTTGTTTACTGTCCGAACAATTCATCAACCATTCTCTGTCAACAGTCTCGTGCTCACTCCTGCTGCCCACTACTTCCGGCCTCTTGCCAGTGCCAACTTTCCCCTTATCACCGAATGCTCGACGTCTCTGATTCGTTAATTCCCCCGTGATAAGAACGCGTATAAAGATTGCCGCTCGTAACTCTTGTCACCCACTAACTCTCTTGATTTCTCGTTCCTTCGATTCGATTCGAAATTGTTTGATTAACCTTCCACAGACAACTATGCAACTGTTGCTGCTCTTCGCCCTTGCCGTTGGTATCTACGCGGATTTCTCTTCGTCCGGACAGAATTCCATCATCGACGTGCACAACAAACTGAGATCTTCGATTGCCAAGGGAACCTACGTGGCTAAGGGAACTCAGAAATCGCCCGGAACGAATATTCTCAAGATGGTGAGTCTCCGTTGTGTCTCTCCGTTCATTCGGAACGTCCCACTTCAGAAATGGGACTCTTCAGTGGCCTCATCGGCCCAATCGTACGCCAACAAGTGTCCGACCGGCCATTCAGGTACGTCTGGAGTCGGAGAGAATTTGTACTGGTACTGGACGAGTGGATCCCTCGGAGACCTCAACCAATACGTGAGTTCCCTCATCAGGGAGCATCAACGGACTCTGATCGATTCCAGGGAGCCGCCGCATCTGCTGCCTGGGAAAAGGAGTTCCAGGACTACGGGTGGAAGTCGAATCTGCTCGATTATAACTTGTTCAACACCGGAATCGGACACGCCACTCAGATGGCTTGGGCCAAATCAAACCTCGTCGGTTGCGGAGTGAAGGACTGCGGAAAGGACACGAACGGATTGAACAAGGTCACTGTCGTTTGCCAGTACAAACCACCGTGAGTGAAGAGAGAGAAAGAGAGCTCTCAAGTGATTTCCAGAGGCAACTACATCAACCAGTACATCTACGTCTCGGGAGCCACGTGTTCCGGATGTCCGTCGGGAACTTCGTGCGAGCAGTCCACTGGACTCTGCGTCTGATTGTGTTCTCTTCTCTGTTCTCTCTGTAAATAAATAGAAAACTCCACTCTACTCGTTATCATTATCAGCTGCCAGTCAATTTCCACAAAACTGGCAGGAAGACCATTTTTCGGTTTGATGTAAAGTTCAATTGGCCTATTGACTAGTGACTCCCGATGACTCACTGCACGGGAAGGATTACGTGACGGGAGAGAGAAAGGAACTGATGTCGTTGTCTGTCTTTCCGAAAGATCAAACAGGGGCCAGACGATATTCCGCGGGAACCTGACAAGGAAGCGCCCGTGGGACACTCTCACATGTAACTTCCCAGTATAAAGCGACGGCTCAGCAAGTCTTCCCCAAAGGCTCTTCCCCCGAACTTTCTTTTCTCTTCCTTCTCTTGGCTCTTCGCTGATTTTTTGTTCTGTGCCAAAAGAACGAGCACAAGTTTGACTGGCGAGTCGCATGACCACGTGTCGAGACAAGCTCATCCTACGCTCCCCATGGCCATAGTTCATGAGACAGTTGTTCACACAAACCAGTTCTCCGTATAAATGCGAGTCAATCGGTTTCGGTTTTCAGACAACAATAACAAAATGCGTTCGCTTCTGTTGCTGGTGACAATTTGCGTCGGTGACTTGTTACTCGTTAAGTTTCACAAAGATACCATTTCAGGAGTTTATGCTCAGTTCAGTGCGTCCGGACAGAGTGGAATCGTCAATGCGCACAACGCGATGAGATCTTCGATTGCCAAGGGAACCTACGTGGCGAAGGGAACTAAGAAGGCCGCCGGAAGCAACATTCTCAAGATGGTACGGAAGAATCGACACAGTGCTTCTGTTAAATGGTTCATTTCAGAAGTGGGACACCACCGTGGCTGCCTCTGCCCAAACGTACGCCAACACGTGTCCAACAGGACATTCCGGAGCCGCTGGACTCGGAGAGAACCTCTACTGGTACTGGACCAGTGGAACCATCAGCAACCTCGATCAGTTCGGGACCGCCGCCTCTGCTGCCTGGGAGAAGGAGTTCCAGGACTACGGATGGCTGTCGAACAAACTGGACATGGCCCTCTTCAACACGGGAGTCGGACATGCGACTCAGATGGCTTGGGCGAAGACCAACCTGATTGGATGCGGAGTCAAGAACTGCGGAAAGGACACGAACGGAATGAACAAGGTGGCCGTCGTCTGCCAGTACAAACCACAGTGAGTCCATTTAGAGAGCGAGAGAGATGGAACGAAGTGTTCAATTTCAGAGGAAACTACTTGAACCAGGACATCTACACGAGCGGAACCACTTGCTCCGCCTGTCCGTCGGGAACTTCTTGCGAGCAGTCCTCTGGACTCTGTGTCTAATTTCTCTGATTCCAAAGTTTGCCATCATTAATAATTCGTAGTTACTAATGTGTTCATTGAATCGTTTCTTTTTGTACAGTTACAATGGGAATTGGGGGAGGGGCTCATCGCGATACGGCTGAATCGAAGAGTCTTCGTAGCCTTCTTTGGCCCATGCTGCTCGTTCCGAAGAGCAGAAAAAGAAGAAGATGAGGTTGGCGATGATGAGGAAGACGGCGTGCACGATGAAGAGTGTCGACCAAGAGGCTTCAAATGGCAATGCGATCGCTCTACTCCACTGACACATCACTTACCGTAGTCTGTGTTATCCGCGATGAGCACATTGAGCAGCGAAGAGAAGAACATGGCAGCTGAGTCGACGATGAAGATGTTGACGAGAAGGAAGAGGTGGAGGTGTCCGGAACGGATCTGGTTCATTCTCAAGTGGCCGGCATACGAGCATCCGAGGAGTGAGGAGGCGAGGATGTACATGACCTGAAGGGAAGTGTTCGCGCGGATGCAGCACACAGATCTCTGCAAACCGTCACGATGTACTTGTGATTGAGTGGGTCGAAGAATCCGAGAGCAAACAGGAATATGCCGCAAGTTCCGAAGGCGACGGTGTTGAAAAAGCGCATTTTGTTTTGCTCAGAATTTCTGAAACCTCCGTCTCGATTGTTTCGAGTGTTCTCATGAAGACTTACGCCAGTCTCTCGTAGAGGTAGATTGACGAAACCGAAGTGATTATGTTCAAAAACGGAGCGATGATTGTGAGATACGCGGAGGAGATTTCCGAATGACCGACGACTTTGTGGAAGAACGTGGGGCCGAACTGGTAGAAGAGCTGTAGAGCACAACCGTAGGCGAACGACGTGAAGAAGATGACCCAGATGCGGAAGTCTTGATAAATGGACAAGTAGGGAATCCGGAGGTCGAAAGTACGTGAACGCGTTCTCTCGTACTCGAACATCGCCTGAAATCATTGTGATGTCACATGAACTTCCGAGGGAACCCACATTACAGAATCCGATGGTCACTGCTCTCTCCTTGAAGTCTTCGTCGAAATGAATGAGGACGAAGACGAAGAAGATGATGACGATGGCAATGACTGCTCCATAGTGAGCAGAGTGCCAGCCGAGAGAAGAAGCGGCCATGTGGGAGACGATTGGATGGACGAATATCTCGGAAATGTGAGAGTAGGCGAAGACGATGATGGGGACGGAGATGTGGTCGAACGGAATGAAGACGGACAGTTTGCAGACGAATGGAATGAATGCGGCCAACGAACAACCTGCAACTCAGTGAGCATTGACTCGAGGAGAAGATGCTGCGGAGACCTTGGAAAATGCGCAGAATGATGGCCAGAAGGTACGTCTTCGCATTCACACAACTCGGGAAGAAGAGGGCGGGAATGACACTTATGAATGCACACATGACGAAACTTCTTCTGAAATGGAACGACTTCTCGAATTGATACGGCAAGAGATTCACCTGAATCCCATGTTGTTGTAGGCGAAAGTGATGGGAGCGGCCGCGATGACAGTTCCCACAGGAGTCACTGTGATCAGCGACTCCTTCTGTGGATTCGAGAGGTAGTACACGTACTTTACGACTACATCCCGCGATGTCTGCTTTCCCGGATCGTACTGATTATCGATTTCTTCATAGACTGCAATCTTGTTTTCAATTGTTACATATCAATAATCAAAAATCGTATTCCCAGACAACTACCCACTCCAGCTGTTTCGTCGTAATCAGTTATCACTAGAGTCACGTGGAACGGAGGAATCAAAGGATCTGTGTATGTCTTCTGATATCCGTAGTGTGGTCGTGCAAATGTCTAGCCTGTGTAGTCTTCGCTACGAAAACCACGGAGACGTCGGAACGGGCCGATCTTTTCCTCGTCTCCTACTTCTCCTGCCGCGCCCATTCCATTCTCTAATGGTTTTCTTTTCTTTTATCAATGATAGGATCAGAAATCGGCGCATTTCGCAACAGATAAGAGATTGGTATAAAAGAGCGAAGGGAACACCCACAGTCGGATTCGGAGGAGTTTCTGAACTCGTGCAGGAAATTGATCGTCGATTGATAGACCGTCGGGTTCGAGTAGATGGAGCACATGCAGAGGGTGCACAGGAACAGGAAGAAGAACGGAATGTGCTGAGAATCGAGTTGAGTTGTTGAAGGGCCAAAACACAAGTGCTCACTTTGATGTGCTCATTGTCCTGTGACTGCTTCTCTTCGGCCGCGTCGTCGGATTGCTTCGTCGCCGACACTGAGCTCATCGCGAGTGGAATACGAATGGAGAACGATCGATTGAAACCTACTGTTTTCCAGAAGAGAGCGAGAGGCAAATGATCAAAAAACCGGAGAGACGGGCCTCTCAATCATTTGCATAATCTGCTCACGTTTCAACATTTTTGCCTGCACGCGCTCCTTTTTCAAAGATCCCGAGAGAAAGAACATAGGGATCTCTTCGGAATGCGTTCTCTCTGATCAATGTGTGTCTACTTGTGTTCTTGGTCATTTCCCCCCAATTGACCACAAAATCCATGATCCGTGACACAGTGTGAAAGTGATAGAAGTCACACTAGTGTTCACCGAACTGATGCCATCGCAATCGGTCACTGATCAGGTTCTTTCTTTCTCTTCTTCCGGCCCCCGCTGCTGCTTCTTCTGCCACGTCACCGATCCCCTTTCGGTCGCCCTCTTATCTGCCCATTCACGGTCACAAGGCGACCACAAAACTGTGTTGTGTAACACACACGCAGCCATATCAGTCCTTTGTCCTCCTCTCAAAAATGACCGTCTCATCTCATTCGTGGCCACCTGCAGCAGCTTATTACAGCCCTTTGTGTGTGTGTGTGTGTGTGTCCGAGGGCCGCTTCGAAGTTTCCCGTAATTTCGAGAATTGTGTCTCTCTGTCTCGAGGTCGAACTGGACGACGTCACCGAAAAATAGAGGGAGAGAAGGGAAGAGAGAAAAAGAAGTACTTGAAGGGAAAGAAGGAATATGTTTGAATCGACTTAAATGGCTACTGGTTTGGTTTTGGAGTGTTCAAGGCACAAAAATGGAGGAAGAGGAAGGAAAAAGAGAGAGAGAGGAACACAAAAAGAGTGAAGGACGACACGAAGACGTCGCGGAATGCAGTTGCAAAACGTTCGACCTAATCCTTTTGTTGAGACTCTCGATGGACGGATTAGAAGCTGTACACTCTCGAACTGGAAACTAAAGAAGGAAGCGTTTACGACCTGAAACTGACCCAAACACGAGATGACTCATTTACTTCCTTCTCTCCAGTACTTTTTGCCGTCACAAACTATATACCGTCTGGCTGTTATTCAGTTTCTCTCCACTCCTTCCGAAACCAGTTACTTCGTCCGTTGTTCGGGGAGGAATTCCGAGAATCTAGAACGATTGTAGCCGCGCGAATGTGAGTGTTTCGGAGTGACCACTCGCAATTAGGCTCATTGGGAGGGGAGGGAGCACAGCGCAGAGGATGCACTTGTCACGGTCTAATCACGTGCTGCAGCAACAGCAAAACGGTGTTTTCGTGACTTTCGGGGCCAATCCGTTTCGCAAACTCTTCTTCTTCTTCTTCTGTGTCTTTTGTTTTTTACAGTCGATGAGACGCAGACGAGACACGCAGCTGAACCATCGAAAGAGGCGGAGTCTGGGGATGGCCGACGAGCGAGAAGAAAAGGAGACGGCGGTGGTGGAGGCGATTCAGAAGACGATCAACTCTCGGTCGAACACGCCATGTACAGTAGACAATGTGCCCTGATGCTGGTGGCCCTCTTGGCCAATGCTCTCGCTGCCACCGCGACGGATCCCATCGACTCTGTAAGTCACTTCAACTTTCCAAGCGGTTTCTCGTGTTCCGAGTTAACAAGTTCTACAGTAACCAAGTGGACCATAGAGTGAGGTTTTTTAAGAATAGGGGAGAAGACAGTTTAACTCAGGGCTCAATAAGACAAAGGGCTCAATAAAATGTCCATCTAGAGCCGCCTCTGAGCGTTCGGGCAGACCGCCGACCCTGATCGTTTGTTTCTGTCTATCGGTTTCTGTTGATACACATCATGAGACCAGCCAGCTGATCCCCCCAATCACTCCTTCCCTCTCTAACTTTTATCACCCCGTAAATATGTAGTTTGTGACTTCTGTGGGGGATCCGATTCGAGAGACGCCGTCGTCTCCGTGTTCTGAAGGTGTAGCCTAGACTAACCTTGTTCTCTCGGAATCAATTGGTCAGCAGTTCAATGCGGAACTTTTGCAGATCTCGAGTCAAGGGGCGGACATCCTGAATAAGGCCCGACTCACCGGACAGACTGTCAGACAGTGCTCGTGTGCGGAACAGAGAGTTTGCGTTGAAGAGATGAAGGCACAGGCGAAGGACTGCACCGTTCCCTGCTTCCAGAAGTTCTCCTCTGTGAGTGATCAGGAGCTTCGCAGGAAGTGAGAGACTTTGTTCCAGATCACATCCCGTCCGAATGACTTGAAGAAGTGTTTCGACGAGAAAGACAACATTCTTGAGGACTTCCTGACCTGTTTCGAGAACCGCGTCGAAGCGTAAGACACATTTCGTGATGCAATTGTGACTGTCCGTGTTCAGATGCGTTAACAACGAGCACGGACCACAGATTCAGAAGACAGACATCCGCGGAATCTTCAAAGTGACCGAGAAGAGCATCGCGACGCAGACGAACACCTTCCAGACGATGATCAAGCCGATCAAGCACATTTTGGACGCTACCGGCGACTTCGCTCTCTGCGTCAAGGACTGCTTCCTCGAGAGAAACAAGAGCGGCTTCTGTTTCGACAGAAAAGGGTAAGTGGAAGTGAGAAACGGAAGAGGGGGAAGCACTTGATCCTCGGTGTTAACCTTTTCGAGGAAACAAGAGTGACCAACAAACAAAGCGCCGAGGCCGTCAATCACAAATCACCTTAATCGAACCGGTTTCCCGTTTTCCTTATTGAACTCATCATCCTTCAGGTGCCAACCTTTGGTTGCCGAGACGAAGGCGAGACAGTCGTTCCGAGCGTGCACGAAGAAGATGCACTGGAAGAGAGAGGCCGGAGAGCTGTGCGAGTGCTCGGTGAATGCCGGAGTCGAGTGAGTTGCCCCCTTGCCGCAGATCGTCATTCCCCCTTGACAGTTCCAGAGAGCTCAGACAATACTGCGCCATGTTCAAGCTGATGGGAAGACGTGCTCCGATGCGAAAGACCCGCGGATAATCGCCCACAACTACTCAGTTTCATTTTCCTTCCCGTTTCCTACTTTACCGGTGTACATAGAACCCCCTTCTGAACCTAGGTATCGATGGTCTCAAAACTGCATTCAAAGCCTTAGAATGTCTCCTAAAACGATTGAAATTGCTTCCCGAAATACAAAAAGTAATAATAAATGATGATTTCTTGCAAACTGTTTGGTTATCTTTCTCCCCCGATCTCGCCTCCTATTTGTCGACTATAAACAGCAATTCGAGAAAAATAAAAAGCAAACAGAGACCAGCAAAGGTGTGAAACTTCGCACAGAGGGAGGGAGAGATGCGGTGGAAGGTCATCTCCTCACAGAGCATCTCATTTCGCATTCAGGAGCACATCTGAACAAATTGAAACTGTCTGCCGATGGAAGCCTGTGATCTATTCTCCAAATGCGACAAACAAAAGAACCCAACGCTGTCTCTCCTCTCGACATCTCCACAAATCACCGTTGTCGCCCGCACTCATGACATCTGCGATTTGCCCCCTTTCGCCTGATTAATACACTTTTCGTTTCCGACTAGATTGCTTTTCGAATCTCTCGTGTTTACTTGCTCCGGAACGATGTCAGCCGTTTCGACCTGTCCACGCATTCTCCTCGACTTTCTGTGAACCGACACTCGTTTTCGTCACTCTCTGCTTTCTGTAGGGGGAATACCCGACACAGTCGTCATCGGAGCGGAAACGAGCGCCGTCCGAAAGCAGATGCACACACGTGCGAGAGAATCATCAAAGGGGACCGAATGGCTCGTAAAAATGCTGAATTGATGTCTCCATGTCCGACGCGGTTATCACGAAGGAGGCGGCAAAGCAGAGAAAAACACCGAAATAGAAGACAGAAGGTGTGTCTTGTGTCGGTGGCCGAACGTGCTCTGATCGCCCGGGGGAGATGCATAATCCGAATGGAGCATGAATATCAAAAAGTTCAGTGTTTAGCCAGCTGTTCGGACAAATAAAGGTGCGCATCGGAAACGCATCGGGGGAGACGGCGAGGAACAACTCGATCCAGTTCGTTCGTTCGGTATTTAGGGAACCAAATTTCCAAAGAGTACATAACTTTGGCTCTCTTTCTCGTCGTCCAACTTATCGCAGTCGCCTATCAATCAAATGTTTGCCGACTTCTTCCTCTGTTAGCCCTTCTTTCCCTTTCACCCCTACCGTTTCGAATTCTCCCCCCTCTCCCCGCCTTCAGCGCTGTCACTCATTTCATTCTTTTGGACTTTTCTTCGTGATTCACCGCAGAGCACGTTGCTTCTCCGTTTTTATGTTTTACCTTAAAAGATAGTGACACTAGAGTCTGATTGCCAAGAGGAAGAAGGGCTACGGTGGGCAGTCCCTTCGATTTGAACACGCGATCTGTGCTCTTTCTCTTCAGAGCCGCTAGTCGAAAACATTGACTGGTTGCTGTCGTCTCGAGTGTTTGTCTTCTCTACCAGAACCAATCCATTGGGGATCTTACCGTTGTCTGTTTCCTCTGATTAAATGCCTCGTTTAATTCTGTTTGTACTTTACATTTAAGTCGTCCAACCAACAAAAGTTCGTCTGTGTTTGTGTATCCGTTACACGTCGTTTACCGTCTTTCCTTCTCCGGTGGTCTGTGCAATGCAACAGGATGTTCCCACCTTATCACCGAAAACGCTCCGAAGCTACACAAGTGGTCTTCCGGAACTCTTCCTCAAACCACTTCCTTCTCTTTCGAGTCACGATCAGTATAAGCTAACTGGGCAGTCGATCCGTGAGTAATACTTTGTTTACCTGTCTCAATTCGCCTCCCTTTCTCTTTCACCTCAATTGAACAAACACTGTTCCATCCGCCTCTCTCCCCTATCATTTCCTCATATTACCGTAATCCGCTCCGTCGCGCATGACGTGATATGCTTGATCATCGGGTCATGGGTCGGAGCTCCCGCTACTAAAGGGGGCGGACGTTCCGATGAACTGCGCACTCTTTCAAAACAAATCGCTTGTATACCCTGTTCTCTCAGTCACTCGTTCTCATTCAGAATGGTCAACTCTCAAAAGGACTACATCAGTGTGACTGTTCTCTTCATCGTGAATCTTCTGAACTATGTCGACAGATACACAGTCGCCGGTAAGTGTTCGTGGTCTTCATGCTCTTCATCTTCATTCTCTTTCCAGGCGTTCTCACACAAGTTCAGACCTACTACAACATATCCGACAGTTTGGGCGGTCTCATCCAGACGGTTTTCCTCATTTCGTTCATGGTCTTCTCCCCGATTTGCGGCTATTTGGGCGATCGATTCAACAGAAAGTGGATCATGATCATCGGAGTCGGAATATGGCTCGGCGCGGTTCTCGGTTCCAGTTTCGTCCCTGCCAATGTAATCAAACTCCCACAATGTGCTCAATGAGTCATCATATCGTTTCAGCACTTCTGGCTGTTCCTCGTTCTCCGAAGTTTCGTGGGAATCGGCGAGGCATCGTACTCGAATGTGGCTCCGTCGCTAATCTCCGACATGTTCAACGGACCGAAGAGGAGCACTGTCTTCATGATTTTCTACTTTGCCATCCCCGTGGGAAGCGGTCTCGGATTCATTGTGGGATCCAATGTGGCCACTCTGACTGGTCATTGGCAATGGGGCATCCGAGTGTCAGCCATCGCCGGATTCATCGTCACCATCGCTTTGGTTCTGTTCACCTACGAGCCTGAACGTGGAGCAGCTGACAAGGCGAGTGGCGATTCGAAACAAGTCCTCGTCACCAACACCACGTACCTCGAGGACCTCGTCATCCTGCTCAAAACGCCGACTCTCGTTGCGTGCACGTGGGGATACACTGCCCTGGTGTTCGTTTCGGGAACTCTCTCCTGGTGGGAACCCACTGTCATCCAACATCTCACCGCGTGGCATCAAGGACTCAACGACACGAAAGAGCTGGCGGAAACCGACAAAGACCGCGTCGCCCTCTACTTCGGAGCGCTCACCACCGCCGGAGGACTCATTGGCGTTATCCTCGGCTCAATACTCTCCAAGTGGCTCACAACCGGATGGGGACCATTCAAGAAGTTCCAAACAGAAAGAGCCCAACCACTGGTGTCGGGAGGAGGTGCTCTCCTGGCTGCCCCGCTGCTCCTCATCGCAATGATCTTCGGAGACAAGAGCTTAGTTCTCCTCTACATAATGATCTTCTTCGGACTCACATTCCTCTGCTTCAATTGGGGACTCAACATTGACATGCTGACGGTACAGTTCACTGTGTAGACACCCCCGATCACCTCAATATCCGTTCAGACAGTGATACATCCAAACCGTCGAAGTACCGCATTCTCCTATTTCGTCCTCGTCTCCCATCTCTTCGGTGACGCCTCCGGGCCTTATCTCATCGGTCTCATTTCTGATCTCATTCGACATGGATCCACCCTTCCCAAGGATCAGTACCACTCGTTGGTCACTGCCACCTACTGTTGTGTGGCTCTTCTTCTCATTTCCGCTGGTCTCTACTTTGTCTCATCACTCACTTTGGTCAGCGATCGACGTAAATTCCGAATGGAAATGGGTCAGTCGTTCGTACTATTTCATTTGACAATTCCATTCGGTTGCAGGCCTCGATGACATGCAGTCAAAGCCCATTCGCACCTCAACTGACAGCCTCGAAAGGATCGGAACCAATGATGACGTGGCATCGTCGAGGCTGTGATTTTCCTTTTTCTTCTTGCTTTATGTTCGGCACAATTTGGGTTTGAAATCGTAACACAACGGGTTTTGTTTCGGATGAATGTTTACTAATGTTCTTTTGTTTTCTGTATAAATAAACGAGGTAAATAAATTAGAACACGAGACGTGCGGATCGGAGAGGACAGCTACAGTAGGCTGCGTCCGGTCCCGGAGCTCCCGGCGGTCCTTCCGGTCCTGAAAATAAGCGAATGAGTCACTAAAAAACGGAAAAGTCCACCTGGTTCTCCGTCGATTCCTTGTTCTCCATCGAGTCCCGGCATTCCGGCTGGCCCTTCTTCTCCTTCCGGTCCCGGAATTCCGGGTTCTCCGTCTTTTCCTGGCAGCCCTTCGAAACCGGCCAGCCCAGGGGCTCCCGGAGCACCCGGCATTCCGATTCCCCTCGTTCCGATCGCTCCCGGGGCTCCGTCCAACCCTGGCTCTCCGTCGGCTCCCGGTTCTCCGGCATCTCCCGGTTCTCCCTCGACACCTGGCTCTCCGTCCTTTCCAACCTCGAAGTTATCGACTCCCGGTGGTCCAGGAGGTCCTTGTTCTCCCTGCTCTCCGTCTGGTCCTGGTGGTCCTGGCTCTCCAGCGGGACAGCGAATGCACGGAGGTCTCTGATAGATGAGCGATTGATCGAACAACGGGAAGTCGGGTCCCGGCTGTCCGGCGTTTCCGTTCAGTCCGTCGTCTCCGGGGGCTCCTGGTTCTCCGGGCGGTCCGATAGGTCCTGCCGGACAGTTGTTTGCCTTGTTCATGCATCCGCACTTCGATTCGCCGCTTCTCTTCTGTCGAACGACGGATCGGTTGATTTCGATCATATCGTCCCACGCCTCCGTCGCGAATCTCTGTCACAATAGTAGATTTTGTTATTCTTCTTTGAAATAAACCCACATTGAACTCTGCCACGTCATCAAGAGCCGAAGAATAGAACGTGCGGAAATCGGCGAAAATGAGCAGCCCCGCCGTGATGTAGCCAACGACGAGAACGGAAGAAACGGAGACTGCCGCGCAGATGAAGTTGATCGACATTCTGCAATCTGCATTCCGTCGCTTCCAGCTTGCCTTAAGTACTATCGCACCTAATGTCCGTTTAACGACCGATCGCGCAATTCTCTCATAATTTCGAATAGCGATAACTTCATATGTATTCTCATCTCGTTTATAAGTGTTTATCATATACGAAAACCCAAAGACAAGACGAAATCTGATGATGCAAGCAGACGAATAATTAGAATCCGTACTTCTGTCTCGCCATACGCTTCGACTGCTTCTGATCTGCCCATTGGTCTTTGAGTTGCTCCTCGCGAGCGACTGCCTGAAGTTTAAATCATATGTTTTGCAGGACTGGATTACTCTTACCAAGCTGGCCAAGTAGGTAATTTGGTGCTTTCTACGAGACATTTGTCCTTGAGTTTGAACTTGAGGAACTGGAGCTGAAGTAGCTTCAACAAACGCACGATGTCCGAGATTTTTGATAATGTTAGTTTTGACATCAGGGCCGAGTGCAGCATCTACATTGACGTCAACGATCGAAGACGCCATCTCGTTGATGGAGCGACGCTCTTCTGGACCAATATCATGTGAGAATCGCATGAGTAGCTTGTGAGCCTGCTCGTCGGAAATCTTGCGGTGAAGCCATTGGTCAGAAGCTGAAGGAGCTCCTTGTTGTTCTTCTTCTGGTAGTCGGTACATCTGAGTAGGATCCATCGCATCGTCATCTGTTGGGCGAGACGGACCGACGACGTCCATACTGCTATTCATCGCCATCAATGGAACTTCGGAAGTAATCTCTTCTCGCTTCGAAGGTGCTGATGAAAATCCAAAGAAGTCAGTTGGTTCGTCGTCGTCATCGTCATCACTATCGTTGACGATTCTCGGTGGTGGGGCCGTTGCAGGTGCAGACAGTAATGGAACTGTTCCCGCCTGAAAGGTTGAACTAAACTTGAAATATCTTCTGGAAGAGGTTACCTTTTTAGCAACAGATGGTGGAACAAGTGATTTCGAGAAAGATGAAGGTCCATCAGAACGATTATCTCTACCTTTCGGCGCAGGAAGAGTAGAGAGAAAACCATGCCCGAGTTTCTGTTTTGGAATGGTTTTTACTTCTTCATCATCGCTATCATCGCTCGCATCATGTCCCACGATTCCAGCTAAACCACCGAGCGCAGAAATTACTATTTTGGCTGCAATAGGAATAAAAATTGTTTTAAATTGCAATGTTTCGTTATTTATACTTTTTTCTTTTTTATCTTTTTGAACTCCACCAGCGATCTTAGCGATTTTTTCTTTCTTTTCTTTCTTCGCCAATTTTTTTTCTTTTTTCAAAGCCTTTTTGATTGCCTTCTTTTCTAATTTGCGGCGACTTTTTTCAGCTAACTTTAGTTCCCATTCTTTTGGCTTCACAATTTCTTCCAAGACGTCTTCGTTATTTGGCTTGAAGCTGTCTTCTCGCTCTGCTTTTTCTGGAGTAAATGAAATGTATATTTTTAAATAAGGCTCGAAATTACCGTTGTCGTTGAAAACTAACTCTTCGTTGTCTTCCGATGTAACGTTAACGGGAACTGTGTTCTTCTGCGACACTTGTTCTTCTTGGTCGCTGTCAGAATCACTTCCAGCATAGTCGACAAGACCCATTTTTTACTTATCTGAACCTATTTTTTTGCAAATATTGAAATAATATTTCGAAAGGCAAACAACTTAAAGCTTCAAGCAGACAAGTTTCGAATATCGATTCTGTTATCCTCGAGGACTACACGAAAATACATGCGCAAGTGCGCTCTACCGCACACCGCGCGAACAAAACAATTTCAAATCGAAAACATAATTTAAGCCATTTTTGCCTACTTTTGTCCGTTACCCACTGCGTTTCCTTGCGTGTCTACTAAATCTGATTTTCAGAATGCCGCGTGAATTAGCTGAAGACGATGTCTTCACCATGACGTATGACAAATTGAGAAAAGAATTGAAGAAAAAACGTCTGTCTGCTGCTGGAAAGAAATCCGATCTTCAATTCAGACTCGTTGAGGTTATTTTTGTTTTTCGTTTTCAATTTTCATAAAATATTTTATAGTTTCTACAAGCTCAAAAGTCGTCGGAACAGTCGGAAACCATCGTTGAAGAAGAAGAGAGACAGCATGAAGACCAAGAGGACGAGCCTATGGAAACTGGGGATTCCGACGAACCAGCGAATCAAACATTCACCGTTGAGGACGAATCAGATGGTGTCATTAACAGTTCTTTGCGTAAGTAAACTACTATCTGACATACCTAACGAATTCGTTACAGACGAAGGTACTCCAACTAATGCTGTCAACTTGGTACTCGACGAGGATGCTAAGCGCGAGATGTGTGCTGATTTAGGAATCGATATGCACAATTTTGAAGTGAAGTCTCGTCCGAGAGTGCACCGTGCTTCGTCTCGAAAGTCACTTCGTGCTGCAGCGAACAGTGAAACTCCAAGCCGAGTGAGCCCGCAACCTGATGCATTCAACGAAAATCGCGGAGAAACGCCTATTCGTCAGAGACCTGTGTCTCGCGGAGTCGATAGATTTGCGCTGATTCACACGAAAGCAATGGAAAAGGAAGAAACTCTTGGAGAGCGCCGCGATAGAATGCAGAAAAGACACGATGACTTGACTGGAAACGTACCGGAGGCTATCAAAAGACTTGCTACTCCGAAGACTGCTAACAAGCGAGCACCGCTCAACAGATCCGCTACCAGGTTGAAGCTTTTTATTATCCAGTCCAATATTCTGACCTTTGATGATTTCCAGATCTTCCACCAGAGCCTGGCAACCACAAGATCCAGCAACTATGACATTCCAGTTCGGGAACAACGATGTCGATGCTTTCGCAGATATTGTTAGTGCTAGACCGGACACTGGAGAGTGTTCTTCGTCTTCAACTGTTGCTAAGACGTCCACGAGCAGAGCCAGAGCTCATGTTGACGTAAAAAAGATGACCAGAATCCCAGGGCCGAGCCGTCGAGCAGCCACTACTCCAAGAATAAGAGCAGCCACTCGAACAGATGACTCTACTTTTGTTGACTACATGTCCACTCCGAAAGGAAATACCCCAACCAGAGGTATGCACTGCCAATCTCTTTCTTCTACAATCTGCGTGATTTCAGTTCCGAAGCGCGGAGGCTACACACCGTTTGCCGGTAAGAAGGTCTTCGTTGATACGACTGGATTGACTGATCGCGAGTATAACCTAGCGTGTGAGGAAGGATTGATCCCCGGCAAGGCCGCTACCAAAACGGCATTGGAGCAACGTCAGCTGGAAAGCAAGAAGCGTCGTGACGACATCATCGCGCTCAAAAGAAAATTGAATGTTAACTAATCTGTCATTCGTATCTTGACAATTTATCGCTCTCGTTACATGTACCGGACATCAACATCGTTTTTGTTCTAATTTTTGTCAAATATCATACACGTTTTGTGTAATTTTCAAAACAATGAAGTTTTTTTAAAAAAATTTTCTCGCGGAACCCATTTTTGAAGCTGTCGTCGACGGCAGAGCATACTTTTCTAGACCGCAATTTCGCGTCAAAGTGAACGTTCTCGTTTTTTCCAAATGTGGCTTCAAGAAAGTATATATTCAGCAAAAAATGGCTCTGTGGGTCGATAAGTACCGCCCGAAACAACTAATTGGAAAAGATGGCGTTGACTTTCACCTAGAGCAGGCGAAGCATCTCCAGATGCTCTCCGCCGACTGCATGCCGCATCTTCTCTTCTGTGGGCCGAGCGGCGCCGGAAAGAAGACTCGAATTAAGTGCCTTCTCAGGTAGTTCCTCTTAATTTTATTTAGAAAAAAAAACAATACCTTTATCAGAGAGCTCTACGGAGTTGGTGTCGACAGAACGCAGCTTATTATGAAATCTTTCACTACCCCGACTAACCGAAAGTTGGAAATACAAACAGTTTCGAGCAACTATCATGTGGAAATGACACCGTCCGACGTTGGAATTTACGATCGTGTCGTTGTTCAAGATCTCGTTAAAGAGATGGCACAAACATCGCAAATTGACGCCTCTTCGCAGAAAACATTCAAAGTGGTCGTTCTGTGTGAGGCAGACTCTTTGACTCGCGATGCGCAACACGGTCTCCGACGAACGATGGAGAAGTATGCGAACAACTGCAAGATTATACTGTGTTGCGAGTCGCTCTCTCGCATCATCGAACCGCTCCAA
The DNA here is from genome assembly GCA_963932285.1 of Caenorhabditis macrosperma. Lineage (NCBI taxonomy): Eukaryota > Metazoa > Nematoda > Chromadorea > Rhabditida > Rhabditidae > Caenorhabditis > Caenorhabditis macrosperma. The sequence continues at coordinate 7,069,233 of OZ010620.1, forward strand.
TCTCGTTGCATCATTGTCAATGTACCAGCTCCAACAGACACAGAAATGACGGCGGTGCTGCGGAACGTGTTCAACAAGGAGAACTTCAAACTGTCTGATCAATTCTTGCAAAAGATTGTCGAAAAATCGGAAGGAAACCTGCGACGAGCACTTTTAATGTCTGAAGCGCTAAAAATGGAAAACGAAAATGGCGTCTCGGATCAGGCACAGATCCCAATACCCGAGTGGGAGATGTATCTCCAAGAAACCGCGCGTCTCATTCTCCAGAAGCAAGGCTCCGACATGTTACTGAAGGTTCGCGAACGGTTGTATGAAGTTCTCTCAAGATGCATCCCACCCAGTGTCATTTTCAAGGTTCCATGAGCTATCATGTCTTCATCACAATTATGTTTCAGAAGCTTCTTGAATATCTGCTTCCCAGCTGCCCAGACGCCATTGTTCGTGAAGTCGTCAGCGAAGCAGCCACATTCGAGCATCGTCTCATGATCGGTCAGAAAGCCATTTTCCATCTCGAAGGCTTCGTAGTTGCATTTATGGACATTTACCTTACAAATGCTTCGAAGTCCAAATCAAAGTGATATCTAACATCGATCTATGGATAATCGTTTACGGTTCTTATGATTCTCCACTTCTTTCCCGATTGTATGATGATAAACTCAAACAGCTAACTTATTATGACCAATTGGATATTTACAGACGTAATATTTTAAGAAATCGCACAGGAAGCGGTTAATAAGGCGCCGTTATGCGATAAAGCTTGAAATAAATTAGCCAATAGTTTATGCGTCACTGCTAGGTTGAGGCTTCGAGCTTTGAGTAGACTTCAAAAGACGATCGAGTACAGCTGATTGTTCTGCTGGTTGGGAAGCAACTGACGGAGAACTAGGCTTTCCTGGTTTGTCCTGTAAGTGAAAATTCTGGTAAAAATTAAATGCTCAGCTTCGTACCTTGAGCAAGTTCGAGAAGAAGTTGGCTAGTGGGCTGTCCTTGTCGGTAGCTTCTTCTGGGGCGATTCTCTTCTGAGGAGCGACAGTGGTTGTAGCCGCAAGAGTATCCATCAACTTTTTCAAAAAGTCTTGATCTTCCTCAGCCTCAATCAATTGCTCCTTTGTCATCGGCCTGATTTTGTCACGGGTAGGCTCGAGAGCGGAATCAACATCAGGAATTGATTCCTTAAAGAAAAAAATCATAAAATATATATCAAAATAAACTCACTCGGATGATGTCAATCTTCTTCTCACCATCCCAGCCAGCCGGTACGAAAATCGATTCTCGTTCAATAACTTGGGCGGCACTTGTAAAAGCAGTTCCGAATGAACGATGGATAATGTACTTTTGCAGCAGCGGAATGTTTTTCGATTCCTTAGTGCTTGTAAACACGAGAGTTGCTCCAAGACTCAGGCAAAATTTACGCAATTGAATGCTGATTTTTGCGAACTGAGAATCGGTGAACTCCTTTCCTAAAACTTTGAAGGCGTACTTAGGGATACAATTTTTAAGATTTCTTACCCAGATCAGATTTTGTGATAACGACCATGAAAGTAACACCACAATTTTCCGTGAGTGTGCCCTGGTCGAGAGGGAGTAAGTTGTGCTCATCGGAGAAGTTTCCGACGACTGAAGTGCTCATCTGGGATTCAACCGGGTCCACATATTCTTGCCACATTCTTTCTTCTGAAAAGTTAATTACAGAGTGAACGTTGTATATTTTCAACTAACGTTGGCTCCTTCCGGCTTTCAGATCTTCTTTGGTGAAATGCTTCTGAGCTTGTTCAGTACACACATTCGCCCATCGTTTCAAGGAGTGGATCAGGTCTGTGATTGACAAAAGTGTTACCGGTTTACAGATTTTCGACTCACTAGGATTATCAATGCTGGCTGAGAGAATGAATATAACTTCAGCAGGAGTTGCTGGAAGAGCGTGTTTCAGGAGGGAGGCGCAAGCTTCATGACCATCAAGAGTCCAGACAGGGATTTGCAAAAGCTCAGACGGGTTCAAGTTTGCTCCCGCCGTTCCCAGTTGATACGCGTAACTGGCATCACGAGCTTCGTTTTGAACGTGAAGCACGCGATATCCAAGAAGCGATTTCGGCTTCGTCGATCGGTCCGACTTGTCGAGGCGAGAAAGGAGAGACGATTTGCCACACCGGTTGTCACCAAGCACAATCACCGTGCTTCCTTGATTCGCATTCGTTTTCTTTGAAGCCAAAACCTCGCGCCTGTATAGAGAATAGGCACTCGTTTGAATTTCACAATTTCAATATTACCAAATTCCGACTTCATCCTCAGACGACGAATACAAAACTGGTAAAACCGCGTTCGCAGTGTCGTCGAGGTCTTGAACTGGAGCAGTTGGCGGCATTTCTTCTGCAAATCAGACAGTAGCGTTCGCTTTTCGTGAGCGAGTCTCTGTTTTGTCGGAAAGTGTCTGCGTCTCTTTGCTTTATCCAATGTTTCTTCTTCGCTTCAAGATATCGCAATTGCGAAACAGCGTGCGCCTTTGAGAATCTGCAAACACCAAGGCGCCAAAGCACACTTTCAGCATTGCCTCATTTTCAATTTTACCTTTTTTACGCTGTCAGAAAAGTTATTTCTTATTAGCTCAAAACTTAAATATATTTTTTTTCTGGTTTTGCAGGGCTCGACTTCACATCGGGTTGTGTCTGATTTATGCTTTATGAATTCTATTCAAAACATTCAACAGGTTTCTTTGGAATTTCGTCTTTCAATCTATTTTTGTTTTGCAGCTTCGTGAATTTCTGACCGTCTACAATACTCTCAGTGAACGTTGTTTCAACGCGTGTGCCCGTGATTACACCACATCGACGCTCACTAAGGACGAAGGATCTTGTGTCAGTCAGTGTAAGTTTTCCAACTATGAAAAACGGATTTAAATGTTTTGAATTGTAGGCATTGACAAGCAGATGCTAGTGAACCGTCGGTTTATGCTAGTATTTGCAGAACAAGCCCCAAAAGCACTTTTCAAACAAGGAGAACAATCGCCAACCGAAGCTATCAAAGCCTCAAAACCAGCAACCCCTGCTGCTGAAATTACCCCAGAACCTGTCGCTGAGTCAGCTACCGCAGAAAACAAGTGATAAGAAGTTGCGAAAAACATTTGTCATAATATTATTCCAGACAATGAACATCATCTCCGAACATGGTTTCCGTATTGACGGTCGACGTCCTGCCCAAATTCGTAACATCAACACTCGTCTCGGTTTGAATAGAAACGCAGAAGGTAGCAGCTATATCGAACATGGAAATACAAAGGTGAATATTTTTAAGTAATACGAATGGTCTCCATTTTTCTTCAGGTGCTTTGTGCGGTGTACGGTCCCTATGAAGGTAAAGCGTCGAAGAGGCTCGAAGACAGATGCGCCATCGTCTGCCAGTATAGCACAACAACGTTTTCCGGCTTGGAAAGAAAAAATAGACCACGTGGAGATCGAAAATCGACAGAAATGAGCCGCTTGCTTGAAAAGGCATTTGAATCGGTCATTTTGACCGATGCTTTCCCAAGATCTCAAATCGATATTTTCTGCGAAGTTATTCAAGGAGACGGCTCAAATCTCGCTGCATGTGTCAATGCCACTTCACTGGCTTTAGCAGATGCCGGGATTCCGATGAAAGGTATTGCGTCGGCGGCGACTTGTGGAATCGTTGACGGAAAGCCAATTGTCGACTTAACTTCCAGAGAAGAAACCGATCTCCTGCCCAGAGTCACAGTAAGAAGCTGTTAATAAGTATGAGCTCAAGAAAATGTTCAGCTTGCCACAATCTGCGGACGCGATGAAGTGATTCTGGTTGAACTTCAAAATCGGCTGCACATCGATCATCTGTCGAGCGTCATGGATGCAGCGAAAGCTACGTGCGCTGACGTTTACGAGTGTCTTGCAGTTGTTGCTCAACAACATCTGAAAGCATGTGCTCCAATTTTAGGCAATTAGACGTGTTTCCTAGTTATTTTTCTTTTACCTTTCTGTTTTTGTTTCCCGTTCGAGTTGTTGAATGATGAGTTACCATATTCAATATAAAAGTGTTCATGAAAAATGGTTATTTGAAAAAAATGGTTTCGTCTCCGATAATATCGCCATCCAACTCTTATTTTCTAAACTTCAAGTATTTAGAAGTAATTTTTTTTTGAATTTCTGTAATTATAAAGTTCAGAATGTGGACTCGTGGATTAATACCTCTTCGGATGGGTGGCAGTTGGGTGGCTTCCAACCGCCAATTGTCTGTGGCAGTTCAGAAAGAAGCTGCAGACATTGACAACTTCCTCAACTCCATTGGCTCCTCACCACCAGTCACAACCACGAAAAACCAAGTTCTCGAAACAGCAGTCGAGTTTTGCAATGTAAATTGGGAAGGAAAAAAATATCCGTAAAAGCAAAAACTATTCCAGTGGCTTGAACAACATCCAGTCAGCTCTATCGACCAGTTCATAACAGCTGCTCAAATTGCAGTCACTGTGAAGACAGCCGAACAGAGAGAAGTTTTCTCGAAAATTGACAAGTTAAAACGATTCCTCTAAAATATTAAACATGAATTTTTTCAGTGTTGCTTCGAATGTGCTCCCAAAGTTTTACGACAAATTAGGTGTGACGGAAACAGTCGATTCGTTGAGATTCGTGCTGCAAATGAGCCCAAAGAGCAAAGTTTCGCACGATATTCAGAAAATTTTTATTGAAAAAAGTGGGTTAACGTCCAGCCTTGAATATGATATTTTTGCGCTTCAGAAATCAGTGCTACCGATCTCGACAGCGTGCCGTTTGACGTTCTTGTTAAAATTATCCGTTATGCCGACGAATCAGTAGAGAAAACGATTTTGTCAACAGTCGCTGATGCAGTTTCTAATAGAATGAACAAGTATCAACAGTTAACTTTTCTTAAGACAGTTCACATTGTACAGAGAGCTCAATAGCCCCCCTGCTTTGATGGCACTACTCGCTGGACGCGGCTATCAGAATTCCAGCTGGTTCAAGAACAAGGAGTTTCTCACTAAAGCCGAAAAGCTGGTTCCTGTCATGAGACAATCGGAAAAATGCGCTCTTCTCAAGTATATGGCAACAAATAGACAACGAAACCGCCAGTTGCTCGGAGCCACTGTCAACTCGATCTGTTATTCGGATCAGTGCTTGACAGTCTCACAACTTGTCACTGTCATCAATTCGTGCCAATTACTTACCTACTTCCCGCCTAAATTGTCGAAAAAAGTTGCGGAAGACCTGCTGAAGAACTCGAACGTTCTCAACGATTGGACAGATGTGTTAAGCATCGCAGACTCTTTCGTTAAAATGCGAATCGGAGATCCGAAGTCATGGAAACTAATCGTCCGCTGGGCGATTGAGAATGTCAAACAGGCAAAGTTCGAACAACTCAGCCGTCTAGTCTCTGCTCTTGCCATCATTGGCGAACCTTCTGGAAAACCATTGGCGAAGGCACTAAAACCGTTTCTGGAACTGACCAAGGCGAAGAATCCAAATGCGTGGCTGAACATAATCTATTCCATGGCTTATTTTCAAGAACTTGAAGCAGTCCACGCAGATTCTGTGCTCAATAGAAGTTTTCTGGAACAGATTATGACCTCTTCAACGTTTGATTCTATTCTTGTGAAAATTCTAATTTATTTTATTTCAGGGAAGAGCAGGATAAACTTCGAAAAGCGATGCGTATTCTGATGATAAACTCGGCTGCCAAAATGGACTTGAGTGGTCAGTACAATGGTCCCAAAGTAGACAAGGAAACATTTGCACGGTTCGGCATCAAGTTCGATGCGACCACGATTGAAAACGGTTCATATCTCAAATACTCCAAGAGCAGAGAAGTATGCGAGGAAGTGTTCTACAAATCGTTGTTCAAATTGGCGCCTCGAGACACGCACTGTCGCTCATCGAACATCGAAGAATGCGGAGCTTTCGTTGATGCTTACGTCATGCCAGCTCATAATGCAGCTCTGCTCGTGAACACAAATCAATGGGGCAGTAGCAAACCAAGACCAATTTTTTATTACGGATGGATGCAAACGAAAAAGGTTTATTGAATACCATCTACCTGTTGCACGTACCATTCTTGTAGAACATGGAGGCTGAAGGCGAAGAGCTTATTCAAGGACAAGAACAACTGGCACTTCGATTAATGCGAGCGGCTGGATACGATCCGGTTGTCGTCTTCCAAACCGATATAGAATATTGCGGTACTGACACAGATATTGTTAATATGCTACGGGAGAAAATACACAAAAATAAGTAATTCACATAGGATTTCGTAGGATAGTGTGATTTTTTTTTTGATTTTTAATAAAATTTCAAAGATTAGCGTTTTCTTCAAGTCGTTTAATGTTCATACTGTTGCTCTTCTCATTCGTGATAATATTTTCTATTTTTTTTATTTCTAAAATATCTCGAGGTTCAGAATGGACGTTGTAAACTTACACGATATGAAAGAGGGCCCCGAAAATCAAGAAAATAAAATCTGTGTGATAACCGACGAAGTGATTAAAGGAATCAAATGCGATAGTAATGGAAATTTCGCGGTGTACGTCGTTTTCAGAGTGAGTTTGAACTGCGGGATTGAGTAAAAAGGACGAAAACTTTCAGAGAAACATGAAAATCACGCCGTTCATGCTCCTTTATATCAGCAAGGAGAGGGATGTGACCCGGTTGGATGCGAGTTTTGTGCGGAAGCATGCTCTTCCGATGTGGTGGGTATGCGCAGAAAAACTGAAACAAGAAAAGTATTGAAGGACGGAACAAGGAGACGATGATGCTCCGTTGCATGATCGACTAGTGAATGAAGTCATCAAATTGGACTTCTACGGTAGTACGAGTGGTATCGTTTACACGTAGGTTTCTTTACTCTCTGGAGTGTACACTGCGAATAGCAGACTCAATCAAACTCGAGATTTTAAGATGGACTGACATATATGAGAACGAAACCGGCAAGCCAGCGCCTGCTGCACGGGTCCGATGTCTGAGTAACATCACCAATGAGTCACGAATGAACCTCCACGTTTTCCTCCCCGCGTGCGCTGTAAGTGTATTATGAATGCGGGATCAATTGGTACCTTTCTAATTTCAGTCCACAGTATGCGTTCTGTCCGAGAGAGCTTATGGATCATTCATGGGTCTCAACATGATGGACACCCCAGTTTCGTTGAAATGCCATATAGACTACTCGTAAGTCGATTTTTTATTTCGCGTTCTCTTCGGTTCTGAGCGCAGCATTTGCTAACCTAAAAAGCTCTCTGCTGATATTAGCTTTCGAAAAATGTTCTTAACAGAGCGGGAAGTGAGGAGTCATGGACGATGTATGAATGTGGACACGCCCTTTGCCAGAAGTGCTACAAAAACATAAAAAAGACGGATCCACCGCAATGTGTTATGTTCTGCAAACTCAGGACTAGTGAGCTTTCGGGTCTCTGAACTCTCATTTCCAAATATATATTTGCAGACAATATGCTGCGTCTGAAGCTGCGAAATGGACCGTGTCCAATCGATAATTGCAGAAAGGGATCCCAAGGAGGTGTAGTATTGATTCCTTGCGGGTTTGTCATTAACAGTGATACCTGTGTATTCACAAACGCTTTACAGGTGCTTCATTCAATGCGAAAAATTGACATTAGCCTACAAACGTAATGAGGCCAACCTTGAGCCACTCATTCGAAACATTCAAATCTGCCCGTATGACATGTGCAATACAAGAATAAGTGGCCTCAAATTAGCCCGTGATTAGTTTACAAAAACGGTGCCTAATCCCGTTTTCCCACATTCAGTTTTGAATCATCTGGAAATGATAAGCTATCATTCAGAGTTCTTTTCTTATTAGAACTTTAACTTTTTTTAGGCGAATTCGTTCCTTTTCTCTCCCAAAATTCCTCTCCACTCGTGTTCAGATGCGCAAATGCCGTTACTCATTATGTAATGGTTCGCAATGATCTTGCCTGATTTCTAATAGTTTTACCTTCCCCATTCCCACCCCTTCTCTCTTTCGCCCTGTTCTGTTTTATCCCTTAAACGTACGGCTCTGACCGCACTGGCGCCTGCAATGTTCCTATTTATAATTAAACTGTGAATGGATGTTTTTATTTATATATTATTGCTATATTCACCTTCATCTGTACAATCCCGCATACAATGTCCACTAGCATCAGTTGGAGTTTATACGATAAACTTTTATCGAATCAAATATTGGTTATCATTCGTTTTTTGTATGGTTGCTTCCGCACAGCTATCGAATGGATGAGGTGGAATGGAAAATAATCAAGAAACAAAACTGTTTATAGATGTCTCGCGCCGAAAAGTTCCCAGATAACATTCGCAAGTTCATTGTAAAAAGCGCTCCCGACACGATGATCTACATTCCGAATTGGATTGACGAAGACGAAGAGAGGTTCTTTTTTCCGGGAAGCCGTTTTGAAACCAGCCGTTTTCAGTCTGTACAAGTCGTGCATCGAGAACGCGCCGCAGCCGAAATGGCGGGTGCTCGCCAACCGACGTCTTCAAAATTACGGCGGAGTTGTCGGAAAGTCGGCACTGATTCCGGCAGATGATTTCCCTATTGTAAGAGTTCGATGTTCATTCTGCACAATCTTCTCATTACCAGGAGCTGAAGTATCTGATGACAAAGATCAACGATCTCCAAATATTCGAGAATCCCGTCAATCACGTTCTCGTCAACGAGTACCATCCGGGCCAAGGGATCATGCCTCACACCGACGGCCCCGCCTTCCACCGAATCGTCACCACGCTGACCATCGGATCGCACTGCCTACTCGACATGTACCGACCAGTCGACCCACAGGTATTCTACCGTAAGAAATTAGCGAAACAACTGCTGCACACATAGCATTTATTAGTGAAAACATCACATTTCTCTACCCATAACGAATTAGTTGAAAGTACGTATTTTGTTAAAACTTCTGAAGATCCGTTGCTATTTTCCAATCGCGGTTCTCATTGAGATCGGCCAGAAAACTCGCGTCGATGCTCATTTCCCTCCAGTTCCGCATTCGGGCGTCGTCATGCGACATGGAGAATGCGTTGACTTTCTCCTCGTCGTCAACTGATTTGAACGACATGATTCTTCGTAAATTAGCTTCCGATTGAGAATGAGGCATCATCAAGACAGGCGCTCCCCCTTGCTGCTCCAAACGTACACCGGACGCTGATCCGTGATAGTGATGGTTGGGAATGTGGGAAGACTCCTCCGAATAGAGGAGCGGCACGTCTGTCTCATCGAAGAACGGATCCTTGCGCAGATCGGGCGTCCTCATCGGGTTGTCGGCGATCATCAGACCCATCTGAACGGAATGATTCAATTGATCGGTCGGTCAATCAGATCAAACTCCACTCACTGTGATATTCCTGTCGATGAGCGCATTGGTTTCAAAGTCGTCGTCGTCCTCTCCGAATGGGTTCAACATTACTTCTATCACTTTCAGCCATCCCATATAAAAAATGAATTGCAAGAAGGTCATGACAGGGAAATAGATGTCCACTTCGTCGACAATCTTGTGTCTTTCAATTACGAGTTGCCGAGAAATGATCGACACCAAGAAGTACAAGTTGACAGCGAGGCACACGAGTTGCGGATACATGAGTGGAAGTGGCACCCAGTCGTAGTTGCACACCCACTCAATGTTCGTCCGCCACGTTCTGATCTCCTGTTCCATCTGCGCTTTGAAATAGTCGCTTTCGATGTATCCATCCTTCCTCGCTTTGTACGTCATGCACAGCGCCCAATTAGCCGGTATCCAATACTTTGTTCCCAACTGGCTGTTGTGCTTAGTATCGTAGCTATTGTAGACTTCCAGTTCATGCTTGTTCATGAAACCGGCAGCGACGATAGTCTCCAGCGTGGGGAATCTGCGGCGAGTTCGCATACTGATGTCTCGAAACACGAGAATCTGTACGAGTTCGCAGTATCGCATTATGTTCCTGCGATAGATTCTCGCTTTCTCTGTGACTCCTCGGATGTAGAGATTCGCCATGAGACCCACGCTAAAAATGGCTCCAATCACAATGTTTCATTCACAAAGCATACTTGTCAATGAATCCGATGGTCTGGTAAAGCTTCGTCCATCTGTTGACCACAGTAGTCACGAAGAAACCGAGAACAAATTCGAGTGGAATGTAGGATAACCTCTTGTCAAAGTATCTGACAACCGCTTCGAATGTTCTGTAGACGTACGAATGACGTGATTCTCGAAAACGTCACCTACCGTTGGCTGGATTCACCCATTGCCGCCTTGTAAACAGCGGAAAGCACTGCATAAATGATCAAGAAAACAATCGCCTCCATGTAGACGGCCTTCCAAATGGACCCCTTCCACTTAAAGAGAAGTAGAAAGAAGGTCCATGGATGCGACGTCATAATCTCTTTATGGTAGTTTATCGTCATTTTAGAATCTGAAGGAATCGTATTGTGAATGAGAAAGAAGAAGAGAAAAGTGGAAAATTCAGAGATCGGCCACAAGTTCGGCGGGTTCATCTACCAGCCCCACGAAGGTCAATCAGTTCGCGAAAACACATAAAATGACCGATTCTGGTACGAGTAGAGGCATGTGATAAAAGTTATGGTATTTTCACAGACAGACAGAGAGATAGAATGAATGCCACGTCGATGGCAGTGCCTCTGACGGATGAGTCATTCTGGTCGAATAGGGCGAATACGAAAAAGAAGCAAAAAGACAACCTTCGAACGTCTAATAGTGAGAATTTGATTAGGAAGTCAACATTTTATTCTCAACCCGCAGATAGGATTACATTAAGACGTTGGGTTACTGTGGCGAAAACAAGAAGTTTGTCTGGAAGGCGCGGGGGAGAACAGAACTGACGGCAGAATGAATGCGTGTCTTCGGCGCGTTTATTGGTTTTACTTGAAAGAACGGCATGCCAGAGATCATACCATCAGACAAACAGAGTTGTCAAACATGCTAATGGAATCGCAAATACAAAATCGAAAAATTATGTCAACTGGTGAGAAGAAGGCGTGTGGCGGAAGGCGGGAAGCGGTAGCAATTTTTAAGGCAACTACAGAGAACGACGCTGCGGACGGGTTCAAACTGAGTCTCCGCGTGGGGGATGCTGTCTCGCCGCGTGATTTCTTTGAACCTGAATTCGCTTTCATCCCGTCGCCCAATGATAAGCAGATGATTATTGCAGAATGCGTGCAGCGAAGAGAACAGATACGTCGGTTCGATGCTTCTCGAGCCACGCAGTTTGTTCATCATGACGGACGAGGCGTACACGACAATGCTCCACGGGATTGCTGAACGCGAAACGGATCTCATCGAGCCCGGAAAAGTGTTCAACTGTCCGGAAGAACTGGCAAACAAGCGCATCGAACGAGACACTCGCATCTCCATAACAGTTCGCAATGTGGAAAGAGTGTCCAAACTGGGCGTATTTGATCTTCTCAAAAAATAATAAAATATCTATTGCTTTCATTCGTTCTGAACTTCTGCAAAATATGAACGTCCACATTTTCTGAGGAAACAGTTCTAATTCAATCCCATCATTTCATCCATACACAATCCACACTGAACTTCGCACATATTCATGACATAACGTCTTCCCGCACTTCAAAGAATTTCGATACCGCTCAGCTTTCACATTACTCTTTCTTCCCGCCGATTCGATTTGTTTTGACAGATGGGGCGGGCGGCATATGGAAGAGTTGCGCAATCGGAAGAGCAAGACGTAATGTGACAAATTACGGCTGCACAATAAGCGGTGCGGTAAAAGATCAGCGCCTTTTGATAAGGATCCTATCCGTTTTCGGTGCGATTCGAGAAGTGTGGACAAATGACGGACGCGGGAAATTGGGCCGGAAATTGGCTTCGAACCGGCGTACGAAAAGGCGACTTCCCGTATTCTTTTGCTCTCGTTTTGTTTCTCAATTCACTCTTTTCCCTCCACTCTCTTTTGATTGCCACGTCACGAACAAAGCCATTGTGCACTGTGTCGCGGTGCCCTCTTGTCGTCGAGACATCCATCTCAAGAAGAACAACGGGACAGCTGCACGGAGAGGTGGCGGTGTGGTGTCACACAGGTGGGACTGACAGAACAGTGAGAAGGGGGTCAGATGAGGTCGTGTTTATGGTGAGAGATGAGGTCGCACAATAGGGATAACTCAACACCTGGAGATGGGCGAATCTTGTCTGACACAAAGAAAACTTCGTGGCTTGAAAATGTGATATTGCGAATTCCAGAACATAGAACATTTTTGGGTATTCTGCTAGATTTCTAACACAGCAAAGTTGCCGATGGACAGTTGGATTAATCAAGTAATTTCATTTTAAAAATGTTCGCGCCAAAAACGAGGTCCACGCTCGCGGCGAACTCATAATAACATGCTTTTGGACAGAAACCCGTTTGAGTTCAGATCGTTGGAACGAATACGAAATGACACTCTAACTTTGCGAAGAGCCGTGTTCTCCAACAACTTTGAGACGCGTTCGAGGTCTTGAAATGACTACAAGCACACCTTGTATATAGTATTTATCAATAACTTACATTTCTCAAGATTACTTGGAAAGTCGAAAATTGTGTCATTTGTTCCGACGATCTGAACTCGAACGGGTGTCTCTTGCCTCTTTGAGAGAATGGTATCACTCGAGTCCCTGGTTCAGTCTTTGAGTAGACCTGCAGAATCACTCGATGGATCCAATTGCGCATCGACAACATTTTCCCGCAAATTATTGAAATGATTGTCTGGGGTGTCATTAAGTATATTTTTTTCCAATTTTAAGATCTTCCCTGGCATAATTCTCTCCTTACTTTTAAAACGACCAGGTTCTGAAATGGCGAAGGTGAGAGTACTCTTATCAGCTTTTGGAGTCTGTTCCTCCGTTGTCCAAAGTTCCTCCACGGGTACTCATTCCGATTCACAAAGGTTTTTGTTGCTTCGATGCCAACGAGAAACTGAAATCGCTACGAGTCTGCCGCCGAAAAACCCACTATTTACCGATATCGACTGATAATTCAGCGGTCGGGAATACGTTATTCATCTTCGTATTTTCCTTCCCACCGTACCGCCCCACTCCGTATCAGAGCAAACAATCTTTTTCGCGCACCACTTCATCACTTTCATGGTAGCCATTAGACACCGTAGCCGCGCTTCTCCTTCTCTCTCTCCTTCAAAACACTGCCACGTCCCTCTGCCGTTGCGTCGGTCGGTGGGTGCTCTAATCCCGTTTTGATGCATCATCATACTCTTTTGCAGTCGGCTGCCATTTACCATATGTGTATGTGAGCGAGTGTCGACTCGCCAGCCAGTGGGCGTGGCTACAGTAGACGCGGAGCAGAGGGGAAAGGCGAAGGAGAAGAAGGAGGAGGAGGAGGAGGAGAAGAAGAGCACAACGTTCTCTGCCGACGACTCGTCCGAGGATCAAATTCTTTGCCTCCAATTAATCCGATCACTGACTTTGCGTAAGACGGTAATAATCCTTGGGGATTGAGGCGCCTCCGGAAAAGAGCAACACATGGATGACAATACGGCCACACTGACTGCTCTCCACCACCACCAGCAGCAGCAGCAGTCGCATAATCGGTTCGTTTCTTTTTCTGTTTCTTTCTCAAACTTTTCTTTCTATTCTGAACATCTATAGGCATTCAATCTTCTAGATTTGTCTCTAAGGAACCCTTCTATTAGTAGAAAAACTTTTCCAACACGAATGAGATCTTAGTGTCTTGTACCACTTCCACTCCCAATACTTTGACATTTCCCTCCTTTCTCAATCATTCTGGACAATTCGATCCGTTCCCTGTGACCCCTATATCACTTGAAAACCGACTCATCCTCCCCCCGAGATCGTCTCTCCCGACCTCCCACAGTGAAGAATCACATTCTCATCGCACCCCGATCGATTGCAGATTCTCGAACCCGCTCGTGTGTGTCGGACCTCTCGATCATCAACCTCTCCTTTCCGATCAAGCACTTTCGGCATCTCTCCCCCCGCTCAGCCACAATCCATATGCATTCAACTACTCAATTCCCCTCCCGCCGACTGAAATCACCAAATTGCCGAAACGTAAGTGTTGTGTGGCATTCCACCCAAATAATGCGTCTTCAGTTGAGTTGATATCTCTGGATGTGAAACAAGAGGATGCAGAGAGAACAGAGTCGGCGAGTCCCGCCGGATCACCCGGAAATGCCACTACGAACGGAAAAGTGCAGAAGCCACGAAGGCAAAGAACCCACTTCACAAGTCATCAGGTACGTCCACTTCCCCCCTCGGAAACGTATTCCGGACGGAAAAAACAACTGATCGAGAGTGTATTCTGATTGCTGATACAACTGGGTCACTTGTGTTTTGTCTTCTCCACTCAGACAAGAATCCAACTGAGCAACCCTTCCGAAATGATTCATTTTTCAGCTGACGGAACTCGAGAACTGGTTCGCCCGCAACCGATACCCAGACATGGCGACTCGGGAAGAAATCGCGATATGGATAAGTCTGACGGAGCCCCGAGTCAGAGTGAGTCTCTTTTCATTTTTACGATCCGTTAAATCAATTCACGCGTATGCGGACGTCGCCATAAAATGGGACAACCATCTGCCAATTACCGTAGGTATTGAAAAGAGGAAACAAATGAAATAACAGAGTCGTGTAATGAGAAAACGGAAGGGAGGGGAGCCGTATTGTTCTTCTCCTTCTCCGATGCTAATTGAATTCGAAGACATCGTCTCGTTGTTTGCAGGTCTGGTTCAAGAATCGACGTGCCAAATGGAGAAAGCGTGAACGGAACTATGTGATCGACAACGGACAGGGCGCCGCGAAGAACGCGTCGATGGGGCAGGGACCGCAAAGCCTCGCCCCTCTTGGCTCACTGCAGAACACATTCCCGCAGACGCTGTTGCAGGGCAGCAGTCAGGTACGTGGCTTCTTGTAGAACACTCGAATTGTTTATGTGCCAATCGTCTCGGTTTTCTTTCGCCCTCTCGCCAGAAATGTTTCCTCTTATGTCATAAACAATCGCAAGACAAGACAACTTCCCTCCGATCCCCCCTTCCAATAATAGTCAAGGGATTGTTTCAGATCGACGACTCAGCCGTCTCGTCCTCTTCCTTCTACGGTTATGGATCATGGCAACCGTCCCCTTATCAGCCGAGGAGCAGCCAGGCGTCTTTCAATTGGCAAATCAAACCACAGGTAAGTGATAAGGAGAACACAACAGAAGTATTCACTGAGTGAGTAGGAACAGTTCCAGTTTCAAACGATTCCAATGTCTCCCAACGCCTCGAATCGATTCTCGACGCCCGGATTGACTCCTTTGCCAACGTAAGTTCACCATTCGGGACAGCTGCGAATGCCTCTCCGAACACACTGGGGGTTTTAGTGATGAGGTCCGGAGCATAGGTTATGATCCAGAGATCCAATGCTCGAATGCGTTGTTAATGATTAGCGGTTACCATGCTTGACATTCTGGCAGACATGAGGGGGATTAATTCAGGATTAGATGCCAAAACGTGATTTTTAAAATGATATACTAGAATGATATAAGAAAGGGTAATTGTCTCTGTTCTGAAAGCTCGTTTGCTCCGAAAGACATGGATATTCCGAAAAATTGAAATTATTCGGCCGCATAAACATCGCTTCGGTTTAATCTACCGTATTTACTCGGAATAGTGGCTGATTGAAGTGGTCCTCTTGCCAAAACTGATGAAGGACAATATGAGCCGGATTCCGATGAATCGCTCGAGATTTTCCTTTTCAGTTCCTTATTTCGAGCCTCTTATACAGTATATGCATAAGTTATACTGTCAAATTTATTTACTGTTAATCACTTTGTTTTTTTTTTGTCGATGTTCGCTTTTAATGGAAAGCTCAAAAAAAAGCGGGGTGAACAATAGAATGGCATGCCACTGTATTCGATTAAATACAGTAATATCTAAAATACATTTGCGTTTCTAATTGTATCAAAACTAGATACACAGATTGCAAAACATTCCAACTGCCAAACTCTGCATCTCATTCCCGTTTCTTTCAGAGCCCAAGCGGCGTTCTCCTCGTCTTCGTCTTCAAACGACAAGCTCAAACTGATGGACGGCATCTCGAACTCTTTGTCGACGTCTCTCGGACAGTCTTATCAATCGTGTCAGTATAGCGGTCCCCTCTAGTCGCATCCCCCCTCCTTCCTCTTCATTCGATCCCCCGATCTCGTCCTTTTCTTGAAAGTGTTTCTTTCCAATATCCAACCAATAAACCGTTACTTTGTTCTTCCTTCCCTTCACTTTTCCCCTTGACTGCAAATATTGTGCCTCGTCCCCGCTGCTGCAACCGGTCGGCTCACTGCTCACCCCTTTACCTCTGGCTCCAGAGAGACTTCTGTTTGAACTGAGAGAGTACGCGAGACGCAGAGACGGCAGACTCGCAGTTCTCGACGATTTTTGACAGTTTCTTGCTTGTCCGAACAATCGTTTGCCGCCTTTCCCGAACGTCTGCCTAATTGCAATCCGAAGAGAGACGTCAACGAACGGTTCCACTCGTCGAATATCATAATTAATCTCTAATCACACGTTTCCCAATCCCATATAACTGTGTCTCTCGTGCCGTCTTCTTCTTCTTCTTCTTCGTCCTCTCCCCAATCATTCGCTGGTTTCAGAGGCTTCTTCTTCCTGAAATTCACATCATTTCGCATTTTTGTCCTTTTGTTTGCGCAGTCAACACATATGAACAAATAGGAAGTCATCATTACGTTGCCCGACGTTTTTATTGGCCTATTCCGACGAGAAAAAACAAGAAACATCATCAAGGGCAGAAGCGAAAGGATGAGAAAGAGAGAAAGAGAAAGAGAGAGAGATCTGTGACAGACTCTCAATTTCATTCCGATGATATCTCCCCCGGGCCCCCGTGTCGCCGAGCCGAACACTTTGTCACCTGCTGACAACTGCTGGCGAGAAAGAGAGATCGGGATTACATCCCGAATGGTGCAACTGGTTGCCGCGTCACAAATAGATTGCGAAGAGTAACTCTCTGTTTGAGAGAAACTTACTTCGTTTCCAGAACAAACACCTTCTTGTAGAGTTTGTGTTCTTTTGGAAATGAAGTCGCTGCCGCGAAAGATGATCGTTTTTTGCTGCCGACTGCCATTGTTCCTTCCCGAACCTTTTCCCCCTTCCTAACCAATTGAAGCACTGATTCCATCAGAAGACGACGTCTTCTGCCTTCTCTCCTCCCCTCGTCATCGGTCATTTGCCGTCTGAAACTGCTGCGTTCTCCACACTTCCTTCTCCCCCTCCTCTCCAAATTTCTCATTTGTTACATTGGCAAACTACAAGAGTTGCAGTATTTGTGAACAGTTTCCAGAATAAACAACCACTCGACCGTTTTTTGTGTCGAGCTACCTTTTTCTTTCCGTGCTATAAATACAAAGTGGTTCTGTTGTGTGTGTGTGTGTCCCGTGTGTTTCATTTTGCCCTCCTTTCTCTCTCTTTCCTCCTCAAACCCATTATTTTACACTCTCGATGATGAAGAAGAAGTCGCCGGAGGTAGTGGTGCACCTGCCCTCCACGCCCTTCATCCCCGCCCTTTCCCTTCTGCATATCCGCTTTCATTCCCACGGCTCTTTGCCTTCAAAACCTGTCACAATGGCCTAATGGGGGGCACCCGTTCCCGGACTGACCCTAATTCAATTTTTGGTCAGACACTGCTACTGCTAGACAATAGAATGCCAATTTCGTTTAGGCGTCGTCGATTCCAAAACACCTTCACACACACACACACACACACACACACACAGACAATACTTTCGATGCCCCCTTCTCCCTCTTTCTTGGCTTTTTCTTTTTCTTGTCAGTCAGCTGAGAGACGAGACGCAGGCCGACTGCCGACACGCGGCTAGATGGCATTAGTATATGCGGAAAACGGGTGGAAAACGAGACGCATCGCGCAAATTTTTGTTGATATACGACCTGGTAACCCGAGAGTCGGAAGGTGTGTGTCAAGGAACCCTCGAAAAGGTTACAGCAGAAGACGTGCACATGTGCTTCTTCTCACGCGGTCTTCTTCTTCTTTGTGTCGAGACGGACCCTCCTTCGTAGCCACTTGACTGGTTTTCAACGTTTCCTCTTTTCAAAAGTTGTCTTTTGACAACAAAACAACATAATAAGTGTAGTGGTTGTCCCCCGTGATGCTTCCTTTGTAACACTTCTCTCCTGCTCCCCGAGACGTTTTCATGCTCCCACTTCCCCCTCTTCTTCCCGCTTCCATCTGTCATTCTCTGGATTATGCCCTCAAGAAACATCTGTGTTCCCCTCCCTCTCTTCCCCCCAATGGCTCCCGAAATAAAGTGCCGCTGGATATCCCATTTCCGGCCATTTCTCTCTTGTGTGTGTGTAAAACTCATGCGCACTTTAGTAGTACATCATCTCGAATTGCCCTCCCGCCGTCACAAGAAGTCCATCCGTTCATCTCATTTTTCTTCGCCTCCGCCGCCGTTTCCATGTGCCAAACGAGCCGCCCCCGTCTGCGTTTCTTGCTCTCTTCCCGAGATTTCGCATGGCTTCTTCTGCCTCCAGACGCTTTTCGGCCTCCCTTCACACATAATTTCCTCTCGGCACCAGAGGCCCCCTAACCTTTTCGTTTTGTTTCGCTCTCGAACTGCCGCAAAAAAACATTGCTTTTCGATTAGCAACATGATTCACCCCTCCCCTCTGGTACGATTCGCCCCTCTCTCCTCTCGTTTTTGTTTTCAATTTGTCATCGTCTTCGTCCGCTCCTCCTCGAATCATTTCTTTCTATTCCTTCAGGGGTAACATGGACCAGGCATGGCTCGAAGTCATCGATCGGATGCGGATCGAGGACGCGATTCGATTGCGACGGATCAGTCCGCAGATTGACATGCTCGTCAGCAAATCGCTCAGATCTCGCAAGCACATGAATATCGAATTGGAGTGCCCTGCTGCGGTCAGAAACCCCACTGCCGTCGCTTCGGTTATTGGTGAGTCAGCGGAGAGAATGAAGACGCGAATGATGAACACTGTTTTCAGCGCAATGTTCGCATAATCTGCAGTATTTGGAGTTGAAGATCCGTCCGCCTAATGAGAAATACGTGACTCTGCCGAGTGACGTGGAGATCAGAAGACGAGTCATGCAGGCGGTGAACGAGAACGCGACGAAGCTCAAACAGCTGCACATCGACAGATGCTGCCTCTCCGCGGGCGCCATCGGCAGCTTTGGAGATCTTCCGGAGACCATCGAAGAGATTCGAATCACGAATTCTTTAATCAACTGCACCGAGTGGGATGTGGCGACGATTATCAGAAAGGCGTTCGAGCTGTTCTTCCAGAAAAGCAAGAAGTTGAGGGTTTTCGAGATATCTGTAAGTGTTTCGACATCTCCATTCCATGGTTTCAGTGTTATTTGTAGGGTCGCAGTCTGAACAGCAGTCACTTCCACGTGGACCCATCCATTCTCAGACACATGTCAAACACAGTTGAACACTTGGCAATCGCAGTTGGCAACTCGCTCCGAATCGACAATTTGAAGTTCCTGAAGGATAAGAAGTGAGATGTGTTCGTGAACAACTCTTCTCATTCCGACGTTTGCAGACTCAAGACACTGATCCTCCAACGGTCGTTCATCTCGCCGTCGGACCTCGAACACATCGTCGCAATGTCGGATACAATCACCCATTTGGACCTCTCTTACTCTCTGAATCTCCAGGAGTGCCGGCAGATTTCAAAACTGAAAAACCTCAAGTGAGCACTTCATTAGTGTTGATCCGTATCCTGTTACCTTCAGACACTTGTCACTTATGAACAACCGAGACGGTGTGCAAGACGAGTCGTTGTCTCTGATTGCTCGCGAGTGCCTGAATCTGGAAGAACTTTCTCTCGATCAGTGCTCCAATCTCACTACACTTTCTTTGGTCTACTTGGGAGATCTCAAGAAACTGAAGAAATTGACACTGAGTGGAGTTGGACACGTGGATGACACCGTCTGCCACCACATCTCCAGATGCACATTGTTGAAGTTTCTGGATCTGAATTTCTGCAAAAAGGTACGATATCATCTCTCTCTCTCTCTCTCTCTCTCTCTCTCTCTCTCTCTCTCTCTCTCTCTCTCTCTCTCTCTCTCTCTCTCTCTCTCTCTCTCTCTCTCTCTCTCTCTCTCTCTCTCTCTCTCATCAATAGAATCCCTCATTCATTCAGATTCAACGACGTGGTCTCCAGTGTCTTCTGTCGTGTCTGAAGTCGTTGGACCATTTGGAAGTGCTCGGAATCCGTGCCTACTCCCATCAACTGCTCGCCCAACAGTCCACTTTCCCCAAGACCATCGTCTGCGACACGCCCATCGAGTCGTTCTCGTTCACTCTGCCTCCGATCCCCTCGCTAGTCACCGCCTAGACCCTTCGATGTTCCTCCCGTTCCCTGTTTCCCTGTTCCTAGCTGTTCAGTTTGTGTACGGGACGCCTACTTTCCCACACACCTCCTGTCAACATCAACAAAATTCTAGTCAACTTTATTCAGGATCCGTCTCCGATTAGCTTTCAAATGATTTGTAACGAACTTTGATACGATAAAAACTCTTTCGATTCTCTCCCTTTTGTCTTCGGATCAATCCAAATATTTCACCGTCAGAAATATGATACTGGCGAGGAAAAGGAGAGGAAGCAGGAACATGGCGAGCAGTTTGATGATGATCGAATCGTAGTCGACCTCTTTCGTCTGAAACTTCCCCAGTCAGCGTGGATCTCTTCCGATGCTCACCGGATCATCGTAGCACCTGTATCGACACATGTCCTCTTTCACACAGACCAATCCCTTTCCGCAGTCGCTGTTGAGTTTGCACTGCGTCCAGTGCTTGTTCACCTCGTCTCCGTTCACATTCAGCTGTCCGATAACCCACAGATTGCCGGTTTCCTTGTGGCAGAACATGAAATTGTACTTCATCTCCACTGGAACATCCACCGAACAGTCCATATTCGTTCGGAACGTCGTTCGACCGAGCGAAATTTTGTGTACTCTGGTGATTTCTGAAGGGAAAAGAAGTCGATTCTTGAGAGGAGAAGAGGACAAACTAGGCGGGCAGCTGTAATTCTTGAAGCACAGTGCTCCCTTCTGCTGACTGATGCCCGAGTACACAAATCCCTCCCTTCCTCCCGAACACTTCTCCTGTCCGTACATCGGAGTCAATCTGTCGGGGCAAGTCATCGAATCGGAACTGTTCCGAGGAACTGCAACCTTCCGTAGTGGAGCAGCTCACGTCTTCTCGCAGACTCACTTCCACAGCAGTACTTGGTCTCGTAGTCACACCATCCCTTGTACTTTGCCAAATTGTTGGTGCAATCTCTCGCTCGACTACACGACCGAATCGGAATGTCAGGCACACCTCCGACGCAAAGGCGGGTTTCTGAATGAACCAGAGCGTTTGAGAAAAGAAAGAATACGTACTCGACTCGATGCACCGATTCCCTTTGACATCGTAGATCTGCGAGCAGTTGGAGTGACCGGTCGGACAATCGGAAAGGCTTCCACAGGGCGGATTGTTGGAAAGAGGGCCTGGAAGAGGAACGGAACGATGGAAACGACGTCTACTCACTACTCTTTATGGACACGGAACACGGCACAAGAACTAGAATCAGATGGGCTGAAAATCGCATTTCGATGTTAATTGAACGAAAGAGATGAGAGAGAGAGGGAGAGAAAACGAAACAAGATTAGGGCAACACGTTTTGGAGTGTGTCTGAGAACCAGGGATGCACACGGAAATGAACGGAAACGGAAATAAGTGAAGAGCAGTTAGTTTTCCGGAAATAACGTTCCGTTTCATTTCCGCGCATGCCTGGTCGGAACGTTTAGAGCATGTATCTCGTGCAATCTTCCTCCCTTCTATACACATTTCTGCTGAGTTGTCAATCCGAAACTCGTCTCTGTTTGCAGTCATTACGCATATACTCGAGAGACCGTCTCTGTCTCCGGAATCCAATTGTTGTTATGCACAAACTACTCATGGTGTCATTTTCAAAAACCACCAACCGCCACTCCCACACACATTCTCCCACCAGATCACTTCTCGGACACTGCTTATTTTCCCAATTTACTCTTTTCCCGCGGAACTCCCACAGTTCGATTCGCGAAAGATCCCAAGGACAGTCTCCTTGACGTCATCTCTCTCTCTCTCTCCGTGTCGTATAGCGAACCGAGCAGGCGGCGAGCCGAGGAGCCTCTGAATAAATTTCGATTGTTTTCTGCTTGTTTTCTCGTCCAATCGTCCCTCTTCTGGTGGCTCCCAGTGGCTCGCGTCCCCCCATCCCACACGTGTATCTGTTATAATTAATTTTTTTTTTGTCGCCCACCGCGGTGATGATCATCGCCGAATTGGTCCCCCTCCGCAGCCTATTCTGGGTACGAATTGCTGAGTAGTGCTTATTTTGGTCACCTCCCCTCCGGTCTCACGCACCGTTTTATTTCCCCTCCTGTGCGGCGTGTTCGACTGCTATTCCACGCCATCCGAGTATTTCCATCTGATGTATGGCAATGTTCTTTGTCAATCACATTGTCAGTTCTCGTCATTCTCATGTTTGTCTGGCATCTATTCTCAGCCTTCTGAATCACGTAATCAACCACGTAAACCGCCCGTGTATCCTCTCTGTCGAAGCATGAATCCGCGTGAGTCCCCCCTTCGTCTCTCCTTCTTATTCGACGTCTTCTGAGCCTAACTGTTGGTTCTCTCCTCTCACTCTTCATATTTCTTCGTCCCCTCAAATTGGCACGTTTCACTTTCCACTTCCCGTCGGGATTACGGTTGTTTTATGTGAAAACGAGCGCTCTCTCTCAACCACTCAATCTTTACGAGTTCTTCTCCCTTCTGCTCATCACATATCATCATCATCACTCGAGTTCTGTCTTGTATCGTTGCTAATTGTTCTTTGTAACCCGATATACATATCGCCAGCCCCACTGCCACCACATTTAATCTGCTTTTCTTCCATTCCTATTGCCCGGAGCCCGTCATAAAACTGGGCCCCGCATATTCTAATTTAACAAAGGACACACCGAAAACACGAACGAACAGCACTCTCTCTCTCTCCCTTTTTGCTCTTTGACGTCATTGAAAAAGTCGCAATTGGTGGCAAGTTTTGAAGAATGAGAAGAAGGAGAAGACGGTCGTTCAGTGCGAGGCGGAAAGTGGATGAAATATGTGCGAGCGATTGTTCTTCCGGAGAACAACATCTGATGGAAGAGCGTCTCTCTAAGCGCATTTTCGGAATTTCAAATGCACACGGCTCCTCCTTCGTTGCGTTCTGTTTGTCGTAGTACGTCTGAGGGTCGGTTAAATTATGAACATGTGTGCATTCTCTGATTGCACCATCGTCTCTCTCTCGCTCTCCGTTCAAAGTTCACAGACAACCATTCGATGTGTCCATCATCGTAACCTGATCAGTCATCTTCTATTTCGGTCACCTCCAGGTACCTGTTGCTGCTCCTTCGCTCCCGCACATCGGGATCTCTGGTCGCTTCCCTCATACGTCGCCCTTCTTTCTGCCCGCCGCCTGCCCGCCCATTGCCTCCCTTCTTCCGTCTGAAACATTTCGTGTGTCTATGCGTGTGTTCCGGAACAGCGAGTCTACACGATTCGAAAGAACATGCTTCCTTCTCTTCTTCTTCTCCTCCTCATTCATCTGTTTTTTCTCGACGGATGCCATGACGTTCGTTCGCCACATGAAAGGCGTGCTAATCAAGTTGGTTGGGAGGAGGAGGCGGCGCCCCGAGTTCATCTCGACTTCTTCGTTTCACTCAAATTTCCGGTCCACTGCCAGTTTCCTTTTTCTCAAAAAAAAACCCGAGAATCTCATTTATTTCTCGGTGCACTGCTCACTCATCAAGGCGTTAATCATTGCGCGAACAGAGCATCAACGAGTCGTTCGTCTGCTCTCATAATGTAGCGAATATCATCTGATTTGTAGACGACAAACCGGTGAGGAGGTGGATGTGCCTCCTGCCAGACTAGAGACACACCGCCCAGTTGTCCATCCGATCCGAGTCACCCGGTGTACAACTCGTCTCCCCGTCCTCCTCCGATCCCCCTCCTAGATACCTTTCCTTTCGGGACAACATCATCGGATCGTCTGATGTTTTCGTTTCTCTCTCCAGAGTCATTGTGACATTTGCCAGCTCATCTCCTCCACACCGCCCACCCCCGAGGAGGATGCAACCCGAGAAGTGCGCCATACTTCATACTATTTTCTTTCCAAACTCGGCGTAACTTTTCCCATTTCGCAGAGAGTTTCCAGTTTCCCATTCCACGTCATCTTTTGTCTCTTCGAACCCACCCCGAACTGCCGATGACTCCGCCCTTCCGGCCGCCGGCTCTCACGTCTTCTTCATCTCCTCCTCCTCCTCCTCCTCCTTCTTCTTCTTCTTCCTCTCCTCCCATTCATTTTTCCTCTTCTCTCCTCTCTCATCCTTTGCTCCGCCAATCATTCTCTTGTTCTTATTTCAGGTAAAATGTCCACTCGGTGGTTCGTGTTCGTAGCCCTCCTCGCCGTCCTTCTCGCAGCACACACTTCTGAGGCAATGTGAGTACGGTAGGAAATGAGACGGGCGGGACGGACGCCGGAAGAGCAGTCGGGCGGAAGTCCGTAGGCACTTTTGAGCGGAAGGGAGCAAAGTCGCGGTGTTCTTGAGTGGCACTCTTTCAATGGAAACCAAATGTTTCCGATTCAACTGTGAGCGGGGAGAAAATCCAGATTAGTGCACGTCTAGACTTGATGAATATCTCCCCCAATTGTCTAATCCAATGACGTGGAAATGTGTCCAGGTAATAGAAAGGAAGAATGTTATCCAGGTAATAGGAAGGAAGAACATGGCTCACTTTCGAAACGGGCACATGTCAAAAGTAATCGACATCAAAAATGTAGAGAAATGTCGGCGAATGAGGAATGTGCGTGAACCCTTCTCGTTTGCAGGCCCCGTCCGGGACAAGTGTCTCTGAGCAACTCGCGCAACTGCTTCTTCTCGCCGATGGGCTGCGTTTTCGTGCCCAAGATGTCGCGGATCCGGAAACTGTCGGCCGACTTTCGAAACGAGATCCCGCCGCCCGACTACGTCTGATCTGCTGCTGGCCCGTCGAGTAACACGAAGTTCAACTGGAGCGGTCACCGATCTCCTCTCACACATTCCTAGCAGTTCACCGTTTTCTTTCGGAATAATAAATCTACCGTGTTATTAGACTCGAAATGCACAGATCACAATTCTTGGGAGGGGGAAAGCCGTCACATAATGCACACAAATTGAAGCGAAGGGGATCACAATAAAAATAGATAAATTGGCACATGATTTGTATACTCGAGGACGATACGGAGAAGACGAATGGTTCTATAATTCACTCTTGACGTCTTTGCCCTTTTCCTCATCATCTTCCTCGTCGTCGCTGTCGTCTTCATTTTCAGCGTCTTCTTGTAGCTTTGCTTTTAAAGCTGAAAATAACCAATAGAATAGAATAGAAAAGTTCTGTTTTGAAAATAATATTTATTTTGAGCAATGTTAAGAAACTAATTTAATAACGTTATTCCCGTGCTTAGTATCCTAGAAAGCGTTTTGCCTCGTCAGGGATTGTGTCTGGATTGACATAGAGATCTACTAATATCAGAGCAACAACTGCGATCGCTGTGAGGACGTAGAGGACCGGAGAGCCGTGCCAAACGACGAATGTGACGATAACGATTAGAGAAGAGAGGGCAATGATCTTGAGTTGCTGATCAATCGGCATGAACGGCCGGTCGGGCGAAGCTGAACGGGACAAGTGAGGAATTGGAATTCGGGAAGAAGCATGCAGATAGAACTGGACAGGGAGTGATTAGTTTCGATAAGTAGAGGTGATAATATTGAAACTAGTCTAGCAGTAGTGATCTTTTACGCTAAATGTCCACAACTAAGAATACTCTCACCTTCGACATCAAGCTGGCAGTTTTGAGAATCATCTTTCTTATACCCATCTTGACAGTCACATCGGTAAGATCCAATTGTGTTCACACAAACTTCGTGCTCCTTTGTACAAGCCGACTCGTTGGAAACACACTCGTCCACGTCTACAACTTTTCTCGTTTTTTTCACTTCAAATAGAAATGGATCACTGACCTGTGCATCCTTCTTCTTTCATTACCCATCCGTTTTTGCACTTGGTGCATCCTTTTGGACTTTCGGATGAACAGCTGCCGAGACATCCTTCGTGACACTCTAAAAATGTTTTAATACGGTCGATTCTACACACCAGAGCGTACTTCTACAAGCAACTCCGTGTTCGGTTCTCTTTTCTTCAAAGTATTCACTGTCACAGTGCCTGCACAGATTTCCAGTGTATCCTGCTTCGCACTTGCATTTGCCACTTCCTTCGCGGCTTCCGTCTCCCTGTATTTTATTTTCTATGGGATCAATTTTTGAGAAACTCACGTGACAGGAACCCTTTCCAAAACAGGCGTCAGCTCCCTCTTTCAATCCTGGACACTTTTCACATGTTTTTCCGAAGTGTCCATGGGGACAGCAAACTATAATAATTTGAATTTGTCATCAGAGATCGAGTCATAATGACTCACGGTTCAACTGCTCCACACAGAGCCAGATAGACATGTTGTTCTGTTGTTGATTGTAATAGAACTCTTCAATGATTTCTTCGTGTTGCTCCAGTTGCGAGGCACACTGGAACATACAAACTACTACGGTTTTATAGCTTCCAAGAATCTCACTTTGAACTCGATTTCACTGATTCCGGTGAACTTGTCCATGTTAGGCAGAGAGGCTTTCTTACACACGCCTTCGAGGACTTCTATTAACCGAGTTTCACTGCAAGAGAAACAAAATTTAAGCGCATCGAAATACAATCCTGACCTTGTTTTGTATTTTCCCAAGTTCTTTTCTTCCCACGCAGTGTCTCCTCCAGCAAAGTGATGCCTGGCCGTCTTTTTTAATCCCTGAGCACGAAAAAGGAAAAACTCACAGTTATTTCTTTCGAATTCTATACACTTACCTCGTCAAACGTATGCACCAGAAAATTGCATGTTCTGCACTTCTCGTTTTTGATTATAACTTCTTTCTGCAGTGTGATTCCGACTAGAACTGCTACAAGGACCACTATCCGGCTCATGTTCACCCTGAAAAACAGGAAAAATCGATGGAAATCGGGAAAAAAAACGAACGAACCGTTATAAGAGAAGTACACGCAGTGTAATGCGCGGCCGAGGTGTGCACTGCAGAGTGAGCGCTGGCCAGTTTCTCGGCCACTGACGGGGGGAAGCGAGAGGGCGAATGCGGAGAAACACGAGCAAATATTGGCTTTGTCGGGATTACTTTCAACGACGGCAATGAACTATTTGATGAGAGACAGCGATTGGGAGTCAAGATTGAAGGCAATTAATTGAACGAATTCGAAATTGATGCGACATCAGTGCATACAAACTAAGATGTTCATACTCCATGAGCTCCTGAAATTTAAAAATAATATTTCCTTGGGAAAGAATGTATCCCCCACTTCATTATTCTCAGTTTCGATTTCAATACCCGCTTCTGACCATGGAAGATTCACATTTTTCTAAAGCTACGGCTCTTTATAAACACTCCAAGAGTTAATTCAAGTGGAATTTTCATAGGAAACCGCTTAAAAACTACAGAAAACTGACAGAAAACGATAGTTCGAACGCACTGAATTCAAATTCTACAGTAATTTTTTTTTGTTTTCGTGGCGAGACCCGCGACCGCCTAATTCTGATCAGAGAGACCACATTTGAGGAAACAAAATGGAAGTCGTGCATAACTTTTGCAACATAGTTCCACGACACTGAAAAACAAAGTTGAAGAGTTTAACGGCACCTTCTATTTTGATGGGAAAACTTTTAAAAATTAAATTTCTTCACATTTTGCATGTTAGCTCGAGGTTTTGAACGTTTTTCTCGACCATTCAATAATTTCCCAGGAACAATGCCCTGCAGGGGCATATGTAACACCGAAGAAATCAGTCAAAAAAGTAGTAATTATAGGACCGAAAAACCGAACAATTTTCTGGGGCAACAGAGTTGAATTTATAATGACATACCTTTTTTAACGGCACTAAAACATAAAGGTTGAAAAAGTTAGCGGCACGCCGTAAAAATACAATAGTTTTTACGGTATATGTATCCTCTTATTGTAGACCGAGCCAAGCCCGTTTAAGAGGTGACCACTAAAAACAACTGACAGTTTAACCAGCTTGAGTGAGCACTGGGTCAATTCATCGGGGTTTCCCTGGAACGATAAAATAATCAGTCTCAGAAACAGAACACGAACATTTTAATCATTTGTTTCTGACTGAATACACTTGAGAAAGTAATCATTGAACTTTCCAGATATTAATGGTTTTCACTCGCAAACCCTCAGTACCGATGAATTGTTCTAGGGATCATTGGATGAACATGAATACTACAGTATGATATACTGCGAAGATATCGAACGATATCTCGGACTTACGCAACGCGCAGATTGATATCCGATTGATTAGATCAGATATCCGCAGCGCTGATGGTCCATTCTCACACTATTCACGGAAAGAAACACCAGTATTCAGTTACTTTTTCAAATTTAGTTCCTTCATTTCAACTTTTACAGTTTATCTTTTTAGTGGAATGGTCTCGACATCATTACTCTTCGCTTTCCTTTCCCTTGTTCTTGTCGGTGCACTTGACGAAACCGTTGGAATTGAGAATGGACAGGTCGTCGAGTCTTCTGGGTACGAGCCTCTCGGCCAACCGGCGGATGACAGCGGATTCGTCTCGGGACCAGAAGCTGTCGCCATCGACACTGACTGCTCGACGAAGAAAACAGGATTGCACGCGATCGCAGGCTGCTCTCCGAAGTTTTTGACTTGCGCTGCAGGTGAATTCTCATGTCCACAGATATCATTTCAGCGTTGTCTTCAGGTATTTCCAGAATCCTGGACTGTCCAGCTGGACTGATCTTCGACAGCCGAATCTCTGCTTGTCAGTGGTCCTACAACATTCGTCAGTGTAGTAAGCGACCACAGGATGTTCCATTCGCCGATCAGACAGATCCAGTGATTGCCAAGGGTAATCGAGTGGAACTATCGAATCGGACAGTTATCTTTCCCGTTCAGACACCCCGATATGTACCGGAGAAGCGACTGCCATCGAGCCGTGCTCTCAAACATTCAAATACAGGAACTGTGTGCATGGTGAAGAAGAGACGTTCACTTGTGAGACGGGGCTCTTCTTCTCAGCGGAGACCGGAGCGTGCGAACCAGCGGATCAGATTGAGGAGTGTCAGAAGAATCAGAAACAATAGGAGGGAACCATCGACGCTTCATAAACTGTTAAACAAGCAAATGTTATCCATGATAATAAATAACTCTCTTTCTCTTTTTTGTGTCACTCGAACCAAGACCATGCCGTCTTAACCCTCGTCGACGGCATCCTCCGAATAATGGAACATGGTTCGTGAAACAGCGGATCCACCTTGTTATTCTTGACACTTCGCACGATTCGATGGGCGGGACCGCATCGGAAAGTGATTCGATTTCGCGAGAAACGCCGACGAATCGCCGCGAGAGAGGGCGGCGAGGGAGGAGAGCCGAGAGACGGTCTGGAGGACAAATACGAAGCTGTAGGCGATGTTTGAAAACAAAGATGAGCCGACACAAAACAATGAAAAACGAACCCGTCGGGTGCTGCGGCTGGAGACACTCTCTCTCTCTCTCTAGCCGTCTTTTCAACTCACAGTTCGTCGTGTCAAAAAGAAGAGCGTTCACCCTCCTCCCTCTCCTCCTTCTCGACATCTCACCTTTACACTAGTGGCCGCCCTGCAAAAAGAGCATACGGCTCAAAAAGTGTTTGTTGCCAAAAGCGGATACTCTCCCCCTCCAGCTGCCCTTCCCGCAGTCTCCCGGGCGCAGCACCAGTGTCCTGCGAATGTCCATCTCTCTCTCTCTCTTTCTTGTGTTTGCTCTTCTCTTTTTGCGAGCCGGGCGGACGACTGTCGTCGGCCCTTGATCTAGCCTTTGTTCCAGCGCCCTTTGCACCTTTCCTCTCATTTCTCAAGAGCCAACAGCAGAAAGCCGTATCATTTTTGGATTGACACCCCCACCGTCCGAGACTCGTCTTGTTTTAGACCCCGATCAATGCTCACTGTCTGGATAAATGCACGTCTTTCTGAACTCGATCGAACCCATCTCAAAAGTGATTTCTCTGAAAAAGAGACATACCCTTGAGCAACCATCGATGCCTTCTTCCTCAGATCATTCGTTCCCTCTCTCCTCCCACCTTTCACCCGTTTCCCTTCTTCCCAGCGCATCCGCATTTTCGCCCAATCACGTCATGTTTCCACTCGAGACCAGTTCCGTCTCCCTCCGGTTGCCCTCGTCTGTTCCTGATATGCTCGGTTCAAAATATCAAAAATCCGCGGTTGAAGTGTGCGCAAAAAAGTGGTCAAGTGAGTGAAGAGAGTGCGAGCCGCAGGGAGTGGGCACTCTGTGTGCGTACTGTCTCAGGTCGGTGTGTCATCTGCTCGTGGCGCCCCCCAGAAGAGCATCGGATCGGAGCATGGCAAGCGAGAGGGAGAGCGGGTGGAAGAGAGAGAGAGACGAGACGCGCGAGAGCATGCGATGACAACATTCCGGATCGGCAGTCAACCGGACGGACGACCAGCATGCCGGGGGCAGCATCCGTTTGCGAACGGCCGCCCGTTGCAGGGCTTCCCGAACCGCCGAACCATCCGTTCTCCTCCCCCTCCCGCATCGCGTTTCCGCACTCATTCTGCTCTGTTACAGGCAGAATTCATACGGCACTCGGGTACTCCAACATGAGGTTACTGTTCACTTCGCTTTCGCTCTCTCTCCTCGTCAGTTGTGCACTCGCAGTCGGTGTGCTTCCGATTCCAAACGAGCACGCCGCCAGCATCAAGGCAAAGTTCGATGGTGAGTCGTTGCGTATTCCGTCTTGAATCCCCAACTCCCTTCATTCCAGACTACGCCGAACACTATCTGCTGCCTGAGGATTTCCACAACGCAGAGACGGCTCCAGTCAAGAAACCGACGGATGCAGAGATCGAATCAATGCAGAACTCGCTTCTCTTCGAAGGAGATATTATGGGAGTACCGGAAACGGAGAAGTCTGACATTCTGAAGAGACTTCGCGACGATCCACTCCTCGACGAAGATGAGATCTTCAGAAAACCAGTGAGTCTTCCCCATTTACTCCCGCCTCGAGTTCTCTGCTTTTCCAGTTCCACAGCGCCTTGAACTTGGTGACCTACCCGGACAAGTTGTGGCCGGATGGACAAGTTCCATACATGTTGGAGGAGGGAATGACAAATGAGTGAGTTCTTTTCCTTTCGAGGGTAGTTCAACCTTCCGATTCAGCCAGCGTACTGCTATTGCTCAAGCCTTCGACGAGTACAAGCAGAAGACGTGCGTCCGATTCGTGCCGAGAACCGAAGACGACTTCGATTACATCTACGTGAAGAGGAACGTCGCTTTCGGATGTTCTTCGTATGTGGGCAGAGCCGGAGGCAATCAGACAGTGTCCCTGGAGGTCGACAAGTGCTTCTCGAAGGGAATCATCGCTCACGAACTGATGCATGCACTCGGTTTCTTCCACGAGCACTCACGAACCGATCGAGACGACTTTGTGGATATAATGGAGGACAACATCCGACCGGGTATGATGAGAAACTTTGAAAAGTACCCGAGAAAGATCATCGACTCTCTTGGAATGCCCTACGACTACGAGTCCGTCATGCACTACCACAAGTTGGCGTTCTCTCGTAACGGAAAGCCGACGATCGTGCCGAAGGACAACGAGGCGGACGTTGGGCAGAGATACAAACTGTCAGAGATGGATGCCAAGAAGGTGAACAAGCTGTATCAGTGTGGTGAGTACTCGAAGACGTCCTCCACGACGACCACCTCGACGACTATAACCACCACCACAACTACCACCCCAACAACAACAACTACCGAAGAGTCGACGACGACTGCCGAGGAAGAGGTCGACGAGAAGAAAACCGACAAGAAGAAGTCGACGACGACGACCACAACAAAGAAACCAACCACCACCACAACCACGACTACAACAACCACAACCACACCAAAACCAGTGGAGAGATCCAGAAATAAGAGTGAGTTTTTGAGGCTTTTATTGGCCATTTGGAGAGTCGAATCGTTTCAGAGTGCGAGGATCTGAACGCCCATTGCGGTATGTGGGAGCAATTGGGTCACTGTCAGCACTCGGTCAAGTACATGGCTCACTACTGTCGTAAGGCGTGTGGTCTTTGCGAAGAGGAAGTGACCACGACGACTGCAAAACCAGTGCCACGCAACAAGGAGAAGGAGAACAAGTCGTCGACGTCTTCTTCTTCTTCTTCGTCTTCTTCTTCTTCCACATCCACTCGTCCTCCCACGACAACGACGCCAAAGGAAAAGTGCGAAGACAAGAATCTGTTCTGCAGCTACTGGGCCAAAATCGGAGAGTGCAACAGCGAGAGCAAGTTCATGAAGATCTTCTGCAAGGCGTCGTGCGGAAAGTGCTGACGTCGTCTTGCCACTGTCCCACCACCACCACCATCTACTCACTCGGGTTTCCATCCGTTTTGAACCGCACACTTCGATCCGGTTCTCATTCTCTTCCTTCTCAAATGTCTTTCATTTTAATTGTAGCGACTATGTCGTATCTCGTATCCTATTTCATTGTTTCACATAAATTATTGATCAGCTGTGTAGTTGGTGCACAGAGAAGATGAGAGAGAGAGAGAAAGAAAGAGAGAAAGAGCAGAGAGAGAGAGAGGGAGAAAGAGCAGAGAGAGAGAGGGGGAGAGGGAAGAGATACTCGTGATTTCAGAAAAGACCGAGGACTGTGTCGTTGGCAAGACCCATATCGTACAATTGCTTCAATTTTTTGAGCTGAGCGTGCTCATCGAACGTCTCGAAAACCGATGGAGCGGAGAAGACGATACCTGAAAGAATGATGAAGAAGTGGACGAAGAGAGAAGGAAACGAACCGATCGTTCCGCCGACCGTCGCCCCGAAGAACCCGTAGAGCAGGAACCGATCGACGACACTGGCGATGAACTTCCAGTCGTCGCGAAACTAAAAACCACTCATTGTGCTCTTTGTCATTTCCACTGGACACCCACCTGCTTGGTTATCTCTTCGTCTCTGCGGTTCTCTGTGATGAACTCTATCGCGTCGATTGCTCGCTGAGCCTCCGGGGACAGCTCATCATCCAACTCGTCACTTTGAATACGCACCTTCCGGCAGCTATCTCTGAAAACTGAAAAGCATGTATCAGGTGATATAACTGTTCTTACGGATTGTGAGTGTGCCTGCAGAGGGGATGGTGTTCACCGGCTCTCATCGGATTCTCCTCAACACTGGGTCCTTTTTCGAGAAGTTTCCGATGTCCTTTCTGGATGACATTCTTCCTATGAGGCCTTTGCATGCACATGAGAAGAGGCAGCCACTGGTTGGAAAACGGCTTTGGATCAGAAGGAACGAGTCAAAACTCACGTCTAGGAACACAGTCCGGACCCACGGAGGCAATCGATGTGTGATGGGACTTCGGAAGTAAATATTACAGATTATGGTGGTAACCATGATGGT
Source organism: Caenorhabditis macrosperma (assembly GCA_963932285.1). Taxonomy (NCBI): domain Eukaryota; kingdom Metazoa; phylum Nematoda; class Chromadorea; order Rhabditida; family Rhabditidae; genus Caenorhabditis; species Caenorhabditis macrosperma. The sequence continues at coordinate 7,102,822 of OZ010620.1, forward strand.
GATAATGTTCAGAACGAAAGTGAGCAGAAGATACTTGGCAACCAGTGGAATCGATGATGATGTGGGAGGCAGAATCTTGGAAACAAGCAACAAGAACACGACGATGGACAGAAGGACGTTCATCGTCAGACCCATTTTCTCTCCGGAAGCAGTCGGCAGATAGAAGACAGTGACGTTGAGGAAGGCCATCAGAACAGTGGGCAGAATCAGAACGACCGTGTAGAAGAGAGTCTTTCTGCGGATGCGGATCTGGAACTCAATCCGACTCCTGTCCGACGTCAAAACCGCCGGACCGTCCATCATATCCCAGATGGAACTGGTCGAGTATTCAGAAAAGTCCACCCTGTCCGATGTGAGGAAGTCCAGTTTGATCTCGTCTTTGTTATACTGAAACGCAGAAAACTTCTCACATCGTTCACTAATTTCTTCTCACCGTCCAGCTTCCGAACGTCAAACTGCAAAGTTGGTCGTCAAACGGAAAGAACTCGACGTCGATGATGCAGCTGCTCTTGTAGATCGCCGGCGGAACCCAGAGAACAGTTCCAGTGCTCAAGATGAGAACATTGCACATGAACGACACCTCATAGTTTCCATCGGCACTGAAGTGCACATTGAGAGAACTGAGCAACGAGCAAATAGACTCACTTGTTGAAGAGAACGATATCAGGCAACCAGACCTTCTCGGGAGCCACGCGGATCTGTGTTATATTTCCATAGTCCCTGGGATCCCACTTCAGTTGGAAGTCGTCCCACTTCATCGTCAGCCACACGTTCGTGTGCATCACTTGCTCCTTCTCGTCCACATTGATCAGCAGCACCAACTGCATTCCGATCTTCACAATCATCGGCAGTTCGGATCGATTTCGAACCGGCTGCACGAGAGAGTTGTATCCGCGGAACAAATCCACCATCAGCCGGTCCTCGGCGTCGATGTCTTCGCCGTTGCTCCGTGAGCATACTGAAACAAGAGAATTGGTTTCGAAAGAAGACGAAGAAGAAGAAGACCATGTTCTTCGCTCTTCTCCTCTTCTACATACTACTTTTTGTGGTGGCCCATCATCCGCCGCCGCCACTCCACTTCCACTACCTAATCCTCGCCAGAGGCATCAAAATAAATCCGTCGGTGCAATGCATTTTGCGTCCCCTCCCCCCTCCACTTTTCCCCTTCTTTGGCGCTCGTTAACTTCTTGTGTGTGTGTGTGTGTTTGTCATTCCATTTCAGGTTACACATTCGTTTTCTCTGGTCGTAGTCGTTTTGTGGACGAGAGGAGCCCCGGAAGGAACCAAGCAGTGTTCTTGTCACAAATTGTCATACGAACCGCCGTGCTCAGGGGAATTGGTGCCGCGACGAGAAGACAAGTTCTGTAGAGAGAGCGAGCGAGAGGGCGAAAGTTCGAGAGCATTTGCATGATGGACTCTTATGACGTGGAACAAAGAGCCGGACACGCAAAAGGGGCAAACCAAGTGGAGTGGAAATGCGCATAGAAATGCGTCCATTACGGGAGAGGTCTCCTCGGGAAGAATCCCAAGACGACTAATTGAATGAGAAGTTGCGGTGAGAGTGGTCCCCCACAGAATGTGCCACCCACGAGAAAAAGCGGAGACGTGTACGATGGATTTCAGTTTCATTCTCATCTTCCGCTCTCCCGCAAACATACCTGTCAAGAACACCGCCAGAACGAGCATCCACCAACGTCCTCCTCCACTTCCTCCTCCTCCGGGCGGCATTGTTTGGCAGCACAAAACAGAGGATTCAGCTCATTAGAAGTGCGAAGAGGGGCAACAATAATAATAACAGTGAAACTCGTGGTGGCTACGCCGACCGAGAGGCTCTCGGCCCGACCCTCGAGTGGCTCTTCTCGGCGACGACGACGACGTCGCAGAATGGAAGTGGGAAGAATCGGCGAGATTGTTCGCAACGAAATGATATAGAAGCGAGGGGGAGCAGGGGGCACAGCAGACGCCCCGGCAGCAGAAGGAGCAGGAGGAGTTTGAGCGGCGGCGGCAGCAGTGTAAAAGAGGAATTGGGGAGGACCGAGGCGAGCCCCCCGCCTCTGTGCTGCCTCGGAGCTCGTGGCGGCTCCGCAGTGTCGCAGCAACTGTTCGGCCATCTGATCCGTGCTGCGAAGCAAGACCATTTCGTGTTTTCTTTCATTTTGCCAAAACACCTGGGAGTTGAAATCTACAAGCGTGTGCATAACAGGCTCCATAAATCTCAACATATAAAACTTTAAAGAAGTGGGAAAAGCGGAAAGAAAACGTGCAATTAAAGGCAATAGATGTACAGGAGAATAATGATAGTTTGAAGGCGAAAGCTCGATGGGGGCTATCCAAGTGAAGATCTTTGCTGACCAGATTCGGGAATCACGAAAAAGATGGGAAGGGGTGGGGGATATGGGACCCTACATTTTGTACATGCAGAACGAATGGTGTGGACTTTAAAAGGCCAGACCAGCCGATCCAAGAGGGGAGGGAATGTTTTCGTTAATTCATATTAGATTTTTAAGAAAAAAATGGTTAAAATTAATCGAAATCGATTCCCAGAGTGAACTGACTATGGTACGGTAGGGGAAAATGGAAAGATCAATGGGAAATAATAATATGCGGGGAACAGACACAACAATTAATCAATCTAAAAGTTATTATAATTACTATGTTGTTTGCATATCTGAGAACCAAATGACTGGTATGGTACGACTGGGTGGGGGAGAGGGAAATGATGGGGAAATCAAAAATGAGTATAAGAGAACAATATACACATGGTGTTAAAGTACGGGGATCGTTATAGAGTGTTCAAAATACAGCTCATATACAAGCAATCATTCAGTACTATGAAAAGATAATTGTGTTCAGACGGCTGAACCTCTGCACGGCCAAAAGTAAAACTTTTTGAGGAGACGCGATGTTAACTGCAAATATTCCGGTTTGCTCGTCATTGACACAAGCTCGAACTTTACCTCTGGCATTTGTTTCAGAATATTCGGTCCTTGTGACGTCTGGAAACCGGTAGCCACTTTTTTATTGACTTCAGTCAGTAACTCGACTACGTCCATGTCCCCGGCATGCTCCGAGAAGACTTCACAGACTGCCTGGATGAACCATGATCCGCGAGCACTGTTCCTCCATGAGACATACTGTGCAGTAGTGGCATAAGCAATCAGCATGTCGGCCTGGCTCGGTTTTTTTCTCCATACTTGCTGAAATATTTAGTCGTATTTACTAAAAGACTTTGACGAGCAAGGACAATTCAATATTCTTATTAGTCAGTGCAGCGGTCGGCCAGATTCTATCGGAGCAATATTAAATTTAAAGTTCACAATTCGCCTTGCTTTCTCAAATATCACACTTTTTAACGTCTAGGGATGCTCTTACTAACCTGAACTTGCGGTCTCACGCATCCGAGAAAATTGAACAATGGTCCGTCACGACAGTCAAAATTACGACGCATCATAGCCGTAACACCGTCAACGGCATCCAGAACCGGGAACCCAGTGTCTCTGCGTTCTCCTCGGCAAGCTTGTATGAACACTAACTTTGGTTTATTGGCTAAACGTGGTGCATTTGAAGCGTTTAATTGATCATATAGCTCTTGCGTGTTCACAGACGTATCATCAACTCCTGAAAAATCCGCACGCTTTCGTAAAAAACAAGCTTAGCTTACCTATTATTACATTTTCCTCGCCATGTGACAGAATAACAAGAATCGCAGAGTCTCCGTGCATGTCGTTTTTCGCAAAGTCTCGAACTGCCGCAATCATGCCCTGCAAACCCATTCATGGAGAACATGAATTGTTTTATGGCTTTCTCACTCTCGCCGTTAGATTGTCCTTGCACAGAACAGTGTACCCCATGCATCGGAACAAATTGGTAATGTTGTCCTTGTCGGCCTTTGTACCGTTTCGGGTTGGCATCTGCTCGAAGTGTTCATTGTTAATGATGAGGCAAAGTCCACGAGGGTTCGAAAAGTTGCGGTACATTGTTTTCTCATCGAACACTCGACTAATGTAGGGAGCATCCACGAAATTCATTGAGTCCTCGTTGAAAATATAGGATGCGTTTGCGGAACGAATCGAGCTCTTGCTGAAAGAGCGGCCTGCACTGTATCCGATCGAACCCGAATTGAAAGAAGAGTTTGGAGACGCTGAATAATAGAATCTTGAATGCTTAAATCTAAAAATAGACGTGCACTTACTCGGTTGTCTGGGGAAGGTATTGACAGGTGACGTGTAGTTGTGTCGATCGGAGGTGTGAAGGGCGCGGGTAGAACGTGAGCGTGAGCGTGCTCTTGTAAATACATCTTGATACGTTGAGTTGAAAAACGAAATTGGTGAGCTGTCGCGATGAACTCGAGTCGGTGACGTGTAGACAACGGGACTTAGTGCCCGGCTGCGACGGTGACCTATCGGCGAGGAAGGTGCTTCGTAATTCATCAGAAACTCACTTGTTTCACTGTAGTTTACCATAATTTGCGGAAAACGTTAAAAACAGCAACTCACGTTCTAACAAGAGGGGCGAGTACAGCAGCGAGTTCCTCGTGCCCAGTGTCGCGGAGAGCATCATAAAATGCGTCGAACGCCACATCTCCACGTCTTTGAACCGCTTTGACAACCTCTTTTCGTTTGTCGCGATCGGTTCGGCACGACTAAATACCGTCTTTTAATTAGCTTGATTGGAAAAATCGAATTTTAAGACAAAAATACTCACGTTGATCGCATCGCCCACGTCGGGATTGAGGACGTGCTTGGCGATGAGTCTATCGAGAATGTCATCAATTTTGAGTTGCGTGGAGAACTTGAGAATGTTTCTCTCCAGCAGACTCCTTCTATCCTGACGCATCATCCTCCTCGACGGTTAATATACCGACCTCTTTTTCAGCTCGATTGTTCGGGTTCTGTCAAAAAGTGAGACGAAATCGGATGAATGAAGGGGAAGAATCGTAAACAATACGAAGATATTTTCGTGGATTGTATATTGCGTAACAAATCGGAGAAAGTGGGAGAGGGGAGAAAGTTTTGCACTGCTTTCGCTATAGCATCAGTTTATAACCGACAATGCAAGCGAGGAAACACGAAAAAGTTTATGAGCTCTTCTGAAGCCGTTACGCCTGCGGCTACAGATAGGAGAGTGAATCACGCATCTGGCAGACGGTTCAGATTTCTATCGGCGAAACGGATAATTGGGGCGGAGCAGGTGTCGTCGGGAGGGACCGTACCGAAAACAAGTCGCACGGCTTGAAACCCCCCCCCCCCCAAGGTCATCGCGAGAGTGACGAAATGTGGGAGGTGAGGGTGGTACCAATTAGATCGTACTGTGGCGACAAGTGATTGATGGGAAAAGGGGCAGAAAGAGGATGATTGTGAAACTGAACGAGAAGTAGAAAAGTCATGGCTCTACTTTCCACATGAACGGGTTCCCATTTGCCTCCCAGAGCAAACGTATTACTGGCAGTTATCGGTTGTTATTAGAAAGACAACAATGAAAAGTCAATTAGGTGCCGTGATGCAATGAGAGCATGTTATAATATTCGATGAGCTCTCATTCGTGTGAACGGACCGAGTAGCACGCGCTGGACAGAACCCTCCGACAAAAGAAAACGCAAAGACAAACAGTGGCTCGAGTAGGCACTGAAGGACTATCGATGAACGCAAGGGTATCCGGGGTGCCGCAAAAGGAGGTCACACGAGACATGTTTTGTTTTTCGACATAAATGGAAACAAAATGATTGCTTAAAAGGAAAACAACAGGGTCTCCGGGAAAACTATTAGCCCGATGTCCTCGGCAGTCGATTTTTTATGATGTGCAGAAAGAATGTGTTTAACCTCTACAAGTTTTCGGTACTGAGTCCTATGCAAAACTTGATGACCCGTATGAATTCGGCGGCAAAGTTCAAATAAGTTTTGCGTCTCATAAAGATGTTATTGTTTGCAAAACCACATTGTTTTCTCCAAAAACGAATACTTTTATGAATAATGAAGAAACGCCTCCTATAGAAGACGATTGTCGAGAGTTTAAGTTGTAATGATGATATTTTGTACAAGACAACACATTTAAATATATTTTATAAGAAAAAAAAAGATTACAAAAAAAACAAGGAGTTGAAAAATTCAGGAAAAGCTTCAAAGGATTTGCTTCGAACGTTCGGATTTGGCGGCGAGTGTTCCTCATCAATGGAGCGCAATTGCATATCCCCGAGAGCGGAACTAATTAAGGGTACGCGTGGAGACTGCATTGGTCCACGAGCCATTCAATGCAAACAGAACCGTACCAGGGGCGATGAGATCATGAGAATGTGCAAAACAAAACTGAAAAACATGCACGGTATCAGTGTAAACTGCTGATAACAAGAACACTTCCTTGCTCCCCCTGCTTAGAGTCATAACACTTCCCCGTTCTTCTCGAACAGAACTAAATGAATAAAGATTCGAAATCCGAAACATCCCACATCTTCGGAGAGCACATTCATCTGTTTCTACCAGCTGTTTCTCTATCACTCGCAGAGATAATTTTATCTCACTTCCATTCAAACTTCGCGTCTTCCATTCGATTCGGTGAGTAGATTCTTATAAAGATAGAATCTCCGTTTCGACAAGTCTATTTGCAACTCAGAATACGCGACACTCTTCTCTATTCTGCTATTGGGATCAGTTCCTTTTTCTGTCGTCGATCCGCCAGTCTGGTTCTCAATTTTCATGACTACATTCATTCACATGCTATTCCTCAAAGGTGATTTCCGACTGTTCCAATTGGAACCGCCTCTCAATTCTTCAGAATACTTCGCATTCGCTGTACTCTCCACAGCTGTCCTTTTTCTCTGTCTCACAATCCATAAAATTCCAAAAAAGCGAGCTGAGCTGATAATTTCTGTATGACCCACAAACACTTTCATTTTGAATAACTTTCAGGATTTCATGGATTATTATGTAGCACCCCACCCTCATCGTCTCTTTTTTCCAATTCACTTCCTCGTGAAGTATTTAATAAATAAATAATTTTATTACTTGGGACGCGGAAAACGAAGGTAATATCCGATGTTCGGCGGATCGAAGTACACGTTGAACAAGGGTCCCATCTTGGCATTATCGAGCTTGGCGGCAAAGAATCCGTGTCCCGAGATCAATCCTTCAGCACGGTTTTCACGGCATGCTTTTGCCTGATATGTTCTTTAAAAAAAGACATTTGACAGGCTGCTTTCGTTTCATGAAAACACTCACGTAGTCTCAAACTTCACCGACGCAGGATAGAGATATGAGCTCGTTTCGTGGATGTCCACCGCCGTATCCGAGGGCGGGTTCAGCTGCGTATAGCGTTTCTAATTGGCAAAGACTCATTTTAACTCACCTGGCTCAGTTTGAAATCTTTGTCGTTGTACGTGTAATACACGTCCTGATCTCTGTACTCTGAGTACTTCAAAGTGACAGCAATCAATACGTACATATCGCCTTTTTTCTCCTAAACGAAACGTCGTGCCCACTGAAATGTTCCGGTCACCTACCCCCACAAAACGGCATTTGTCAGTTGCCGGCGCTTTGCACGCCGCCATCCCGACAATCTTTCCCGACCTGGGTTCTCCGTCCTTCACCACCCAGAGAACTTTCGTGTACAACACCCGCAATTTACCGTTCTCCACGTAAGTATCTGTACCTCTGCCGCCTTGGGTAATCGTATCTCCCGAATCGCAGTCGGACACAGATTTGATGAGTATTTCAAACTGAAAAAAACAATTGTGTGTCAAATATCTCTTTTTTAAGCATATCCCTTACGTCTCGCGCGGCGACGACGCCGACGCCGAAAAGCGCCATACACAGAATGGCCCTCGAGATGAGCAAGTTCTGAAAGACGAGTCCCTTTCGAGTGGAATGAAGTTTTCGAGCATCGAACCATGCTCAATGAATATCCGTATGTTCGATACAGAGTAGTGGAAGCAATGATTACAATTCTGGTGGTGTCGAAGAACTCGGCAAACTTTCCACGTGGACACCAACTGACTTTCTGAGGTCACGCAGTTTAAGATGACGGGCAATTTATCTTTCGCTCCATTACTTTTCGCTCCACTCATTTTTCGCTCCAATTAATAGGCGCTCCACTTATTTGACGTGATAAAACTTTGAAGACAACAAAAAGAGCTCGATTTCGCGTGAAATAAGATTAGAGGAACCGTTTCCCGTGGTGGTTTGGACCATCGTTCCATGACGACATACCACTTGACTCCGGGGAGAAATTCGCAATGTTTTCAACCAGTGAAACTTCATAATTAGGTAATACGAAATTTTATTCAGTGGTTCGAAAACGGAATGTTTAGAAGAGAAAAGTGAATAATAAAAAGTTGAAACTACCTTGTCCACCGGAAAGAAAATCTAGAGAGAGGGGCTTTAATTGGAGAGAGAGAGATCTGAAGAATTCTATGAAAGGGACACGTGAGACAAGTTGGTCAATTGCTAGATGTCGAGTAGTAATGTTGGTCCGAGTAGGGGTGCAGGAGGGTGTTCTCGTTAGACGGCGGCGGGTGCGGGTGAGGAGCCGGAGCCGGCGTTCCGTTTGGAGTCTGAAACGAGAGCATTGAGATGACGAGCGGTGGTAATCGTTCTAACAGATAGTATATAATATATCAAACGCATTCATCACACTCTACCTTCATATTCAAGGCTTCACTACTAACGGCAAACGAGACATCGGATGGGAGGGGCACATGATCTATCGGAATATTCACTACACAACCCATTATATCCCATTCGGGCGACAGACGGCCTGATTTGAACAACTTCTCCGTTTGGATCGACACCTGGAAGTGAGAAGTTTGCACGGATTGCTGGTGACGGGGGACTCACGAAGTAGATGGTGGCCATTGAGGAGACCATTGCTGTCGTTCGGAACGGGAAGTATTGCACGCCGTCCGTGTACATTGGGTAGTGGAAGAAGGCGGGGAGAGAGACGAGTGGTTCCCCTCCGATCAGACGGAGGAACAGACCCACGAAGTATCCGGCCAGTGATCCGTAAGTGTTGCTTCGTGGCATGTAGACGACGCAAACGAGTTGGGGAAAGAGGATGACGTAGACGAGATCAGCACACAAGTACCAGAGGCCGTAGATAGACTGAATCGTGAGTGCCATGATGGTGGCCATGATTCCGACGCAGATGATAGCAACGCGCATCACAATGATGACTTCTTTCTCGGAGGCATGCGGACGGATCGTCAGTTTCCAGATGTTGTGAGCGAACATTGAGGCGGCGGATAGGACGGATGAGTCGGCGGATGACATGACGGCAGCTGAGACTGCTCCGAGACCTGTGAAGAGTGAACGAGGGAGGAGTGCTGAGAGAAAGAAAAACGAACCGATGAAGGCGACCCATCTGGGAGTGAGGTACTGGAAAACGAGTGGGACGACCATGTTTCTCTTGTCCGGAGGGATCGACTCGACCTTGGTTCCGTTGTTCCACGGGGAGTAATCAGTCATTCGCCAGTCCGTGTTCCGTGCAATCGCCCCGATCAGTGCGGGCGGAATGGCCATGAGGATGCATCCGACGCCGGCGACGAACGAGAGAGTTTGAGCCCCACTGGCGGTTTTGGAGGAGAGAACGCGTTGGAAGTACACCTGCCACGGGATGCCTCCGAACACGAGAAGGAGCATGCAGTCGATCCAGAGAGAGGTCTCTTTGAATCCGCCGATCTCTCCGATCCAATCGCCTGCGTTTCTCGAAATGTCCTTCGCACCGTCATGAACCATTGCCGCCGGAACACACACCCACTGAATGTACCAGTCATTTCTCTCATTCTCAAACTGATAATTACCAATCCGACAAAAATGCAAAACAGTTGGACGACATCAGTGTAGGCGACGGCATAATAGCCGCCGGTGAAGGTGTAGAAGACGGCGATGCAGGCGGAGAGAGTCACCGACGCATTCATGTCGATTCCCAAAATTACCGAGAGAGTAGCTCCTGAACGAAGGAGTTGATCAGCTGAAAGACCGACCGAACGAACCGAGAGCAGAGAGAATGGCGGCGGTCCAGAAGGTTTCTCCGAGCAGCGCCGGGAGGTACATGAGGCCACCGATCCTCTGACCGTACTTGTGCTGAAAACACCCGACATGATCACTTACGTTCTCTCCGTTTCCATACCTGAAATGGGTCCAGCATCGTGATGTATCCCTGTTCGCGCATTTTCTTCGCGAACAGCAGACCGCCCATCACGAGAGAAATCGCATAACCGACGGGAGCCTGACATCCAAGGACACCTGAAAGGGTCCAATCGAGCCGAACGCCTTCTCACCTCCACCCACCTCCATTGTAAAGAGCTTCGGCAGTTCCGTTAATGTAGGCACCGCCGACCCACGTGGCAGTCATAGTGAATATTCCAACAAGAGTTCCGATGTTTCTGCCGGCTAACATCACCTCTTCCGTCTGCGCCCCCGCCTCCGACTCGAGCTCTTTCGTGCTCTTCGTCTTTCGGCCGGCCCAGATTCCAACGATGAGAATGAGAACATAGAAGAACACGATGGCCACGATACCCAAGAAGTCGGCCATGACTGCCCTGCAAGCTCGTCGTGTGAGTGCGGAATGGGGAAGGCGAAAAGAAAAAGTGAGAAATAATTAATTATTTATCCAGATATCGCCATCGATATTCGCTGACTTCACACCCATTTCTGCTCGGTTTCGCTCGCCTCCAGGGCCGCCGCCGCGTCTTTCTCAAATCGTGAGAAAATCGGAGCGGCGAGTGGGCGGTGGATTCTCTGCTCGATTCACCTATTTTCCGGGATTACTCTGCTGCTGTCTCATGACGTGACTACAGCTAATCTCGGGAGCGAGGAGCACGAATTCAATTACAACTAATGATCCCCGGGACGAGCTGGGTGGGGAGAGGAAATTGAAAAAAAAAGACACGAGAAGAGGTCGAGTCGAGATCGAATGCTCATTCGGTGCGAGCAGCGGGAGGGGGAGGAGCGAGAGGAGGGGCGGAGGCGGAATGCTTAGAGACCGCCGCCCGACGGTGCCCCTCGTCATTCGAGATGCACATGATTTACGAGCAACCAAGTCCTTTTGTATCTGCGGAGACCTCCACGTCACGGAGAGAGCGGAGACGGCGTGAAATCGGAGGAAAGAAGCTCATGGCAAGATATCTGATTACGGCAAACGAAATGATTTCACTTGTGGTGGTGGTGAATCTTCAAAAAGAAGAAGGGGGCCGAAGATTTGTTTTGAATGTGGAAAAGTTTGAAGAGATGAAGAAGGAGAGCAAAGAAGTGAGAAGAAGAAGAAGAAGAAGAAGAAGAAGAAGGCGACTAATTGGTTGCACGGATTCATATTTCCACGAGATTGAGCCAATCTGCGAGAGTTTCTGATCAACCTCTGCTACTCGAGAAACCGAGTAATGAGGCGGAGGAAGGGACTGTTGGAAACACACAACATGTCATGAGGAGAATAAGGAAACGACGAGTCACGCTTCTCTCTCTCTCTCGTTTGCTTCTTCTCCTTCTGAACACTTTGAGCCAGTTCGCGATTGAATTTGCAATGATTTTGGTGCGAAACGAAAAAAAGAAGAAGAAGCGAAGAGAAAAAGAAAAGAATGCGGGCCGAAAAACAGAAATGCGAAATGCGGCGAAGTTCGAGTTTCCGTAACCAATTCAGAAACGCCGCCAGAGCGTCAGCAGCCATGGAGCAGTTTTCTGAGAGAAGGGACGGAGTGAAGCCGACGGAAATGTCGAGATAATCGTCAATCAAGGCGAGAGAAACGGCGAATTGGACGACGAAGAGGCAGCGATTTCGAAGGCTCTAATTTCAGAAAAGAACGAGTTGAGCGACGAGGAGAAGAGAAAAATTGATGGGTGCGAGAAGCGACTGCCGCCACTTGTTTTCCTTCTTTTCACAGAAGAAGCTCGAAGGAGAAGGAGAAGAAGGATACAACACGTCACGATCTTTTCGAAGAATTGAAAAACGGAAAGAAGAAGAAGCGGATAAAAGGAACCGAGTGGAGAGAAGACGAAGACGACGACCTCGGTATATAATTAGATAGATGCGAAGGAGGAGAAGATTGAGTTGAGATTTTCGAAAGAGACCAACGGGGATTGCCTCGATAATGGCTCAGGCGGCGGCATGTCGGCGAGTTTCTCACGCGGCCGAGAGCACTGATGACTGGTTTCTCGGAAATGCGGACAATAGATAATGATGAGGATTCAGAAGAGGTTTGCATAGAATTTCAGTGAGTCTCGAGTTCTGGATGACTGCATGGTTGTTCTGCAGTTTGAATAGAGCAACGAAAACGACGCCACTCGGTGAATCGCTAGAAAGCTTCGATCTAACGTTGAAAACTCTCCGGCACACTCGTAGGAAAGTTTTCTGACAGAGAGTTTCGGTCACTTTCCAGAGATTCGCAGTTCATGACTTCCAAACGATGGCTGCGATCTCTCTCGTGAAAAAGTTACAGCTTCGATACCAAAAGCGGAGTCCCTTGACAACGTTTCAGACGAACGATTTTGGAAATAACTAACAACGGAAGTCATTTTACTTGTTCAATCTGAACGTTCTATAAATTTGCAAAGGTATACTGCCCATTAACTCCGCCTATTCGGCGAGATATTTCTTCTCGAGGTTTCGTAATCGGAACCCCATGGATGTATAATCGTGCGCAAGAGCAACCAAAGCAGTTGTTCCCTCGTAGCTTTCCAGAAGGTTACCAACGTTTGACAACACTTTCGCTGATAGACAAATTTAAATCGAAACTCGAGAAGAATTAAAATTGAAACTTCAATAGTCTCATTCCTGACTCAAATGTTAGCCACGAACGTCCATTTCTAAAGAGCCATTCAAAAAGGAACAGCAGATTCATCGGAAGTTTGGAGACGAGAGAAGAGGAAGAAGATGCGAAAGTCAGTGAAAACACAAAAACATGACACCAAACGTGGAAGGCGTGAACAAATTGTGTCCGTGTCCGAGAGAGGAAGAGGGCCTCCCTCTCTCGATGCTCCCGCGGCTCCCTGGAGACCGTTTGCTCGTGAGCTCCGCCCGTCTCGTGTATACATCATTCGAGTTTTTTTGCCCATTTTCCGCGCCGCGCGCTGCTCTCCGAATGAGCTAGAAAGAAGAAAGAGGAGGCAATCCATTTGACACCAGAAGAGTCACACAGTGACGGGAGCATCGGATGAAGGGCCTCCAGTCCGCTACAACAATTGCCTCGTTTTGCTTGCGACGACGAGAAAAACGGAATTACGTTTTCGTTTTTCGCGCGCACAACTCCCGTCCGAAATCGAGTTATTCGCTTCCTTCTCCGAATTTCTTCGCGGCTCGCCGAGCACTTTGTCCTCCGGAGCTTCTTCTCTCACTTCATTCTCTCCTTCTTCGACGACGTCTTCAACCTTTATGCAAATCACGAGAAAACGTGCGAGCAACTCGTTCATCAATGTGTTGAGCGGTCAGAAGAAAAATGGGAAAAGTGGAAGGGACGATGACTACAGACGAGGAGGAGGAGGAGGAGGATACAAAAGAGGCAGACGGAATGAAGAAAAACAGAATATGTCGATGGAGACGGCTTATGAATTGTTAACGTCTTCCTTCAAAAACCAAACGATTCCCTAAATTGGACACTGCTCGCAGACAGCGAGCAAACTTTGTGATCTGACACGAAATCGAATTGAATGTACTGATAGAGAGATAAGACTGCTTCCGTTCTTTTCCTGGTTCTTTCCCTCACCGAACGGATGTTCTGCTTCTCCGTCTCTTAGATACGATTGTTCATTGACAGGTACAATAGTTATGATCTACAAGTTTTCTATTGGAAATTTTTTGATATCTCTTATCAATCTCGAGATATAATGATTCTCCGGCAGAACACTCCTCGGTTGCGGGGGCCATCTTCGATAGTAATAGATCGACGTTCTGCCTTATTTCGAAGTTGCGTGTCTTATCGATAGTGCTCAATAACCGCAAACTGCGGACAGCCATCAATCTTTACAGAAACCTCGATGTTGACGAGAAAACCAGCCGACGTGGTTTTCAGCAGTGAACTTCGAGTCTTGGTGAACGATAAACTCGGAGACATCGAGAGAGCCTTTCCCATGTACCACTCCAATAACAACTGAGTTCGGGTCACCTGTTCGTCTACTACCTCTCTGCCACAGTTAATGACCTTGGTCCCACAGCCACACACTGTTTGCTCGCGGACCATAACAGGAATTCATTATCACAAGGGAATGTTCATTTGTGTCCTTTCTCTGTGTCGGTGTTCCGTTATCATTGCTCCGGATGGTCCCGCCTTGACAGTCAATAAACTTGTCCCATAAACATTACCCATTTCCTCATTAATCATGCTCCTCGGGTGCCTTCTCTTCCTTATTTTCTGTCGCATTGCTAACGGAACAGCTTCAGTGATCAGGTAGTTCTCCGTTCGGAATGCCGCCCATTCATCAAGCTCTTCAGCATAGAGAACTATGAGTCGGAGAGTGAATGGCAAGAAGTTCCGATCGTCACGAATCGCTTCCTCGACTGGCTGACGGGAACAGAGAAAGTGTGCATTGGGGCAGTGAATCAGACGAATCTGGACGATTATTTCGAGAAAGAGTTCTCGTTTTATGCCTGCAGCCCATCCCATAAACGTGTTTCAGTGCTAGCCGAGACGCACAGAATCGACTGGGAGGTGGCAGAAGACAATGAACTCTCTTCCACACTGAAACAACTTTCAGACGTTCCGCAAGGAAACACTCAAAGTGCCTGACGAGTTCCCCGAGTATAAAGGTTACTTGCTGGTGGATGAAGTGGTTCCCAAGTGTTCCGATCGGGGCGACCTCGTAGTCAGACTCAGTTATCGAGTTAAATCCAGCAGAACGTTCGGCAGACCACAAGTGGTTTGTGTGTCCTTTCCCCCCTCTCAAACCACTTCCGCTTCAGTTCAGAGTCACTTCGTTCGCCGACTGTCTCTACCAGTTCTACCTGAATTCAACCACCCAGATAGCATCCAGTTCGCATTGCGAAATTTCGGTAATATTTTTATATTTGCGTGCACTTAGTGTCTTCTTCGTCATAATGAGATCAGTTTTTTTTTTGAATTGGTCATTTGTGTCGTCTCGAACTGTTTTTTTTCAGGGAGATTACGGCCGTTGTTGGCAGAATGCGAGCAAGCCATACTATCACTCTGATGTCCACATACAATTTGCCCCTGATCTGCAGCCTTCTGAAATCGGTTCCCGGAATACCGCCGTCGTCCCCTATTTACTGATCGGACTGTCTTGCGTGAGTTCGGAACGGTTGGAAACATCAGCAGTCGTTCAGCTTTTTAGGCCGCCTTCTTTATCATTGCCGGTGTCGTCGTTATTTCCATGTTTCTGTGGAGAAGCAAACGTGTTTCGCCTGAAAGTCCCGACGCTGTGGTGTTCGAGATATAGACTTACAAGATTTGTTAACCGTTGATGAAATGAAGTGTTTTTTATTAGATTAACAACTTGAAAATTTTCAACACAACAAGAAGAGACAACAAGAATATAACAGTGAGAGACGTGATTATTCAGAGAAGGCTTTCACGACAGGTTCGTACTTTGTAAGATCGATTACCCTGATAAGATCGGCCGCTGTGCCTCCAACGGAAAGAACAGCAGCCACATCGGGGTTAAACTGTGCACAATGAAGCTCCCCGATCGTCAGCTTCTCTGAGTGAACCTTGTCGATTCCACCGTTCGAGTCCTCGACTTTCCAAACGTTCATCATCTGAAAAAAATTCAGATTATGTTTTTCTGAGTATCTACACTACCTCATCTTCTCCAACAGTAACGAGCAGTCCTCTTGTGGTCGCCGACATTGTGACTCCTCCGATCGGACCGTCGTGAGCGACACCTTCCCAGATGCATTCTCCTGGTTTTCTCATATCCAAGTGGCGAAGTTTTCCATCATCGGAGGTGACAAATGCAGTGAATGGGTTGAAATGGTTCCAGAGAACTTTTTCGACTTGACCATCAAACTTCCACGCGGCAGACGGATTTCCGCTGATTTCACGACAATCAACTACTTCCACGTTTCCTTTCATAGTTCCCAACAGCAAGAACGTCGATTCGTTCGGATGCCACTTGATTGTCTGCACTTCGCCGCCACGACCAGCGACAATTTGCGCAGGCTTCGCTTCATCCAAATCCCACAGAACGACAGTCTTATCTGCACCACCACTAGCAAGAACGTGAGGAGTCAGACGATTCCAGGCGAGCGAGATGACAGCGTCAGAATGACCCTGTGCTGTGTTATCTCTCTTCTTTCTGTTTTTCGACTTCTTTTCCTTTTTCCCGAGCGTCAGGAAAGGTGAGGCCGTGTTCATAATGTCCAGATCCCAAATGTGAATCTCCGAGTTCATTGTTCCAACAGCGATCAGATTTCCTTTTCCGGTTTCCTCATTTCCCGGATCGTGCTGAACTGGTTCGATACACAGCGGTGGTGCGTCGAGGATGTAATCGTGATGGCAGTACCAGTCACTATCGGCTTCGTTGTACACGTAGCATTCCAGAGTGAAGTCACCCTGATAAGAAACGGATATATTAAGAAGGTAAAATTGAGCAAACTTTATCAATCTTAGCGACAGCGACCATGTTGTCATCTTTCCGCACCATGATCTCATCCTTCTCCTCTTCTTCGTCAGAATCTACCTGCGTCGTAACATATGGATCTTCCTTGTTGGTCGAGAACATGGCGATTCCTTTCATGCCGTCCTCGCCCTCTTTCTCGTTTTCTTCCTCATTGTATCCTTTCATGTACTTTTTCTCAAAGTCGGCTTCCTCGTCTTTCATCTCGACGTCTGCCCCTGGTGCTTTCTTCTGTTCCGCCTCATCTTCTTCGACGTCGCTATTGTCGTAATCCGTTGATTCCGGAATTGCTCCTTCGATGAGTTGTTTCAGTTCTTCTTCGTTCAACTTCACCTTATCCGGCACCTCTTTGGCGACTCCTCTTGGGATCCACGAGAGATCCGAAACCATGAGAACCCCGTCCATATCTGAAACGCTTTTTTGAAATGAGTACGTAAAATTTTGAAAGAGAAGATAATTAATCGTTGAAACAACGTTTTCACAGAATCGAATTATTTTTGAAAAGGCATCACACATTCTTATTGGTATTGTCGAGATTGAAAATCGAGATCATGTAATTCAACGAGTTTTATGGAGACAACCGAAACAAATCCTTTTTCGTCAGGAACCGCTTTGTACAAACTGAGAAAGTTTTCAAAATATTCGAGATTCGTCGGGAATCCTAGCCAGTCGGAAATCACTTGAGAACTAATTTTCGCTACAGGTGACTTGAAACCTAACGCTATAGTTTTCATAGCCGATTTTCGAATTTGGGATATAGAATCAGAGAGTGAGTACTGTGCGAGAGGCTCAAGAAGCGCGAAACTGGCAAAGAAACGGCGGTAATTGTTGGACAAAAATGAGGAGATGACTTCTCGAATTACGTTGAAAGTAGGAGGTGGCAATTTGTGGCGGAAGAGGTAGAGTTCGTGGAGGATAGTCGGTTTTCGATGAAGTTGGCGGAAGAAGAAACACATGGATATGAGAGGATCCACGACAGCTCCAGAAAATGAAGAAACCTCTTCGAACCATCTTAACAAACTCGTTGTGAAAATATTTCTTAAAAAAAAGCTCTCACCTTCCAAAACACTCTTCCAGCTGGAATTCATGTAATTTTTGATCATAGCTCGAGCATTTTTCCATTTTGCACATCCCATCGGTTTCTATATAAAACGGGAGCATCTTCTGAAAGAAAAACGATATAAATAATCTAGTTTTTCCATTCACCTATTATTTACCTCGATTAAAAATGCAGAATTTTTGCCATTCATGCTTTGCATAGTCATATCTTGTCGCACAGCCCGGAGACGATCCGAAACAAATGAGAAGATGGATGCGAATTCGGCTGACTTCACGGATTCCCGCCTGTCTGATGAATATGTTTTCTTTGAGATAAGGTTCGTTTTCAGTCAAAAAGTGTAGAACCATTAAACTACCATAACCGGAGTAAACTATACCGTGCATGGCCCTTATAAGGTACTTTTCAATAATTTTGCACACATTCTGGACGCTGAGCCTCTTGAAAACTTCCAGAGGTTGCGCGAAAACAGGGTGCGGGTCGAGCTGTGGCTCTCCTTACAAGAAGGGAGACGATTACCACTGAGCCACAAGGGCCCCTCTCTACGTGTAGATAAAATCATCTAACCTCGGAATGGTGCGTACAGGTGTAGCAAGTAGTCTATTGTGCGACACAAGACGGGAAACGGTCGTAGCAGCTCTGGTTTGTTGTACTTGTGCGTGTCAGCTGCTGATCGAGAATATTCTTTGACGATTTTATTCAGATCTGCCACATATTTCGCTCTTGGCCCGTTGCATGAATCTGATGTCGCTTCTAGCCGGTTTATCAGGAGGTTTTGACTTCGAAAATTGATTTCAGAATCTGGGCACATAGAACTGCACGTCGCCATTCTGAAATAATTTGACAGCTTATGTAAGTTATGTTCAAGCTATCCTTGCCTCTTCGGCATAAGGACTTTTAATGGCGCGCTTAAAGTATCCGGCGTTGAATTTCTGGGCCGGTCGCGTTCAAGGTGCACGTTTCGTGGTCGAGATTTTCGCTGATAGTCATGGACCTATGCACGCATTGCATTTTTCTCCTTTTCGAACTATTTTAGCGAAAACTCGATCGTACCGATACCTATTCGCCGTTTTTAGGAATATGTCTTAAATTTTTTGCGGACTCTCATTAAAAAAAAGCAAAAAATGCACAGCGTGCATAGGTCAATAATCTCGAAAAGTTGCAAAATGTTATGATTCTTCGAGGTTGCCCACTAACTGGAAAAACAGAGACACTCTTCTCTTCAAATTTTCATATTTTTTCTTTCACAAAACAATAGGGATCGAGTTCTTAAGCGATTTCATAAATCCAAAGTTTCATTTTGAGATTGAAGTGCCTCTTTTTTTTCAACGGTTCGTAGGAGTCTTCAGCGACGCTTGTGATGAAACCTTTTTTACGTGCGATTGCAGACTCCATTCATTTTGAAGTTTTCGGGAACACGACAGCGAGAATCTGGAAAATCCCGACGACGAAACCCGCTCTTTGAACGCCACAAATAAGCCTTTTTCAGGACGGAATTGTTGTATTCAGAAGATAGCAAGTGGTCCCGACCATCAGCATAATGACGCTGAAGCTTTAATCCTCAGTGATAATTTATTGAGTCTCAAATTACACGTTGGATGTAACAAGAATTTATTGGAACAACAAAAACAAGTGATGAATCACTGAGCTGGGATCTCGACCTCTCCATTGGCAATGGACTCAATGATGTCGTGTGGGTGTTGTCCATCAATAGTGCAACCGACAGATTGAGCGGTTCCTGTAATAAACCAAATGAAACGGATAAAAAAAAACTGCAATCCTACCAAGAATCTCCTTGACGGTTCCCTCAAGCTTCTTGGCCATCGATCTTGGTCTCATGATTCTGGCGATCTTGATGACGGTGTCAAGGGTGAGATCTCCATTGTGCTTCACTGAAATGGGAACGTGCAAACTTTTAACAAAAAATTACAAAAGGAAGTCGTTGGGACGAGACAACACCGAAGACCCAGGAAAAATCAAACTCACGGAGCATGAAAATCACTTAGGGTTACCAGTCTTTAAGTCAAGAAAAAACTCATGAAATAAAAGACCAGGGGATGAGAGCATATCGACTCCCGACCCAACGCATGAAATGCGTACCGTTCTTGACCTTCTTGCGGTCACGTGGAGGCTCCTTCAGCTCCTTGACAATGAGGGAAGCGGCAGATGGGACGACATCAATCTTGGCGACACGGTTCTGGATAGTCAGCTTGCAGGTGACCTTAAGACCCTTCCAGTCTTGGGTGGCCTTGGCGATGTCTTCTCCGATCTTCTTTGGCGACAATCCGAGGGGTCCGACCTTTGGGGCAAGAGCGGAGGTAGCTCCGACTTCTCCTCCGACGCAACGGAGGTACACTGAAATAGAGGATCTATTCGAAGAGATATGACGCAAAAAAAAACGCGAAATATGCAAAAAAATGTTTTCTCAAGAATGAAACGAGATTGTTGATGACGTAATCAAACATCCTAGTTTTTTTCTTCCGTGCTTTAAAAAAGAGCATCCTTACCGATCTTAATCTCAGTTGGGTCGAACTTTGGTGGCATGTTGAGTGACGTCTACCAGAGATTTCGGTGGTGACAAAAGTGAGGAGCGTGGTTGCGAAAAATTTCGCGCCAAGGAATGACTCCGTATCTCAATGGTCAACGAGTCGCTACGCAGCGAAATGTTCAGGCCACATTCAAACAAACATTTGCGTTGGAGCGTTTTTGCATTGTGCGTATTCAATTCAATTTCGGCGCGCAAAAACAATTTTCGCTGAAAGTTTTTTATATCACTTGCAATATTACTTGTCCACTCAATTTTTTAAATAATGAATAATACACATTTTTCTACTCATGATTTTGTACAAAATAAAGTTTTGAGTTTGAGTACTTTCCTGTATAAATATTACTGATTCAGAAAGGAAAATGAACGAAGACGACATGATTTATGAGGGCGATTATTACGACGAAAGTGATATGTACGAAAATTACGAAGAAGGTGCCGAGTTTATTGAAGTGAATGGTCAGCTTGTTCCACATAATCCGGTATTCGTTGATTTAACTCTCCACACGCATCTGACATTTTCAGGCGCGGGAATCTCAATCAAGAACGGATGTAGGTCGTCAACTTAACCAGCCTTCCGATGTAAACACACAAGGAGACATTAATGAACTATCAACTGTTTCAGAGAGTCATTAAAGAAGAGCCTATCGACGCATCTTCCCAACCACACCGAATGTACGCTGCTCCCCCTCCTAGACCAGTTCAAAGAAAAGTACTTCAACGCCTTTTGGTACCCTACAATATTTTCCGAAAGCTTTTTCAGCCGGGCCCAAGCGCCACGATAGTTCCTCAGTTCGACGCATCGAGATCTGTGTCAAATCCTCCGGTTTATTACAAAGCGCCTAAAGGTATGTCCTAACTTGCGACTGGTCCCTTAATCGTTTTTTCAGTGAGAAAATCGGGTGGCGCGGAACCGCCGCCTCCCGAGCAACGTAAGGCATTCATCGAAATGAAAGAACAAGTCAATCAAGTTCGAATGAAAACGAAAAAGTAGATAGATATTGCAGCTTCACCGAAAACCAGAAAAATGTATATTTCAGAAAAGTTTATGCGCCCGGTCAAAGGAAGCCGTGTAATTGTACGAAGTCACAATGCTTGAAACTGTATTGCGATTGCTTTGCGAACGGAGAATTCTGCAGAGACTGCAACTGCAAGGACTGCCATAATAACATAAACTACGATAGCCAACGGTCAAAAGCCATTCGTCAGTCGCTGGAAAGAAATCCAAACGCGTTCAAACCAAAGATTGGAATTGCTCGTGCTGGTGCTGCTGATATCGAAAGGTTGCACCAGAAGGGATGTCATTGTAAGAAAAGTGGCTGTCTAAAAAACTATTGCGAGTGCTACGAAGCGAAAGTGCCGTGTACAGAGCGATGCAAGTGTAAAGGATGCCAAAACACTGAAATGTATAGGATGACAAGATACAAAGTAAGTATGCGTGTCGGATCTCGATTACTCAATCGCTTCAGAACGGTGGTTCGTCAGGTCCAAGTACGAGTGCGCTTATGTCTTTGACAAATGCAACATCGAGTACTGCGACGCCAGACTCTGGCCCGGGAAGTGTGGTGACCGATGACTTAGGCGACGAATACGACGACGTCCTACTCCCACAAAAGCCTAAGGTTGAACTTGATCCGAGACGCTTCCCGTGGTATTACATGACAGACGAAGTCGTTGAAGCTGCAACAATGTGCATGGTAGCACAGGCAGAAGAAGCGGTTTGTTTCAGAAGATCCATGCTCCAATCGTTTTTAGTTGCAGCTAAACTCCAACTTTTATGAAGAAAAAATTCAAACAGAAGATGAACGAATTGTGAATATGGAAAGATTAGTCCTCCGCGAGTTCGGTCGCTGTCTGGAACAAATGATAACGAACACCAATGAAGCCACAATTAACCTCAACGCCGAGTCTTCACATGGACCTTCAACTAGTGCACCCTGATCAACTCTAACAACTTCTCTGATTTTCTGCGATAGCTGATCTCGCTTTACTATGTTTTCAATTTTGCTATAGTCCATTCACAAGCTGCCTTTCCAAAAATTGTCAAATAATGATTCGAAGCTCAACCATTCCTGTCGTTTCCGCCTTTTTGCATAAAAGTTTAACTTCAATATAAAAGCATTTTTATCAGAAACCATATATTCTCAATTGTGGTAATATGCCATACTTACCGGCCTGGAAGTTTTATTCCCAACGATACGCTTATGTCTCATAGACAAGAATGTCAGATGATTTACTCGATGAAGCGGATCGTTTGTTTCTCGATAAGGCTTTCGTTTTGGCAGAAGAAGCGTTAGACGGCGATGAAGTTCCAGTCGGGTGTGTATTCGTCGTCGACGGTAAAGAAATTGGAAGCGGTCGAAACCGAGTGAATGAGACTGGCGATCCGACGAGACATGCCGAGATGGTCGCTGTCGCAGAAATGTGGAAGACATTCGGAGCCGAGTGCGAGGATTTACTCAAGAAATCGACATTGTACGTGTCTCTCGAGCCGTGCATCATGTGCTCTTCTGCAATGTATCAGCTGGGAATTCGAAAGATGGTGTACGGAGCGGAAAACCCGAGGTTCGGAGGAGTTCGAAGCGTCGGTAACGCTGTGAAGTATCGGATGGAGGACAATGTACAAATTGTGGCTGGTATTTGGGCAGACAATTCCATCTCGATGCTGAAAACTTTTTACGAAAAACAGAATCCGTTCGCGCCTCCAGAAAAACGGAAAACCAAAAAAACCCAAAATAGAATAAATTGATGAAACTTTGGAAACTTTATTCATTTTTAATCGATTATGATTTCGGGTCTCAAAGCCCTATTATTTTTCCTTCTTTTTTTTTGAGAGAACTCTCACCTTTGTGATTTTACACCTCAGATGTCACTATCAAGATTATGGGGACCGACCAGTAGATGTTTGTTGTTGTTTTCTCATCCTACTGCGTCCGCCCTCTCAAAACTGCCAGTCGTAGAGAAGAGTTCAAATTTTCTCCGCTTCCAAGTTATTCGCCATTTTTCAAATGTGAGTTTTTGAACAAACTCGTCAGTATTTGACATAGCGTACTGGAGATTTTTATTTTCAATAAAACCTACATTGTGCAAGTAAATATGAACGATGCGCATCGCGATGTGATTCGTTAGAGGCCGACCAAACTTACTTCATAAATACCTTCTCATTTTGTTACGAGATCAAAAGAATATTTCAGAAACCGTCTCGACTAGATAAATCTGCGGACACTAAAAACTATACATACTATGTGATCAGTCTTGTTATTGTCGCGATTGGATGCACATTCGCCGCGATTCCGGCGTATCGGATCTTCTGCGAGCAGACATCATTCGGAGGACTTACTCAGGTTGCGAAGGACTTTGACAAAATTGCCAACATGAAGAAGTGCGAAGATCGGCTAATTCGAGTACAATTCAATTCGGATGTTCCATCTAGCATGCGATGGGAATTCAAGCCTCAGCAACACGAGGTTTCAGTAGTTGAGTACTCTTACAGTTTTTTTCCTGGCAGATTTATGTTCATCCGGGAGAGACAGCCCTCGCTTTCTACACAGCTCGCAATCCGACGGACAAACCTATTATCGGAATCTCGAGCTACAATCTGACACCGTTCCAGGCCGCTTACTACTTCAACAAAATCCAATGTTTCTGTTTTGAAGAGCAGATTCTCAATCCAGGGGAGCAAGTAGATCTACCGGTTTTCTTCTACATCGATCCAGACTATGTCAATGATCCAGCACTCGAATATCTTGATTCCATCCTGCTCAGCTACACTTTCTTCGAAGCTAAATCTGGATTGAAGTTACCCGATCCTTTCGATCCCAAAAATCGGCCATCCATTGCTCCCACACCTGATAAAGTTCCAGATGTGAAAAGCTGAACTTTCTGACGAAACGTGTATGTATAGAAAACGGTTATAGGCTAGGATTTTATTTTAGTATCGTTTCTTTTTTTTCTTTTTTCAGTCATAAATGTTTCTGATCCTTCCCTCTTCCTTCTTTCTTGCATTTTCCTGGGTTGCACTAACCGGTTTTTACTTCTTGAATACTCTGCCGTTTTCTGTTAAGTCGGAATTAATTTTTCCGTCGTCATCAACAATCAACTGTATTTCAGCCAAACTTAATTTATTCAGAAGGATTACTCACACTAACATCTGAAATGCAGCGAGGGAAGAAAAGAAAGTTCCACGAGACGGAGAGAAGCGGATCAACGGATCCGCTACGAAAGATAGACATATCGAATATTATTTTGAAAGAGACAAACTGGATTCCAGAGATGGCTGTGAAGTTTTACAACCAATTCGAAAACATGGGTAAAATTGTTTCACGTATTGCATCTCACGAATTAAAATTCAGAATCACGACTGAAAGAAATTGATAGCACTGCATCGTTGGTTGGTCCGTTTCGGAAACTGAAGGGGGAGACCGAGGTTGAGGGGATTGAGCTAGTCATGCTCGATCGAGATATCACTGATCTACCCGAAATGCAGACGTTCTTGAAGTGTGCTGCCGGTCGTTACGCGTTTTGGAGAGATACACCATGGGATACGAAGCCGATGATTGTGTTTGTTGATCGGAAGACTATTCCAGTAGTAAACATGGTTGGATACAAAGTTGAACATGCCATACTCGATTTCTGCGAGAAAAGTACGATGTTTGGAATCAATCTAATGAGTTCAAAATACGCAAAAAGCGTCGTATTCAATTATGAACATTTAACGGAACCTTTCGACATCGTTCTTGAAGAAAAAACCGCAAAAGATGCGGTCCGTAAACGGAAGTCGAACTGTGTCGGTGGAAAACTTGGCTATGGGCTGGTACCGAACTGTTGGAACAAAGGCAAGAACCGCGAATTGACACATGATTCTGGTGAGTACATGTTTGCATTTTGTTTTTTTTGTAGTCACATTATCAATTTTCAGCCGTCATTGAGTCGCTCCTGAGATCACTGAGACTAGTCGGTATAAAAGAGGAAGAGGATCGCGTGGGGCAGATTATATCATTTATGTACGGTGAGACGATGGAGTGTGTAAACGAGGGACTGCATGGGAACGCTTTGGAACTCGGCTATCTACTTTTCCTAGCAAATCACAAAACTGTCCTCGACCCATTATGTATTATTCTGTACACTGCCTACAGCAAACTAGGTCACTATGACTTCATAAAGATCCTAGGGTTGACACTGGAGCTGCGAGAATATTCCTTGTAAATCTTATCTTACTGTATCTTATTCCATCTGTGCCTTCGTCTATATTGCTTCATATATATCTATCATGTGATCCTCGTTTTCTTTCAACGGTTATTACAAGTCGAACTTAGAATAAATGCCGGTTTATTAATAATAAAAGCAGTTTACAGCAGATCACGCTCCTCCTTCGGGAAGATAGTTTCCAGGTTGAGGGTTCCGATTTCGAAAACCTTTTGAGCGCGGCCTCCGGCGGAGATGTACTTGTCCGGAATGCGGAACTTGACCTTTCTCTGTCCAGGAATGATGCCGTCGTCACAGTCGTGGTAGATCTTGAACACGGGATCGATGTTGGTCAGCTCGCGTTCGGTTCCCTGAAGATGGAAAGTGCCATCGTTGTTGGTGAATCCCTCGTCGAGAACGTCGTCCGGATCCGGTCCATCGTCCTCATCCCACAGCTTCACTTTGACTCCAGATGCCGGATTGTTGCCACACATCAGTTTTCCGCGAACGGCAACCGACTGAAAGGAATGGCGAATTGGAGGAATTTCAAGGGATCTCGTTACCTGTTGGCGCATGGCAAGGGCGCATCCGAAGATGGCACAGAGGAGAAGAAACGAGTATTTCATCTGAAATGCCAAGATGTATTTGTGTTTTTGTTTGGTTTCGAAAGAGGGAAATAGAACAGAAATGTGACGGCGGAGACGAGCGAATCGGGGAAACTTTATGGAAACAAAGTGACAACTGTTGAGGGCGGAGCCTCGGATGGTGGTGAGTCAGCGGCTTTTGTTGTTAAACTGATGACAGAATGACGTGCTCGCGAAGAACTACATTCGAAAACATGTGGAGAAAAGAGAGAAGATGAGGAGATGATTCAGAAATTCCACAAAAACTACTCTAAAAATAACAACGAATTCGAACTCTCATGAGTTTTTCCCACTTCAACCTGTCTTGTATTCGAGATTATCTGGTGATATCCCAATGATTACAAAGCATTTCCGCCGAGATTCCCCGCCCCGTGTCCCGAGGATTTCCAGTATCTTTTGGCGTATCCTGCGGAAATTTATCAGAAATTATGACACGCCCGCAGAAATATTTCGGGATAGAAGGAACTTTTCCCAACCTTTTTTAAACAACCAGGCTAATCGAGGCGGCTGACGCCGCCTCTCAGCCTGGGCTCCGCAGTTTTGCCTGTCGTCTTATTTTAGAAATGCTTCAAAAAGATTTTGTTCACACGTCTAAATTCGGCGTGTCGACATGTGTCCATTCAAAAATGAAGACGGAAATCAAGCCAAAAAGCAGAAAATGTGCTCCAGAAGGCGTCAGACTTCACCGATCGCTTAAAAAATTCTTGTGCATCATCGGGCCAACTTTTCTGACCCGCCTGTCCAAAAACGGTCGAAATCGGTCCAGTAGGCGCTGAGAAAAGTCTGCGGACAAACAAACGGACAGACAAACACACAGAATTGCCCTTTAATAATAGTAAAGATTCCCACAGGGTTTGCAATCCTGAAAACACCTCACAGAAGCGTCAATGTTCGTTTTCTCCGAATTGGTTTAATCAACGACACACCAGTAATAGGAGGTTTAGGAGCCGACAAGACGTGAAGCGTCGAGTTCTCTGATCATTTCAGAGAGGAGACTTTTCCATTTCTTTCCGACGACAAGTTCCTTGTCTGATCAGTCAGAGTGCTCTCTGCGTCTCTTCGTCTTCCACACTCTTTTCATTTGAGCCGAGAGCTCTCTCTCTTTCTTATCAGTCGAGTTTAATCAAACGATTCTCGACGAAACGACATGTTTTTTGTTCTATTGAAGCTTCTCTGATAACAAACAAATCGACTCTTCTTGATAATGGACGACAACTGGCCCCCCGTCAATCAGTGCCGTATCGTCAACAAGACGACGCTTTCTCTCTCTCTCGAGATCATTCTCGGGTATTTTCTCCCCCGCGTGTACGTTTTTTGTTTCAGATAATGCGAACCGCGTGGATTCTTCTACTGCTGGTAGCCGTCGTCGTGGCGATGAGAGATCAGTCGATCGCTGTCAAGGTTCCTTTCGGGATCAATGTTAGAGAGTGGAACCCGAGTTTCAGGGAAAGCTGATGTGCGGTGACAAGCCGGCCAATCAGGTGCGCGTGAAGCTGTGGGAAGAGGACTCTGGACCGGATCCGGATGATCTTCTCGACCAGGGATACACGGACGCTTCGGGAGCCTTCAACTTGAAGGGAGGAACCGCCGAACTGACAGACATCGACCCGATCTTCAAGGTCTATCACGACTGCAACGATAGCAAATTGAAGGTAATCCAGAGGGAGAGATTGCGAAGATTGAGTTCTATTTCAGCCGGGACTCCGAAAGATTCGTTTCAAGCTTCCAAAGTCGTACATCACCAGCGGAAAGGTGCCAAAGAAGACGTTCGATATCGGCGTCCTCAATCTGGAGACCATCTTTGCCGAGGAGGAGCGTGAGATTCTCCCCAAGTGATTCTTCTGTGGTTTCAACTTATCGTTCCCAATAAAGTTTTCCGTTCGCAATCCTCGACCCGAGTGTCGTTCCCAAATCGCTCGCCAGAATCCGTCGGAATCTGGTTCGCGGACACACAGATGCGCGGCTCCGATAAAAACCGGAGCGACGGCGCGCCTTGCGTTGGCTTGCC
Organism: Caenorhabditis macrosperma; assembly: GCA_963932285.1. Lineage (NCBI taxonomy): Eukaryota > Metazoa > Nematoda > Chromadorea > Rhabditida > Rhabditidae > Caenorhabditis > Caenorhabditis macrosperma. The sequence continues at coordinate 7,130,807 of OZ010620.1, forward strand.
CCCCTCAATTCTTTCCAATTCGATCGACGACCCGCTTCCTCTTTTCTTCTGTTTCCATTAGAGTATTCCACGCAACAACTCCACCATGAGAGCTGTGAAAACGGCGGCCGGCAGAAGGTGGGTTCGCGATTCTCGGTCTTTTCTGCTCGTGTTCTTCGGTTTCGGGCGGGGAGATAAGAGGCGGAGTGTCCGGGAAGGCGGAACCTGGGTGCCCGGAACAAATATTAGAGTCTGTGTAGTTTGTCCGATCACAAAGATACCACCGTCTTTCGTCATCTGAAGCTAGCAGAGGGGTTGGGGACAAAACACAAACGCACACTGTGGAGAAGATGTGGGGGTTTCGATGCGGTGTCAGATGGAACTATCGACAGCTTCTGTTCCACCTGAGAGCCACTTCGAAGGGCCTTCTGTCGACTGCTCTCAGATGTCTCTTCGGATTCTACACACACGCGAGGCAATGATTTGAAAGAGATTCAATAGAACTGTTCACATTTTACCCAATTATCCGTATCCAATCAAAACTTGTTTCATTTTCAGCATGATCACATTCGTGTGTGCAACTGTGTTCTGCTCTCTGATGGCCAAGATCATGGTCACTCGCTTCTTCTTCGACTACCCCGTCGTCATTCTCATGATGCAGTCGGCAGCCACGCTATTCGTCATCGAAGTGTCCAGGTGAGCCCCGAAATAAAGGAGCATTCGTCATTCACACTTGTTCAGAGTCCTCGGAATCCTGAAAGTTGCTCCGTACTGTTTCGAGAAGGGACGTCACATCGTCGCGCCCTCCATCATGTACACCATCGCGCAGTGGATCACAGTCGCTTCATTTGAGGGAATTGCCATGCCGAACTTTGATTCTGTGAAGAGACTCACTCCGATCTTCATTCTGCTCGGACTCACTGTTCGCAGCAGACAGCAGAAGATCGATCAGAACAAGACTCTCATCATTCTGGGATTGTCTGTCGCTTCTGCGGTCGCAGGTTAATCCCCTTGAATAACTCTCTCTCTCGAGTGCATCTCCGCTTTCAGTGAACTTGGACCTCTCGATCGATCGTTACTCGTTCATCTACGGATTCGCGGGAGCCGCTCTCCAGTCGGCCGCCTTCATTCTCTTCGAAGAGCATCTTCAGACATACAACGTGAGTTTCGTTTCCATCCAACGATTCGAATCGTCTTCCAGTACACTGAGATCCTCTACATGCACTCCTTCAACTCGCTCGTCTTCTATCTCTTGGCCGACATGGTTCGCGTGAGTCAATGCCCCTTGCCTTCTGAAACCAAAGACATCTGTTGCAGGACGAACTTCGTGACGCTTTCATGTACTTGATCACTTCTGCCCACCCACTCTTCATCATCGTGTTCCGTGAGTCTCTCCTCTTCTCCCTCACTTCTTCAACTTCTCTCCAGTCGTTTCCATGATCGCCGGTATCATCTTCCACTTCACCACGTTCTCTTGTCTCGAAAAGAACGGATCTCTCAACACTCAGATCGTTTCCAATGTGCGTGCCGTCACTGAAACCTTCATCGCCTACTACCTCTCCATCTATCTCTTTTACGACGTGTACCCCGGAATCGTCAACTGGTGAGTTCTCGAGGGAACATCAACAAGTAGACGAGCATCGTTTCAGGCTCTTTCTGCTCATCACCGTCGTCGCCGCGAGGACTCTCTGCTTGCGGGACAGTGAGCCGGAGATCGTGAAGGGACCGTGGATGACGAAGGCATAATAATGTTCTGTTCAACTTAATAATAAAGGTTTTCGTTTGTGAATTGTGAGAGAAACAAGACAGAAACTGGTTTTCAACCTGTCAATATTTTATCAAAACACGGGAAATCCGGAGAAGAAGAATCTTTTCTCAGTCAGCGAGAATGAAGAGAACGAGGAACGCAGCCGTCCTTTTCCAATTCGTATCGTGAGTTTCCGAGTATCCGCTCTCTCTCTCCCTCTATTCCCTCCTTTTCCAGTCTCTCTTTCTGGGTAATCGCCACGGTCACTTCGGGTGTATTGTACCGAATGCTCGTGTCCGCAATGTTTTTCGAGTTCCCGATAATGATACTCATCTGCCAAACAGTCGCCCTTCTCGCGGGAATTCAACTCACTAAAACCCTTCTGCCGGACCTCTGCAAGTCGTGGAACACTTCACTCGACCCGAATGCGCTTCCAGCATCTATCCTTTTGTCGATTACCATCTTCATGGATTACTGTTTTCTTCTGGTAATGGGAAGTTTGAAATACGAAACATTCAAAGAACGTTTTCAGGAAACGGGCTCCTCCAGATTCCTGCAACTGCTCATTTCGCCCGTAGTCGCCTTCATAGTCCTCAACTCATCCGGCTGCCAGAGGACTAAAATCGGACGAAAGTTTCCGGTCGTCATGTCGATTCTCTCGGTTGTGTTCTCTTTCAACTCATGTGAGCAGCCCTCTTTCCGAACGTTCTCTTCAATCATTTTCAGTGAATGTTTCCGATTTGACTAGCGATGGACTACTGTTCGGAGCCGCTCTTCTCTTATTCAACGTCGCTTCTCTCATGACGCTCCGCAGATATCTCAAAGAGTATCCATTCAAAAGTTTCTCCCAATCCCCGTTTTATTTTCCAGTAACAGCGTCTCCCGATTTCTGTTCTCCCACTGTACCCTCGTCTCCGCCGTCCTATTCCTCTACGAAATTTACAAAGCGAGTATTGTGTTCTCAAGACACACAGTCAGACTCCGTAACTTCCAGCACGACATTCACCGTCTGTATCTCTACGTTCAAGTGTGGCAACTGCCCTACTTCTGTCCCGTCTTCTTCTCCTTTCTCGTCTCCTCCCTCCTCTCCCTCCTCTCGTTCTGCCACGTCGTCACTCGATTCGATCTCACAACCATCGCCATCTGCTTGAATACAAAGTGCTCTTGGCAGTTCCTCATCGCTAACTTCGTGTTCCGCAACATTGCGATGAAGACGTTCTTTGAGGTCGACTTCACGAACTACGTGTCGGCCATTGCCACGTGTCTTCTGAATGTCGCCGTTTTCTGGATGGACTCGAAAAAGAGGGCAGATCATGACATTCACCTTCGGAACGTTGAGTAGTGAACTCATGACATTTTGTAAATAAATTAATTTATTGGACAGAATAAAAATATTATTCAAGTTCAATTACTTGGAAACTGTGAACTCCAGGAGTCCATATCACGGCGAACCACGATCGACGTCTTAGAGGAAAATCTAGGCCATATTTGCGTTTTGAAACTCCGCCTCCGGACACCGTTTCCTAGTCCCCGAGGGTTTTTCGCATTTTTCTCGAAAAACTTCTTTAAAGTTGCAAATTTTTTTTATACAAAAACCATCAAAATTAATTTTCGAACGGTTTAAAAAAAAATTCATGTCCTAAATTTAGGTCCTTTGGCCGGAAAATACGGGGAAGAGGGCGTTCAAAATGCGTTTTTGGGAGGACTCCGCCAATCGGACCTGCGTGCGGCGGAGTTGCAAAATTTCACGCGGCGGTTGCGAAAGGGGCGTGGCCCACGTTTCAGGATTTCTGATAGGTGGCCGAACCCGAAAAAATGTTGCAAAAATTTACTACTAGACGTCGATCGTGGTTCGCCGTGCATATATTTCACAGATAATTAATCTTAAAATGGCAAATCAAAAGGAAAAATCACGGGACGTAATTTTGACAATGACTAGAAATCGACAGAGAGTGAACAATAAGTGAGAAAAATGCAATAAATAGAAAAAATTGAGGAAAACCTGAAAATAGTATTGCTAAGGGAATGCACACGAAACCTAAATAAGTTTATAAGTAGATCTACATATTCTTTGGTCTAGGTGGAATGACGGGTCTTGGCGGAGGTGGAGGAGCTCTTCTCATCGGGACGGCCGGAGGGGCCGATGGCCCAACGGAAGCTCCTCGTGTCGGGGGAAGGGGTGCGGGTATGAGTGGGGGTGGTGGTGCGGGAGCAGATTGTGTGAACGGATTGAAAAGACACGCCTGTGATGGTAGTTTCTCGTTGTTGTTCGTTTGGGGCGCTCGAGTAGTCGGAGGAGCCAGAGGTGGCACGTGTTCGTACCACGAGCTGTTGGCCAATGAGGCCGACGACGCCCGAGTCGGCATCGATGTTGAGAGTATATCCTGACGTTCCATAGGTCGATCCAAGTTGCCAATGCTGATGGCATCACTTCTTGCGGACGGAGGTCGTGGTCGATCAGGAGCGGCGCCAGTCAATGTCATACTCATGAGACTGATCGAGTCGTCGTCATCATCTGAAATTCATACCAATGTATCGTATGCTTTTAGAATTTTAAACCTGCAAATTCAAAGACTGCTCCATCAGTGCCCTCAATCAACAATTCTTCGTCAGGAGACACTTCGAAGGCTTCCAAATCAAAGTCGGACAGATGCGGCTTCAATGCGTACGACCAATCCGGAGACCTCAATTTGACGCCAATTCGTTCGGACCCTATGGTTAAACCATCCATGCTGAGTGCCGCCAAAGCCATTTCTCCACTATTCAGAATGATCCATAAGTCGCCGTTTTCGAATTTACTCAGCTGCACTACCGCTCCCAACTCTTTCAACTTTTCGTGAATTGGCATGAACATTTGTGGAGGGAATCGTGGTTTACCGACAACATTAACTACGATAGTTCCATCAGGAGGACCCATAGATCTGAATATCCTTCATAGCAAACGTAAGAGGCATCATTGACTCACTCGACTACATCTTCAATCAGTTCTACACACTTCTTCCCGTCAACTTTATGAGTGTCGACCATAAAGATGGCTGCAACGGGTCTGTGATCCGACGTCTTCAGTTCGGAGCGGTCGTAGCTGACAAGCATTGTTCTCCCACTGTTCCTCTGGTCTTTCCAAAGAACTCTGTCAGTCCATGCGGGAGCTCGACACTTTTCGCTAGTGTCATAGTCGTCACTGAACGTGTCGTACTTGTAAGTGGGGGCGAAAGTCAGTTGTCCTTCACTGAAGCCAACAAATGTCTGGAATACGAAAGGGTTTCTATGCGAATGGCGTTTTTGTCACCTGTCCTAATGCTTTCTGCTGAGTCAGTTGGTCGTGATCGACTAGTCTGCTCAGATCACCGTTCCGCACTGCCGCCTTCACTTCCTCTCCGGACATACTGATTCTGTAGTTGAAGTCTCCGAACCAAAAAATGACGTCATGAGATTCAATATCCCTGCCCAACGGGAAACGAATCTTTTTGAGAGTCGTCGCAAAGTCTTCGTTTCTGTCTTTAATCTCGTTCTGACCAGCTGCGAAATGAGAGCAAATAAAGCAGATGGAAGTGGAGAACACGACAATTCGAAATGCGACAGATCCTTTGTTTCCGGTCGCCCCGCCCATTCCGGTTTTAACCGAAGCTACTGCGAAGTCTTTTAGGTACGGAGAGATGCGTGGTCGGGCGAAAAGGAACAGGCAGACTCCGACGAGTTGCTCGGAGCCGATCAGAACGAATGGCGCCTTTTCAGCGAGAGTCTTCCGAATACTCTCACACCACATTCTTTGGTTCGTCGTGCTCGCTTTCACCATGTTGCTTGCGTTCAAATCGACCAGTTCTTCGACTCCGATAGCAACTATATCTGCCAGTTGTTCATCTTCAACAGCCACTAGACGCATCATCGAATTTGCGAATATCCAGTGAGAGAGACTCGACTCATTGCGGAACGCCACGTTGTGAATGTTCTTGCCACCATTCACGTTCCAGGTGCCCACGAATATTTTGATGGCGTGTGGCTCAGCCACTTCAGGCCCTCGTTCGACTAGTTGGGACACAGCATCCGCGTATTCTGAATGAGAAGTATGACACGGATGAAAAAGAGGAAGAGGACGGAACAAAAGAATGCTCAAGCACTATGGAAAAATAGAATTACATTCACACACCACAACGTTCTACGCTTACCGTGATAGTAATAGTTTTCTAAAAAAGAAACAGCGATAGTTTAAGAAATTTAGTTGGAACAAAGCGAACACTCACCTTGGATGAGACTCGGCGGCAGAAGATTGCATGCTCTGTCGAACAGTCGGGGCTCATAAGCAGCGCCGGTGAGGAACAAGTCGAACGACTCCTGCTTCGCACCGTCCATCAAGTTGTTTTGTATCGTTCTCGCCAGTGATCGGGATGCATCTTTCAATTTGCTCTTTCCGTCCAAAGCGCCTGTTCCGGCGTAAATCGTACTGCACTGATCGCCATTCTTCTGCCACATGTCCTTGAGAATCTCCTCAACACGCTGTTCTACATTGACTTTTCCAGCGTTCAGGTTCAAGAAAGCAACTTGACTGTGAGACATTTGGAGTCCGATCGCCGTTTGAACTGCATTCGTGCGATCAAGACAGTCGAGACAGTTAGTTCGTATCACTCCTGACTGACGTCTGAAAGCATGAATCGAGTTGAGGAAACACCGTATTCCAACTCACTTGACAATCTCTTTGCCCATTGAGTAGAAGAATTCGTGTTTTTCCATATGAGGTGTTAGTTTCTTTTTCAGATGATTTATGGATTCTTTGGAAATCTTCATCTGTGCGTGGTAGTCAAAATCGACGAACTCAACGATCGAGCCGAAATGCGAGTTCTTGTGTTGCGTTTTGAATGCCTCACTCAGAATACGTTCACCTTCTTTTCGCCCCAGAAGGTTAACTATCGCGAATTCTCCGTAGCGGTGTTGCAGTTGTGAAAGGTGTCTGTAATTCATTATTTATCCAAAAAGCGTTTTATCTTCATTTTACCTGTGATAAGCAGGTAGACTGGTCTCGAACGCCCTTAGTTTCACTTTGTGAGAGCCGACTTGCACGCCAGGCTGCTCCCAGAAGAGCGGAATTGAGCCACGAATCTGGAGAAGCGAGCACTCCTTCTCTTCAAACAAAAGCAACTGCTCCGTCTCCACGAAATTGGCCACATTTCCGAGATAATTGGCGCCGCGCACATTGAAACGAGTGCCGACTCTCTCGCAACTCAGTCGAGAAATCAACGCTACACGCCCTGTGTTCGCACCGACATACACCACTCGAACCAGTACTGATCTGGAAACAGACACATGTGAAAACTGAATTCAGAAGAGAAATGCTTACCCTGCCATGCATTTGAGCAACCAGTTATCCGTGTCGATGCCGTATCGTTGGAACGAGAAATGGAGGCTCCGATTCCAGAAGAAACGGGCATCGCTTCCGTCATGTGAATCGCGGTGCTGAGCGGAGCGAGTGAGATCATATGACTGGAGGGAAGAGAAATAGAACATTTGGGAAGATAGAAGACGTTGTAGCTGAACGGACATTTGGCTGGATATGAAAACAGCATGCAGAAGCTTACATCAACAATCCTTGAGTCTACATTCTCAACTGAACCGAATGTCCGTAAAGAGATAAACTCGACGTTTGTTATCTTGAGGATGTCAGCACCGTACAGTTGACCAACAGACAACACCCCTGTCACTGCCACTAACACCGACTCATCTTTTGATATCGCGAGCACTCCGAGCAGTCCGTAAGAGTCTACTATCTTCTGATACGATCTCCTTTCGACTTCTGTCGAGTCCGAGTCTGAAAGATAAAAAACAGTGCATAACTCTCAAACTACATCTCGCTCACCTAACGTGGCCACAGCGCCTCCTTGAAAGAGGAGTGAACCATCGAGGCCATTCTTTTCGACGAGGATCGACGGCTGGAAGCGGGCATCATTCCGCCGCCATATCCGGATGCCTCGGACTGACATCTTCAACGCATCAGCTTCGTTGAGAAAAGGGCAGCAGCCACAAGAAAAAAACGAAACACTAGTGAGGAGAAGAACCTCAGTGGTGGGTGGTGGTGCGAATAGAATAACGAGTCTCAGTGCGCGGATGGCAGACTGGTGAGATAGTGGGCGAATGGAAGAGGAGCAGGCGAATGCGGGAGACGCAGACCGGGCAAAATATCGACGAAAAAAGGGAGGAAGCGACGGGGGAAAAGCCCTGTGAGGAAGAAGACGACGACGAAAAACCGACTAACTATATGTGTTTTGTCTTCTGAATGTCCCCCCTTCTCCCCCCGTTTGCGAAGTAGTCCGGCGTAAATCACGTCGTGTTATGAGAATCACCGGAAGTGGTAAAAACGGTATAAATTTTATTCACTGTACTGACAGCTGGGAGAGGGAAAAAAGAAACAAGAGGACAACAATAAATAAAATTAGTTAGTGAGGTGACTGATGATATCTGAATGAATATAAACAAAAAGAGCGACGGGAAGGTAATTTGAGATCGACGATCGACAGCGGCAGACACAGACACACTAGTACTCCATTTCAAAGTGATCGTCCTCTGCCTCCCCGGTGTTCGTAGTGACGATCTGAAAGCGAGGCCGTTTAGAGGTTGATCTAGTGGGAATACCTGTCGCATTTTTTCTGTCAGATTCTGAAGCAAATGAGATGTGGTTGGATCATCCATCGGATCGTCTCCGCCCATCATCAATGGTCCGTCGGAGTTTCCTTCGACAAGAAGACGTCGACCATCTTCTTCGAATTGAGCTATCAATCCACGTTCACTTGAAACGATTGAGACGTCGTCTCCACAGATCTGAAGACTGTCGTTAGATTCGGAAACATTGAATGATGCTCACATGTTTGACCATTCCCTCAATTGCCACGTTGAATGTTGGGAATGTGGCTGCAGCAGGAAGGTCTGGAGGTTGTGTAAGCTGCATTTCGGAAAAAAACAGTCGAGTCTACTTACATTTATCTAAAACTGGATTGGACTGTGCGTGCATGATCGCAGCAACTGCCGAATCAGCATACATGTCGTTCACTGGGTTCGACTCCCACTGAACAACTGCCGCTTGATCGTTTCCATAGCAACTAACAACTACTTTACCCTAAAATATACCCAATTGTACAAACATAAATTTTATCATCTACTTACCGCAAAAACATGGATGACGTGGGTCGGTGCTCCCTTTTTAGAATCTTTTATTTTGGCCTGATGCACTAAATGAGCGTCGTCGTTGAGTTGTTTGAGGTTGAACATAAGGAGTCGCATGGATCCAGAGTAATGCAATGACAGTTTCTGATTGAGACTCGATATACGAAGCGAAGTGTAACCTCCCAGGTCTCTCGGATCCATGATTGCGTAGGAGAAGTTGTTTTTTACGAGAACGCCACTGATTATTTCATTGTTCTCCGGCATTCGTCTCGCCATTGATCCCACAACTTTCGCTGTTTTCTCTCCACGAAACTGAAGTTCGAGACGCTCCGTGTTTCGTGGATTATGAACCTGAAATCTCGTTCAACAAATTCTTTCAGATTTAGATTTTGAACCTCAATAGGAATGTTGTCATCCTGGAACTGGCGTTCAATGCTAGACTTTAATCGACTCATTTCGTGCAACTCTCCGTGAACGAGCACTAAGTGCGGTGGTCTGAGCGTCTTCACAAAATTAGACGTCTGATGATAATCTGTGTGGGCGGAAAACGATACGTAGCCGACTTGCATCTTCATCGGCAACTTCTCTCCGCTCAACGACACAATCTCTTCCGGCTCGGATAAAATGTGCTGAAATTGAAAACATTCGGACAGAATTCAATTAACCTTGGAAACCTTGGCTAGTGTTCCTTCTACACAGTATCCAGCAATAATGCATCCATTTTTAGTATCGGAGCACCAGTTCTCGAACAGTTCCCTACTGAATCCACTCTGCAACATTCCGGGAGTGGCGAGAACAACACAAGGACCTGCATCCTCGAATTGGTCCATTCCACGGAGAGTTGAGACATGTTTGAAGATGAATGGGTTCTTGACCGCAATCTGCTTCTGGATCCGTGAGTTCATACCGTTCACGAACGTTTGATAAACAGTCATACACTTTTTGGCGAGAGAAGAAGCATCTGAAGAAAAAGGAAACATTGAAAGAACTAGTCAGTCGGAAACTCACAATAGACCGGAATATCGTGAAGTTCTTGATGCGCCTCCCAATATTCATCTAAAATGAGCATTAGTTCTTGAGCCGGACCGATAGCGAATGCCGGAATCAAGCATCTGCCACCACGTGTGACAATGTCATGAACCATTTGAGTGAAACGTTTTTCCCTGACTGATCTGTCTTCATGAGTCTGTGTTCCATATGTCGATTCCTGAAGATTCAAACGTATGGAACCGTTGACTGAAAAAAGCTCACCGTGATTAGTACTTGTGGAGAGATGGGCGGTATTTCAGCGGCACACAAATGTCTGTCTTCGAGGCATGAGAAATCTCCAGTATACAAGATCCTGACACCAGCAATCTCGACCATATACTGGCATGCTCCGAGCACGTGTCCTGCGACGTAGGGCCAGAATCGGATGCCGTTCACTTCTTTCTGCTCGCGAAAGTCTATCGTTTCGATTTTAGCCATACTCTTCTCCAAATCGTCTTCAGTGTACAACTGATGCCGATCGGCTCCTCCGTACTTAGATATCTGAACAACTTTTCTACTTAATCGGATTCTCGCAAAAGTGAACTTACTCTGACATAATCGCCGAGAAGCATCCTATAAATCGCCTTCGTAGCATGAGTCATGAAGCATTTTCCTCGGAACGCAGTCTTCTGAAGGAGCCATGGAAGAGCTCCGCAGTGATCCAAATGGAAATGTGTGATGAGGAGAAGATCAATGTTCTCAATCTCGACAAAGTCGACAAACGGCAGGGCATCTACTCCATGCAATCCGGGATGCACACCACAGTCAAGCATGACCCTTTTTCCCTTGTACTCGAGTAAGTGGCATGACCTGCCGACTTCTTGTCCGGAACCACTGAAATAAGAAATAACTGACCGATAAAACTTCTCATGGTACTCACAGAGGTGTGAAGTAGAGGGAATCTGCATTATCACTGGCTTCCTCCATTCTGAAATAAATACATATGTGAAAAAGAAATGAACACTTCGAAACACGGTCCGATTTCGAAATGTGCCAGTTGTAAAGAGGAAAAATACGAGTTGGTTGCGAAACCAATAAGATCAACAAGGTATCAAATATTTTGATAATAAAAATGTTCATTAGAAAGTTATAATTCGAGAAACACATTCGTTTTCAATGACAGGATAAAACGTAGAACAGAAAGTCGTAGATTCAAATGAAAACTCTAAATATTCTGATTCCACGAGTGAGATTATCTGGGAAGATCAGTGCTGACCGTAGTGAAGAATAGCCATTAAGAAAAGTCCCGAGAACGAACATAGAACGGATACAAAACGTTATAGTACAAGGAAAATTGAACAAGATGAGGGGGGAAGCACCATTGAATAAAAGCTAGAACTTTGTATTATCATAAGAGTTATTATTATTAATATGTACATGTTCACAAGTTGTATGGTGGTGGTGGATGTTGAATCTGCTGTTGCTGTTGTTGTTGTTGCTGCTGCTGCTGCTGCTGCTGCTGCTGCTGCTGAGAATGCGAACCGTTCGAAGGACTCGCCAACATACTGTACCCCGAGTGGTCCATCGAACGTGCTGGATTTGGAGGGGAAAGGTGCATAGGAGCGGACTGCAACAAGACAATAACAACAGAGAAAACTCTTGAGAAACTTACACTCGGCGGAGGCATCGGCTGCATTGGTGGTCGTTGTTGAGTCATTGAATTCAGCGGAGGCAGTGCTTGTGACAATGGAATCGGGGATCTTTGTGGCGGTCCTTGCTGTTGCTGTTGGGGAGAAGGATGGTGCGGAGATGGCTGTTGGTAGGGAAATTGGGGAGACTGCTGATGCTGGTACTGATTTTGCTGTTGATAATGATGATGCTGCATTGAATTTGGCTGATTCATTGGGTGATGCTGCATTTGTTGCTGTGGATATTGATTTGGTTGTGGCGGTTGCATCGGCATGTGGTGGAATTGTTGGGGTGGCTGCATTGAGCCAAGTTGCTGCTGCTGTTGCGGCCCTCCTTGTGGGCTTTGCAAAACTGGCTGCGGTACTATCGGAGGTCCAACTGATTGCTGGTTGCCCGGAGCAGCAAACTGTGGTGAGTGTCCTTGCGCAAGATGACTAGCAACAGTTTGATGTTGTTGATGTTGCTGTTGCTGATGCGCTTGACCATGCTGTTGTTGCTGTTGATGCTGAATCGATTGTTGTAGAGGATGATGTGGAATGTGCTGTTGCTGCTGCTGTTGTTGCTGTTGTGGTTGTGGTTGGGGTTGCTGATGCTGCTGTTGTTGCTGTTGGTGTTGCTGCTGTTGTTGATGTTGGTGTTGCTGCTGCTGAGCGGCTGCCGCGGCAGCTTGTTGCTGCTCTGCTAACTGCTTCATCTGGAAAAGAGTTGAATTTAAAAGGAAACACTTCGAGACGAACTCTTCTTTGATGCTGCATCTGCATTTGCAAGACTTGCCCAGTCGAAGGCTGGCCGTCCATGCTCCCTGAGTATTGCTGAGAGAACCGTATTGGTGCAGCTCCAGCGGTGACAGTATAAGAACGAACATGAGAATTCTTCAAATACTTAGATAAATTAGAAGAAATTATTCGATTTTCCAAAGATACTCACGTTTCCTATCGTCTGTTGCTGTGAAGACGTTGCGGGTGTACTTCTCTGTTGGTTTTGGTCGTTACTGTTCTGCTCCTGCTGTTGCCGCTGCATCCGAGCTTGAGATATAAGTTGCTCGACGACTTGCTGTGACGGAGCATCTTGGATTTCGGAAACTGAAAATTAGGTTCGAAAAAATTCAGTTCTTTTCTGAACTACTCTTTTCGTGCGCAGTCATCATGTGGTTAGATAACCCGGAAGATGTTTTGTATCGTTTCGAGCAGTATGTGCACTTGTAAGAAGTTGTGTTTGCCGCTGGATTTCCGAAAGACTTGACACCTAGGAGAGGTGATCCGTGAACCATGTTTGATGAAATCGAGGAAATCATATTTGATGGAGTTCCCGACGAAACTTGGTTGTCTTGTTGTGGTCCGAGAATATGTTGATTTGACTGTGGGTGAGAAGATGTCATCGACGGTTTAATGTCTTCCATCGGGAAGTTTGTCAAACTCTTCGCGTCTTCGGAAATAGTAACAGCGTGCAGACTTTTCATATGCATACGCAATGCGAACATAGTTTTGTACCGTTTCATGCAATCAACAATTTGACAGCGAAACCGCACTTCATTGTCACTGAAACAATTTCTCGATTTTGTGAAGATCCACTGTTCATTAACGTTACTTACTCTGGCCCACATTCTTCAAAATCCACACTGTGCAACTGTCTCTCCGCGTCCTCAAGCGAAACTGAAACAAATAAAAACCAGAAGGTTAGTTTTTGGAAAAGAAAAGTTACTATTTCGGCCTTGCTTAGACATTATCTCCCGATAAATCCGGTGATATTGATGTGATGGGTTTGGAAGTTTTTCTCGTACAGCACGTCTTCTATAATGGTTGAACGAAACTTTCAGCGGTTCTGGTTTGATAGGATTCGGTCGGTACGCAGTTCTGAAGACTCGGCTGTAGTAGCTGAGAGGCAGATTGTTAGGCGACTGTTGAAGCGGTTGGTCTCCATCGGCAGTGTTTGCAGCTGCTAGCGCTTTTCTTTTCACTTCTTCTTCAATCATTGCTGACAAATTGGACAGTGACTGTTTCGTTTTTAAGTAATGTACTTACGAATGTGGGTGTATTCGATATGTGCAGTGAGATCATACTGATTGGCAAAGTGTTGAGCGCAATTCGGAAACCCGCACTGTAAAGTCGGAGGCTAATATACGTCAAACATAAAAAACTTACCTGGTTGATCTGCATCAAACAGTGAGCCATTTAGCGATACAATAATTGCTTCACGGTTGAAAACTAACTGACGCGAACCGGTCGAAAATTTTCGATTCAAATGATGGCCTAGGAATACGGCGGCCTTTTCGAAAGGGCCAATGGTAGCAAGGCCACGCCCACATATTGCAGCAGTGCCGCACGGTTTTTTCTCTAATTTTCTGTCAGTTTTCGGTTACTCGGAAGGTGTTGATGATCATCATATAAACATTGAGCTGAATATTGCGGAAAAAAGTCCACGGGAATTCCGAAGACCAAGATCAAGAACATGATCAAACGATCTAATAAAATGATGAATTTTTTATTATCTCGTGCAATTGGACCTGTTTGGAAAATTAATGAGAATGTTGGAACGTGATATATTGGCAAAGTGATCATATCACGCCACGTATAAGAGACTTGTTAAATACGAGTTTGCAAATCATCGACCTTCGGGACGCTCGTTGTCAGCATTCTCTCCGTTCAAACTTTCGTCGCTGTCAGACTCCTCGCCATCTCGGTCCATCATAAGTACTCCGGCCTGACGTCCGACAAAATGACCGAAAACGCGTCTCATAGCACCACGAAAACCGTCTTGATTTCCCTCGTTCCTAATGTCATCCAGCTCTTCAGGCTCACCTTCGACATTTTGTTGGACTGAATAATAACTGTTTCGGGCACATCAATATCTGCTACAACTCACACTCGCGGATGAATCTTTGACGTAAGAACTCCCTGCCATTTATGTCATCATGCTGAAATCAAGAACTCAATTCAAAGAGTATTGATGATTACCACAATCAGCCAAATTCGTTTGATTTCGTCGATTTCAGAACCTACTTCGCACTGCCCTAACGTATTTCTGTTTTTAAAAAGACATTTCGCAATGATCTGGGATATTCGTACCTGAGCATTAGCAACAACTCCATTGCTTCTAGTACTCTCTCATAATTCGGCGCGTCTCTCTCTATAAAAACGGGGATCCCATCTCTTTCGCGTCGTTCCCATTGGATTCCGTCCAGATGCTAATACGCTACTGGCTAATAGAAACTAAATGAAAATACTAACCGATATTTGACGTTTAGCCGATTCTAGGTCGGCCAGCCGTCTTCCACTATGTTCTAGACACTTGGAAAGTGTATAATGCGAGTTTTTTACAAATGTCATCGAGTCAAATCTTAGAAATGAACAGGAACACTGCGCGTCGTACTCACCGTGTATACAATGTAGTTTTCCCCGTTTTCGTTGAGATAGTGTCGACTCCGGTCACTTTTTTCGAAAAATTTGATATTCTGTTGCTCAAGTATTTGCTTTTCTTTTTCTTCAATTCTTCCGTTTCTCAAGAATGCCGTAACTACTTCCAAAACGTTAGTTGGACGGAAATTTCCACAGTACAAACCGGAAAACATCTGAAGCGTATAAGGAATAGGAGGTAATTGATAATGGTCTCCGATGATACCTTAGGATATCCGCTTCGGAGACTTTCCATGGCGAACCGCTGCAGCGTTGGAACGTCGAACCAGGCGGAGGTCAGCATATTGTTTCTCGGGGCGTCTGACTGAATGCCATGAACACCTCCGAACGAGAGCATCCAGCCGTTTTCCGTGATGACAGTATCATGAAAGAAGACAGAAAATGGAAGCGAGTATTCGGATTTTTTCCAGGAGTAATTGTCCAAATTGAAAATCCACACATCGGAAAACTGTGGAGGCTGTAAAAAACTCGATTTCGAGACAATAGTTTATTCTCTTACTGGTTCCTGATTTTCCGAAGTAGCTATTCCTCCAGATATAATGACGTTCCTCTTGTAGCGAACGATAGTGTGACAGCGGCGAGGTTTTGGGAAACCATTCACTTGATCAGGAACAGTAGTGATATCCGAAGTAACGTGTGTTTTCACATCAAGTGTGATGATCTGAAATGTGTAATTGAGATTTTTTGTTGAACTTCAGTCAATTCCACCTTGTCAAAACCGAACACTTCCTCAACGTTGCCTCCACCGAAAAATAAGAGATTGTTTGAAACCTCATCGTAATTTACTTCCAATCTGTATCTGCCAGGATGTCCCTGGAAGTGAATATTGAACAACCTCCAAAGGATGGGGTAAAAACCTCATTTCCGGAAACGCGCTGATAAATCCACGTGTACTTCTTTTCACCGTCTTGAGCATCAGGAACTGCTTTCATTGTAACAGAAGTCACATCAAAATTGAAGATGTTTCCTTCCGTTCCTCCAACGATGTAATACTTTCCGGGCTTCTCTCCAGCACACATGGCATGTCCATACATGGGCCGGGGTGGCTCTCCTTCAACGTCGACTTTGCGAGAAGATGCAGTGCAATACACGTTGTTGACTTGAACAAGGTATAGGGAATTGGAAGAAGAATTTCCGAACGCAGTTCCACTGCCTCCGAAAAGAAGAAAAGTGTTCGAATAGGGAGCGATTTGAACGACTGAAATGGTTCTACAGTCTATATTTGAACAACACTGAGGAACGAACTTGCGAATGAAGCAAGGGATTCTGGAAAGTCTCCGGTCACTTCGTATCGTCTCCATTCGAATGTCGCAAGGCTCATCGCCCACAGCTCTTTGAAAATTCTTCCTTCTGTACGTTCGTTCGTATAATAACCTCCAATGAGGTAGAAGTAGTCGTTGTCAGTGAAGCAACGATGACCGGATCGTTTCATCGGATCTAAACATGAGAAGTGAATTGAAATTATTTTATTCTTCGAATACAGTCGTGTTCGCCATCTTCGCCGGCTTCAAAAATGTGAACGAATTCATTGAGAAAGGAGGGTATCGAGTCTGTCTGGAACTTCTGTGATAAAAAATTTTCCGATTCGAACATGCAACTTACGCCTCGTTTAGTTGGTGTCCATCCAACTATCCTAACCATTATTTATTTAGTTTGATGCTTTCTCGTCTTCATAAAAGTATTGATTAACAGCGGGTTAAGTAGGATTCTCTCTAAAAGTGTTATTCAGCTGAATTTCACGAGCCAACGTCAATGAGGAGAGAGTGTAAATAAAAAAGAGGACGCAGACTTTGGAAAGTGCGCCCTGTTGAGAATTCGACCGCGTCGCGAGAAGCAACAGCGCCGCCCACACTCGAGCTCCTACTTTTCTCATTTCTCTGCATGTTGCGGTGCTCTTTTCGAACTTGTGTTCTTCTCAAAAATTCTCCGCTATGTCTGTCCGGTAATCGCACTTCCACCTCATCACCGGTCAAATCCGGAGGTATTTTGCTTGCGTTCATAAAAATCGATAATGTTGTTATTTCAATAGATGGTCACCAATCAGACTCGTTGAAAGCTATCAATCCAGTGGAAAGTTACACGGCTTTTGGTAACATTCGGCAAAAAAAGGATGTCTTTCATTATACCGATAGGTAATTGTTGAACCGTGAATATTTGTCACCCTTGTCGCCGACTTATTTTAGGGAAAGTGGCCGTGGCTATTCGCACTACTCTAGCACAGTTTATCAGCATCGGCCATATATCTGGCCGCCACTCAGAAAGTTATACAACTGGAATTACGTTATGGTGATTGCCGGAATGGTAATTCTGATGAGTGACTTCGAATGGTAAAATAATACGTTTTTCCCTAGAAAGTTTATTCTTTCAGGCTGAAAGATCAGATTAAAGGCGCATCCACGTCATTCCGACCTCAAGCATCTCAAAAAGAAGTGAGCTGCTCCAGCTAGTTCATCTAATACCGGCTTGTGTGTTGTGCTTTCAAGATAAAATAGTCAGTTTCAGTTACTTATTTTCTGAGCTTCTTAGGTTGTTATAGCCGACGTATCTCGCTTGTAAAACAGTTAACGCATTTTCTGTTTCCAGGAATTTTCGCAGAGTGGCAGTGAGGTGGATGAAATCAAGGAGAAGACAAAGAAAAAGAAGCTCGGATTCAGAGAGCGACGTATTGTTGAATATGAAGATCGACTGAGGCTTTATTCAACACCGGACAAAATTTTCAGATACTTCGCGACACTGAAGGTGACGAGCTTCCAAGTCCAAAAAAGATATTTTATAATACAGTTTTTTAGATAATCGATCCAAATGACGAAAGCGGCAGGGTTTTTGAAGTGTTCATGACACCTGAAGACTTTCTTCGATCGTTCACTCCAGGTGTTATGCAGCCAAGACGATGGGGTCTTGACAGCTTCAAAGTGTACAATCCAGAGGTAATAGATCATAATCGCTTTTGTGCAGAAAGGTATTTCCAGAAGCACAAACGCCACAAGTTCTCCGATCCGAATAGTATTTTCTACAAACTTGGTGAAAACGGACTGATAAACTTCAGCGATTATTTATTCCTGATGACATTGCTATCAAGTAATACAAATGGAAAACGTTTCCTGTCCAATAAGATGAAAATTTCAGCTTCCCATGCTGACTTCGCGCTTGCTTTCAAAATTTTCGATGTAGACGGAAATGGTGCCTTGGACAAAGAAGAGTTCACCAAAGTCCAACAACTGATCATGTCGCAAACTACTGTTGGACAAAGACATCGCGATCACGTCACTCCGAATACTTCCTATCGCGTGGAAACTAATTCAGCATTGGAGGCGTACTTCTTCGGGAAAGACGGGAAAGGTAGCTTGTCATCTGAAAAGTTCATAGAGTTCCAAGAACGTCTTCAACATGATATTTTAAAAATGGAATTTGAAAGAAGAGATGCTATGGAAAACTCGGATGGACTCATAACCGAAGAAAGTTTCGCACAGCTACTTCTACTCCATGCTCAAATTGGGGAGAAGAAACAGAAACATATGTTAAAACGTGTGAAGCGAAAATTCAAAGGAGAAAATGCTAAGGGAGTTAACTTCGATGAAACCAAGGCATTCTTCGAATTCTTGTATCACATTGACGACGTCGACATCGCTCTTCACTTTCATAAAATGGCAGGAATGTCGATCGATTCAAAGCTTTTGAAAAGAGTTGCCGTAAAAGTTACTGGGATCCCACTCTCCGACCACGTGGTCGATGTGGTCATAACGTTGTTTGATGATAATCTAGACGGAAAGTTGTCCCATGAAGAGATGGTTGCTGTTATGAGAAGAAGAATGCGTCGAGGTCTCGAGCGACCGAGAGATACTGGACTTTTCCGCTTATTCGACGCAATGCTCGAATGTGGGAAAAGGGCGTATCATACCAGTCCTTTGCCTTTTTACTAGTACGACAGACTTTGTGCAAAAATGTATCTGTATAATAAAATTTTTTTTTCACGTTATCTTTTCTCATTTCCATGTTCTTGTGCTCAAGTGTTTTTGACACTTTCATATTTACTTTTTCTCAATTGTCAATGATTTGTAGTTTATTTACCACGATTACAGGTGTCAATCATGTCTCTTGCTTTGAGAAAGACTTTGGGCGTCACTCGCTTCTCGATGAGAACCGCCAGCTTCCAAGCGGTGCCGACCAACGCTGGAAAGACCCCACCAACTCTTGAGCAGTTCGACCCACTGAACCCAGGAGAGTGGCAGCTCGGAGCCGGAGGAAAGATTCTCCCACGTCTTCCAGAAGGAACCAAGGTCGGAAACCTCGTCATGGGAAAGTACGGTCTCTATGATCCAGTGCTCAAGAAGAGAGTCGACACTTACGCCAATGCTCTTCTCGAGGGAAAGAAGTCTGAGGAGGCGGGACCATTCGATCTTGCTGTCAGCAGAATCGCCAAGGGTCTGGCTTACATCTGCTTCGTCATCGCCATCTACAATCTCCTCTCGTTGGCGTACGGAAAGCCGCTCCCACCACTCAGCCACATCAAGGCTCCAGGATCCTAAATAATTCCTCCCCGATCGCTCCATTTTTTAGGAAGTTTTATGCTCGATAAAACTTGTGTCGATTTGAATGAATAAAAAACTCTCCTAGTTGTTAGTCCCTCTTATTATGTGAATGTGTTTAAAACACCAATTAAATATCTTAAGCTTTTACACCAGTCCTGTTAGCACAATAATTTTCAGAGATGGCGCTTACATCTTCCGCGGCGTCTTGCTGTACAAAGGTGCTCCTGCACCCTTTAGTTATAATGCAAATGTCCGAGCACTATTCGAGAACCAAAGTTCAACAAGGGGCTTCCGTCAAGAAAGTGTTTGGAGCCATTCTTGGAAAGCAAAGCGGCAGACAAGTGGAAGCGATCAATTCATTTGTTATGAAAATGGAAACCGAAGAAATGTCCAACCTTACTACTTTCAATACTGAGCATGCTACTTCGAGAGCAGAACAATGTACTCAAAAATTGATTTAATCTTCTGTTAAATTCCTTCATTTACAGATCTGGAAGTATTCCCAGAGCTTCAAGTTATTGGAGCCTATTGTGCCGGCGAAGACGACGAATTCACAGCCGAAGAGAAAGCATTCTTGACAAAGCTGACACAGACTATGCGTAACGCAGAGAAGGCTGGCCAGATTGATGCGGTTCTCTTTTTGAAATTGAACTCAGTCACTGCTGGATCCACTCGAAAGCTACCATTGTTTGCTTTCGAAGGAGATGTAGCAGATAGCGATAAGTACAGCCAAATCGAATGGATTCTCGTTTCGGAAGACAGTGAGCGAATTGGAGTCAATCATATTGCCAAGCTGTCGACAAAGTGCGGCAGAGATGAGACTACTGCCGGAAAGAAACACGGGGAAGCCCAAATCGCAGCTATGAATATGCTTGAAAATCGAGTAGATGTAAAGGAATAGTTCGTAGTTCATCAATCAAAAAAATGTTTACAGCTGATTATCGCTTATTTGGAAAAGATACAAGACGGAACGTTGCAGCCAAACTTCGAAATTTTACGTGAAGCAAATCTTCTAGCTCAACGTTTGAATACTATTGATCGATACGCTGCCGAGTTTGGAGAAACATTCCAGAAAGAAGAAAAAACTATCACCGTTTTCTCTTTGATGCCGAAGTTAACTAGTCTTCTTGGAAACATGCAACAAGTGTGGTCAAAACTTTCTATCCAAAGAGCTGATCTCCTTGCCGACGACGGTTTTCATGGAAAGTCGTCGTCTAGATGGGCGCATCCTTTTGACAAGTTACGGTTCAAACAGACGGGACGTGTTCAGCAAACCGATGTAGGCGGAGTTAATGAATCGAGTGAAAGGAATGCTCATATTTTCAGGATGATGAATACTTCGATGAAGAGGATATTGAGAACGAAATGAGCGGACCTCGCAGAAAAATTCATGCTGCTGATTCTCCGGCTGGTTTTCGTAGAAGACGCGCACCGCCAAGAGGTTCTAAATGGATATTTCAAATGTAATTTAACTCTTCGATTTCAGCAACCGGCACGATGTCTTCTTCTCGTCCTTTGAATACCGCGGCCCCTGCCGGAACCGATGAAATGGAATTGGCTGGTCAAGAAGATGGTGCAGGTCCTAGCGGCTCAAGCAGTCATTTCATTCCGGACACTCCGCGCCCGCCTATCACTGCTAACAATGAATCTGATGAATCGAGTCAACCATTCTGAAAACGTGTACTAAAACGATCTTTTAACTATTTATTGTACGATACTTTTCAATCATATTTTCTTTTAAATGTATCTATTTTCTCGAACAATTCTGTCTGAAAGGTTTAATTCCTGGTACCCGACCGGAGAACAATGCTTCGTTTAAAGGCAATCGCAAAGATTGCAGAGGTGCAGATTTATGTTGAGAAGTGTGATTTTGCGGTACAGTCGGTCTTTGACAAAAAACAGTTGGTTGACGAATGAATGGAAGAGGAGCAGAAAAAATGAACAACATACGGTTTAGTCTAAGCCATGCTTTCAGCAAAAATATGTTCTTAGGGTCTATTCGGAAACGGGAACCTGAAGACAGCAGAAGGCTTGAAGCAGCTCCCGGTTTCTGTGAAAGCAGCCACAGATTCTCTGATTCAGGCGAGCCGAACAACAAAGGATCTCGAAAGGCAACTTTGACAGTTTCAGGAGCTTTTGGTGCCTCCTTCAAATCCACGAACGTCTCTGGAGATTGTGGATGATATTTCAAATGAAATATGTAAAGCGGCTGATCTAGTCCGTCCTAAATATTATTCTATCGGTTTCATGCGTAATGATTCTAGGCTGAGTGCGTTCGTCAATTGCACGCGGATGCTGACTTCCGGGAAGCGGCAGAAGACGTCTCGAGAGATTTCTGCGAACTCGTCGAGAGTCTCAACACGAACACTGCGCTCTATAAAACGTTGAAAACTTCGGAGACCACAGATGCTTCGCGTTTAGATGACGTGGATCGGAGAACACTTGCTCTCCTTCTTCACGACTTCGAACAGAGTGGAGTTCACTTGGCGGCCGACGAAAAGTCCCAATTCGTGCAGCTCTCCTCAGATATTTTCGACGCGGGGGCCCGATTTCAGGCCAACTGTGACAGAAGTGTGTCGGTACGGAAGTAAGTGTTCACTGTCTTCGAAAGAAAGAGTTTTCATTTTTGGAACATCCAGGTTCGACCAAGCGCAATACGGATTGCCTTCGCAAATCTACTCTCCAATTTGCAACTCTCTTGACCAATCGAAACGAAAAATGGTCTACAATACTTTCTACCGACACAACGACCAGCAAGAGTCGTTCCTCCGAAGCCTCGTCTCTTCCAGACATCAGTTGGCTCAGCTTACTGGTTTCGAGTCGTATGCTCACAGAGCTCAGAGCAATACGCTTCTGGAAAACTATGACACCGTCAAAAGTTTCCTCTGGGGAGTTGTCGAGGTATTGGAAATGAAAACGTCTTTTTTTCCAAATGCGTATGCCTTCCAGCAATGTCGCGGCGCGTTCGAGAAAGAACTCGCAGTTTTGATTGATGTGGCTGCTCAATGCAGACAACAAGACATGAACGGAAACAGAGATATAGACACGATTGCCGACCACGATCTCGGATTCCTGATGCATTTGTACAGAGTATGTTCAAAAATGTTTTCCCATTTTGTATCAATTATCAGGAAAGCGCTTATGACATCGGAAAGACAACTCAAGAGACCTCGCAGTTCTTCACTTTCTCATCAGTATGGAAAGGTTTCTCCACGTTGACCGAGAGACTCTACGGTGTTCGTCTCGTCGAGGAACGGGTGCTGAGCGGAGAGTTGTGGAATGCAAATGGGATCATGAAACTGGTAATACCAATTCAAAAACGAAGTTATACTCTTTATTTTCATTGAAGAAAGCCTTCGATGAGCAAAACAATGAGTTGGGAGTGGTCTACGTGGACATTTCTAGTCGTCCGGAAAAGGCAGTAGGCGACTGCCACTACACCGTCCGATGTTCGAAGAAACTCTCGGATGGATCCTGGCAGATGCCCATTCTAGTTCTTTCGCTTGACTTAGTGGAAGGACACACTTCGAAATGGCAAGACGCTCGGGTAAACATCTAAACGGAAACAATTCATCTCGAAATAATTATGTTCGTTCAGGTTAGCTTCCATTCGGCTGAGACTATTTTCCATGAAATGGGACATGCGATGCACAGTATTCTGGGGAGGACAAAGTATCAACACGTGGCAGGCACTAGATGTCCTCAAGACTTCTCGGAGATTCCTTCGAACTTGATGGAGTACTTCTTCAGCGATCTACGAGTGATGACCGAAGTCATCAGGAAAGCTGATCCGTCTTCTGAACAACTTTCCATCGAGTCAGCAGCTACTCTGCTCGCTTCAAGACACTCGTTCACTGCAATCGAAACAGTGCAACAAGCTGCGTATGGTCTCTATGATCTTGAAGTTCACGGCCCAATCGCTGCTCCTCAAATCGCGTCGGGAAGAATGAGCACAACCGAACTGTTCCATGACATCATGAGCAAAGCGATACCACATGTCAACAGATCACCGGAATCGGCGTTTCAGCACAGATTCCATCACACCGTGCAATACGCAGCGAGGTACTATTCGTATCTGGTGGCCAAGTCGTCTGCGTCTCTGATCTGGCAACAAAGATTCCAAAGTGATCCGCTCTCCCGAAGATGGGGTGACTGCTGGGCGGAAGTACAGTCTCACGGAGGAGGACACCATCCATCAGTTCTTCTCGAGAAGATTCTCGGTTTCCGCCCAACGGAGAAAGATCTGACGCTCGCGCTTTCGAAGGAATCACAGCATTTGGCCAATCTTGACGCTGTTACAGTTTGAAGTCGTTCCGTAGTCGTTTTTAGTGTCTCATCATTTGTTGATTTTTTGCAAATAAACTTCATATCTCTTATTTTTGCAGTTATCAACTCCCCATCGCAGTGAGATCTCACTTGCAATCTTCCACTATCTCTTCCTCTCGCAGCGCCAGTCTCCCGATCGTTCTTTTTGTCTGACGCGCAAAAGGACACTGCGGGCGCCGAAGAGACGCAGACAAAGAGGCGGTACGGTCGGGTGCAGAGGGGACGCGCCTGCACACCAACTGTCCCCTCCGTTTGGCCTAAAATCTTTGTTTGACGAGGGCGAAAAGATCAAAAAGTGCTGCTCGTCGTCTCTGAGCCCACTTCCCTCTGGTCCGCCCGTGCTTATTCACTCAAATACGTGTCGGCCCCTTCATTTTGGCACTCAAGGGGTCGAAGCCAATTCTCCCCCATTTCCGTTGCGTTTTTTCGGTGGTCAATTCTCTTTTTTTCCTTCCCTCTGCCAACTCCAAATTTGCTCGTCCCGTTTGCAGCGATTCATTTTTTCCTTCTCGGCAGTGAGTTTCAATGCGGCTCGTTTGTTCCCATTTTTGTTTTTGTTGACGTCTTCAAAGCGTCTTGAAGGATATTTTCGTTTGCTTCCTCGAAAGCTGAAAACAGAGAACAATCGAATCACACACAACTTGTGTGCCCTTTTTTGAAATAGAACTTGGATGCTGATAAGCGAGTAGGAATGGTCTGATATTATCTGTCCTCTTGGTGTACTCTGCCGTCTCTTTTCTTCGGCGATGTGATGCCGGAGGTTTGGTCTCTCCGGAGAGTATCTAGAGAAAAACTCTGGCCATACGACTGCTCTCCACACAATGTTACGCGTTCTCTGTTCTCTCGCTCCCAAGCTCGCTTCGCCATCCATTTTCCTATTCTGCAAGCCCATCCCTTCTCGTCTTATCATCTGTGTTTTGGTTGCAGCCCCTTCCAAGAAATAGCGCCGCTTCTCTTTCTCTCCGGTCGATTCTCCCTCGCCTTTATAATACTTCTCCCATCTCTCTCATAAAAAAGGCACATGAGGTGCCTCTACCGTATCAGTGGCGGCGAGGCAGTGCTGTGCCTTGCCACCGTTAATGGTTTTCTGTGAGATTGACAGTTGTTCGTTATCAGGCGAATTTATTAACGTCAAACCGTATTTAACTGATACGCCGGCCATCTCGCCACATTCGCAGGGAATTTCATATCAGTCACGAACTAGGTGCGTGCCCCATACCGCTAACGCTGTAGGCCCCATAAGGGCATAAATATTTAGTTTGTTTGAGGAGCATAGAGCGCTTGCTGATTCGATTGAGCCGCATTTATAGTTCCCCGACGCCTACATTCCATAATCTGCGCATACAAAACATGTATTTTTTCTGCTGAATCGTCATTCATATAGCTGTGGCTAATCTTCCCGGAATGGCACGCATTCTTCGCTCCACCGAGTCGGGCTCTTCGTTCGCCATGCATAACAAACGTGCCTCTTACTGAATTCCGCTGATGATCACGTGACAAATTGACCGCTCTACGCACTTCGCTCTTTCTATCTTATGAAAGACATCGCACTCGCCCGCATTCATTTCCTTTTTACTCGTGGAAATTTCCAAGTTTTGCAATAACATTTGACTTCCTACAGGTATGGTTGCTCATTCCTCGGACGGGTTATCCGCCACGGCTCCGGTCACCGGCGGAGATGTTCTGGTCGATACTTGCGTGACCCGCGACGAGAAGCCACAATCGAATGGAGACGCTCTTCCACAACTCCCGGAAGAGCCGCGTGTGCAGCTGCCAACTGTTGATGCCTTCCGCCGCGCTATCCCGGCTCACTGCTTCGAACGCGATCTGCTCAGGTCGACTAGATATTTGATTCAAGATTATGTGGCGCTGGCGCTTCTCTACTACGCTCTCCCAGCTTTCGAATACTTCGGACTGTTCGGATATTTGGTTTGGAACTGTTTCATGGGAGTGTTCGCATTTGCTTTGTTCGTCGTCGGACACGACTGTCTTCACGGATCTTTCTCGGAAAGCGAGCTTATCAATGACATCGTTGGACATATTTCCTTCGCACCAATCTTCTCGCCCTACTTCCCATGGCAGAAGAGTCACAAACTTCACCATGCCGTAAGTTCGCATCCAGGCTATTGGAAAAAATGTTGTTATTTTAGTTCACTAACCACATTGACAAGGATCACGGACACATCTGGATCCAGGACAAGGACTATCTGAGCTGGCCATGGTGGAAGAAAGCATTCAATCCGATGCCGTTCTCCGGATGGCTCAAGTGGTTCCCAGTATACACCCTGTTCGGATACAGCGATGGCTCCCACTTCTGGCCATACTCGGCTCTCTTCGTGCGTGACTCCGAGCGTATTCAGTGCGTTATCTCTGGAGTTGCGTGCGTCACGTGTGCCTACATTGCTCTTGTGCTCGCTGGCTCTTATGCCAACTGGTTCTGGTACTATTGGGTTCCGCTCTCGTTCTTCGGATTGATGCTCGTCATGGTCACGTATATGCAACATACTGATGACGTTGCTGAGGTACAAACGTCGGGAATGTTTAAAACATGAACACTCGGATTTCTAGATCTACGAAGCTGACGAATGGAGCTTTGTTCGCGGACAAACGCAAACCATTGACCGCTTCTACGGATTTGGACTGGACACAACCATGCATCACATCACTGACGGTCACGTTGCTCACCATTTCTTCAACAAGATTCCTCACTACCATCTCATCGAGGCCACCGACGGGATCAAGAAGATCCTGGAGCCCTACTACGGAACCCAGTATG
The DNA here is from genome assembly GCA_963932285.1 of Caenorhabditis macrosperma. Lineage (NCBI taxonomy): Eukaryota > Metazoa > Nematoda > Chromadorea > Rhabditida > Rhabditidae > Caenorhabditis > Caenorhabditis macrosperma. The sequence goes on from OZ010620.1 coordinate 7,157,384, forward strand.
GCTACAAGTACCAAGTGAACTATGACTTCTTCGTCCGCTTCCTGTGGTACAACATCAAGCTCGACTACCTTGTCCACCGAACCAAGGGAATCCTTCAATACCGCACGACAGTCGAGGAGAAGCTGAAGGCCAAGTAGAATGTTTTCCTAAAAATACCAACTCTTCTACCGGGTTGCTTCTCACCTGTTTCCTTTTTTCCCGAATGTATGCTGTTTCCGCTGCCATTCTAAAATGCAACGAATAAAACTTAATCCGATTCCATTCATACTCAAGTCATTTTGCAACGAAACATGACTAAATTAGATTGTACTTTCACCTCCGCGATGGAAAAAACGACACGGGGAATTCGCCACCAAGAACGCGTCTTATCTGGTTTCGTTAGTCGGCTACGCTACGCCGCACTTTGTTCTCCGTTGCGTCTTCTCACCCGATTGATAACTGTCTTATCGGATGACCGACTTTCTCCATAAAAAAGTGGCGGTTCTTTGTTTCTCTTGTTCTAGTTTGAACACTTGAATTCTGTAATCACACTACTGTAAACGGGTGATTGCGGTTGCAATTCACATGGACTCGGGTACAAAGAAGACGCGTACTCCTGCAAAGAGCACGTATGTGATCAACAACACGTTTGGAAACGAACTGATTATCAATGATCACAAGGAACTGTTCTCATCGTCGCTCGCGTAGAAGATCCGTCATCCATCGGTCGATACTGGGGAACTTCAGAGAGACTTCCGGAGCCTTTTCGAGTTGACAAGTTACGTCTTGTTGTTGGGAGCATTTCCCGATGAATATAACGAGATTCGAACGGAATTCCTATTTTCCATTCTTCAAATAGTCTGTTTTACTCGACGCTCAACAGAAAACAGAATAACAAAGAAATATTTACAGGTCAGGGGGGCACATATTCAGGTCATCTGTTGTAATCATTCTGTGATCAATCGGAACCGCTTCCAACACTAAATGCTTCCGTTGTCACGTATCGAGGAAGCATGGAGGTCCGGCTAATTGACAGATCGTTCCGTCATCATCTTCTGATCTCTCTCTCTCTCTCTATCTCTGTCTTCCGAATTCCGGTGTCCCCAAAAACGTCTGCCCGTTAGGCGGATCTCTGTGTCTCTCCGACTTTTGTTCTCTTGCTGATGGAAGTGATATGTTTTATCGCGCCAGTGGAGAAAAAGTACACCAGTTTGGCGTCTCTTCCGATCACACACTCTCTCCGAGGGGGCAAAGGACGCGAGTACGTGTGCAGCAGCGACGCCGCGAGAGATACGGAGAGGAGCGATGGTTTCGCAGAATAAATCACGCCATATTGTGCGTCGGTCGCCTCGGTTTCTCCTCGAGACTCCCACCCTCTTTTTAATGAGGCAACGCGTTTTTCTGGCACTCTTTCCCGGTACTCGGCTGGAAGAGAGCGTCTTCTCTCTCCCTTCTGCCACTACTGTACCGCCTGATCTTCCATTTACGATCGCCTCCTTCTTCGCATACTTCCCCCCTCTCTCTCATCTCACATTGGAGCCTACAGTCACAAAATATTTATCAGTTCTCGATCGTGATTACACGTTCACATACCTCTTTTTGTTTCCTCGCCCGGTCGACACACATTTCCTTTTTTTCAGTAATAACCGAGCAGAAATGACGATCGCAACGAAGGTGAACACGAACAAGAAGGAGGGCCTCGAAACCATCCCGATGCCGACTCTGCCGTCGGTGTCCGACCTCAAGGCAGCCATCCCGAAGCACTGTTTCGAGAAGGACGCTCTCAAATCGATTCGGTTCCTGATCCAAGACTACCTGATCCTCTTCGGTCTCTACCTCGCGGTTCCGTATTTCGAGGGATACTTCGGATGGGTTGGCCTCTTCGCCTGGTACTGGCTCATGGGCATCTTCGGAAGTGCCCTTTTCGTCGTCGGTCATGACTGTGGACACGGATCGTTCTCCGAGTATGAGTGGCTCAACGATCTTTGCGGTCACCTGGCTCACGCCCCGATCCTCGCTCCGTTCTGGCCGTGGCAGAAGTCGCACAGACAACATCACCAGTACACTGCTCATTTGGTGAAGGACAGAGGACACCCATGGGTCACTGAGGAGGACTTCAACAGCCGAACTGCCATCGAAAAGTACTTCTCGGTGATTCCAATCTCCGGATGGCTCAGATGGAATCCAATCTATACTATCGTCGGACTGCCGGACGGTTCCCACTTCTGGCCATGGTCGCGCCTTTTCGAGACCACCGAAGACCGTGTGAAGTGTGTCATTTCGGGAGTCGCATGCGCCATCTGTGGCTACGTAAGACAGTCGTGACCCGTTTTATCAATGTACTTCGCTCTTTTACAGATTGCCTTCGTGCTCTGCGATTACTCCGTGTACACTTACATCAAGTACTACTACGTCCCACTGCTCTTCCAGGGACTCATTCTCGTCGTCATCACTTATCTTCAGCATCAGAATGAGGACATCGAGGTGAGGCTGTGGAAGTGCTGCTAGCATCCGAACTCTCTTTTTCCAGGTTTACGAAGACGAAGAGTGGCGATTCGTGCGTGGACAGACACAGACCATCGACAGAAAGTGGGGTCTTGGAATCGACACATTCATGCACAACATCACTGATGGACACGTCGCCCATCACTTCTTCTTCACCAAGATCCCCCACTACCACCTTCTCGATGCCACCCCAGCAATCCGCCAAGCACTGGAGCCACTGAAGGGAACGCAGTACGGATACAAGAGCGAGATCAACTACGACTGGTTCTTCAAGTACCTCCGCTACAACGCGTCGCTCGACTATCTGACCCACAAAGCCAAGGGCGTTCTGCAGTACAGAATCGGAGTCGAGGCCCAGAAAGCCAAGAAGCACTAACAATTGTCGCCTACGTGTCCCGGTTGCCACTTCGGAACTTTACTCATCTACTTGGTGTACTCTACTTAGTGGCTCTTTTTGTCAGTCATTGTGTTCGAAAAATAAAAAATCAGAAACTTTTTGTTCGGATTGATCGAATGGATTGTGTGAGAAGATTGTGTATTGAAATAGATACTTTATTGATGTACCATCATAAGTTAGATAATAGTTATCATAGAAGAGAAAACCCTAGACATTCGAAAGAAATCGAAATACAAATAATGGGGCGCGGATTGACGGCAAACTAGGCGGTACAATTATGGTTGTCTATGCGTATCCGTTTTGATTGATTCTTCACGGTATATACAAAAAGGCGGGAAGAGAGTCGTGTGTCGGCTGGTCGGTTCGTGTGTGTTCGATCGATTAGAGACGACGGGCCTTCTTGCGGAAGTAGCAGCAAACCATGCACTGCAATCGAGACACTGTTCGTTTGCTCATGATCTCCTCTTCGAGCCCCCCTCCCTCCTCCCACTCTCACACCCCATTGTGATCGTCTCTATTGCGGACGAGTGCGGCAGAAACAAACCGGTCCTCCGCGACGAGCCCTACTCCCCAATTACCTGTTGTCCGTTGTTCTGTCCGACTTGGCAGACCGATTGTCCTGGGCACTGGTAGTTTTGGTTGCACGATCCGATTTGAACTCCTCCGGTGCATCCGCATTGGGCGTTCTGTGGCGCCTGGGTGGAGACGTATGGGGCTGGGGTCGGGAGGGTTCCTGGCTGGCTGGAGGTATCCCAGACGCAGACTTGCGAGGAGACGTCGAACACAGTTCCTGGGGCGCATGGCATGCGTTGCCATCTTCCGCAGAACAAGTTGTTCGGGGCTGGCTGGCACTGGAGGAAGTGGGTGCGGGACTGTGGGTCAGTGGCGAGTGGGTCGATCATCCACGAGCAGATTCCTTGGTACTGAGCGTTCTGGACTCCGGATCCTTGAACTAAAACGGGAAAAGTGAGAAGTTGAAGAGCTATTGTGTGTGTTTACCGAGTGGGCATGGCTGTGGCTGGACGACTGGGGCCGATTGCTGTGGGCAGTATTGCTGCTGGGTGGTGGTGGTTTGGCAGTTCTGAAAGTGGATGTGTTCTGGGGGCGAAGGTCCAAATGCTCCTTACAGCTTGGATCTGGGATGGGGTGCACTGGCATGGCTGCATTTGGACTGGGGCCTGGGTGGTGGTCGCCTCTTGTTGGCAGCACGAGATGGAGACGAGGATCTGTTCGTTCTGTTGGCTGGTGGTGGAGCAAGTGCAGGCTGGCTGGTTCTGTGGGCATGGGCACGATGGGTACTGCGAGAATCTCTGAAGACGTGACGGTGAGAAGGCGGAAGGAAGGGAGGGAAACTGACCAATGGCTGCTGGGCGGATCTGCGGACCTTTGGCGAGTTCTTCGGGGCCGAGATTGGCTCGAGGATTTCGGGGGATGGGCAGACGCAGTTCTGCTCGCCGTTCGGGCAGGCACACTGTCTTGGGGCCTCACGGATCTCTTCGACGAGGAACTGCATAGCGGAGGCAGTTGGGCAGAAGTTGTACTCGGTGGCGTTGGCGGATTCGCAGAGCTCCTGAAGGGAGGCGAGAGGTGAGGGGTGGACGACAGAGGACGATGCCTACCTGTTGTTTGTTTACAGATCTGACAGTCTTGCAGCGACGGGCAGAAGCCACGAACTCGTATCCCGGGAGACATTCACGGAGGAGCCAGATTCCGAGATCTTTTCTGGAAATGTGAGAAGCTCGAGAGTGGAGGGGCGCTCAAGTGCTTTGACGGCTCACCTGTCGGCAGCGAACGAGGATTGACGTACACATTCGACATAGCGGGTCGGGTCACCGGTGGCTCGGGGGAACGAGGGAAGTTGGCAGATGTCACCGAGGATGGCTCTCCAGTACTGAGGAGTCTCCTCACCAGATTTGGATTCGCAGGAAGCGAGAGCTGAGAAAAGAGAAACTATGAGAGGGGGCGAAATGAAAGGGAGGATAAACCTGCGAGAGCTGCGCACCCGATAATGAGAAGGAAGCGCGCCATGTGTAGTGAGAAGAAGCTAGTGTGATGCTCAATGGGAAACTCGTCGCGCTTTTATACGATCGGACTCTGGAGCACACCTGGGAGGGCTCCTCTCGCGCGGCGCCCTCAGGAAGGCGGAGCCACTGCGCCCGCCCTAATCCGGAACTCATCAGTGGCACGGCATACCACCCCGCGGAGGAGCAGCGGCAGGGACGCGCACACACTCGCCCACTTCGCGCCGCGATTACTCGTAACGGGGGGTTGCGGGGCGGCGGAGAAGCGAGTCCTTCTTGGGAACGGAAACCAAATTGGAACCGTCGCGGTCAAAGGTGTATGTTTGGAGAGGAGGAAGAAGAGCAACTCTTCAGAGGTAAACAAGTGCGGCGTGCAAAATGGCAACTTGGTAGCAGACAGTGTACTTTAGTCTCGGCCATGACATGATTTTCGAAGAAACCATTCGGGTTGAGTTTGAGATAAGTAGGTGCTTGACAACTTTTCTAACGGTTTGTGTGTGCACCGACTACAGTAATTCGACCGTTTTTCGGCTTCTCGGCGTCAGAAGAGCGATTCCGAGTGGTGTAGTCAGCCAGTTGTTTGTAATGCGATTACGAGTTACGTCTTCAGTTTTCGAACCTTTGGTTTCTGCAAATCAGTGTTTGTTCGGTTCCTGAATGATCTCCCAATGCGTCTGTGCATGTTCGTTTGTTCCAGAAGTCTCCTGGAATGCGGATCAGTTTCGCCGGCTAATCTCTGATCGGCGGACACACACACCCCGATGTACGTATAATATGCACTCATCCCTCCCTCTGACAATTAGCGAAGAGTCGAAAAAAGGTTGGCGCGAGCTCGTTGACGCCGCGTTGCCGCATGCGCATCCCCTATTCCAGTTTGCCACGAATCTGCCCCTCACAGGATGAATATACGGCAGAAGAAGCGCAGAGAGGAACAATGTGTGCTGAGTCACTGCCGAGTGCTGCTGATCGTGTATTGGTTTTTCAACAGTCTTGGCGGGTCCCGTCCGTAGATGCATATGCGAGTGTGGCGCGAGAACAACGAAAATGATACTCTCGGGTAGAGATCTCCGGCCGCTGCTCGGTCATCACTGCGCGCGTCCCGTCGAGTGGCTCGATTGGCACGCGCAGTGTTACGACACACCGAAAGACGACACACTCATCCTGTGAACAAGACAATCTGTCAGAGTCCCTCTAGTTGGCAGAACGAACGTTGTTTCATTCGGCTTCTCTTCCCACGCCACTTCTCCTTCTCGGTTCACTGCGGCTATTCTATTTCGGACAGTTCCCGCGCCCCTCTTCTAGTACCCTCAACAACGGGCGGCTGCTGTAATCAGTCAGCTGTTTGTCGAGTTCGCTTGTTTTGTTCTCGCACAAGACGCCCAAATATAGGCCCCGCACAAGACGGCAGAGTGTGATCGGCGGCGTCACCGAATGCGAGAGAAAGTGCAGCTTGAAACACAATAGCATCCGTGATCGAGCAAGGAAGTGTGCGCGCGCGCCCGCGTCCGGCGACTTCTATTCATCGGCGAACGGCCAAGGAGAGGACGACAAGAGACGTGTGGCCCAAAAACAATACTGTGTTCGGTCGCTTGTGCTGCTGGGCTCTCAGCTGTTTTTGTGTGTGCTCAATGTGCGTTTTTTCGCGCCGTCCTCGCACTTCCTTCATCTCGTCATGTTCAATAGATCGGAAGAGCGTCTTTGATTACACGGTCGAAGGAGGAGAGGAGGGGGAGATGAGGAGTAGTAGCGGACGAAAGTAGTCGCGAGCCATGCGAAATCTCATCCAGCGAAGAAAAGGACGGCACTTGAGAAACAATACGCATTGTTTATCGCCTCTGCCCTCTGGATGGATGGGAAAAAAGAGAGAAGAGCGGAGACAGAACGCGGAAGGCAACTTTTTGGATGGGGCGAATGTTCAGAAGACATCTGATCTTGAGCAAACTCTCCATCAGACACTTGTTGATCGTTGGACTTTCTCTCGTTTCCCATCGATACTACTTGGTAACCGATCCAGTCTCCAGAGGAATGTGTCTGAAGTGTCGAGTATGTTCCGTTGTACCCGCAACGACTCTGATCAGTGTCTTTGTTCTGGAACAGGTCGTCATATGTTTACATGGCAACATGTAATCGGCGGCAGCATCCTCCTGCTCTCAACCACCGGACGTTTCACGACTCGGTCTCGCCAACTAATCACCTTTCGAAATGATAAGCGGGTTACGGTGTGCCAAAAAATGACGACTTCGGGCGCCGGGCGGCGGGTGCTCGTTCTGATTCGAACAGGATGTGACACTTTTGTGTTCGCGATTGCTTGCCACACTCACAAACAGCCGGTTACCAGTTGCTCTCGCGTGCCCAAATTGGCTCATTTCGCCTGGTTTTCATGTCAATAAAATTCGCTTTTTTTCGTGTCGCCGGTGTATCACTTTTGTTTGCCCAATTGCGCAACCTGATTTGTGAGCAGTAACGATGGAAAGCCGACGGGGGGATTAACTATAATATTTGTACTTCACACAGATTTCGCGATGATTACTGATTGGAACTAATCAGGGCTGGTTCTCGTGGAAACTTTCGAACAAACATCGCAGAGAAGACAGTTGTACTTATGAACCCGGACTGCCCGCGCGGGCAGCAGCCGTTCGTTTTTTGCAGGAGCGCGCACTTGATACTGGATCACTAGAGACCCGCAACACGCGAAGAACAATTGCTGGAATGTTGTCGAGTGCAAGACTGATGAGACACGGCTGGTTGGGGAGAACACCGAAGAACACACCCTGCCACACCCTGATCCCATCACAGACTACACTGATAATGCACTCTTGTGCCTCTCCGCGACGAAACTATCACTCGTTCACTTACTCTTCTCCACTTACCATCATGCCGGAATATTCGAAATGTTTCCGGAATGCAAACAACAGTGGATCGTCAGTCGAGTGCTCATTGTGCTTTGATGCCCTCGTCATGAAGGTTCAACCGATGGAAGCTGCTTGACATCGAGATACCCGTCAACTGTCTGTGCCTGAAGAAGAAGAAGTTGAGAACAGAGTTTGGAGTGTAGATTTGTGACTGAACAATCAAAAATGGCACTTGAGATTCAAAAATTGACCGATTTGAACCATCAAGTGAGCATATGTCATAGTGCAGATTGGAACCTTATTCGACCAACTTCCATGGTTTATTTGCATTCACTTCAACCATGTATCATGTGAAGAATCTGAAAAAAAACCTCCCGTAAAACCGAAACTTCTCATGAATGCAAACAGAGAACATCAAATCGCTGCCATAATGCTCATCCCTGTTTCCGGGCGTATCCGATGTCGTTTCGAGTGCTCATTGTGCCATCATGTCCTCTTCGAATCGACGCCAACTTCGTGTCGTTCTGGCTCGAAATCCGCCCGATGCGTTCGCCAATTGTCCCGTGTTTCCAACACTTGACGTCATTCTACAGTGTCCTTTTCCTGGATGGACTGTCGAGGTGACGAAGTGGATTCTGGTGGGGCTGAAGGGATGGTTTCAGGTGCTGAAGATGATTGGGGACTCTCTTCAATGGGACATCATTCCGATCGTGACTCCAACTGTTGTCGGGGGTCTCGATTGGGGAACAATGAAAGTGGGCGTCCTCTTGTGTGGGGAACAGATCAACATCCGAGCATTACAGGGCAATGGATCATGGACCGGAGTGCTCGGATACCTTCAGAACGACACTGCGGACGCCGCTTGCTTGATGTACCAGAAGACTGATCTACGCAATGAGTACTTCGACTACTCCTATCCCGTCACAAATGTGAGCAACATCAGAGGTTCCAGCATTCCTTCTTTTCAGGTGCAGCCAGTGTTCGTGGTCCGAAAGAAGACGGAAACTATCGGTTCCGTTCTGTGGAATGCGTTCAAACCATTCACCTACGAAGTCTGGCTGTGTCTTTTGGGTGAGGAAAGAACATTTTTGCTCTAAAAAGACGATATCTTTTCATTCAGCAAGTCTTCTCCTCAACCTTCTCATCATGATTTTCATCAGCAGAATTGAGTATAAACTACTATTCCGTGATCGATTCCGTCCTTTTGAGGTACTTCTCAGACCGTTTTCAGATGAACTTCCCTCTGAATTCGTCTCGTTGTCGCGCGGTCCAGTGGATTGCGAATGCATTCTACAGTTGATGGAGAGAGCCTTAATTGAGAATGAGGAGAGAGATTAACACGAAAGTCTTATCCACTCGTTTATTCAACAGAGGTTCAAAGTGAGTAGACATTTAGCGTATTCACCGAAGGTGAGCACGGCTGGAACTGAAGGATGAGTTGTACAGCAATCAAGAAGGCGTTGTCGAGTCGGTCGAGTCGGCGTCAGGTCAAGAGAGAAACATTAAAGGGTCCCTTGAATTCGCGACACTCGTGACGACAGGAAACGAGTGTTGTTTTGCAGATGCTCTGGCACGTAGTCCAACTGCAACTCGACGAAAAGAGCGACGACATGCTCTTCTACACCCTCGCTGGCAACGTCGTATTGTTCGTGTTCGCCCTCTTGCAATCGGGAATCCTAATCGACCTCTACAAGGGAATGCTGCTGACGGCACTCATCACTTCCAGTGGCGACAATCCGTTTGCGAACGCAGGCGAAATGATCCAACTGATAGCAGAGAAGAAGTACCACTTGACGACCAATTACATGGGAAACTGGTTGATAGAGGTGCTCCGGAATCTGGGATTTCATTGCTTGTTCAGGTACTTCGATGACCTCCAGCACTCGGATCAGCAACATTTCGTTCTTCTTCGCTCAGCCACTGCCTCCAATCCCGTCGTGAGTAGATCCGTTTCCCTTCGCAGAAGACTCTTCTCTCAGGTTCCCGCAGATAGTGTGTCTGCTGCATTGGATCTAGTGGACACTGGAAAGTACATCTACCCCATCCAACAGGACTCACTGGCGATGCAAATGAGCAAGGAACGGTGCAACTATGTGTACGTGAGCGACGGAATGCCACAGGTCTCCTCGTTCTTCGTCTTCCGCAAGAACTTCTCCGGATTGGAAGAGTTCAATCGGCAGATTATCATGAATCAGGCATTCGTCCAAAGAACATTCAACAAGTACTTCAATGAGGTTCCATATTCTCTGCTACGAATCCTTCTCTCTATGATTCAGGGATTCAAACTCGGCTACATCCCCAAATGCGAAACGACAGAAGGAGGAGGAACATCGGACGCGTCGAAGCCATTGGACATCGAGTCGGTGATCGGTGTGTTCACAATCGGAGCACTCGGCATCGCCGCCTCTCTCGTCGTTTTCATTGCCGAGGTGAGTCACAGAGTCCACTTCTTTCGCAAACTCTCATCATAGATCTACTACTACTGGCACATGAGGGTTCTCGAGCGTCGTGCTCGAATGCGTGATCCCTGGAACGTGCGCCATCTCGCCCGCATCGCACAGCTTCACTTCACCACACCTCAACAGTATTCTGATATCGACGTGATGCGGCTCGTCGACGCCCTCAACACGTCGCCTCCTCCGTCTGCCTGACCGTGACGGACTGCAAATATTACCTCGTGACTCATGTGTTTGTCTTGTCACCTCATGTGTCCTCCTCCTCTGATTCACTCACCACCCGCCCATCTCCACTTATAATCCCGAAATTTTATCAGTTCTCACTCCACTCTCTTTTCTCTTTTTTGAATTGTTTTTGGTCGAAAAAATAATAATGCGCCGAGTGTATCGGTTGCCTTTATTTGAGCAGTAATTGAATCTGCTACCCTTATAAATAATATCTCTTGTGAATAAAAGATGAAGTGGAAGTTGTGGTACAGCCCCCCGGAGTATATATAAAACCACCTGTTGCTCTCTGTGTGTGGTTCAGAATGAATCGATGCGTCGTCGTTATCAACGCTCTTTCGCTCTCCCGCTCACGAGCTCCGTAAACGGAGCACATGTAAACACACACAAAATACGAAAAACACCCAAGTTTCCATCGAACTTTCTCACTTTGCCAGTTTGCCTTCCACTCGTACTTTCGCAATGTTTGCTATCCGACAAACGATCCTTTCTGTTCAGTTCCGTCACTCTCGTTCGAAATGGCAATCACCTGCACCGACATCCCCAAGTTCATCTGCGCCCTCCTCCTGCCGGTGAGCCCTGTTTTCCAACTCGCACCGCGGCAACATAAACACCTTGTTATCTGTGATTCGTTGCTCAGTTCCCACTTCCGACCGAGTGGAACGTAGCAACAAACCACAAGATAGACGATCCAAAGTTTTCTGTGGCTATTGAAGATTCCGACTGTTAAGAGACCAGCACAGTTCACCAAATGATTTTGCAGCCAATCGGAGTGTGGATGGAGAAGGGATGCGGAGCTGACCTGATCATCAACATCGTGCTCACCATTCTCGGATTCATCCCAGGAGTCATCCACGCGTGCTTCATCATCTGTTGGTATTAACTCAACTCGTTCCAGTTTCACCGTCATCGGGTTTTCAATTCAATTACTTTAATTTTTTTAATTTGATAAATTTTCCCAAAATGGAGTTTGAATTATCAAAAATGAGAGCAGGTGAAATCCTCAAACTTCTTCAAACACCCTCCCATTCAATTGTTATCAATTGTGCCCCACAACAACCGATAAGTGGATAAACCACAAACTCCCTTCATCCGGTGTCTCGCGTGTTTCGTTCCTCCGAGTGCTGGGAAAAAAGTTATATGCGTTTCGGCGCGAGCCCATTTCCAGCTGCGCCCGCCTTCTCACCCATTCAGTCGTCAATGTCCCCCACAAATCTTGTGCCATCTCCGATGATATACTCCACTTTGGCATTGTCCATTCTCGGTTTGTTCGGAAACGGGACAATCGTTCTGGTAACTCTGTTCAATACTCGTCTCCAGTCGCGGTGCAATGTGCTCATCGCCCTGTTAGCTCTGTTCGATGTCATTGTCTGTTTGTACCTGGTAGAGACTCTCTCCGAAACAATTCCCCCACTCAGAAACTCAGATTCACTTGCGGGTCCTTATGATCTTCAACGTGTACATGATTCCGTCGACAGCGTGTTTCTCTCTGTCCAGTTACGGACTCTTCGCCCTCAATATGCAGAGTTCTCTTGGTCTTGTCATCGGGTTAGACCGTCTCTACAATGTCTCATTCCCATTGCAGTGAGTGAAAAGGGACCCCTTCGGATTCAATTCTCTCTCAATAGATACTACCGGGTGCCCATCATCGTCTACATTATCTTTTTCATCTTCTGTGTTATCTTCTCTCTCGGTGTCACCCTCAACGGATATTTTGATGCAACAGGTACAATACTCGAACAAATTGGGAATTTCAAACGATTTATATTGTAATTAAACCCAATTTCGACGACGTTTTCTGTCACTAGACAAGTATCTTTTTTTATTACTTCCGAGTGAAATCGGAGAAAAACCTACTATTGATCCGGAACGCTATCCACTCTTGCAGAAGAGGAGCTCATCCCCGTCTGCCTCCCTCCGACTGCCTACAACGCGCGTTCCAGAGTCATCTGGATTGCTTCCAACTTCATAATTGCTGTTCTAGTGATTTTTGTGTACGGAAGCGCATACGTGCGTTGCCAAATACTTCGCGGTAGACACTTCCCACTGTATCCTAAACAGTGAATTCTCAGGTCGCCATCAATATGAGCAAACTATGGAAGCCGTCAATCGCATTCTGAAGTCGCTTACCGTTGTGATTGCTATATATGTGTGCACGTGGTTTCTCACGATCAGCTCGCTCGTTGTTTCTCAGGTACAACGTTGCGAATGAAAGATCAAACATTCAAAAGATCTCCGAGTTGTGATTGCTTCCCCTTCTGATTCATTTAGCATTCATAAATTTTGGCCTTCAGACTAGATAGACCAAATTGGACAAAGTTTTTCGTAATCAAATTTTCTTTAAGATAATTACATTCTCGCAATCAGTAACCACTGAGATCAATCGACAACTTGGTTGGTTGGTTATAATTAATGCCTCATTGAATTTTTTTGTTTATTTCTGGAGGACACCGGAATATCGGTGAGGAACATCCTCTGACTTCATTTTATTGGGTGGAATTGTAGAAAAGCATTTCTTCGACTTTATGGACTCTCGAGGTTCGCCAGTATGGACACATCACTAGCAGCGGCTTCCCGAGCTTTCAAAACTTCCAATGTGCGTATTGCTTGATCAGATGAGATCTTCATGTATCAAAATGAATCACAAGAATTGTCGACCGATATGAACATATAATAAAGAGTTTTCAAATAAACTGAGTAAGCAGGCATTTCACATTGCTGCAAAGTTTAGTTCGGCTCCTTCGGCCTGCAGAAGACTTCTTTTCTTAGAAATCCCCCAACGATATCCGGAAAGGTTTCCAGTGCTGCCAATAACACGATGACACGGAACGATGTAGGCTAGGTTGTTCCGAGTACATGCTCCAGCGACCGCGCGAACTGCGTCCGGATTCCCAATTTGACGAGCAATCTGCAAATCGTTTTCTGTTCATTTTGAAAATAAAAACTCATCAAAAAAAGTTTACATCGGAATAAGAACGAGTTTGGCCTTTTGGAATGTTCTGAATGGCGTTGTAGACCTGCATTCCGAAGGCGGTACTTCCATTGTGCACCACATTGATTCTAACAGTACAATCCAAACTGTTTATCGCTCGGACGATCTGAGAACTACTCGATTCAACAGGAATACGACATCCCTCTCACAGCTTCAGTTTGAGTGGGGTTTCCACGAATGAAGTGCACGGTTGGATAAGCATCGTGAAGCTCGGTTATTTGATGGTCAAGATCATTATCGAGAAAATATATGGCAACGACTTTGAGACTTGTCAAACACTCGGCAATCAGGACCTGATGAACAAAGAACTGATTGACCGCAATATTTGACAACTCACTTCTCCTTGGTCTGTTTGGACAACTTCATAAACGCACTCCCGAATTATCATGACTTGGAAGCCCATTTTATTGGAAGGGAGTTTTCGAATGGAAGTATGTAATGTTCCACAACATGGAGTAAAAAACAAGTGGAGAACAATAACAATTTATTAACATACAAAGACTTTAGTCGAAAAGACCGAAACCCATGTCATCGTCGGATTCCTCCTTGACCTCTTCCTTCTTGGCTGGCTTGCTTTCAGCAGCTGGGGCAGCTCCTCCGGCGGCTGGAGCGGCGGCGGCAGCTGGGGCACCTCCTCCGGAAACCTAGAAGCATATATTCTTTATTTTAGTATTTTTCATGAGATTTTTTGAAATTGTGTTAAAACATTCTCAAATTTATTTTTATCGAGTAAACACTTACGGAGACAAGTCCGGCAGATCCCTCAGCAATGAGCTCCTCGACAGTCTTTCCTTGAAGTCGGGCGACAACAAGCTTGGCGGTTTCGGCATCAGCATCGACTCCGACAGCGCTAAGGATGTTCTTGAGGTCGTCAACCTAAAAAACAAATTTTTCAGAATAACTCTTAAACTTATTGGTACCTTTGGGTTGGCGTTTCCTCCGAGGACGGCGAGCAGGTAAGCCGAAACGTAACGCATATTACCTGTAAATCAGAGTTTGTAGAAAAACAAGAATTTAGGTGATTTCGCGATTGAAGTAGGTGAATAATATACCGAAAAAATTGTCGTATTTTTTTACGCATAACTGGAAGACTTTCAGCGCTTAATTTTCAAAATTCAGCAAGAAATTACGTAGGAAAATCTTAAAAAAAGAAAAAAAGGAAAATTTCGTTCAGTGGTCGGCATACTGTGGAGGCCTAGCGCGTGGCGAGACCCGCCGGCGCGTAAAAGCCCTGTCCCTTTGAAGATCCAACAAACATTGCTTGGAAATTTTCAGAATTTGTTCGTTAACTCCTTTTCTTTTTTTGTTTTGTTTTTAGTTTAAAAAAAAATGTTTATTTTCAGACAAGGCACCATTATTTGGTCGCAAAACAAGCAAAACTGGTAAGCGTTTTACTATACCATCAGGTGATATATAAAAATGTTTTTCAGTCGGCGATCTTCAATTTCCAAAGTCTCATCTCAGTTATCCTTCTTCTGATCTGTACTTGCGCTTACATCAGAGCTTTTGCGCCGAAAATAATCGATCGAAACAAGGAAGGGTGAGTATTATCATTTTGAAAGCGAGCATTTCTTTCGAAAGTTACATAGAAAAACGGAAAGTTATTATAGCACTAGCTAGCACTCATTACGCCGTTCCACGTACTCGAGTAATTGAGTTTCGACTTTATCAAAATGAAGCACCGGTTGTACTGCTTTTGTAACTTTGTGTTTCTGCCCGAAACTTTGAATGTTAGCTCAAAAATGCAAAAAAAAAAATCACTTTCGTTTGTTTTCAACGGAATACTTGTAGATAAATGAGCAAACCTGATAATTACTGTTTGCAACTAATGAATTTTTTGAAAATAACATTTTTAGTAATGAAAGATGACTGTTTCAGGCTTCTCGGAGTCTTCTGGAAGTGTGCTCGAATCGGAGAGCGTCTCAGTCCCTGGGTTTCCGCCAGCTGCTTTTGCATGGCTTTTGTCGTTCTTTTCTTATAAAAATGTCAGTCCAAATGCCAAAAACGGCCAGCAAACGATTCGATAATAAAACGAACGAAATGAGACGGCGCCCGCCTCTCAAGCCAAGCAATGAACCTAATCATATCTACATCACAAGGTAAATATAATCACACTTTTAAAGAAAAGTTTACTTTTTCAGAAGCACAAATGTCGAATCACAAGCGAAAGATGTTGAGGAAATGTTGAACAGCAAGTTTGATGAGGTATTCATCCATGGTTTGGGAGCAGCAATCAACAAAGCGTTGGTATTTGCAATGGAAGTTGAACGAAGATTCGGAGGCAGCGTCAAGTCTGATATTCAAACATCAACTGTCATGTGTACTGATGATATTGTGTCCACACTGAAGCTCGATCAAATCGAAAGTCGTCAACGTTCAGTTTCTTCTGTGCATGTTCATCTGTACCGTTCGGTTTCATAATTCTGTTAGCATTCCTTGCTCATGTCATTATGGTCGCCATGGGTTATAAATATCATAAATGCATCAAATTTTTTTTGAGTTGTTAGTCCAATTCATACATAGCGTCTCTCGGTAATACCACAGTTTTACTTCGCACACTCGACACCTTCCAACAAATATTCATTTGAAGATGATCGGCAGAATACTGGTTCGTAGGATAGCAAGTATCGAATTTTCTGTGAAACCGAGATGGATTTCAACAAGACCCCGTCTCGCGATCGTAGGATCTGGGCCAGCAGGTACTATCGAAAAACTGAAAATGACAGAAACCGCCTAATTCAGGAATGTTCGCCTGTAATGGTATTCTGCGAAAGAGCGACATGGCAGTTGATGTGTTCGAGTACTCTCCAGTCCCTTTCGGTCTTGTTCGCTACGGAGTTGCCCCAGATCACCAGGAAGTTCGAAGACGTCAACATCTAAAAGTTCGTTTTCCTTGCTTTTTTTCAGGTGAAAAATGTAATCAACATGTTTGATGCCATGTTCGAAAAGAATAGAGACCGGTTACGACTCTTCTGTAATGTAAAGTAAGACAAAATTGCGATCTCTGAACGCGGAATCGTTTCAGTATTGGACGAGATGTCACATTTGATGAATTGACACGTGGATACGATGCCGTTCTTTTGGCCTACGGATCGTATCAAACTCGAAAACTCGACATCGCTGGCTGCGAGTCGAAGAATGTTCTATCGGGTTCGGAGTTCGTCGGATGGTACAACGGAGTTCCGAACGCTCAGACTCCGGACCTGTCTGTGTCTGACGTTGTTATTGTCGGCAACGGAAATGTGGCTCTGGATTGTGCTCGTGTTCTCTCGACAGCTGCTTCAGGATCCCTCAACTCGACGGACATTCCGGTGGACAGATTGAGTGTTCTCGAGAAGGCGCCGATTAAAGATATCAAAATTCTTGGAAGACGGGGACCTGAAAACGTATGTTCTATCACATCTATCGATTGTAGTCGACGAAGAATTGCTTACACATTGTTCTTTTTCTATAAACGGAGAGAGCAGATGTCCACCGAGAGTCCCCTCCCCCTCTCCGTGAACAGCGGACTGCGCGTATCGATTCTCACGCTTCTCATGCGCGCCTCGCTCTCAACGACCACTTTTAGGTGTCCTTCACTATTAAAGAGCTCCGTGAGCAATTCAAAATCAAAGGATGGGACAGCAAACTGGAGATTTCCGAAGAAGATCAGAAGAACTTGATAGAAAGTCTTCCTACTCTGGAAAGAAAGAAAAAGCGGCTAACAGAAGTAAGATTTTCTCGTATTGTTTTGACAAACAAAACTATTTCCTTGCAGGTGCTCGTGAAAAACATTGGAGTTGCGAGTGGCCAACGACAGTGTCACTTCCTGTTTCATCGTGTTCCAGAAGCGATCGCAGCGAACGAAGAAGGAAAAGTGCAGTCAGTGACAGTTAAAAACACGGAGAGCGGAGCAACAGAACAGTTGAAATGTGGACTTCTCATTTACTCAATTGGATATGAAACACTCGTTTTGGATGGAGTGCCTCAAAATGAAAAAGTAAATGCATTCTTCAAATTGGGAGAAATTTCATGATAATCGTTCAGAGAATGATTGATATGAAAGATCATTGTCGAGTTAACATGGATGATGCGTGCACGTCGCTTGTTTACGCTACAGGTGACAATTATACGTTGAAACGGCCGAATAAAACTTATCTGCGTTAAGGTTGGTGCGCTCACGGGCCCCGGGGAGTCATCGTGGACACCCAGCAGCAGTCGATCTTCGTAGCTGACCAGATTGCCTCAGACTTCAGTCATCTGAGAAAGAGCAGTGAGCAATTTCCAGAGTAGATTAATAGAAGTGTCACACCTCTTAAAAATATTCCAGTTTCGCCCGGAGTCGGTGTTTTACTCGAGGAGCGGAAGATCCCCTTCATCTCATGGGACGCGTGGAAGTTGATTGACCAGCAAGAGAAGGAAAAAGGAGCGCTGAGCGGTAAGATTCGCGAGAAGTTCACTACGTTCGAGAGCTTTTTGACAAAGTAATATGGAGGAATAGCAGAAGGAGATGACGAGTGCCATTGGATTCTCGAGTTTTACTTTTCCGGGTTCTACTGGAAATTCAGTCGATTAGTAGATTCATTGTCAAATAAATATTTGCAGAATGTAATCCGTTTCTTAATCCGAATAATTGGTTTCTATTCCAAAAAAAATATGTTTCTCTTCTTCTTCTCAGTATTGTGTTCCGTTGTCTTAATTGAGTCCATTAGGTATCATGAATTTGGAATCACGCCTGCTCGACGGGAAGCCAGCCGGTTACTGTAGTAGTTCTGAGGGCGAAGAGGACGATTTCAAGGTGGTGAACGACGAAGACGAGCATCAGGCGAATGTGATGAAACGAATGGGGTCATCGGGGAACACGGGAGCGAAAGGAGTTCTCAACGAATTCAAACAGTTCCGAGAGCAAACACGAATGTGAGTGAGAAAGTGAACGATCGGATAGAAGTGGAATCCTTTTCAGGGCCGTAGAAGCCAAGAATCAGAAGTTTATCGAGCAGGCGAAGAGAGGAATGTTGATGGGAACGAAAGAGGAAAGGGAAGCGGCACAGCGAGAGGCACAAGAGGACGAGGACTTCGAGATGACCCTGGAGGGACTGAAGGCGAAGCGACTGCGGGAAATGCGCAAGATTGCCGCGAACAGAGTCATCGAAATGACGGACAAGGTGTGCCTTCGCGTATCTCTGAGTCTTCCAGTGTTCATGTTTCCAGAAACAATATTCGGACGCTGTCGATGGATCCTCCGCATACCTCCTGTGCGTTCTCATTTACGAACCAGATTCCGAAGAATGCGATCACATGACTCGAGTGCTCAAAATAATGGCTGCCGATTATCCAAAGACCAAGTTCGTAAGAGCCACAAGCACACTTCTCGAGATGAGCCGCGCATTTGTGAGTAGAGTTCGCATTCACCTTCTTGAGAGAATTTACACTTTCAGAGAACGAATGGAGTGCCGACACTTCAGTTCTATGCCCATGGAAATCTTATCGGTAACTTTGTGAAACTTTCGTCTGTTCTCGGACAAGATTACGACGATAAAAAAGTTTCAAAGTTCCTTAGAAAGTTAGAGTACACCGAAATCGCCAACAAACTCTGATTCTTTTCAGGCAACACATTGACTTGATCTCTGGAGGATACATGTCTGACTCTGAAGACGAATCAGAGAAGGAAGATTAATTCAAATTGAACTCAAAAACATTGCTTTACAAATTGTATATGATAATCAAAACTTTATTCTTGTGAAATAATATTAAATGACATAATCACTTTTTTTACGAATTGTTTCCCAATCAAAAGAGGACAAGGAATGGAAGTACACGTTTAGAGAGCGAATTGGTGTTGAGTCATCTGAAGTGCCTCCCACTCTCCCTTGAATGCGGCCCGTGGATCAGCTTGCGGATTGACTGCGGAGCCGGTCATCGCCATCTGGTCTTCCATAGCTTTGCTTTGATCAGCGGCATTCTCGCTTCCGAGAACAAGTGTGTAGATTGAACGGAGACCAAACATACAGAGGAAGTACCACGATGCGGACGAAACCTAGAAAAAGAAAGTCTGAGAGATCCGAAACAGACCAAGGAACTAACCCAGGCAGAATCGAGAGAAACGAGATCGACCCCTCTTTGAAGCATCGCTTTAAACTTGAGGGTGAGGGGAAAGGGTACACGAGTAGTCACGAATCCAGAGAAAGTCCAGTTGATCCATCCTCCCACAACGATCATCGGAATCTGAACAAAATTTTGATACTATAGAGGAGATTGGTGTGTCACCATGTTCATCATGTTTCCTTTGAGCATTTCCGTCATTTGAGTGGGGTCCATTGGATTCGGCCCTTTGGCTGGTCTCTGCATTGCTTTCGACAGATATCCAGTGTCCTCAGCACACAAATACTGGCGTCTCGCGTTGAATGACGTCTTCGGGAGGAATCGTCCGTTTTCTCTCAGCAATCGAGCACGCAGAAGATATTGACCGTCAGCAATGTTCTCCAACTCGACCTAAAAAAATTACGAAATGGACATTTTTAATGTGTTCTCACTTTTTTCTTGTTCATCAACAAAAGAGATACGTAGTGTCTGAGTACTCCTATGAAGAAAGTTATGACCACAATTGGCAAGAACACCCATGTTCTGATAGCCGGATCGAGCAGTAGGTCCGTCATCTGAACAGCGGGTTTTGATTAGAATTGAAAAAAAAAGTAATAAGGAATTGAAGAAGTAACAAGGTATGCAACGAGGAGACTAACCTCATCGTATAAACAATTATTCAAGCACTAATACAAATATAAGCATTTCATTGACGGACTTAATTAAATACAGGATATTGTGTTAAGCAGCAGTATGGGAATGGGTGAAAACTTGCGAGTTGCATTATGTGAACTGGCAGCAGCGTTGCCATGGTGAACCGAGGGCAGTAGTTCCGCCGGAGCCCAGTTGAAAAGAGCCACTGGTTCCCTGCTCGAGGACTCCTTGGTCGTACTGACGTTTGAGAATAGTGGCTAGTTCGAGGAAAGCGTTGTCCACGTTGACGTTGCTCTTGGCACTTGTCTCGAGCATCGCAAACATGCCTGTAACGACAGGGTGACTTCAGTGCCTTTTTCAGATCTACTCACCATTCGCTCTTTGGAGCATCTCAGCTTCGTCAACTTCTATAGCTCTTTGGTTTTCCAAATCACACTTCGTTCCTACAAATTTTTGCAATAAGGTACCGACGAGGAATATGTTTGACAAGTGTACTGGAATTTGCTAAATATACTCACCGATCAAGAGCTTCACAACGTTCGGGGCAGCAAACTTGGAGACGTCATCGATCCACCGCTGAAGACTTCCAAATGACTGTTTGCACGAAATGTCGTAGCACAAAACGATGCCATTTGCCGATCGATAGTATGATTGGGTGATCGTGCGGAACCTTTCTTGTCCTCCAGTATCCCAAATCTGGAGTTTCACTCGCTTCCCGTCTGGAAGCGTACTGCTTTTCTGAGAAAAAATGTCATTCACTCACCAACAACTAGAGTCTTCATGGTGAAATCGACGCCAATTGTAGTGCCTTGCCGATCGACAAAGGTTCCGTTACGGAAACGTTGAACTACACATCTGCAGAACTAATTTTGAAAGAAGATAGACAGCATTACAACATTACGTCTTCCCAACTCCCATATCACCGACGAGCACAATTTTAAATAGATAATCGAATCCGTCATCGTTGTCCATATAACAATCCTATCGTCTTGAGCTGTGCAAAATGAAGGTCGGATTATTGAATGGGTGGATACAATGCGTTGCAGAAGCGGAGCAGCGCGGCGGGGCGTCAGTCGAAGCGGCGAAAGGGAAGAGTGAGAGAGTGCTCTGAAGCGGGAGGCCCAGACGGCTAGAGTGTGGAAAGATGTGCCGTTCTCTCCGTCTACGCTCTTCGTGCAATCTTTTCGTCAAAACGGCGTTTCGTATGCACGAAAAATCCATTCAGTGGAAACTAGTACGTAAAAGAGAACTCGCTTGCAAGTATTACCTATTGATTTTACAGTTAAAACAGCATTTAATTCTGAAGGAAGAAATTCGCGTCCGTGATCTTCCAAACACCAAGTGGATTCAAAACTCTTGAGAAGCTGAAAAAAAAAGTTTTTTTTTCTCTTAAAGTCTACAATAAAGAACTGACGTCGCATTACAAACAAGCACATCGTTTCGATACTTTCCACTGAGTTCGGTGATCGAAGCATTCTCAGGTACGGAATCTGACAAGCGAACGTAGGAAACGATGGTGAAATAGATTGCCATGTTGTGGGTTTTGCTCACTGAAGAACTCATTATAATAATAATTTAAAAGTTTACTTTTGAGAAAGCCTACATTTGAGAACATCTCGTCCAGAGATGATCGTCGAGTGGAGAAACGAGAGCATTATGTCGTCCGGCGAGAAACGAAGAGCCGACTCCAGTTTTCCAGATATACCAGTTTTTGCTATCCGCAGGTTATCCACAGTTTCCTTCACTACCAGACTTTCCATGCGATCCCATTTCTCGTCAGCAAAAAAATGAGCTAAACTATGAATTCCCTTATTTGCTCCGTGAACAAGGCTTTCGACAGAGAAATTTCTTTCATAGCACATGGAGTAGAATGATTGAGCAAAGAGGTTTCCGAGTCTCCGACTCAACTCGAAAGTAGGCACAGCAACTTTTGGTGATTCGAAGACACATGGGCGATTCGCAGGGAGTGTCAGAGCTGGCTGAAAATAGTAGTAATTTTCGACAAACACAACTACATTTGAGAACTCCATGAAACCGATTGACTTACATTTGCTAAATTCTGTTCAGCTGCAACACTACAAAAGCCGTTCCGCGATATAGCTACCCGTAAAGCATTCCGGAGCATTGTACCTGAAACTGTAATTCGAAGAAAACAGAGAAAAAAGTCTGATAATACGAAACAAAAGCATCAACGGTATAATTCCAACTAAATATAAGCAAATATTCTAATTATTTTTCACAGGGGGTTGTAAAAAGAGGCTAACTTCGAAGTTTTCGTAAAAAAATAAAGTAGCAAATTTCAAGGAAGTAAAACTGAAAAATGGGCCTAATTTCAGAAAAAACCTCTACGTGGAAACTTTTATTTTTTGTGGCTAGGGCAATCTTTGAAAAACATTATAGCAAAAGAGAAAAACTGTGCCCGGCTTTTGCAAAAAGAGGCGGTGCTTACAGAAAGAGGAGAAAAGTGTGCACACTCGCGCGAATTCAGTTTTGAATCGAAAGTCCTCTATTCCGCTGCAATACAAAGCTGTTTATGAGCTCTACGAGCAGAGAAACGACTGAAGAAAGCGCTGAAAGCTATTTGAATAAGCTTTACGCTGATCTTTACCATCTCGTCAATTCGTAAGTCTCTTCCTTCAATTATTTTTTCATAACAATGTATTTTTAGTGTGGAAAAGGGAAGTGGATCAGAGTTAACAGTTCGCCTTCGGAACGTCGAGACGTATATTACTGGTTTCAAGGAACTCCTCAGAACAATTCCAGACATAGGAGTTGAAGAAGAGAAACAGAGAAAGAAGATCGCAGCACTTTACAGACAGATTAAACAGAAAGATGAGCTCCTCGAATCTCTTGCCGCCTTCAGCCTCGACGGTTTGGAAAATCGCTTCATGAATCTGGTTGTATTCACATTTTTCAGCAGCCCTCACCCAACGAGTCGACAGTTCCAGAGACGGAAGCGAAGACAAATGAAGATAAATACGTCTGCAACGTCTGCCAGACTGTGGTTATTCTGAAAAATATCGCCACCCATTACCTCAACGAGGAGCGAGAGTTACCGTTACCGAGACAAAAGAAAGGAATCGATTACACTGAAACGGAACCTATTCATGGATTTTTCGGTGTCAAAGACGTTTTCGCCTTCGAAAATGTCGCCGTCACCAGATCGGCCGGTGGGAAAGTGGTAGGAGTTTTAAAAAACGATTTACAGCTCTCATGATTAATATTTAAGTTCTTGGTTTGTGGTGAATGCGAACAAGGACCGGTTGGATTTCTGGATTCTGAGAATCAAATATACTACATTGCACCAGCGAGACTCGCTGCTGTCCCGGTAGTTTCTTCCACTACTTGAATATTACCTTTTATTTCACTTTGTCCGTTCACATACTGGCAAAATAAAGCATTCCGTCTTTTGAATTTTAAAAAATTTGTTCAATGTGTTGAAGATGCTCCACATAATTCTATTTTACTCTTACCACATTGCTTTTGCTATTTTCTTCGGATTCAGTACACGCAATGGCCACCGAAAAGAAAGAGGTTGCACTGACGGCGACTGTTGAAGAGCCGCTCGATCTTCTTCGTCTCAGTTTGGACGAGAGAGTGTACGTCAAAATGAGAAACGACAGAGAGGTATACTATAATATTGAACTTTTAATTAAACAAATATGATTTAGCTCCGTGGACGCCTCCGAGCCTTCGACCAGCACTTGAACATTGTTTTGTCAGAAGTACGCTCTTCCAGACTCTAGTTACCAAACATTCTACGTTTTCCTAGGTCGAGGAGACTGTCACAACACGTGAAGTTGACGAGGATACATTCGAAGAAATCTACAGACAGACCAAGCGCGTTGTCCCGATGCTCTTCATCCGTGGAGATTCTGTCATTCTCGTCTCCCCACCAATCCGCGCCTCCTAATTTATTTATACTTTTCACTTTCTCACAAATCGCATAAACTTCCTTATGATCAAAAAATGACTGGGCAGCGAAAAACAACATTCTAATTCGAAAGCGAAGGGCCACCCGCTATTGCCTGACATCAAGCGAAGGTAAGAAAGCGTTTCGTGAGAGAAAGCGTAAAATTGACCTTCGAACGAAGTGAAGCCTTCGCTTAAATACTAGGAGAAAGCTCCCAGTTTATCATGAACGACTTCTTCAAATAGGAAATCGTGTAAAAACCACATTTGTGAGAACTGTATGCAAAGCTTATGCAAAACTAATATTCTCTTGATTTTCATCATATTCACTTTACAACTGAACCTTTTAAGTCAAGGTTACAACTTCAGGAAACGGACTTCATAGGTTGAAAAGGGACCTTTAGTAGGTCATAAATCCGTTTTCAAAACCTGCTAAATATTATTTTGAAGTACTGGAAATTCGGTCTGAAACGCTATTTTCAGTTCTTACTGGTCACTGTGAACTCTCTGGTTCGTGTCCCCGGTTTAAAATTTTGATTTTTCTTGGTCTTTCTGCTATTTTTGATAGTTTTTTCAAGTAAAAGTCTTAAAAAAAACAAGTTTTCGGGAAAATTTTGAAAATCGGAAACTAACCAGAGAGTTCACAGTGACCAGTAAGACCTGAAAATGGCGATTCAGACCGGAATTTCAGTACTTCAGAATAATATTTAGCAGGTTTTGAAAACGGATTTATGACCTACTAAAGGTCCCTTTTCAACCCATGAAGTCCGTTTTCCAAAGTTGTAACCTTGACTTAAAAGGTTCCCTTGTTAGCTGAACAGTGGTTTCAAAAACAGTAAATATTTTTATTTGAAAACAATTTATTCGTAGCTATTTGACAGCGAATGTTGATGGACCGCAGAATACGATTCAAAAATAAAGCATGGAGAGAATGTAGAACAGTTTGAAATGTACAGAAAAAACACTGAATTACTCTTCATCCGACTCGTCATAATCGAGATTCTTTCGCAAGACGTCGAAGTCGGTCACGTACCACTTAGCCCTGGCCTTCACTCCTTCCCGAATCACATTTCCACCAAATCCGATGAAGGCGTCGGCGGGAGGAGCAGCCTCTGCGTCGGTTGCACCGTCACCGACCATCACAACCGTTTTGTAGTTGAACTTTTCTTTGAGCAATGAGATCACAGCCGGTTTTCCCGTCTGAAATGTTTGAATTTCAGAGTATAAATTGTCCCCCAGACAGTTGACTCACATCTTTGCTTCCAGAATCACTGGTTAGTTCGGAAGTGTCGAATCCATTGTAGTTGCCTAGTTTGTCAAACATGATTTCATTTGCATAAATGCGGTATTTCTCGATTCCGAGCAGTTCGGCGACCGGGAGAATCAGTCTTCTGAAGCCACCGGAGACGAGGTAAACGTGAGTTCCTCGAGAATGAAGACGACTGACGAGCTCTTTGATTCCAGGAGTCAGCTTTGGTCGGGTGATATTTACGAACTGCTCTAGTTGCTCCGCGTTCGGCTTCATAACTTGGAGGCGAGCGGCGAGGGCATCTCTGGAAGAAAACTGGAGTTGACAATGGAAGACAATGGGCAAAGAGCACAGCGAATGATTAGGGGAAAACATGTTGCCAAGGTATTGTTGTTTGCGTCATTCCGTACTCTTTGGTGAATGAGAAAACACGGATGAGCATGCAGTGTAAGCTAATTAGCAGTCACACTTTCAATCGCAATCCGTGCTTTCGGGTATTACCTATACCTGAAGCGGGCGTTGCCGTTCATCGCAGTCCTCGTCACATTGGCAACGGCTTCACCGACACCCAGGTAGGCTGCCAACTCGTCAATTCCCTCGTCCTGGCACACTGTCGAGTCGACGTCGAAGCAGACGGCGTCGGCCTTCCGCCACACTCTCTTCGTCTCCTCTTCCTGGTTCTGACTGATTGATTCGGATGCCGTCGTCATGATTGATCGAGGCACTGCGGCGGCGGCTGTTGGCATTGCGACTCGGATCATTCTGAAAATTGGAAACAGTTAGACACGTGGACGGGCGGGTGTTCACGGGGCGAATGGAGACTGGTGGTGTTTTACTCAATTTATATAATATCTGGGAGACACTGAATGGTTCGATGACGTGACGGTGATTTCAAGCAAAGGACAAAGTATCAAAGAACAGAACGATAAGAGAGGGGACGAACCGGCTGGTCGAGGAGGGGCACACAAGGATAGAAGTCGGTCGGTTGCGAACAAAGTACGATTCGGAAGAAGAATCGGGTGATTTATCGGTGGGATGTTAGCGGTGTTCTCTGATCACGTGATCTTCGAAAATCTCCAAACGGATAGTGTGTCTGCTGCTGGCCGCTGGATCGCCAGGTGAGAAGGCATTTTCGTTTAAAGGTGATCCTATGGACTGAATTCATCGGTGAAAAGCGGAAGTAGGGGTTCGTCGATGGCCTCACTTCCGCTTCAGACACCTATCGAATATAGAAAACTTAGAAGAATAAAACAGAAAAAAACAACAACGGATCTACTGTAAACTGTAGAATGCGGCATGATAACGCATGTTTTGTCTATTATTACTATTGTGTTTTGATTTGATGAAGTCGTTGTGGGGAATAGGAGACTGCGTGGGGGTCCACTGAGTAATGAGAGACAATGGGAGACGGAGCAAGAGGTCGCATGCACTCTTCCTCACACATCATACTATGCGCGAAGAGGAGGGGTGGAGAGACGCGCGCGTTGCGATGCGTTGCGTTGCGGACGACGCTGGTGATCGATGACGTCATGGAGATGATCTGCACAAGGGAGAACGATGCAGAAAAGGCTTTTGTTGCGAAGGAAGTGAGAAGAAGAAGAAGAAGCGGAACGTGGGGGTGTAATGTGAAAGGGAGAGTGTCGTTCGACTGGTACCTCCTCCCCCCTCCAACTTATGGCCTCTGTGATATAAGAATGATATAAGACACAAGTGAACTAAGGCTCCAAACGAGCGTCCCAGTACAGTCTTAGTTTAAATATTAGAGAGATAAGGAGCGTTCGTTAGGACGGTTTGATGCAATGAGGGAGGAACACAAGGCACAGAGAATGACCACAGGGAACCACAGTTACTGTAGAGATACTATCATCTTCTCTCGGCGTTTTATACCAATTACGGTAAGAAGACAGCCTACGTGCATCTTGCAAAGAAAACTAATTTTTGAGACGTCAGAGAGGGGGTTGTCCCCGTTGAAGAGACGCAGAGGTGGCACGCAACGCCAGAGATAAGAGGGAAAGTGGAGAGACGGAGTGCACGTGAATGGCACGTGTCCTTTGCGATGCTTCTCCGACAGCCAGATTGCATCACATACATGGTGGTTCGTCGTAGAAGAAGCAGTCGACTTCCTTTCGCCAAATGTGGCGTGTTTCGACAAAACGATCTACGGTTCCCAGTGTTGCCATGTGGAAATGGCGCGCCGGATTTCCGATTTTTGTTGCCTCCGGGTTATTCTCAGAAACTACAGATATTTGTCAGCATCTGGACACTAGCCTACGTGACTTTTTAAAAGTCGCCTCTCTGATTTTCTTGTTTTTGATGACAATCGAACAGGCAGTATAGTCACGTAGGGGAATGTCTACCACCAGATAGCGCAGTGTTATCAATGACGAGAGAAACCAGGAACTCACATTATGGCGGAGAATAGGAAAGTGTGCATCATAGTACTACGGGAAGATGTTTGGGATCACTGGTAGATACTCGCTACATCTTCTCACATTATATACTTGGTCTCTGACGGTAAGATCATTGCCACCGCAATTTTTCAATTTAACGATAGGAAAGAATGGAAGATGTCAGTGACACCATCAAATAGAGTATAAGGAAGTGGAGACTTTTGGGAAATGTGAAACGGTTTGGTGTTACATCCGCATTGCTAGGGTAAAATGGAACAAAAGACACGATCACGAAAAGCTTTCCACTTACAAGTATATGAAGAAGAACCAATGCGCCATTTCGATAATTAGGAGGGAGTCGAGTGTAAAGTGTGACCAGAAGAGATTTGGAATGAAAAAAAAATGGCACAACAACTCAGAAGGGATTTCAGAGAGCAGCTGTCGTTTGGTCACATGGCTCGAAGAATGGCAAGTGACGAATATGAGATCAAAGGTGACGGGAGAATGTAGAGAATGGATACAATTATATCAAGAAAATAATTAAAAATAAGAAAGAGATTTCTAAATGTACATGTTGGGAACCTAGACAACTTTTCTCAAAGAACAACACAGAAGCGGGGAGATGATTTTGAAGTTTTTATTTCAGGTGTATTTTTATTTCCGACTTTTATATTATCCTTTTTTTTCAGGAACGACGCATTTCAAAAAAATTGTTTTTCTTTGAGAAATGAAAATCGGGAAAGAGTGTTGATTTACGAACCTACCGTATCTTAAAGGGACATGACGCTTTCAGCCAGGGTTTCGCCACGAAATGTTTCTCTTTGTTAATTCGCTGCGCGCCTTTTCCCGCATCTTCCCGAAATTCCGGATCTCTTTCCTCTTTTTCACGGTAAGATCTATGGGTCAGATTGCGTTTTTTTCTTAAAACTTTTCTAATGTTCTTTGTCTCTTCGATTTAAAACTCACCTCTCGTTTATACTGTGCCAGCTTTGAAAAAGAAAAAAAGAAAGCATTACTATATTCACTCTTCCCAGCACTATCCAGTTATTAATATCTCCAGTATTACATCATTCTTTTCATTCAAACTTTTGCTTTCAGTATGGGGGTCATTGTTCCCGCCATTTTGATTGTCTCGACGACAATCCTGGCGTGGCTCCTCTTCAAGCATCTTCTGATGCGCCATCGACTAAAGGTATAAGGAGAATTTGAGTTGTATTCCGAACTGTTTTTTAGGATCTCAATCAGCCGCGGTCATATCCGGTCGTTGGACACGGTCTCATTACCAAACCGGATCCCGAAGGATTCATGAATCAAGTCATTGGAATGGGCTACTTGTACCCAGATCCACGCATGTGTCTTCTGTGGGTTGGGCCCTTCCCGTGTTTGATGGTGTACTCTGCTGAGCTCGTGGAACCGATTCTCGCATCGAGCAAACATCTCGATAAAGGGTTCGCCTACAAAATGCTCGAGCCGTGGCTCGGGTTGAGCATTTTGACGAGTCGTAAGGATCAATGGCGCCCAAAAAGAAAGTTGTTGACTCCCACGTTCCATTACGACATTCTCAAAGACTTTCTACCGATTTTCAATGAGCAGTCCAAAATTTTAATCCAGAAAATGTGCTGCTACGGAAAAGAGTGAGTGTTTTTCTTATTCCACCTAGTTTTCCAATTTGAACCGTCAAGCGAGCCTTACAGGGAAAAGATTGACGTACTGAATATAATTTCTCTGTGCACTCTTGACATCATTTGCGAAACTTCTATGGGAAAGTCAATCGGAGCGCAACTGTCTGAGGTACCGAAGTATTCCTCTAAATTTTTAGTCTAACTTTATTCAGAATAATGAGTACGTTTGGGCCGTTCACACTATCAATGATCTGGTACAGAGAAGAACGAAAAATCCATTGATCTGGAATAGCCTTCTATACAATTTGTGAGTTTATCCATCCCAATATCATGGAATCAATTTTATTTACAGGACGGAAGATGGGAAAACTCACGAGAAGTGTCTGAGAATTCTTCACAGCTTCACCAAACAGGTACGTTGTTAATCACAACGACATCGAAAAGTTTGAAATATTCTCAGGTAATCGCGGAACGTAAACACGTGTTGGAAGAATCAGGATACAAAGTGGAAGGGCGGCTGGCTTTCCTCGATCTAGTGCTCGACATGGTTAAAAGTGGCCAAATGGATGATACGGATGTTCAGGCAGAAGTTGACACATTGATGTTCGAAGGTCATGATACAACATCCTCTGGTCTTATGTGGGCACTGCATCTTTTGGGAAATTATCCTCATGTTCAAAGAAAGGTCCAAGCTGAACTTGATGAAGTGATGGGAGACGACGAAGATGTTACTACCGAGCATTTATCCCGTCTCAAGTACCTCGAATGTACGTTAAAAGAATCGCTGAGAATTCGCCCTTCGGTTCCAATTATCATGCGAGAGCTGAGCTCTGACCAAGTCATCGGAGGAATAAACATTCCGAAAGGAGTCACTCTTCTTCTCAACCAGTTCCTCGTTCATCGCGACCCCGCTCAATGGAAGAACCCGGAAGTGTTCGATCCTGATCGTTTCCTTCCTGAGAACTCTGTCGGTCGTAAACCGTTCGCCTTCATCCCTTTCTCAGCTGGTAACCGAAATTGCATTGGTCAACGTTTTGCTTTGCTCGAGGAAAAAGTCGTCATGGCGCACATCCTGAGACACTTCGACGTGGTTTCTTGCGAGCCTATACACGAGGTTTTGATTGGAAGCGGTTTAAAAAAATTTATCATTTTCAGGTTCGTCCCAAGATGGAAATCATAATGCGCTCAGTAACACCCATTCACATCAAAATCAGCAGGCGTCGTCCGATTGTCTCGCCATAAATAGGGTGGTCATAAATGTACACTGGTCAGTTTTATATATCAGATTTATTGCATGTTGAACTCTAAATTGCACAAAACATGAATATTGCTACTATAGAATTTTCGTATCGTTCCCAGAGTTTGTGTGCTTTCGTAGCTTATTGTTCTTCGAGCAAAGTGTCAAGTGGGGGCAAAGGCAATGAGAGAACTGTTGGTTTTCTGAGGTCCAAGGCTCCGTATGGGTTGTTGGGCAGGCGATCCACTTTTCGAGTTCCTGTCTGTTCTGCGATTGCAATTCGGCGATCAAGGTCAGCGTTTTCTTTGGCGAGCATTTCCATAGCTGGACTAATTGGCGGTTTCGTTTCTTCCTTTTTGCCTTCCTTCATCTCCTCTCGTACTTTTTCTGCCGCTGCATTCTCTCTTTCCCATCTCTCCTGAGCCAGATTTCTTCGCTTCTCGTCGAATTCTGCCTTCTCCTTTTCACGGTTCACAAGTTTCACCGATGGCGCTTCAGAATTTCTAGAAACAAGTTACAATTAGAATAGTGCGCTCAGCAACTAACGGTTGGCTCTTGATAATATCGTCTCTCGTGAGGAATCCGTTCTTTCTGTACCTCCTCCTCTTCTTCTTGTTCTTCCGATGTCTATTCCTCAACTGCCTCATGCTCATCCAGTCCTTTGGTGGTGACCGTGTTGCTATTTCTTCAAACGGATTGTCAGATTCGGACTTTTCAATCTCAGCAATTTCTTCTGTTTCTCGTTCTGAAAGTCCTGAATGAGTGAACGAGTTCAAATGTCGACCACCTACTCTTGTGCAGTTTCAATTGAACCCTTCTGAACGGCTCTTTCTTTTTGTCTCCGTCTTTCTCCATCTTCTTTTCCTGCTCAATCTTGATTCCTTCCTCTGTGAACACAGGCTTTCTGTCCAGTTCTTTGTCATCTTCTTCCCGATCTCTCGGCAGACTTTCCGGTCGAGGCAGCTGCTTTCGGACTGCATCCAGTTTATCTAGTTCCTGTCAATGAGTACCGTCCGTCCGTTTCTCACCTAATCACGCAACTCACCTCAAGTGTAACTCCTCCGTACTCTAGATTCGACTGAGCCATCATATTGAGCATAATCGCGTCGCGTGGCCGCAGATTCTTGCTCTCGAACCATCCGTGCGGGAAGAGGAGCGGCTGCGAAACAGCTGCCGATATGAGCAGTAGAACGGAAAATAACACTCGCATCATGTTCGCTTCGTTACGACATCGTTGATTGTGAGGTGGACGCGGCGAATAATAAGCGAAAGTTCGCTGCGTGATGCCGTCGGTATCAGGTTCTTGTGAGGGGAAACTGAGAACTGGCTGGCAGTCAAGGCAACGGTCAGATGAGGTTGCAAGTTGCCGGTTTCATATACATTTTATTATTTTTATCGTTGAGAACAACATATACATATGATTAAAAGATGCATTAAAAAGAGGTACTTGTTAATAATGTATAGGCAAGAGAGTAACTTCAGACGTGAAGATGAACTTATACCCCTGCCGGCAGTTCTTCGATAAACTGCTCCACGTAGTGTGAAGTACTGGATATTGGCGAATGAACAAGATATTGGAAATGGATCGAGATGGGAGCCACGAGATCATCTTCTAAGCGGTAAAGAGTTTTTGCTTCATCCCGATTCATTGCCAACGTCGTCTTTCCACTGTCATAAACGACGGAACCTGATGCGTTGCAGACCACCAATCTGGAAACATTGAATTTGAATGAATATGTCCTCCGTCCATAGTTACCTGTAGTGGAGAACCTGTTTCGAACTCAAGTTCACCGAGTACGGAGCCTTCTGGTTGAGGCAATTTCGCTTGATACTGACTGAATATTCGTTGACGTGTAAAAGAAGATCGACTCCAAAATTGAATCCTATCCATCGCCAACACTTCTGAAAAACAACCGGATCAACGAAACTGCATATACAAAGAAGTACTTACGGGATACGTTTCAAGAGATCTTCCCAGACGAATGCATTTCTTGAAAAAATCTTCATTGCTGATGATTAGATTTCTGAAACTGCGAAAAGTTCAGATTAAAAGCGAGGAACGTCTCACCTTGGGTTCTCTTCGCTTTCCAGAAGGGACACCCACAATGCAGATGAAATCTGATCCACAATCGTACTCGGAATCAGCCCGTCCGTTTTGACTGTCTTGATTGTTTCGGAGCAAGAGAAGAAGTGCTGCATACGGAGACATGAGAGCACATCCGAGTATTTGACAAACAGGGAATGTTGTGGCGCGTCTTCGTAAAACTGCGAACAGTTGCGCGAGAAGACATCGGGAGTCTCATCGATTTTGCAATCTGGGCATTCTTTCATGTAAATCCACTGAAATCATTAACCGTTTTGAATAGGTTGAAAACAGAAAATAAAACTCACTAGTTTCACCATTTTGTACAAATCAAACTCTCCCTCGGTGATGAGAAGATCTGGTGAAGTGAGAAGGCTGATCAACAGATAACGGTCTACTTCTCTCAGTTTCTCCTTATCAGTCATGATTCTCCAGAAGTTGTGGAGCAGGAGCAGCATCGACTGTTCACGGACATTGTCCAGACCATATCTAGTCGACACTTCATAGAAGTGTATTGCGTTGTTGATGCTCAACGAATCGATCATCATCTCGGCACACCGCTCCGTCACACTGTCCAGAACTATGTACGACGCCGCAGCCACTGTGGGTTCGATCTTCTCGAGGTCGATTTCTATTTCGTTGTGATAAAGACTTCCCAAAACGGCGTGCAAGCCATCGGCGTCAATGTTCGGGTCGGTGATCTCCATTTGAACTCTGCCGCTCTTCGCTTCAGCCCAATCTCCATCGAGCATCATCTGAACACGAAACATACCAATGAATCTGAGACCGGATCACTTACTTCGAAGAATTTCGCCTGTTTCAAGTACAGTTTATGTACTTTCCATTCTCTTCCACACGCTGAAACGATTATATCGGAGTCCTCTCCCTGGAATGGATCAATATCAAGTATTATTCAACCGATTTCTATCGCTGACCTGAAGAAAGAGCTTCTGATAAACGTATGCGCAAGTGTTCAACTTTGCCACTTTCCTCATTTCTTTTTCGGCTTCAACATTGGCTTTCCTTTTTCTGCCCCGTGAATTCGGCCCGGCAATCTCTGGCTGGTACACATCCATTACTTGACGACCCGGTGCATTCGGAACAGCTGCCGGTGAGGGACTTCGCGAGTTAGAATGAGCGAGACCCATAGCACTAAAAAATGAACGATAAATTGTTGATACATCAATTAGAAATAGTCAAAAAAGGAGGGGCATGTATAGCAGCACAACGACGCGGTAAACACGATGGCAATGGCCAAATGCGTGTCCGTGCGTTCGAGAAAGAGCGTGCCGCAGAGATACGCAGACACGAATACACTGAATGTCGGCCGATGGGGCACTCCTCACGTGTCTGTCCGGGCGGTGGACAGAGGGGGAACACCCAAGAGGTTTCGCGCGGTAAAGGAGCTATTAAGGCGTCAGAACCATTTATTACATATTAGATTAACATCGTAGGCGCTCATAAATCGACATAATTCAGACGTGAATCTTAGTCGGTTTCAGTTTGGATTTAAACAAAAAAGAGCGGGAAATTTCTTGATCAAAGCAGGAATCGTTTTCAAAATTTTCTAGTGAATGATTTGCTTCCCGGTTTCAACTGATTGTATGAATATCGTGAATCGTTTTTGCGATATTATCGAGCTGTCCGAGCCAGATGAGATGAGATGCGATTCCCAGTCCATGTGTGACACTCGAAAATGACTCCAAATCTTGGTTTAGTTCGACATCGTCCGAGTAAACACTTTTGACACAACTCAACGGTGGAATGACCGAACTCAAAACGTTTTGAAGTGCTTCAACGCATTCACTGAAAGAACAATTCTAAAATGAGTTGTTTTAGTATTAAAGACTAACACAAAGTCACCGCTGCGTTTGCTCACTGCAATGTCAGTCGAACGATTGGCGGCTTCACTTACAACTTCTTCAGCAATTTCTTCATATGGATATGCTTCCACACAAATTTTGTTGAGGTCGTTTGCAAAGTTCATGGCTTCAGCTTCGGTAAATGCGATCACTTTGTTCACGTCTACTTTTTGTCGACAGTTCACTGTCATCAGGATACCCAGATCCTGAAGTTGAGACCGCAGGTATCCGCCGGAATGTTTACCTTTCTGCCTGTGAAGTTTTCGTTCATCATGAATAACAAAAATTATTTTACCTTCGTAAATTCACTGCCAGATGAGAACTGTTCAGTATTTCGGGTCCATTTACACGGCGACTCACTTCGGCATGTGTTACCTGAAACATCAGTTTGTTACTGAAATGTTTCTCGAAGTGACAAACGATATATCTGGCCTGATTCGTGGATATCGCTAATCTTCCCTGAAGGAGATCAAATCGATCGTCCATGTGTGGAACATAAAGTTTGACTGTCGTTAATCCAAATTTCATCACAACTTCCGGTGGTAGCCACCATGCTCGAATTCCGCCATCTTCCGTTGGTTGAATGAGTTCTGTTTCTTCGACAGGTTTTCGCTTCCGTTTTCCCATCTATTGAATAGTATCACTTGAAACCCGCACGTTCAATTACAATTTTACCTGTCCAGGTTGACGAAGGTAAGCTGTTGACCCTTCTGTCTGGTCGAGCACCAATTTTGGAACAATAGCAATGGGGTCTATCAGCTCGGGTAGCACCGCACCACACAGAAAACTGGATCCGACGGCAGCAGCGGCGGCTGCCGTCATCAGTGCCAACTCATCGATCGGAAAGTCCATAGTCGCTCAGCACATTAGCTTGTCTGAAAATGGAGAAATTTCACTTTGGCAAAGCATTTATATGTGATACGGTGCGGTGGAAGTGTCAGTTACGCCAATCGGGAAATCCGTGCTTGGTTCCTGCAGAAGGGTGATTCCGGAAATGTAGGTCAAGCGCATATTGAAAATTGATCGCCGGTAGATCATTCTGAAAAGTATAGGTCTAGGGGGAATGCTGGCTCATCTATCCAAACCCTATCCTCCTGAGAAGACTGAGAAGCAAGAGAACGACGTTAGCATGAGAGACGAGTGACGGCGAGACGAACGCGTGTTGTGTTTTCTCTTCCATTGCAGGTTCATTGAAAACAATCGCAACAGAAAGTCGTATTATTCATCGAACTTGTAAAATTTGACTCATGAACAGAATTTTTCTACTTTTTATTACACACGTTTCTTTTTCGAAACTGATGAAGGAGATAATTCAGCAAGAATGATCTACATCACGGCTTCATTAAGGACCTTTTCAAACGACATTCCTCTCCTTTCAAACTCTGTCATATATATATATATATATATATATATATATATACAAGTCGCAAGAGTCAATTTTCACGTGTTTGAATAAGTACGTAAATATTAGGTCGATTAATATTTCAAGAGCAAGAGAAGTTTTGTTTCGTAAATATATTTTACCTACAGTTCACGCTGTACCGAAAAACTTATTTTGTTGCGAGACCTATAATATATCTCCAATGCATGCGTCTTTATCAGCGGTGTACGGTATTTTTATAAGAAAAATTTAATTTTAAAAATAAATATACACCTTTTCCGTTAATTCGATCGATCGATTTAAAAAGTCATTACTGTATACAGCGTCCTAGATCGGAAATAGGAAAATCCCGCGAAAACCATGCGCCTTCACTGACGCGTTTCGCGTGTGTCTGCGTCTCTTCTCTCCACACACTCTCTCGCCACCTGATTGAGTGTACTTTCCCAGTTTGAGGGAAGAAAGCTCTATTTCAAAAATCTGTCTTCTGACACTTGTAAAGCATGAAATTCTGCGTCTATTGTTTTTTAGAACGCAAAATTTGGTCGCGTATTCGCGGAGTTGATAACTCTCAAAGTTTCAACAGGAAGCAACAGATTTCAGCAGTTTCTGAGAAATTCCAATAAGCCGGGCCACTTTAGTCACTTTTTGGTGTCTATGGATTATAGAGGGTTCTCTTGCGCACATTATAAGCTACCGAACGTCCCGAAAAGTTGAAAACCGACAGATTTGATGCAGTTTTTATAAATTGTTGTTTTTAGAAATCGCTCAAAACGTGTGAATACTCAATTTCATTTTGTATTTTAGTAAAATCGAGCATTCAGTTCATTTTTCTACAAGTATTTATTCGAATTTCCACATTTAATATGGAAAATAGCCGGAAATCGGCAAAAGAAATTTTAGAAATTTTTTAGGCGGCGAGAGAGTATTTTGACCGAGAGACGCCAGACGAAAGCGCGAAATCCTATTTCCGATCTGGGACGCTGTGCTGTACAATGCTTCTAAATTATTAAATTTACTTATTTACCTTCGAAGTCTAAAACTGTTCTATATTTGACATATTGCAGAAAATGACCGAGCAACTGGATCTTTCGAAGATAACCATGATAACCTTCATGAAGAGAGATATTCTGCAACAGATTTGCGATATTCTAGACACCGATAACACATGGGAGACTATCGGTTTGTGAGAATAGCTGAAAAGTTGTTTAGAACTTAATTCCAGCTCCCTATATGCCCGGAATACAACTACGAGACGTGGAAGGATGCAAACGCTATGCGAGTTTCAACAAGAGCCCTACGAAGTTGCTGCTCAGGGTGTGGTGCGCAAAAGGATATACTGTCAACCACCTGTATCAACTTTTCGCCAAAACAAAGTTAATTCGACTGATGCGACTGATAAAACCAGAAGGTGACTGATTTTGTTTGAGTATATCTAATTTTGAAATTTATTTTAGTCGATGAGAAATATCACAATCTGGAGAGCAAAGTGCTGAATTCGACGAAAAAGAAACGACCAAGCATTCAGCCGCCTGGTTCCCAAAGTGCGTCTCGGTTGAAGAAAACAGAGTCAAAAGATGCATCGCCAGCACCGACACAATCATCCACGTATGTTTTTGTTTTCAAAATATTACCAGGCTAATCGAGGCGGCTGACGCCGCCTCTCAGCCTGGGCTCCGCAGTTTTGCCTGTCGTCTTTTTCTAGAAATGCTTCAAAAAGATTTTGTTCACACGTCTCAATTCGACGTGTCGACATGTGCCCTTTCAAAAATGAAGACGGAAATCAAGCCAAAAAGCAGAAAATGTGCTTCAGAAGGCGTCAGACTTCACCGATCGCTTAGAAAATTCTTGTGCATCATCGGGCCAACTTTTCTGACCCGCCTGTCCAAAAACGGTCCAAATCGGTCCAGTAGGCGCTGAGAAAAGTCTGCGGACGGACAAACATACGGACAAACAGACAGAATTTGCCCTTTAATAATAGTAAAGATTGCGGAACGAAATTTCAGATCCACAACAAATGATCCACTCCGAGTAGCCATAGAAGGTACATTACCAGTAACATATTATGAGCTTCTCGAAGCGACAAATGGGTTCTCTGCCGAAATGGTAATCGGGAAAGGAGGATACGGAACTGTGTACAAAGGAGAACTGAAAGCAACCGGAGGAATGGTCGCGGTTAAACGGATATTAGCTGGAAATGATGCTTCTCCACATGGCTCAAAAGTTGAGAAAGAGCGTTTGAGGCAAAGTTTAACGGAGTTACGGACACTGGCTCGTTTCCGCCACGACAACATTCTACCCATCTACGCATATTCTTTGGAGGGACCCGAACCTTGCCTCGTTTACCAGTTCATGGCGAACGGATCACTAGAAGATAGGTTATTGTGCAGAGTGAGTACAATATCAATCAATATTGATTTATAAACTCTGCTTCAGAAAGGAACTCTGCCATTGACGTGGCTCCAAAGGAAAGAAATTAGTATCGGCGCAGCTCGTGGGCTTCTCTTCTTGCACTCCTTCGCCAAGACTCCAATCATTCACGGTGACGTGAAAACCGCAAATATACTGCTCGACAAGCACTTGGAACCTAAACTAGGCGACTTCGGGCTGAGTAGGGATGGACAAATTGAAGTGGAAGCAACCGAAAAATGTCCTCTAATTGCGTCGCACATCAAAGGAACTCTTGCATACCTTGCTCCCGAGTTCATAACATCCAAAATTCTGACGACGAAACTCGATGTCTACAGTTATGGGATCGTCTTATTGGAGATCGCATCCGGCCAAAGAGCCTACTCAGATTCCCGAGAGCCACGTGGACTTGTCGAATATTGTCAAGCAAATAAGGAACTCGCTGCTTGCAAAAAACAGCCACTAAGAGAAGTTCTCGTTGACCGAAGAGCTGCTCAGTTTGAAAACGGTAAGGTTTGCAAATTACTTCTGATCTGACAGTTTTCATTTCAGAAACTGAATCAATGTTCTTCGACACACTCCTCGAAGTCGGACTTGCTGGAACACACAATGATCGAAAACAACGACCTACGATGGCCGAAATAGTTCAATCTCTCTGCCGATGTTCTCAAAAATAACATGTTCAATTTGCATATATCACTATTACATATGTCATCTGCCACCTTGCCCTAATATAAAAATTTTTTTTAAACGCCCTTCCTCTTTCTCATT
Source organism: Caenorhabditis macrosperma (assembly GCA_963932285.1). NCBI lineage: Eukaryota > Metazoa > Nematoda > Chromadorea > Rhabditida > Rhabditidae > Caenorhabditis > Caenorhabditis macrosperma. The sequence goes on from OZ010620.1 coordinate 7,196,438, forward strand.
ATTCGGTTGAATGCCTTGTTCATAACGGTTCTAAATCAATTGCTCAGTTCTCATACAAATTCTCATTTTAATAGATCAGAAATGGAAGAAGTCGTCAAACTACAATGTCGGGACAATAATCTCGAACTCTACGTCATTCAGCCGGGAGAACGACTCACCATTTACGGATCGTGCAAGATTCTCTGTCTCGGTAACAGTTCCTCTCTCCTCTCTGAATCTCTTTTCCTTTGAGCTGGTAACGCATCCATCAACGACTTCTCTCTGCCTTCTGTCTCGTGCGAGGACACGAACTTTTTCAAAATTTCGGCCCCACAAAGAATGGATGTTCCGGTTTGTGCAATCATAACTTCTCGAAGCAATAATGGATTTTAGGCCATCCTCCAAGTCAGGAACAGCGGAGCCAATTATAAACACACGCGGCTCAAGTTCCGACTGAAAGAAGTGATTCCGCAATACTACGAGAAAATAATGGAAATGATCGGAACAACACAACCGGCAGTTCTCGTTTTCAGCAAAGTTTTAGACTCCGCCGAAGAAACGATTGCTGGAATTATACCAGTGAGTTTCTTCGCTTGTGATTGCCTCCACCACCTGTTTCAGAACTTCCTGATTCACTCGTCACTGCAAAAACAAGAGATCTCGCCACCGTATTTCTTGACATGTCGAGACGACTTCGCCATACTTCCACAAGCGGAGGAAGCAAAATTAAGAGAGCATCTGGACCGTTTGTGTAACGCCAGAAGTAAGTTTTCTTGCCACGCAACCCAGTTTTGAGTCAATTTCTCAGAAGACGGTCAACGGACTTCAATTCTTCCCTTCGGTCACAAAGGAGCTGGAAAATCGAATTTAATGAGGAATCTGGTTAATCGTTGTCTTTCAAGGTAACCATTTCTATCTTAGATCCCCATTGATTTTAGTTTCACAGAGGTTTCAATAGCGTCTATGTGCTTGATTGCGACGTAGGTCAGAGCGAGTTCACTCCAAGTGGGTGTCTTTCGCTCAACAAAATAACATCACCTCTTCTGGATAAACCGTACGGTCATCAAAAAGCCAAGTTCGACAATGCATTTTTCCTGGGAGACATAACCGTCCAATCTGTCGATGTTTATACTGTCAGTTTGCCTAGACACGACGGAACACAAACTTATTTGATTCAGTCCGTGTTCGAATGTCTCTTCAACAAGTTCAAGACTATCAGCGAGCCTGGATCCGTGTGTATCATCAATACGATGGGATGGGTGGTTGATGACGGCGCCAGTATTCTCAAGAACATTATTGCCATCGCTCAACCTGACATTTGTATCGAAATTTTCAGAGATCAAACAGAAAACCGTTTCTTACCAAAAGTATGTACATAGTTGTTCTAATGCACACTTCTTCCCAACAATCATTTCTTCAGAGAAAGGACAATCTGATCAGAATATTCGCCAACAACTCGACAGGAGTTGTCGGACTTCAGGTTCAGAAGAAGCTTCCACCGTCCATGTTCCGGGAGCTCACCACTATCGGCTACTTCTCGTCGTTGCTGCCACGACCATCGATTGCCAGTTTCCCGAAAATAGCTCCATATAAAATGAAATTCCAGTGAGTTTCGGACCAAGGGAGTGTTTTTACACAAAGTTCGGAATTGTCCATAAATTTGCAAGGATGCACTTTTTGAATCGATCAGGAATCGATCCCGCATAATGGCATCATGCGCAAACTTCTAGTTTTCGAGATATTTTGTCTCAAAGTGCCCAAAAACACCAGATTTCGTGAAAACAACGCAATTTTGAGCACTTTGAGACAAAATATCTAGAAAACTAGAAGTTTGCGCAGGTGGCCACTATGTGCAATTGATTCCTAGTATCAAAAAGAGCACCCTTGCAAATTTATGGACAATTCCAGAACTTTGTGTAAAAACGCTTTCCTTGTGAGGTAATTTCGAATATCGAATCAAAAAATTCAGAGACACCACACTCTGTGTTCCACTCGATCTACTCGTTGAAGACTGCCACATCTTTTCGTCGATCAACACACAGGTGGTTGCCCTATGCATCAACAATTCCGATTTGAAACCGCGGAAGTTGTGTGGAAGAGATGAAATGCCGAGTTTATGCGTGATCGACATTGAATCTCCTATTCTTCAGTGCATCGGATACGGTACTGTCAAAAACCGTTTTTTAACTCAAATACTTGTCCACAGGCATTGTTCGGAGTGTCAGTGTGGAAGAGAGCGTCATCTACGTGGTTACCCCCGTAGACCTGCGAGAACTGGACGAGCCTCCGCTTCTGGTCAGAGGAATGCGTATCCAGACACCCGCCATGTTTTTCACTGCAGATGTGAGTTTCTTTGATTCTCTGCGATCACATCGCATTCAAACTTCAGCCATACAACCGCTGCCCCTATGTTCTGCCGCTGTCGGACCAGGGAAGCATCGACGGTCTCTATCAGCCACCGGTCAACACCACACAGTACAAAAGGAGTCGAAGAATTTGAACAAATTGAATCGAAATAATTTTATCCCATTGTTGCTTATGTTCTCTATGTTGTGTTGTTTTTTGTGTTGTTCTTACTGTTGTACGTGACATAGGAATGTGATTTATTAATAAATTACACCGTACAACTTGTCTGATTATCTTGATAGTATTGCACTCTAGAAACACATTGGCTCGTCGTTAACACTCAACAGCTCCATTGATTTGATAACGAATGTAGCAGGACCGAATTCGATCGATTTGTCATGGAGGAGGACGAGAGAGAAGGATCGAGCTCCGATATCCAGGGGGAACATGACCTGGAAAAAGGGAAAAATGAACATAGCATGCGGATCTACTTGGATTTCACTTTTTTCTCGGCCGAATCGAGAACCCGTGGTCCGGAGAGTTCATGGCAGAAAGTGGGATCGGTGGTGACGTCAGGACAGAGGAGAACACGCGATCCGAACGTCGATTGCGAGAGAGTTATGGTCAAAATCGAAGGATAGGCGAGGTCGAATGTGGGACTGCGGAGGACCGCTCGGATGCCGCCGCCGTTCAGAGTGACTGTGGCGCCGTTCGGAGACTGAACGACTGGGACGTCTCCCGGCTTCTCGACGCTCGTTTCGTAGTTGCACAGAGTGTCTGAAGGGTCTTTTGTGAAGAGGAAAGCGTTCTGACGGTACCTTTGAAGCCACAAATCAGCTGATCGCACACTGTTTGCTCGGCAGTTTTCAGTGGGCACAACTCTCCGGAAGTCGTTACTTTGCTGATGACGACGACGGAGTCGTTACGGGAAGAGGCCTCGATGGATACGAAGAACGGGGTGGTCGAAGTGACCTCAATCGAGACATTTCCGCTGGCTGCGTTACCGTCGACGCACTGATCCAGAGCACATACTCTCACTTGAGCATCTTCTGATCTGAAACGACAACTGTGCACATCGATCGAAGAATGACCCAAACTTCATGTATTCCACGTCGATGCGACCGTTGTATGAGCACGGAACCATCCGGGAGCGGAGACTTGAAACCGTCGCATTTTGCATCAAGAACACGGCCACATTGCCCTTTATTCCCTTCGGAACCGGAAACACTTCCGAATCACGCGGCATCACTCCGTACTTGACAACGCCGTCATAGTTGACCCACTGACTACAGTAGTCCTTTGTGAAATCGCAGTTGAGACTCAAATCGTATGGAACGTAGCGCCCGTTCCCGGGTTGCAGTCCGAAGATGTGTTGGATCTGGAAATAGGAATAAGAAGACAAATGAGATAAGGAAAAGGTACTATTGGGGGACTGATGGTTGTGACAACCGGAGGAGCTGGTTCCGAGCAAAGGAGTCCGGCGACACGGAGTTCCGAAATGGCGAGCAACCCGAAAGAGCTCTCGTCGAATGCGATGATTCCGATTGTGAATTTGAAGGGCTGCGAGTACGAATCCAGATCGATAGTGATCGGCCCGGGGCTGTCGTTGGGTTCGAGATACGCGCAGCTGAGAGAGACCCCGTCCTCGTCGACCGCACAGATCTCCGCCTGCGTGCCCGTTTTGATCCAGTACCTGCAGTTGACTGTTTCCAAGATGAAAGTGTTCATGCACCCACTTCAAAGACAAACTGGTGGTTCGTTGGGAGCAAGGGATCACTTGACTCGTGAGACTGGAATATGGCCGGGGAGAGAACGAATCGACGGCCAGGAAGAGGAACGAAGAGTTCGGATGGGACTGATTGGCGGATGTCTGTCGAATGATTCTCTTCTCTCTCACTCTCTTTCAGTCGATTACCTCAAACATGTCAATCCACCGATCGATTGATCTACCAACTCTCCATTCGCTCAACTGAGACTTTGCCATATTACCCCACCGACACGATCTCAATGGTCGTTCGCAGCTCAAATCGGACATTTTCGCCAGCGGAGTCTCCTCATATGGAGGGATTCGGAGAGAAGAGAACGAAGAAGGGAACGCTGAAAACGGGTAATGATGAGGAGAAGAAGAAAGGAAACTGGAACCCACGGGACTGTTGACATATTTTTCCGTGATATCGTATGTGATCTATGATGGCCAGACTACCGACAGTGTTGTCCTTCAAGTCGAAAGCGCGAATTCCGATTCGAAACGGTTCGTTGATCGGCGGAATCTCCACTCGACACTCTTCGTTCGCGGCTCCCAGAAAGTCGCATTTCATTTTGGGACGGAGCAGAACTTGCAGATGCCGACGACGGTTCATCGCTCGCAGAATTATCACTTCGAGTTGCGCATTGTTGTAGAGCCAATAGCTGGAAATGGGGTCTGGAACAGTTGACGGAGAAGGCATCGAACCTGAACGTCAAATTGGCGAATCCTTTCTGACACGCAACCGGAGCACTGCTCAGCACCGCGCCGTTCGGAGTCTTTGTCGTGTTTCCGGCGATCAGAAAGTGCTCTCCCTTGGGAATTTTCGGATTTCCCGGCTGGATTTGCACTGGGAATGTCTTCTCGTCGTTCTTCTGAAAAAGGAAGATGGGGGTTTGCTGATGTTTGGAAAGAGAGAACCTTGAAATACCACCAGTTGCTGGTGTCCAAGAGGTTGTCAGTGGGCGCATTCCTCCACAGACACTCCGTTTCAAAATCGCAATTCAACTCATCCGGTGACTCTATATACGTGGCAAAGCCTGCCGCTTCTGAAGAAGACGTTCTCTCTCTCCGGAAAACAGGTTCCATCTGTTCCTCACCTTCCACCGGAATCTCTCCTTCGTTGTCGGGTTTTATTCCCAAGTAAAGATCGAGGTAGCGCAGCTCTTTTTGGAATTGAGCATGACAAGATTCGAGCGCCGGGAGGAATAGAAGCACTAGAGAAAGCGCCCAGACGACGCTTGGAGGTGACGCCATTACGGAAATCGATGGGGGGAACAAGGAGGGCGACACGAACAATGGCAAACGGAGAGAAAAGGCAGGATCAGAAGGGATGAGATGAAGCGAAACCGGATTTGTGACAAGGGATATGATAGGCGGCGGGACGGGTTGATTGCCTAATTGTCTTCTTTGGTTCTTCTGGTGGTAGTCACCTGGGTTCGGATAACGGCCAATAGTTTATGAGAATAAATAATATTACAAAAAATGTCGACTCGGTATCACAGAAAATAGTTGCACGATAGAAGGAAAGAATATCGTAAGAAAATTTGATTATATGCGATGAAATATTATACAAAACACCTAAGTCTCTAAATAGCGGTAGCATTACAGATTTATTGACAAGATTGATCCCCTAAAACCCGATTGTTCATTTCTACTCGTCTTCGTCGTCTGTCACAGGTTGTCCGAGCGACTTAAGCCGACGGCGATACACTGACATCTTATTGTGTTGATCAGCAAGAAGCATCAGCAACTCTTCTTGTTCTTGCTTCAACTTCGAAAGCTCTTCCGATGAAGATTTCTGAAGTTATAAACAATGATTAACTACTTTCTGAATATCACAAACCGTGTCTTCGCTGGCAGTAACTCCGTTGGATGTCGGTTTCTCGGGTTCCTCAATCTTTTTATTCGCTTCGCTTAGCAGTGCCTCCGTCTTAGCCAGTCTTTCTCGTAGTTGCGCGTTATCCGTAGTGTAATGGAGGATCTGGAAGCATGAGCGTGTATGCATCTAATGTTGTTAAAACAACATACCGTTTGTGATTGTTGTTCAAACGCTTGATATCCGTAGCCCAGTTGCTGCTCCAACTCTGCCACTTGCTGCTGCAGCTGCGTTACTCCCACTTCTGATGCGTTTGGTAGCTGTGCAAGCTGATAGTTTTGCCATTGTTGTGCCCACTGCTTGTATCTCTCTGCCTCCGCGTACCACTGTTGCGTGAGTCTTTGAGCTTCCGCAAGCTGACTATTCAGTACTTCATTATGTGTTTTCAGTGTTAACGACTCCTCGATCTTCACTCTCATTTCCTCCAGCTCTTGCTCCGTTTGCTTCTGTTGTACATCTGCTTGAAGTTTTTCCATCTCCGACTGCGCTTTTTTAGCTCCTTGTTTCAATTGTGCAATCTCTTCGTCCTGACGTTTGATGAGCTCCTTGAATGACTGAATTATACTGTCGTTGTTGGTTCCATTAAATTCGCCATTCGGTTTCAGTTGCTTTGCCATTGTTCCTTCGAGAGATTTGAACAGTTTCACAAAGTAGAAATCCAGGAAAGGTTCATTGGTCGGCTGCTGTTTTTGTGCGGCCCTCACAAACTGCTCAGTTCTCGAAAGACCTTCTAGAGCGGACAACACAGTTTCCTTTCCCACTCTCCGTTCGATCAACGCTTCCATAGACGATCTCGCGTCTTTATCCTGCAGGTTTTTGAGACAAGCAAGCAACACAAACGCCATGAGTCCCCGCAGTGCTTGTTGCTCACTTTCTGTTCCTTCGCCACATTCATCAACTGAAAACATAGTTTTTGCAAGTGCCTAATCATCATTTCTTACCGATATTTGTAGTCAAATACTGTAAGTTCTCGTCTTTCGCCATGAATGCTGCAACTGCCGCTGGACAGTTTTCGAGCCACACACCCAAAAGCATCAGAAGTCCCGCTCGTGTTTGTGGGCGACGGTTGCCAGCAGAAAGAAGAAGCTGAGTAACATGATCGAGAAGAGACAAGGATGGTTCTTCTGTGACCAGAGTGAGCTGAACGCGCAAAAGCTGTTCGCTGCAAAAATGAGTTTACAGTAGATAACCAGGAACTTGAATATGTTTACCATAAATGATCGACTTGGTAGAGGCAATGCATCAGAGTGACGCATCCGAACCAGGCTTGAACCGACTCTGCAGACGATATCGCTTGCAAAATAAGAGCTCCTGTAGTAAGAGTAGCAACTGTTTGCGAATGTGGTAGAAGCGTTTCGATGATCTTGGTCTTTCCGAATTCGTTGTCGAACACATACGAGAGGAAACAGTAGAATACAGCACATCGCAGCTTGTAGGGCTGTTTTTCAGATGTCATGGAAATAAGAAGAACAAGGAGAGCTGAGCGGGGCGCATCTTCGCCATTGTCAAGACTTGTACTGGCGAAGTATTCTTGATTCGTGTAGTTTCCACGAATGGACTCAGCGACGACAATTATAGACTCTGTCAAAATTTCGACAGATGCACCAATTTCTGAGAGTAGAATGCGACACAGTTCGGCCAAGATTTCTGAAAACAGGGTCGCCGTGATCTTGCTATAAATTTCGAGTCTTACTTGTCTGATAAATGACTTTTTGAGCAGCATGGATATTCTGACTTGTATTGTCTGGACTGACTAGAGTCCGGATTATTTGAAGAAGGAATATGACGTTCGCCGTTCGTTGTTTTGCCCATTCAGCACTGTCTACTTCAGCGCCCTCCGCTTCGTCATGGCCGTAGAGAAAAACATGGAGAATAGCACCAAGTCTGCCGACTAGTCTGAACTTATTTGATACATTTTTAGGTTAGCGTTAAAAAAAAACTCACTGGTTTTCCCTGAAAAGTTGTTGATTCATCGAGTTTTTGCGAAGTAAATTGAGAATCACGAAAAGGCAATCTTCAATGACGATGCCTTAAAAGGATTGAAAGGAGAACTTTACGACATTTACGCATATTCTTACTGTCTAATGGTTCCGTTTCAATGATGTTGAGGAGATCATTGAAGATGTTGTCATATGCCAAAAGCTGTTGAATTTGAGAGTTCGCTCTACTCAATTCGCAGATCATGAGTATTGCTTCATTGCGGATCACTTCGCGGTTGTCATGAACAATGTCGACCAGCTTTGAAAGTCCCATTGGCTGTTGCATGACAGCATTCTGAACTTCTGGTCCACGATGACGAAGTAAATTCGAGAGCAGTTGCACCGCTGTTCTAAAAACTTCAGAGCTGAATAGTTTCATTCATCTTCCGTTGGTTGCTTACCTTCTGACACCGAAATCAAACTGGTCTACAGCTGCCAACACTGAGGGAATGAATCCGTTCCGTTTTATCATCACTTCTGCCAGTCGTTCACCCAGCTCGTCGGCTTCGGAAGACTCATCTTCAGTCGAAAGCACTGTAGCCATCGTGTCCAGAACGAGAGTCATTGCCTCGGAATTCATTCGGTCTTTTTCCAGTATATCGATGTAGGCGTTCATTCCCATAGTTCCGACGGCGAGGCGATACTTCTGAACGCAAAACTAACATAGAAGTGTGCTTAAGACGTCCTTTTCTACCTTAGCAAGACTCCGTAGAGCTCTCAGGGCATCCCGACGATCTTCTGGAGCACTGCACGTCTCAACTCGTTCAACGAACGTCTCCACAATTTCAGCTCCGTTTTCCTCTTCATCATCTGGCGGTCCTCCACTGAAGAAGTTCCGAAACAGCGACATCTGCAATTGTACACGTGGCACTAGTTGATCTCAGTTTTACGTTGTTTCAAGATGTTTTGCTTGGCAAAAGGTGATCTTTATGTTTCTGATTTTTGTCTTTCACTTTCGGATACAATTTAAGCGCAAAACAAACGTTGGCAGACAGCGGAACAAGAATTAAAAAATAAAGAAACCTGTCGTGGAATTTGTCGCTGCACTCTCAATGGAGCGCGCTTGCCGCGATGAGTTGTGGGCGTGTTCCTCTTTTTATTTCCATGTTTGGACACTGGATACCGGCGAGGGCTACTCTAAAATGGACTCATGAGAATGCGAGAAGAAGAATAAATCACATAAATACTCTTTCTTCACAATATAGAATAGTAATAAACAACGATTACCTGTGGTAAATTGAAAAACACTCTCGAAATGGTAGTGTCACTCGAGAAAGAGCGAACGGACAGAGTGGAACCAGTGATAGAAGACGTCGAGTAGGCGTACATTGCGAGAGAACTATGAGCAACGTCCGATCATTTGTGAGCTCAGACAGACGAAAAGTGTAAAGTGGGCGAGGGGAGGGCAGAAGTCGGTCGATTGGAGGGAGAGAAGAGAAACGGACGGACGGCACTCAATCTGCATATGTCGCATACTGTTCAAACTGTTTTGATTGTCGGAATGTATACATTTGGGAGAAAGGATCGGAAAGAACGAGCGTTTCTTTCAGAGCTGTGCGAATACTTTGTGATTGAAAAGTGGAACACTTCTCACCAAATGGACCAGATCGGAAAACTTGGGGGAACTCTTCCCTACGTTTTCAGAGTTGAACACATGCTTGTTTTGTATAATTCCTCTCCCACTTATCAGGGACATTTATCATTACATCCTCGAAAAATGTGTTTTAGAAGTGCAAAATATTTCTTCACATTTTTATCCAGATTCGAAAAAGTTCACTTGGATGTTCTCATCCTCCTTCATTATTCTTCAGCTTTTTGAATCTTAATGATGTGGTAATACCATTTCATTCGTGGGGTGATAAATATTTGCTAATAATCGATATGAATTGGAAGATTTCACAGACACACACATTGATTTAGATATCACAATTTGCAAGTTCAATTTCGGTTTTGTTCGAGCTTTCTCGTGATCCGCCTTCTCTTCGTCCTGCTTCGCTTACCGTACTCACCGACCGTCGAATGGGGGCGGAGCGTTGTGGATCCGCAGCGCCAAAAGGCCTTCATCTGCCCCTTGTCGCCACTTCGCCGACTCGCCTTCGATGCTCAAGTTTTCGATCGACGTCATCCTCTCGGACTCGCCTTCGTCGTCTTCTCCTCTTCCAGCTCGTCGAAGATCCTCTGGAATTTTCCCTTTTCCCACCAACCGACAAACCTTTTCTGAATCCTCATCGGGTAATTTCATCAGAGAAATCATCAGAATTCATTCGAAAAGTTCAGGAGACGACGACACAAGTCGAAAGAAGTACCCGTGCGAAGTGTGTGGGAAGCAGTTCAATGCTCACTACAACCTCACCCGCCACATGCCAGTGCACACAGGAGAGCGGCCGTTCGTCTGCAAGGTACTCTTCTGAATAACTCCCCCCCAGATGACGTTGTTGTTGTTGTTGTTGAGGTGTGCGGGAAGGCATTCCGACAGGCTTCCACTCTCTGCCGTCACAAAATCATTCACACCGACAGTAAGCCACACAAGGTAAGAGCGTCGTCTCGATTCCGTCCCTAATCCAGCGACAGGAAGAGAAGTGGCCAAAACGGATTAGACACCCCCCCCCCACTCTCATCCGATTATTAACTACCGTAACCTCCGTTTGAATTGCAGTGCAAGACGTGTGGCAAATGTTTCAATCGTTCCTCAACCCTCAACACTCACATTCGAATTCATCAAGGTGATAGTAGAGAGAGAGAGAGAGAGAGAAAGAGAGAGAGAGAGAGAAAGAGAGAGAGAGAGAGAGAGAGAGAGAGAGAGAGAGAGAGAGAGAGAGAGAGAGAGAGAGAGAGAGAGAGAGAGAGAGAGAGAAAGAGAGAGAGAGAGAGAGAAAGAGAGAGAGAGAGAGAGAAAGAGAGAGAGAGAGAGAGAGAGAGAGAGAGAGAGAGAGAGAGAGAGAGAGAGAGACGCACAAAGAAAGACAGTTTCAGGCTACAAACCGTTCGTTTGTGAGGTCTGCGGAAAGGGTTTCCACCAGAACGGCAACTATAAAAACCACCGATTGACGCACGAAGACACCAAGAAGTTCTCGTGTACCATCTGCAACCGAGTAAGTTCTTCTCCCCTGTGGCCCAGACGGTCATTCCGAGATTTCACCGATGAACACGAGCCCTTCTATGAGAGGTTCAACGGTATTCGTGTGAACCTCGATTCTGGCGCTAAATGACCGGAAACTGTTCCTTGCTACGGAACTCCTCAGAGTCCACGCTCGCGACGAACGAGTAATAACGTATTTCCTCGAAGGGAGCGGCACTCGAAACGCCGCCGGAGAATCATTATATCTCGAGATTTATAAGAGATATCAAAAAGTTGTCAACAGCACTCTTGCAGATCATAACTAGGACTACAAGTTTGCTGTTGACAATTTTTTGATATCACTTATCAATCTCGAGATATAATGATTCTCCTTGGGATGCCGCTCTATTCGAGGAAGCAAATTTCCGATTCAGGCATTCCATCAATCGTACAACCTCGCATTCCACATGTTCACCCACGAAGAGCACAAACCGTTCACATGCCACGTGTGCTCCAAAGGATTCTGCCGCAATTTCGATCTGAAGAAGCACCTCCGAAAGATGCATTCGCCCTCTTTACCCGCACCGCCGGCCACACCATAAACAGTTTATTACTCGTGTCTCCGTCTTTCATCCCGACCGCACCAGTAAATCCGCAAAAAAGAGAACCGAGACAAGGCTATATGAAACTTGGCGCGTTCGCTTCCATTTTATTAGTTTCGTGTTCACGCGCCGATGAGCACGCAAAAGTGGGTACGGTAGAGAGAGGAGCAGTAGTGCTTGCTTACAAATGACATTAGTCGCGGGGCGTTGAACACGAAAAAGTGACAATGCAAAGAGAAGACCTCGACCCGTTCGTCGTTGTCTTCCGCCAGTTCCACATGGAAATTATATCAACTTTTTTGTCAGAAACCGTATATTTATATTGTGGATGAAATTCAACATATTTACAAATGGAATATTATGCAAGCATTTCATGCCACAGTATCACAACATTTACAGTTTATACAAAAGCGTCCATGTCTTTTCTGTTCTCTCAATTCACTGTGTCCGTAGAAAACCTTGTCTTGTAGTATCTGAAAGTTTTTGAAATCCAACAAACACAACCCGAGACACTTACTTTTTAATAAGTACATCTAGCGAATGCTTTCTTTCGAAAAAGTCAGCTAGTGGAGTTTCCGCAATAACAGATGCCAGAATCTGTTCCAGATTCACTCTCCATTCGTCGTCATCCATGCTGAAACTGCAGAAATGTTTTCTCAAACGCACGCAAAACTATTACCAAGTCTGCATGTCTCCGATCCGCTTACGTTGGACTTCGATTGGATCAACCTTTTTGTCCTCTTCGAACTCTTCTTCCGTCTCATCTTCCGGATTCTTCAACGTCACGTCGAGGTCCTGCATGGCGTCCGCAATCTGTGCTTCCAACTTCGCTTGCAACTCTCGATGTGTCTCTCCCAGTTGCAACAAAAGAGTTCCGGTGACTGCCAAACTGTGGAACACTGACTGTTCTGTCTCTTTGCCACTCAACAAGTCATAGAATGTCTTCCAAAGTTGAATGAACTGGATCTGAATATTATTAATGTTCCAACTCCGATTGTTTTTTTTAACCAACCTGGCTCATCGCCGGAAGCATCTTCATTTCCAACTTCGTCGATGAGGAATCTGGTGATGATAACGTTTTGCTGCGGAGCTGCTTCATCTTTTCAATCGATTCATCCACTACGGAATACGATTCTGAATAAATCATTTGAGTTTAAGCTGACCAACTTCACAAGTCTGAAATTGTTAGCGCACTCTCACCCTCACTTGCGACATCAGCCACTTGTATCCGATCATTTTCGTTCTCAGAGGGACACGAGCCGATCGATTTCGCTGCGATCAAATCGATGAGAGATTCTGCATCCGACGCTCTCTCCTCGACATTCCCGTTCACTAAAACAGCACTAGAGGTACTACATCTCGTCTGAAATTATCAGGGTTCAATTGTTGTTTCTTTCTAAAGTACTATGCAAACCCTCAGTGAATCCGCCAAGTTCTGATCAGACGAACGACGTGGAATGTCAATCGAATTGGATCTGTGGTCGATTCGAGATAACTGACTCTTCTTCGGAGTTCCCAACAAGTCAGTAGCCTCTACCGCGAGCTCTGGCTCTCCGTCTTTACTTTCCACAGCATTCTCTTCATTCGGATCGAGACCATCCAAATCGGACATATTGAACGCTGGCGGCAGGTGGGATTTGTAGAAGAGTGCAAGTTTTTCGGTGGCTTCTCCTCTCAAAAGAATCGAGAGGTTGATAGCAAGATCTCGGAACGTGAGTAGGCCGTTGTCTGAAATGTCGAGAAGGCGGAAGATCCGGACGACAAAGATGCTGGTGACTGGCCAAGGGAGAAGGCGCGGAAATACTTCCGAAAAGAGGTCGTAGTCGAGTCTAAATGTCGTTCATTTGATCGGTGCCAGTATTAATATCCTACCGATACTGTGACTGTGCACAAGGATCTGGGCGTGGTCTCTCCGTCACTGCTGCCATTTTTCCTCTCGCCGAAACGCCAAGTCGATGTCTCCATGATAATAGGTGCTCCTCCTGCGAAGAATGACGTGAAAAGGATGAAAGTTCAAGAGATCGGAGATAAAGAATGCGATCGGAGATAGATTCTATTGTTCTAATCACAGTGGACAAGCCCCTCTCCAATCCGATATTTTCCACTAATCACTCCGTTTTCCCGTCGTGTGTTTCTTACTTTGATTCTAATCAACGATATTTATGAGGTCGAGAAAGGCCGACTTCCGATACTTAAAAAGGATCTGATGAAAGCTGTCGTATTTCGGCAAGCCGTTTCTGAACAGCGTTTCGATTTGTTGTTCTGTTGATAATATCAGCCAAATGTTAAAAACACTATTAATATGGAAGTTTCTCTCAAACATGGTTTTTTAGTCTCTCCAACCTCATTGTTTCTGCTAAGTCTCTTTATGTGTCCTTTCTGACCCATTTTATCCCGTTAAACATGTCTAAATTCTTCAGAAAAGTACATTCAGCTGATTATCACGACACAGCGAAAAAACCACCGAGTCTCCTGTCTGGCTATTGTCTCTTCTCTCCACACTTTCACTAGGTGTGACCCGCATTTTCGACGGCAATAATGCGTTCCCGACCCCTCATTCATTCGGTTCTCCTCATGCTGTGCCTTAACTCTCTTCTTCTACTCGTTGCTGCGTGCATGAAGACTATTCCGGCAGAAACGGTCAATATATCCGATCAGCTTGAGAATAATGCGCCTCTACGTCGACTACCAATTCTTCAAAGAGATGAGTATTCGGCTCATATCAAGCAGTTCCGTTCGGCTAAACTCTTCCGTTCGGAAACGGGAGCTGCAGCTACGGATTCGGAAAAATCCACTGAGACTATTTCTAGAGTAGCTCACAGAGAGGCTATCAAAAAGAATGCGAAAGTTTTCGCTGCCAAGACCGAGGAAAAGAGTGAACCTCTTAGTAGAGAAGTGAAAGAAGACATAGACATTCAAGAAACTGCCGTTTCGAGCCGAGATGACAACGATGTTCACGATGATAGAGAACTGTTTGAAGCGTTAGAAGTTGAGAAACCAGGTGAGTGGGTTGAGCTTTTGATTGTTATGCATTGCCCTATTCAAGACATCTGTGGTTCTTGCCCTTCAATATGGATGGAGAAAAGTGCGGAAATGAAGGATGTGTGCTCGAATCACGAATCTGTATCTTCCTTCTTCGCAATGAAAATGGATAAACGAGAAGTGCAGCATGTTGCTGATCACAGTGATTTGAAAGAGTGTACCAGAACTGTCACGTGTCCAGAACCTCACATGCTCGTGAAGTAATCCGGATTTTTCAAAAAAAAAAACTATTCGATACGTTTTTTTCAGGTGGTACGAGTCAGATCTCTGCGACGTCCATGCGCCGTCCACTGGTTCTCTAGTTACGAACACATCCAATAATTTCGTCTACAAGTGCAACGGGACACATTGGACCATGCACGGCTTCCCACTTTCTAGTGTTGTTTGTGCCGCTACTTCAAATTAGTTTCTACGTTTTTCACACAAAAACTTCTATCATCAACTCTGTACAACTGTCGGGTATACATTTTAAATAAACACCATTTACTCACCTTTACCACGTTGTACAACGCCTCCAGCTCCTCGTTGCTGAAGCGACAGTCCTTGCCAATACTTTTTATGATACTCCTCATCTGATTGTCTTCCAAATTCTGCACAACTTTTAGCCGATTCTTCAGACGGAGAGTCTCGATGTGTTCGTTTGTGAAACAGTATCCAAAATTCTGATATGACTTAGCCAATAAGTCACCAATAGGAATCTGCAAAATTCGACTTCCGGTAATCTGACCGACGTTCGCTGACCTTCGGGAATGTTCTCGTGCTTTCTGTTCCCATAAAACTGATTACCGTAGACGCAGCTTCCTCAAGATCCGACAGAATTGTGGTTCCCAGTGTCACAGCAGACGGCTTTCGCTCGATTCCGTTGTCGCCCTCATAAATGCTTTCCGTGTACTTTGCCAGGTTCATCAAAATCTCTCCATCATCGTGGGATTCACATATCAGATTCTCATTCTGTTTCAGCATTTCCAATGCAACTTGGAACATCAGCTGAAAACACAGATTTAAATGTTACCACATACGTGATTCTCCAGTACCCTAGCTCCTTCAAAAAAGAACAAATCGAGAATGCGTACGGCTGCGTCGAATTTGATTGCAGAGAGGAAGACGGTTAGAAACCAGGACAAAGCGACCATATCATCGAGTCCCAAGTGTGTCAGTTGAGCGCCGACATTGGGGAGCAGTCGCTCGACAAGCTCGGAGAAAACGCCTTGGTCCACTAGAGCGCCCACAACTTTCGTGTTGTAATAATCCGGAAGTAGGCGTTCGCACACAGCGACTAGCAACCAGAATGCTTCCTCTTCTTTGGTGAACAAAAGAAGTACTGATCCAACTATATTCATCGCTTGACAGTAGCCAATGTTCGGATTTCGGAAAGCATACGCTGTCAGAATGCGGCGCAGTGCGTCGATTCCTGGTCCTTGCTGGAATGCGGGATGCTCGGGAAGACTTCTGTGCAAGTCTCGCTCAATTTCTTCGAGAGCAACACTATAAACTCCTTGATTTTTGTGGAGAAGCTCTCTGTAGTATCCAGGGTTGAGTGCCATTTCGGCGGCAGCTCCAGAGCAAACCATCCAAATTTGACCTCGCTGTTGAAGAGGAACTCCTTCGAGAAGAAGGCGGTGCAGTTCGACGGTCCTGTACATGCACACTCCACTACCATACTCTTGTAAGTACTTGTTCCACTTTTCCCGACACTTATCCGAAGCATCCGCTCCGAATGGATATTTCTCGATGAGAGGAGAGTCCCAGATGATGTTATCGAACGAGGAACTCGAAGATGAAGTAGACTGGAAAAATTAACTTGAAAGTGAACGATAAAATACAATTCTTACGCTTCGACTTCTTATTGTATCTGCTTTTGCCTTTTCCATTGTTCGCTCAATTTTCCCTCGCTCCAGGAAAACAGTGATTTTGGACTGAACACGATCCCGATCAGGAACAGCCGAGAAGATTACTGTAGCTCCGTTGCAAAGACAGAGAAGGATTCCTTGCGTGGTTTGACTCGATGAGACCGGCGAGCATTCTTCCACCGATGTCACTTCTATCAATGGAATCACAATGGAAACTAATCTTTCCGTCTGTAACAAAACGGGTTACTCCTACCAGAAAACGCAAGCACCTACTCGGCTAGCGAAGCAGACAAAGTTCGTCGAAACAAACAGTTTTCCAGGAACATGGCGCCGATCGTAAGGGGTGAACAAGCGACATTCTGTGTCTCCATCGAGTTTCTCCATGAGAGGAAGGTTGAATTGACATCTGAAATTCCACATTCGCGAGTTTCGTGCCAGAACATGCTATGTATTTTACAAAAATCGTTTTGAATATTGCCTTGGTTTTACGTTTTCCTCTCCACCAAACTTTCACCCGTCTTGGAGAGTAACAACACGAGACGGCTTAGACGCTCAGCCTGTCTCCTTGTAACTTCCCACCACCTGTACTCTTCGTCACTTGACTACTCTTTTCGAGGTACACCACCTCTTCGGAGTATCAATCCCGAATACTCATGCAAATCTGATCTAATCTACATACGTTCCTTCCGTTGACAATTTAAGGTCATCGCACCTCGTCTCATCACATATTACACATGCAATCCCAACGGGGCCCCTCTTCTCTTCCGCGGCATCAGACTTCTCATATCTCTACGCACTCCACTAATCGCTCGTTCTTTCAAAACGATTAGCACTTCATCCAGCGTTTCCCGATCCCATTCCAATCATCTGTCATGTGCCTCGACCCTCACTCCCCTTCAGTTTGAATTTGTTTATTTTTCGCCTCAAGGCAAGTTCTTCTCAAAATCAATAAAAAGAACTAACAAGTTATCTCCTTTTGTGATCAGGCACAAACCGGAAACTGCGCCATTCTCTCGCCATTTTCGGATTATATTTTTCGTTTTTCAACAGTTTTCTTTGAGATGCACGCTCAAAAGTCGTCGTCTTTCGAAGACTTTGCCGGTCAAGTGGTGATTTACACCGAAGTGGGAAACTCGAAATGTGCCAAAGGAAGAGATCTATTACACCGGGAACGCATTCCATACACGGACGTTTCTCTCGATTCGTTCCCTCAGGTGGGCATCTCGTTGATGACGAATCAGTCAATTGAACAATACAGTCGATGATTAGTAATCAAACGGAAGGACATTCTTCTCTTTCAGCACACACAAGAAATATTCGACAGAACAGGCACAGACGTTCTGCCGCAGATCTTCTTCAACAACATCTACATCGGACACGAGACGGACCTCGATCGAGTGGTAATTTGAGCTACTTTCGTCCAGGAAACGGTTTTTCCTTTAGATCAGTGAGAAAAACAAGTGGGAGAGTCTAATTGAGCACGTTCGTCGTGAGAAGTGCACCAACGGACCGATAGTCCCGCATCCGATGAATGCAATCGGTTTCGAAGAATACGATGCCGAAAACAACAACAAGTGTTGTGAGGAGGTGCTTTGGGTGCCCGACGAGTACAGCAAACTGGTTCGCGACATGAAGAACGCGCAACTCATCAAAAATAATCGCGTCGGTGATCTGCGCCGAGAGGGAGACCGAGAGAGAAAGCAATTGTTTGCAGGTCAAACTGAAGGTTTATCGAAACTCGTTCAAAGGCGAACAACTCATCGAATGGCTCATGCGGCAGAGAGGAATAAGTGAGTTCGAGGCTTCTCCGAGTTTTATAGTCCATAAACACTCCGGAAACTGCCCCCGGCTGACGCCGTAAACTTGCTGAAATTGCCCGCAGAGCGAACGTTTCGCGTCCTTGAACTACCGCCGTTTCCTTTTCTCCGCTTTTCACCGGTTAGCTTTGTTTCAGTCGATTGAAAAAGAAGTACGCAATGACGATAATAGATAGACACAAAAAACAGCCGTCAGAAGTTTTATCAATTTGTCTCTCTCCACAACGCCTTCTCGCTCTCTCGCTCTCTTTCCGTCGTCAGAAATAACAACGAATCAGTTCGAATCAGTTGACTTGACTCGACTTGTTCTTCTTCTCCTATTCTCTTTCCCTTCCTTATCGACCTTGTGTTCTGATTCCCACCCGAAATGGATCCGCATCGTCGGAAAAAGTCGTCTGTCCACAGGAAGGTGTCAAACCTCGACAATATCGACCGTTTTATACTCGAGCAACTAGCCGAGAGGTTATGGCATCTGGAGTACGAATCCGATCCTGAAGGCAATGAGTGGAACGAGATCTGTTTCGACGACTCGATTGCCACACCATTCTACCAATACTCCCCATTCCGCTTCGGTATACGTGTTTTCTGGGCAGTAGGGTCAGGCTATTTCCATATTTGTGAGAAGAAAAAACTGAAAAAATAAACAATGGGTCGCATGCGACTGTCGACTGAATACGTTTGCAGAACGCAGCGAGGCGCTCGAAATCGGCCAAGAATTGATTGATCGACACGTCGGACAACAGACGTCGAAGGAGTCAGGAATGACGTTCAGTCCGGACAGGTTTGAAGAAACAGTAAGAATAAGAAAGTAGGTGATCAGTCACAGGTACTACCAGTTGGTGGAAGATGACGAAAACAAACCGCTGAATACGGCACCGACAGGCGAAGAAGAAGGGAAGGAGAGTGTGCCTGTAGTCGAATGCAATGAGAAGTTCATCAGACTTTTGAAGCCTGTATACGATGAAATCCTGACTGACGAGAATAGAGTAAGATAGCAGAACAGAACATATCGAACTTATGCAATTACAGTCGATCATCTATGGAGGACTCTCCACGAACGACAATTTCACCCGCTACCTCCAGTTCGCCAAAGAGCTCAACAATGTCTCTTTCGAGGACTCAACTCCTGATGACCGCTTGACTTTCTTTATTAACGTTTACAACGTTATGTTGATCCATATCACTCTTAAAAACGGTCCACCCATCGGTATTTGGCAGAGAAGAAAGGTAAGTACTTTTTGAAAATTCACAACCAAATCGTACTTATCTACAGCTCGTGAACGGAACATACTACTTGATCGGAGGTCACCGATATGCACTGCACTCCATCATCAACGGAATTCTTCGTGCTAACCGGAAAGGTCCCGGAATGCTCTGGAAAGCATTCGGAAAACAAGATGCTCGTCTGCCGATTTCTTGCCCCCAGTGTGATCCTCTAATTCATTTCGCGCTGTGTTCCGGATCTAAAACTACTCCTCCAGTGAGATTGTACAATTCGAAGGTAACAGAAAGTGGGAGGGGAACGATGCGGTACAATTGAATTTCAGACCATCCAACAAGATCTGCGTGCAAACGCTAGACAATCTCTTCTTAACGGTGACAAGTTTCTCCGAGTTGACACGAAGAAGAACGTCATTCATCTCGGAAAGACGTTCAAATGGTTTTCAGAAGACTTCGGTGGCTCCACCGAGAAGATATTGCAATGGATTCTGGATGTGCTAGATGGAGATGAGAGTAGCAAGAAGCAAAACTTGCAAAAACTGTTTTTCACTGGCGAGTACTCGATCGAATACATTCCGTTCGATTGGTCGACCAACGGACGCATGGATGAGAAAGAGAAGGAGCCGGAGATCAAGAAAGAAGCGCCTAGTACTGTGTGAGAATGCTTTTGGGACTTCCGCTGGCTAGAAACTCCGAAAATAATGCAGTTTAGTATATTTTGACCCCTTTGTATGATTGATTTTGTGGGAAATAAAGATTTGTGTTGCTTCGAAAGACTCACCTGTACGCGTCGCTTCGATATCTCGCATCGAGATCTCGTTTCAGAAATGATGCCTTCGTTTTAACAGTTCTTCGTTGTTCGCTTTCCATCAACATCTTCCGACGAAGAGCGGTGTCTTCGCAGAATCCCTCTTCTTCTATCAGTCTGAAACTCTTTCACTAGAATGACAAGGAGATGATCCTTGAACAAAACCCACTGCTTCATGGCTATGTTAGCGAGCTGCGAAGCTAGTTTGAATGTTTCTTCAAAATTGAGGAACATTGAAAAACTGAACTTCTTATCCTCCTTGGTTACGACGAGCATGCTCTGGGGGAACAGAAGTGACGATACCCGTTCGAGCCTCTGAAATAATTCGAAAGTACGAATGAAGATTTTCAGCAACTCACCACAATGTCAGTCCACTTCAACTTGATTTTGGTTTCATTTCCCATAATGAATGAGTAGAAACTGAGGAAGTTCACCGACAAGAACAGATCTCCTTGTGTTGGCACTTTGCCTTTCCAGTGACAACATTTATAGTCTTAATTGTTTGCAAATTAAGAGAATATTGAAAAAGATAACAACTCACAGTTCACTAATTTCTCATCGGGAGGAATCGAGAATATTTTGTGAAATTTTTCTAGACATGACCTCGTTGACACTGAATCAAGTTCTTCTGCAATCAGCTATTGTGATACTTTTTTATGAAAAAAGGACATACCTGAATACGGAGCGATCATTTCTTCTGAGTTGTTAGCAAGACTTTCCACTTTTGTCGTGACGTATCTTCGAACATCTTTCTCGAGTTGGAGAGGTTCTACGGCAGGAATTAAGTTGTCTTCTATGTATTTCCAGTGCTCATCGATTTCTTTTCGTTCGACTGCTACTGCCAAAACTGAAAAGGCGCATTTGGACAATTTTTAAACTGAAACTGAACTCACCAACTGAGATATGCACGTCTTCATTGTCGAAATCGTAGATAATCCGATACGGCGCGGGTCGAGTGTCGAATACTGAATCAATGGTGGCAACTAGAAGAGAGGAAAATCCGCGTGTTCCATGGCCTTTTCGCCTTTGTAATTTGAAATATTTGCTTGTTTTTTCGCAGGACCTGAAACAAAATTATGAAGGATGAAAGCTAAACTAACTTTTTTACCAAAAAGATTGGGCTAGTATCAAATGTTCCGGCTTTACCCACACCATAGAACTCTGAAAGAAAACAACTTTGACGGAAGGCAATAAAAAACAACAGAATGCAGTTTAAAGTTCAACGTTTTGCTATCGACGGAATCGATTTGTCTACTACAGGCATGATGGGGAAGACGAGAGAAAGGAGGCAGACGAGGAGGCCGTAACGAGCGAGGAGCAGACATTCAGAGGACAAACAAGCAAAGACTCATGGCTGACTGGAATGAAAGCATTCCGATACGGAAGAGAACCGCTGCTCCGGAAATATTCCACGGAATTCCGTCCCCGAACCGGTTTGAATTTATTCTGAGATAATGAGTTGCGAGTGCGCTCCATTGCTAATGTTCTTCAAGTTTTTTTGAATGTTCATTTCAGAAATTTCATCGAGTTTGTTGAATACGTGACGTACGTACTATATGCTTTGCGGAAATATTATAGGAAAGAAAGTGAACATTTGCAAGCGAAAAAATTTCGTTCTTTTCAAACAACTCATATTTCATTAGCTTCTTTATTTTGTCCATCGAAACTCTACCGAATGGTATTACCGGTAATTTAAGTGGCCGCGTAGTTCTTCAAACGTATCACTTGCAAAAACGACGAACAAAACTCGGACGAACATTTGTCAGTGTCTGAGAAAAATCTATAGGCGAACCGCGCAGAAGTTTCCTTGCATGCGAACCTCATCCATCCTTCTATTTTACGTAGACTTCAATCCTTGATGTAAATATGTGAATCCATTCTATCAACAAATGAGTTTATTCACCAAGATCAGATAAATGAATAGGGGGGGGGGATGAACCAGTGACGGGAGAAACGAAATCTAAGCAATCCGAATTCGATCGTTTATCTCCGTCCGATTCTCATCAGCGTTCCCAAGTTGCAACTCTCGCACGGGACTTGTCCTTCGCTCGGAAACTGAACGTAGTCCTGCGACTGTGCCATTTGTCGCTTCCCGATCCGCATCATGTTCGACAGACTGCCCCTCTTCAGCGTCGGGTACGGACGTGCGTTTCTGAAATACGAGAGTCTAAAGTTACGAAGTGAAGGGGAAGAACTTACTCTCCGTCGTGCTCAAAAGAAGCTTCGATCAACGAGAATACAACCATCAGAAGGCAGAAAAATAATGCCGACTTAGCGAGCATTGCGATTACTGAAAGTCTGTTTTGCGAGAATTCTCTCAAAGTGTCGTTTCTGCTGCAGCTCCTCTCTTTTATACCTCAATTATTATAGTGGGCTGGGAGGGATAAAGTAAAATAAATTGAGTTCTAGCCACATAATTACTGACGGCAATTAAATGACTTTTCAATTAAGTGCGGTCAAAAACGTCATTCTATCAGTTATAATAAGCGTTTCAATAAACAAAAAAGTGCGCTTAATGTCTTAAAGTAGCCCAACTGGGGGAGAAATGTAAGTGAGCGAAGACCTCGAAAAGCCACAATCTTTGCCTTACTTTATTCTTCCGGTTGTGATGGAAAACAAAGAAACGTCATTCCAGATGTCGGTCATCAATCGAGTCGAACGCATTCTGGAGGGTTTTGACCCAGTGAGCCAGGGACTCGACGAGCAATTCGTCTTGACCCAATTGACTGCGATGAAAGGATGCGGATGCAAGGTGCCTCGTGACGTGCTCCTTCAGTTGCTGCAGACATTCAAAACGGATCTCGTCATCAACAATGACGAAGTTGGTAAGAATCGGGGGAAGGTGATTCAACACAGCCGAATCATAGTTGTCAAGATGGAGACGAATCGGCCAGTTTCATTGCAGACATCGGACTCGACAGCTGTGTCATTCCCCTCCGTCACCCGGGTCTCCGTCTCGTTCAGACAACCGATTTCTTCTATCCACTCGTCGACGATCCGTACATTATGGGACGTGTCACGTGTGCCAATGTGCTCTCCGACTTGTATGCTATGGGAGTCTCCGAGTGCGACAACATGCTCATGCTGCTCGGTGTTGCCGTAGATCTGAACGAACAGCAACGGGATATCGTCGTCAGGCTCTTCATTCAAGGTTTCAAGGTATTCAAGTTATTCTAGAATCAGTCATTCTCAACGATTTCTTCTTTAGGATGCAGCCGATGAAGCCGATACAAAGATTCGAGGTGGTCAGACCGTCCGTTGCCCGTGGTTGCTGCTGGGCGGTGTCGCGACGTCAGTTGTACACGAATCGGAGATCATCAAAGTGGATCAAGCCGTTGTCGGCGACGTTCTCGTGCTCACAAAGCCAATTGGGGGCCAAGTGGCTGTGAACTCTTACGAGTGGATTAAGAAGAATAATGGAAAAATTGAAGAGTTCAATCTAGACAGTGCGAAAATTCAGAAGGCGTTCAAACAAGTCTGTGAGCAGATGAGTCGACTTAATCGGAACGCTGCCAAGCTCCTTCACAAGTACAAGGCTCACGCGTCGACCGACGTCACTGGATTCGGCCTTCTGGGCCATGCAGAGAACTTGGCTCGTGTCCAAAAGAGTCCAGTAGAGTTCCAGATTGACTTGCTGCCGGTCATCGAGTACATGGACGAGATAGCGGATCGGATGATCGAGAAGGGCGGAGAAGGATTCCGTCTCTTTCAAGGAAGATCCGCAGAGACCAGCGGTGGACTACTTGTCGCCATGTCGGAAGAGAATGCGAAGGTATGTTATGGAATCCACTGGATGTTTTCAACAAAACGTCGCTCATGTTTACTGTGTTACGCGTGTATACTCTGCTCTGTGTTTACACCAACTAGTCTGCTAAATATACAAGTACATTTTGTCGAAAACAAAAAGTCCTGATCATTGCAGTTGTACATCGCCGAGCTGTCTGCCCAAGACGGGGCTCCTGCATGGATCGTCGGTCGGGTCGTCGAGAAGACGACTGATTCCGTGGCCAGCATCGTCGCCAACGCTCTTCGTCTCTCCGTCCCCTCTCACATCTAATTTGTTGTCCATCAAAGGCCGTCTTCTCTTATCATTTCTTCTCCACTTTCACTTCGCTTTACGATCGTCCATTCGTTTTCGTGCTTCCTGGCGGTATTTAATAAACAACTCTGTGATTTCTCACTGTCAGAATGTCGAAAGTGGATTTGAGTGCCGAGTACTCTTGCACCAAGAACTCAAAGAATCCGGACACTGTCGGCGAAGAGTTCGATGCGAAAGTGGCCGAAATTTACGAAGACTTGAGGAAGTCGTCGATCGAGAGACAAGAAGACGTTGCGTACGATGCGAATGGTCAATTGACAAAGATCGACGTCTGGGGACCGGAGAATTCGGAGAAGCTGTTCGTGATGATCCACGGAGGCTACTGGCTTGTGGGATTCTTTCGTTTTCAAGAACATTTGTTATTTTCAGATCGGAGATCGAAAGAAGTGTTTGGCGGTGGTTGCAGTGGCACGGAAACTTGGCTACACTGTAGTCAGTGTTGGCTACGACTACGCGCACAAAGATCATCCACTCAATAAGACAATCGCTGAAGCGGTGCAAGGAGTTCGGGTGCGTTTATCGAAGGCCTGATCTCAACAAAAGTCAGGTTTCAGTTCGCATTGAAAATGTTTGCAAATGCGAAGAAAATCGTGATCGGAGGTCATTCGGTTGGGGCACATTTGGCGTTCCAAGGCAATCTACGTCTCGGCTTTCATCGCTTTCATCTGACCATTTTCCAGCCGCCACCCAGATTTCGGATCCCAGAATCAGCGGTATCTTCCTCAGCGCGGGAATCTATAAACTGCAGGAACTGGTGCACACGACTTACGGACACGACCTGGGACTGACTCCAGATGAGGCGGAGGCGTGCAGTTGCGACTACAACCTGTTGAAGACAGTCAGATTCCCGATTCTCATCGCCAACTGTAAAATAGAGTCACCCAAGTTGTACGAACAAAACGTCGAGTTCTCAAGACTTGTTCCGAACGCCCAATACAAGGAGTACGGAAACGAAGATCACTTCAGCATTCTGACCGAACTGAGCAACGAGAACAGCTCTCTCTACGCAGATTTGTACAACTTTCTGTATTCTGTTTGATTTCGTGACTAAAATTACTTTACATTTCAAAAAATTTACACTTGAAGACAAATTGGTTCAGAGTATTATAATTACAAAGGGAAAGAACTCTACAGAATTTTGAAAACTGTTCCGAGAATCTTCTCGAATCTTCTACAGAAGAAAGAAAACCGAATAGGCTAAAAGAACTGAATTGAGGTGTAAGCATACGAAATGTTCAGTTATCAAGTTATTTCAGTGTGAGTTGAGTTAGATTGTTAGATTGCAGTACTTGAAGCATCATTGGTAATCGAGAACTGTTGCATCCAGAAAGCTGTTGGGCCAGCAATGTACTCGGCATCGAGCTGAACGATTGTTTGTTTCTGTGAGGAAAATATTAGTAACGCACCTGTAACCGCTTCGTCCATTGTTGGCATGTCGGAACGAGTGGGACCTTTTGTTGAAGCCCGACGGCGTCGTAGATTTGCTTCATGTAATCGTTGCGCTGTTCCACTGGAGTATCCCTGTTGATCATAGCTAGCTCTTGATTAGATGCGGCAAGCGATGAGATGCTAGTACCAGCAGTTGCTCCAAACTGTTCACGATGCCACACATCTTCCCAGATGCCGGCGTCATCTCCGTGCACAGAAGGCATGCCACTTGACACGGGAGAAGTGATCGATTGGAAAAGGTTACGAGATGCTTTGCGGCTCTCCGTTTCTCTGCCTCCACTCAACGAGGCCGACCGTATTTTCTCACTGCTTGGCGGTGCTGTAGCTTTCGGAACTGATTGTTTCGAGCCTCCACTGCTCGAAATGGCTTTGAACGCAGAGTTATCGCTCAGATTGATCTTCGAACTCTTCGGTTTTTCGGCACTTCCAAGAGCAGTCGGTGTGGCCGCTTGCGGAAATATTGCCTGGGGTTGGATCGGCTTTCCAATTAAATGACCAAGTACTGCAGTAGGAGTAGCTGGCGATGTTGACGATGGAATAGGAGGATTCGGCGAGTGCATGATTGTGTTGACAAGCTGCGTGTCGAGCCATCCCTGGTGCGATTCTAGTGTTTGTGGTGGAACAGTGCTTTCTGGAGCCTTATTTTGTTGCCCTGCAATGTTTGCATTGGGAAAAATTGAAAACGTTAAGAAACCAACATGGATGTTCTGAAGTGACTACTGGTTGTTGAAGATCCGTTGGCATAGCAAAACCGATTTCCGCATGATTCGCATTCGGAGAGGGTTCTGAATGGCCGCTCACTTCCTCTGATATTATCGGGCAGCTAAGTGTAGGAGCAGAAAACTGATTCAAGCTGGATCCAGGTTTCAGTGGTGTGCACAGTCCCAAGACAGCCAGTGAATCAAGTCCGTCGACCGCTGGTGAAATTTCCGGAAGAGTCGGACGAGCAATACTTTCTACTTCGGCGTTTTTCTTGAAAGAAGAGAACAGCTCTTCACTAGTGAGCCTCTTGTATCCGGGCTTGGTGGGTGTGCCAGAAGACGTCGATTCGGCAGGAAGTGCTGGGAACAACTCCGCAAAAAGAGAAGTGCTCGGAGGAGCGGTCTCTGCCAGTCTTCTTCTTCTTTTCTCTCTTTCCTTTCGCACATACAACTGGATGTCTTGAACAAACGGAATAACCATGAAAAACTTGAAGCCATGAAGGTAAGCAGGGAGCTCGTCGTTTTTATCAGTCGGAAGATCGTCGATTTTGAACCACTCAATTTTTCTGAAATTGACAAAAAAAAAAATCTTAAAACTGGAATCGGTTCAGCAGATACCTAATTTCTTTCCGAGTTTGTGGCTGAAAGTTGAACTTCTTTGGGACGTTTTTCACAACATACAAGCGGACCATCGCTTCATTGATGAATCTTTGAAACTTTTTCTCTTTTTCCGAATGGAGACCGAAATCGAAACCAGTTTCTTCAAACGTTTCACGAATAGCGGCGTCTCGTGGTGGCTCTGCTTCGTTGATTTTTCCCTTTGGGAATCCCCAATTGTTTCCTTTCGAAAAGTATGATTGTACTAAGAGTACATGTTCCAAAGGTTCATCCAGAAGAATCGCTCCGTAAGTTGGCACAGTGGATTTGTATTCTCGAAACTTTGCAATAACCTGCAATACATGTTATCGTTATGTCTTCACAAGCTCTTCACTTACTTCGTCCGCACGATGTGCGTACCTTTGCAGATCTTTACAGTGATAATACATCTGAACTGTGAAATCGCGAGTTCCGATATTTGGACAGCCTGTGTATTTATCATCTTCGACCATGTGATCAATGTAGTACCAGTGAGCAAGCTCTAGATGGAAACAAACGCGAATATTATCACTCAGCTGGAAAAAAGTAAACTTTATTAGTTGAATGTTTCCATGAATGCATAAATGCTTATAAAAATAATCACTCACTTCATAATCTACCATATTACTGACAAAGCGGAACTCAAGCTCGTCGAGAATATCGGGCGGAATGCGCGGTCCACGATGTTGATAATGAGAAGAGTGCGGTTGATGCGAGTCGTTCTGCGATCGACCACCGCCGCCACTCTTTGATGATGAGACCTGACGCGGTCGCTTGTTCGGTTGCGCGGCACTCTCCGTTTGAGCTTGCTGCTGCTGCATCCTTGCCCCTACACTTGGCCCTTTTGGCTTCTTCTTTTCGTCACCATTCTTTTTCCGCTTATCGTTTTTCTTCGATTTGGAAGTTGAAGGTTCTGAACTCGTTTCCGGACTTCCTTTTGACTGTGCTTGTTGTAAAGAGGCCAGAAGCTTTTGCACGTGAGACGGTTCTTCCGGTTTTTTGGTGAGTTTCTTGAACAAAATCAATATTGATTGCTAACAGCGACATAAGATCTTTACCTTAGTAATCGGATTGTTGCTGGCCATCTCAGTTCTCAACGCGACGAATTCTGATATTGTGAAGATTTCAACACTCGAGAAAAAGTGAGAAAAGATAGAAACAAGCGATGCTTAACGCCGAGTGAATGCATTCTCGCTCTAACGGAATTCATACTTCATTGACGTCAATGTTGACAGAACGGGAAATAGTGAAAAGTAAAAGATAATGTAAAAGTAAATGACTATCTAAAACATTGAATAGTCAAATTAACCGATGGAGCCAACAATTGATTCAATGACGATAATTTGGAAAGAGGTGTGGTGAAGAGTTGAATTCGTTGATCAGCTAAAAATAAAAACGTTTTTCTGCAAAAGTTTTTACAAACGCACTTCATCGATTTTTCTTGATTGAGTGATCATTGGATTAATATTGACATTCGGTTGGGAATGAATGAAGTCACGAAGCATATCGTTGGTTTGCTTGTGGGTTGCGACGCTTCGCTGTATGAAAGTCTGGAGCTCATGGATCCTCTCATCCCGGGAGTCATAGGATGCGTTCTGCAAAAATATTCAATGTGAAGGTCGAAACGCTCAGAATAATTTTCCAGACAAGAACATATAAATCCTGCAACTATCCAAAAAAAAATAGTTGCAAAACTCACGTTTGGGTGTTGGTTGAAGTTGACAGTCGGTGGGCTTGAATAGTGGCCACGTGGTTCATTGAAAGACGGCTCCTGACCACGAAAACGATTATCCTGGGAATATCCAGACGACGATTGTTCAGGAATGCTGGGCGATGCTCGGAATCCATCATTCGCTGTGTGGAAACTTTGCGACGAGTTATATCCTCTGTTATTATCGAAGTTTGATGGATGGTCAGTGTTTCGACTCATCAGCCTGGATCGGGACATTTCGTTTTCTTTATTAATTCTTTTTTGTCTAGCGATGTCGTCTTCTTCCTCGTACTGATGAACCGCGGGCCCAAGCTGAAAGCAAATTCCAATTTTCAGTAGCGTGAACATTCTCGAAGCATACGTTTTCCCTCTGAAACTCTTTCTCTCGGCGTGTAAACGTAGGCGTCGCCGAGCACAGCTCGACCACTTGCCATACATATCTCAATTCAAGGTCGGAATTGGGGTCGTTCTCTCTTTGCACCTCTTCGCGAACAAACCGGCACCATCCCACCATGTCCCGCGCTCGTTCGTCTCTCTCAAAAGCTTTGATCAAAGCGCGATCTGACACGGTGTCTCCCACCGGATTCCTCAGCTGGAAACAGAAACATAATCAATTTAATTATATTAAGAAAGCAACCGTTTTCGCTAGGATTACAAAGCCGAGATCACATGCCATCACATGAGGCACATTATACTTGCTGTGTTGATTCATACCAACAGGATAGTCGCACATGTTAATGCTGATGACAATTTGGCATTCATCTTCGACTTGGCGACACAAGTGCTTAGTATTGGTAAGCTCAATGACTTTCTGAAAAAAATTATTTGAGACTGTTTAGATCGTTCCTGCTGAAAAAGTTACCGTAATTTCAAAGTCAATTGAATTTGTTCTTTTGATGTTTTGATACTCGCATTTGAAAACACCACAAATGGGGACCATTCTTCCTTCCATTCTCTCCCTGGAACAACAATCAAAAATATGATCGCTTTTGTCTGCGGAAAACATCATAGCCACTTTCTATGATCCGATTCTCCAGCAAGGCTGATCAGGAATTGACGAAAACTCTTAAGATATTCACATTTGCCGCCCACTCACCAATGCATCGTGGCTGCACTATTAGCTTCAACGAGATAAACAATCATCGAACCATCTGCACACTGTTTGATAGCGATCGCAGTGCCTGTCTGCGAACGTGGATATGAAGAGTAGCTGACCGTCGACATTGGAGGCGCAGGTGATTGTACTGGGGGAGCAAAGTTTCTGTAATTTGATATTTGGAAAATATAAGTGTAGCACAAGCTAAAAACTGTTAAAATGAGATTGAATAAAATGCTGAGTCAGACAACTATTCTGCAGTAAAACGTCAATATCTTATCGTAAGACCAGAAAAACTTGAGTAATTTTTTGTTGAATAATTTTTGTATGGTTTGAAAAACAATTTATACCACCGAAAATTTGAAAAAGTCTTCAATAGTTCTTAAAATTGGTTTCACTTTGCGAAAAAACGTGCACGGCATTCTGCACGGCGCGGGGTGATGCCATAATATGGTGCTAAACTCAATATGGCGGCCGAGGATGCCATAATATGGCGGTGCTTCCAGCTGAGAAATTGTCGGAAAAAATAGGTGAGTGAGTGAGATTTTTTTGTTTCTTCACGTTTACGCATTGTTTTGACACAGCCGTTGTGAATTTTAACAGAATTTTGCCGAAAAACAGAACATTGTATTTTTTGAAGTTTTGAAATTTTTAATGGAAGCGCTACTTTTCCATTCGTTTCGTTGAATTATTACTCAGAGAAGTCACCTGAAATGGTATTCAATAGATTTTTCTATGAAAAGCTCCGAATTTAGTAAAAATGTGACTTCCGCAAATAAACAATACATGTTCCTCACAATATTTCCATGCAATGTTCTGTTTTTCGGCAAAATTCTGTCAAAATTCACAACGGCTGTGTCAGAACAATGCGTAAACGTGAAGAAACAAAAAAATCTCACTCACTCTCCTATTTTTTCCGACAATTTCTCAGCTGTAAGCACCGCCATATTATGGCATCCTCGGCCGCCATATTATGGCGAAACCGCCATATTATGGCATCCTCGGCCGCCATATTATGGCGAAACCGCCATATTTTGGCACCGCGCTAATATGGCACCGCCATATTGAGTTGAGCACCATATTATGGCATCACCCCGCACGGTGCCCTGGGAGCTACGTGTTAGAGGAAAATTCAGGCCATATTTGCGTTTTGAAACTCCGCCTCCTGACACTGTTTCCTAGCAGGGATGCACGGAATGAAACGGAAACGGAACTAACTGACGCAGTTATATTTTTCCCCACGTGAATGAAACGGAAATAACGTTAATTTTCCTTCCGTGCATCCCTGTTTCCTAGTCCCCGAGGATTTTACGCATTTTTTTCGAAAAACTTCTAAAAAGTTGCAAACTTTGAATCGGAATCATTCTAAATTGATTTTCGAACTTTTAAAAAATTCATGTCCAAAATTTTAGACCTTTGACCCGAAAAAATGGATGCCGGTGCGTGGACTAGGCGTTCCGAAGGCGTTTTTACGTGGACTCCGACAATCGGACCTGCGTGCGGCAAAGTTGAAAATTTGACGCGGCGGTTGCGAAACCGGCGTGGCCCACGTTTCAGAATTGCTGATTGGTGGCTCCTTCCTAAATACCGGATTGGAAAGTGTGAAATCTGTCGTCGCAATTTAGAGCTCTCTAGACTCTTTTCCTATTCGCCGCATTACAGACGTCTGTTACTTGTCTAGATTTTTTTCAAATGTCTAGACATTTGAAATAGAACCTTGTGAAATCGGTGGATTTTCTTTTCAAAATCACTTTTGAAATAAGCGAAGTTCCTGAAGTAAATAACAAAAAATGTTGCGATGGCAGTAGCTGTGCCCGAATTCTGAACACGTTCAGGATTCGCGGCGGGTTCCAGCACAGAAATCGGTTGCCTACAGTAACCCAAGTCCGCAATTGTACGAGAACACCAATACTATTTTTTGAATGAGATTTTTCGTCATAAACTTTCTTGTTTAAAAATCAGATACGTATCAATATCTAGATCTAGCAGAATTGGAATTTCCAGAGCATCCATGACCAAAATTTAACGCTTTTGTACGCGCTCAGAGCGGCTTAGAACGAATAATTTTGCATCGGATCCGCTACAAAGGAGGTACCATTGAATGAATTATGGACTTATTCAAGTTGCATTTCGATGCTATTTCGCGACGTTTCGCGACGTATTTTTCCAATTCAAACGACGTCGCGAAACGACGCGAAACTCGAGTTTCACGACGTTTCACGACGTTTCACAACAGTGCTAAATAGTTTTGCGACTGTGGGTCTCGCAGCGATCGCTCGTAAATCTACCCAAAGGCGTTTTTGCACTGTTGTGAAACGTCGCGAAACGTCGTGAAACTCGAGTTTCGCGTCGTTTCGCGTCGTTTCGCGACGTCGTTTGAATTGGAAAAATACGTCGCGAAACGTCGCGAAATAGCATCGAAATGCAACTTGAATAAGTCCATTAGTTTATGAGAGAGTTCACAAAAAAATTATATAAAAATAGCTCTAAATTTAGCGAGAAGCGGACTTTCTTAAATAAACGAAACATTTTTCTCAACATGTTTCGAAGAGTGAATATGTTCTGGGCCATTTTCGTAACATTTTGAACAGTTACTCTGAATTTTTCGAACATTTTGAACAGTTACTCTGAATTTTTCGAACATTTTCCAACTTCTCTTGAATTTATCATAGAAAGGATGGTGACAATGTCTTATGGACTTATTCAAGTTGCATTTCGATGCTATTTCGCGACGTTTCGCGACGTATTTTTCCAATTCAAACGACGTCGCGAAACGACGCGAAACTCGAGTTTCACGACGTTTCACAACAGTGCTAAATAGTTTTGCGACTGTGGGTCTCGCAGCGATCGCTCGTAAATCTACCCAAAGGCGTTTTTGCACTGTTGTGAAACGTCGCGAAACGTCGTGAAACTCGAGTTTCGCGTCGTTTCGCGTCGTTTCGCGACGTCGTTTGAATTGGAAAAATACTCAGTAAAATCTCGGCGAACGATCGGCGAGCTCGCCGAGGTTCGGCGAAGCATCGGCGAACTCGCCGTGATTGGCGAACTAACGGCAATTCGCCGATTTTTTGGCGAACCATCGGCGAATTTGCCGAGAGAAATCGGCCATTCGCCAATCGTTCGCCGATTCGCAGGCGGCGAACCATCGGCGAATTCGCCGTCTAGTCAAAGTACGACGGTTGGCGGAACCCGCGAGATGTCGGCTGCGCAACTACTAGAGGTGCGATGCCCCGACACCCAAAATCCGAATTGTATTGCCAGCTCGTTCTGAGCTTTTCAGAAAGGTTACGAGACCGAACTGCCATTTTTGGACGCTGTTATCCGATTCAATCGGTCAGCGCATATGCTTCCCTGAAGCTGTGTTCTTTCAATTAAAAAAAACAAAACGGCGAACTAACGGCGAATTCGCCGATCAAAACGGCGAACTAACGGCGAATTCGCCGATTCGAGCGGCGAACTAACGGCGAGTTCGCCTTGCAAATCGGCTAGCTCGCCGCCAGCGCGCGGCGAGCTAGCCGATTTGGGCGGCAAATTCGCCGTTAGTTCGCCGAAAACGTACTGAGTACGTCGCGAAACGTCGCGAAATAGCATCGAAATGCAACTTGAATAAGTCCATTAAGACGCGCTTACGCGCACTTTGAACGCCACCAGGTCGACCCAGAAAAGCGACTCTAGGCACTTTTAATGTCCCATAATAAATATTTCGTTTTCGTTCTTTCAAAAGGAAAAATTAAACACCGCGCAGTACGATGCTCCAGACTAATAGTGAAATTAAATCGAATGAATTTGGAATTAGATTAAACAAATGTGGAACTAGATTTGACGAAAGTGGAATCAAATTTGGTTCCGTGGGCTTTCCACTTTCATCAAATCTAATTCCACATTTGTCATTTTTGATTCCAATTGAACTGCCAGAGTTGTTGCAGAAATACGGAAACAATATTTCTTTCGTTTTCCGTGAAAATCGCCCTTCCGGTTGAATTCGATGGCAAGTAAGTAAGTAACACGCAAAAATATTAAAAATACAATAATTGGAACTGCGGTTTGAGTTATGAAACACGCCGAAGCCTGGGCACGAGGCTGTGCACTTCGAACGCGTTCAGAATCCCGGCTAGGACCAATTCAGCGAGAATTCCTACGACACAGAAACACGTAAAACGCGGAAAAAATAATACTTTTCTTTTTCGGCTTGCTGGAGTCCCACATTGGAACACAGCTGTTTTGCGAAAATTCGAAAAGCAAAGCTGATATTAGAGCGCTTTTGCTATTCTGCATCCCTCTACATCTGCAAACTCAATTATTTGCCTTGGTAGCTAACACTTCGAACAGTGATGATAAAGGATAAAGGATAAAGTCGATCCGTATTTCAAGCTCTAGGAGCTGCGGATCTGGGATTTCAGGTTCAGAAGACACCCGGTGGTGATCCGAAGTTGGCCTAGTTTAAATGTTTTTCTTACTGTTGATGGCCATACTCGTGGATCGGAAATTCTCTTTGAGACTGCGATCGAGATGGACCACCAGATCCGTTTTGGGAGGAAAAGGACCCATTTGGGTGATATCCGTTCGAATACAACTGTGGCGTCGTATCTCGGCGACTAGGGTCTTGTGCAAAATGTGACGGACCTGTGATTTTCGATGTTATTGTTCGCATTCTTCTTACAATACCTTTGTTTTGATAGTTCATACGAGTCGCATTACTCTCGCAACTGCTGAACACGCTTCTATTTGCCGATTCCGGTTGTGGGTTGACTTTGTCGACCTCAGGAGTCGAAACGTGCTCTTTAGCCATCCAGAATACCTTTTTATCATTGACGAAATACGGATTCTCCAATTTGTGAAAGTCGACAATTGTTCTGGAAGCAAAAACTTGAGAACAAATTTCAAGTTGCCGAACTACATGTTCGCATTCTCATATATTTTCGGTGGTGTCTCTACCAATCCCAGATGTCCTTGATCGTAAAAGCGGGTTCCATCACGTTCCTCTTTGAGAAGCGAGAAACTGAACCCTTTTGAAACCTGAAAAGTGAAAACGTTTTTCAGCAAAATCGGATCATCACTTACGACAGGTACGGTTCCAACGAGCTTCATAGGCATACTTTTATGGTCATCTCGGCTCAAGATTTTGCTCACTCGAGCAGGGCTTTTTCGGTTGCCGTTCCTGTATTTTTAACCAGTTTATTTGCACTCGTCGCTTGACTCACTCGATGCGCACCGTCACCCAATCACCCATTTTCACATGGTCTCCCGTTTCAGCTTGAGGAATACACCGAAGATCCATGTCACCTCGTAGAGTCCAAACCTTTCCGTAAAATCCGTTCCGAGAGTTTGGATTCAGTGAGAAAACTAAACCGCTGCATGTAGTCATCTGAAAAAATATGATTCTATTGGAACGTGCACTTTCTCACTTTCTCTAAATCCGAGCTTCCGGCGTTGCGGTTCACATTTCTTCGAGGTTCGGGTGGACGCGGTACATTATTTACGCCGAAAAGTTGTTCTTTTCTTTCTTGCGAATACCGTTCTTCAAAACTGTTAACTGTATGAAAAAAATCGTCATCAGTATCCGATGCAACTCCGATCGGATTTGGCGTAGTGATTGCTTTGAAAATGGGTTCCAGGGGATCCTCGAACTGATTTCTGAACACAGGGAAATGTACACAGAACAGAAGTTGAGCCTACAGAGAAATTTCGACGGTGTATATCATCGACCTCGCGTATGAGCCATCGTTTATTCCTTTCGGTAACTGGATGTATCCATATCTATCGGACACGGCAATCATGAAATTATACGAGAGATGATGGCAGTGGGTAGAAAAAGCAACGCGAGCCACAATCTGTGATATCGGAAATATTGATAAACTATTTAACTAGTAATTAAGATTTTCTTACAGGTTCGTCTGCTCTGCTGCCAACAATTTGAACTCCAGTTCCCTGTTTTATGTGCACTATACCGTCTCGAGTTTCGCCTACTATGAACCTAATTGTGTCATTTGTTCGAACTTTTGAACTGAATTAAATTTTGCAAAAGTTATATAAGATGTTCATACCATTCTTCGGTATTGTCGAGTTTAATCATAACGAGTTTCAGCTGTGTCATTTCGAATCCAATGATATGATCGTCTACATTGACGACGAGGCAGCTGAGCTCAGTTTCAGGTTTCAGCTGAGCGTACATGGTTTCAAACCTGAAATTCACTCAATTTATTATATATATATATAGACATGAATTATATATATATATTATCGTTTTCTCGCAAAATGGCAGTGAGGACGAAGAAAAGCGCGAGTGGGCGAAACGCCGGTCTCGAAACGAACGACACAGCGCAAGGTTTTGTTACCGTAACCCTTGCTCTGAAAATAGGGTTTCTGATATTTCTTTCGTGCGGATTTTTGTACGAAAAATCAATAGAAGCAATAAAAAAATTTTAGCACAAAAAATTTCTGGAAAATCGGACGAAATCGATTTTTCCTGGCCAGTTGAAATTTTGAAATGTTTTTACAGTAACCCGCGGGGCTTAGAAACCTCCGCTGGCCTAGAAATTTCCTAGCTCGTCCACACTGCCATTGTTGGAGAAAAATATAATATATAAACATGAATTGATTTTAAGTGGAATGGATTCATGAGGAACAAAATCACTTTGAAGAAAATAAGAGCAAGTGGAAGAAAGAAACAGCGACGTCGAAGCATAGCTGCATTCGAGTGAACTGATGATCATTTGCACGCGCGTGTTAGAGACGGAGAGACACAGACAGTGCAACAACGACCACCGCATGGCGGGCACTCTGATACACTGCAAAACCATCTCGAGGGAGAAGAAAGTGGGCGTTTTGAGAGAAAGAAACCGCGGGTCTCATTGCTACGTCTGATATTGATTTCTGTCTAATTCAGCAATTTATAATTTACTTTTTTTCTCATGAAAATAATTTTGAAAGATTTATATATTTCAAATTATATATTTATATATTTCAAAAATCTTGAAACCTGCGCAAACGCGCTTCGCTGGACTCGTGTTGGTCTCGCCACGACTTTCATCTGTCTCTCGTGGAATACACGAGACAGAGACAATAGTCGTGGCGAGATAAACGAAATCTAGCGAAGCGCGTATGAGCAGGTTTCGAGTTCTCGAAATATCTAATATGATATCAACTGGTAAAATACTTACGTTCCGTTTGAAGTACTGAGACGGCCTTTAACATCGTGCGATGAGGTGCTGCTACATGCAAACGCTTCCAACTGATCACTCCTGACGACTGTCTCTTCTACAACAGGATGCTCTGTCACTGGACTGCTCATAACTTCTGACAGTTGAACTTCGTCATTAGGAAGTTTGTCAGGCCATTTCTCCCATATTGGTTGCTTGTCCTCGAACTCCATCATTCGCTCGACAAATCGTTTGTTCAATTGCCCAGTAACTTGCTGCTTCATGTTGACGATGCGGAAAATCGGTTCTTTCTCGTTTGCTCCATCGGCGTTGTTTCTAAAAAAAAAAGACAATAAAATGGCATTCATTCGTTTTCTCACAATGCTAAATCGACGTAGAAGGCGACTCCTCTCTGCATTTGGAAACCGGAGGTATTCACGTGTCCGAAGCCTTCCGAAAACGCAACTTCCATGTTGTATGTCGCGTGCACTTCGTTGTTCGAACATGCAGCAATTGCTTCAATCTGCAACAATTTAAGACTATCAATATCATTTAGTGAAACCTACAAGCATCTCACCAGCATGAAAGTGGATTTTTGTGGCTTTTCTTGTTTTGAATGTTTCGGGGGTCGGCACATAAACACCATTCTCGAACTGGAAATCGCTGAGCACCAGAAATGTTCCCTTAGTTGCTCTGTTAGAGTCTGATGTGATATTCAATCGAATACGGAAAAAACTACCGAATATTGCGAGGAAGTTTGACTTGGATTAGGCATTCGAGCTGTTCGGAATAGCATTTGGCAGTGTTGTTGGTTGGATTCACTGACAGAACGAGCCCTTCCACAGTGCAATCGTTCATTTAGAACGGTTGAGCTGAAAAAGTCGCAACATGAGCGGCTCGGCATTGACCACGATGAGGATTGAGATTTACAACAACAACAAAAAGTATGCGAACGAGATGGAAGCTTTGCAGTGTCGTCTGCGTCTCTCGCCGAATGATCGCCGTCTTGCACTCTTTTTGAATACATACCGTAGTCTCGCGCTGACATTTTAAAATTGAAACGTATTTATCAAATGTCTCCTAACTTAAAAGTGTTTCTTTTGGCTCAGCGAATCAATGATTTACAAAGCCGAAGGTTTCCACCGAAATGGTTCAGCTGAAAACTGATAAACACGAGCTGATGATAGCAATTGAACAATTTTCCAGTAGTTGTATTTCAGATTACTTCAGACATTAGATTATTTCACAACTGATTGAATGAAAAAAAAACAATATTCAATTTTTGCGGACAAATGACGAACTAGTTAACTAACTGTCTCTGCTCGAGTACTCTCTCTCTCTCTCTCTCTCTCTCTCTCTCTCTCTCTCTCTATCTCTTAAGATAATGTTTTCGGAAAAGTGCACAGAATATTTGTTGATATGACATGCATTTGTTTTTATTAATTTGGAAAAATAACGATAGTAATAATTCAATGATTATTGATAACGCGGAAGAGAATCTGTTACGATCAGTCGCTTCTCTGATTGGTGGTCAATAGTTACGAACAATGCTCTGAAAATAAATAAAGAGTTCGGTGGAAAAGAAAGAGAGCGGATATCACCTCGACGACAAACTCTTTGTTGTACTGTCTGTTGACGTCTTGGAACCGTGTGTCTCCTGGAAAACATGCTGAGCGTTGTTCAACTATCAAAAATACCTGTGGGCAGTTTCTCGACAGTCCTGCTCCAATGTCTCCCTTCATTCGGTCCATCGCGCAGAAGTGTGTCCAGCTCTCCCTGCAAAATGTGAAAGTGTCTAGATGGAATGCCCCGCCGTATCAAACCTTCCACGTGTTGTTGTGTGCCTCGTGGAGCAATCGTCCACTTTCATCTCTCCACTTCCAGTTCTCATCCTTCTTCTTCTCAACGACACCTGCAAACATTTCGTCTCTTCTCGAATGCTCTCCACTCCCACTCACGTCTACACATCGTCATGACCAGTCCATCGTCGCTCTCTTCGACTCCTTTCATGCTTCGACCGACCCAATCGTCGCGGGCGTTTCCAGCTCCACTCGCATTGCTCACTGGGGGCCACTGTCGAGCAATCGTCTCCACTGCAGCCTCTGCTTCTCCGCCACGAATCGGAGTCTTACTACGACGTGCAGTGTGAGAAGCGTATGGAGAAGATCTGTAAAAGAGTCAAGAATTGGGCGGAAACTAGATCGAGACCCACTTGTAAGCGGCGCTTCCAAACGGATTTCTCTGTGTCTGGTAGTCGTGGACTTGATCGTTCCTGCAACAATTGAATTACCGAGAACACTGGGTGAGCCACGAAAACAGCGGCGGCGGAGAAGAGGCTCTCCCGCTTCCTCACCCAAATCTCTCCAATTCACCCGTTTACCTAATCCGCCGCTCTCTTTGCCTCCTCCGCCGCCATCTTTTCTCAGCTGGTATTATTTATACAACATAGTTTTATTTTTCAATATTCGGCGCTCGTCGTCATCGTCGTTGGCATATTGGCCCGGCTGCTGCCCAGGCACAACGACGACTCTCTGTGATAATAGCACGGCTCTCGTGTGTTCTATATGTGGTAGCTCTCGCACGAATGCTCCTCGCCGAGTCAAATTATAATTAGCTTTTTGCTTCGTCTCCTATTTCTTTATGCCCCCTGATGAAGCTGTCAATTATTCCGCGTCGACTCTAGCAAAAACGTGAGCGTGCTGCCGATGTCTTTTGTCTTTCTGCGAACGAGTCACACAGTTTGTCGCGAATCAACTATTCCGATTGTTGGCTTCACTCCAATTAGGCAGATTGCTCTTGGCGCTCAGAAAGCGAAACTATTGTTTTCGAGGAGTTCGAAAGCCCTTCTCCTGTGCCTGGAGCCCTCGTGTGCGCTGCCTTATTCGGGCCAATCAAACCAACCCGTAAGCCAATTGTACGGACACATCGGTGTCTAATCTGCAATCGATATAACTCAGTTGTCGCCTATTGTGGTGTAAGTATATATGTGTGTGTGAGTATGCACGAGCTCCGCCGTCTTTTCACCTATATAATTCGGTCTCTAGACACGAAACGAGCGAGAGCTTTCGGTCGGTTATGCTACCTCCTCCTCCTTCTTCCAGTTTTTAATTTTTCTCTTTCTTTCTTTCTTCCGCACAACGAGAGTCTAAAAAGGCAACCCTTTGTGACAAATACACGCCGTCGTAACCCGTTTCCGACTCAAATTCCTCTCCCCCGCTCCCCCCTCCCCTCAAGTAGCTGATGCAGCTTTCCGTTTCTCCTAATCTACCGTACTGCTTCGGTGGCTCACGACACTTCGTGCTCTCAAGCACATTCAGAAGGCCCTCGAGGCGAAATTGGAGGGCGACGACGACACGTAGAAGCTGAGTCTCTCTCTCTCTCCTTCTTCTCGTTTTCCTCATCGCACCAATGCGTTTCTTTACTTTTCTAATTCAATTTATCCGCTCCTATATGTGCATGTGTGCCTTCGTGTCCGTCTCATCATCGAAAAGAGCACTTATAGACACGGAAAGAGAGAATTCATAAGACCCACGTCGACAGGGAGAAGAAGAAGAAGAAACAGACTATAAAAACCTCCTTCGTCTCTTTGTTTTTGTGCTTGAGTCTAGTAGTGTGAGTGTGAGAGTGTTTGTGCCAAACGAAGCATCATCGTGTTCTTTTTCGCCAAAGTTTGCATTTCAAAAAGCGCAAACGACAGTGGTTTCAGCCGTTTCCAAACGTTCTCTCCAAAATCACAAAAGCGATGATCATAATCACAGAATGTGCTCATATTGCACTTGTCCTCATTCTCATCCTAGCTGATTAGTCACCGTCTGAGCCCAATTAAAATGCTCGCGTGTTTCTTGTCTCCGAACTGACATCATCGTCCAATTTGGTCCGATTCACTCACTCGTCCGTCTCTTCTTCGTACACATCTCCTCCTCGACAATTGACAATTCTTTCAGTTGTCTACCCCTTTCTGGCCCCCCGACTCCTCTCCTCTCCCCCACCCCCTATTCAAAAATCCTACCCCAATTTTTTGTCGTTTGGATCTCGGCAAGAAATTGAATAATATGGACGAGGTCTATCCCCCCCTTTCCCCCTGCGGCTCGCTTCTCGCGTGCCCTCCTCGGCGTCTCGCCTCATTGTTTGGTGATTCGAAATGAGCATCCTCGGGCCGGCCTCTTCGGCGCAATTTTGTGCACACGTCGGGGGGCGTGCTTTTTCGATGAAATAGAGACAGCGAGGACGCGATAATTGCGTTTCATCAGTCCGTGCTTCCCGCGCCAAAAGTTCAACAACTTGTGTGTGCGAAAATGGAGCAGCAGCCGGAGCGGGAAGGAAGGGGATCTCACGCGTTATTCCCACCGCCAACCAAAGAATGCCCGGGACCTCCCCGCGTTTCTCTCTCTCTCCCTCGCCCCCTCGAAGACTTCCACTCACCTGGTGTGGACGTTCCTTGATCGCTGTCCCTCCATCCAGTTGCCGCTCTGATATTGTGGACTACTGTAGCTTTGTTGCTTGCTGGAAGATGCAAAATCATTTCAGTTTCAATGAGTATAAAGAGAGAGGTGTGTGAGTGACACGGAGAGGGAGCCGCCCCCGGGAGCCCAGTGAACAGCTGCTGTCCTCCCCCTTCTCTCCAAGTCTCTCCCGTCATAATTGATCTCTAAACAGATGCAAATGATTAAATAATGGGGGAGACCATTCGGGAAACGAGTGGGAGTTAGCGTACTTGTTGATATCCGTGCGCATCTGTTCGGCTTCTTCGACTGGCGAGAAAACACTTCTGCCCATCATGAATCCGTTATCGCTCTGCTGTTGTCTACTTCTGTTCTGATACTCCTCCGACGAGTGCACAATCTTTGGTGGTCTGGAAACGAAAAAAAGGTTCTCAAGAGACCGGGGATCAGAGCACCTGAAAACAAAGTTGGCCTCCTTCTGATCGTCTCCCTCGACCCTGCTGACCACCTGTTCCAACCGACGCATCGTCGGACCAACGGACGACGCTCTCCAAGGAGTCGAGTTGGCCGACCGATCAACCGTCTCATTGGCCTTCCACTGTGCCATATCGGGATGACAGCTTTGCGTCATCTCCCTGTTCATGGACGATCTTTCTTGACGAGCCCTCTGATGCTCCTCCAACTCGTCCATAATGTCTGATTTGAAGCCGCCAATACCCCCTTTCACTTCCTTTCTTTCTCTTCCCGGCGTCATAGAACGAGCGCGACTCGGCTCTCGAGACACCGGCCGAGACACTGGTTTCGGTGGCGGAGGTGGCGGAGGCGGCGGGGGAATCGACTTTTCTCTGTAAATAGCTGTTGATGCGTGCTCAATTGAGTCCCCCACCTGGGAGGCTCCGGATGCTCGTGCTGCT
The DNA here is from genome assembly GCA_963932285.1 of Caenorhabditis macrosperma. NCBI lineage: Eukaryota > Metazoa > Nematoda > Chromadorea > Rhabditida > Rhabditidae > Caenorhabditis > Caenorhabditis macrosperma. The sequence goes on from OZ010620.1 coordinate 7,238,950, forward strand.
TTGGCTCTTCGAACACTCTCTCATAGTAGAACGACTCGGATGTGTCTGGAACCTTCTTCGGAGCTTCTTCTTTCTTCGAAACGTCTTCGTAAATCGTCGGATCTTCGTCGTCCTCTTCCTGAATCTCTTGCTTCGTGGCCAACGTCAACTCTTCTTTGTTCAGTTTCTCTTGATCATACTCGAATGCCACCTGCAATTTGATTCCTCGTTCAGTTTCAATTCGTCTTTTCTCGCCTTGTTGTAAGTGGGAGATGACGGTTTGGCAGAGTAGGGTTTGGGAGTCGAGGGAAGTGTCTGCGAGGGCACGTTGTTCGAGACGATGAACGCGTAGATGACTGCGAACACGCACTTGACCACTTGCCACAGGAATACGGCCCCCGCCTTCACTGCCCTCCACACTCTCCGTCCCGCCGACTCTCCAAACTTCCACACCTTCGCAGCTCCCTCTTTCACACGAGCCCACGCGGATTTCAAGAACCCCCGGATTCCCGTATTCGAAGTGTAGAAGGACTTGGGCGTCGTGTTATGGTTATCCTGGTTATTGTAGTTGTTCGTCGTCGTCGTCGTCGAAATCGTCGGATTCTTGCGCAGTCTCACTCCATTCTGCTGCTCCGAGTGGTGATCGGAGCACGGTGCTCCGTCGACACAGCAGTACTGTATGACCGGACGGCCCGTCTTCTCACACTTCCATTCCTGCTTTCCTCTGAAAGTCGAGCACCAAAAGTTTATTAGTTTTCGCGCTCTCTTTCGGTCTTTGTGCCCGGCAGGCAGCTTGCGAAATAACGTGGGACTGGAAGGGTCTCGTGCCTGAAACGCTCTCTTTCGCCGCTTTCGCCTTCCGGCCGATCGCCTTCTCTACTATCATTTAATTAATCTGCACAAAAGCCTTTTGCCGCCGCACATCTCGTCCCGCAGATTTATGGGCTGCAAGGAGCCCCGCTCTCGTTTTGTCTTTCTCTCGTCTCGATCTCGGCTGCATCATGAAAGGTCGGCTTCTCTTCGGTGACCAACTGACTCTCTTTCTCCCACTACCACGTACATATCGATACGGCTAGATAGGATGGATGGATAGAAAATGACAGAAAAACGTAGTAATTCTGTTCGTTTTCGCTAGTTGTTTACACACTTTCGCTTCATTTCTCGTTTCAATTCGGCGAGCAAACGTCTCTGAATCGGCTCTAAATGGAAACGGCCGGATCACCTGCTGATTGACATTTCGCTCGAGCAGTGACATCGTTTCGCGCAACTCCGCATTTCGCTTCGTTGCCTACTTCGGCCGCTTATCTCCACTTCTCCCCCTCTCTCCCTCCCTCACTCACTACTTCTTCAACTCACTTGAAAAGGAAGTAGACAAAGTAGACAGCTGTCCAGAATACGGTGCTGACGGTGTTGATGGCGCCCGCAGCGACCGATGCCATCTCAAATAGTGCGAGTGAGCCTCGGTCGTCGCCGTCGTCGCCGCCGCCGCCGTGGGATCTCTATCTCACGGCTCGAGCAATCGTTGTAAAAATGCGGCGAGCTGAACAGAAATAGGTCGAAAATGAGGGGAGAATTAGAGATAGGTTGGGTTCTCCCTTCTCCCGGGCTGTCCGTTTCGTTTTCTCTCCGCGTCAGCTCTGGCTCAACTCAAAACATGTTGCGGCAACGAAATAAAGAGTGACGACACGACGAAGAAATGGATTTCAGGTGATGAAAAGATGTTCCGCGGCGGCAAAGGATCTCATGTAAGTGCAGAGAACAACGGCAGCAAAGAGAACAAACGACGGCCACATGTGTGCACTGTGTACGTCGTCGGAAACGACGTCGATGGTAAACCGGAAGGAAGAGGGGCACCTCGTGGGGACACTTTCCGGGTTTCAGAGTTCAACATGGAACGACGAACACTGTGGCAGGACGTGCTCCCGGATCTGCAGAACTTTGCATTCCAGTCTAACTTTGATCTCGAATTCTGTGACGTGGCACTGGAATGCGGAGAACTGACGAACACGACTGCGGAACACGTGCTCCGGTTATGGAAGGATAACCCCCGCAGCTGGATTGTGGTGAGTGTGTCCAAACGCTCCTTCGACTTTCTGCTCTTGCAGTGTTTTCTCGGCAACCGATATGGAAACGTGTCAGTGCCCACCTCACTCCGGAAGGAAGAGTACGAGTCTATCCGGTCGTCGATATTCGAAGAGAATGGCAGTGAGTTCCCCTTTGCCAGCGCATGCTAATTCAGCCGTGTCGTCGAGGACTCTGTCCTTTTCCACTTGTCTCCTCCGTCATTCTTCCTCCTCTTCTGCTTTCCCTTCTCCATCTGGGTGGCTTCATTTCGTGCATTCCTCTCGCCATTTCTAAACTCTCAAAAACCTAGAATTTCGGGTGCATTCGTCATCCAAATAGCACTCTCCGAATCGCTTCGAAAGGACACTCAGCACCAACCATCCCCAAATTATGTGTGTGTTTGTGACCACAAATTAGTCACAAAATTCGAATTCTTTTTGTACTTTTCCCTCTTTTCTCTCTTCACTACCAAATGTGTCTGGCTGAAAAAAGGAAGAGCTGAGGAGGAGGAGCACGAGAAGAAGAAGAAGAAGAAGAAGGAGAAGCTCGCTTCTTTCTTGTGACATTCGATTTCCGTTTCGGCAAAGTTTTCCTCGCCTCCTGCGCCGCCGCCCGAATTCGTCCGTCGTTTTCAAGTTATCAAGGTTGGCCAAAAGAGAGGGAGAAGCGGCGGGAGGCTCGAGAGAAACGACGACGTCCGGCCACGAAAATCCAGTTAAACGGGTCCGCACAAGCAGGAGAGGACACTTCACTTTTTGAGATGTTTGGTTCATTCAATGGCCGTCGTCAACTGCTGCCGCTGTTGTCAAACGGGAGTTTGGCTGTGCTTGCAGCAGTTTCACCTGTTCGCTCATGCCTTCGGGCGCATTCTCGCCCTCTTTTGTGAGCACCAGCGGACGCCAAGACAACGTCGTCGGCTAAGCCTGTGATGGGCTTCTTCCCGCTCGTTTCATTCGATTCCTTTTCCCGACAAATTGCCACCTTTCTGTTTCTTTCAACTACCTCTATTCCTAGCAGAATCCATTCTTTTGAGAGAGTCATTTCAATGCTTTGTCTGCAGATGTTCGCGTCTTCGAGAAGGCGTACACAATAAACCGAAACGCTTCCACCGAAGAGTATCGTCTCGTTCAAACCGCGATAAAAGACAAAAAGCAGTTGAGTGAAGTGATCAAAGCGCTTCAAGCAGGCGCCAAAGCGGTAAGTCTCCGTCGCCAGTTCACCCCTTTTCACTTTTATTTCAGGCTCACGAAGAAGGAGCCATAAACCAGGTGCACGAGCAGCGACAGAACCGATTCTTCGCCTCGCCCCTCGAGTCGTTCGTCCGTTCCGTTCTGCAGACATCGCCGTGTCGATGTCTCTTTCTCCTTCGCAAATTCGATCAACTTGTCGCCGATCCGAGCTCTCCGAACTCGTTTCTCGAGATTGACGAGCAGAGCAGCAGGAAAATCGAGGACCTGAAGAACGAAGTGACTCTGAAAATGAACGACCGCGTGATGACGCACGTACTGAGACCCGAGAACACCGACATTAACTACTTTTTCAATTCGAGGGACGGCGATAAGTACCGGGAGAAAATTGCACGACAGGTTCAAAGTTCGAATGATCATTCTAACTATCCGTCCCAACTTTCAGTTCAACGAAAAACTGAAAAACCACATCGCCGAATTAAACCCAGCTGTGCGACCAGAGCCTCCGAAATCCGCAGTGGAATTGGCAGCAGTCGAAGCACAAATCCACGCGGGTAACACTCAACGAACTCTGAAGTGCGAGAACCCAATTTGCAGAGTATCTGGAGTGGCAGCTCTCGTTCGGAAACTTGCCGAGAGACTACGATAAGAGGCTCGATGAACTGGCAGCAGTCACAGTGAACCGAGGCGTTTTCCTCATCCAGGGACCGGATCTGTGCGGAAAAACTCAAGCGTTGTGTCGGTTGCATGAGAAGATTTCCAGCAATGACGCCTACAAGATCATATTGTCAGTCTCCCACATAATCACTCAGTTGGTCCACTTTCAATTTCAGATTCACAAACTTGACATACTGCTCGAACTTTGCTCACGAGGCATGGCGGACGATCTGTCTGAACCTGTGTGCAGTGGCCAAACTAGACCCGAAACTAGTCCAGGAGAAGTTCAAACTGATCGATGTTCTCAAATGCCTCGTGACACTCATCGAGCAAGCCGACAAGCCAGTTTGCATCTTTCTCGATGACGTCCATTTGCTCAAGTGCGGACACCTTCTGAGTCAGATGGCACGACGGACCGACGCTGTCAGTTGCACTCAACTGCTCTTCTCGTTTATCCATTCCGTTTTCAGGGTCCGGACAAGTTGTCGCTCTTCATGACCTCTTCCAATGTATCTCCCGTGAACGCCGTCTTTCCCGTCACACAGACAGTCAATGTGGATGTGATATCAGAGAACGAGGTGGTCGGAATGCTACAGAAAATTGCGGAGAAAGCTGAAAAACGACTGACTAGCGAACAAATTTCCACACTGCGAACGACGGTTATGGCAGCAAAGGACGGAATTCTCGTGGCGAAGAGCTACACTCACGAGATTCTGCACACTGGGAACAGTTCGATGAAGGGAGGACTCGACGGTCGGGTGACTCGCATAGAGAAAGAGTTCGGCAAGCTGGCGGTGGGCAGCGTTTGCAAGTTCATTGCGGCCACTCCGAACGGGCTCACTCGGCTTGAGATACACGATGCGATATCACCTGATAAGGAGAGATTGAACGAGATGAAAATGAGCGCTGTGTTTCCGATTCTGCTGATCGACAACATTGTCGAAGCACTCGGACCTCTTATTAGGAAGGTTGTGATCGACGATCGGGAACTGATCAGTTTCTCGCATTCGTCCATCAACATGTGGATGCGGACCAAATATCTGCCGAATTTAGTCCGTGAGACGAACGTTCAACTGTCGGATCTGTTCGCCGATCTTTTAGTGGACACAGAGCAGTCGCCGAGACACGAAATCTCATATCAGGTAGCACTCCCACGGAGATCAACTCGGCAGACACAATGCTCTTTCAGAACTTTTCTCAGGGTATTAAACGGGATAACGGGTTGCCGAATGTGCGGAGACTTCGACTTCTTTGGTGCCACTGCCTGCACTCGGGGGATCTCGATCGACTCAAAGAACTCACTCTGTGCAACTTCGAGTACGTTGACTACGTGACACGCTTCTTCGGAATCGCCAACCTGTTGTCCATGTACGAGGAGTGCGCCAACCAATTGCTTCATCACGATTTACAAGGTAATCTGTCGATTTGTCCCCTCTATCACGCTTGTTTCAGTGCTCTCTGAGCAAGTTCTCGTTCCTTCATTAGTGACGATAGCAAGAGACAGTGAGCAGTTGGCAGCAGAGGTGATAGGAAGGCTGCGATACACGAGATCCGACAACAGTCACTTCCTGAACACGATGGTCGAGCAGGCAATGTCGTGGGTCGATCTGTACAACAGACAGCCGCTTCTGGTGCCTCTGACGTGTTGGATATCGCCTCCTGCAACGAAAGTGTGTCGAAGTTTCTCCCTGAAAGACTGGAAATCGGGACACACGGTCCTCACTCCAAGCACCAACCACCAGTACATTCTGATATCCGGCAATCAGTCGTATCCGGGAGTGATCTACATGTACCACGTGGCATCAGAACACTTGATGGCCACGTTCAAAGGACATACTGCCGCAGTGACGTGTCTGTGCACCAGTCACAACGGAAAGTTCTTCGTGAGCACTTCTGCTGATAAAACTGTAAAAACCTGGACGTTTTCTTCGGTGAGGGACCAGTACAGAGGTCCGTTCGAGAACCAAACGTTCCAGGGTGAAGAGTTGCGGACACTCACTCACCACACGGCCAAAGTCACTTGTGCCATTCTGACCACTGACGACAAGTTTCTTATAACGGCGTCGGCCGATTCCTCGGCTAAAATGATAGACATGGACACGGGCGAGGTGACAAAGTCGTTCAACGATCACACTGGATCAGTTGTTTCTCTTCAACTCACTTCGAACAACCAATTTCTGATAACTGGCTCCGGAGACTTCGTTGTGCAAATGTGGGATACGACGAGCGGCAAGTGCATCTTGAGGATGGGCGGTCTGATGGCTCCAGTGAGCACATTGGCAGTGACATCGTACGTTTTCTCTCTCTTCTTTGGGTTCCTTAACAGTGCATTTTCAGAAACGACGCATTCGTAGTCGTAGCATGCGAAGACGAAACGCTCAAAGTGTTCAGTACAGTGGGTGGTCAAGAGCTCCACGAGTTGATGGGTCACGAAGGGAAAGTGAACTCTTTGGTGTGTGCGCAGGACGATTGCCAGCTGTTCGCGGCGACAAAGTCAAAGATCTTCTGCTACGACATCCACAACGGACAGATGATCGACGTGTTGATTGTTGAGGAGCAATACCCAATCTACAGTTTGAAGGTTTCCTTTCTTATCGGACGGCTTCTGAAAATGAACAATATCTTCCAGATATCGTCCGATAACTACTTTTTATTCTCTGCGTGCGGCTACCAAGTCACCGTCTGGAACGTGCAGAAGAGGAATTTGGATGCACACGAAGTATCCTTAGACAAAGATTTCCTCACCACAGTCGCCCTCTCCACCGACGATAAATACGCGGCATGCGGCACTTTCAACGGAATCGTCGCTCTCTGGGATCTGGAGATTTGTCAGTGTATATTCACGACTGTTCAGGGAAAAGGAGAGCCGATCACTTGTCTCCGCTATTCTCTCGACAGCCAACACTGCGTTTCCGGAAACCAATTGGGCAGTATTCTTGTGCTTGATGCACAGAACGGAGGAATCATTCGAGAGCTAGTCGTGAGTTTTCACCTGTCGACTCACTGTAGAGTTGCATCAATTTGCAGATGCACAGTAGCGAAGTTCAATCGATGATGTCTCTTGTAAACAACAAAATGATTTCGTGTGACATCGAAGGAAAGATGGTCCTCTGGGAGCTGTTCGGAGACGATGACACCCCGGAAATGGTGGCCACCGGGGTCAAACCGCCGATCTTCGTTCCTCCGACCGGACGAATTATGGTCGGCCACTGTCCGGTTTCCAATAAGGAGTGAGTGACATCTTTTGTTGATAAGCTACAACTGACCCTAATATGCAGACTCAAAGTGTGGGCGTTTCCGGAAGAAGGGCCTCCAGTAATACGCGCTAAGTTGAATCACACAGCCGAAATCACGTGCTTCGCCACTTCTCCAAAGGGCGGAAACATCATCGCAACCGGATCCCGGGACTTTTCTCTGAAAATCTGGCAGATAGACCGTGGCTTCCTGACTCAGATCCTAGTCGGACACGAGAATGTAGTCTCATCATGCTGCATCTCGTTCGACGAACGACTCGTCGTTTCGGGAGCACATGATAACAAGATGATTGTGTGGAATGTGCAGAGTGGAGAGATGGTGTGTTCGGTGAACACGTGTGCAGCCATATCTTCTCTCTCGATGACTGGAGACTCTTCTGTCGTATTCTCAAGTGGGTTGTTCGAGGAATGAATGAATACAAATAGAGTGTTTCAGCAACCGTAGACGGATGGGTCCAGACCTGGTCAGCGACGAAAGGGAAACTTCTTTCCACTTTCAATGCTCATCGTCCGATCATGAAACTGATAAACTCTTACGAATCACACAGAATGCTGCTCCTCTTGGAAAACTGTCCCCAGCTGCCGATTCTGTGTCTTCACAATACCCCTGCCGCTGGAATGGAAGCCACGAGACGGAGAAGTGCGAGAGCGCCATCCGTGTCGAGTGCCTCCAACGAGCCAGTGGCATCGACTGGATCGGGAGAAGTGAAGAAAGACCCATCCTCCTCCTCGAACAACGGTGGAAACGGATCGACGGCTTCGCGACCGAGTGCTCCGAAGCCCACATTCGACATGTTGGAGCGGAGCAAAAGCCGGACTTCTCTGATTGAAAAGGTATTTCGTTTGTTCTGAGAGCCGGCGTTTTGACTCTCGATTACTCCAGGATCGGCCCACAACACTAACCACTTCCAATGCGCCGCCGCCACAGAAATCCAATATGTGTACTTTGCTCTGACATCCCTCCCGTTCTCCCACTCATTCGTTGTCTATTTTCTCAATTTATCCCGGAAAATGTGTATGATGATCTCAGTCCATTTCATCTCGTTTCTTGTTGTCTTATATTTATTTTTCATAAAAACGACCACTTCGTATTCGTGTGCACGCACCAATTCAATCAACGGACATACGCACGCGGCTCTGCAACTTGACGTGGCTTCACTTTTCCGTCGTCTGATATGTGCTGTGATTATATTCAATCGGAGACTCGTTTCTGATGGACACTTGGGACAGACCATCTGTTTGGGTCAATGATACGTAAACACAAGGCCAGATTTTTGGACGCGAAAACAGTCAGCTGCGCAGCAGGTGTTTCTGGTCGGCGGAGGTGCAATTCGCGGTTCAGATGATGTGCAAAACAGACGGTGTAATATCGCCGCAGATGTTCAATATGATAGCACACTTCCAGACGAAAAACGAGGTGCGACTGCGGGGTCACTCGATGATATATTGCGAAACGAATGGAAAACAAAGAGGTTCTTGTTTGGAAGCGATATGACGAGAGGATACTGAGAAGCGGAGGAATTGTGAAACGAATGGGATCGGAATCTTGCAAAATGAGTGTTCATGATAAGCAAGTAAAAGTAAAATGCAATTTGATACGAACACAATCGGATTTGCAACCAACTGTGACGCTCTGTTCATTTTCTCAGAACTCGAAGACGACAATTTCATTAACTTTCTCGCCATGGACGGGAGATTTTCAATGTGTGGCTGATCTTTCGACTCGCTTTTTGAAGAAAAACTTGAAAATCTCTTTTGATATCACTCAGTTTCATTCGAATTCAGTTCATTCATAAAACCGAAACGAAGAAAACACATTCGGAGGCGTTGTCTTGACAAACTAATTAGCCTCATATCTTCGACTCTGTGCTGTTTTTTTCAATGAAAACTCGCTTCCTCTTCTTTTTCGTTCAACACTTTGTCACCTTCCACAGCGTATTCTAATCAAGTTTCCGCCGGACAACGTGCTCGTTGCTCTCTTATCCCCCCACATTCGGCCACTTTCTCTCCGCAAATGCCGTCCGTCTACTGGATCGCCATCAACATTGTCGATGTCCTCGCAATTGTTTTCAATGCTTTTCTCATCTATCTGGCCCTGTATCGGACTCCGAAGATGGTCCGAACATACACAACACTCATCATAAACCTCGCATTCACCGACTGCTGCTCGGCATTCATGAACTTTTTCGTTCAACAGAGAATGATTCCGTCGGGATTCACGATTGGCTACGTTTCGAACGGTTGGTGCAGATACCTGAACTACAGAGTTTGCTATCTGAGGTAGAATCAGTACACAAATAAGCGATTCAATTGGAAACTTCAGCCACAACCTCATGGCGCACTTTATAGTGCACTCGAACTATTCTCTCCTTCTCTCGTTCGCCTACCGCTATTACATTCTCCTAAAACCAGAACCGCAGAGAAAAACCGTGTTGACGGTTCTTTTCTTCGTCTACATTCCATCGTTCGTTCAAATGGTGCTCGATCTTTTCAGTTCTTCTCCGGAATCAACGTGTATTCCAGGTACTCTATCAGTTCGCCGAGTCGGATCCATCGGAAATCATTCGTCTTCTGATCTCCTACCACCCAGAGTACGAACTCACGAATATGACCGTCAGCGGAGTAGCTGATATCCGAAGTGTTTTCGCCCTCTTCAAGATTCTCCAAATGACCGTGATGACGATTCCCGTGTTCTCAACGATACTGTTTCTACGCCAGAAGATCATCAACCGCCTTCTCTTCAGAGGTATCAACATCTCATTGACCACGAAAAGTCTCCACTCGCAACTTCTCATGGTAACGTCTCACTTCGAAATGCCCCCGTCGGACGTCTTGTTTTCCAGGCCCTCACCTATCAAGCCCTTCTTCCCACCCTCTACTCCATCAGTGTTGTAATGTACATTCTGGAGCAATCCGGTGTGTACTCATCGGCGGCCTTCGAGGACTACATCATGTCGGGTCTCGTTCTCATTCCCTTCTTCTCTCCGTTCACTTCCTTCTTCTTCTTCACACCGTACAAACGGTGTATTCTGGGTTTTCTGCTCAAAAAGTACATCAAACGTCCGTCGACGACCTCGGAAAGCGGACCCGCCACCCTGCCGATATGAAGATTGTAATCTGTAGTTCCCTTCGCAACCCGTTGTTTATTGTCTCGTCTCTTCTATGATTTTAATTTATGAAAACAATAAATGGTAATTCGAGTCTTCGTTAGAGCAGTCTCATTCAGATCCTTCGAAAGGAGCAGAAGAGAGGACAGTCGACCTTCTCCGCCTTTCCTTCCCCTCCTCCGCCTCCCGACGAATGACCTGATGCGTCCTGTCCGCCGATTGCCGCTCCGCTCGTCTCCTCCCCTCTCCTCCCTTCTCCCTATCTCCGTGTCATCGTATTTGCAATACACCACCATCGGACGGCGATTGTGGTATCAATTCTCGTCGTCTCCATCAACGCTCCCCTTCCATATTTTTTTGTCTTCCTCCCACTCTTATATCCTCTCCCCATTTTGAATCGTCGTTGGTCTGCGTTGTTTTCCTCTTTGGTGCATATGCAAATAACAACAAGACGCAATATTTCAATCATTCCGTGGTCTCCTTATCAAACTTTCGAGCCCTCGTCTCAAACGACCGTCTCGGAAAGAGACAGAAATCAGTCTGTGTGTCACTGGGCGCCCGCTCATTCCCACCCGTTTCGCCCGCTCGTTCCCTCCCGTTTCGCCCGCTCTTTCCCTCCCGCCTCGCCCGCTCCTGTCCACCCGATTCGCCATCTGACCAGTGTGACGGGCGGTCGCCGCCGCCGCCGCCACCACCCAAATTATTTGCCCTTTCCTTGTGTAATTGTTTCGTTTTTCCGTTTGATTTAAGGGCAAACACACAGCTGAACATTTGCATATACTTTCAGAAATCAACTCAACGTCTCCTGGAGTTCGACGAAAACTAGAGGACATAGTCCATTTTAGTTAGAGCAATTTAGAATACAATTCAGGTAAGTGTCCAAACATCTAATCGCCCAGTCAGCCGATGTTTCAGATTAAAAAACAGAGAAGAAATGGCAGCACAAGGACGTATTATGAGATCCGCCACGGCCAAACCGAACAGGAGAACCTGTAAGTGCATCGAAATCCCTCTGACATGGCGTTGCCATCCCAAGGCATTCCAATCTACGCGTTGGTAACCAAAGAGGAAAATGTAGTATTCAGTAGGGAAATATGTCTTTTTTGCCCGTCAACTACAACATTTCTTCGTGAGACCTTCTGATCAGTTGACATAATCCAAAACCGAGATTGTTTCTCAAAATATACACTTTACAGCGAAAATTTTTTGAATGAACCAGTCTTCTGAAGACAGCGAACACAGTGTTTCGGCAACCTTGACCGTTGTGATTTTCATTCGAAAGGGTCTTGGCGAGATGAGAGATATGAGAGGAATGAGAGCTTCAGCTGATTTGAACGACGGAAACAAGGGACCCTTTCTAAGAAAAAGTACTAACAAATCGAGGTTGAAAGAGGTCCTTCAGTAGACGGTTCATCCGTTTTCAAATTGGAAGTACTGGAATAGTGCCTCAGAATATGTAGAGTCTCTCTCTCTCTTTATATTCGGTAACTATTCTATCGCTATTGGCGAAAACGTATTTTTTACTTGAAAAAATAATCGAAAAATGTCAGAAAGATAAAGAAAAAGTAAAATTTTGAAACGCGGACACGAGAACCAGCGAGTGCACGGAAAGGCATGAAAATGGCATTCCAGACCGAAATTCCAGTACTTCCAAGTGGTATTTAGCAGGTTTTCAAAACGGATTTATGACCTACTGAAGGTGCTGTTCCAACGTATGAAGTTGGTTTTGTTGCAACCTTGTCTTAAAAGGGTCACTTGTAAGAGTTTGTCGAGAAGACCACATGTCAGACAATTGACAAATGTTCACATCTGATCGTTTCAGGTGTGGACAACAGAATTAAAACGATCAGCGCCATGAAGAAGAAAGAAATGGAAAAGAAGAAGGCTGCTCAGAAGAAGAATGCTGCTCAGAGAAAGAGGATACAAAAGAAGAAAACGGAGTCGCCAATAGAAATAATTGAGGCCATCAGAGAAGAGGAAGTGGACAGACTCCTAGATCTGGAGCCGAGTGCAAGGAGTGCCGAGGAGAACGGCATTCTCGGAGCCTACCTCCGTCACCATGCGAGGGCCTCGGGAGCAGCGCACACGCGAAACGAGACTCTGAAGTGGATTCCGACGGCCGGAAGAGCGGGACCACCGATGGAAGTGGACAGGTGGCAACCGCAGGTGAGGGCGAACTTAGCAAAATGAGAACTCACTGGAATATTTACAGAGCAAGATAGTTGGAACAGTCAGAGAAACCACTATCAAATACTTCCAAGAGCGGGCGAAAATGGTGAGAGCGGCAGACGCGGACGCTTTCATCGCGGCAGAACTCCGTTTTCGAGAGCGCATCGAAACGGACGAGCAGCTGGTTGGATTGGAACGCTCGTTCCAGCTGCTCATGAGCAAGAAAACCCTGGAAAGGGTTGGAAAAGACATTAAAATGGTAATGGATGAGAAGGAGAAGCTGATGAAGGAGCTGCTCGAAATGAAGACATGGACGACAGACCGCGAAAATGCGACGATAAACGAAGAGAAACTGAGAAGAAAGGAAGAAAGTGTAGGGACAAACAAGTTCAAGAAAATGATGGAAAAGGTGGAGACGCTGGACCAGGAGAAGATGGACCTGAAGGAGGAGTTGGACGGGTATGTTATTTCTGGAAGTCCTTAATAATACTCGCTAATCAACAATACTCATTTATAGAACCCACTACGAGCTGGCCGTCGACGGACGATACCACCCACCGACGAAACGGATTCTGATCGAAAAGAACCTGGGTGATCGTCGAGACCACGCGATCGCGGTGTTCTCGGATGTGGAGGGAGAGAAGGCAAGGAGCGTTGACATAGCAGCCTCTCTCCTGTATTCGTACAGAACGAGGAACACGATCTCCGAGAACATTGAGCAGATGGAAATAGGCCAGGCATCATCGGTAAGATAACCCCAATGAGCTAGTAAATGGTTGATTATGAATTCAGATCAAATGCCACTGCCGTTCAGCGAATCCAGTGATCCCTTGCTGGCAGAACCCGGACTGCCCGTGCAGTCGAGTCGCCAAAGCGCTGTTGAAAGGAGGAAGCAAGAAATTGGTGGTGAGTGCTCTGATCTTCGACGCCAAACTTCTATTAATACTCATTTCAGAGCCCGCTCGAGAGGAACGAACCAGGAGACATCAACTGGTACGAGTCCATGGACTTCTCGTGCTCGGAGGAATGCGGATGCCATGGAAATTGCGACAACAACGCCTTCTTGGTGGTCGACAAGAAGGTCTTTGATTTGGAAGTGTTCCGACGGGAGATCGTCGGAAACTCGGTTCGGACAATGAACGCGATATCGGCCGGTGAGTATTCCATTTGAAATGACAACACAACTAACCTGTATTATCTCAGGAACCTCAGTCTTCGAGTTCGTCGGAGAACTCAATAAGCTGGAGGACATGGAAGCTTCCGACAACGACTTCGCGTACACCGTCCTTCACTCGACGGAAGACATCACGAAGAAGTTGAACGAGCGGCTGATGGACTGCCCGGCAGCTGGATGGAACGCCGAGACGTCGAAGCAACTCGACGATCTTCTGGAGGACGGCAACTGGGTCATCAACCCGAAGATGCACGGGAACGTCGCCCGCACATGCCTCCACAGCTGCGATGCGAATCTCGTGCCGATTCGCGTGTTCCAGAAGGGATTCCTCCCTGCGAACGTTCGCATGCTTCTGGTGGCCAAGGTCGACATTTTCCCGGGAACGGAGGTATTTGACGTTCTCCTATGAACCTGAATAATGTTTTCATTTCGTTTCAGTTAACCCTGGACTATGGCCCCGACTACATCAACGAGAACCTGGACTGCGCGTGCGCTTGCAAGTCGCTTCCTTGCGAGGACAACTCGTTGACCATAGTCAACAAGACTTCGGAGGTAAGCATTTTTCTTCTTTTTTTGTAAAGATCCTGTGAAATGACAGAATTAGTTTGAAGCGGCCCATAAAGTAGTTTAAATAATGTGGGCGTTTCTCAATGAAAACAAAAAATGCGATTTCAGTTGGAGAAGTTCGTCCAGCTCCGACACTGCAATGCGTTCCGTCGGTTCAAGAACGAGGTGTTCGATGAGGCCAACAAGGCGAATCTTTGAAGTGACTCCTCTCTCCGCCAGCTTACCCACTTCATTCCTTTGTTTATAATTTCATATGCCTATCACTAAATCACATGTAAATACTCTGTTTTCTCTATTTATTGCACCCTTGTAACATCATTTTCTTGTCCATTCATATCGCATATTTGTCATTCAATGACCCCATTGCTTCCCTCATTTGCTCACTTGATCTCTCTTCGAAAATTGAATCAAATTCATTAATAAATGCAATCAAAGCTTGTACTTCACTTCTGATCTCCTCTCCTCAACGTCCAGAATCTCATTTCGAGATGGAACGACGGGCAGATATGTCAGCCAGCCGAATTTCAGAAAGAACCTGAAACACATTCATCGATTTTCTCATTTTCAAAAAACGAATGAACGAACCTGTTTAACCAGCTCGGAAGCGCGAATCCATCGTGCTCCACTGGAATATCCTCATCGTCCTCGTGACTTCTGAATCCACGTTGTTCTCGTGTGGCTCCTGAGTTCATCATTCCTTATGATTCTACACAAAGGAAGACACACCGGGAGTGATATTATCCAAAGTGAATGCAATTATCCCTCCGATGAGCATTCTGATCGTCAAAAGTGTTGCGAACACGTCGTCCACTGTCTTGTTGCCAGTCTTCAACGGATTGTTCTCGAAGTGCAACGCGACTGTCAACCCCATTATAATCGCTATTCCCATGATCGTCAGATTTCTCGAGAGGCGAAGATCGACAGTCTGAAGTGAAAATCATTAAAGAATATCGGTGATTTCTGATAAGAACCGTCAAATTGCGCAGCATCACCCCGTTCACCATACAGATCCCGATCGCCAGCACTCCTCCGATCACCGGCTCTGGGATCATTGCCAGAACCGCCGAGAACTTGGAAAAGACGCCAGCGACGAGGAGAAACACTCCGGCGACTTGCATTGTTATCCGACTCGCCACCTTCGTGACGGACATTATGGCAATGTTCTCCGCGTACGTCGTTATTCCGGTGCCGATTCCGAACGAGGAAGAGAGCATGCAGCCGATTCCCTCGACGACGAAACCCCTGTTCAGATTGGCCGCCGGGATTCTTCCCTGCTTTGAGAGCTTAGTGCAGAGGTCTGGAAGGCAGTCAAAGCGAGTTCCGTCTCGAAAGTGCGCGAACTCACTATAGTCTCCGATACTTTCGATTGTGGCGACGAGACTGGAAGCGATGAATCCGCAGAGCAGCGACACGTCCACTGAAGGCTTCCCGTACTGACCGGGAATCGGAACATGGACCCACGGCGTGTTGTGGAGAGTGTCCAGACTCGAGTTCTGATCGGTTCTCGCAGAACTGTTCGCGGGAATTGCGTCGGTGATTGTGAGAATGTAGCAGATGAACCAGCCGATGGATATCCCAATCAGGTACTGAAATGGCTTTGTTTCGAGGGTTTGCAACTGGAAAACTCACGGGGAATTGACTCAAAACCTTCCTTCTCGCTAAAAAGAACTGTTTCTTCTTGAAAGAATACGCGGGAAGTGGCATTTCCCATTCCTCTAGTAGCACAATGAAAACGACCAACATGAGAAATTCACTGGAAGCAGGGGTAGATCATTGGGATCAACATCTACAACTAACACAATGGACATCCAGTGTAGTGCCATCTTCTGCTCAACGTCAGGAACAGCACTGATGGTGAGTAAGCTCATGATAGGAACGATGGTCAGGGGGCCGATGTAACGAGAGAGAAGTCCGATGAGACCAGTGAGACCGAGAAGCGGCATGACGAGAACGGCGACAAGGCAGCTGCCGGAGATCTGAGGGAAGGCGAATACTCGGAAGGCCTGGAAGACGTACCATTTGAAGTTTATGCTGCCACAGAGAAGTGTCCGTGTCTGAATTGCACGGGTAGGTGGCTTGGAAAGTGTTCAGAACAGGGAGATACGCGAACGACGGACCGTGAAGGATGGCTAATCTGGAAGAGATTCTGCCCATGGGAGCATTAATTTCTGAAATACCGCATTCCGAAAGTGGTTTGGAGGAGAGTGGCCACTCCAGAAGTGACGAAGGAGGCGGAGATGAGTTGCACTCTGCAGTCAACATTCAACACAGCTCAACTCTCTCTCAACCGACCGAATCTCTGTTTCCTTGTCTCCTGGGCATATCATATCGGAGACCAGATAGGGAATAACGAGCAGCATCGAAAGACATATCATCATTTGCTGGAAGCCGAGCAGCAGGATCGTCGGGATGCTGGGCACATCGTTCACATGGTGCACGAGGTCTTCCCGCTCCTTCCGATGGCTCATTCTGTGCTCCGACTGCCGAGTTCTTATCGCGGAGATCGTAAAACGAAATGACGGAAACCGGGTCCACAGTTGCAACAGAAAACATGTGAAGACAATTTTTGAACTTTGACAGCGAAGAATGGATGCTGAAGAATACAGTGGAGTTCGCTTTTTATAGGGTTCCATTTAGGTCGCATGTGCAAATCTGTGAGTTCCTGAAAATGCATTCCGTTCACAGCTTCTTTTTTCATTCCCTCGAGCGCGCTCTAATTCCATATGGAACTCGACAATTCGGTTGTTATTAATATGTGTCATGTTTATTTATTCATCGACAAACCAACACGCGTCCTAAAAAATAGATGTATATGTCTCTGTGGGGAACAATTACGCATAAATTGTGTGGCATCGCATGGGTTCCACAAGGACAATAAGACAAGGTCGCAATTTAACATTCATCTTCATCAATGTCTTCCTCCTATAATACACACTCCCTCTGTGTGCCCCCCCACTCTCTTTCTTCTTCGAGGTTCGAGGGCGGCCGCTCTCCTGCTGCGTGTAAGCACCCAGCGTCCACCACTGACCCGTTTCGTTTCTCTTTTGCGTCTTCTGCTCGCATCACTCACGCGATCATTCGCCACCGTCAGCCGTCGCCGAACAATCGATATGCCGAAAAAGAAGTCTGAAAACCAAGTCGTCGAAGACCTCAAGAAGAAGACCGCTGATGAAATACACAAAAAGGTAGATTGCTCGATTTCATGTCTAAACTCTCAATCGATTTTGTTCAGCTGCCAACGATGAAGGCCAAACAAGATCTGATCAATGACAATTTGAAACGTCTCCAAGATTTCCGCGACAAAGAGCCTAATCCATATGGAAAAGGAAAGGCGAGTTTTCAATTATTGATGTTTTCAAAATTACCTTGTTCATTTCAGGCGAAACATCTTGCCATCGTTTCAGCTACTCATCGTTCTTGCGAGTCACACGAACATTTCGCCCGGTAAGACCCACTAACTTGAAAAAAATGTTCATTCAATAAATTTAGAAAAATAATGGAAGACGTCAGCCGAGTCTTCGAATTGGAATACCGCGCGCAAATGGCTTCCGGAGAGATTAGCCGACGTGACTTGATGGAGTTGATCAAGATCCGAGGACAGCTGCTCCCGCTTTGGATCGGATTCGACGCTCCGTTCCCCGGAGAGTACGTTGGCGCGATTGCACCTGCGGACGGATCGAAACTGAACGAAGGAGACGCTGTGGCTGCGTTCAACAGTGATGGCAACTGGATACTCGCCGACATTGTCTCCTGTCACTCGAACTCGCGTTACGAGTGCAGAGATGTTGACGACGACAAGAAAAGACTGACCGTGTTCTCACGTAGTCACCTGATACCTCTTCCAAAATGGAAGGCGAATCCAAAGTCGGACAAGCACGCGCTTTTCGAAAAGAACGCGGTCGTTCTGGCTTTGTATCCACAGACTACTTGCTTTTACAAAGGTAGCCACCTTGTTATGATCTTTCTTCTCATTGAGTTGATTCCAGGCAAAGTCAGCTCACCTCCAGCCGACTTCCGAGAGCCATACCAAGTTGTCTTCGAGGACAGCAGCTACGCCAGCGGCTTCTGCCCCGAAATGCCGGTGTCTCAAAAGTATTTGGTCGCCTTCAGAGAAGTCGCAGGCGTGACTGCTTCCACCGCTCCAAGAAAAGGAAATAATAACAAGAAGAAGTAAACTAACGAGAACATTCACCTTTCGTTATTTTGATGTTGAGCAGTATTTATTTATTGCCAATGTTTTCATGTCTACGTTAGACAGTCTAACTATAATAAGCCTAAACAACAACCCGGAATTTTGATTTTTTTTCCAGTTATAAAATAAACTGTATTTATATCACTGGTTTTCCATCCAATCGTACTCGGACTCGAAGTTTTTCCAAAATCGGGTTTGTCTTTTGAAGATTGTCAATCCATCGCAAAGCAGTTGAATTGTCATTTTGGAAGAGAGCTCCTAATGCGAATACAGTCTCGTGGTCTTGCTCGTGCATAGATCTAAAATCACTTAGCACAAACAGCAAACGAGTCGATGTACCTTTTTGCTTCCGTCCTTTGCTTCTTCCAGTCTTCAAACCAATTTGCGTAATCCTCGTCCATTTCTTCCCTTTTGAAATCACTTGCTGGTCCTAATTTGGGAATCCCTGACAAAGTGATGAACGAAACTTGATGGTCCTGCACGTACACTCTTCCCGCATCTACGAAAACTTCATCGTGCGTCCTCAGCTGCGAGAGCAGTTTCTGTTGAGATGGGCTTTGTGACGTGGCGAGCCACTTTGACTGAGCATCGGTAGAATGGGAAAGTTTGAGTAGGGAAATGGAAGCAGCCGGATCTCGACTCATCATTTTCAAAGCGATTCCGGCGAGTTCAGATGACGAAAGAGACTTTCCTGAGAAGAAGCAGATATTGTACAATATTATGCGTATCGAATACCTTCCACGTGCCGCCTGTCGAGGTACTTGTTTGAATGTTTCAGTTTTGGCATCCAGTATAACATTCTCTTCACTTTTTTCGTGGCAAAATTCCATTCGCCGAACGCATTCACCATGATATCGTGAATTTCTTTGTCAGGCTGGACACCTTGAAAGTGCTCACTGGTTAGTAGGAACTGAAAACTTTGTAACCATGCCATTCCATTTCGTCGAGCACTTTGACTGCACAATTCTGTTGTTGAGGATAGTGGAGGAACACTTTTTGGAATACGGTCTGAGGGATCATCTTTCCTTTCGGAAAAACATCAAGCAGATTCTTGTACGTGTCCAGATCTTTGTGAACTCCATATTCTTTGATGTACTTCAGTGCTGTGTTGATGAACTCTACATGTGTGCGGCCGCGTTTTTCTTTGAATGCGACTGGAAATTCCATCAGTAAAATGATTTGATTTCTACACGAATACCTATTGCAGCCATAAAAGCATCCTTGTCTCGTTTTTCCGGCTGAACAGCCTCAAACTGTTTCTCAACATGCACCAAGCTTGTTTCTTGATGAGCGGTTGAAAAACTTCGAAGTTGCACAAATACCGCTCGTTTTGTGGCAATGACTAGTGCCATGTTCTATGAAAAGCAGGTTCATGTGAAATTGCCTGGTTAATAGATCACGAAAGAAAAAATCTTTAGAAAAATATATTTAAAATTGCTCTATTTTTTGCTCCTTGGTTTGCGGACGCGCCTCTTTCATTTGACACTGATGCAAACGCGCTCCCCCGGGCGCGTAAATCGACGACGAGTGTATGAGTTTTACGGTATTAAAACACGCAACAAAATAAGCACTGCTGCATACACTTTTGTGCGTTTAAAATATTTTTGGGTATTTTTTCTTCGCGTTTCGACTTTTCCGTTTTCCAGTCAACGAGATTTTGCAATTTTTTACGAATCCCGGAAACGGAGTCGTTTGTTTTCGTTGTTTCGTTTAATCTTATCCGCTTCTTCCCTTTTAGAATGTCTCCTTTTTCGTGGTGAATTTGCCATTTTCAAACCATTATTTACAGGGTTAAAACATGCCAACCAAGGCTCTTGGAGAGACTCTTAACGAGTACATCGTCGTTGGACGTAAGATCCCGACCGAGAAGGAGCCGGTGACTCCAATCTGGAAGATGCAAATCTTCGCCACCAACCACGTTATCGCCAAGTCGCGATTCTGGTACTTCGTTTCTATGCTTCGTCGTGTGAAGAAGGCCAACGGAGAGATCCTCTCGATCAAGCAGGTTTGTATTTGGTTCGAAAACAATCCCATATAGATGTTTTGTTTCTCAGGTGTTCGAGAAGAACCCAGGAACCGTCAAGAACTACGGAGTGTGGCTCAAGTACGATTCTCGTACCGGACACCACAACATGTACCGTGAGTACCGTGACACCACCGTTGCCGGAGCTGTCACCCAGTGCTACCGTGACATGGGAGCCCGTCATCGTGCCCAGGCTGACCGCATCCATATCCTCAAGGTCCAGACTATCAAGGCCGAGGACACCAAGCGCGCCGGAATCAAGATGTTCCACGATTCCAAGATCCGCTTCCCACTCCCACACCGTGTCACCAAGAGAAAGAACCTCGCCGTCTTCACCACGGCTCGCCCGAACACCCACTTCGCCTAAGTTGCGGACTCTTGTTATTTGTTACAATAAAATGTTGCAAAATATACTTATTGTTGAAACATTGGAAGAATGGAATGGGTTTTCACTCCCTCAAAGTTTTTTGTCGTTTTTTCACTGTTGGAGTTTCATCGGTACAGTAGGCGGAAAGAATAGTGGCGTAATTACCGTGGTTGTTACAATATGATGCCGTTGTACTTTTCAATCTCGGAACAAACTTAATTTTTGCGATGAAAAGACTTCCATAGATGGAAATGTTCCAAGGTCGATTTCGGTTAAGTACTTTGTTAGAGCATGTAAATACTAAGCTTTAGTTGCGAAACCACTCATTAACCGGTTAGTTTCACATTTTCTGAAAGCCCGTTTTCATTACAGTCAGTAGAAATCATCAGACAAGTTTGATCGTTTTTTGGTCTTTAATGATAAAAAGTTCATGCGGTAGTGATTTCATTCGACCATTGACTATCTTTTGAATTTCCCCCAAAGACCGCCCGTCTTCAATGTTCTCTGGCCATTCTCTCCTATCATCTGCGTCTACTATTCACCGCCCACAACTCGTCGCGTACCCTCGTTTCTCTGTTTGCTATTGCGTCATGGGCGGTTCGCTAGCGTTGCCTCAGCCATTCTCTCCTAAATTCTTTTTTCTGTTGTAGCACTTCATTTCCTCATTTTTCTTTTAGGGTTTCATCATGGCCGATATCCCAGCAGGAGATTACGAGAAAGGAAAGAAGGTGTACAAGCAGAGATGCTTGCAATGCCACGTCGTTGACTCGACTGCCACTAAGACCGGGCCAACCCTCTACGGAGTTATTGGACGTACTTCCGGAACCGTTGCTGGATTCGACTACTCTGCTGCCAACAAGAGCAAGGTAAACAATCGGGAAGACCCCTTCATTCTAAATACTGAATTTCAGGGAGTTGTCTGGACTCGTGAGACTCTCTTCGAGTACCTCCTGAACCCAAAGAAGTACATCCCGGGAACCAAGATGGTCTTCGCTGGACTCAAGAAGGCTGACGAGAGAGCTGATCTGATCAAGTACATTGAGGTCGAATGCTCCAAGCCACTCGCCTAAATTATCGCAATGTTCTCGCCTAGCTTTTCACCTTCTCATAGTTAGGCAGTCTTTGATTGTTTTACTTTTCCTATCTTGCACTAAATTGTGAAGTCTCATCATTAGTTGCAATACAATATGTCAATTACTAATTTCTCATGTGTATGAGAACGGGCGCACATCTGCTCGGTGCTATGGCAACCAGGGAGAAGGCGAGCTAGTCCACATGAAGCGATAGAGCAGCCAAGTGTTCATGTGGCCTATATTATTGACGTGCTGCCTTTTACTCGCTAAAAGCGCAGAAGTCTGCTACCCTTCAGTTGTCCGCCACAGGTTAAATTCGATATTCCCAACATCTCGCCTTTTTTGTATTTCGAAACAGAACGGTGAGATTCAGATGTTCAGAAAGCCGTCAATTTGGAATATTAAGATGAATTAGAGTATCAGGACGTGGAAATAGTTCAAGACGAAGATCAGTGGAACGAGTATTCGAAATCGAGATGGATAAAACAGAGAGCGGAAATCACGGAAGATGGCTCTCAGAAAATGATAATGTTCCGTGGTTCTGCCGGAGTGAGACTTTTTAAACTACCAGCCGCAATCTCTGTATCGGATTTCTGTCAAGGAACTCAGAACGTGGAAGTGAACAGGAACGTGACCGTCCGCTGTAAACCCCTCGCCACGACAGACGTCCTCTCCCAGTGCACCGAGAACGACTTCCTCAGTGCGTTGGCTCTGTTCGGAAACGGAGAGTTCATTCAGAGAAATGAAAACGAGACTGTCGATGTGGAGAGGGTGTCCCCTGAACAGCTCCGAGCTCCAGTGTGGGATGGCGCCGCGTGCAACGGAGTCATCAAATCTGCGAATCTCGTGTTTTTCGTGAATGGATCGCAAATCAACGCGACTGAAATCCGAGTGGAATACACAAGTCTTCCGGGGAACGTGGATAACAATTGGTTCGAACAGACATTCTCCATTGAATTCGTTGAGTGGGCACCCGAGATAACAAACGAAGACGAAGAGGAGACAATGATGACAAATCGAACTGAACGAGGCATCGGATATCTCGACGGAAGTCAAGTGTATCGTTCTCAAAGTGTGTTCTCTCTTCCCGTTTCGCGTTTTCACAGTTTTTTTCAGATTTGAGACTTGTTCCATTTGCAGTTCCGACAATCGGTCACTGTTATTCTGGAGTGTTCCCCCCATCACCTGTCCTCTTCATTCGATCCATGTCTTCCGTGTGTACCATTCCTTCCAGCAGTTGCGAGGATGCTCGGGCCAAAGCAAGAGCATTCTACGAACAAGTCTATCCGGCGGAACTGTTCTCTTCCCCTTCCGAAGATGCGACTCCGGCTAGAGTCGCAAGAGTCAACGTCACCTGGGAAGAGGTCATCGGTCCCTCTCTCTCTCGTCTCGTTCATCATCATTCTTCTTTCCAGTCTTCACTCTCTTCCTCTACTTGTCGTCTTCCCGTCTCTTCACTTCTCCAAATTTATCATTCGAAACAAGGATCAACTAAACACTACCGTGACATTATTGTCGCCGGAAACGTACAGCTCCTCCTCGACGACGTAAGATTTTCAGTTATTCGGCTTTCGGTTCACTTCTCCGCCTTAGTTTTCCGTTCGATTCACATGTATTATCGAATTTGTTCTGTGAAAAACAGAGAAACCCGTTCCAGATACCATTCCTGCCAGGTCAACATATTCGAATGCCTCTCGCCATCACGTTCACCGACGTAACCCCTCCTCCGAAATCAATTTTCGCATCACTGCCCTATGTTGACATCCGCCTACCTCATGACTTCTTCTACCCTTTCATGACCAATTCAGCTGTTTCCAGATCGACGTTGTTTTTAACGGCACTTGTTTTGTTATAAATGTTTTGTTTCTTAATGTTTTATTAGACGTACTCCGTAGTGTATTTTCAAGATGAAGAAAATTCTATTCAGCATATGTACAGGGTATCAACAAAGTGAATGTACTAATACTCGTTGGCTTGGTACCTTCTGGAATGACACAGCAGAAAAAGAGAATCAGTCGTTCTGAACAGGATTCCGACTTCGGAGCACACGACGACCATCAGTCTCCTTTGAATGTTTCAGGCGCGTGTTCTCCTCGAGAAGACGAGCGACTTCCGCTTCCAAATCTTTCCCCTTCTGTCGAAGTTTGTCTAAGTAGCTTACCTGAAAACAAGACACCAACAGTTTCTTTTTTCTTTAAATTAAAGATAACACCTTCTGGTTTCTGTTTCCAGCAAATTGATTACTGATGATTGCTGAATCCTCCTTGTGTTGCTTTTCGAGTATATCTATCCTTTTTTGCAGCAACGTAATCTCTTTTTCGTGAGACTCTGCCAGTTGTTTCTTTGCAATCCTCTGCTCTTTTGTGAACTCTTCCTCTCTCTGCTGTAGCTTCGCGTTCTCATCGAAGACCCTATAAATTGAATCCAACTCATCTAGTCATATTTCAGAGTACCAACTTTCTTAAACTGTCCATCTTCTCTTCGAACTTCCGGCTCGCCTCGTTTCTCTGTTCTTCCGAAGTCTGTTTTTGGAGATCCAATGCTTTCCGCATCACGTCAAGACTTTTCTGTTTGTCTTCAACTGCCTCTTGCGCTTTCACCTTCGCATTTTTGATTTCTTTCTGGTACAGGTCGTACATATCTTGTTTTGCCTTCTTGGAACCCTCGATGGTGGCCTGACAACAGAGACTCATAATTACATTTTGAACAGTTTCAAACCTTCAGCAGATGTTCATTGTTTCTGGATTCTTCCAGCTCAGATAGGACGTTTTTCAGTTCATCTTCCAAATGTGCTGTTTTCTTCAGCTCAGCGGCGGTTCGCTCCAGATTTTTCTCAAGCTTAGAAATGAGTTTCGACTTCTGACCAAGTTCAATTGCATTTTTCGCCAGAAATGCATCTTTTTCTTCTGCGAGGGCTCGTAGTTTCTCGATTTCCGCAGAAAAAGAGGCATGGGAACTCTTCAGTTTGTCAGTTATTTCAGCTATAATGAGATCTTTTTCATCGACCTTCTGTTGAAGATTTTGTAATTGTTTGACTTCCATTGAGTGAGAAACGTCGGAAGTCGTCAATTTTTCCGTCATTTCAGCAATGATGCCATCTTTTTCATCAATCTTATGTTGAAGACTTTCAAAACTTGACTTCCCATCATTCAGCTCTTTGTCCCTAACTGCCAAAGCATTCTTGAAATACAACAACTCCGTGTCATAGTACTCGCGCATATCTAGAAAAACGGACTTTTTCATCAATGTTGAGTAGCAACCGACTTTTCAAATCGTCGCCAAACTTCTTCTCCATCTCGGCTTGTACCTTCGCCTGGTTCGAAATGCTGTTCTCTTTGTCTTTCATCATCGTCAGAAGTTTGTCCAATGTGCCCCTTCCGCTCATCACCTTGTTTTCCAAGTCTTTGATCTCTGAGTTGAGATGCTCTATTTCCTCGTGCAGAGTTGCAATACTTTAAAAAACAACTTTGGATTAAAAAGAAAAGCGAAAAAAAAACTCACTTCGCTTCATAGGAGACGGTAGCGGACTCCCGTGCCTCTTGTGCCTTGAACATGTCTTCTATGGCATTTTCGAATTTGCTCTTCAGAATCTGGTTTTCGGTTTCCAACTGAGCGATACGAAGCTCACTTTCTTGGAGTTTCAATTCAGTTTCAGAATCTTCAAAGTTTAATGCCGGCGAAGGCTGATAGATTGTTTCACGACGAGGGTTTCTCGAGCTGCTCTGCCGTTTCTTCCCTCGAGGCGTTTGGAAATTGATCGTTGTATTGAAGAACTTCTCCGCATTAGAGTCCCGTTCTTTTTGAAGTTCTTGATAACGTTTCTCACTTGCTTCGAACTCCAACGTGAGCTGAAACAAAAATCATCAGTTTCAGTAGAAACGTTGTACTCGTTAATCATACCGTTTTCATTTTCGCAACGAGATCGTCATCTCTTCCTCTCACGTGCAGCAATTTTGTGACGCTCTCTGGTAGTTTATTGCAATCATTATTTATCAGAAATTTGACGAGGCCCATATTATACTTGGAGCGCAGTTCCGAGTTCTCTGCTTTCAGAGACGCATTGTCGGCGACAAGGCGGTGTTGATGGTCTTCCGCATCTTTCAATCGCTTCGCAAACTCTGGAACGTCATCTCATTAGTAACTCTTTGCAAGGATCACAAAACCATTATACGCTTTCGCGCGAACTTCCTCATTTTCTCGTCGGAGTTCTTGAATTGCTCTTTTGTAGCTGTTCTCTTGATCGCCGGTCATCACTTCATTTCTAAGAACCTTATTCTTGATCATCGTACATGCCTCCGCGAATACAAGTGTCGATGCGCTCTCCGCAATGAATGCACGATCTGGGTGCATATTGACAATCACTGCTGTCTTGGAATTTCCTCCCAGAGAATTTTTCAAAATGTGTGTGAGATGAGAGTCTCGGTACGGAATGAAAGACTGTGCTGTTGACGGCTTGGCAAGCATTCGAATGCATCTCCCTAACACTGTTAAAGACTGAAAGCAACTCGAAATAACGGAATTAATACATAGCAACGTACAGAATTGATGTTTGTCGCCTCTTTCAGCCGATCTCCAGTCGCTTTTGAGTGTGATTGACGCTCCGATCCGGCCAAATCGACAAGGTTCAGTGTAGAGGTTCGCGTTGTTCGTAAACCGCCGTTCACTTCGTCAGTTGTGATCTTCACAATGAGCAGTGCATGTGATCTTGACGAGTCGCGATTCATCGCTGTTGCGCCAGTACGTCTCGATTGCCATCCCTTTTTCACAATGTGCATCAGATCCAAAGAATTGTCCACGCTTTCCGACTTCGATCCGGCTAGCATGATATCGTTACCAGTGTCACGGAGAATGATTTTATTCGAACTCTGAGCACTGAGCAGATCGAAAATTTCTTCGTTGTACAGTTCCACAAATTCAACATTCACTTTGAATGTGAACTTTTGACACTCTTCGGCTTTCTTCTCGAGCTGATCGAATAAGTGCTCTATCGATCGAGGGATCAGTCCCTTTGCGTGGGGATCTGACCAAGAGTCGGAAGGCCCGAGCATTGTGTGCGTCTTTCCAGAACTGAAAACAGTAATTAACGTCTGCACATTGTAGGCGAACTAACCCAGTCTGACCATATGCGAAAATGGTGCCATTGATACCTTCCGTACACTCCTCAACCAATCTCTTTGCTACTGAAGAGAACACTTCTTCTTGAGTTGCACTGCTCGCAAAAATGCGATGCAGTTCGTAGAGCTTCTCCGACTTTCCTTCCGCTTCGATTTTGACATGATTCTTGTCTACGACTGCGAGAGCCGTCTCAGTATTGCCACTGGCCGAAGGACGAACACGTCCGAACACTTTCAGGAAGCATGACATAGAAACGAACCTTAAAATTACGATATTCAAAGAATACAACACAGAAAAAAGGAAGTAAGAGTGAAAATGCGATAAGAATAGATGACATAACTAAATTCCTTTTTTTTAATGAATAAAAAACTTGTTTTCTGGAAAGTTAACCTCAATTCGACTAAATTTGTTCAAAATTGAATTCAAATTACAAGGTTTGCCGCCGGCGGACATACTGGAGCGTCGTTGTTTTTGTGCCGCACGTGCCGAGCGCCCTTCTTTCTTCATTGACACGTTTCCCGCCGAAATTGCATGATGGCGCTATCCGCGTGCAACTTTCCGAGGACTTTTCTTTTTTAAAGCCCTTTCTACCTCTGCGAAATCCAAAAAAAATTCTATTTCAGGGTATTTCGCTGCACAAAGAATGGAAGAGTACACCAGAGAGCCTTGGTAAGATAATTTATCTATACATTGGCGTCAACGCCTTCTTACAGCCCATACCGCATCGGAGATGATATCGGTTCAGCATTTGCGATGGGACTTGTGGGAGGATCCATTTTCCAAGCTTTTGGAGGGTATAAAAACGCAGCAAAAGGGAAGAAATTAGTAAGTGGTCTAAAAATTGCGTTTTCTTCATTTCTCTTTTTTAGGTCGGAATGATGCGAGAAGTTAGGATGAGAAGCACGTTGACTGGAGTCCAATTCGCGGCATGGGGAGGCATGTTCAGTACCATCGACTGCTGTCTTGTCGCTATTCGTAAGAAGGTGGGTAGTTTCTTATTTCGGATATTAAACAACTCTTTGTAGGAAGATCCGATCAACTCTATCGTGTCGGGAGGACTGACTGGAGCTCTTCTTGCTATTCGTTCAGGACCAAAGGTTGATTAGATCAGAATTTATTGTGGTAGTGCTCATTTTTCAGGTCATGGCTGGTAGTGCAATTCTTGGATCAGTAATTCTGGCAATGATCGAGGGAGTCGGTTTAGTTACTACCCGCTGGATGGGAGCAATGATGGATCCAACGCAACCACCGGTTTGTTCTGTTGCGAGTTTAATAATAAGATTGTTGAATTTTAGCCAGAAGCTCTCGATGATCCACGCAGTCTCGGCCAGAAAAGCCAGGCAGAACCAGGAATCGATCAGTCCAGACCGTTTGGAATTCCTACTGGCTTGCCTAACCTTTCCTAAATTTTCTATTCATCCTTTTCTCATCATTCTCTCTTCATATATTCTCTTTCGGTGATTGCTCGATCATACATTTTCCATAGGAGCTCAGATATTCTTGTTAGAACATTTTAGTTGTGTGTTGTTTTGTTGATGTTTAATAAGGTACGAATCTCGCGATTCACAAGATCGATAACCGGAAAACAATACTTTTGGTTTCGTTATAACGATTCCAGCTTCAAATCCGCATGGGTGCTCGGCATCTCCATCTCTCACTGTTTCATTTTTCCTTTCTTTCCTTCCAAATAATCTCCAAATCTCTTCCGTTTTGTGTTCGTCTACTACATGATAAAGATGTTGTTTAATAAGTCCAGCGTTAGTTTTATTCCAGGTGTAAAGTTTAAGTTTCTTCGAAGTACATATGAAAAAAGAATGAATATGAGATCACCTCACGAATGAAATTAGTTTCAGGAGTACTTAGGCTCCAAGCTAATGCGACGAGCAGTTGGAGTAATTACAGAGAGTCGGATTTTGTAAGGGTTTGTGAGTGGTTTAGCGATAAGAATTTAGCAGAGCATGTCCACTTTTCGACACTAGAAATACATTTCAATGAACCGCTTGAACCGATTCATCACTCGTTCTCACAGAATTTCGCGTCGCTTCATCGCTACAACCATCCCATTGAGAAACAGCAACGAAGAACTTCTGGAGAGTATCAGAGAACGAATCGAACGGAATCGGCGTATTCTCCAGAAGCACTCGGCTTCTCATCTGAAGTGAGTTAATGTTTCGAAAATGGATCAGATTACGACATATTTCGAAATTTCTCACAATCTTCAGAAACAACTCAAGCCGGTCAGAAAGCGGAAGAACTTCATTTTTCAGAGCCCGCGAGATCAACGCGTCTCTTTCGAATCTCCGACAATCAATGGCATCGGTACAGAAGAAGCAGAAAGCGGCGCACGAACCACCCGCCAACTCGATTGTCAACATCCCCAGTCAAGTTTCCATCGAAGTACTCGGAAATGGAACTGGATTGCTCCGTGCATGTTTCATTCTCCGAACTCCTTTGAAAACGTACATGTTCAATTGTCCCGAGAATGCGTGCAGGTTCCTGTGGCAGCTGCGTATTCGAAGCTCCAGCGTTGTTGACCTCTTCATTACTTCTGCAAACTGGGACAACATTGCTGGCATCTCATCAATTTTGCTTTCGAAAGAATCAAATGCCATGTCAACGCGTCTTCATGGTGCGATGAATATCAAGCATTTCCTCGAATGCATTCGGCCCTTCCAAGATTCGGATTTTGGAAACTGTAAGTATCCTTCCCAAGTAGAAGAAAGGCCGTACACGATGGAAAGTTACGAAGACGCCGGCTTGAAAGTTTCGTATATTCCACTCAGTCCCCCGTTGGAAGTTGGGAAAAGAGAAAAAGAAACTAAAGTGAATAATGTGGACATTGCATTTCTCATTGAAATGAAGGAAGCCGCGCGACGAATCGATGCAGCTAAATTGATAGAATTGAAAGTGCCGAAGGGTCCGCTGATCGGAAAATTGAAAGCAGGAGAGGAGGTCACTCTACCAGACGGAAGAACCATTCAGCCGGACCAAGTGTTCTCAACTAGCAAAGTAGACGGAGACAAGCCGATGTTGTTGGTGACAGAGTGCAGCACCGAGGCTCACGCAAGGGCTCTCATCGAATCGACCGCGATTCAACAGTTTTTGACCGGAGATAAGCATCTGGATTATGTATGTGGTAATATCTGAATAGTCAATATTTAATTCCACTTTCAGATGATTCATTTGAGCTCTGATGCAGTGATCAGTACGCCAACGTACAGAGAGCTTATGGAGCAGTTAAAATCAAAAAATACCACACATCTATTGATAAACAATGGAAATCCAGTTATTCCGGCCGTCGAAAGTGTCTACAAGTGAGTAACTCTCAATTCTGACGTTTTGATTCATCTCATTATCAGGCATACACGACTTCTACGTTCGATTGCACCTTCACTGTTTCCGTCTCTCCATCCGCTTGACTGGAGTGGAATTATCACGCAAAACGAAGAGTTAGCTCAAAAAGATGACCAGTTCACTCGAGTTGCTCCAATGCAGAGATATTGGATGAGGAGAGGAAATTCCGTTAATGAAGAGCCAATCGTCAATAATCTGCTCAACTCTCAAGCGGAATTGTCTGAAAAAGCAAAAGAGCTCATCGCTGATTTCCAGAAAATCGAATCAAGAACATCGTCAGACTGTGAATTTCCGAAGGTCACATTCTTTGGAACTTCCTCGGCGGTGCCCTCCAAATATCGGAACGTTACCGGGTATCTTCTGGAAGCATCCGAAGACAGCGCATTGCTGATTGACGTTGGAGAAGGAACGTACGGACAGATGAGAGCTGTTTTCGGAGAAGAAGGATGCCGTCGACTTCTTGTCAACCTTCACTGCGTTCTGGTCACGCACGCACATCAAGATCACATGAATGGACTGTACACTATTGTTGCCAGAAGAAAGGAAGCGTTCGAATCTCTCGGTTTGCCCTACCGACCACTTGTTCTTGTCTGCAATCGGAATGTTCTGAAGCCATTGAAAACCTATTCGATCTGCTTCGACAATATCGAAAGTCTATTGGATATCGTGGACATCTCCAGACACCCATTAACTCCTCCTGCGAGCCCGAATGGCCCACCTGGAAAGCGTCCAAGGTTGCCGAGTCCACACCTTCCGCCGAGTAGGGACGTTCTAGCGGACATGCCGAGCAGTTTCGATAAAAATGTGTGGAAGCTAGAAGAGTTGAAGGCAGTGCAAGTACATCACACACGGATGGCGAATGGATTTGTGTTGCGAGTGGCCGGGAAAAGATTTGTGTTCTCAGGAGACACGAAACCATGCGATCTGCTGGTTGAAGAGGGTCAAGATGCAGATTTGCTCATCCACGAATCAACATTTGAAGATGGACACGAGGTAAATAAACGAATTGATTGAAGCTTCTCAGGCTGTTCCATTACAGGCAGACGCAATGAAAAAACGGCATTCCACGATGGGTCAAGCTGTCGATGTTGGAAAGAGAATGAAGGCGAAGAACATTATTCTAACACATTTTAGTGCGAGATACCCTAAAGTTCCCGTTCTGCCGGAGTATCTTGATGATCTGAACATTGGCGTGGCAATGGATATGCTCAGAGTGCGCTTTGATCACCTGCCTCTTGTTTCCAAGCTTCTGCCGATCTACAGGTAAAGCTTATTCCAGTTTTTCATTAAAGCCACATGTTGCTTCAAGGGAAGTCTTCGTGTCCGAATTATTCGAGTTGACCATTAAAAAGGAGCAGCGCGAGTTGAAAAGCAAAGATCTTGACGGAAGTACGAATTCCAAGAAAGGACAGAAACGGGCGAATCGAACGGATTAACGACTTTCACATTTCCAGTTATCCACGTTGTTAGTTTTTTTGTTTTTGTTATATCGTTTTGTTGACTGAGTCATGAATAAAACACATTCTTTCTATCCCATAACCCTAATTTATGATTCCCCAAATTTTGTCGAAACGAATTATCGTTTGGCGTCGGCACGCGAAACTTGCCAGCCATCCATACTATCGAATTACCACTTGTCGTCTTGCTTTGTGAAAGTTTCCGTGCAGTTTCCCAAGTGTACTGACAAGAAGTAACACATAGTGTCACCTGATTCCCCCGCGCTCACCAAAACCGGAGACTTTAGTCAATTGAACTAATTCGAACAGGTTTTAGCTCTTTTAGGAAGACGACGATTTGCTGTTCGGAAGTGAACATTCTGAACTTCTTTTATTCTTGTTTTCGCTGCAAAGTTCATTTTATTTTTGAAACTCATGTTGAGAAAGATAGTTTTTTTTCAGAAGATTACAATATTTATTTTACGATAACTTATTCGATTCGATTTTAATACGATTTTCGGAAATGATTGCAAACAATCAATTGCTTTTATCAAAATTCGCGCGGCGAAACTTGAAAAAAACGCGGTTTGTTCGGTGGAGCGCGTTTACCACTCGAGCCTGTGACTGATTTTCCGCTCAAATTCCTTTTCTGTTTGCTCCCCCGGCCGCCGATTAAACGGACACGGTCTGTCAGTCGGGAGAGCACTCGCCAACTTGAGCTTTCATCCTTTATCATTCCGCATCTGTTTACATATATTATTATTTCATAAGATTTTATGCTCCAGGACAATGAGCGACGATGAAACGCTGGCCGACGTGCGGATAGTTCTAGTTGGTGATGAAGGATGCGGAAAAACGTCGCTAGTGATGAGTCTTCTTGAAGACGAGTGGGTAGATGCTGTTCCTCGTCGACTGGACAGGTAAATGACGAGAATGAAACAACGCAACTCAAAAATAAGAGCTTCAGAGTTCTGATTCCGGCCGATGTCACTCCAGAAAACGTCACGACCAGTATTGTTGATCTGTCTGTAAAGGAAGAAGGTTCGATCGGAATTTCTCATTCAGTCAATCAATAATAATCATTCAGAGGAAAACTGGTTGATATCAGAAATTCGTCACGCGAATGTCATCTGTGTCGTGTATTCTGTCACCGATGAGAACAGCGTCGATCGAATTCAAGCAAAGTTTGTTTTTCTCCACATTCATTATCAAAAACGTTGCTTTGTAGATGGCTACCGCTGATTCGACAGGCTTTCGGAGAGTATCACGAGACACCAGTCATTTTGGTAGGCAACAAGTCCGATGGAACTGCCAACAACACGGATAAGGTGAAATTAGTTATAACTGAAGAGTGTCCCGAATCCATGGTTTAGATTCTGCCAATCATGGAAGCCAACACGGAAGTAGAAACTTGCGTCGAGTGCTCGGCTCGCACTATGAAGAATGTTTCTGAAATCTTCTACTATGCTCAAAAAGCGGTTATTTATCCAACCAGACCGTTGTATGATGCTGACAACAAGCAGCTGACAGATCGCGCTCGGAAAGCACTTATTCGCGTTTTTAAGGTGCGTTCTACTGAAGAAAAATGAATTTCAAATATTTACATTTCAGATTTGCGACCGAGACAATGATGGATACTTGAGCGACACCGAGCTAAATGATTTCCAGAAGCTTTGTTTTGGAATCCCTCTTACTTCAACGGCATTGGAAGATGTGAAGCGAGCAGTGGCAGACGGATGTCCAGATGGAGTTGCTTGTGATGCTCTGATGCTCTCCGGATTCCTCTATTTGCATCTTTTGTTCATCGAAAGAGGAAGACACGAAACAACATGGGCGGTTCTGAGAAAGTTCGGCTATGAAACCAATCTGAAGTTGGCCGATGACTATTTATACCCAAGACTCGTAGTACCTGTCGGTTGCTCAACTGAGTTGTCGCCTGAAGGCACTCAATTCGTATCGGCTCTTTTTGAAAAATACGATGAAGACAAAGACGGATGTCTGTCCCCAAGTGAGCTTCAGAATCTGTTCTCCGTTTGTCCAGCTCCAGTCATAACAAAAGATGTGAGTCGTAATCTTGTGATGAAAACTGTTCAGGAAAAAGTTTTCAGACTATTTTGGCTCTCGAGACGAATCAACGAGGATGGCTTACCTACAACGGCTACATGGCTTACTGGAACATGACAACTCTCATAAATCTGACGCAGACGTTTGAACAGCTCGCATATCTCGGATTTCCCGTCGGGAGAAGCGGACCCGGCAGAGCTGGCAACACACTCGATTCGATTCGTGTGACCCGCGAAAGAAGAAAAGATCTTGAAAACCACGGAACAGATCGGAAGGTGTTCCAATGCCTTGTCGTTGGAGCGAAGGATGCTGGAAAAACCGTCTTCATGCAGTCGTTAGCTGGACGAGGCATGGCTGACGTGGCACAGATTGGACGCCGCCACTCTCCGTTTGTCATCAATCGAGTAAAAGTAAAAGAGGAGAGCAAATATCTCTTGCTCCGCGAAGTTGATGTCCTCTCACCGCAAGATGCCCTTGGATCAGGAGAAACCTCAGCTGACGTTGTTGCGTTCCTCTACGACGTATCCAATCCAGATTCTTTCGCGTTCTGTGCCACAGTATATCAAAAATATTTCTACAGGTAATCCGCGAAGTTGAACTTTTCAAACTAAACAATGAATGTTTCAGAACTAAAACGCCATGTGTAATGATTGCCACCAAAGTCGAGAGAGAAGAAGTTGATCAGCGCTGGGAAATTCCTCCAGAAGAGTTCTGCAAACAATACGAACTACCGAAACCGATCAAGTTCTCTACCGCCAACGTAAGTTTTCCACTCTTTTTCTGTTTCAATGCCTCTTTTCCAGATTGGACAGTCTGCCTCTCCCATCTTCGAGCAGCTTGCCACGATGGCAGTTTATCCACATTTACGTCGTCTCTACTATCTGCACGACTCGAATCTCCTCTCCAAAATCACATTCGGCGCTGCCATAGTGGCTCTAGCCGGATTTCTCGTTCTCAAAAACTTGTAGACCTATCTTCCCCCACTCCTTTAATCGCAGTTCCGATTTGGTGCTCTCTGTTTTTATTTATTCTCCCGGGTCGCACGCAATTCTCCTCCTAGGATTCATCATTATTCGGAACTTTCTCCCAGTGTATACCCAATCCGTCTTCTCTTCTCTGTGCTCATTTCTTTTTTGTACTCATTTGTCTTATTCGTATTCCAATGAAATGCTCGTTTCGATCCCCGTCTCTCTCTGTCGCGCGCGGAGCGTGTTTTCATTACAGCGGCTGGATGACATGTCATTACCGTAAATAAGAGGAAGGAAATCTTTAACTGCAACTTTTTCGAGCATATCAGACCTACATTGGTGCATGTTCAGAAAGTGCGCTCCGCGGGATGGTGTATCGAGAAGCGGCAATTTCAAATGTGACCTCGGGCGCTAGCGGGAGGTACCGAACGACGCTGCAGCTGTTCCCCTGCTGTCCGCTGGTAATCCATCATTCGCCCCCTCTTTCCCTCCACCCAACTGTCCACTTTCCAGTTCGTTTTGTCGTCTTGCACCCTCCACCGCACCAATTATGATGCTCCGTTCGAAGACAGGGAATGCGAATCCGCATCCCGTTCCTGGTATGGGACTGATAAGCCCTAGTGATAGGAAAGTGCCTTGATTGCAGTAGAAGCCAAGAAACGGAAGCAAGACAAGTCGGAGGTGCAGAATCCGAACGAGCCAGTTGCCAAAAAGTCGATAGGGGACATCAGCAGCGGAATAAAACGATTCGCGATCGATTCCACGAAGAGACTGGCTCGTCCGAATGACGAAAACAAGTGAGCAGGAATGTGTTTAACGTACGAATACGAACTGATTGATTCCAGGGTTCCACAGGAGAAACCGGTCGGCGCTGTCCGTCTTCCCGAAGTCGATCCTCTTCCGAACTACGACTATGACCGAGAAGAATCGGGAAACATGGAGGCAGTGTCCGATTACGCAATGGACATCTTTAAATACTACAAGGCGAGAGAGGGCAACTTTCGTGTGAGGGAGTACCTCGAGAAGCATCCGGAGATCAGTGTGAAGACGCGTGCAATTCTCATCGACTGGCTCGTCGAACTGCAAGAGACTTTCGAGCTCAACCACGAAACGCTCTACAACTCGGTGAAGCTTGTCGACATGTACCTCTCGAACTCGGAAAATGCCACGAAGGACGACATCCAGATCGTCGCGTCCGCTGCCTTGTACATCGCTGCCAAGTTTGACGTGAGTTTCAGAATAGTAAAGTCCGGTCCACATTCCGATTGCAGGAACGTTCGCCACCATTGGCCGACGACTTGTCTTACATGTCTGGTGATCGGTTCCACCGCGAGCAGCTCTTGGCTATGGAGCGAAAACTTTTTAAGACGGTTGGGTTTGACTTAGGGGCTCCTCTGAGCTACCGCTATCTCCGACGTCTTGCTCGTGTCACCCGAACTGGCATGGCCGAGCTGACGCTGGCTCGGTACATCCTCGAGACGACTCTCCTCATCTACGATTTTTCGATGGTAGCCGCTTCGAAAATGGCGGCTGGCTGTTTTCTGCTGGCCCTCAAGATGAAGGACAGTAGCTTTGTGTGGAACGCAGTCCTCTGCAAGTACTCGGGCTACACCGCCGATGAGGTGAATCCGCTGATTGAGCACATCAATCACGCCATGCACTACATCACCACCACATGGAAGCAACTCAAGACGATTCGGGAAAAATATTCTCACGAGTGAGCACTCTTCCCCCTGATCAAGTTCCGTAATTTCTTATTTCAGCATCTTCCACTGTGCCGCCCTCGTGCCACTTCTTCCGGATACCCTCGCGTCGAAGAAAGAAGATTTCTCGCTTCCGGAATTTTCTTTCCCATAATAATTATCCATCTCCTGACACACAGTGTTGCTTAACTCAATCCCCATTCCTTCCCCACGTTCTCTCCAAATCGATCTTCACATCTCCCCACATATTTATTTAATTCTGTAACCCGTTCTCAGGGCCCTACGATGATCTGAATTCATGCTCGAATTTATTACAATCATCGTCGGTTCCTCGAGCAACAAGACATTCTGTGCGATAATCACTATTCTTTCCGACTAGTGATTTTCGAATACATGTTTGTACCCTTCGCGCATATAACTCTAATTTTTCCTGAATATCCTTCTATGCTTAACTGAAACAATTTTTCTGTATGTTGAATATCTGTAAATTTGATTGAATAAAGTTGATTTGGTTCGAAAAGGGATTCCTTTTTTAAACAACTTGTTGAAAAATATTGACCCTGCAGGTTAGAGCTAACTTCGCAGTAGATCATGTTTTCAGTTTAAATGATTGGTATTGCATGAATATGATTATATGTATTTACCTTCATGCAATGGCACGGCCATCGAGCTCGCGAGCTTTTGAGAAAAAATCTGTTTGTGCGTCAGCCTATTGCTGGCGCGTTTCTAGTGCAATGCCGACGGCCGAACTCTCGTCAACCGTGGCCGATCTTTTTTGCGGCCCGCGGCAATTTCGCCAATTCTGACGTGCCTAAAAACACGTATTTTCATTTAATTTGTGCTCAAAAACGCGGTGCATTGCTCAATTTTCAAAGAGAATGTTCTTCAGTAGACGAATAAGTGATGCGGCTCTAAAAACGGTACGTGAATCACGGTAAGATTTGATTTATCTTCTCTGAAATCGAATTTTTTACAGGACGAAAAATGCCTTCGTAAACTACGTCAGGGATTTGAATTCAAGAAAACCACTACAACATTCATATCCTGCCGAATTGCTGACGAAGTTTGATAACGACTTGAGGTTTCAACAGATTTGCCAATATGTCTTATTTGACACTGGAATTGTTTCAGAGATCTCAATCCATATGTCTATGCGGGATTCGACCCCACAGCCGACAGCCTTCATATTGGTAACCTTCTGATTCTTGTCAATCTGATTCGTGCTCAACAGTTCGGAATTCGGCCCATCGCTCTAATTGGAGAATTTACAGCAAGTATTGGCGATCCAAGTGGGAAAAAATCAGGTATTACTCCAAGCTTTATGCTGTATCTTTTCCGAATAAAAATCTTCAGAACGGGATCTCTTGGATCAAGGCTTGATTGTGCATAATTCGAAAAGTGTCGCTGCTCAAATTCGGAGGATTTTCTCGAACTGCTCTAATTCCATGGAAGCTCCCATTATTGTGAACAACAATGATTGGCTTGGAAAGGTAAGATGAACTGCAATATTTTTCGACACTGGAAGTTTTCAGATCGAGCTACGAGATTTTTTCAGAAATTGCAAGAACATGCAGATGGGGAAGATGCTGCGTATGAAAACAATCAAAGCTCGACTTGAAGCTGGCTTATCGTACACCGAATTCAGCTACCAGACGATGCAAGCATACGATTGGTACACTCTATCAGAAAAGTACGGCTGTCGGTTTCAACTGGGTGGATACGACCAGTTAGGACATCTTGATTTCGGTGCACATTACATTAAGAAAATGACTAGCCAGTCTGGAAAAAATTCGTTTGCCGCCGGTGTATGTTTTCCAATTCTCACTGATTCGAACGGAAACAAGCTCGGAAAATCAGAAGGTGGTGGTGCACTATGGCTTGACGAGCGAAAAACTTCTCCGTACCATTTTTATCAATTTTTTGCACAACTTCATGATGACAAAGCCGAGGAGTTGCTTCTATTATTCAGTCTCAGAAGAATTGAAGAATTGAATGAGATTCTGGAAACGCACAAGAACAACCTAGGACAATGGATTGCCCAAAAGGAATTGGCTTCGGAAATAACAAAAATTGTACATGGAAGCGATGGATTAGACGCAGCGTTGCGGTGCACAAAAGCAATGTTCGGTGGAAAGAAAGCTGATCTGTCAGGATTAACCAGGGAAGAAATTTTACAAATGTTCAGCATCCCTGTAGAAGTCAAAGACTCGGAGGTGAGATTGATGAAGACTGTATTAAAAATATCATCTAAAATATTTCCAGATGAAAACCCTTGGAGATTTAGCTGACAAGACAAGAACCGATAAAGTCAAGGGCCACATGCTCATGCAAAAAGGAGCATTTTCTGTTAATGGAGTGAAAAAAACGAATCCGTTGGAAGACGTTAAAACCGTTCGTCTCCCCAATGCCTCCGATCTCAGTCTCGTTTGCTGGGGTAAGCGAGATTACCGATTAGTTCGATGGATATAGGTAAAGTGAGTTCGATATATGTTTGTTAGAATAAAATAAATGTTTTATTGAAATTGATTTTTCGTATTTGTCTTATCATATTTGCGTTATGAACGCTTTTATATCTATATATTTTGTTTCATTATGTGTATTTGGTTCTTTTTTTCATTTTGGGTATTCTCTTTGCATGAGCGGAGGAGCGGTGCACAGCAAACTTCAAAAACTCGTTCTCTCTACCTACCGCGATTTTTTACGAGCGTCTCGTGGTCGTGACCCAAGCATTCGTACGCACATTCAGCAAGAGTTCCGCGCCGCAGCGACCCGTTTCCAGCCGAGTGAGGTGTTGCTGATCGAGCATCATTTGAGAAGAAGTCAGAGACAGTTAGCAGCCATCCAGAAAGGACATATTGAGAAGATTGCAATTGTTGACAGCGCAAAGTGAAGGTGAATGAGTTGAAGTTTGAAGTGCACCCCTCCTTTGTTCGTAATACCTTAACACATCACTTTTTTGTTTCCAGCATGGCTGACACTCGTGAGCTTCCCGTTTTCGCCTACATCGACGACGTCAAACAACTCCAGGAACTTCGCCAATACTTGAACAAGCACGAGAGCGTCAAGCTCGATCCTACTGGTAAAACTTACAAAACACATCGACTTTAACCTATGCTTTCAAGGCCCAAAGGAGACTGCGCAAAACTTGGTCGAGATCTGCTCAACTCTGCATGTGCTCCCAACTTGGTCTCAAGATGTCGACTTGGTTCTCAACTCGATATCCTCGTTGATCGTTGTCGTGCCGGGCGAGAAGTGCGAGCCGGTCGTTGAGGCATTCATCAGCACCGTGTCTCCAAAGTACTACAAGGGAACCGGGTGGGGAAGCCCAGCTGGAATCGCCGTTCGTGTTCTCTCAAACTTGTACAAAGGCTACTCCAACTTCCACACCGTGCAGGAGAAGATCTTCAAGGCTCTTGTTGATGTCTGCGCTGAATCTAGACTCATCGGAGAGCTTGACTGTGCTCTTGAAACACTTCAAGACAGATTCAACACATGGGAGACTCCAGTTGAGGGACAGAGAGATATTTTGAGAGCTGTTCACCGTGCTCTTCTTGCTGACCACAGAGCCGATCAAGCCGCGAAGGTGCGTGATTATATAGTTGAATAAGATGCCAACCTTCTGAAGGGATTCCAGATTATGACTGCTCTGCTCGGAACATACACCGATAAGGACGCTTCGACGGCTCGTGATGATGCGATGGAATGCGTCCGCACGGCTGTCGTTGACCCAAAGTCGTTCTCCTTCGATCATCTGGAGAGACTCAGTGCGGTCAAAGCTCTTAAGCAATCTGATCCGCTCATGTTCACTGCTCTTGAGCTCTTCGTGTCGGGAACTCTCAAGGACTATCAGGCCTTCGTTGCTAAAAATCCAAAGTTTGTCAGCGAACATTTGCGTGTCGACGAGGCGATTCTTTTGAAAAAAATCCGTCTGCTCACTCTCATGTCGCTGGCCGAAGAGAAGAACGTGAGTGAGAGACTTGACATTTGCGAAATAGTTATGATATATTGTAGGAGATCAGTCTCGACGAGTTGGCAAAGCAATTGGATATTCTGGCCGATGAGACACTAGAGGAATTCGTTATTGACGCCATCCAGGTGAATGCAATCTCCGGAAAGATCAATGAGATGGCTCGCACTCTCGTCGTCAGTTCCTACCAGCACAGAAGATTCGGATCCGAGCAATGGGTCATGCTTGAGGTAGATCTATTCACATCTCAACAAATGAAACACGGTTTACAGAAACGTCTGAGAGTTCTCATTGCTAACTTGAAACAGACATACAACAACGTACACGACGTCAATCAGAGAATCGAAGCTCTCTAATTTTTCCATTTGATAATATTTTTGTTGTTTCCCCTGTCCATTATATTTCTTTCCTGACGGATTTGTCCTGCTTTCGTTTTCTCTACAACATTTTCGTTTGCGTCAGAAACAAATAAATTAAACTTTTGGTTTTTCAAACTTTCAAACTTTCTAGATTGTTCTCACTCAACTTAGAGCTAACAAATAGGTTTTTTAAAACCATTCTATACTTTTATTTGATTATTCATGTATTTTTAAAACCATTTTATATCGAATCTATTCGTGGATCAGATTATCTCCGATTCGCGTCGATCCGCTCATCTCTTTATTTTTGCGTTTGTTTTGAGAAGCTCAGCTGACGGGCACCACACTTTACACCAGGAAGCTGGCGCAGAAGAATGTAGTTTCCCTACTTCTCTTCTCTTCGACACGCAAAGAATTGCTCCTCTGGCAATGCGCGCTGCCAAAGTCTGCTCTTCCTCTCTTTCTCTCGTTGAGAGTTTTCGTTTGAAATTTGCATTTCTTCTCGTCCTTTTCGAATCTTTAACACTACGAATCCGAATATGCAGTCTCAAAGTGTAAATTCAAGACGCAC
This sequence comes from Caenorhabditis macrosperma, assembly GCA_963932285.1. Taxonomy (NCBI): domain Eukaryota; kingdom Metazoa; phylum Nematoda; class Chromadorea; order Rhabditida; family Rhabditidae; genus Caenorhabditis; species Caenorhabditis macrosperma. Next base: position 7,280,300 of record OZ010620.1, read on the forward strand.
CCTATAGAATAAATTCAAGATGCTCAGTAATATAAGCTTTTCTGGGTAATGAAACATGTGCAAATGACTCATTTTCAAAATAGTTGGCTTTCATTTTCCTTAACTTTCTAAATGAAAATCATAATTCAGAGTACTTTGTAGTTTCTCTGCTTCACCCCTCCCGTATCAATCATCTGCGCGTACTCTGCCGCCTCGAACTGTATACTGTGTATCCTCGTCCGCGCAGTCTGTGTTCTCTAGCAGCCTTGAGGTTCATCCTCCCCTCCTCCTCCGAAATGCGTCATATTCGCTTCTCTGGTTTCTCTCGTTTCGGTCTTTTGGGCACCACGGGTGCCTCTCGAAAGCGAGCCGCCCGTATGTTACGAAAAAGTGAGAGACGCCGGGAGACGAGAGAAATGACACGAAGAAGGGCTTCCCCGCACCGTCTGACTCGGCGTTTTCATCAATTTTGCGAGAAACTGTTTAACTCACTCCAATCAAGCTGCTTTTTTCGCTCTTTTCCACTACTTCACACCTGCCATCGTTCCTATTTAACACTTTGATCCTACGGAATGATCATATCACCTGCGTTAACGCGTTCAATTTTCACTCTTCATTTTGCGAACCCTATTTTTGATGTTCAGTTTTCAAAAGAAAACCTGTTTTTTACAACTGTTGTACTGATGCCTTCAGTATAATTCGAAATCAATAAGCACATTTCTTAGCTTTCCACACTGTTTGACAACGCACAAACAGCAGAGTTCATATATCATGCCTGCTGCAAATCAAAGAACAAATGATTTGACGTGTTTCCTCATTTATACAGGTCACGTCATTTTTCAGTCGATAGAGGTTCTTCGAGGGTGTTATTATGTCATTTATTTATTGTTTCCGCCCGTTTTTTCGATTTTCTGATCAAATTGATTCTCCAATGAGTCGTTATTTCTTCTAATAAAAAGTTGTTTTCCAGTAAACCGGGAAATCTGGCCCATCATGCATCGGGCAAGTTTGGTATGCCGCCTTGCTTCCCCTAGTCGCATCAACGCCATCAGAGGTGCTTCGTCAGGAAGAAGCCACGTTGTTGCGTCTCCACTCATTCAAGTAAGTCGCCATTTTGAGAGAATCATCTCGTACTCATTTTTTGTTTCAGCAACGTCACCAGTCTATTGCATCTTCCGTCAAGCATGAACCATTCTTGAATGGTTCTTCGTCGGTGTACATCGAACAGATGTATGAGGCCTGGCAACAAGATCCGTCCTCTGTTCACACCTCTTGGGATGCGTATTTCCGTAATGTCGAGGCCGGAGCTCAGCCAGGACAAGCTTTCCAAGCTCCACCAACCACCGCCTTTTCCGGATCTCTGGGAGTTCCAGTTGCCACTGGCACATCGTAAGTGTTATTGGTATTTCGAGCCTTGAATATTTTTCTCATTCAGTGCTGCCCCGGCTGCTCGTCTTGACACGAACGCTTCTGTTCAATCGATCTCTGATCACTTGAAAATCCAACTGCTCATTCGCAGTTATCAGACTCGTGGACACAACGTCGCTGATCTCGATCCCCTCGGAATAAATAGTGCCGATCTTGACGACACAGTCCCACCTGAGCTCGAACTCTCTTTTTATGGATTGGGAGAGCGCGACTTGGATCGTGAGTTCCTTCTGCCACCAACCACGTTTATCAGCGAGAAGAAGAGTTTGACTTTGAGAGAAATTCTCCAGAGACTTAAGGTATTGTATCAGTTTGTGTCTAGCACAGAGTTTTGTGTTTTAGGACATTTACTGCACAAGCACAGGAGTCGAGTACATGCACCTCAACAATCTCGAACAACAAGACTGGATTCGCCGCCGCTTCGAAGCACCACGTGTCACCGAGTTGTCCCACGATCAGAAGAAAGTTTTGTTCAAGCGGTTAATTCGTTCTACCAAATTCGAAGAGTTCTTGGCTAAGAAGTGGCCAAGTGAGAAACGTTTCGGTCTCGAAGGCTGCGAGGTTCTTATTCCTGCTATCAAACAAGTCATCGATTCTTCTTCCACCCTCGGAGTCGACTCGTTCGTTATCGGAATGCCGCATCGTGGAAGACTCAATGTTCTCGCCAACGTTTGCAGACAACCACTCGCTACGATCCTTTCTCAGTTCTCAACGCTCGAACCAGCAGACGAAGGATCTGGAGACGTCAAATACCATTTGGGAGTGTGCATCGAGAGACTCAACAGGCAATCACAGAAAAACGTGAAAATCGCTGTCGTCGCTAACCCGTCTCATTTGGAGGCTGTTGATCCTGTCGTTATGGGCAAAGTTCGTGCTGAAGCGTTCTACGCTGGTGACGAGAAGTGTGATCGTACGATGGCCATCCTTCTCCACGGAGATGCCGCTTTCGCCGGACAAGGAGTCGTTCTAGAGACCTTCAACTTGGACGATCTTCCAAGCTACACCACTCACGGAGCCATTCATCTTGTCGTTAATAACCAGATCGGATTCACTACTGACCCAAGATCTTCTCGCTCGTCTCCGTACTGTACCGATGTTGGACGTGTCGTCGGTTGCCCAATCTTCCACGTCAACGTAGACGATCCAGAAGCAGTGATGCACGTTTGTAACGTCGCCGCTGACTGGAGAAAGACCTTCAAGAAGGACGTTATCGTCGACTTAGTTTGCTACAGACGCCACGGACACAACGAATTGGACGAGCCGATGTTCACACAGCCACTCATGTACCAGCGTATCAAACAGACGAAGACGGCTCTGGAAAAATACCAGGAGAAGATTTTGAACGAAGGCGTCGCCAACGAGCAGTATGTGAAAGAGGAACTCACGAAGTACGGAGCCATCCTCGAGGATGCTTATGAGAATGCTCAGAAGGTGACATACGTGAGAAACAGAGACTGGCTCGATTCACCATGGGATGACTTCTTCAAGAAGCGCGATCCACTGAAGCTGCCTTCAACTGGCCTCGAAAACGAAAATATTGAGCACATCATCGGTAAATTTGGTTCATACCCAGAAGGATTCAATCTTCATCGCGGTTTGGAGAGAACCCTAAAAGGAAGACAGCAGATGTACAAAGACAATTCGGTAAGCTTTTTATGTATGTACCCATGAAACTTCGATTATTTCAGCTTGACTGGGCCTGCGGTGAGGCTCTTGCCTTCGGCTCACTTCTCAAGGAAGGAATCCACGTGAGATTGAGTGGACAAGATGTCGAGAGAGGAACGTTCTCTCACCGACACCACGTACTCCACGACCAGAAACTCGACCAGAAGGTAAGACAATGAGACTATATTCGACTATAGGAATTCGGGAACATTTCACAGGTTTACAATCCACTCAACGATTTGGCTGAGGGACAAGGAGAATACACTGTGTGCAACTCTTCTCTTTCCGAGTACGCCGTTCTCGGATTCGAACTCGGATATTCCATGGTTGACCCGAACTCGCTTGTCATCTGGGAGGCTCAATTCGGAGATTTTTCCAACACTGCTCAATGCATCATTGACCAGTTCGTGTCTTCTGGGCAGTCAAAGTGGATCCGTCAGTCGGGATTGGTTATGCTTTTGCCGCATGGATACGAAGGTATGGGACCAGAACATTCTTCGGCCAGACCCGAGAGATTCTTGCAAATGTGCAACGAAGACGATGAAATCGATCACGAGGTATCGCATTTTTGTTGATATCTCTGTCATGCTTATATCTTTAGAAAGTAGCATTCGGTGGCACTTTCGAAGCCCAACAGTTGCACGACACCAACTGGATTGTTGCGAACTGTACCACCCCAGCCAACATTTTCCACCTCCTCCGTCGCCAAGTGACGATGCCATTCAGAAAGCCAGCCATCGTGTTCTCACCGAAGTCCCTTCTTCGTCATCCACTTGCTCGTTCCCCAGTCGAAGACTTCCAGTCTGGATCTAACTTCCAGAGAATCATTCCGGAGACCGGAGCTCCGTCACAAAACCCAGCCGGTGTCCAGAGACTCGTTTTCTGCACTGGAAAGGTGTATTATGACATGGTTGCCGCCCGCAAGCACGTTGGAAAGGAAAATGATGTTGCCCTTGTAAGAGTCGAGCAGCTCTCTCCGTTCCCATACGATTTGGTGCAACAAGAATGCAGAAAATACCAGGGAGCTGAAATTATTTGGGCCCAGGAGGTAATTATTTTGTTTACCAGGTTCCGATGACTGTTTTCGCTTTTAGGAACACAAAAATATGGGTGCGTGGTCGTTCGTTCAGCCGAGATTCAACTCACTGCTGTCGGTCGATGGACGTTCAACGAAATACGCTGGACGTCTTCCGTCATCTTCCCCAGCCACCGGAAACAAATACACTCACTTACAAGAGCAGAAGGAGATGATGAGCAAGGTGTTCGGAGTTCCGAAGTCGCAGTTGGAAGGATTCAAAGCCTAACTCACGAATGTTTTACCCTGTATTCTTCGTTTCGTTCGCCTCTGTACCATTTCCTTCTTAGCTTCTTGTTTGACTCGTATAATTCGCTCTCGAAATTCTCACAGGCTTTATGTCTCGATTTGTTTAGTATAGGGTAGTGTGAAATTTCAGGTTCAATCTCATCCGCCGCCCACCCTCTCCCCTGTGTCGCATCCCCGTTATTCTGTCACCCACCCCACCACCACCTTTACTTCTTCTCATGCTCATTTCGCCGAGATATAATACATATGAACGTATTGTTTATTTAACAATAGTCGACTTGAGTCGAGTAAGTTCCGACAAGATGCTCTATCACTTTGTTGCCTTCGTTCTCAATTCTGACATATCGAATACACGCCTCGAATGGATTCCTCAACTGAACTACTTCTCCTAATTCGGGGACCCCAAATGTCGGAAGGAAAACGCGTCTCCACACTTCGTCGTACTTCTTGTAAAGGCCTTCTTCTTCGTATTTCTTGTTGAAGCAGCCCGTGATCATCGGTTTGTCGAAGATGGCAGAAGTTATCAGAGAGCTGAAAAACACGAAACGATTGATACAAGAGGGTCTGTTGACCTATGCAATCGGATTCCGCGAATATCGAATGGTTTTCTGTCGAAAACGGTCTCAAGATTTTTGATCCACGAGTACATTGTCTGATGTTTCGAATCCATGTGCTCTATATTAATGGATCCGCCCTGTCCTCGTACAATATAACAGTGAGCCTCCCTCCGCTTCGTCGGCTGATCTCCCTCACACGATGTCCACGCGTCCCATCGAAGTTCCAGAAACAAATCGATATTGTTGTCCGGTGAGAAAAGACGTGCTCTGAAGCGCCACGTGTCTCGGAGTCTTCCCTTGAGCTCACCGGCATCCGTTCAAAGTGCATTCTTGGTCGAGGTTAGTCGGCCATCGCGTTTTATTCAGATACGAATACTTATCAGAGCATCCCTCGGCGTCGGTCTCATCCAGTTTACATGTCTGCGGAGGATTGAAATCTCCCATCGGGAGGAAATGATGACGCCAATTGTGAGAAGGGAACACCATCGACGAGTCCTCGCCGTTCCCGTGACCACAGTGATCCGCTGAAATCGTTGATTGTGATCATTTTCCGACTGAACGCCCTCAACTGTATATAGTCGGATTGGTGGACGTGACGCGTACCGGGGGCAACATGGCCATGAGAACATAGAAGATGGACGTCTGTCTCCGAGAGAACTCATCGTAACAGAAATAGACGCCTTGAGTTCTGACGTCGGCCTGTGCGATGAATATCTTTCTTTCTCTTTTTCATCGCACAAAACCAACCGAAAAAATGGAGAGTTTCCCGTCATTCTGCCAGTACCTCGGTGCTTTTTTCACTCTGCTCGTAAAATTTTTAAGATTCTGAAACAAACCGAAGTGAACGACCAACTTGAAATCATACCTTCGGATCTTGAGAGTGCGGATAAAAGATGACGTCTTCGGCGTTGACGACGTCTTCTTGGTGTTTATCAAAGGTCTCCGTGTTCTGAACGTCTTCCCACAGCTCATTGACCCGAACGAACTGTTTGGGATTCAAAAGGAAGTCGTCAATGTCCTTCGAATAACCCCATCTCTTCATCCTGCCGTTCATCAGATACGCCATGTGGCACATTTTGCACGGAAGATCGACACGTTCTTCCGGCCAAAAGTAAACTGGAATTATCTGAAAGTGGGAGATTGAAGAGCAGAGAAATCGAGTAAAGAGCAGCACCTCGAGGCTTCCTTCTTCTGCGCATCCCCTCTGAAACGACGCCTTCGCCCATCTATTCTCCCAATGAACCTGCGATTTGAGGGCGAATGAAAAGAAGAAGACAACAGTGAATACCTTCACATTCTTCGCAATATCATTGTTTTTCCAGTCGTGTGATCGTGGAGGAACCCATCTCAATGGATCGCTTTTCGACAGTGATTCCTGTGGAATTCATGTCATTTAGACGCGACAGACATCGTCTCACGATATATTGGAAGCATTGACAGACAATCGCAACTTTCAACCAGAACATCATCATTATTTTTGAGGAAAAAACAAACTTGGAAATGAAGTTCAAAATGTTCCCGTGATTCGGTTTCCAGTTTCCAGTTCCAATTTCCCATGTCAGCGAGTGGAATTTGAGAACATTGATGGTTGGTCAGTAGTCAGAGAGAGAGAGAGATCATCTGATATCTCTGACTAAAGCAACTAGCTGATTTTCACTTCATTGAAGACAAATATAACGGGAACGACGAGAGAAACAATGCGAAAATGACTAGAAAGTTGAGAACGGGAGGGGAGAAACACTTGAGAGAACTAAATGGTGGGCGGCGGAAGGGTGTCGTCCATCGACGTGGCCACTGTCGTCGTTTCGTTGCGAACGTCGATCAGGTCGTCTTGCTTCCAGATGCCACGCGCTATCGAGTAGAGGAGCCCGTCGATGAGGCGGATCTCGTCCGGATACAGGTGGTGCATGCTTATCAGGTTTTCGTGGTAAATTGCGGGTCCCTGGAAGAGAAATCGTTGAATGAAGAGATTCCGAGTGGCAAAGTACCCATATCTGAATAGGATCCATTTGGAAAGTGCGGGTCAGATCTGCGTAGAAGTGCTGTTCGGGTCGCCACGGAAGGAACCTCTGACGGCCTTTTTCGTCGCGACTGTCCAATGGAATAACGCCGACGGAGGCGAGGCATTGAGCAATCGCATAGTCCTCCCACTCGTGATAAGGGCATCTGTCCTTGTCGTGGAACAACTTTTCGGCGAAGATTCGCATCGCTTCCCGACTCATCACGTACCCACTTCCGCCCGCATTGTAGCCAGTTTCCTGCAAAAAAGAAGAGGAATCTCTCTCAATTTTCTCTCGAGTCGTTAAGATGCGCGGTCAGATTGTGCGCAAAAAGCACTAACCGTTCGTCTGCTTAATCGGTATCCGATGAAGTAGGGCTTCTTCGGGTCGAGCGTCGCCAGATATCTTTGGAGGTTTTCCACGATCAAATAGGTATCGTCGTCGCCTTTGAAGTACCTGCAACACAATTCGATACGATCTTTATGTTCTTCCGGGAGCCACTCACCAATCGAACTCATTCGAGACGTATTTGTAGATGTAGAGGAGGGCGAGACGCGTCTTCCAGAACAACTTGTAGTAGCTCTCCGGGAGCCCGTCGAAGACTGTGTGGTATGGGGTGGAGACGTTGAGAAACCTGTCCGAGTTGGTGAACAAGTGACCGGCATCGCAACGACGAAGCCACGTTTCGGCAATTGCAGGCACCTGGGAAGGGGAAGACAGCTTGTGACCTCGACGGACGGCGACTCACCCGTGTCTTGTGATAGATTGACGTCGTCATCGCCCAACACAACAGGGATCCGCTCTTCGGTTGGTTCCGCGCACTCTCAGAGACCTTGACGGATTTAAGCAAGTGCTCGTTGTATTTACTGAATCAAATAGAGGGGGAATGATGTCTTAGTTGGGGGCGACTCACTCGAATCCACTGTCATCGATCGGAAACAACGGGATGATGTCGATTCCCGTCTTGTACTGTACCTGATAGAGAAAGTATCCGGCCAAAAAGAATATAGCGAACACGATGACCGCACTGAAGCGGTACTCGTCGGCGCAGAGACGCACCGATCGCAGACTTCGGATGTTTTTCTGCAATTCCGAAGTGAGCGGTCCGGCTAGAAGAGGCGACGTTTCTTCGTTTCCCATTCTTCTCGGACTGACTTGCAAAACAGTAAAAGGGAATACGGAAGCCCAAATGAAAGTCTTTTCATAATAAATCACCGTTCGATCGGATCTTCGATTCGAATCGGCGCCAAAATGCTACTTTCTACTTTCGCCCGTGAAACGGGGGCATTGGTGAGAGGGAGGAGGAAAGGGTGAGAGGGTTGAGAAAGAGAGCAGCCAAACCTTCAATCGTTCCCTCCATTTCTTTTGAGTGTGAACGCATATCATCGTTTTCCGAAGATTACAGTATCATGACTTGATGGGGGTCGAAGGTAACGGAGAGAGTGAAGAAGTTGTGACTAGTTGGGAGTCTGCTGAAGAACGAAACAACATTGAAACAGATACCAGATGGGCAAGTGTAATATTGGCAAATCGGAAAGCTAGAAGAGGGAAGAATCGGCGGGCGAAGGGGATGAGAGGAGCGGCCGCGTAGACCGACTCCTCCTTGAGAATCCCCCCTTCCGATCACTTGGTCAGATAGGGCCGACGGCGACGGGCGGAGAGGCGCGGAAGCGCAGCGGACTGAGAGAGAGAAGGGCCGTGCGGAGATGACGAGGACGACGACGACGCAATATTTGGACACCATTTGTCGCGGTTTTTGAGGAAGCAGCAGATGTGAGATGAGTATCTGGAAGGAAGAGAGAGAGAGAGACGATCGAATAGTTAGGTCGAATGCTCCGGAGCACGGAACGAAGTGTTATTTCTGCGATCAAAGAAGATTGAAAAGGTAACTGTGACTGGTCGATGCTTTCAGGAGCAGATCTCTTCATTTTATGACTTTCCCACTGGAATCCAGAGCAATGCCAACGGGAAGACCACTCTGAGTAGTTCCGATCCGGAGCACCCGGCTCTTTGACCGACACATGTTTCCCCGATTCTTCCAGTCGCCGTTTCCAATGTATCTTCTCCAATAAGCACTTTCTCTCAATCTTATCTGGTATAATCTGTTTGTCCTCGCCTACTTCCTCCTTTTTTCCAACCTTTCTCTCCTTCGTTTTCTTCCACAACTCCCTCCCTCTCTCCCCTTTCACTTCACCTTTGTTGCGTTCCGTCTCTTCTTCTTCTTCAAAAAACCGAATAAAACTTCCGAAGCTGGCACGCATCATGAGATGTTTGGCGGGCTAAATCTTGAAATTTGTAAAATTCTTGCGCAACACGCGCATCCAAGTGCAAAAAAGTGTTCTGCCAGTTTTCGGTTATCTCGCTTTTCGAATCTTGGCATGCCTGACGAAACCGGCAATCGGCTGGCTTATTCTTCGGCAGGACAGGAATGAATTCGGACGTAAAACGAAGAGGCACCTTGCGCAACAAACACGCAAGAAGACGTTTATTCTCGAGAGAAAGTCAACAATAACAGGGGTACGGAGAGAGCCGAGACTGCGAAGGGTGGTCATTCGACCTGCTGCTCCAATTGGGTGACGATCGGAAGATAGGGGAAGTCCTCGCGGTAGCTGAGGTTGATCTGCGTCTGAAAGATATTCCCGATGTGATCGGCGGAGAGAACGGATGGGCTGCTCACTTTCGCGTCTGCGGAAATGCACTCGAGTCGTTTGATAATCGTTCGGATGTCGCCTCGCGCTTCGGGCATATGGGCGGTGCACGTGGAAAGAAGTTGGCTGACGGCTTCTCCGCAGTAAGAGATCGGATCGAGGTGGGCAGAGCCATCGCGCATTGCGTCGATGAACGTCTGTACCTGGCGGAGAGAAGCGAATGGAGTGCCTCCCAAGGAGAAGATCTCCCAGAGAGTCACTCCCAAAGGCCAGATCAACGTCTGCTCGTTGTACATCATCTTCTGATCCTTTTTGAAATACTCGGGAGGCATCCAGCGAAGTTTCGTCGGAGCCTGAAACCATTCTTTTCGAAGGGAACACCCTCACTCACGCTCACGCTTTCTGTCGTCATATCGAGAGCATGGTGCTCGGCGAGTCCGAATCCGCCGATTTTAACGATGCCTCTCTCGGCGAGAAGAACGTTCGAAGTGGAGATGTGACTGGGGAAGACGTTCTTCTTCATCAGATGCTCGACTCCGTTACAACATCCGATGGCGATGGCGGCGAGTCGTTCGGAAGAGAGGAAACTGGCCATGTTGAAGGGTTCTGTTCCGAAACGAGCACAACGGCTCTCGCGGAGCACACCACGGAGAACCGACTGATGAAGAGGTTCCCACATCAACATGACATCTGAAAAGAAATAGTTCATGATATTCTTCTTTTGGCGTATGGAATACCGGGTCCCGCCTGTGATATTCCACACAGAGAAACGACGTTTTGATGGGCGCCTGCCGAGATGTTCGCCTTCAAAAGAGACGTCAATCGGATGAGTTCCTCGTCGGAAAGCCTCGTAACATCTGAATAACCGGCTAGTTTTGGAACATTTTCTGCGTGCTCACTCTTCAAAAGATACACATTCACGTCATGGACTGATCCGTTGTACGAGTTGAACATGGCTCTGTAGATCGGACCGAACTTTCCCATTCCTAGAAATCGATGATTCGAACGGGACGTGTACACTGTCTACCGTACCAACTGTGATTCCGAGCTCTACTTTGTTCGGATTGAATGTGGTGCCGCTTCTGACGATGCTTCTAAAGTTATCGATCGCTTCGCCTTCGACCAGAAGACGTTGGTCTTCTGGAACGGCTCCGGACGGAGCACGAGACACGGTCTTCTGAAAGGCTCTCTCCGTTGTGCTCGGTTTCAAGTTAGAGTTTCTGACTTTTTATTTTTCCGGTGACGCGTGCGATGTGACTGCGAAAGAAATGAATTTATTTATTGAAATCATCGTCAAAAATATTGAAAATGGTTGAAGAAATAGAAATATACACAAAAAAGGAACAGACACACACATGGTCACCGAAAAGGATTTGGGGGGAAGGAGACGTGGAAGAGGGTGGGGAGGGGGAAGAAGTCTGTGGGGGAGGGGTCATGTCAATCGGATTGGCACGTGGTTAGATGCAGGAACAACGAGAAGATAACCGTATTAGAGCATTAAGAGAAGAAACGAAGAGAGAGCTAGTTGTGGACGGACGGCGCAAACCATTCTACTGCCGTAGCTGCTCTTTCTCACGACTCACCAACTCTGTCGGTGGCTGGTTGGCCGACGTGTAACGGTAGCCGTTAGACGTCTTCGATTCCTTGCTCTGAACCCAATCAATGATCATCTCACAACGGGAAACTGGCCTCACCTTGCAGCAGCAGCAGTACTTGTTTCTGTAGAAGAGGCAGAGGACGATGAGCAGGAAGACGATCATGAATCCGAGCGTTCCGAGGAACACCGCCCGCACTCGCGGGAAGTCGAAGCTGTTGACGAAGCGGTCCCAGAAGTTCTGCGACGCTCCCGGTTCGGCCTCCACGAGCTCGACGGTGGTAGTCTCTCCGGAGTCGTCATCGTCTTCATCCGACTCGTTCGATTCCTTGTCTCCTTCTTCTTCTTCTTCAGCAACAGTTGTACTGTCGCCAGTGGTCTCCTCCTCCTCCTCCTCGCTGTCCTTCTTTTCCTCCTCCTCTTCCTTCTTCTCATCCTCCTTCTTCTCTTCCTCGTTCTCTGAAGTCGTTGTCTCTTCCTTCATAACCTCCGCCTCTTTGTTCTCTTCCTCTTCACCTTCCTCCTCCTCCGCCTTCTTCTTCGCCTCCTCTTGCGATTTCAGCTTCGTCGGTGCAATATCCTCCAGATTGACCTTCAGCACGCCTTCCTCTTCCTTCTCCTCACTGTCTTCTGTCGTCTTCTTCTCTTCCTCCGTCTCCTTCTTCTCCTCTTCTTCGAAGAAATTCGTTCCTCCGGTCTCGTCACTCACATCCGATTCATCCTTCTCTTCCTGAACAACAGTCACCGATTCCTCCTCAACGATGGACGGAATGTCTTCGGTGGGTGGTCCATCGACGATTTCCGTTCCTCCTACTCCGTAAATTTCCGGTTTCAGGTCGAACTTAAGAAGATCCGACTCGATGAGGCTCTCTCCGTTGTAGATCTGCTGGTCTTTCGGAGCGGACACTTTGATCTGACGTTCCCGAATCACGGTAGCCTGAATTAATTGATGAACAAAACGAACGCTTTTCATTGCTCACCGTGTAATAGGATTCGAGTTCCTTGGCTCCGGAGAAGACGTCGCGATCGAACTGAACCTCCGGCGGCAAGTCTTCATCGTACTGATCGTAGTTCTGGAACGAATGCATTGTCCACATCTCACTCTGCCCTCCCACTCACATCACTATGATCGTAGTCGTCGTCTTCTTTGATTTGTGGGTGATCCTCCTTCGAAAGGTCCACAAGAACCGACGCAACACACGTGTGCACTCCGCTCTGAGTCGACTCCACTTCTCCTTCGCAATGCTCTGGAGCCTGTAATTTTCTAAAGTTAGCCTTCCATCAGTTTGCAGCCAGTCAGCACCTTGACCAAGAATTTGTAGTGGAGGGTGAGGTTCTCGATCTTGAGGTGTCTCCAGTACGGTTCCAGCCAGAAAGGCTCGATGGTGACCACGACGGAAGAGTTCTCGTTGACGGCGAGTGGCTGTGGCGGACGTTGGAGTGCTGAAAGAGAAGAAGTCTTGGGACTCTTGGGCGCATTTCCTACCATCCGCATAGCAGGCAGTGAAGGTCTTCATGGTGAGGTTGGCTGGGTGGTGGGTCTGCGTGAGGTCTGTGTGGCAGTTGGCGGCCAGTTGATGGGCACAACTACATCCTCCGGCAGTGCGAGAGGCGCGGGAGTCCTTGGCTCGGAGACACACACTGTAGCCGTTCTCTGTGCACTGACTGCACAGGGTGCACGAGTCGGTCTTCAGGGTGTCTTCGTTGACCAGATTCCGGAGTCCATAGTGAGAAGCGGTGTCCGGACAGAGAAGGTCCACACACCCACCTCCGAGGGCGTTCTTCTCCACCGAAAAGGTGCTGAAACAGAAGGGAATGAGACTGGGAGAAGGGCGAGGAGGTACCTGACAGTCAGCAGCAGAGTGCTGAGAGCAACAAGTTTGAAACCCATTGACTGGGCGTTGGGGAATAGCGAACGAGATCTGAAAAGAGAACGAACAAATAGGAGATATGTGCAGGTGGACAAACAGAAACTGCGAGGGAAGCTGCAAGAGGAGGGGAGGAAATGAATGAAAGACGAGATGACACGTCATCACTGGAGAAGGCGATGAGAAGGCGTGGCCTCGGAATTGGAAGGAGCCCCGAAGAAGGGGCTCGTGAGCACGAAACCCGATACGATGAAAACATATCTGCATGAGAGTTGGGTGCCAAAAATGAGCAGAAACTGCGAGTTGGCAGAGGATCAGAAGAATTGGCTCGCGAAGGTTTCAGATGACACCGGAAGTTTCAGAGAAGACGAAGAAATCGGGGGTGTTGGATGGCAGCAGATGATGACGTAAACGAGATTGATTGGCGAGTTGGTCAGGTCAAAAACAATAGGGAAAAGTGTGGATGATGAGATGATGATGATGGTGCGCGGAGGCGCCTTGCGTCCATCGGAAAGTATGCTCCCGCGAGAGAGAGAGAGGACACAATTTGTCTTGAGGCGCCAGAACAAACAGAGGAAGAGCTCCCGCGGGAGCAAAAGGAGCAGCACAACATGACGACGATGGCCGGCAGGCAGGCACAGACTGTGGAAATGGATAGGACGCATGCAAATTTCTCTCTCTCTCTTGTCTCCGAAGCGCGCATTTCTCAGGCAGCAACAACGGCGGAAATCAGGATCTCCGAGAGCAAGATTCGACGAAAAATAAGGAGAGGGGGCCACTTGGCGCTTGGATGAGCGCCTCCGAAGGTCAGTCCAAGTGGGCTATGCCATCCGAAAAGTAGGCGGCGCTTCGTGTGTTTTAGATTGGTTGGGAGGAGGAAGCAGCCGGCGGATGGGAGAGAGAGTTTAATCAGCGTTCGAGCAGCTCGATTTCTCTGTTTGTTGAGGACTGATGAGGCAAAAAATAGAGGAAGGAAGCGAAGGATCACGTGAAATAGACGATCAGTGATCAGTTCGCGACGGGTTACTGTAGGTGTTCAGAGCAGAACACAGGCGAAGAGATGGCTCCCGAGAGGAGTTCAAATGGTGACATTCTGATGGAACTGTGAGAAATGGAAAACCGGACAAAAAGCCGATTCGATTGACTGTAATATTGAGAAGTTTGAAATGCTGCTGCTCCATGTCCGAAATGTGTCGGCACTCACAAAAAATTGGATCTCCCGTTTCCTCCCTCCCCAACTTTCTGTCTTTCTCTCTTCATTTCTTGTCTTGAGTGGTTTGTTAGCTAACTGTAAAAACGTCGGAGGAGGGGACGGGGAGTGATTGTTTACCAAAAAGTTAGTCATTTCAACTCCTTGTGTTTCAGAGAATCGCGCCGCCGACCGACTGTGCAGCAGCAGCAGCCCCGGGGGCTCATTGCAAAAAATGAGGGAGAAATTGAAAAGAGAGGGAGTCGAGAGACGGTCCCCAGATTGATGATGAACCAAATATTTGCTCAACTATTCAATTTCTGCTTCAATCTGAGTTAGTATCTTAACAGTTCAAAGACACATATCGAGAGGGAGCAATGCAACGTCGGAAGTCTTCTCGAGAAGTAGGAAAGGTGTGAAAAGAGTGATTGTAACACTGGAAATGCAGTTTAGATGCAACTGATAAGACACAGGTGGCATAGTTTCCCGAACCACCAGACACTCGTGTGAGAAGTTGTCAGTGAACTTTGCGAAATGAATAGAGCGAGGGGGTCTCAAAAAGAAGGTGTTATTGGAGCAGAGAATGAGTCACGGAGCAATATCGAAGTGAAAGGGGCCCGGCTGAATGAGCGCATGATACACGCTTGTACGTTATTGAGCGAAAATGGTATGGGGGGAGGGAGAGGAGCTGTGTGGTGTAAGTCCTAATGAGAAGTGGTCTGATATGTACATATTAAAGTACAAATAATAGGTGGTGGCGGTGCGCGGGGGGAGCTCACCGAGCTGAGCTTCATGTCGCTGTTGACACAGAAATACGATATCTTGGGCTGCGGCCAGGGCGCAGTGCCCCTCCGAAATGAGGAGAAAGGTTGCGAGGAGAGAGTGGTGGCCGTTTTTGGAGCAGCAGCAACAAGTAGGGGAAGGAAACGGTAAGAGGCGGATGCATATGCGAATTAAGGAAGACACAAGGGCAAACAATGGCTGGGCAGGCAGGAGAGAGCCACGAAAGCTTGAGTGGAATGTGGTCGGAAGAAGATTAGACGGACGGTACGCGAGAGGTGGGCGGGCGGGGAAGAGGCAAAGGACATTCGACCGGAAGGTCAGATGAAATGGGGCAAAGTGCAGAGGGGGAGGCGGCTCATTCGAAAGTGCATTTGTATTACGGCACACGGCAAATGGCATGGGAACTTTCGATAAGTACTGTTGGAGAGGAGTGCGTGGGAGTGACGCTTTGCGAACTTTGGGACACATATTCGTGGATATCGACAAACAGGAAAGAGCGGGAGATTCCCAAGACACTTAGTCCTCGAGGAAACACAAAACTCCAATGGATTCTGATGCGGAGACGAACATTGGCGTCTGTGCGGGTGCCTGGAAGGTCGTCGTCCGGTTGAAACTCGATGCGCCTAATTGCGTGACCACTTGCACAATGCAAACAGGCGACGACGGATGGACGGGGGGCTGAAACAGGCCGAAAGAGAAAGCATCACCTAAACCCGCCAACTGGGAGGTACTCTTCAAATAAACAGAAGCGCGCTAAAAGCAGCACACACACACATATAGCTGGGAGGCGGAGGAGGAGGAGCACAGTCGAATCGACGGTTAATCCGTATTTCACCCGCAGTTCTCTAAACCAACACGGCTGCGTCTGCGGCTCCTGAGCACTGTCTCTCGTCCCACGCTACTGTACACTGCTCACCCCGCGGCTATCAATGCACACAGAGTTACTTTCGCAGCTACTCCAAACGACAACTCTGCCATCATCTTTCCGCTTTTTTCTCTCTCATTAGGACACCAAAAATCCGTCGACCAGAGAGAGAGAGAGAGAAATATATCGGCTTGCGCAGATCGAATTTCAATCCACCACAAGCCGCCCTTATTTTCGTTATGGTTCGTGTTTCTTTCAGTTTTTGGCGCTTCTCTGCCTGATCAAACCACACGAATAAGACACCGAAATGAGTTTATCCAACGGAAACGAGCATTTAAAGCATGAGAAGACCCGTATGAAATAAGAAAACGGCCGACGGATCAGGCGGCCAGTGGTGACGTGGCAGAGTAGGGGGGAGGCGGAGTGTTGGCTGAAATCGACTGACTCGCACGCTGGTAGGACGGCAGCAGACTGGAAATGAGTTTATTGAATCTTGTGAAAGTCAAAGAGGAAACGACTGACGGCACGTTCGAGGAGACCACCGACACGCTGCTGTCTGGTGTCGCGGGTGTCCGGCACATTGAACGGAGCAGCAGCAGCATCGACGATCTGCAAACGTTCCGAGTGGTAGTGGAGATGTTTCGTCGATTTCTTGAACTTTTCTCAGGGGATTTCAGTTAGGTCGCGAAGTATTTCTTTGTTCGAAGCGCCTAATACACACCTGTTCGCATTCGAACTGGACAGCCACATCAGGATGTCGTACGAGGAATTGGAGGTGTTGTATCGACTTATGGAGACTCTGAAACTTTGGGAATTCTAACGACGGGGCCCCGTATCATATTTCTCACTTTGGCTTCGTGATCCTGCTAAGTCCAAAGGAAAACGCGAACGCAATTACCATCAAAGCGAAGATTCCCACAAAGAATGTCAGATGATCCTCCGACTCTTCGACGGGTTCCACCAAGTAAATGGGCGGTTTCTGGAATTATCTCAGTTCCAATGACTCTCTTCGTGATGTCTTACGTGGCTTGTGGTCGATGGAAAGACTGAAGTGGAGCACGGGGGCACCTGAAACACACGTATAAACAGCATCCGAAACACATCAATTATGATTGTCGGAGGGGCGCGCGTGCTCCCACGGGAGGTTCTTTTGACAGGAATCTCGCATGATAAATACTCTTCTTATTGGGCGGGAGAGCGGGCGAAAGGCGGAGGGAGCAGAGAAACGCGGGCGGCTCAAAACAAGGAAAGCCACGGAGAGATACAGTCGTTTGGTTGAAAAATGGGGCCTCTACAGTATCCCCTGGGAGATTCGGCAACCGAATAAACAGGAACGGAGATTCAATGCGAAGATCAGAATCCATTCCCGAAGATTCGACTCACCCGTTCGGTATCGTTGAGGAAGAGAATGATTTGACAACACGCACGCCGCGTCAGATTCATCGGCTGGTCGCATAAGTGAGGCTTCATCTGGATAACTGCAAAACGAAAGGGGAAGAAAATGAGTGTGGAGAGGGGCCGGTGGCACGGTAATTGAATTATTTTATTATGTTTTTCGGTCTTCCCCCCGCGACGACGACAAATTGTCTTCGGGGGGGGGGGGGGGGGGTGGATGGAGACGTGACGACGGAGAAGCGACTGGAGAGGAACAACAAAAAATAAGAAACGGGAAGAAGCGACAAACTTATGCACGAATGTTCCTCCTTCGGACGACGACTGGACGAAAAGGAACGAAACGGAAGGGGAGAAGAAGAAAAAAACGACGTTTGTGGTGTGGCGGAGGGAGGATGTGAGAGTGGGAGGGGAGGGCGAGGGCCGGGGGCACAATGAGATGAAATCAAACTTTTTGATGGCACACTGCCAATTAGCGTCGGATGGCATGCGGGGGGCACGCGAAGGGCGTGTCGGACGCCGTTTATTGCATTATCCCGGTGACTTTTCATGAGACGGGGTCCATCGAGAACACACAATGTCACGGACATACTGTCATACGTCCTTTGAATCCGATTATCAATCAATTCCGGAAATGGAGCATTTTTTGGAGCTCCAGAGCTGCTGTCCCTTTGAATCAAAAAATCAAGTGACTGCAGAACGCCTCGGATAATCTGAGAAACTGAAACGGAAGATTGGGAGTCAACAAGTGGGCAGAAAAGGATTTGAGGGTAAACAAGAAAATTATGGAAAAAAAGTTGGAGGGAATGTGTGAAAGAGAGAGAGAGAGATAACACATGTATAGTGGCACGGATTAAATGAATGATTAATGAGGCGTCGAAGATGCGTGAAGAGGCGAAAACGCGGGGCTCCCTGAGCCGAAAGTGAGCCCTTCTTCGGGTCACAAGCACCCTATCTCGCCACGAGCAAGAAGTCCCTGGAGACGATTGTTCCCGAAGAAGGAAGGAAGGGGGCCGCCTATCAAACTCCCATTTTCTACGAAAAGTAGTGTCTCGACAGGAGCAGCTCTCCTCCGGCAGGCACACGCCTGGCAGCAACACGGCACGCGTCAAAATGATGATGCACCTGATTAGTGAGAGAGAGAGAACAGCGGACGGCAAGTGAGAGGACGGCCGCACAAACGAACAACTTTTTTATGGCTCCGAGAGAGATGGATAACAATAACAAAGGTGTTTATGAGATCCTCTTCCGGAAGACGGCGCCCGTCGAAGTGACACCTTGTTTTCCTCCGAAAGAGAAGCTGTGCGCGGCCGGCACTTCACACGTGAGCTCCAGACGACTCGGACGAGCGAACTGCTCGCGCAACTCATCGCTGAAAACAAGAGACGCCGTTAGAATGAAGTGGTGAGACGACACTCACATTGTGAAGTTACAGGAGAATATGACAAATCGGCCGTCACTGGACAGCGATTGCTCGAGAAAAGAGAGATATGCGTCGAGACGGGTCTGACGCTCATCCGAAAGGCTCATCGCATCCCATGTTCCCTTGTCGAGGATGACGTCGAAAGGAGACGCAAAGAACGCGGAGGGTGGAGAAGTGATGTCGAGTTGCTGAAAGCGATGAGTGGAGTACCATGCCAATCGATTGTCCATACCTCGAAAAGGATATCGACAAGTTGCTCTCCGTCTTCTTCCTCTTCCTGTTCCGCTTTCGACGCTGCTTCTGAAAGATCCACAGCTTTTTGACAGTAGTCGACGCCTTCGAGTCGTTTGAATCCTTTCGATCTCTGAATCCACATTTTCACATTCCCCCCTGAAGTTTGCATACCAGTTTCCGGAGGACAGATCCATTCCCGCACCCCAAATCGAGAATTCTCGCCTGTTTATCAGTTTTAGAATCGATCAGATACTTCACTATCCGTGTTTCTGCCGATGTTCCGAACCACACTTCTCCCTCGTCTCCGTGCGTTTTAAAGTTCTCCAATTCGACCTCATACCTCTTGTCCCAACTGAAAAACTCATTTTTGTCAAGTCATTTCACTTTTTCTTTACAAGTCTTTGGTTCCCAATTCGGAAGGCGCTATTTGAACGTCTTCTCCACTCATCTGCAAACTGGCACTACAAATGATTGCCGAAAGAGACTAAAGAGTATCCAATGCGATTACACACTGTATTTCTTGTAGAGTGAAACGAAAAAAAACGAACCAAATTTTTATTATTCGCCTTTATGGCGTCCCGTAATTAGCATGCTGATTCGGGAGATCGGTTAGTACTAATTATAGATATTGATTAGAGTTTAATTAAAACAGGAGCATATATTATTCCAAATACATTGATATAGATTTCAGGTAAACAATATGGATTAATTGTACATGAGGTAGTTCACATTTTGAGTTTTTTTGCGAGTCGCTGTTTGGCAGTCATTTTAGAACTTCCCCCGCCAGCAGCTTTCTTTTCTCCTGAAAATAAACTTTAAAAACTGGTGCAGCTGCAATTTGATACCTGGCTGCTTTTCTTTTTTCACTTTGTGATCTTTGTTCTTTGGCACTGGTTTGGTCTTGATTTTCTCTCCGGCGTGGATTGCCTCACACCGCTGAAGCTCGTTGTCCATCTCTTGGAAAGATTTTACTTCCTTTTGAGGGATATCTTCATTTCGGGTCGCCAAATAATTTCCGGCATAATCAGCAAGGTTCTGGTTGAGCTTCACTTGGCGTCCAGATGAAGTGTGAGTATGATTGAACATTTTTACAACATCACTCTGTTCCTCAGTTGGGTGAAGACTTATCCTGATCTTATTGTCATCAACCACGATGGATTGTACTTGAATAGAGTCATCATCAATTTCCTTTTCTTTTTTCGACTTGGTCGTCTTTAAACACGAAGCTTCTTCACTGTCCTCTTTTTTCAACTTTTTCGTCTGCTTCTTCTTTGTGACGGACGGAGAGTACTCCTCATCCCGCTCCACGGAGTCGCGGCTTTTTCGTTTCAATCTGAGCTTCGCTGGGCTGCTTTTGTTGTCCTGTATACTTTTTTGACGGCGGTACTGTTTTTCGAGCGATCGAAGCATCTTCTTTTTGTTTTCGATGTCTATGTCAAATCCATACTTCTCTTTTCCTTCGCCTTCTTTCATTTCACGATCTATCCATTTGCGCATTTCCGTAGCCAAAAGTTTTGTTGCAGTCCAGATATTGTTTTCCATCTCTCGCATGTCGGATCCTTCGTCGTTGGCTTCTTGAGATAATTATGATGGATTATTTTCAAAGAGCAAATCAAAGTACCTCTTATTTTTTCGAGCAAAACGTTTCGCATATACATCCAGTGCAAGTATTCGAAATTTGGGAAGTAGAACTTGGCCTCACTATTGATCTTTTTGCGGACAGAGTTTTCCAGATGGTACACCCTCATCTGCATCTCCAAGTTTCCCAAATGAAGGAAGTTTCCACCGAAGACGAGAGAATCTACCGGGGTGTAGACGGCATGGATCCATCCTGCCGGAATGAGAAGTGTCTCTCCCTCCTTGATCACCGCCCTTTTCACATTTCCTGGGATCTTGTCACCAAACCATTCGTTTGTCGCTGGAGAAGTTTCGTGTTTTTCATAGGCTCTGAGGTTCTCCTCGGTCGGTTCAGCAATATAAAAGATTTTTTGGCCCTGCAAATATAATAGTAATTGCATGTTTGCTTGAAAGAGCAAACCTTGAAGATGTGATAGTAGACACTACTACCTCCGAAATCGATATGGAAATCGGTGTATGAATGGGCCATTCCTGATAGGCAGAACTGCTCGACTTTCGGTCTCTGCTCCTCTGGTAGAAACTCCTCTTTCTGCAGTAAACGAATGTATT
Organism: Caenorhabditis macrosperma; assembly: GCA_963932285.1. NCBI lineage: Eukaryota > Metazoa > Nematoda > Chromadorea > Rhabditida > Rhabditidae > Caenorhabditis > Caenorhabditis macrosperma. The sequence continues at coordinate 7,301,436 of OZ010620.1, forward strand.
CTTCTCCGGAAACGTCGGGCCAGAGACGGTTTACGATCGAAATGTCTTGAACAAATCTTGGCGGCTTTGCGAGTTTTCTCATTCTAAATAACAGAGAAGAAGATAAGTAATAATTAGAGGAAAACTTACTCTTGATTGTCAGAGAACTCTAGGGATAAGAAGTTGTAGAGGCGGTTTCTGGGGGATGGGTCTCGGAACTTTTGCAGGAAGGTCGAAAGCTTCATGGAGTACGTATTTTGATTATAGACGTCGATTGTATCTACTTCATAGTCGGGTCCCATAATTCTCACGACGTCTTCTAAGTCGAACGAATCGGGTTTGGGCATCTGCATAGAAAGACCTTCCTTCTTCCGTACTAGGAATACTTTGCTCCATTTATCGGGCCCCCCAAATTTTTCGAAAACGTTGAAAAATTCTTTTCCATCCTCCACTACGCATACTTCGTCTTCGTTTCTGGAAAATTAGGTTAATTACTAAGCTCAAATGACTTGCAGTTAGAAAAACTTTCAAATTTATTAATCCAGCTTCGTGATATATATGAAAGATAGTTATTTTTGATTGAGGGTCAAACGTTCATAATTTTCAATCAACTTACGGCGGAGGAACATTCGATTCCCATGTGCGCAAATTGTTAATCCATTCCTCAGATCCGATCTCCACAGGGAGTGGGATTTCTTCCGGCACATGCCACCGATGACGATGGGGAGCAACTTTCTTGAATTCTGAAACTCCAAAAGTTATGCAACTGTAAGAAGCAAAAACAACAACTCACCAATGCTCGGTCCCGCCTTATTCACACAACCAGCACAGTGAAATTTTTCGTAGAGATTGTACTCAAATTGCTCCAGACCAGAACACACAAGATGGAACCAGCCACCGCAACTTTCACATCCAATCCACTCAAAGTCATCGTACTTGTGACGATGCGATTTCTTTTTGCTCATCAACGGTTTCTCTAGTTCCTTCTTTTTGACATCTTCTGGGGTCATCAAGTCATCTTTGTGCGTGGCACTACCACATCCTTTACATTTTTCGCTCTCAATTGGAGTTTTTTGCTCGCTTCCGACACTGCTCGACTATAAAACTGATTCAATATGAAGTCTTAAAATTAAAAATTTACCTCTTCCGAATCTAATTCAACTTTCAGTTCGCCATCCTCTTTTTTCACGAACATTTCTTCGTTCACAGTCGCTTCGTGTTCAGCTTTTGTCTCGGTCTTCTTCTATATCAATATTTTTCATCAGCAAACAGTTCGCATAAAGGAAAACTTACCGGAATACTGTAAGAAGTGCCAGAATCCAGCTTGAGCCTCAATTTTCTATCTGCCTGCTGACTTTCCTGAAAAACGATTGTGTCATGGTTAATACGTCATTGATATGTGATTATTAATCACCTTATTGAGAGAACTGATGACAGCCTCGACCGTGTGCTGAAGACTTTATGAAATAGAATCTCTATCAATTATGATCAAACACTTACCATTATGTTAGCGTGATTATCGAGAAGAGTTGACGGTTGAACTTGTTGAGATGTCTGAGAGGAACTAGGCATTCCATATTCCGATATTGTTCGAAAAGGCTGAAAAAATATTTTTCTTACAAAGTCTCTGTATAACAACTCACGTTTTTGATATCGGGAGTTTGAGACTGTTGACCTTTCCTTTCTGCCTGCCCAGATTTTGGCAAATTTTTTAAAAATTGGCTGACTGTTTTCTGGATTTCTTCACCTTCCATTTGACAACGATTTATATATTTCTGTAAGAAACGCATGTTTGTAAAATTTAGTGAAGCGATTCATTCTCCGAGAAGCACCTAGAGAATTTTTTTAAATTAAAAAACAAACGAATAACAGCAAAAACTGTTCAAAGATGGTGAAAACTAGAGAAAAAGTACGATTAATAAATAACTTTCATTGACAAATTGATGGTGTTCGCCGTATTTTCACATTTGGCACGTAGCCAAGCTACGGGTCTCACCACGACAGAGCCGTATTTCTTCAGCCGTCTCTGCGCCTTTAGTCTTTCTCCGTCTGCGTTTCGTAAAACAAACGCTCTGTCTGTTTTTAGCTTTCCGTTTACTAAATTCAGTGAGCGATTGCTTTCCGACGTTTTTAAAAATCTATTCCTTGTTTTTCTTTCTTGTGTGGTCCGGTAATTTTCAGTTAAATATCTTGAGAAAACAAATTTTTGGCTGCGCTCTTGTATAAACTCCATTCTTGTACTGGGTACAAGTCTCTTATTATTTCCAGGATGATGAATCGTGCTATTCTTTCTCTGGCTAGAAACCAGCAGTTCATCCGCCGTTCGCTCCACAAGGGAGTTGATTCGACTCCACCACTCCGCTTCACTTCGGTCAGCGAAAAGGCAAGTTCATCTCCTTTCTGATTTGCTGTAAAAAAGTATATATCAAAATATTTTCTATGATCGGATTTACAGGTCGCTCTCTACGGACTCATCTGCGTGGCGTTCATGGCGTACCCGACTTCTGTTCTCTTCAGACTTGATGACCTCCGCCCAAGACCGGATAACGCTCTTGCTCCAGAAGTTCAAGAGGAGATTGATGCTCGTGCTGCCGCTCGCAAGAAGTAGACCAACCAAAGTTTCGCGATCCAATATGTAGACTTTTGAGAACAATAAAACGATTCTTGTTTTCTTCGCTTCGTTCATATCATTAACATGGTTTAACCATACAAATAAATAATGCAACATTCACACTTGAAAAACGGAGGTATTGTTGAAGATGGTTCGCCAATGGGCGTGGAGAGGTACGATCGCGCAGCCGTTCGCTATCCGACTCTTTAAGGGAGTCTGGAACTCGCATCCACGGTTTGCGACTCGAACTGTGATGGTGCAGAATAATGATGTGGATAGTGCGTTCGGGCTACTGAACAGGTGCCAGTAATTTTTGCTATTAGATTCCTTATCGTTTATTTTAGATTGATGGATTCGGAAGGAATGCTGAAAATCATCCGACGTACCCAGTTCTATCAGAAGCCGTACATGCAACGAAAAGAGCTCTCAATGGAGGCATCGACTGCCATTTTCAATGAAGACATGAACCGCAAAATGCGATTCCTTGTCCGTAAAAACCGTCCAGATAAGCATCCAGGACAAGTAACTTCATAATATTGATCTCTTCTTTTAGTTGTTATCCTTGTATTGTTTCGTTTCAAAAAAAAAAAATTAAAAGTATAGACAGTCGTCTACAATTTATTGTAAACTGTCCGATGATTTCGCCCCCAAAAATCACATAAAGTCCCCACAGATTCCGAAGGATGTTGTACTGTTCCCCCTTTTGCCTCCGCGCCTCGTTGCGCAACCATCTCTGTACGCCGCCAACCGCCGCCGAACATGCCAAAACTGCTTCCACACCTCGTTAGTCGAAAGCCATCTATGCCCCGAACCGGTTCGCTTCGTCTCATCCATTTATAAAGGCGTCTGTCCGTCACTTCGCCGTCCCTTCCGACACTAAAATGCCCGTAGATAACGCTACGATTGCGACATGGACGAGCGTGCTCATCAGCGTCTCGTGCATCGCTTTCTGTGCTTTCTTCGCCACATCAGTCTGTGACGACATCAATGAGTTTCTGAATGACTCGCTGACGCAGTTCAAATCGGGTCAGGAAAGAACCGACGATGCATGGAACGAAGTCGTTTACCTCAATGACAAACGGTTCAAATCCGACCTTGTGAGCAGTCCAATTCGTCAGAAAAGATCCGATCTCCCAGCTCATTGCAGTAAGTGAACATTTGACAGATCTCGACTAACCGACAAGTTTCGCAGACTGTCTGACCCAGAACCAGTGTCCACCTGGACCTCCAGGACCCCCAGGACCAGCCGGTATGGACGGAAAGCCGGGAGAGCCGGGATCCGCAGGACCCCATGGAATGTCGGGAGCCCAATTGGTGAAGATGATGAGGAACGACGACACATGCATCAAGTGTCCGTCCGGACGTAAGTGGTGTTCTTGATTCCTCGCTAGACTGTTCTTTCTCTCAGCACCCGGCCCTCGTGGAGCACCAGGAGCAGTCGGAGAGCCGGGACCTCAGGGAAGAGATGGAATGCCGGGAAGAGGAGGCAACATGGGAAGGCCCGGAACACCAGGACCAGCCGGAGATTCAGGGGCAGCCGGATCGAAAGGAGCTCCAGGTCACCCAGGAAGACAAGGAATGCCCGGTGTTCGATACTTGCTCGGCGAGCCAGGACCAGCTGGATTCCCGGGACCACGTGGTGCTCCCGGAAAGGCAGGACCACCGGGAGTCGCTGAGGAAGGACCTGACGGACTGCCGGGACCAGCCGGTCCACCTGGAAAGCCAGGAATGCCTGGACCTATGGGAACCCCGGGACAACCCGGAGAGGCCGGAATTCCGGGAGCTGATGCTGCATACTGTCCATGCCCAAAGAGAGAGGCTCTCGTCGAATCATCGGTCATCTCACAAGAAGTTCCCGAAACCGGATACGGAGATGGAGGAGATAAGTCGAAGAGAGAGAAGGTCGAGCAGCAGCCAGCACAAGAAGAGCAGACTTACGACATTTTCAAATTCGAGCAAGTGTAATTTATTGTGCCAAATAAACGTGTTCATAAATAGAACAAAGAGAAATCGAGTAAAAGAAAACAAATTATTATTAAATGAGTGATGTGCTATAATCTGTGATCATGCCATGGAATCTGAAAGACTGTGCGAGCCCATTTTCTCCGGACATTCATAGCCGCTCGTGTCGTCATTTCGTCTCTTCCGACCACTTGATTCACGGCTGGTTTCACAGTCGGAGTCGTCAGAAGAACTATCAGAAGACGAGGATGAACTGGAAGAGTCGCTTGACGACTCGTTCATATCGTAGAATGGTACTTCTGAAGCTGCCTTGATGATGTCGAGAACCTCCGGGCGTTGTTCAGCAAGCCTGGACAAAAATGTGATTAGTACCGTTGAAGAATAGAAAACTTGCCGTTTAGCCCAATGTTTGCTTAACTTCGGTCGTCCCTTCACAGTTTTTGGCCAGACAAGATGTAAATTCTCGACAGAGCAGTAGTTATGAGTGACGGCTATAGTGAAGTCTTCGTTGATGACCACGTGCCACCATCCCGCCGGAACGAACATCGTTTCTCCAGGGCCTTGTCGGCATTCGATCGGTGCGAACTCCTTCGGCCACGCTGGACTCCGCACTCTTTTGTAAACGGTCTGGAACCACGTTATCCCCTCATCTGGATGTCTTCCTTTTTCATGGGCCATTGGTTTCACAACATCCCGAGGAGCGTTCGGCGGAATCAGAACCCATCGCTTGTGTCCGCAGAGGAGCGAATTCCATGCACTGGTTCCGAGAGGGTCTATGTGGATGGCAGTTCCTGAACGAGCTGGACCCATTACGAACCAACGATGAGGCGGACGTTTTTTGTTGTCGGCGTAATGGAAGAGATCATCGACGAAGAACTTGGGCACTTCGTAATCCTCAGACAACTTTTTAGTTTTCCGTCTCTGGAAAGCCATTTTGTTTAAGAGAAGGAATTGAGTTGTCTCACTTCAGCGAAGCTGCTATCGAAAATGTAGAGAGGTGAGTCATCTCTGTTGTTGAGCATGTAGTCGTAGTAGTATTTCATCTTCATCCTCACAGAGTTCCCATTATCGTCTTCTCCACACTTGAAGCTCTGGTTGCGATATTTCTTCGATATACGCTGAAACAAAATATTGAAATTCGAAGAAAGAAGGCGTACACCTCTAGAGTCCACTTCTCCTTGGCAGCCCAGTCTTCAGTGAGCCCTGTCAGGATAACTGGAACCCTGGGTCTTTCGAAGTCCCGACGGAACTCTTCGACAGACAGAACTCGCCCGTCTACTCGCTGAATGGTGTCTCTGAGTGTCGGCAGCTGGAAGTTTTCCGCGTATCCAAGTGTCTCCCATCCAAATTTGCGCAGCTCCGATCTCGCCTTTCCCTTTGCATGTTCGACCCGTTTGTAAGTTCGTGGTAATGAGTATCTATCTCTTCCTAGTGACATTAGTTGTCTCTGTAAGTACAAACCACTTTAATAATTCTTGACTAGCGAGGCCGTGATCCTATGGAGAACCTTGATGTCACTGAAGAAGTCGGCAGTCAACGACCACATGATTTCGGGACTCTTGGTGAAAATGAGGCACAATTCCACCCAATACATTTCCACTTGTTCTTCGTTCACGCTAAATACGGGGCCGGAAAAACCATCTGCTTTTGATAATGACGAACAAAAATTAATTATGGATAACTTTATTTTTGGTAACTAGATAAATGTGGTTATTATATAAACTATATATCTTCCTCTGATTAGGTTGAGTAAAATTCATTTGTTGCAGGCTTCCTCCCACTTGGCGAAGAGCCCGAGCGGATCAGCCTTTCCTTTGTCGACGACTTCCGATTTGGCGTCAACGACAACCATTTTTCCAGCCGGGTTGATCACTCGAAGCACTGGAATAGTTTTCACTTCGAACTTCGATTGGTATCGCCTGAAACATTACGTTTTCAATTATCATGTCATTCATCTCACGTCATGATATCATCTCCGAACTTGACGCATAGCCAATCGCCATGTTTCTCCGTGAAGTTCTCTTCAAGATCTGCTTTCGAACGATCACGAGAGAAGAATACGACTTCAATTGGTTTTCCTGCCTTTTTCAAGTGATGATAAAAACGCTACAGGAGTATATTAGAACTGCATTGACCTTTTTTCAACTTACAACAAGCTTCGGGGTAAATTGCTTGCATGGAGGACACCACCCTGCAGAAAAGTAGAGCGCAACCACCTAAACATTTGGGTTGGAAATTTTAGATAAGATTTATGACAGAAACCTTGCCCTTCAAGGCATCTTCAGCTGCTACCTCAGTCAAATCTTGCTTCAGGAGGGTGACTCCTTTCATAAATTCGGACATTGTGATCCAGGAGATTTCTGACATGACAGATTCATCGATCAATTTTGCCAAAAAGCGAAAAAATAAATAAAGGACATTTAGAAGATTGAAATAGGGGCATGCCAACAATTAAATTGGGCTACCAATCCATTAAAACAATGATATAGCAGGGAACGTTTTCGAAACTGGGTTAAAAATTGAAGATCGAAATGAGTATGGTGAATGAGGAATAGTTTCGAGAAATCACGATGAACTACTCGACAGGTACCGGTGAAAAATGATTGTGATTCTTGGCGCGATAAATGTCGAGAGCCAACCAAAATGTTGAAGAATGCTCTCACATTTCATCAAGCACGGAAACAAGAGAAAGGCGGAGTCGCAAAGCTTTTGGTTAGATTGAAATTAAAGAATCCCGAAGTTTTGGTGCATCTCGAATTTCGTGTTGTGTCAACAACCGTCACCGCTATTTCAAGAATTGTTATCTAAATGAGAGTGAAAGAAGGAAATTGGAAGCAGAGGAAATGGTAAAAGGGGAATGAGAGATGCGTTTATCCGAGCATCTGCTTTTGAACGAGATCAGCAGAATACTTCACAGCCTCCTTCTTTACTCGTTTCTCGTACTCAGTTCTGAAATGTGACACTGAAAAACAAACAAAAAGAGGACAAAACACTGTACCTGTTCTGGCAATAAATTTGATAAGCCTCCGCCTGAGCCGGGTCTTCGATGTTCGGATTGTTCAGGAGATCTTGGATTCCGATCAGAAGCTGCTTGATGGAAATTGACGGCTTCCAGTCCTTATTCTCGTCGAGAAGCGATAAGCAAACGGTGCCTGAAAACAAAATAAGATTGGAAAAACCTCGATATCTTACCTGACGGATAGACATTGGGATGGAAAAGAGGTGGCTCGAACTTGCATTTTGGTGGTGTTGATGGGAAGTCATCTTTGAAAAGCATGCGAATCTGAACAAAAAACTCAGCTTTCCAATTAAGTCTGGAAATCTTACTCTGTAAAGTCCTCCCTCCCAAATAGTGTCCTTTCTTCCAGGAATAGCGCATTCCCAGTTGAACAAATTCAATGTTCCATCTGGATTTTTGACTGGTTTCGCAATGAAACCAAACGGATGATCCTAAAAAAATATTTTTGACGAAACCGCAAATACTCAAATTTAAACCTTTCTCCAATGCTTTCTTTCTTCGGCAAGACGACCAGCTGCGATTCCAGACATGTTTAGTCGATTACCCTCCGAAACTGCAATGTGAATCACTTGAAGAGATCAACGTTGAAAGACACGTTGGAAACAGAAAAAAAAACGAAACAACGAACAAGAATTGATGTTTTAACACAGCGTATACATAATTTACTGTTTGATTAGTTGACTGCAACTGTTAGGCGACGGCTGTTTCGAAAAGAAATTCAAAATTACGTAATGGCGCCAAAAAATACAAAGCATAGGCGTGGCGACCGCCCGTGTTTTCGATCGATAACGCAAAACGCGGCGTAGTCTTTTGCAAGGGCGCCGCGCAGCTTTCGCTCGTGGGCAAGGAAACCGCTGAGGATCTCTTCGACGGAAGGTTCGAGAATGTCGAGCGCGCGAAATTTGAAATTGAAAGCTTTATGTATTGCGAAATCGATGTTAGTCGTCTTTCTGCAGCTTCTCGTCGGTGCGTTCTTTGGTCGGTGAGCGACTCTCCGTGCTGAAATGTAATAAAATGAATGCCATCACAACTTCATATCATACTCGTTCGGTGTCCTTTCCATTTCGTAATTAAGCTGTGGACCAGTGCAACCGTACGTATACGGTTTGTACTTGTTGCCGAAAAGCCAGTCCATATCGTAAGACGGGATGAAATCTCTGCAAGTATATAATGATCGTAGCAAAACTGTTCAACTCGTTACTTGTGATCTTTCAAAATTAGCGAATAACGTATGGATACTCTGATTTGTTGAGACAATGATGACCCGTATATTCTGTTCCATTCTCTGCAAGTTGGACATTGTTCCTGATAATTATGATAATTATCAGTAACCGCAGAATCAAGATTGTGACGAAGGACAGCGAAGAGCCGATGAATGGTGAAAAACGGAACAGGAAAGCGGCAAAACATCTGAAAAAGAACTGGAATTATTGGAACGATTCCTGCAGCTAACAGTGATGTAGCAGCAGTCCCAAAGAAGAGCAGAGATACTTGAAAGACACAGTTGGGCGGATCTTCGTCGTTCGAACTATTCGTTTGTGGAGCTATTTCGAGCAATTCGGTTTTATAATCGTCCATGTTCGTGTGCACCATTTGGCTACATTTTCGAGTAAGCCAATTTGACTTCAATGAGACTCACTTATCTTCCGGAAACTCGAAGACGTCATGCTTTGCGTGCATTTTTACGAATGAGAAAAATAGAAAATGATATTCATTTGTCGTGTGCAATGGAACGTGTAAAACCTAGTATCACAAATAAGAGAATGAGGTTTCTCCGGAAGGAAAAAAGGAAACTGAGGGAGCACCGGGCGGGGCGAAGGCACTGCTAATATGGCGTTTCGGGGTGGACAAAGTTTTCAATAATTTACAGAAAATTGGGCGGAAGGTGGGAACTAGTGCTTTTTGCAGCAAGGGCAGAAGAATTTGACGAATCGTCGGCGGTACGGGTTGAGAAGGAGAAGAGCCAGAATCAAGAAGGCGTACGGACGAACGAGGAAAAATGTGAGGTGGAGGGGGAAGAGTTCGGAGGCAAAGTGCAGGGGGAGGTACCAGTCGAATCCAAGGAGATGTTCAACGTCGGAAGCCACAGTCAGACCAGACCAGACTGCAAAAAACGAGAATCGGAAGGTTCGGAACGTCTCGACTCACTGATATAAGGAGCTGTGAGCACGTGGACGAGCACTGTGAAGAGGACGAAGAGGAAGAGACGCAGTTTGCTGTTTCTCACGTGTTCGTATGGGGATGTCTTTGTGACTTCATCCTTCCGGCGACAGAAAAGGAAGAGAGACTGCAAGTTAGTGTTGGAAATGGAGAGACGCAGATTCAAATACCGCGAATGCCTGGGTGAAGATGATGAAAGCGAGGGTGCAGGCGGTGAGACGGAGGATGAAGAGAACGGACAGGTAGACCCAATGGGGCACTTGGTAGAGGGAGAGCAGTGTGTCGATGGCTGTGAACAGAATCGGAAGCACTTGGACTCTGACGAAGGAGCGGCTGCAACAGGGAACAGTTGTCTGTGTGGAACGAGAGTTCACTCACCCAATCGGATCATATGTTATCTGTTCCGGACGGACGATCGCTTTGTGCGCGTAGAAGAAGACGGTGGTCGTGGAGAAGAGAAGACTCCAGAAGATGAAGTCACCGGCGACGTACGACGCAATCGAGAACAATTTGTCGCTCGTGTACAGTTGGTAAGTGGTGTACTTCTGCAGAATCTCTCCGTAACTCTCGACTGCGTGTCTGAAAGATGCGGTTCGAGTGATCGCATGTGTTCGCTTCTCCACTCACTTCTGCCAATCGGTAACTGTCTCGTTTTCACGCGGCTGAAGATTGAAATAATCCCAATCGAATTGTCTGTAATCAGTGAAGCATGAACATTTTTCGGAGAGCTTCTCTGCTCACTGAGTTCCGAAAATAGTGGTGCTCGCGTGGATCTCTGTGAAAATGTCGAAACCGGCTTCGATGAAGAGTGGAATGATGAGGAGGACGACGAAGAACTTGAAGTAGTCGCGACGGATTGTGCACGACAAAGTGAAGAGGAGAATGATGAGGATGCACTTGAATGCGAGAAGGCCGATGCGGTAGGGGTTCGGTTGGTAGCCGAGGAGAAGTGGAGCTGAAGAGACTCATCGGCTTCCGATTCGCAGACATGACTCACCCAAAGTGGTCGTCGTTGTGCTCGTGGTGCTGCTGACAATCGTGCTCGTCGCCGCAGTCGTTGTGGTCTCGTTGAAGAGAAGTTCTGGCTCAACCTCAGAATTTGTCAGAAGAGTGTGAACCTCTTCGGGAATGTCTCCACTGAAGTCGAACGGTTCCTCAGCCATAACTCCTGGAAACGATGGTGAGTTGAGAAGAGAAAAAAGTAATTGAAGAGGTTGTATGCCCGAGGTGGCACATAAATCGGGAAGCAAATGAAATTGGAGGGGGCAATACGTATCGAGTTTCTCCTGGTTATCATCATCTGATCGAACGAAAACGGCACGCGATTCGCTTCGAAACACGACAGCACGACTTCCGGGAACTTATGCGAAGACAATAAAATGGGCGAAGGAGGGGCGGTGAGAGTGGTAAAAACCGAGTAGAAGAAGATGAACAAAGGCGGCGAAAAATTGGCTATTGGACGGGAGATAACACGCGAATCGAGTAGACACTGCCACCGTCATTCGACGATGATGCAGTAATTTGACGGGGGGCACACAGGTACAGAAGAAGAGGGATAGAGAAATGAAAGGGAACTTTTTGAGAGAGAGGAGAAGAGGCGAATTATTACGGTAAAGGCAGCGGAAAAAGGAGAGAGAGAGAGAGGACGCAGAGACGGCCGACTTTTTGAGAAAGAGGAAGGTCCGGCGCTTTTGATTTATGCAAATGTGGGAAAACGGGAAGGGTCCTCTGCTGCGGAAAACGACTGGTTGGCCGGAGAGAGGTTGTGTACTGGGCAGTGATTGCAAACCAAAAGCACATGTCGGATGGATTACACTCACCCAGTCGCAGGGAAGCTGCTCTGCCGGACAACTGGGGGACGGACCCTCGTCGTGATTAACGGTGCCCTCCACTGCCGACACTGACACATCAGGGCCTGATTAACGGGCTTGGCGCACTGCCAGCTGATGAGAGTTGCTTGCTGACGTTGACAACGAAATGGGGGAAAGGGGTGACGTGGCAAGTGGGTGAGAATGTTGCAATGGATGTGGTTATGATACGGAAAGATACATGAAGGAAAACAAGTGAGAGGGGGCTGGCGAACGGGGAAAGCGAGAGAGGGAAGCAGTGTCTCATGAATTTGAGAGGAGAAGCTGCAGTATGATACCGTTTAGAGAGGAACGATCGGAAGGTGGGGGCGTTCGAAATGTGTCAGGAAAACAACACAAATGGTCTTTTCTTTTTGAAGTTTTTTCGAGAATTCCCAAGAATGAATGCTTTGGGGCTGATGAGTCAGCGTTCATTGTGAGACAGGCGGGCGGCCGAAGACATGCATTTTTTGTTTGGATTGATTGAAATGAAAAGTATTCGATAACTGTGTCCGAACGAGTGATCAATCTGTAATATAGCTGTGAGAGAGAAAAGAGAACCAGAGGGAGGCGACTGAAAGTGAGAGAGAGAGAGAGAAACAGATCGGATCTCTCTTCGCGACAACTTATCTCAGCGAAAAAAAAAACAGATCGGGCGAAGAGGTCGGTGCCAGTGCGCGGAAGTCGTCCCCCGATTGCGATCTGCCGTCCTCTCTCCAATGCTTCTTCTTCTCTGCGGAAGGACACGCAGCTGGTTGCGGAGAAGAGAGTTTCTTGTTGCGCCCGCCTGTTGCTACTGCTACACATAAACAATTTGGCACTTTGATGGGTCATCGAGTCATCGAGCACGGGCGGTGAGTAATCGAATCGAAGCGAATGTGATGGAAACAAAAAAGAAGAGGGGGCGGACACTGAGATTTGGGTAATTTGGGAATAAGATTCCGAACATTGGCCTCAAGTAGCGAGTAAAATAAGAGAAAAACCGAGGAGGAAAACAAGTTTGGCAGTGGGGAAAATGAATGAGAAGGTGCCCCCTGCCAAAAATAGAGGAGAATGATGTGTGGATGGATCAGAGAGGAGAAACGATAATATTTGGCAAATGAAAGAAACGGCGGCGAGGGAGGAAGGGGGGAACACGACTTCTGGTTCTGATATGATAACATTCGAAATCAAACAATGGCCAGGATGGCAAAGAGAAGAAGGAGATTCGGATAGCAGAGAGATAGAGGATTATTCGTCGATGCAGAATGATCGGAAAGGCTTCGGGGAAGGTGCGGAACGAGGGGCGACGTTACTGCCTAAACCTTTCACTTCTTGTTAGTTTTTGTTCGATTCGATTCCTTTGTCACTGTGTAATCGGCACTGCCAGAGGCAAAATGAGATCAGAAGTCAAACGACGGCGGTTTTGTAATCTGTCGTTCGTTCTCGGACTGTCGAGGCGAGGTGACATTTGAGAACGAAACTAAGTGACAAAGCATGACAACAGTGCATAACTCACTTTCAACAGAATCTACCAGAAAGACACGTTTCAAGTGAACCCGTTAAAAGAATGTTCCATTTGAGAGTTCACAAACCACTTGTATCGATGTAACATTTCTTTCTTTAAACTGAGCTGTCGGAGAAGATATTTGAAGGTTACTGATCCGAGTTTTGTTTCCTGATGTCACTCAAATGTTGCACTTTGTCTTCTGGAAAGCTCGTTTGAGGATTCTTGTAGGAGAGGAGGCCGAGAGACTCCTGCTCAGATGGATTATTCCGATCACGACGTTCCTCAATATCAAGAACACCTTCGGAGAAACAACAGTGGTCAACTGGTGAACAAAGGACCGAAAGACAGACGTTATGAGGGATATGTCTGAGGTTACGAGTACATAGACCAAACTGTATGAAAAGTATTTTGATCTTTATCTTTGTTATGTGTTCATTCATTCGTCGGCGGTCTTTTCTTTCGATCTCGATGATATGATCAACGGAGAATATCGATTGGATGGGAACATGTCAATCGGTGGAAGTTCAGTATTCCATCTGACATCTTCTGTTCACTTCAAACCTTCCGACGAGATTCAGTTCGTTCGATGGCATTCCTCTGGCTCCGTTTACTTGTTGACTCGTGTCTTAATAACACAACCCATCCCTCCGGCTTGTTATTTTTGTTTTCTTGATAAACCGCCGACTGATGTTTTCGTGTTTGTTTGTATTTTCCGATCGAGACAAACGGACTAGTAGCTGAAAGTCCCGTTGTAAAGTGATGACGAAGGTGAGGTTCGGTTTCCAGATTGCGACGAGAGAAAGTTCAGAACACACACACACACGGTCAATGTCGAGGAAGAAGAAGAAGAAGACGGCGACGGTGTCAGGTTTCATGTCGTGTTCACGGCAAGCGATGATGCTGATCTGGGCGGGAGACAGGAAGAGAAAAAGGTCAAGCAATGGATTGAATGATTGATTGAAGACTCTTTCGAAGTGCGCCCTGGTGTGTAAGAAAACACTCGGGGAAGAAGAATTCTCGGATGGCACGTTTCCAGATTCGCTCTCGTCTTCCGGATGGTCAATGTTCACGACTGGGCAACGTTTCGGATGAATTCATCAATATTTCTCGAGACATTTTGAGAGAAGTGCTCGTGTCTCTTTTTCTACTAAGCGACTGCCTTGGTTACAAAGTGAAAGTACTTCTGTTTCGTCCCCCGTAACTATCATGCACTCTACTTCTTCTTCTTCTTCTCCTGCACTCCTCATTGCTCTTTTCTCAATTGAGATCAATTCGTGAAAACCCACAAATCAAGTCACGCGAAACAGAGCAGCTTCTCTCGTTTGCTCAGGTGTAAAATTGTGCAATGCGGAGGCATTGTGCAATTCGAATGGGTCGATAAAAATTGCGTCCGGAATAATGAGTTCCGTGATGGCTCGTCTCGTCAGCTGCTCTTCCGCCCGTTCCGCGTCGTAATCTTCCGCGTCGTAATCTTCCGCGCGGAAGGTGTCGTTGGAGCAGGAAGAAGACGGCGGCATGACGAGAAAGAGCATAGTACGAAAAACGCAAAGGGTAGGCGCCAGAGTCAAACGAAAAACGACAGCCGCGTAAATTTCTTGCATTTTTTGTGCGTTTCTTTGCGAGTCGACTCACAGCTGATCTGTTTTACACAGCGACAGAACATCAAAAAGTGAGGGTGGAAAGGGGGAGGGAGATGATTGCGGAGCACGAAGGCCCATTACACCTCCCGCTGTGCTCTTACTCGTCGTTTTTCTGGTGCCGCTGTAAGTGGCAATAAAGCGAGAGAAGAACAGACACGATCGTATCAGTTTGCTTCGATAATCTTTATGATCCCTTCTCGTCTGCCTCAGAAACCTCCCCTCTCTCTTTGGAATTGGTATTGTAACCCCCACTTCCCCCGTTGCTCTTCGTGTCTTTCATCCATCAACCGCAGGCTCTCATTCCAAATTTCTCGGCCGCTGCCACTAAAAACTGAAAAGTCCATCAATCTTTGCAGGCAACGAAATGGAGTTTAAAGTGTCATCAAGCACTCCTCGTCGGTGTTCGTCGCCTCCTTGGATCCGCCACCTGACCGCCTCTCCGTCCCGTCCGCCGCCGCCACCGCCCCCATTGCATCACCGATCGCACTCTGCTTCCACCCCCACCACTTCGTCCGTCGGCTCTTCTCCCTTCGTCCATTACCTTCCCCCTCACAACCACCACCACCACCATCATCATCATCACAACCATCACAATCTTCACAGAACAATGGCTACAGCGCTGGAGAAATGCACGACGTCACTGTCGGAGATCCACCGGCTGCTCAGAGGTGAGTAGTCCTTTTGCTTTGCACAGCTTTTCGTAAAATACACACGGGAGAAACATGAGAGAACGTGGCGGTCATCATCCGGGTCATCTGTCGTTTGGGTTGTCAATCCATCCTTCTCTCTGTTCCCTCTCCTCCACCTGGATACACTAATAAACAATTTCTTGGGCTCCGAAAAGAGCCGCTCTTTCGTTTCCCATGCATGGGAATCCAGCAGAGTCTCCACTTTCGTCGGTCTTCCATCCCGAGAATCTCTTCGTCAATTCAAAAGTTTCTCCCGCAGAAGACGTGTTTTCATTTCGAATTTCGAGCCTTGTTTATGACTCTCTTTTCGTTTGCCAATCGACAATGAAAAACGACGACGTTTCCTTCCGTTTCGCCTTCCGTGTCTCCTTCCGTTCATCTCTTCGTTCATCTCTTCGTTCATCTCTTCGTTCAACTCTTCGTCATCACCTTCGTCTCCTAGTCATCCGTTATCAATTTTTAATTCGTTTTCGTGCCAACTCGCATGTTTCTCCTCCCTCTCATCCTACTGTAGCCCTCAGATTCAGATCTCACTTCGAGTTTCATCTCCAAATTGCTCTCTCTCTCTCTTTCTCCTCTTATTAAAATTAATTGAGGCACATGTTTACTCTCCGTCATGTCTCATTCGTATTCAAATCGAGAAACTTCTTCTTCTTCCTCAAAACAGAATTCATTTCGTCGCGACCAAAACGCTCAAAGCGGCGGCGGAGCATCGGCGGGGGCTCTTTCCATATTTGATCAGTTTCTTTTCGCACCCTCTTTTGTTTTTTCCTTGCCGTCCTTGAGCTGAAGAGAGCAAGAGCTTCTGGAATTTGGCAATTCAAGTGAGACAGAACAGAGAAAGAAACCCGATACTCTCTTCTGATAGAATTCCATAAAACGACGAAGAAGGCGAGGGTGGTGGCGGCGGGGGTGGGACTCTTATTGGGTTTGATCCCCCCGGATCACAAATTGGACGACGTCTCCCACCCCGTACTTTTCTTCCTGCTCCCACTTCCTCCCTTTTCGCCCATTTCTTCGTTTCGTTCGCCGTTTCTCATTATCTTTTTTCCCTTCTTTCAGTCCACTCTTTTCGGTTCCAAATTAGTCCATTTCACATGAAACATAATGGCTTTTCACTTTCTCTCGGCCCAAAGTTTCTTCTTTTGTTCCACTTCTTCTCCTCTGTAATGACAGAGCAATTGTGACGGGCGAGTTTGTACTCTCGATTGACGTCCGAAATCATGGGAAACTGCGAAATCCGCGTTTTTTGGAGAAGAAAGCAGACGACAATGTTTGAGTCGTCTCCTAGGAGATCACGGTCATCCATCGTTCTTTTCACTAAAAAGGATGATAATTCCCAGAGTCTCGAGCGGTGTTCCCAGTGAGTTCTTGTTGAGAATAGTCTTTGACACAATCTTTCCGAACCGAAAAGAAAGTTTATTTTGACGTATGAAATAGCTGAAATTTCAGTCCGGCGCACTCGCTGGAGCGTGCGGTGTTTGAGAGAAAGAGCATGTGGCTGCTCGTTTTTGTGCATTCTGCCAGTGTTCATCCATTCATTCCAATGACAAATCTCACTCATTTTTCAGCAACATTCGGGCCTCGCTTCTCGTGTAACCAAATCTCATCATATTTTATTCTATTCTTCCTCTTTTTTGGTTTCGCATTTCATCGTCTCCCACTTCTAAGACGCCAATAATAAGTGTTATTATTATTAGTAACACCCGAATAACACGACCATCAACTCCGCAGCCGTTTCTCACCTCCGGTATCACCTCTCGTTTCCTCCTATCACAGCCACTTGACCGCCTGTTGTCCGACTCATGTGTTCCTTATCCCGAATGTTTGCTCACGGACTGTTCGGATGAAGCGGTTTTTGAGGGACACAAGCCATTCGGTCCCTCGTCGTTTCTTCTGGTGATATCACTTCCATGAATAGGTGATTAGCCAAGAACTACACATCGACCGGGCACTCCTTTGTCATGTTTCTATTTCGAGATGTTGACATCGCAAGATGAGATGGTTCTGAGAACATTTGATTAGAGTTCTTCTTCATCATCATCCCAATTATGAGTCTCTTTTCATCTGAATACCCGACTGGATTATCTTCTGTTCAATGCCTCTTTCGAACCGAACCCCTTCCCTCAATAAGTTATTCGTTTTCTATTAGTCTCTTCTGCGTTTCGACTCTTCCTCTTCTGAATTATTCCACTGTTCTGCGTGTGTTTTTTTGTCTCTGTTCCGCATTTCTATGTCGCACTTTCCGAGTTCAATGAGCGAGAAAAGTTCATTGGAAATGTGATAAGGAAACGCATCTATCTGATTTCTCAGAGTTCCCCTCTTCCGAGAGGAAGCCAGTTTTTGGTTTCGAAGCTCTCTCTGTCCTGTTTACAAGTGTCAACTCGTTCCGTCTCAAGTGTCTCGAGTGTCAGTTCACCTTCTAAATCACTTGGTTTCCGTTGCTTAGAGATCACGCATTTCCAGAGTCGTCCACGTCTTCTTACGGCACAATGAGCACAACTTCCTCTATCGAATCGTCTCCAATCGAACAAGCGACCTCGAGATCGGCGAGACGCAAATGGCACTCTGCGATGCGATTCATTCAGGGAGTCCATCGCTTCAAGACGCCCGTCTCGCACAAGGTGAGCACAGTCGAAAGAGCACGCGCGGGCGGCACAATCCAGTCACAATGTCCTTTTCCGAAGACATCTCAAAGCGGTCATAAACTTGGCAAACGCCAAAAATGCAGTGTTGCTCGTAAAAAGTCGGTCATTTCTGGCAGCGAGATACGCTTGAAAAACAACAACGAAGGAATAAGTCATCGTCTCGACGTATAGGTCTCGCGGCTCCCGGATAAGCTGACATTGTGCTCGGCAGATTAATTTGGCGGCTCGCGCATTGAAAGTGTTCGTCTCGCGCGAAGAATGGGCGGATGGATGACGGCGGAACCGGTCTGCCGCGTGTTTTGTGTGCGCGGCTCGAGCTTGTGCATTTTTGATTTGCAAATCAACTGCTGTTTTTGATTGACAACGTGCGAATTCTGGTGAGAACTCGAAAGGAATGGATCCGGAAATTGGTCGCGGGGGCACGAGACTGGGGCAGGAGACAATGAATGGGAGATGGCCATTTGTGTCCTATCTGTTATTATGCAGATTGTCCTTTATCGCTAATGAAATTGAAGCCACTTGTTTACGAATAGGCTCATGTGCCAAGAAGAAGAAGAATATGAAGATGGTGGCCTCGCGAAGAAGAGTTATATCGTCAATAGTCACCGTGAGAATACGGCCATCGCTTCTGTTTCATCAGCGGCCCCGTCTTCTCTCGAAACAAAAACTCGTACACGTCGTCTTCTTCTTCTCCGTGGACGGCTGCTCGCCGCGAAGCCACACCCCTGCAACGCGCGCACGCTTCACTCGCGATGTGCTCGCGCCGTGGACGCCGTCTCAGTCTTCCACAAACGCCGATGGCCACTCCGGCGAATTCGGGAACTCCCGGCATCGTGAACGGGCATCCGTTCGCCTCTCGTCCTCACTACGAGCGACGCCAACTGCCCATGCAGCACCAGTTCACCCTCCGTCACAACCATTCGATGGGATCGTTGATGGGGCCTGGTCGCGAGCCCCCGATGCCCTCCCACAGCTATCATAATCCCCATGCGAGACTGTCTCAGCCCGACATCTATTCGGCTATCTACCGTCCCCACCACTATTACTCTCCCCCAGTGTCGTCGGGCGGTGCAAACGGAATGCACTATCCCTACCAGTACCATTCCGGAGCACTGCCCTCTTCGCAACACTCGAGCCCTTTGTACATGCGTAGAATGCTGCCGACGCCTAAGAATAGTGGGGGAATCGCGCGGAAACTGCTCAAGAGATGCACGAATCCAGACTTGATGAGATTGCAGAGAACTACCGAGATCCGTGAGCAGTCGGTCGGAAGGCCAAGTGGCGGTGAGTCGAACTCTTCTTTTTTCTTATTCCGAAAGAGATCAACCGAATATAAAGTGCTTCTTGGTTTGATGTGAAAAGTGAAAAAGGCACTCGGTTTCGGGAAGATTCTTGCTTTCAACGTGCCCATCGATCTGGAAAATTGAG
This sequence comes from Caenorhabditis macrosperma, assembly GCA_963932285.1. Classification (NCBI taxonomy): domain Eukaryota; kingdom Metazoa; phylum Nematoda; class Chromadorea; order Rhabditida; family Rhabditidae; genus Caenorhabditis; species Caenorhabditis macrosperma. The sequence goes on from OZ010620.1 coordinate 7,320,908, forward strand.
GTAGTGGGAGGGAAATGAGATATGGGGGAGAGTGCAGAGAAAGGGCCTCTCGAGAACTTGAATAATCGGAAATTGGAGGTTGTGAAACCGAGAAAGACACGATAATTGCTTCGAAATTCGGGGGGTTCTTTCGAATCTTCTCCTCGTCGCTCTCGAATCGTTCCCTCTCCCAGACACCCCCCTTCCGGTCACTGGTCAGTTCCATCGCCCCGAGGGGCGCTTTCTCGATGTCTCTCAGAAGGTTGATAACGCTCTCCGGCCTCCTTGTAACTCAATCTTTCGCCCTGCGCGTCCCTCTTCATCTGCATCTTCCTTCCTTCCTTCCTCTCGCAAAAAACCAGCCAATGTTTGTGCCACACACCGCCGACGAGGCAAAAATTGTTTCCTGCCCTCTCAGCGGCCAATCGAATAAGAAGAATAATTAACTGGGTCCCCGCCAGTTCTCAGTGTGCATAATCATTGGCTGGCATGCAAGCGGGCACGTGAGAGGAGGGCTCGATGGGAAATAGATAAGAGTACAATGAAATTGAGTGAGAGAGCGAGGCCAATTGGTTATTACTTATTGTTGATGATGCGAGGGAAATTGAAAAAGGAGAGATGACGTGTGAATTGGTCATGGAATTCACCTGCAAAGCCAATCACTTCCCTGTCGCTTGGCTTACTCACTTCTTCCGGAAACGAGCGCCCTTCTCTCCAATTTTCACACTCTGTTTTCATAATATGAGATCCTTGAGAAAACTGAGTCGTCGTCGCCTCCATCGCGAAACGAACCAAAACAAGTCGGTATCGTAGGGAGGAAGTGTCCGAGAGCGAAACGCCGAATTAGAGGAATCTGGCCTCGAAAACGGCAGTGTCGTGAGACGTTGGGGCCCACGAGAAATTAATTGCGTGGTGGTGGGGGGAAAGATGAATTGCGGACGGATCGTCAACAAATAAAATATCTGCTGGCGGCTCTTCCGGAGGAGACGTCTTGAGGGAACACAGTGCAGGGGACGGGAGGGTTTCTCTCGTAGGGGACAGTGCCAAAACGACACATCTCTCTTGTTTCTCCCCATCGACAATAACATATCCGTTCTCTGACGACAGCTTCTTCTAATCTGCCCTTTGCCGAGATTATATCCAATTTTCACATATCTCGTTAGTCTCGACGACATATACCTCATTCTATTATTCTTTTGTCGCGTTTCAAGAATCACGATGAGTCGGAACGCAGTGCTCAGGAATCAGAAGAAACGGAACGGAGATGCAGAGGGCGGGAGGGCGACAGTGTTCGCGAGGCCTCCGAGGAAGTACAGTAAGCACGGTGTCATTTCACTTTTCACATTCAAAACGAGTTACTTGTTTTTCGTATTCGAGAATACTCGAAACGAGAGCAGTTGTATCTAACTTCCGCTTCTTCCAGACAGAATTCATTTCAGAGAACCCCATCGATCCAGTGTACCTGGCACTGAAGCAAGCCACCGGCCGATACTCCCGTCGGGGCTCCTCAACCAACTTCGAATCGGCGTCTCCGAGTCCTCGCAATCTCTCGCAAGTATCGCTACAGGTACGTTTTCAGCGCCAATTAGTGTCGTGTGCCCAGAGAATTCCATTGTTTACAGGACTCTGGCTACGCCGAGATGGGCTCTTCGAAGGCTAACCCGCTGCTCGGCTCCACTCCGCAGCTCGACAACGCCGGTGAGTCAAGAAGACGGCTTCACCTGTCGGGCAGTCGCAGTGGCGGCGCTCTCTAGAATCACATCTAATAAATCGAATTGTTGGCAGCGGAAGCGGCCGCGTTTCCCGCAGAAGCCAGTCCATTTCGGTTTCGATTACTCTTTATTCTGGGCTGTGTCGGGGGGAAGGGGGATAAAAAGTGAACACGGAAAGGGAAGCACTTAGGTTGGCGCGGCGCAGAGGGCGTACTCATTCTCTGCAGTAGTTGTTCTTTCTTCGTCCAATTCTGCAGCCTAACGCAATGAACGTCTTCGTGGGTGAGTAGTTGAGAGCTCCTCTCTCCCTCTCTTTCTTGAGCCATTCCTCCCAATTCTTCTGATTTCGAAATCATTCAGTTTGTGCCATGAGATTCCGTCTCTCTCTTTCACTCTCTTCGCCGGTGAATTGTAGCTATGAGGTGTCCCAGCCGAGCCAGAATTTTGTTTTCCGATTAATATCACTCCGTGTGAACTCTCTCCCTCTCATTCTGACGTTGCGTCGTCCTGTGAGCCCCCAGTTGCTCCGGCAGTCGTGACGTGGCACACCCACCAACTCCTCTAATTTCCGGTTGAACTTATTGCCATTGTTTTCAGAAATACCTAGTGCCCCTCCTCATCCGCCCTCAAAACAGTATCCCCCTCTCTGAGTCACCGGTCACTTTCGCTGACTCACCGTCCGTGTCCACCCAAATTCATGCCCGCGCGGTCTTTCGGTGCACCTGCAGCTGTCAAAAAAGTTCAAACAACACTTTCGAAATCGCGGCCGCCTCTTTATGTAGGGCCACTGTTGCCAAGGAGTCCGACCACCGCACCTGCTCCGATTGGCTCCATGCGCTTCTCGATTTTGAGTATTCTGTTTGTCAGAGAACATCACGGTAGGTGGAGGGACAGTAGTTGTCGCTGGAGGAGTGGCAGTGGGAGACACACTTCCTCATGTTGTCCATTAATTGCAAAACGTCGTCTTTTCTGTGTGCAAAGCACATTATCTCGGCAGAGAAGAAGAAGTCCTTCTGCTGACGTTCTCGCTTTTCGGTCCTTCTGTCCTCTTTTTGTTCCGATTCATCTTCCGAGAAACGTAGCTACAAATCCCTCAAAAATCTGATAACCTAATCATCGGATAACAAGATCAAACGGTGATATCATTCTGTGATAGCACCTGACCGAAAGTCAATTTGACTGCTGCTGCTCCGAGAAATGAATGTTAATTGGAAACGGAAGTGTTTACTTGTTTCTTTGCTTTCCGATCTCCTCTCAAAGTTCCTCCAGATTATCGTTTTTATTAATGAGCAGCCAAAGAGATAACCGGATTATATCCACTCTTATCACTTGTAGCGGGGGAAACTTTCGGACGGAAACGAGGGCTTTTAGAGCTGCCTAGGGCGGGGTCTCCATCTCGCGCACGTCTCCATAATCTGTCGGCCGTCTCCTCGCGGCTCATCCTTTCCGGATATCAGCTCCCGCTGCGAAGGAGATGCACAGAACCGCGATTCAAGTGCTCGCAGTGCGAAAGTTGTTAGCCATGCTCTCCGCCAGAAGATCGCTCCGGATGTGTGAGTTTTCGTTACCAAAATTGACCTATTAGGCTCGAAATCGGTGTATGAGGGCTTCCATGAGTAGGAGTTGTTTGTTTATTTCGCTGACTCCGGTGGCATTTCGAAATCACCTGTCTCTCAGAATTCAGATGAATTCACGCAAACACGCGCCTTATTCGGATTGTTTAGTCTCCGGTGTTTGAGTACTCAAGTGCCTACTTCTTTCATCAATTAATTTCAGGTCGTTCCGTTGGACGCCGCCGTGCTCCAAAGCTGACTCAGCAAATGAAGTCGCTGTCTCTGGACTGCCAAGACATGCCGCCACGCATCAATCCGAACACGAGAAGTCCACTGAGTAAGTGATCAAACATCAGACATCAGTGTCTATTGGGAAACAGTCTCAGGATCGAAACTGGCGCCCAGAGACTACCGAAAGCCAGGGGTCAACGGCTCTTCCGACTTCTCAGACGTCGAGAGATCGTGCTCGCCGATCGTCAAAAGCAGAAGGAGCAGTTCGTCAGCCCGTGAGTTCTTTGTTTTCTTCCCCCCGCTCAATCGACATTTTCAGTGTATTCGGGCGGCTACATCGTCATTCACGAGTACACGCCGGCTCACGGAGCCCCGTTGACACTCGGAGAGAAAGTGCGTGTGGTGGATAACGGGGATCCAGACTGGCTCCACGGCTTCCGTTTCAATGACAGGTACTTCCGATTCGTTTTAACCCCCTCAGATGACGTCCCTTGTTTCAGAACCGAGCACATGATCACGTTCCCGGCAACATGTGTTGCTCAAATGCTCGCCGGCGAGCAGGCAATGCGAATTCAGCAAAACGTGCTGGTAGCCGAGCAAAAATTACGAATGTACAGGGATCAGGTGAGAACGAATCGCGTCATTCGAGAAGTCGCATCCGCCGAATCGGCCGTTTCTCTCATTCTTCTCTAGCTGATAATCAAGTGTTTATCCGGGCGTGCGCGCGTTTCTCTCGCCCACTAATCCGCCACCTTTGGATTAGGGGATTACTGTAGGTCATCTTATCAACAACATTGTCAAATCGTTCGCATCAGTTCGAGAATCGCCTTCTAATCCCTTTTGTTTGCAGATTGTGTTCGTGCAGCCAGAGAGCTTAGTCGACGGGAAGGTGACTGTTCGGACGGAGCACAATGCATTGGCTCCGTGCCCACTCAGCTCATTGGCTCTTCTCTGAATCGTTCCCACGTGTATCCCATATTTATACTCATATTTGTCTGTTCTAGTCCCCCTCCGATCCACGGCACACTCTCTCTCTCTCTCGCCTTCTTCCCCCCATTCATCCCGTACACATATTTTGTCATATCGACTCCGAATTCGATCCGAACTAAGTACTCGCAACCAATTTGGATTCCTCCTCCTCGCACACCAACTTCCCGCACTCCCCCCACAATCTCATTCCGCACGTTATTTTGAACGTATTCGTCTGCAATAAAATCGTTAATTTGGTATGGAAAAAGCGTTCGTTCGCCAATCTCTCATCGGAGCGAAACACGAAACAATAAGAATCGAGATACCCATCTGCCGGATTTTCGCACTTTTTTGAGACGATCGTTCTCGTATAAAATGTATGGGGTGGGGGAGGAGAACGACATCGAAATGGCCTGCAGCGAGCGTTCCCTCCACCTCCGGGTCCACCGGCTGATCGCTTATTCTGTCGCCTGCGTGGCGTTGATCCTGACCGTCGGAGCGATGGTTACCCTTCCTCTCGCCTATCACTATGTGGCTCAGTTGAGACAATCACTCAACAGACAGTTTGTGGTGAGTCATTCAGGGATTACTGAGAAACCGATGGACTGCAGGAATGCAATGACGTGGCCAAGACCATCTACGAAGGAGTCAACGAATTGGCCGATCTGATTGGCAGTGCGAATAGAACGAGACGCGCCATCAAGGCGAGACGGAGATTCGATGAGGGTTCGTGTCGATGACACATTTCTTCTTCTTTTTTGTGTTCATTTTCATATTCAGACGACACTGAAGGAACGTGCGAAGGATGCTGTCTCCCTGGTTCTCGAGGACCTGCTGGCCCTCCCGGTCGTCACGGACGTCACGGTTCTCCAGGAGCCCCCGGAAAGCCTGGAAATCCCGGAGAGCCACCGAGAGGTCCTTGCGATCCAGCAGTTCCGAACCCTTGTGATTGTCCAGCGGGACCACCAGGAGAGCCAGGGCCACGTGGGCCACCAGGAAACAACGGATTACCAGGGCTGAAGGGAAGACGTGGATTCAACGGTCTGGATGGGAGACCAGGAAGACCTGGGAAAGCTGGAATCGACGGAGTGCCGGGACCAAAGGGAGAAGACGGAAAGGACGGAGAACCAGGAATCATCGACACAACTGACGTCGGACCGCCGGGAGAGGACGGGGACGAAGGAATCGCCGGAGAAGCCGGACAACCGGGTAATTCCGGAAGAGACGGAAAGCCGGGACAGACGGGACCACCTGGGCCGCCTGGAAAAGACGGTGTTGACGGCGAGAACGGAGACGACGGAGAGCAAGGAGAATCCGGAATTCAAGGAAGACCCGGAGAGGAGGGAATTTGTCCGAAGTGAGTCTTTTTCTTGTTTTTCCAGTCACCCTTGTGGTTTCAGGTACTGTGCCATCGACGGAGGCGTCTTCTTCGACAGCGGATCTCGCCGTCGCAAGGCCTGATTCCTTATTTCCCTCCTACAGTAGTGTGTCTGATTCGCGTGGTGCTATTGATCGAAAAAGTGCAATAAATAGTTATCGGTTTTTTATCAAAATGTCTCATAAAAATGGAGTAGAAGAGAAGGAGAGAAAACGAGGAAAACGAGAGTATTGTGCTACTCGGAAAGCCATGAAGCCTCCTCGAGAACGACGGCCTTATTGTCGACGATATGGTAGAATGGAACTGAAATGGACGGCCTCTATGGGGTGGAGAAGGACGATACTCACTCGCTTGGTACTCGGTCTTTCCAGTGGCGGCGTTGAATCTGGTGACTGCGTCGTTTGAGGCTGGCGCTGAAATAGAGGAGAGAGTGAGGACTGGAACGTGTCGAGAATGACTCACAGGCGCAGGTGGTGACGTGTTTGCAGTGTCTGAACTGAGCGTTCGACCATTCACGGGCCGACTGACATCCGAACCATCCGGCTTGGGCCTCAAGCAGATAACATTGATTTCTGACTCAAACAGCGATTCTTACCGGGTTGATGGTGCGGCATGGACCCTTCTGGTAGGTCGACTGCCACGCATTCATCAGGTTTTGAGCGTATTTGCAAGCGTTGTTCGGGTCCTGGGTGGTGGCTGTCAAGTAAGTGGTCAAGGCGGCGGAGGTTTCCTGTTGGTAGTTGACGTAGGTGTTCTCGATACACGTGGTCAGAGTTCTGCGTTCGTACATTGCTGAAGAGAGAGAAACAACCGTCTATCAAGGTTCAGTGTCACTCACTCCAGAATCCAGCTCCACACTTGAAGTCCCAATCAGCGAGGAATCCTTGATAAGCGTAGGCGTCGGCAAGGGAGAGTCCTGCTCCGACGCGTCCGACGGTTCCGAGACAGTTGCGGATCTGTGCCTGTCCGAGGCAGCCGTAGAAAGCGGAGAAACCGCTGAAAACAAGGAATGAGAGGGGCGAATGTGGGAGAGAGACGCTCACTTGCACACATTGATCCACGAGTCGATGGTGTATGGAGTGACGATGAGGGACTGGGTGATTCTGTCGAGACTCGAGATGTCCTTCCAGGCGGTCGAAGTGCTGCAACGGGAGAATACACGAGTGAGGGCGGCGTTTCGATTACTCGGTTCTCCAGAACGTTCCCAAGTTGCTGTTGCAAGCGGCGAACTGAGAATCGACGCAGTTGTCGGTTCCGATCTGGGCGACTGCCACGCCGCAGAGGACTGAAAACGAGCGGATCTTCGGAAGACGGTACTCTTTTTTATTCAGGACGTACCAGCTAGAAAGATGGCAAACTTCATGCCGAGAGAGGGGTGACGGGAGAAGAGTGACTTGATAAGCGTCGTCGGCGAATATTTGCCCCGGTCTCTTCTGTGGGCACAATCTTTTTATCACTATCCAACTCATTTTATTAGACACCCTCTCCTTCTCTCGCATACAATCTTATTAGCGATGCCGAAATGGGTGTGTTCAGTGGAAAGTGCGAGAGACGAATCAGACGTCATTGTATGTGTCATCGAACGAAAACGAGGTAATCTATTTAGTTATAGTATACCGTTTTCTATTTTATTCAGCAGTCATTCAGCATAACAACAACTTGTAAATGGCAACACAAATCAGAGAGAGGAGTGAGAAGTTGGCGGAAGAACCCGAAGTGTGTTGTCTTATTGCTTGAGCGTCGGAGAGCCACTTGGACAGATGGTCGTGGATCCGTTTCCTTGCGTCCTTCAGCGACTGCTTGTCGGAATCTCTTGCCGGGTACATATCGGCACAGTGAGCAGTTCCGTCGATGAGCCACGAATCGACGTCATTGGCCGAGTTGTTCACTTTGTGTCCCAAGTCTTGCCACGGATCGAAAGAGCCGTTCGGGAAGCACACCTTCGTTCCTCTGTAAGCATCCGCTCCTCCGTACTTTGTGCGCACTTGATCGACCAATTTGAATGTGTTGTCGAGGGTGTATTCGGGACCGAAGAGATCGATGCACTGGTCAGCAAAGAAACTGGAACAACGGGGGAAACTGATTGAACGGACATGTTTAACTGACTCAAGGGGCACTGTGGATCCGAAGATTCCGCGGTTTCCTCCGTCTGTTGTCTGATAGTATCCGAGTTCGGTGCAAGTTTGCCAGATCCAGCTGCGAGTACTAACTGAAACGGGATCGACAGTCATCGAGGGAGTGATCAATGTCACTTACCAACGTCCAAGTCGGACATGGTTGTGTCCGAATAGGCCTCGATGAACGAAGTGTAGTTGTTGGGTCTGCATCCGCTGTCACTTGGTTTGTAGAAGGAATCGTAGAAGTTCATCTGAGCACACATGACAGCCACCGGAACAATCAGTCAACTCACCACTGCAACCACTCTATCCACCTCGTCGGGGATCGTGGCGTTGTTGAGGATGTCGCATGCCGCTGGAACTCCCAGTCCGGAACGAGTCGCAGTATCCTGAAACAGTTCGTTTGGATGTTCGAATCAGCATTCCAGTAGTACTCTGTTGTCGCCGGTGTACTGATTGATTCCTTGGAAGTATCCGTAAACGTTTTGGAAGAAGAACTGCACCGATTTGGAGAGGTTGTTCTCATCGAAACCGTCGCAGAGACTGAAAACAGAGAGTGGAGGAGGGCAAGAGGGATCAGGGAATGCTACTTGAACCGCTGCTTCAGAAGAGCCCTGCCGTCTGCACCGCTGTACGCCTTCTGCACGATCTTCGTGAACGCCGTTCCGATGACGTCGGCACAGGAATCACTCAATGTTCTGTACGTCTTCTCTGTGTTGATTGCGTACCCTGAATAGCCGCGTATGTTGCGGATGACTTGATTTCTTACACTCACCGTAATAATCCACAAACACATGAACAGCCGAAGAAGAAGAAACAGCTCCGGCGGTCATTTCAGGGTAAGTCTCTCTGAACCACGCAGACAGAGAACCCGGGTAAGATCCTCCGAATGTGATCCAAATCGGTTTGTCGTTCTTGAAGTAGAGGGCGTTCATCTGTGTGATGAACTCTTTGATATCAGCCAGCGCCTGGTCAATCGTTAACAGTTTCAAACTGGCGGTTGTCTGGTCTCCGAGTGGGGAGTAGTCCTTGGATCCGTAGAATCTGTGCTCGACTTGGAAAGCGGCTGCTCCGAACTCGGCCGCCCAGGTCATCATGGTCTCCCCCTCGTGTCTCACCCACTTATCTCCCGTTCCGTTGATAGTTCCTTCTCCTCCGAGCATCAGAAACACGTATCCGACGGAACTGTTGTAGAACTTGGAGTTGTATTGGTATCTCTGAACACTTCCACTTCGAGAGACGAACAACCGCTTCTGTTTCCCACCTGTTTCCAAGTTCCACTAATGTTTGAAAAGTGATCGTTCTTCTGGACAATCTCCGAGTAGACCATGTACTTGTCTTCGGTGATCGGTCCTTCGGGCGAGTCTCCGGCGGCCAACAGACCTTCCCTCGGCCTTCCCACGACCATCGGCGGGGACACGTGGCAGAGGACAACACCGATGGCCAATGAGGCCAGCAAATATACCCGAATCATTCTGAAAAATGGGAAACGAATGCTTAGAAAAACAGAATTTGATAGCAATCACTTCTGAATTTCGAAAGGGAAAGGAGTTTAAAAACCATGCCAAATGGGTGTTGATAAGCGATTGGAGTCGGCGGCGGCTTTGCACGGTCGATAAGGAGAACAGATTGTTATGAGAGACAAACTTTGCTTTACTACTTTCAAACCGGTGACATTAAATTAATAAAAAACGGATTACAATCGAAGGAGAATAAGGAAACGGACAGTTCAGATCGAGCAACCCAGAGAGATGTGGTCTACAACGAGATCGGCAATAGGCGGTTGTGCACTATGAAATAGCGGAATAAGAAGATGATAAGAAATGGCTGAAATTGAATTCCTTATGAAGAGACTGTCTGTGACTGGAGAGCCGCAATCGTCGCATCCCGTTCGGCGAGTTCCCTCCGCAGTTGCTCATTCTCGCGACGAAGACGGGTCAGTTCCTCTTCCCATCCGCTCACTCCCATCTCCTGAAACAGACTATTTCAGTCATTTTCAGACACCCAAACGGAAGAATGATATAGTGTTGGAAGGCAAACATTCCTGCCGTATTAGTTGTCCGTTGCGCCCAAAACCAATTCATTCCCAGCCTCGTCAATTCGTCATTACCCCCATTACTGGCTTCCAGCGCCCTTGACTCACATTCACTAATCGGTTCAGTTTCTGCAGCTGCGACTTGATGTCTTGAACCTCGGAACGGCCTGCGTCTATCTGTCTGTCGAGACTCGGCTCGTTGTACGTGTTTCTGAACAAATAATAGTTGCTGAACACACACACCGAAACTGTTGCAAAACTGACCTGTTCACATTGTTCTGATGATGAGCCCCTTGTGTGCTGCTCCTTCTGAAAGTCGGCGGAAATGAGTGAGAAACACGGAAAAGCGGTCTTATTGCCTGATAAAGGTGGAGAATATGGGCGAAAGTAGGCAATCAATCATGAGAATTGTAGCGGTCGCCGCAAGGTTCGTTTCAATACATATGAGAAAGGTGTATGTTCGGGCGGCGCTTCCCACTCTCGTCTTCTCTCGCCTCTGACCGCGATACACGCGATCGGGTAACAATAGCAAGTTGGCCCGCGGGGACGGAAAACGAAGGAAATAGAGGGAGAGAGATGAAGGGGAGAGGGGCGCGGGAAGGGAACCGAAACGTGTTTGCGCAGATGATTTCGGTTGCTGCGTCTATGGGTTGAGCAACGGCACTTACGAGTCAGGCTGAACGATGGAACGGTCGATGGAGATGATGCTTTCGTTCATCTTTTGGTGGGCGGAAATGCAGTCGATGGAGGAGGAGTGGGAGAATGTGTCGCCTACGAGCATCGGCTGATCACTGCAAATTGGGGCTAATGATGAGGGGAAGGGAAGAAGAGGGAGGAGGAGGGAGAGGAGGAATGGACTCTTTCGGCAGAGCAGAAGGCGTGCGCGCTCCGCAAAGATTGAAATCGAGATAATGAAGAAATTTGAGACTCTGTGCCTCAAGTGGAAGGGGGCAAGAATGCCTCGGAGACATTCCGGGCAATCCCAAACTCCGAGGAGGACAGAGATCTGTTGCAAACTCACAGAATGTCATCGTCGATGAGTCCCGTGTTGTCTTGCACTGCGTGAGACGTTGAAATAACGCGATGCTCGAGTTCTGAAAAGTTCTCTCTCTCTCTCTCTCTCGTACTTCTTCTTGTGTCTCTCTCTGCGCACACCCTCTCCCAGTTCGTCATTGTTGTGTGAGCAACAAAGTAATTGGATTTGGCTGGCTCTCTTCCGTAATGAGGCTCTCTCTCTCTCTCGGTGCTCAAGGATGCTCTTTCGTAGGCACACTTACGTGGAGACATGGCATTCGCATTCGCGTCGAGACCTTCTTCGATGATGGTCTCGCTGAAGTGTTTCACACTCAGCCGCGGACTCTTATTGCTCCATTTTTCGAATGTGATGGGAAGATTTTCGACGAGAGGCGAATTCGCGACCACAGAGGACTCTCCCTCGGCGAGGGGCGCCTTGCGTTCTCTGGAAGAAGACGTTGGGGAAGTGGGAACTCGCATATTCGGAAAAACCTTTCCAACTTTTCGGAGATGTGCTGTCGACCGGTGGACGTCGTCTTCGCATACAACGACTTCTTGGGTCCCTGAATCACCGAACACTCATCGGACTGCTGTCTTCGAACTTCTCTTACCTTTTTGTCTTTTCGGAGGAACGATGGAGTGAGCATTTTACCGGCATTGCGAAGAGACCTGAGAATGCTGAATATACAGAATACGGATAGAACTACAAGGGAAGGACAGGCGGAAAGGGAGAGGAGACACGAACACCAGAAGACAACGAAAAGACAACGAGCAGATGCACACGGAGCACTCACTTCGAGGCGAGCGCTTCTTTCTTCGACTTGTGCTCCGGTTTCAACTCGACAATGTGCATTGGATCGACGACTTGAAGTGTCTTTTTGATGGGCAGCTGAGTGGGTTTGGTTGCTCGTGAAGAGGAAGTAGACGAAGTAATCGGAGCTGCCGAGTCGGAAGAAGACGTCGAAGTGGACTTTGGAAAAGTCATCACGGGGAACGGCTTCTCTTTCGGAGGGCTCGGAGGCGTGAATACAGGCGCAGGCCTCTCAGAATCGCTCTTCTTCTCAGACGACTTGATTGACAAGTCCCGAATAGAAGACGTTATGCCTTCCGGCTCTTCTTCGATCGGCGACGTCATGAGACCTTCAATCCGTCTCGAGATAATCACCGCTTCCATGACCTCCTCAGTCGTCGGCGTTAGATTCGTGTCCATCGGAATCTCTTCTTCAGGAGACGTCAAATCACCTGACATCGTTGACTTCCTCTCCTCCAAAAGCTCCGCTTTATCAGATTGGCTCCTATCAGTAGTGTCTAGTTTCAGATTCTTCGGCGGCTCCTGCTTATCGGCCCTGCGTTCCTCTTTCGGTGTCGCCGACCTTCTTCCTCCCATAACGAACAAATGACGTGGTTCCGGAGAAATGGGCTTCCGAGATGGGCTCCCGACGGCTTCTTCGAGCGATAATTGTTGGGCAGAAGACGTGACACTCTCTGAATAAAACATTGCCCTCTCAATTGCCTCTCTATTCTCACTCACCATCCACGACAACCTTTCTCTTTGCCACTGGAGTCGTAGCTGTTATCGAATAGAAGTCAGAAGTGCGAACGGGAGACGTCACGTGATCCTCGTCGAAAGAGTTATCCCTCTTGTACGCCGACGCAATCGAGTCCAAGTTCGTTTGTGGCTCGTTCGCCTTTCCGTCGACGATCGCAAACGTCTGATACTTCCGCATCATTATCGGCGTTGTCGTCGAGAGAATGTACTTCTGTGCCGACTCGGGCTTCCGTTCGTCCAGTGATTTTTGTCGTTTCTCCTGCTTTTCCGACTTTCGTTCACGACTTCTTCCCCGGAACAACTCGAACTGCAGCCTACGGAGATAACTGTGCTTCTTGGAGTCGGTCGATTCGGAACGTTGCACCTTTCCCTTCTTGGCAGTCATCACGGCGTCGGCGCTGACCGACTGCGGAAGTGGTTTCTCTTCTTTCGCTTCCACGACGAACGTCTGATACTTGCGAATGGCGAGTGGAGTTGTGGTGGTGAGGATGTACTTCTCCTTGGGTTTCTCGTACTCTTCCCACTCCTTCCGCTTCCGCTCCTTCTCTTCTTCCCTCTTTCTTCGATCCGCCGGGGGACCAACTGTTGCAATCGGTTCCGTGACTTCTCCCTCCTCAATGTACGGATAGTCGGGACTCTTCGGTCTGTCTCCGATCGTGAATGTATGGTGTCTTCGGAGGCACTCCGGCGTCTTCATCACCATCACAAACTTTGGCTGTGGAACGACGTCTTCCTTCTCCTTCTGCACTTCTTTCTCAACAGTTTTTCTCTCGGGTTCCGACGCCTGTTTCATTAGTTTCTTGCTCACATGCACATCCGACTGTGACTTTGTGATCTTCACATCCTCCGGCGACTTATCTCTGATCGTGAACGTGTGATGTCTTCGAAGTGCCTCTGGGGTCTTGACAGTCAGAATGAACTTCTCTTTCGGCATCGGCTCTTCGATCTTCACTTTCTCCTTGATCTCTTTGAATCTAACCGTCTCCAACTTGTTATACTGGATTTGCTCTTCGAGTTGCGGTGGTTCGACGCTCGGATCCTTCTCTCCGATCGTCAGCGTGCGGTGTTTGCGGAGTGCTTCTGGAGTTTTGACGAGAAGAACATATCTTTCTGGAGAGACGACTCGCTCTTTTTTGGAGCTATTTGCGTCTTCCGGAACGGGAACAGGCACGGGGGCCATAACTGGAGGTTCCTCTACTTCCGGAGCAACTACTTCCTCTTCCACGTTCTTCTCCTCTTCTATCTTTTCGGTTATTTCGATCGGAAGAGTGGGAAAGTCACACGAAGTAGTCGTTGTGACTGTAGTCGTCGTCACTTCCACCACTCTCCTCACAGGTCCCGGCGTCTTCTGATTCGCGTTGCTGTCCAACTTCGACTCGCTCAATTCGTCGCTCTCGGTTTCCATTGCCGACGGCAACTGCTCCAGTTGTGTGATTGTCTGGCTCTCTTCGGTCATTGGTGGATCCGGACTGGCGGACCGTTTCTGTCTGGAACGAGTTGTTTCAGCGCATGCCTTTCACACAGTTGCTCTCACCCCGGGTACAGTTCGTCAAACTCCTTCGTCACCACAAGCACGTCTTCTTCCAGTTTGACACACAAGTGCTGCATTGGTTTCGGCGGCGCCATCTCGCTTCGAGAGATCAGTCCAGCTTCAGAAACTTCTTCTATTTTGTCGTCAACGAGAGGAGTCGGATCTTGCGGAATGCACACCTGAAACTATCTGTGATCGGATTATTCGGATCGAGAGCTCACTTTCGAAGTGGAGGGAACTTCCATAGACGAAGACTTGATCACCCGATTCGCGTTCTGATCTATCCTCTTGGGCACTTGTTTCGGTTGACGGATTCTGGAAAAAGAGGAAGGTTTGCGACGGGAGAATGCGTGTTGTTGTTTGTTGTACACAGAAGGCAACATGGGACACAGAAACCTGGAAGAGGAGAAGAGAGAGAGAAGGGCTTATGGATGACACGCTTGCATAAGTCACAGCTCCTCCTCCCCCGTTTCTCGAATATATCATTGGTGAGCTTAGCGGGCACCCTTCCCACTGTGTCGGGCTCTTTTCGGCGAAGAGGAAATGGAACAAAAACAAAGAAGAAGGAGAAGAAGAAGAAGGAGGAGGAGGGGACGACGGCACGAAGAAGCGCGCCTCGTTCCAGTTGTTCGTCAAAACGGCGACGAAGGAAAAGAAGAAGAAGGCAGTGTTTTCGTCGGCAAACTTACGGGTAATTGCTCTTTTCCTGTGTCACTCGAGCTGCCATCATTACTATTATTATTATTATGAGAGCTACAATTGGGTGTGCTCCTCGAACACGAAGAGACCGGAAAGAAACGAAAACGACTGGTCAGTGAGAATAGGAGAAGAGGACGGAAAAATGCATGGGAATGAGTGAGCGGGAATTCGGAATTTAGCAGAGGAGAGTGATGTGAATACCAACGGATCGGAGTACTCACCCGGAGAACGATTGACTCGTTTTGATGTTCGACGAAGAGCTTCCTTCGGAACTTCTTCCCAGGTGCGTGATCTTCGTGAGTTTGCTCTTCACACTGTTCGCCATGCTCATCAACGGACTGCGCGGCGTCGACGACATCTTGGCCTTCTTTTCCTTCGGATTCCGTGCAATCTGAATGTAAAATAGTGCGTTGAGGGTGTAAAAGTCGAGGAGCCGAGTGGGAGAAGGTTGGGACAATCAAGGAATGAAGGGGACAAACATGAAATTGAATGGTCCCCTGGGTGGCGAAGCCGCGACACGCCTAAACTTATCTTGAGCCCGCGCAAAACGGCACAATGCATACAAGGCCGACTGAGCACAAAAGAATCGAAGACCGAGATTTTGAGGAAGGCGGAGTCGGGGGAAAAGAAGACGTCGGAGACGACGGTCGTCGTCCCGGACTCGCATGGATACAGAGAGAAAAAACGGCATCGCTCGGATCTAATCTAATGCAAATTTATGCCTTCACAACTAAGAATACATTTCATCTTTCTTCTGTCAATAGGCAAACAGCCGAGAGATGGGCGACGGAGGGGCGTGTGAGCCAAAAACGTGCATTCGACGAATTAATCATAGTGGTTTGGTGGAGAATTGATGGGAAGAAGAAACGGAGGGAAGAAGAAGAGTCTCACATTGGAATTCGAGTCGAGGCGGTGCAGCACGTCGACCACATTGCGGTTCTCGATGACCAGATCTGTCGTCGTGTCGGAAGTGACCGCTTTTTGATGCTGAAACAGAAGAAGAACTATTCGAGTGAATGTGGAGATGCTTTCACCTCGGAAACTCTCGACGCGTGGCTCATGATGGATTCGTTACTTTTGCTCTCCGGAATGGGCGGACATGCCCGATTCAACGGAGGACGTCGACGGACCCCCTGGAAAAAGGGAGCGTTGGCGGGAGAGACAAACGGGACTAGTACACCTTGAGGAGGAACTCGAACACCATCCTGCAACAGCTGCAGGTGTTTGTCAGAGCGCGCTGTCCCTCCCGTCTGAGTGACGGGTGTCTAGTCAATAAGCGGTTGCTCGGGCGACGCGGAGCCGAGACACGTGTGATATAGAGGAAAAAGGGAAAGAGGAGAGCTACGTTTTCGTGTTCGATTCGACTCGACGGGCGTCTCGCCGGGGCGAAGGCTCGTAAAAAGAGCACTGCTTTATGACTTTTTCTTTCTTCGGAACGAAAGCACTCACCGTGAACAGTTTGACGGGTTGTGGCGGCGGAGGTGGTCTGTTGGATGGGATGACCATAAGAGTGGTGTGGGTTCGGGGATAAGGATACGAACCGCTGGAGGAAGAACGAATTATTGATTTGTTCCTGCAAAAAGGTGATTGTTGACAAGAGGGGAGTGTTTGTGGGGGAGAGAGAAACCACTTTTGGGTGGGAATCTGATTGTTTGTCCGTGCCCCCAGACCTTTTGCCAGTTCGAAAACATGCCCTTCGAGAGAGCAACACACACGAAACTCAGCTCCTACAGTACCCGGAGAGAGATGTTGCAAACTCTGCAAAGCGTCTTCTTCTTCTTCTTGTCACTCACTAACTTCCTCGTCAAGATTTTGTGAGCTCAAAAAAGAGCTCAAGTCTTCAATTTGAGTTCCGTCCGCACTTGCACTATCGCTCTATTTCGGTTGTCTTTTCGACAAAAAAGCGAACAAGTAAGCGGAGAGAGAGAGAGAGAGAGCAACTCGTTTCTTCCGGCCGGCGGGGAGAACAAATTGACTGACAATTTGTCAAAATCTCGCGCGTTTTGCAAGCCAAAACGAGAAGAGTCTTTCTCGATTTCGATATATATATGTAATAAAAACCGACCTTGTCGACGAAGAAGATGCCTTGGACGGCGAATAAGAAAGGGAAGAAGGAGAAGAGCAAGTGCTCGGATCCATTGGCAACCAATATGAATCGTTCGGAGGGAAAAGGGAAAAAGTTGCTCTTCTTATTCGTTTTTCTTCGTTCTCTTTCTTCTCTCCGAAAACTGACGGGTGTGGCTTTAAGCAAAGCCTTTGTCGTCGTCTTCGTCGTCGACGGGCGCCTCCGATTATTTCTTTTTGATGTGTGCAAAAGTGAAGAGGGAAAGGATAGAATCGGTGAGCCGAAGCGACGACGACGTAGTCTTTCAGAGGCCGCCCGACGGATATTATTATTATTATTATAAAATATATTTGTGTGTGTGACAGAGCATGTTGCACTGACAGAAAGAGAGACAGAGAGGGATAGAAGCACACCCCCCATCCGAGCCAATGATGATGATGATGATGATGATTAAACTTACCGCCGCCACGGGAAAATAAGAGTCGATAAGACTTCCATGTTAAATGTGAAACTGGAGGATGATGATATGTCAACACGGCATGTAACTGGGCGTCTAAAACGACGGAAGTTGTTGGAGGTAACCCAATACGAAACACAGAGGACGAAGTCTGTTCGAGCAGATCGACCAACGACTGCCACCAAGATCAAGAGACATTGAGCGAACGGAAAATGACAGGAAGTGGTGGGGTGTTACATGACAATCCATGTGAAACAGAGTTGGAAGCAGATGATTCGGAACTTCTTAATTTCCTTATTTCGTCTAGAGTTTTGCAAGATTCTCGACAAAAAGTCTGAAGAGTGCAATTAAGGGGGGGGGGGACACTTCAGAACTTCAAATGAGCGAATTGTGCATTCACACAAATGTATCATAATTCTTATTCACATGTTATTTAAAAGTAACTACAGTTCAACTTCATTGAGCTTAGAGTCTCTTGTTAATCGGAGAAAAGCTATTTTTGTTGAAAACTCAAGGTGGCGCGAGACTGAGAGTCCGTTTCTCTCGAAGCACCTTGGAGTGTGTCAATGCGCACTTTCATTCAGAATCTTCAAAAAATCGTTATCTAGTTCGTTTTGAAACCAAAAAAATTCGGAGAAAAAGCTGACGAAATGATGTTCGTTGTTGAGCAAACTCAATTTTTGGTGTTGTCTTGAGACACGCTTCCGATCGGATTCTAGGCGTTCTTTTGATAATTGAGAGAAGTTTCAGTGATTTTTTTTCTGTTAGTCTAGGAGCTTTGGAGAAACGTAAAAACGTCTGTGAAACGGAAAAAGGGAAATGAATCAATTGGTGTGAAAGCTGACGTCGTCCGAGAGCTTCTCTCGTCTCCAATTTCATATTCTCACACTTTCGGAGGGCCTTTTTTCGACGGCAGCGTCCTTCTTTCCACCCATCGCCCCTCGCCCTCTCTTTCGATCCATTCATAATTCTTCAATTTGTTCGTCACGTATGTACTCTACGGGCTGCTCGCACATAGATGTCCCTCACGCATGTGCCACATAAATTAGCACTCGGCGCTTCTCCTCCTCCTCCTCCTCTTCTTCAGAAATATCTGCGCATGCTCGTGCGAATGTGTGTGTGCTGGCAATTAGCCAGCCATTCAACGCATTGCTCGTCTTTTTGTGGAGGAGATGGACGGCACGAACAGATTAGAAGACATGAGAGAAAGAGAGAGAGAGGGAAAGGGGATACATTATCATTATGAGGTTTATGCGGGGGAGAAATGCATGAAATGTGTAGCTTTGAATGGGAATCCGAAAGAAAGAGAGAGAATTCAGGAGAAGAGACTCAGACGACGAGAGAAAGAAGTGCATGATTTTCAATTCAGTCGACTCCAATCAACCACTCGAGATTAATGTTTCGAGGCTTTCGACACCTCCACAAGCCGATTCTGATTGCATTTAATCAATTGTTAAAAGGGAGAAAACAACGAAAGAGGCCGCATTCCAGCACCCAAACTGAGCTTGAAGGCATAGAAATGAGCAGGTGAAATGGTTGTCCGATAATCAACGAAGAAGTGTTGTGCCAGTGAACAGGGTCCTTTGGGAGAGAGAAAGGTATGTAAATATAGAGTATGGGCAACGAAAAATGGGTTGGCAGGGGCTCTCTGCGAATAGGAGCTCGCTCGACGACGGCTCTCAGTTTTTCGTGAATTATGCACAGACTCTCTGTGGGGGCAGCAGTGGCTCCGGGAGCTGTTGGGAGGCGCCCCCGGAGTCCGGAGAACTTGATAATCGGAAGACGAGTTGATGAAAAATCCGGGGCGAAGACAGAGAAGAACACACTCGGAAGAGACGAGCGGTTTTGTGTAGTGCGCCGCCACGTCTCCGGGGAGTTTCACTCTTTCATCTCCCGACAGGCCCGCAGATACCCTTTTTAATGGAGGAGGCCACGTGGCAAACCGACTCACCGACTCATTTCGATCGCTGATTGGCGATTTCCCATGCACGGGACTCTTCGCTCGGACGATGACACTAGGTACGCATTGGGTTGCTGAAACGAGAAGATTATGACGTGGCGAATGGGGTAATTATCCAAAGTGCTCGGAGGAAGGGATTGATAGTGATTAGGTGATAAGGCGGAGAAGATACTACTGTGTTTATTCTCTTCGCTCATTTCTAGAACCGAAGGAGGAATCTATCCGTTCTTTTTATCTCTTTGCCCTTTCCGACGATCGCATGTCTTTCGGTTTTTTGTCAAAAAGAGACTTTGATGGTCCTTCTAAACTTTTCCGGGAGGAAAACGGCTGAGAGAGATGAAAGAGAAAGGGCCCAAAAACACACAGGGACGGATCGAAACACTGGCAAACAAATATAGATGTATGGGGCGTATAAAAGGCATTCGGTAATCGGATCTCCCCCGGGGGTGCTTCCAGCCACGAACTTCTAGATCACTTCCGCGGAAAAACGACGAGGAGGAGGAGGAGGAGAGGCGACGGCGGTGAGAAAGAGCGCGGGGACGGCGGCAAGGGGAGAAGAAGAAGAAGAAGAAACTCTATTGAATTGCGACGAAGACGGGCGGAGTCCACGGACTGCGCACATAAATCTTTCTTGAGCAGCATGTGCTAAAATGTCGCGAGAGCCCATAAACAGGAGATTGGAAATGAGCGAAGGAAGAGGAGGAGGCGGCCGGCGGGCAGACAGAGCGACACTCTCTGGATCTATATTAATGATTGACTGCTGGAACACAACTACTTGTTTGTTCGTCCGGAGACACGAGGAGACAACAGAATGAGCAGCAGCTCCAGCAGCAGCAGCTACTCTTGTTTTTGTTGTCGATTGAGGGCATGATAATGAGCAGAGCCATTGCCTGCAGCTCACCGGATACGCCGTCACCCAATTTCCGGTGTTCTCGGCCGGAAATCGAGTTTTTGGCGGAGGAGATTGAGTCGGAGTAAAAAAGTACGATGGTGTCGGCGAGAGAGGTCACAAACACGAGAAGTCGGAGGGGATGAGGGAGTGAGGGTCCGATTTCAGAACGATGACTTCCCGTCGCGATAGGGACTAATATGGGAAATCAACGGGAGTTGTGTTTGGTCCTATCTCACTGTCATCACAGTTTCCCTGTTTTGGAGCCCTTTTGATGCGGAACACCGGAGGATCAGGTCGGCAGGGAACATAGAATCAGACGATGAAAGGAGCTTCACTAGAACTTATTTGTTTCTCTTTTGAAACTTTTGGAGAGCTGAACACTTGGAATATTCTTGATAGAGCAAACAGAAAAAGATATTCCCGAAGCAAAAAACTCGAACCGAAGGCGGGGGGTGAAGGTAAGAAATGAGAATGCTCGTGCGAAAGAGAAGGTGTGTAGCGATGCGAAATGAAACTGGCACGTTAGTGAGCACTAGACGTCGTCAGCTTGCCCGCGCGTCGTAATGAGAAAGAGGAGGAGGGGAGAGAGTGCGGGAACTAACCTACCTTGAAGTAATTACCAGTGTGTCGAGGAGCACGACGTTCATTCAGAAAACGCATTGTGAATGCAGTGTCCACGCCGATTGTCGTCGCTCTTTTCTCTTTATTATGCACTCGAATCTGCAACTGTGAGTGGTGGAAGACAAGGGCCTGAAGCGAGAAAAGGTAGTGTGAATGAAGAAAAGTTTGCAAGTGGAGGAGGAGAAGCCGTCGCCGCTCTCGGAAAATCTTAGCTCCGGGAGAGCGCCGGAAGAGAGAGCCCATCGTGTAATTCAATCTAGACGACGTCTTGATGCTTCAATAGAGGCCACTTATGGCGAAGAAAGTTTGAGGAGACGTGTGTGTGTGTACGAGTTTTGGAGGAGAGCCTTATCTGCCGACACGACTGGAACGCGATTCTGAGAGCTCGAGAACGAGTTTTCTTGACAGCTTTTCCACACAGAAATCTATTTTGGTTCGTCTGAGAGTTGAGTGTGTCGTGAAGAGTTCGTAAACGAGATGGAACGGAGAGAAAACAGGGGAATATCTTCATTGAACCACAAAATACACCGGGGATTGGAGGGGGAGGAGTTGTTATGCACTGTTCTTCTTCTTATTCTTCTCGAGGAGTAATAAATTATCCGTTTTGGCCTAATTCGCTTCGTTTGCACTGTTTGAGTATTTTTGAGATCGATCCCGTTTTTCATTCTGCTCTTCTTGCGATTCTTTAAATTTACAATTGCACCCGCCGTTCGTTCGTCGGCGGATTCACTCCAACTTCTCATTTCTCGAGCAGTTTCGAATCGGACGTTCCATTCAGGCGTGCCTGCAAATGAGCGATATTTGTGACAATTGGAGCCAATTGGAGCCGCCCGTCGACACTTAAATAAGTGAGTTCTCGAGAGAGAGAAACGAGTCAATCGAGACTCATCAAGTGGCTCCTTGGGAGGGGAAGAAGTAGTTAGTTAGCAGGACTGATTCCCGAGTAATCTAACAAAAAATACTCAAATGAACCGATTTCATGTGACAACTTGGAATCTTTCTACGCAGAATGCTTGAGATGTGGTGCTTTGAAGCGGAAGTAGACAAGTGTCATGCTCTCTCAGTTCGACACTTCCGTTTGACTTTGTCATAGGGACCAGTTCAATAACGCACTCTGTTCAATGCCAATCTCATTTTGCGGATGCTGTTCCTCGCAAACGAAGCGTTTCCCTCACTGGATTCCTCCGTGTTGTGGTTCACTGTGGTCTCTGAAATACGTCACGATTCGCTAATTGGCCTCTTTTCCGTTCGTTCCCACCTCTGTATATCGCATCAACCTTCTCGCACTCTTCGTGTATTTCGCCAAATTGTCGACGCAATCTTCTCGTACACTTGCGTTCTTTAAAGTAGAGAAGAGCGAAGAGGAGCGCAATTATTATGCAGACGACGTTGAGCGACGTCGTCGTTCCGCCGACAACTTTGAGGAACTTCACTGAAACATCTCAAATCGAGAGATAAGATTCACTGCGAACAGATGGTTGTTAGTAGGAATCGAGGAGTTAGACAACGGAAAGAAGTGGACGAAAGGCTCACTATGAAACTGTTCTAACCGCATACCATCATAGGCGGCCATCAGCACTTTGTCGCACGTCTCGCCCATGTAACCGTCATCGCAGCTGCAAACCGAGAGTTTTAAGAATCAGAAGAGAACGGAAGGACCCACTGGCAAATGTGTCTGGATCCATCGACAAGGCAAACTCCGTGCATTCCACAGAACCCGTCGAGGTCAGCTGAACAGGCGGGAAGGTTCGAGTTGTTCTGAAAACGGACACTTTTGTGGATACTCGGACGATCCGACTGACATCTCTCTTCTGTTTGACTCTCATCTGTCTCGAGTGGTACTTTCCGTCCTTCTTCCGCGTTGCTCCACACTCGTACATTCCGGCGTGCGAGCGGGAGAAGGAGTCGATCTTGAGCGTTTTACTGGAAATTTTCAGGTGTTTTTTGGATTGCAGTCGAGTGACCGACCTGTGTCCACCGTCCTCTCCGACTTCCTTGTTGTTGGCTCGAAAGACGAGGTTCTCAAAGTGCTCCTGAGCCATTGTGCATTTCAGCATCAACTGAGATCCCTTCTCTATGTTGTCCAGTGTCTTTGTCACTGCTCTCGCCTCTTCTTCGGCGTCAAGAACCAGCTCGTACGTCGGCAGAATCGCCTCTTCGGCCTGACGACGAAAACGTTTTGCACGCATTTCCGAATTGAAGAGAACTGGAAAACGAAACGGTTGGAAACGAAACGGAGATCTGAAAAACAAAATCCAGAAGAAAGTTGGGGAGTTATTCGTGGAAATGGAGCATGTGTGGAGGGAAAAAGTGAAATGGAGCCACGGGAAAAACAGGAAACATGCTCATTCGGGATGAGGAAACGGGGGAAAAAGTTGGAATTCGAAAATGAAATGGGAAGAAGAAGAAGAAGAAGACGTCAGCTGAATCATGAATATTCATCGACAGGGTGTCTATTTCAAAAAATACTGGAAGATGATAATCTTGTGACGTGTGGTCTAAGGAGTTGGATTGGGAGGTATTACGAATTGTTTACCCAGACGGACTAAATTGGAAGAAGATTCGGAGGAGGAGGAGGATTATGTTCTTCGGCTATATATTGAAACCCTTCAGGGCATGAAAACACGGGCCATTTCGAGAAAATATTGGTGGGGGAAGAGCACGGAGGGAGGTGACGATTTACGAACGAGTTATGACGTGTGGTGGGGAGTCATGCGTCGGTTTCACCGATTCCGGACTCTTATCGCACACGGGCGGGACAGTTCACAGTTCACGGAGCACCGCAGACACAATGGAGCATAACTGAGGGTGCGGGGGCGGCGCGAGCATGAGAACTCAAGAGGGGGATCATGTGAGTGAGGGAGTGACACGTCATTCGATCAGTGATATGATCCGATGAAGGGAAACGAATCGATGAAGAAGGAGGAGAAGCACTGGCGGGCGGTTTGCGGGTGTGCTCAAATATTTGACAGTCGCCCAAACTGTTCTGTCCGTCGCCTTCTTTTTGCCGACTTTTTTGAGAGAAAGAGAAGATAACACGCAAAGAGTGGTTATCGATAAGGGAAATCAAATGTGGTAAATCATGCGGAAAACTGGAAGGAATTGTTGGCATTTGCAGGGGACGAGAAACAACACGTGGCAGGAACAGAGATAGGTTAACGAACGGAACGAGGGCCAGGATGAGAGTGTCTCCATGTGCGGCAAACCGATAACGAAACGGTGACTAAGAGGGAGTGGGGGAAGGTGCGCGGGAGCATTCCGATTATGGTCAACAAGGGGAAGAAGGAGCAAAGAATGAAACATCGGAGGGGAGTGAATGAGAGGCTACCGGTTTGTGTGTAGTACTAGAGGGCGAAGTGGTCGATTAGAAGACGTCAAAAACAATGTTTTCGAAAGGGGAGTGGTCGAGATGAATAATGGAGTCGGATTAGAGGGGGGAATTAGGTGAAAAGAAGGAAGAAGGAAGAAGGAGAAGAATAACAAGAATAGGTATCATTGGAGAAGGAGAAGAAGATTACCAACACCAGTACAAAACTCATGGAACTAGAAATTGAGTTCTGAAGCTACAGCGAAAACCTTTGTTTAAATTCTACAAACTAATGAAATCATCGTAAAATCGAGTTGTAAAACAGTGAGAGAACTCCGTATAAACTTCGGAGCAAACATCACGTCTTGCAAGAAATCAGCGCCACTCTCTGGTGTACGATGTGGGGTGAGTCGAAGGAAGACGAGGATATTCGAAAATCGACGAATCGACCACCCAGATCAGTGTCTTTTGAAGGTCTCCGTGTATGAGTAATAGAGGAATTCGTGCGGTAGCCGCCGTAGGTGTCAGAACAAAAGGTTATCTTCTCTCGAACGAGGCGAACGAATCGGCCATTAAGGGGAGGAATACGGGCGTGGTTGGATGACGTAATCCAATGAATTCAGCTTCTGCTGCTGCTTCTTCTTCGTCGACTTCTTCTTTCTTTCGAATCTAGTTTCGGTCCGAGAGGGTGACGCAGCACAGCTGCAAACAATCAGGCGGAGGTCGTTTGTGGGTCGATTTATTTGACTTTCGATTCGGTTCTTTTCCTACTCAACTCAAGTGAGAAACAGACGACGCGTCGAGGAACCGATAGGCCCCCGATTGATTTATGAGCACATCAAGCACGACGACACGTCATCCTCCGAGTGGAGTCCGCCCGGATTCTACGCATTGTTTGAATGACCTTCTTTGAAGTGAATTCGGAAAGTTTTGGGAAAAATTACGAAACACTCGAAGAGTGTGAGAACTGGTGATGCAATCGAGGATGAGGACGCATGTGAACGGAAATAGGCGGTCGGGGAGGATTGAGCAGTAACCCGAGACCCGAGAGAACTTTGTGGGGGAGTGGAAACGGAGGAGCAGACGCCACGATGATCAGCCGATCTTCGGAGATGTAGCTGCTGTCATGCTTGTTTTCAACGACGCCTGATTTCATTTTCAGACTGAATACGTGTTTTCTTCAGCGGAGAATGGAGTGACGGCATCTGGAAGTTTGTTATGGGGTTCCCGGGAAGCCAAGGATCGCTTGTTCACAGAATGGATCTTCGATTCTAGGCTCGAATGTTTTGAAAGAAGTAAGAAGCGGTGTGGTGAAGCATTGATGATGTCGTTGGAAAATCAGAAACATCATAACTTCTGTTTCAATCCGTGGATGTATGGAACTTCTGAAATGGTCCAGTTCTCTTTCAGGTGTTGTTTCCGGATGGATAGCTGTTTTCAAAGTGAACGAATTCTTCTCTGAACTTTCTTGCGGGAACTGAACACCTGAATATGGAGGTCTCGGATCGTCTGTTAAAGTGGTGGTTTCGATTATCTAAGCCAGGACTATATTCTCCCAGTCTCAAAAATAGTTGTTATAAAAAAGAAAACAAATCGCAAGAATAGTGAATTTATTGAATTCTCACATTTAGTCAAACTAAAAAGTAATAACAGAGAACATGGTAGTTTTGAGTGGACAAGTACGAGAGCTCTTTGAATGGTGGGATCAAGCAGAAAAATGTGTAAAAGACGAGACTCTGTCACAATTGGATGAGCGGGAATCGGCTACCCGTAACTGAAATTATTAGTAAAAATTTGGGGTGGGGGAGTTGGATGCATCAAGATTTGGGTGCATCTATCTTTCTCTTCTTTTTAGCTGGAAGCAATTCGCTTGGGTTTTTGTAGGTAGTTTTCCTTTTGCCGGCAACTGGAACCATGAAGTTAATGGCAAGCGACGATATCAGTTTCTTTTCTTCGGATGTCATGATTTGCCCATCCGACTTGATGTTATTGGAGTAGACGTTACTGCAAAATGAGCTGACGAAAATTAGCACCTGTTCAGTGAAAACTTACTTCATCTCGTCCCGCTTTGCCTTCATTTCGTTGACTTTCTTCACAATGTCTTCGTGGGTGTACGGAATCACAAGCTCGAGAGCGTCGGCGAGTGCGAGAGTTTCCTCGGGCGTTCTCGTTGTCTTGAAAACAATATCGTCTTCCGGAACCCATGCTCGGGCACACAGCTTTTCAAGCTCGCTCAGTTTCCTGTATTTTGAAAATAAATATAAGGAGTTATGGGAAGAAACCTACTTTTGTTGTGCCTTCGTATCACAATTCTTTTTTATTTTCCGACGAACGTTGAAGACCTTATTGAAAACGAAAATCACTGTATAACTGGTATCGGCGCTCTGGAATTATTTCTGTCCGATTGAACCTGATTATTGACGACGCATACCTGCATTTTCAGAGCAATTCCATCGGATAAGCCCGTTGGAAGCTCCTTGAAGTAAACTTGGAGATACCTCATGGCCAAAAACGGGAACAGTGGTGAGTCAACGGGACAGACCAGCAAATCATTGGAGTTTTCGAATTTCCTGAAACCAGAACGTAATTTTGGTTCAATAACTACAACATACTTTTTCATGTAGCTGCACGACGCTTGTGTTTCTAGTGCTTCATCAAGCAATTTTCTCACTTCTTTTCCAATAACTTGAAAGTCTCTATACCAGGCTCTATCCTGGGCTTTCGCATGACTCTCGATGAGATGTTCCAGAAGTGCTCTAGTGTTTGCGACGCATCGGTGACATTTGGGGCAAGCAAGTGATTCCCACTGAAAATCAGACAATGAATTCATATTTATAACAATATATGTCATGGACCACTGAATCTTAATTAGTATTAAAGAAAGCACAGTGAATTTGAACAGTGGTTTCGTTGAATCCTGTGTGTTACCTCGATTTTGGAATGTACATCTTCAATAATTTCTCCGTTTTCATCGATCTGTCGTTCGGGCGTTCCATCAGCTCTTCCTTCTATTCCTAAGTTCTGATGGAAGTCTGTCAACGTTTGTAGAAATTCGTTGCGTCCATGGTTGTCGTGCTCGGCAAGCGTCGCACCACGCCGTCGCAGCCTAGAGGCTAACCCGATCGGATGACCCGTGACCAGTAAGTTGGCATCCATATTCATATCTGGAATTAATATTTCAGCTTGAAAATACGGTTTTTGTGCGCCAATTCTACAATTTTACGTTCAAAAAAGAAGCGGAATAGTGGAGTGTCGTATTAAACGGTGGAGGGTTCAATTTTGCCGAAATTTCGGGAAAATACAACTCGGAACAGATCAAAATCAAAATGTTTAGCAAAAATGCGTTTGAAAATGAGGGAAGAGTGAGGCAATGTCGGTGCTGTCCGATGGAAAAGAGACGCAGGCGTACGAATAAGAGGCGCTGACTTGGATACATCGCATGAAAGCCGGTGCCTGCTGAACCGACTAATTCGGGAAAACTCTCAATGATAGTAGATCAGAGAGAATCTGGGGAGTGGAGAAGACTGGTAACTCTTCTTTTCAGAACTCATATTTAATCCGCTAGGCTCTACTTTACACACACGAGAGTGCAGGGAGTCTAGCGTTGAGCACGAGTGACTCAACTTCAACACTCTCACGGGAGCAACTGTATCTGAAGTCAACTCGCGCGGAGATCGTCATCTTCGAGCTGATGCATTCAAACTCTCGCTAACATGCTTCTCACTGTGATCTTGATCTTGAAACACGCTTTAATTACGATATAAAAGTGCGAGCGATCTACGATTTCCTAGTTTTGCTCAACTGAAATCAAGATAATACAACAAACAAACTAGCAAAAACGACCAAAAGTGAGGAAAGAGAACTCTTCACTGATAAGGTAACTGCTCATCAAGTGAACTTATCAGGCAGAATTGTTGGTTGTGCAATGTTGACTCTGCTCTGAGCAGGGAATCCGTTTAGATCCACTGACAACTGTTTTCTAATGGCATGAACTCCTTCTAAATATGACGTTGCACAAGTCACAGTCTGCCTACACCATACGAGTCTATCAAAAACAAACGCTGATAAGAGAAACATCTCGGTCGGCGGTGTGCCGCTCAGGTCGTCTTATTCTAATTATCGTCACTTCATTTGCACTTTCAGTTATGAAAGATTCCGAAACTCTACCACTTATTACTCGAAAATCCCCCGTCAAGTACTACCACAACGACAATGTTTCCCGATTCGAGCGGAGAAGAAGAGAAAAGGCGAAAAAAGAGGTGCGGTTGTGTTGTTCATCCAAATTCTAGTCGAACACTTTTCCCGCTAGCATTAAAACTAGGACGAATAGGGAATTCACGGAGCTAAATACGAAATGAGAGTGCATGTGAATTTTGATCGATCTAAATCAACTGCCTGCATGCATTAAAAACACCTATTTAATTATATGTATTGCGAGCCCTTTTAAATGTATTTGAATTTTCTCGAAATATGACATTTTAAAATTATTGCGAAATCGTGTGCTCAAGCGCAACAAAAACTGCTGAAACTGAACCGTTAAACAGTCTTTTGCGAAGCAGAAACAGCGCCGCAAGCGGAGAAAAAACAAAATCGTGGCAAGACCCGCGCACGGTGAAATTTCTTTATTTTTCTCGACGATTTATGAGAAAACTCGTTTCAAATAACCGTCAAAGTTACTTAAAGACAAAAAACGTTAAATTTGACGTTAATTTAGCTCGAAAAGCGATTTTTCTAAAAATGTTACGACGTGGAGACAATTTTTCGATTTGTCGCTTTGTTTACTCAATAAAAACGGCGAAAACGAGGGAAAAACAGACAAAATGTGAAGAGAAAAGTAGTTTGCATGCTATCGATTGATAAAATTCTTAAAATCAGTGCAAAAAACGGCAGAAAAGGTGCAAGAAGGAGAGGAGCGCAACGGACGTCGGCCCATTGCGGCCGTCGTGTTCATAATGGACACAACGCCGGCGCAGACCGCCCGTCCGATGGCTGCAACTTGTTTCCCCCCGTTTCGAGCACTCGCTGCCTCTGCAGCAGGCAATGCGACCCGACCCGCCCACTCATCTCCACGTATCCAGACAAACAGTCTGTTTGGGTGTGACGATGGTGGTTCTCAATGTGGAGGACTACACCTGTCAGTTGTGAAAGAGCATTACGACGGGTTCGATCTGTTCTATAATGTGACGCTGTTCTACGCGATTAGTGTCAGTGTCGGTCACGTAGCGCCACATACACGAAGTGAACGTTATCAGCGGGTTCCGCTTATCACCAGATCATAATCAGTCTTCAGTACTACTCGCGATTGGATGAGCTGAATGAGCTGTACACAGAGGATGAGAAACTTATGGAGGGGATCACGAAACCATCGGAGGTGATAAAGAAAAAGAGGCCGAATCAGTGTGATATGTTGTATTCATGAAGTTACAGAAGAAGAAGTCGATGGACCGGTTGTTGGCGAATCTGTCGATCGGCCTGAACCTGACCCTCTTGTTCACCAACCTAGTGGCGTCTGTCCTCTCGGGAAGTCTGGCTATCGTGAGTACATTCGTCGACTCGTTAATGGATGTGACGAGTGGATTGATAATCGGAATATGCCTCAAAATGATCAAGAACACAAATTCATTCAACTACCCGCGAGGCAGAAACAGGTGAATTGAACGAATTAGACGGGCGGTCCGAGTGTGGGAAATGCAGGCTTGAGCTGGTCGGAGTCATCATCTGCTCGATTCTTATGGGAATCGCCAACACACTTCTCGTCATGGAGTCTATCCGCTCTATCCTCGAGGGAAATGTAACTGATCACCGCCCCCCGCTTCCTCATATTCCCCCCAATTTCAGATCAACCCCGTAATGGATGTTCCGACTCTCTCCATAATGCTCGGCGGATCTGCCATCAAGATCTTCCTCTGCCTCGTCTGTTATCGACGAGGCACCAGTTCCTCTGTCGTTCTCGCAATGGACATGCGGAATGACATCGCCACATCTATCGTCGCCATTGTGTGTGCGACTATCGGAGACCGCTACTGGTCGTATGCCGACCCGATTGGAGCTATTGTTGTTTGGTAGGCAACTCTCGATTCTTCACGTCACCAGGGGATGTTTCCAGCGGAGTCATCGCCACCTCTTGGTACGGTCACGCACTGGAACATGTACCGCATCTGGTGGGCAGACGAGCGGAGAGTGAGCATCTCTCGCGGATCCTCAAGATAGTGATAGAGCATGATCCACGCATCAAGTGAGCAGTGACCGAGTGCTTTGAAGAAACTTGTGACTGATTCAGATACGTGGACCATGTGATGGTGTACCACACGACACTCGAGGCGCTGGCCGAAGTGCACATTGTTATGGACGAGCAGTTGCCGTTGAGGGTGACTCACGACATTGCACAGGGTCTCGAACAGAAACTGATGATGCTTGATTTCGTGGAGAGGAGTTTTGTACATTGTGATTACGAGTGTGATGGAGACAAGTAGAGACACAGAAATAGAGACATATTTATTCGGAATGAATGACCCGTAATTCGATTTGTTGCCGTCTCGGATCCTAATGTCCGAACTTGTGTCCGGTGTATTCTTCTGCGGAGACTGGCAGACCAAAGTACCTCCACTGACTCCAGAAGCACAGAATGAGAAGAAGCGAACCGAAGAGATCGCCGAGTGCCGTGAGGAATGGAATCGCCGATTTATCCGGGTCGATCCGCATTATCCACATGGCACGGACTAGAATTTGACAGATGTAGAGGAGGATTGTGACCTGGAATGCTTCAATTTTCAGATGTTTCTGAGGGTTTGGGATACCTGAATAGCACAAACGAGAACGAATGAGACGGTGAACGGGGCAGTGTTGTGGAAGCCGACGCCGAAGAGAAAGATGAGCGAGATGAAGAGAACGTTGGAGGGAACAGAGATACCCAGAAGAATCTGTGCTGCGGAGGCGTCTTCGTCTGAAACTTCACAATCAACTAGACACTCAGCAGTGTAACTGACTCTTTCCGAAGAATGCGCGCACGGGATTGATGTAGTGATGAAGAGCCTTCACTTCGATCTCTCTGTTCTTCCTTGCTCTGTGCAGCTGTGTCGATATCCGACTCGCCTGAACAGCCACTAGATTCCCCCCGAGACCATTGATCAGGGGCTGGAATGCGGCGAGTGGCGGATACGCCTGCATCGACTTCTTGAGCACAAGGCCACTCAGCGTCGTGATCACCATCGCACACAGAATCGGCCACCATCCGTTCTTCAGAACCTGCGTATTTCCCATTCCTCCCTCTTCTCCGGTTCCGTGTCTTACCTCCAGAGTGAACCGATCTTCGGCAGCCATGACTGCTCCGACGATGGCGATGGCGTAGAAAAAGAGCAGGATGACAATGAGTAACGTGATATGCAAGTCGCGCATGTGACACACAAGAGTGCCCACGCTCAACTGGAAGAGATTGTCTATTTCCGGAACGTGTCATGCACGGAACGAACCAGAATGTAGAGTGTGGAGACGTCGCCGAGAGACGCGGCGACAGGGGTCGAGATGTTGTCGGGGTTGAGCTTCCAGCGACGAGCGGCAATGACGACGGCGACCATGAGAAGAGAAAGGACAAGTGAGGCGAGGGAAGCAGTGACAACTGCGGACAGGAGCAGACAGAGGGTGTCATCGAAGGATATCTGAGAGAGGACTCAGTGGACGGGGAATGGGGGGAAGGATACCGTCTGCTCTCCGATGAACAGAACCGGAATGACTGCGAGAGACGAAACCGCGATCGCTTGACACTGAATCAGAGCCATATTCGACAGCGCGACGTTGATTTTGTCTCTTCTGGTCTCCATGAATCCGAGATTAGCCTAGAGAGACTTCAATGGACACTGCCTATCTCCCCCCCGGAACCAACCAGTGTGGAGAGTCTCGAAGAGAGCGTCATCTCGAGATTTCCCTTCAATCCCACCAGCGTCGGAACCATAATCACTGCATCCGGAAGCAGCGTGAAGAACTCGGAACCTTCCGCCGATTCGAGCATCACTCCGGCCAGAATTAATCCGAAACCAGCGAAGAGAAAAGGGACTAGAGCCTGCAACAACACTGTGTTTCCGTTTACTTCGATGCGCTCACTTCCAACAAGAACTGCTTCTTCGTCTCCTTCTCCGCCAAATGGAACACTTGATTTGTCTTTGAGACATTCATTTTCTGGATCGTCACTGCGATTGGGGCGAATATCCAGTTCTCGACAATCACATTTGAGAGAGTATCACCCGTTGCGTTTTGGCTGTTCTCGACGATCCTGCAACACGTGTCTGTGCAACTAGTGGTGGCGCGCGCGCGCAAACCGCAAGATGTCGGCTGCATGAACCTTGTCGTATTGATAATCTCGCGCAGAGACGCTCGCGCCCGTGGTCCGGAGAACCAGTTCCCAACGCCTAACGGTGTTCGCGGTACTAGTTGTTCGACAGTTCTGCTCCGATCCCCAAACCGGTTTACTGAGCGGATAACTCCAGGTGACAGACACTTAATCAACCGATGGTACTACACGTGCCGGTGGCTCTCCTTTCCCCTCTCCCGGATGACCGCAAACAACGGTGCCTTATTACGCAGTTTCGGCCGGTTCCATGTTTATCCCCGCGGTGATTTAGGAGCAGAACTTGTCAGAATTGTACCATTGACCACACCTTTTTTGGTTTGTTTTGAATAAATTGCGACAGACGATTGATGGAACGGGAATCGGAGAAGACGCAGAGAGAGAAGTGAATGTTGGCAGGGGAAAGAGTGACTGGCGAGACTACCGCACAAAAGCGACGGAAACGAGGTGTGTGCACTGCTGTGTCGCTTATCGCGGCGCCTGTCCGATTAGGAGGAGGAGGCGAACCCTAGCAGTGCAAGGAGGATTTGCATAAACCTGGACTCGGTTCGTTTTCCCCGAAAACTCACAGTTGGTCTGTAGTTGTGGATTGGGGAAGACACGTGGAAACGCCGTCAATCGGCTCGATGTCATCGTGCTCGTCAGTCATTTGCAAACTGAAGTGATGAATTGAAATCTGGCGAGAAAGGGAGAGGATTATGGAAACGATGGGGGCTTCCTTTCGGTTCGAAGCTAAAAGGATTTGAAGGGGAAAGTTTGAAGAAGAGGAAAGTTTGAAGGAAGGTACAAACGACGCTCCATTGAGCAATGGTGACTGGGAGATGAGCGGACGGATGGCCGGAATGTATAATTAGGCATCCGGGGAGGAGGAGAAAAAGGAAGAAGAAGGAGGAGGAGGAGGAGAAGGAAATAATAGAAGCATGTATTCTTTTTCTCTCAGATCCGCGAGCAGCAAAAAAAAAGGGAAGAAGCCAGTCATAAATTAGAAAACAGAAGAGGAGGGGGGAGATGGTGTGAGATTGGCTCCACAGCCGAAGAAGAGGGGGAGAGCAAGGTTATCCGAAGGAGGCTGCCTGAATTGGTGATCACTTGGCGAGGAGAGGAGATGGAAAAGAGATATTCATTTCAGGGCGGCGGCGGATTAGATGATGGTGGGGGCCCTCTTGCAACCAACTTGAGACGACGGCTGACAACGGGCGCACTTTGATGTTTTCTCTCGGTGACGGGCACCTGGAAACGAGCGACTGAGAAGTGCTGAGAGCACACTACGGTAGAATTGAGGAGAGGGGCGGAGTCACTTACCTTCCTCCCGCACTAATTAGGCTAATTGGACAAACTCCCTCAAAACATCATTCGCGTTTTCAGCGAAAAGGAAAGAGATATGAAAAAGGAAGAAGAGAGAGAGAGATGAAGAGAGAAAAAGAGAGAGAGAGAGCAAGAAGTGTGTCCATAAAACCTCTATTCGCTCTCTTCTCATTTCGTTTCGCTTAAACCGAACCAGCCAAAAACTAAATGTCCTCCGCCTCCAGAATCGGCAATAAATGGGAAAAACGAGGGAAATTGGAAGATTTGCATGAACTCGCACACAAAAACAATATGAGAGAGAGAGAGAGCGAAGAGTCGACGCTTTGATGGATAGCCGAGTCGTCGTCTCGGAGCACAAGATTGAAGAGCTCCTCCGAGTAGAAGAAACCGCCGAAGACGACTAATGAAGCGTGATTCGGAACGAATGGTTCTGACACTTTGTTTTGCAGTCTCAGGTCGAAATAGACGGAACGTACGGCTCTCTCTCCCAACTGGAATTCCACGTTATTGTGAGGATTTGAGAAATCTGATTTGTTTGTCGCCGTTAGCTCGAATAGGTGGATGGTGCCGCGGCGGCGTTTTGTACTTTTGAGTCGGATACAAACCAAGAGACACACGTGCCGAGTTCACGGGACAACACGGCCCGCTTACGGATGCATCCTTCAGCGGGAAAGAAAAATGAGATCAAAACACCTTTGGCGCATTGTAGTCCGTCGTGTTTTGGCCATCCGACGGCGCCTCCTCCGCGGCCTACAATTTCCTGCTCATTCGTCGTTTCCTGAGCGGCAGAGACAGCGAGAAGGGGGGCGCGCAGTATAAGAACGTGGGGGCGAAACGAGAGACGACGCCTTCGCATCCGGAACGACGACGCTTTTCCTGAAACACACGAACATCTCGAACTGAAACTCTCTCTCTCTCGTAATCCCTCTCGTAAAGAACAAGTCTTCTCGGCCAACTTGTTATTCTCCCTCTTCGCCCGGCATCATTAAGCTTGTCCTACTTTCTACTGTCCAGCGCCTTTTTCGTGTTGCATTCCACCAACATGTTGATCGAAAAACGTTTCAAGAGTTTCCACAAAAAGAAGCCCAATTCAGTGGTAGTAGCCTTCTCTCTCGCTCTCAGCCCGCATTCTCTCCTTCAGGAACTCTTCCAACTCAACACCACTCTTTTGTTCTGGATCGGATTCATTCCACCTCTGTTCGCCGCCTTGTTTGCCATCCTCACCGCCATCATCTTCCACCAGGACAAAATAACCAACTACGTGTGGATATGCGGTGTGAGTTTCCCTTCTCAACCCTTCAATCCGATCCGTCCCGTTCCAGCGTGCGTTCCTCCCTTCCCTCTCTCGAATAATAAATCTGACACTGGAGGGACTCGTCTGGCAGATGTGCATCTTCTTTCACATTCCGTTCCGGTTACTCGAACTCTCCGTCGGATGTGAGTGCTCGTTCATCTTCCCTTTCTTCCCCTCCTTCTTTTTCTTTTCTTCCGTTCATGGACATACTTACGCAGGGGTTCGATATGGCCGTCTGGAGAGCAAAAATAACAAATGGCGTGTTTGGTATAAAATGCATAGACATCTGTATGCCATCGTCGGCGTGCTCGAGCTCGTCCTCCTCACCGGATTATCGGCAGTCGGAGAGAAGGAACACGGAGGTGGGGAGCGAATCGACTGGAATGATACGAACGTGTTTCTTTCAGTCGTCCACGTTTGCATGTTCTACAGTTTCGGAGTGTTCGCCCTTCTCTTCTTCGTCTCGAACACAATCTGCCACTCGCAATCACTTTACTTTCTCAATCCCTATGTGAGTGGAAGACTACGTGACAATTGCCATTTTTATCTTTCTATTTGTTGAAGTTATCAGTAGAGTGCAAGACGTGTGTGTTAAGGGTCGCATCTCGTACTACGTGAAGATCGGAATCAGCCTCGCATACTTCCTCTCGGCTCCCGCTATCGCCACGTTCTACACACTGTACTGGAAGGCATGCTTCACATGGGGTATCATGAAGAAGAAGAGAAGCAGAAAGAGAAAAGTTTCATTCAGCATACGAACTGTTCGCTCTCATCGAGTATTTGGACGTGTTCATCGTCATTTTCTATCACGGATGCTGTGTTTACTGGGACATACAACACAAAGTGACATACGCTTCCAGCCGGAGACCATTGAAGTTCATTGTTTCAGGTGATATTCAGTATTCGATATAACAGACCATCGAAGCCGACGAAAGAAGACGTCGAATTCACAGAAATGTCCATCAAAATGTGATTACGTCACTCGGAAAAGATTTGATTGTTTGAACTCTTGTTTCGATAAACGATAACTTTCGAAAGAGGTTTTAGAGAAATACACACAGACCCCGTTGAAAATCGATAGAAAGACAATACATTTGTGCCCGCATTCATCATGTTCTGCCTTCTCGGTGACCCTCTTATCATTCGCACTCTCACTCCGTCAGTCGGTGTCCGCAATGTTCTCGAAACTATCCACTCAGCAGCTCTCCGATCTCATTCCGTTCTTTCGTTCCCGTCCCCACTTTGCTCTTTTTGCGAATGCGGCCAAGTTCGAAGTGGAACGGAAACTTCCGAATCACCCTTGCGACTTCTATTGTCTCCGATCCGCCAATGCCGAATACTTCTACTGCTTCCGTCACAATCGATTGCCCGATTCCAATAGGTGAGAACTCTGGAACACTCATAACTGAACCATTGATCTTTGAGGCCTATTCTGATGATTGGAAGTGATGATAAAGTCGACGAGAAGGACGTGACTCTCGGATTAGAGCAAATCCAATCAGTGGAACCGGATCTCACCAAAATATGTCTTCTGCTGGCGCTCACAGATCTCGCTTCCCCGGTAGATCATAGAGAGCTCTGTTGCCCTTGACACCCCTTTTCAGGCCAGGAAGTTCCTGAAGACGCAGTGCAATTTGACGGAAGGCAGCCACGTTCCATGTTATAACTTCCATGTTCCTCCGTCCGTTTACCCACGATTCCTGGAAAGAGTCAGAGAAATCGCCCTTCCGCCCTCGTTTTCCATTGGTTCCACTCGACTGTCCGATGCTGAAATAGTCAATTCGACGTGGAAGTTTGCCACTCCGGAAGACATTTTGCAACAAAAGTGAGAGCGGGAATGGGTAATTCCGGCAGTCGAATTGTTTGTGTTCAGGGAGAAGATCGCACGTCTTCCGACTGCTTGCATCTTTCATGAAGATCGGCCGGTCGCGTTTGAGATG
This sequence comes from Caenorhabditis macrosperma, assembly GCA_963932285.1. Taxonomy (NCBI): domain Eukaryota; kingdom Metazoa; phylum Nematoda; class Chromadorea; order Rhabditida; family Rhabditidae; genus Caenorhabditis; species Caenorhabditis macrosperma. The sequence goes on from OZ010620.1 coordinate 7,357,857, forward strand.
ATTGGCTTACACGGACAGCTGTCCCATCAGTACACATTCCCCGAGTACAGAAACCGAGGGTTCGGAGCCATCATCGAGAACTCAATCGTGTCGAATTGCATAAGGTGAGCATTCGAAACGACGGATCAGGGTTGATTTTGTGTTCCAGCAACGAAATCTGCCCCATCAAATCAGTCGAACTGAGCAATCACTCAGTGCTTCGTCGCAGCCTCGATCATCCGCACTGGCAGGTCGTGGCGGATGACAACGGGAATGCTCTCGTCTACGACTATGTCGTTTTCAACTAGAATTGTCCTACGACTGTTTTTTCAATTGACTTGTTCTGTTGCATGAAGTATATCTCTCTCTCTCTATAACTGGATTCCGTTGTCAGTTTGTCATTGTCCTCCGGATCGAGATTCCCGAAATAACGGTCCGTTTACTTTGGACAATGGATAAGGCAACGGGAAGAAAAGAACACCGAATCAAGTTCCATCCTCTCCCTCTCTGCTCGTCATCTTCCTCCGTCTCCCCCTGTCTACAACATCTTGATCATTCGTTTCGTCTCGAATCAATCATTGTTGCGGCTAGCAAAACCTCAGGAGGAGGGCGAGGAAGAGAAGAAGATGCGTCAAAAATTGCGTAAGCGCAAAAGAAAGATTGCGTTTTGTGTTCCAATTAAAACTTGTTACGGTACGAGACTTTTTGGCATGGCGTAGGTGGTGCGCAACGTCTCCAAAAACTACGTACGAGACGCATACGATTATACGATTCGGGTTACGCAATCGTGGATGCAAATGGCAGTGTTGTGGGCAGGAAGAGGCGAAAGGAAGAGAGAGAGAGAGTTGATATGATAATGCTGCCGAATGGGCGAATCGGTGTGACTGGCGAGGCTGGGATAATGACGGACAAACAACGAAAAAGCGCATCGAGTAATCAGAGGGACAGCAGTGAGTGTGTGTCTCGGATGGGGAAGCAGTTGGTCCCATTTTGGGAAGAACCTAGAAGAAATCTTAGTCCGTAGCTCCAGATCCCGACGAGAGAAGGTGTGAAGAACATCTCAGCTATCCCAAAACGAAATGTGTTGAGAGTGTCGAAGAGCGTCAATCAGAAACCATTTTAGACACAAAACTGTGTAACTCTGTTAAATTCTGATTGATATTCTCGTCATAAAATATGTGAAATTCCGAAAGAATCTTTGAAGAATGAGGAAGAACAGATGCGGGGCACTCACCGTTTTCACTCATATTGCAGAAACCAGAAGCATCAATTTCCTTCTTCAATTATTCAAATTCGCAACCTTTTTCGGCGGTGTAACCAGGAAGGACGCCGAGGAACTGGCTGACACTTGCGGCACAACACTCTCTCTCTCACACACACCTCTGCGGCTTCCGATCATCATGATATAAACAATCCCCCCACCCATCACTATCAATTGTGTGTTGCATTATGGACAGGAGACGCAGATCTCACCGGCCCATTGAACCCGAAGCCGAACGCGCGCTGGTTTTTTGGGAAGAAGCTGGAGACGTAGAGAGGCGGGTGTCCAGCGCGGCGACGACGAATGGGATTTCGAACCTGAAGGAGGTGTGGCTACGGTACGTGGCCGTCGGCAGAAGCTCCTCGCATAAAAGGCTGACCGTGCCGACCGCTGCCGACTTTCTTGTCACCCATTGTCGGCTGCTGCCATGAATTGCCTCTCCAGCCTGCTTCTGGTGAGTACTTTTTATTTGAATTGTACATATGCGACGGAGATTTCGTATTGTGATTGTATGTGTACTCATCACTGCGAACAATGCATCTCATATCTGACACTCGAATCGAATACGGATCTCTCCCCCTCTTCTCCAAAATATGGTGGTGAACTTGGCAACTTTCGAACAAGAACTTTCCTTTTTTCGCTTTCGATCCATCTCATTATCCATAAACTGACTCATCATTCGTGTACACGTCTAGACGACGTCATCCAGAAAACCAATAACTTTCCTCGTCCCATCACATCCATCATCTCTATTACAGTTATCTGCTTTGGTCGGCACCGCCATCGGATGTCTGCCGGGTCTCGGACTTCCTGGTGCGGGCGGCGGCGGGGGATGTTGCAGTGCAGCTCAACCATCGTGTGCTTCTCCGTGCGGAGCGGCCGCGGCTCCTCCTGCAGTCTACGCAGCTGCTCCACTGGCCCCTGCTCCATTCGCCGCGTATCCTCAAGCCCCTCCACCACCAGCACTCCCTGTTCAGTTCCCTCAACAACCGCTCGGCATCTTCTCCCAACAACTGCCAGTTCAAAGTGGCTACGTGGCATCTGCCCAGGGAAACAACTTCCAAACGGGGGCCATTCAGACTGGGGCCGTCCAAACGGGTCCAGTGTCCGCCGGCGGGGCTTACCTCAACGAACCAGTCGCGCAAGTGCAGCCACTGCCATTGCTAGGACAGCCCGTGGCTTACGAGGTAAAGTTCCACGTCGTTAGCTTCCGAATGGGTGATAACCGGTAGTCGTCGTTGCAGAAAACAGTAGTCGTGGCGCCAACGCAACAGGAACTGAATACCGCTCAAATACTCACCAAGGTCATGCCAGCGAGTGCCGTCCTTGATGAGCACTTCGCGGAGCCGGCCGCAGCTTCCCCCAACAATGTGAGCTATCGAACCAAAGTTTCTGAGCGAAGAAAAGAGTTCAGATCGTCACTTCCATCAACTCGCAGACATCTTACGGAGACGAGCAACAAACGCACAACGCATTCCAAGCACCCGTCGCTGCTAGCTCTTCTTCCTCGTCGTCGTCTTCTTCTTCCGCTTCTTCCGAACATCACGCTACCCATCAAGTGCGAGTTCCGTCAGCTTCATCCTCAGTGGAAGCCAGCGAACGCGTAGTTCCCGATGTCGTCGTGAAGCAGATCATCGACACCTTCGACACCACTCCGTACCCTCAACAAGTCGCTCTCGAAACCGCTGCTCCATACGTTCCACAGCCAGCTAGACCCCAACAACTCAACTATCTGTCTCCAGAAGCACCAGTTGTCCCACAGACTGTCCAAATCATTCCGGAGCCAATCCAGACTGTCCAGCCAGTTCAACCAGCCCCATACCAACCAGCTCCGATTGAAACTGCTCCAATTCAACCAGCTCCAGTCCAGCCAGCTCCATACCAACCAGCTCCAGTCCAGCCAGCTCCATACCAACCAGCTCCAATCGAAACAGCTTCAGTTCAACCAGTTCCAATCGAAACGGCTCCTATCCAGCCAGCTCCAGCGGTTCAACAAGTCCCATACCAGCCAGCCCCTGTTCAGCCAGTTCCAATTGAGACTGCCCCTATCCAACCAGCCCCAATCCAGCCGGAACCACTCCAGCCAGCAGAGACCATCCCAGTCGCCGTTGAGACAATCACTCAGGCTCCAGCTCATTTCGTCCCGGAGACGGTTAGTTTTGTTTGATTGTCAGCAGTTCTCAATTATTTTGTTTTCAGAAGATTGTCGCAGTTGAAGACCGCATTGAGGCAGTCGGAGGATCGGATTACGATCAGCCGACCAACATCGCTTCGAACGAGCAAGCGACAGTCAACGAACTTCTCGCCACCGTACGTTGTATGTGTTCCTTTTTTGACCCACTGTCTCTTTTTCAGCTCGACAACGCCACTCCAACTGTCACGAGCAATTTGGACTTCAATCAGGTGACGATTGAGCCACAACCAAATCAGGCAGCTGTCATTCAAACCGAAGGAGATGACTACGACGCACCACTGAATGAGGACCGAAAAGACGTTCCAACCGCCGAACCAAGCCATGTCATCGCGCCATCCGTTCCTCAACCAGTCGCAGTTGTCCCAGAGGAGACCGCTCCAATCATTCCACAGCCCATTCAGCCAATTCAGCCAGTGCAAACCTACCAACCGAGTACCGCTGCCCCGATCGTCGAGACTACCGTTGGATACGTCGAACCACCAAAACCACAGGTCCATCTCCAACCAATCGTCCCAGCTGTCAGAGTCGAATTGACGACCGCAGAGCCAATTCCAACTCCAGTGTTTGAAGAGCCGGTGGAAGTCCACGAGATCGTCACTCCACAAGTGCCTCTCCAACCGGAACCAGCCATCATCCAGACGATCACTGAAGAGCCAATCGCCGAAGTTACAGTTGAAGTACTCGGAACGACCGCAGCCCCAGCAGCCTCGCAGTTCTTCGAAAACATCACGTCTCGCGAAGAAACCCATGAAGTTCCGGCCCCATCTCAGGTAATTCCGGGTTTTCTCCGTTCGCATGGTTTAGTTTTGCCCTTTCACAGCCCGAGCCGGCTCCATCAGCCGCCGAAACACCAGCCCCACTGACCAACGGAGCCGATTACGAAGAGGAGAAGTCTGTGGAGAACAAGGTAGCACAGAGCACCCGCATTCCGCCACCAAACGAGACGTTTCAGGTTTCCACTGAAACCGACGTTGTCCCGAATCTCGGCGAATACGGAAGCAAGTTCGCGAAGGTAGGTATTCGGAAGAATCGGTTCGGAAACTCACTGTCGTGACGTCAACACCACATTCACACACTGTTTTCGGTTGTAATGCGAATATAGCAACAATCACTTGTCTTCCGGGTTAGGAGGAACGAGTTCTCTGGACTTTTCAAGTTCTTCTGGGATAACCCGTTTCAGTCCAATGATAGTTGATAGTGATAACTAAGCAATTGAAAAAGAGGCAAAAGCGATTATGTTTCCAGGTGCAAGGAGCCGAAACGAAGCAAGTCAGCGAGCCGATCGAAATCGAGACAATTGAGAATGCGAACCCGTACGGCAGAAAGTACTGGATCTTCTAAATCCCAGTTCCGCCCGTTTCCCCCCTCCTCATCTCATCCCAATGTGCAAATAGGAGCCAGTTCATTCCCTTCCAAAGTGTAATAATCAGTGAAATGCTCAGCATTCGTCCCCCGTCCCTCCCAACTGTTTTCTGTATATTTTGTTCACCAATCCCGTTTTGCTTCTTAATAAATAACTTATTTCTGATCCCCATCTCCTTTCTCTTCTGCATTCTTCTTCTTTGCACCCCCCCGGCGTAAGCTTAAGCTGCCAAAAGATAAAAATCATGGAGAAAGAAGGCGTCGAAGCTGGCTTCCAAGGTCAGCCACAGGTATGATAGGCGTCGCTGAACAACGCGAAACTCGTCGCGAAATTGCGTAATGAAGGATTTTGGCGCCGCGAAAAAGGCGGTCGGGTGTTGCGCGATCGGCTTGCGCACGAATCCGACGGAGCGATAAAACGAATTTCATGGGCGGCCAAGTGACGACGTCGCTTGAGGATTGCGTAATTGGCAGAATTTTTGGGTGATGCTTAACAACGCATGTCCGTTTATAGAGTCACTCCGTGACGAAGGCCTTCTGGAGGATGAATGAGGAACCGGAAGAGTGGCTGCGATCACGGAGGTTACTGGTGTTTGGTTTCAGACGCCTCCGTCGTCACATCATGAGTGTAAAGGAGACGTTCGTGGATCGAATTCACGTCGATCTCTGCTGATCCGTCACAATGTGAAAACAACGGGTTGGAACGAAATCGTGCTGTCAGCTCGTCTCTTATGAGTTTTCGAAGAAGAGCTGAATCTGTATTCGTCAGTTCATAAAGTATACATTTGTTACACCGTCGTCAGTTTCCGCCTGAGCTGAACTTGATAACTTCTCTCACTGCGAACTGAGACAAAACTTGTTCAACGACGTGACGGCGAGGTTTTATTTGTTCCGAAACTTTCGTTTTTAGCGGAAGAAAAACGTATCTGATATGCGACAGACACACCGCTTTCTCTATACTTTGTTCGGCATATCAGCATCAAAATCAGCTCTGCAGGATCAGCTTCCTCCCCTGTGTCGACCCTTCTTCTCTCTGCCTCCCTCCTTATATCCCCCGTATCTCCTCCTTTTTTTCGCGTGTCACTCGTTTTGCCTCATTACACTCACATATTGGAAACGAAAGCGAAACAGCTTAGCCTGATCGGGACGCTAGGCCAATTAATCAAGTGAATCGCTTATCAATCGAAACGTTTTCTCTGCGCAACAATCGGTTACGTAATAAACCGACATGAAGAAGAAGCTAATGAAACAAATGAAAGAATAGACGGAATGTGCCGACACGACTGCCCGAATCGGAATGAGTCACGAGATTGCCAATCGGAAATGGACGAAAGGATGGACGGGAACAGGAAAGAAAACATGCTCTATCGTTGGAGGAGCCCCCTCATGCATGTTTTAAGGGAACGCATGAAATTTGGCATTTAACCTCTCACGTTCTCCACTTCGAACGACCGAGAAAAGTGCGGGGAAACGAGGGTAGTAGAATTGATTTGAAGCGGCCGTTTTGAACCAAAATATGATTTTCACGTAATACTCCAGATATTTTCAATACTCGAGAATCAGGCCTTCGTCGCAAAACACGATTGCCCGCGTCGTTTGAACTGACGTTTCTTTGTTTCCGGCAGTGAATTCCAGGCGATCAGTTGGAAGCGAACATCGGGAGGAGCTGGAGTATGCGTTGAGCTCTGTCCTATGAAGCATTCAAAGATAATGGAGAATCGACGAAAACTGGGAACTGTTGACAGAAGAATCTGTTCGATCGCGAATCGAGTTCCGAGACCTCAGACGGTGGTTCGAGTGCTCCTGGCTGCTTTGCAAACGTTTCCAATCAGCATCTGCCATCTGCAATCCTTTCTTTCGACTCGTCTTCTCACTTCGTTCTTCAAAAATATACCGGTCCTTGTCAAGGTGGCACTGGTCACCCGTGCGCCGCTCGTCGGGGGTGTCAGTTGCCTGCTGCCCCAATAGTACACCACATTCCGAGCGGGCGGCGATAGATTGTGTCATCGTCGGAGATTCGGAGGGGTTCGATTTCAGAAAACTGTTTTACGCAGCGCGACTTGCCGTGCGCACGCACCTTGTTGCGCCAGCGCCCCTTTCTCTTTCGGCAGCCGGACACGAAGGAGGTAGGTGGGAGGAGTGACAAGGCGGCGGTGGAAGGGCACTACTTAAGCTGACCGAATCTCTCATTTTACGCTGCTACACACCGCCAACAAATCGTGTCGTCGTCATGGCTAGTGTGAGTGCTAACCGCTCCCTCTTTTTTAATTACCTTTCTCACTTTCGCCCCTTCTTTCAGTTCTTTTTGATCGCCCTGCTCGCTACCCCAGCTCTCGGATGCATTGGAGGCCTCGGTGGAGGAGGAGGAGGTGGCTGCTGCCAACCATCGCAGCCAGCCTGCGCTAACCCATGTGGAGGAGCTTCGGCTGCCGCGTAAGTCCAAGATGTCTCTTCTGTTCTGAACGTTTTCAATTCAGCTATGCTGCTCCAGCCGCCGGATACCCGAGAGCCCCAGTCGGATACGCCGCCCCACCACCAGCCTTCCCAGCTCTTCCAGCTGTCGGAGGAGCCGGAGCTTACCCAGCCGCCGGAGGAGCCGGAGCCTATCCAGGTGTCGGAGCCGGAGGACTTTACGCCGACGCCGGAATCCACGGAGGAGCTCAACAAGCACCAGCTTACGCTGGAGCCGGACCAGTCGGATACGCCGGAGCCGCCGCTCAGCCATCATACGCTGGAGCCGGAGCCCAACAGGGAGGATACGCTGGAGCCGCCGGAGCCCCGCAGGGAGGATACGCCGGAGCCGGAGCCCCAGTTGCCCCAATCGCCCCAGCCCCAGGAGCCTACAACCAAGGACCAGCTGCCATCAACGGAGGATTCGTCTCCCAGCAACAAGGAGGAGCCGTCGCCCCAGCCGCCGGATACGAACAAGGAGCCGCCGTTCACGTCGACGCCACCGCCGCCCCATCGGAGGGAACCATCTCCCAGCAAGGAGGATCCTCTGCCGCCGGAGGATACGGAGAGGAGACCGCCGCCGCGATTGCTCCAGCCGGAGAGCAGACCAACACCGTCGTTCAGACCGGAGGAGAGACTGAGGAGGGATACGAGTCCCAGGGAGGAGCCACCGCCGAGGAGAACCACGTCGAGGAGACCGAGATCGTCGCCGTTGCCACCGCCGCTCCAGCTGCCCCAGCCCCGACTTACGAGAACGTTCAGCCAGCCGTCGTCCCAGCCGAGGTTCCAGTCGTCGAGGAGACCCACATCGAAGAGACCCACGTAGAGGAGATCGCCCCAGCTCCAGTCGCCCCAGTCGCCACCTCTGCCCCAATCATTGAGCCGATTACCGAGGTTGTTACTGAAGTGATTGAGGAAGTTGTGGAGCCGGAAGAGCCACAAATCATTGAGCCGGCCCCACAGCCACACGTTGACCCAGTCCAGCCAGCACCACAAGTCGTTGAGCCGGCACCACTTGTTGACCCAATCCCACAAGCACCAGTCGAAGTCGTCATCGAGACCGTCGAAACGGCTGCCCCAGTTGCACCACAAGTCACCGAGTACCCGATCCAGCCGACCGAGGCTCCAGAGGAGGTATATGAAGAGGAGGAGACGGAGGCTCCAGTCGCACCGGTCCAACCGACCGAGACCTCGTTCGAGGAAGTGACCGAGGAGGAGACCGTCGCACCACCAGCACCTTATGTTCCACCAGCACCGACTTTCACTGTATGTTCACTAACAGCCACATCTCTCCAGAATCATCACTTTCTCATCTGATTTCTCTTCGTTCCCGTTCACCAATCATTTCGTTTTCAGGAGCAGAAGCCAGGATACGAGCAGACTGCACCAGCAGCCGAGACCAAGGAGGAGTCGTACGATGACGAGCAGCCAGAGGAGCAGCCGGCACCAGAACAGCCAGCCACCTCCGGATACCAGGCGACCGAGGCACCAGCCAAGGCTGACGGCGGATACCGCACCCACTAAGCAGCAGATGTGCTCGCCTCGCCTCTGATCTCGTTTTGATTGCTCGCCGACATTTTCTGCTCAGAACATCAAACACTCGTTTTGTCTGTATATACTGTTGACCCCCAGAACCCCTTTTTTATTTTATTTTATTCTCTTATGTTTTTTATTTTTAGTAGACCCAACTTCACTGACTGAAATTTTTAATTTCCAATAAAATAGTGATTTAAATTTATTTACATTTGTAATTTATGATTTATGAGTTTTTCGAAATATCTAACAGATAAGCTCTGATGGCTCCTCAGAGTGATTCAACTAAGTCTTCAGATTCCGATATTATGTGAACACGAAGAGGAAGTGTTCGCGAACATTGCCCTTCTTCAGTTCCAGACAAGTTCGCAAGCTGTAAGCATTTCGTGTAACAATTTGCTGTAAAGTGTAGTTGTGAAGAGGAAGTCACATTGTCACAGAAGCATGTTCTACGTTCTTCTATTCACACATCAAATAGTGTAAACTTATTTCCTCATCCTATGTGGAGAATTTCTGATTTTCCACCCTCAAAATGAATTTTTTTTTTCGAATTTTTTCAGCAAGATTAATTTCCGAAACTTTGTTCAGATAAAGAGCGAAAAGATCGTGAAAGGAACTGGTGCTTTTTATGCGTTTCTAGTTTGAATGACTTAATAGTAAAGAATATGCATTTTGCTGACTTATAAAAACTCAAGCATGTTCCACATTTTTAAGAGAATCGTTCGATACTTCACCACAATCACCTGATATCAGTTTAAGACACACTTCAAAGTACGGGCAAACTTTGGTCATGCACCGTAAGTGCGCCTCTGTTTCTCGATTGGCGCACTTGCCGTCGTTGACGCGTTTCGCTTCTTTCTGTCAGCTTGGACACGTCAGCGCTCTCCAGATCCCTCTTGTTTCGGCGGGTTTCAGATCCCTCTTCGCGGTTTTTTCCAATCGAATGGTTCCAACTTCTCTCTTTATCTCGCTCTCCTCTCTCTCTCTCTCTCATCAGTACACGTGGAAGCGCGTGAGGTCGTTTCCGTCGCAGTTGACACATGACACGAAGCCTACCACTCCCTTATTCTCCCCTCTCTAAAGGCCCTTTTTGTCCTTATCGCTTGATTTTTTAGCTTGAATACATTCTTCATAGTTTCTAATCCAATCGCGTTTCGATCTTTTCATTTTCTTGTTTCCAGATTCGCCATGTCGTTTTTATGGGACTGGTTCAACGGCGTGCTCAACATGCTGGGTTAGTATAATCAATATGACGCACTTTGCTAGTTGAACGTTATGCAGGACTGGCCAACAAGAAGGGAAAACTCGTCTTCTTGGGACTTGACAATGCCGGAAAGACAACACTGCTCCATATGCTGAAAGACGACAGGATCGCGCAACATGTTCCGACACTTCATCCAAGTAAGCTGTTTCCAAACGATGCTTTGAAATGGAAAAATACACTGAGCGTTTCTCTCCATTTTTCGTTTCATTTTCTAGGCTACATTTTTCTGATTGTAGTTTATGACGCTACGCCGAAGCATGGCAAAAATGCAGTATGTTATATGTAGGGATCGCAAATCCGGTTTTTCTTATCAACTGACAGTCGCTGTGACTTTGTTCAGATAAAACTTGTTTTTGAATGGTATATTTTGCAGCATCGGAGCAGATGTCTCTAGGAGGTATCTCGTTCACCACTTACGATCTCGGTGGTCACGCTCAAGGTTCGTTCTTGAACAGTTTTCAATACACAATATCTCGACTGTTTCAGCTCGGAGAGTTTGGAAAGACTACTTCCCGGCTGTTGATGCTGTTGTATTCTTGATCGATGTGGCAGATGCGGAGAGAATGCAGGAGAGCCGTGCGGAGCTCGAATCTTTGCTACAAGATGAGCAGATTGCTACTGTTCCGGTACTTGTGCTCGGAAACAAGATCGACAAGCCGGGAGCATTGAGCGAGGATCAGCTCAAATGGCAATTGAACATCCAGCATATGTGCACCGGAAAGGGTATGTGTAATTTCGTTTGAATATTTCCTCACATCATTTTTAGGTGATGTTTCTCGCAATGAAATGGCTTCCCGCCCAATGGAAGTGTTCATGTGCTCAGTTCTCCAACGACAAGGATATGGAGAAGGAATTCGTTGGCTTGGACAGTATCTCTAGAGAGATAAGCTCAAATACTCATTCAATCTCCTTTACCCTATTCCACTGAAAGAACTGCACCATTCTCTTACATATTGCGCCTCCAACATTTCCTCAGCCGACTTGTTGTACGTACTTGTCTCCCCTCTCCCCCAAAACGGCTCAACTGGTTGAATCAATTCCATCTTATTCTTCCGTCGAGCTTTTTTCATCATTACACTTTTCATGCCTTGCAAGCGTCGTTTGTGCAACAGAAGGAGTCGCATCACATTTATGAAATTCGACTTACGCGAACTTGTAAAAATTCCCCACGGCGTCCTCATTTCTATTTTCAGACTTCGACCTCTTTCTCTCAACTATCCATTATTTATAGCAGATATTCTATTTCCCCTATTATCCCACCACTCAAACTTTTTTCAGATGTTTCTATTTTTTATTTCGGTTAGTTCTATGTGAATGAAGCAACTTTGGAATAATACGACTTACTGTTTACCCAGCGAGTTTCATCTGGATGCTATATATTAACTCTTCCGAATTGATCCACCAACATTGAAGTTCAATTTAATTCAAATTTGAGATGCTTCTTGTTCATCCGGGGACACCATTCAGTTATCATGCAGATGGATCTAATGTTCGAGCTAGGCCTTCTAGAGTGGTTCGTTGAACTTTGATATTACACTTCTATTTATGAACTCTGGTAACATCATAAGCACGGTCGTTCTAAGATCAAAATGAGATTACGGGGAATACCCCAATCATTGAATGCCACAATTTTCCCGTTCATTGGAAACGTTTTCTACCTTCCATTCTATCCTTCGTGTATTACGATAGTGGCACCCTACAAAAGAGTTTTCGAACGTCACGCCATAATTCTGGTGTTCATTTCGCTCTCTCATTATTCCCCATTTCCGGAATTTCCAGAGTGATCATGTCGTTTCTATGGGATTGGTTTAGTGGAATGCTGAACATGCTTGGCATGTTGACAGACGGTTTTGAAGTGATAATAATTGGCATTGCAGGTCTGAGCAATAAAAAAGGCAAACTGGTGTTTTTGGGACTCGATAACGCAGGAAAGACGACACTTCTTCACATGCTGAAGGATGATCGTCTCGCGCAACACGTGCCAACTCTGCACCCGAGTAGGTATTTCTTTGAACATAGTTTACATAGACACTACGAGGACTACAGTCCCATGTGTAGTGTCAGGCGACACAATCACACATTCCTTCTCGATGAGTCTTCGAAGAACACAATATGTGAACAGAACAGAAAAATATTAGAGAGTTTGGAAATCCTTGGAAAATGAAAGCTGTCTGTTTCAATCCGAATACGTTTTCAGCATCAGAGCAACTGGCACTCGGAGGCATCTCTTTCACAACTTATGATCTCGGTGGACACGCTCAAGGTAATTTCAGCTTTTCGATTAATCACACCATCCAAATGAAGCCCGCCGCGTCTGGAAAGACTACTTCCCTGCTGTCGACGCCGTCGTTTTTCTTATTGATGTTGCCGACGCCGAACGACTTCAAGAGAGCCGCGCTGAGCTCGAGTCACTTCTCCGTGACGATCAAATAGATACTGTTCCAGTTCTTGTGCTCGGAAACAAAATTGACAAAACTGGAGCGCTAGGGGAAGACGAAGTCAAGCACAAACTGAACATTATGCACAAGTGCACTGGAAAAGGTTCGTTTTCGTTACTCGATTCTTGAATCGCTCAGCCGTCGTTCTTTCAGAGGAAGTTCCGCGAGATGAGCTCTGCGCTCGGCCGTTGGAAGTGTTCATGTGTTCCGTTCTTCAAAGACAAGGATACGGAGATGGCTTCCGCTGGCTTGCGCAGTACATTTGAGCGCGCACGGACTCCAATTATTCCCTTGTTCCCTATTCCTCTTCTACACCAAGCGCTCGATTTCTTGCAGTTGCCTCTTTCTCTCTCTGTTTCAAGAAAGTGCGGTTCTGATAACAATTATTAATAAAAGTCGTTCAAATTAGATTTTTCGAACTCGTTAGACATCAACAAGCAGTTTGGATCTTATTGAAATATCTTCTTCGACTTGCTCATGACGTCGTGAATCGATAATTTTAGAACCAGATGTCGTCCTTATTCTCTTCGTTAGCACACAATCTACGGGGGCAGGTATATCGCAGTCTTAATATGTAATATTAAAGCTCTTTATGTCAGTTTATCGCACGGATAATATCATTCGCAATAAACATGTATCTTCTGCGATGGATCGATAACGATGTACTGGGGCTTGTGAACGTTCGGTGAGGAACACGCTTACAGCTGTTGAAAAATGCATTTTTTTTTCAGGTTAACACTTCTCTACTCATCGATCCTCTTTCTAACCCGAGAGCCGATGCGCAAAGCGGAAATAATACGAGACTCACTACCGAAGTTCATCAATTTACTCTGGCTGAGCCCTCTCATCGCAACTGGCATCAGTGTGGTTTGCGTCTATCTATGGTACGCATTCTCTTCGACATCCCACGACGTCTCCTGGGCTGTTCTCCTATCGTTCCCAATATCTGCAGTCATCGAATCAATTGCAGAACCCTTTTCTGTGATATCACTCAGGTTTCAGTCTCCATTTTAGGATCCCATCAAAAACTTTTCGTTTTCAGACTAGAATCGAGCTCCGGATCTCTAGGGCAGCACTTTGCTATCGGGCAAGGCATCCTGATTTGTGTGAAACGGATATTCGTGCTCGCCGGCCTCTTCCTGCTACCCGATGTCTACCATCTCGATCTGTTTGCTGTCGCTCAATACTTCGGGGCAATCGCCTATCTTCTTTTCAATTTCATCGCATTCTACGTTTACATTCGCAACAAATCTGTTCCCGAACTCGAGAATTTCACAACATTCTCTGATTTGCTGCCAAAGTTCAACGAAGGAATCGATGTAAACTCTGGGAAGGCAGTTGTCACAATGTTCTCTCATTCGATCTTGAAGCAATTATTAACCGACGGAAGCTCGTATGTGATGACTTTCACTGAACTGCTGAGTCTGAAGCATCAAGGTTTGTATTTGGCTTAGCCTCTTTCAATCAAACATTTACAGCCGTCTATGACGCTGTTGAACGGGTCGGAAGTATCATCATTCGAACTGTTCTCTCGCCTATCGATGAGAACTGCAACGCATATTTCTCGAATACCATCAGAAAAGAGAGCAGTGTATTCAACAGGAACACGGATAACCATGACGACTTGGTCAATACGCTCTCGACGATTCTCCACGCCGTCGGAGTCATCGGATTCATAGCGTGCACATTCGGAGTCCCGTATTCTCCGACGGCTATCTCTCTTTATGGAGGAAAACTGCTCTCAGAGAACGGCGGAGCACTTCTCTTATCGCTCTACTCTGGATACATTCTCGTGACGGCGATAAACGGAATTACCGAAGGATTCGCCATGGCAAGCATGGACAACTACCAGATCCTATCGCACGGAAAATTCCTTTTGGTCGCTTCTGTTCTTCACCTTGGCATCAGCTACGCTCTATGTGTCTACATGAATTCTGCTGGATTCATCGTGGCAAATATCATCAATATGATCATCAGAATAGCTTACAAGTATGATAACAGTCTTTTGAGTTCTCCATTCCATATTCCATTTAAGCTGGCGCCGAATCCGTGAGTATCTCGGCGAACGATGTCCTTCTTTCACCACGGTCCTCCCAACTTTTTCCACTTCCGTTTTCCTCGGAGCTTCCCTATTTGCCACGTCATTCTCCTATCTGGTGATTTCTCATTTTCTGGCCATCAACTTTTATTTTCTTCCTATCAGATCTTTGCCACCACACCTGGATTGTCACATATGCTCTGTCACGTTGCCATCGGAGCAGTATGTCTGATTGTGATCGCGCAGAACACTGCTCAGCATGATCCAGTCATCGCAACGATCATCGACTACCTCGCAAAGAAACATCGCGACTGATCTCACCATTCACCTAGTCTACATGGCTTTAACAATTTTCGTCGTTTCGGGTATTTAATTTTTGTCATCTTGTGGTGTTAGAGAGATAAATAATGTATACTTATAGATTATGTTATAGTTTCAGATTTCCACAAAATTCCTCTTCCCGACAGGGTTGCAGTTAGCTTGCAAATGAATCATTTGAAATGATGAGAACAAAAGTAGACTTGAGAAGAAACTGAAAATACAAAAGAAAAGGCATCTCACCAGAAACTACTTGTTTTGGGATCATAATTCTCCCATTAACAGTACTCTTGAATGCTCAATACATTCGACTTTTTATCGAAAAACTCTGTATCGTGGATTGCTGTTCTCGAACTATGAGAGAAAACGTTGAATGACAGGAAGATCAGCATCCTCGTACATGATTGCGCGGCGCTCCCATCCGTCTTCACGAAGAAAAACGTGGAAAACAAGTGAACAAGGATGATTTGGATTTGAAATGGAAGAGAACTGATTATGTGTTGTAGCTCTTCGACCAAACGTTTCTTGGTGATAATCAATTCTGTGGAAGTGTGCAGTTTTCTCGTGACTCAGTGTCAGATAATAGAAAAAAGAGTCATGCCAATCGCCTGTTTCCATTGCTTCAAGTCTGTCCGTCGGTTTGTAACGATGTTTCCAAGTAGTATTTCCGCTGTGCACGGAGTTCCACGTGAGAATGTGGACAGTTCCTCCCTTCTCTTTCTCTCTTTCTGCAATATCTTGGGAACACACGTCTCAACAAGATCCACAATCATCGCAATGATCTCGCAAGGAAACAGCTGATCTCAGCCATCTAATCTAAATTGCATTAACAATTCGCCTCGTTTCGGATTCTTAATCATTCTGTCAACATGTTGTGTATTTTCAATTTGTTCATGTCGCATAGTGAAAATAATAAATCATAATCTGAGAAAAGCCATTTGATGTGATTGTTTATTTTATAATGTGTTTCTGCCCCAATCACACACAGCTGCCGTCGACTTCGGCACCTCTGTCTGGACATTGGCCCAGAGAAGAAGAAGAAGAAGAAGAAGAGGAAACCGCCCTCGAAATGCACCTGTTTCGATATTTCGTAGTCGGGAGATGTTTCTTCTCCCCCCTTCCTCTTCTTCTTCTTCATATTTTCCGCCGCTCTACTGCCGCCATCTCGCCCGCTCCTTCCGCCAGGCCCCGCCCACTTTTTGATAGTATGGAGAGCCCTCGGGCGACGGAGCAGCGGAGCAGCAGCTGACGGGGGTCCCCGACCCGCCGTCGTCTCCAACCGCCTCCCACACGTTTTGTGTTCCGTTTTTTCTCGATTCGAAAGTGTTCCAGGTAGAAGAAGAGAAAGAGTTCAATGAATGGCATTCGGGGAGCATGAGGAGCTTCCGAGTGCTCCTTCTGCTGCTCTCCGCCACCGCCAGAGCAGCCGAAAGTTATGAGGCTGGCGAGGAGTTGAGTTGTAAGGTTGGATCGCTTTTCAACATGTCTAAATGTTCATATTTCATATTTTGTTTCAGCGTAGAAATGGAGGCATTCCGCTTCCGCTCGGAGTGTTCACAGTTCAGAAGGAAGGCTTTCCAGACGCCCTCCCTTCCATTCGAACCGCCCTCGCCCATGTGCACAATCGTTCGTGCATTCTGCAGGGTTATCGTCTGGAAATGATAGTCAAGGACACGCATGTGAGTCTGTCTGCTCGCCCCACTTTTCTTCCACTCGATATCGAACAAATTCAATTTGCGACCGGCCGCATCTCTTCAATTGACTCAATTTGAGGAGGCGCTCGCGAGCACATTCTTCTAGCCGTCGTCGCTCGTTTCGGCTGCTCGCCTCGGGCTCGCATCCTCCTCCGGGGCGCAGTTACCTCATCTTTTGTGTCAGAATTCATGCGATGCAACGTCGTCTTTCCGTCGACAGCAGGCTAAAATAATGGGCAGAGCAGTGCACCATGTTAAACGCTTGAATGCGTTAACTAAATGGGTTAGGCGAGACGAGACGAAAGGAGCGGCGGCGGCTAGGAGAGGAGGACCGAGTTATTGCAACACGCTGGAAAAAAGAGAACTGGGGAGCTTTGAAGAATTGAGTTTCAGTGTAAAACATCGCAAGGAATGAAGGCGCTGTTCGATCTGATCGCTTCGAGACCTCGGCCGGTGGCTATACTCGGAGGGCAGTGCACAGAGGTAGAAGCACCATGTTAGTCTCCCTGACCGAGATTTCAGGTGAACGAACCGATTGCGATGGCCCTCAAGTACTGGCAGATAGTGCAGCTGTCCTACGCGGAGACTCATGCAAAGTTCGCTTCTTCTGATTCTCATGAAGTTAGTTTGGGAAAAAGGACGCGAGAGAGCCCAAATAGAGCGACGGCAACGAAATTCATGAAAGTCTTCCGGTGTGGGAAAGAAAAATTGGCCGGAGGCGACATTTCGAGGCGCCGTCCGCTCTTCAGAAGGCCGCTCTCACTCTCTTTTTTCCGCCATTTCGAAATGAAAGGGGAAAGAAAAGGAGAAACGGAGAAACAATGAATGGCCAATTGCAGTTGTTTCCCACTTTCTTCCGCATCGTACCTGGCAGTCGCAACACGAACATGGCCAAGTGCAAGTTCGTCAATCACTTTGGATGGAAACGAGTCGGCACGGTGAAGCAGAACGATCAGCCGAGATATGCGTTGGTAAGGAGACGTCTTCGCGGGCGAATTATTCATTATTTCGGAAGAGCGGGGACCAAAAAGAGCGACTTGACACGCGACGAAGAGACTCCGTTTTGATGGAAATGAGAGTGACATTCTGCTTGCGGATTCAGCAGGAAACGGGGGATTAATGCAACTGACACCTTGTGTTCCATTCGGAACAAAAACAAGACGAATTGAAGTATTAAATGGGAAAGAACGTCGCTGTTTTCTCAAGTGTTCTTGTTTTGATAAACATGCGCGAGAGAACTGTACAATCCTGAAGAACAGATCAAAACGGCTTCTCGAGAATACACTTTGCAGCCACACGAAGCTCTGACGACCCGACTGGAGCACGGATTCGGCGTCAAGATCGTGCACACGGCGGGTGTCAACTGGGAGCAGATCGAGAGCGTCGGCGTGGAGCTCGACGAGCTGAAGGTCTGTTATCCATCTTCTTCCAGCCACTTTTGTTCCCGCTCGCGCGTGTTGTGTCGTGTCACCAAAGAAGAAGGCGACACGAAGACGAAGAAGATAAATAATGAGCGGGAAGGCGGGAGTGTCGCGCCTCGACACACAATGTCCTCTCGATTGGCTTTCCAGATAACCGGGGGCGAGCTCCCGGGGGACTGCCTTGCGTTTACATGTACAACATCTTATTATTCGAGAGAAATGACTCCTCGCGCGGGGACCCAATGTTGTTTTGTTGCAGGACCGCGACGTCAGAGTCATTGTGGTCGACACTGACGAGGAGATGGCGGCGACGGTTCTGTGTGCCGGCTACCATCGGGGCATGATCGGGGACAACTACGTGTGGATCCTACCTGGATACCACTCTGACGAGTAAGAGCTGTCCAGAGGGATTGAAAGGGAACAGACCGTTTCAGGTGGCTGAACAAAACGCATGACAACTGCACTGCGGCCCAGATGCAAGAAGCAGCCAACAACCATTTCTCTGTCGGATTCGCATTATCGAGAAGGGACGAAGACACGAAGATTGTGGGAAATACGGTAGTTCTGAGGGGAGAAAGTACCCCGAAAGCATTGTTTGGATTCAGAGAGCCGGCGACGTTTGGGAAGAGATCAGTCGAATGGATCCGAACAACACGTGGAGAGGATATCTTTACGATGGACTGTGGACTCTTGCCATAGCACTCAGCCACTCGATGGGCGATAATGCAGAGTTCTCGCATCACAAAATGATCGAGGCAATTGATAACTCTTCATTCCAAGGACTAACGGTATTCGATACTCACTTACACTCGATTAGATCCAATTACAGGGAAAAGTGAAATTTGCAAACAATGAACGTCTGGGGTTGGTGGACATCTCGCAGTGGTCCGACGGGAAGTACGTGCCTTTTGCCATGTACGATGGAGCGGACGACGAGTTCAAAGTGATCGAGACGACGACAAAGGGATGGTCCCCTCCGCTGGACTCGACGATCACCGAACGCCGCCGAGAGCACATCTCTTCGTTGCTCTTCCTCGCAATGTCACTTCTCGCTCTTGTCGGGATATTCTTGGCTCTCATATTCCTTCTCATAAACTTCAGGTATCGCAATCACAGGTATGCACCTTCTTCTGACAAGGAATAGTCCCGAATTGTAACGCGGGGATTTTGATGGAAGTAGGGGGGATCGGTAGTACTATGATAGGTATGAACACCCATAATGGGAAAATTGTGCGTCGGGCCTCTTTCTCGAGTTATGGTCAAAAGAATTTTCGAAAAAAATTACCCAAACTTCAACTTTGGAAAACCATAACTCACTTCAAAATTGAGTTAGAAGGTTGTTTAAAAAACGAAAATGGAGGTTATCATCTCTAGTTTACGATCCACATATTATCAAATTGTCAAGTTATCAGTTGCTATCAGATATTATCAGTTTTCTGAAAATTGTCAAAACCTATCTCAAAAACTGACCTTTTAATCTCTCTGGAAATTTTTCCATTCGATCCGCCGTCCAATTTAGAGCATTTTCCCCTTGTGCCTATATACTGGTCATTGGATGGATTTTGAGAAAAACGGGGAAAACTGAAAATGGTACCTAATTTTTTATAAAAAAGTTCTAGTTTTTGAGCTGTAAGTGTGGTATTTTCGATTTGTATGAGTGGATTTTAACTTGAAACAATGTGAAATCACAATCAAAATATGTCTCTCTTATCATAGCAAAACCTCCTATCACTAGATTATCACTGAACTGCTTTTAGCATTCCAGTAGATTTTCCAGCCAGAAAGTTTTTCTTTGTGGTCGCAATGTAAGGAAAGTGTTATTTTACAACAAAATGAAACAATTTCGAAGCATTTCTTGAGCCAGGGGAGCGAAAATCAGCTTGGAAATGTCTTATCAGCACTGAATATGTGGATCTTTCTTCAGATGACCATTTGCAGTTCGGTTTCCCCAATTTGTCGTTTATTTTAGTTGATATTAGTTGATAAGATATTAGAGTTACACTTTTCTTACATTGCGATCACTAAAAAACACTTTTTGGATGGAAAATCAACTGAAATTCTAAAAAGCTGTTCAGTGATAATCTAGTGATAGGAGGTTTTGCTATGATAAGGGAGACACATTTTGATAGTGATTTCACATTGTTTCAAGTTCAAATCCACTCATACAAATCGAAAATACCACACTTACAGCTCAAAAACTAGAACTTTTTTATAAAAAATTAGGTACCATTTTCAGTTTTCCTATTTTTTCTCAAAATCCATCCAATGACCAGTATATAGGCACAAGGGGAATATGCTCTAAATTGGATGACGGATCGAATGGAAAAATTTCCAGAGAGATTAAAAGGTCAGTTTTTGAGATAGGTTTAGACAATTTTCAGAAAAGTGATAATATCTGATAGCAACTGATAACTTGACAATTTGATAATATGTGGATCGTAAACTAGAGATGATAACCTCCATTTTCGTTTTTTAAACAACCTTCTAACTCAATTTTGAAGTGAGTTATGGTTTTCCAAAGTTGAAGTTTGGGTAATTTTTTTCAGAAATTCTTTTGACCATAACTCGAGAAAGAGGCCCGACGCACAATTTTCCCATTATGGGTGTTCATACCTCTCATAGTACTACCGATCCCCCCTACTTCCATCAAAATCCCCGCGTTACAATTCGGGACTATTCCTTGTGAGTGCTTCACGAATACTGGGATGTTTGCAGATTCATCAAAATGTCCTCTCCCAACCTGAACAACATTATAATCGCCGGTTCCATTTGCACTTTCGCCTCTGTGATTCTTCTAGGATTAGACACCCGCATAGTCAATTCAGACGTGTTCGTCTGGTTGTGTTACGTGAAGACGTGGACACTTTGCATCGGATTCACACTCGCCTTCGGGGCAATGTTCTCGAAGACGTGGAGAGTCCACTCGATATTCACTAACATTCGAATGGACAGAAAAGCCATCAAGGACTCGAAACTGTTCCTGATCCTCGGCGTTCTGCTGTTCATCGACATCTGCGTCCTCGTTGTGTGGGCATTCATCTCTCCGTTCTCCTACACAGTGACAGAACTTCCACACATTGTAAGCGAATGTCTTCCACGTCCCATTCGTTTTCTTTCCAGCCAGAAGACAATATTGTGATCATTCCCGAAGTCGAGAAGTGCCATTCGCCCAACTCTGGAGTCTTCCAAGCAGTTCTTTACGCCGTGAAAGGAGTTCTCATGGTGCGTCCCGTGTCCCAGGCCCTTTCCCGATTCTCCACCTTCAGATCCTCGGATGCTTCCTCGCCTGGGAGACTCGACACGTCAATGTTCCGGCCCTGAACGACAGCAAGTACATCGGAACGAGTGTCTACTGTGTCGTCGTGATGAGTGTGCTCGGACTGTCGACAAGTGTCATTCTCCAAGAACGCGTCAACGAGATGTTCGGCCTCGCCTCGTTCTTCGTCATCTTCTCCACAACTCTCACTCTCTGTCTCGTTTTCGTGCCCAAGGTAACCTCTGCTTCGCGATTATCTTCGTTATCCGATCCGCCGTTTTAATCCCAAAAAACGAGGAAAAAACTACGCGAGTGGTTCCGAAACAAATCTTTTCTAATCTTCTTTCGAGAATCCACTTTAGAAAGTGCTCTCTCTGCGTTTTCTGAACTGATCGTTTCCCTCCGATTAGCCCCCCGACAACGGCCGCCACTTCCAGGTAATCGAATTGGCACGGAACCCAGTTGGCAACGAGCCAAGAGCCTATCGCCGAGGACTGATGAAGAGTGTCGTGGCGAAGACGTCACAGCCCATGTCCCCCCAGCCCAGATCGTAAGTTTCCTCATGTTCTCTCATTCGTCTCTGCTTTCAGGGACAGTTCCGGTGATCTTCTGGTGAAGGCGGAGAGCGAGAACAAAGTGCGGAGGAGGTTTCTTCACCAGGTTTATGTGTGCCAGGAACCGCCCGTCGTTCACTGATTTCTGATTTCAGAAGTCAACTCAATTATGGGATTTGGTGGAGAAGTTGCGAGCGAGAGGAGACACGCAGTTCCTGCAGCAAGGTGAGTGGGAAGGATGAGTGGTTTATGGAGCGCCCGTTTCGGATATATCAGAGGATGAGGGATGATAGGGGAGGAATTAGAGAGAAGCGGCCGCCGAATAGACGACGGCCATGCAAATGAGCAGCACTTGGGAGACGATGTTCGATCGGCTGCTCGACGCGTCTGTGAACACGTTGTCCGCGAATGTTATCTGCAGGCCGTACTTGTCGTATACCTGAAATGCAATCAATTGTTCAAGGTGTTCTCCTGCCGGGAATCGAATCACTAACACGTGTTTCGAGAGTGCATCGGAAGTGAGACCGAGACAGAATGCGAACGTATTTCCGATGCATTTCTGATCCCCCCCCACTCACCCTTTTGTGGTTGACGTCGTTGCAAAGGTTCGTCGAGCAACAGCAGAACTCGGAGAAGCGAATCGAGTGAACATTGCTTTTCGCGTGATGTTTTGAGAAGAGACTCTAGAATGTCACCCGTCGGCGGTCGCTCTCTAATTGTCATGTTTTCTCACCTGCATCTTGTGGTCGAGCTGTGCCAGTGACGGACAAGACTCGTCGATTCCGCGGTAGAGACAGTGCGATTCGTGAACACAGAAACGATCGTAATACTGACGGATGGCCCCGCTGCGGTTGACGGCGTAGTACTCCGAGTAGCACATCTGAAACCGCGAATCAAAAGTTGCCATTCTGTTCTTCTTGCCCACATGGGGGATTAGTTTCCCTTCCGGATTAGCTACTACGAACCAACAATAATCCCTTCCGGAAAAGGAAGAGAAAAAACTTCAGAGGCACACACACACATTTCGGTTGACTTCCTTTCCCCGTGCTCTTTGGTGTACGGTACCTTCCGCTTTCGTCAAATTGCCGGATATTCGGTTTCAAACAATGTGCGAATAAGTCCCCTTTGCGGGAGAAACCCGAGAACACTGGGGCTGAAACCGAAAACTTGTGCGGAGGAGCGAAGAATCAAGTGGACGCTCTTCTCGAAACTCGGTCGGTTGCTAAGAGTTTTCAAGTGTTTCGAGGAGTCTCTTCTTTCTGAGAAACTCTGTTTTCTTCCAATATGCCTCCACATGATGATTATCTTGAAAGTTGGACCAGAAGACGAAGAAGAAGAAGAAGGGGGGGGGGGGGGGGGAAAGTCAGTATAGAAGGAGACGTTTTTGACATGAATGTTGACATGTTATGCATTTCTGAGCTTTTCGCCTTTGTGTGTGACCTGGTGTGGGCAAAACACCAAAGAGAAGACGTGGGGATGATTATGAATGCAAATCTCATTCAATTATATTGCCCCCCCCCTCTCTCAGCTATTTTTCAATTTCTGAAATCTTCCGAAAGAAGAGAGAAGGCGCCGCCGAAAGAGACACATTTCAGTCGTGTATGTTACATAATTTCCGGCCGCGCAAAACATGTTCGGAAATGAAACGGACAGAACGGAAGTATCAACTCGTCTCGTTCTTCTTTCTCTTCTCTAATTATGCACAAACACACACACAGAGGGATGGGTGACTTTCGAGTTGAAAACGTCGTTAGGTGTACACATGGAACTCGTCGAGCCGTGTCTAATGTTTGGGTCGGTTGGCCGAAATCTCGACACGAAAAAGTTGTCGAGCCGAATTAGGCTGATGAGGAGCAGAGAGTGCGGATCTGAAGAGAGACGCAGACGACGAGCTCGTTTTACACTTTACGGGGCTTCTCTGTGAACTATGGCTAGTCGTCGACGACCTTCGATCAGACTGACTCACTCACAGATCTATGCAATCGTTTGTTGACGGTCACGGAGGTCTGAGACGTCGAAACTCGGTTATAGTCAGCTGGGCGGTGGTTCAATCGGTCAAACTACGAATAAACAAACGACGGATGACGGGAAATCCGAATGCCCCCCGACGGATTTTCGGAGATATTGTGTTGAAAAATATAGCATAGAATTACGTCAGTTAACGAGCGAGAATTCACTCAAATGCTCACCATATCGGGACCGCATTCCGTCCTTCGATGCGGCACCGGGTACGAAGAGTCGTAGCACTCGAGTGCCGTCACCGACTGTACTCCGAGCCATAAGAGTGCGAATAATTGCAGAATGGTGTCTGTCTTCGGCGTCTCCATCGTCGCAGGAGCGGGAGACGTCGCTTCTTCTACGCCAGCCAACGAGTAGCAATAACAGGTATGTTGGGGCGAGGCTTCGTCTGCCCGCCGCCTCCTCCTCTTCGGCTTCTGCCCCGAAGCTCCGCCCACTTTTGGCGACTTGCCAAGCCGACGGAGGCGAGCAGAAGCCGTAATGTGTGGCGAGACGAGTCGAGTAGGGCCACGAGTTTCCGGTTTTGATGTTGCCAATTTTCAGAGAGGAGACAAGTTTGACAGCTGCTGGTGCAAACGGTGAGTTGCAAGTGCAAGCACGGGCGGAGACAGCGGAAGGAGAGGAAGGATTGTGGGGGGAAGGAGGAGAGGGCAACTCGTGAGACACCGTCGTTGCTCGTGGAGACACTTTGGCCTCTTCGGCCACAGTCCACTGTATTCTTGTGACCGAGAGAGGGGCCCAAAGCACGTGTAGACGTCTCTCGATTCTGTGGGATAAGAAAAGTTCACGACGTGATTCGCTTGTTTTCCCTTTACCGACGGCTCCTTCCCCTCCCTAATTATCTCGCTTTTCTTCTACTTTCACTCTTCTTTTCGCCTTCCGTCCATTGCTCCTTCGCCGCCGCATGTGAACTTTTCCTCCCGAATACGGCCGTTTTCAGGAGAGCGATCTTCCGACTGGCCATGGGTAGATCCGGATGAGCCGAGCACAAAGCTATGAGATTTGAGATCGAATTCGACTGGAGTCTGTATGATATTATGAACAAAAAACATTTTCCCTTTATCAAATGAAGATTATTGATTATGCGAAAGACGAATTGGGTAAAATGAAATGACGAAAAGTAATGGAAGACATTGGGGGCTTTTAGGCGAAGACCGGGTGCATATGACTGCGCCACTTGTCGAACAGTTCGGTCATTTGCCGCTTCTCACTGTAGATCTCGACGTGACGACGGGCATCGGCATCGATGCAGTTACCGAACTCATCAACGACACGGCACGACGGCAACGCAGTCACATTGTATTTGGTGAGGCACTTCTCGACGATCGGGTCTCTCAGAGGGACCACTCCCCACGAGCATCCGTGTTTCTCGTAGTACTCGTCCAATTGGAATCTCATGTAGTCCCTCGACAACAGAATCACTTCGATCGGCTGGTTGGTCGCCCCGATCTGTCGGTAGAGTTCCTGCAAGCTCAGCTTGTCTTCTCGCTTAACACCCCGTTATCTATTTTCCGTTTTCGTGTCTCCTGATTTGGAAGAGTTTGCGAGAAAGTTGGGTGATAAGGCGTTTGAATGGCAAACTAACCTTCATGATCGGAGTGAATTGACGGCATGGACCGCACCAGCTGGCAGAGAAGTACAGCACCACGATCTGAAAGCCGGAGAATGAGGAGACAAAGGAGCGGGTGTGCTCTGGGAACCAGATACGCCCTAGTTAAAGGGAGTTCTGCTGAATGACTTCTGATAACTCAACGTTCAGAGAGCATCGCCAAATCTTCCGAACGTCTTGTAATGCGACTCGATTAGCACTGACCTTTCCACGCAAATGGTCTCCAGCGTCGACGATAGATCCGTCCTTGAGTCTCAAATTGGTTCCACTGAAGAAGTTTTTGGCCATGATGCTGCTCTGGAAGAATCAGAAACTAGAAGAATGGGAGTGTGAAGGGGGAGAATGATCGGAGCCGAATGGGCGGTTTCGTCAGACCGCGCCCCTTTTGTACCGAAAGAGACGCCGCCGCCGACTGATAACTGCGAAGTAAGACAAAGGAGTGAAGTCGTGGTTTACGAGCAGCTGCACGCTTATCGCAGAACAATACGAAGAGGTTTTGTTTACCAGCAATCACCGAACTATACAATTAGGAAGGAAGACATTTGAATTTCGGACATCGCAAACGCTTCGTTCAGCTGTCGTGGATGCAATTAATCAGTTCTCCCGTGCCAACGCGTACGTTTCTGCGGTCTGATAACCCGGAAATAAGGCCTATTTTGCAACAAGTATTATCATTTTGTGTGGCGTCGATCTCTCGGTGCCGGAACAAAGACTGCACTTAAAACGTCTTATCGACTACACTAGCGACTTAAGGATTGAGCATTTGAAACAAAAGAGGAATCGAGTGATGAGTGTTCCCCACAACGCCAACCGAAACCACTCTTATACATGGGAGCTATCGTTGTTCATTAGTCATGTGTAGGAGGTGAGACCGGAACAAATACAGGCTTATCAGGGGGTCAGGTGGGTGGGGGGAGAAATGCTGTAAGAGTGTTTGATTAGGAAGAATAAAGGGCATTGTTAGAGGGAGGGAGATCGTACTCGCTTGCGACGGAAAAATAGAAAACATCTGGTGTGAGAAGAGGTGGAAAACAACATAATTCCAGTTTGATAAACAAAAACAAGTGTACTCGGGAAGACGTTGATTCGCTCTCGAAAAATAGTCGAATTAGTTAGATTCCAAATGTCAACGGGAGCATTTCGGGGACGAACTCTCGTTTATTTATGATCAGAGTTCTGAGAAAATGTTCATTCGAATTAGACCAGAATGTACTACTGAATCAAAGATAGTGCGAATACAAAAACATCACCGTGGAGGCTGATTGGCAAAGTTTCGGTCACATGAGTCGGTGACGTCGAAGTTTCCGATCGAAGAAAGATGAAGCCTCGAATGGCAACGGAAATTAGAAAGAAGGCAAAACAAAAGAACGGAGAGATTGTGGCTTAGATCTCCGATCTATCAGATCTCACAGAGTTCGAGAGGCTATCTGGTAACACGGCAGTAGGCCAAGAGGTGTTCAAGGGAAGTACTGCAAGGCAGCGTCACATTGTTGACGGAGTAGATCATTCCATTTACAAAACTACGCAGTCTCGGAACTCGGATTTTTAACTATTTCCGCAAAATCGAACACTACATAAGCTCGGACTCCATCGAAGGGCTTCGGAAAGACTCCAGAGGCAATTCATGTGCAAGACCGTTTCACAAAAGAAGTTGAAGATTTCAGTGGTTATGCGGCGGCATCCGTTAGAGCTTGACAAGGGAGTCCGAACAGAGTATTCGATTCTGCGGAAACAGTTGAAGATTCGAGTTCTGAGCCCAGGAAGTCTCATCTTCTCAAGAACTTCCAACACTTCCAGTGTATTTAAAAAAGACAAATATATTCAGTTCTTCTCGGGCACAACAGAAACTGACGTCATCGTTGTGCTCTTCGTGATCGAAAGGGGCCTTCGGAATACAGAGGGATGCTTCAGGAACCCATCCGTTCAGGGATGAGAGCCGCAATGCTGAACACCATGAACCTCTTTTCTGGAAGATTTCAAACGGAAAGATCGTCGATGAAATCGAACACTTCGGGGGCATTTGAGAACATCGGGCGGAAGGGAATGCATGATCTCTTCAGCATTGTGGATATCATTTCTAAACTGACGAGATGTTCAATTCATCACTCCGTTTCGATCCCGAAGAGCAGTTTCTGTTGTGTATACATAATTGTCTTTTCTTCGGCGATACACACTGGGAGTGTTGAATAAAAAATGGTTCATTGCGTAGAAATGAATAAATAACGAAATGAAAAATGAACGTTGGCCATCACAAATTCATTTCATTCATATATAATTCTCCGGGCACTCGGCGCCTCGACCCCTCACTTCTCCTCCTCGTTTTTCTTTCCAATTTCCCCCCATTCGTTGTGTGTCGACTATCCTTCGCCGTCGAACTAACTGAAATAGCCCAAAAAAACCGACGATATATTTGTGTCCACTTGTTATCGAATCAACAAGAGACACACATTATCGTTCAGTTGTTTATCAGCGACTCTCTTTTGTTATCAGTTGTATGAGCTCACTCGCCTGACTAACTTCTACTCGATTATTCCCTTCTCCATCGATCGATTGTTCTGAAAAAGCAGCGAGTTATGACTGAAACGGTGTCTTTGAAGAGGCCCCGATCCACGTCGAACGTTGTAAGTTTTTTGTCCCGTCTTCCCTCGATAGTTTTAATAATTGCTCAACAGGCGGAAGAACCTGATGAGAAGTACAGTGCTCATTTGAACTCACACCCTCTTATCATCAACCCGGCAAGTCTGGGAGCAAGTGAGTTGATATCCCACTGGGAACATTTGATCAGAACATTTCCAGTGAGCACTGCTCGCGGAGCAGCCACGACTGCAAGTTTTCCTCTGCTGCAGTACTGCCAGATGATTCAACAGATGCAGAATCAGCAGATGGAACTTCCGATGGCAATGATGCGTAAGGAGCGGGAGGAGGCAGCCACCACGTCAGCTACCTCTTCCCGCAGACAGACGATGAGCACTTCGTCGATGGCTCCTCGTCCGATCCGAGTTCCCACTCAGCCCTTTCTCAATCCCCTCCAGTTCTTCTCACCCATGACTCAACTGGCTCAACCGGAAGCTCCTGCTCGGAGTCCATCACCAGTCCGTTCTCCCCAACACACCTACCACGTGCCCAGTTTCCAGAGAGCCGACGAAGAGATTTTCAGTGTAAGAGTCACAGAACGCCGCCTTCGCTCATTGCGTTTTGCAGAAATTCGTTGACTCGGTTCGCAAATTGGCTGCAAAACTGGCGGCGGAAAAGAGCTGATAAGTGTTGCGAAATGAGTGAGAACAGTCTCTGTATCAGGAATATCAGTCGTCTGAACTGTTCACACGTTTCACTTTTTTTTGTTGATCTCCAATGTCAATGAATATTTATTTTGTCGAATAGTTTCATTTCTGATCTCGATTTGTGCGAGAATGCTCGGTTTTTCGGAGAAGACCGCCCAGTGGATCTTCGGAATCGTCGCTTTCAATGTTCTCATCGTTCTATACATTTACATGTCTGTTCGTTCTCTTTCTTCTCCACCTAATCTCCAGTTCTCAGATTTTTCTATCATGAATGGTTCCGAACCCTTTCTTCCGTTGTCCTACCACTCCTTGTCTGGGAAATTCTCGTTTTCGGAATTCTCGCTCCTGATGATGTTTTTAGTGAGATATTCGGAGAAAACAATGGTCCGATGGACCGTTCTTCTGTATACACTTTCCATTTCTTCTCACACAACAGATTTCTTTCAGAGATCCGATCCTGCGCTTTCCATCCGCCCCGTCATAGTTTCGTCTGGAGATCACTGACGTATAGGAAAGTAGGAAAATTATATCCGAGATAAACAATGAAAATTCTATTAAAACTTGAAGAATTGGGACACACTTCAAACAAAACCGAGATCATAAAGACCGGGGCTTTCCCAGGGAACCGAAGGTGCAATAAGTGATGTGAAAAAGAAGATCAGTAATAAAAAACATAGCATGGTACAGTAACCGAGTAGAATTGAAACGTGATTGCAAACTTTAGTCGAGTCGTTCAAGGTACTCGATGACTCTTTCGATCGCGCGGAATCCAGAATTCGACTCGACCCGTTTTGCCTGAAACGTAAGGACAATGAAACATATCCTTACAACTAACATACCATGGTGGCTTTGGTGAAATCGTACAACCGTTTTAATTGAGAAACCATGTTTTCGAAATTGTTGCCAGGCAAATGCTTGCGCACATCGTCGAGATGTTCCTCGTTTTGTTGCAGAACAAATCCAACTAGCAATGCGTGATAAGAAGCAATAACACTTCCTTCCATGTGAGCCGACGCCTTGTTCATAACCTGTTGGAGCGCATGCACAACATCCACGTCATCCATTTTTTCCATCTTGTTCCGATCTAGTCGTCCATCTTTTCTGGTACCATCTTCATCATCGCTACTATTACCACCACCCTCTTCTTCCTCTTCCTCATCATCACCACCTCCTCCTTCCTAAATGAATAATTGATTTCGAATTGAAAGAAATTTCTTACATCGAACGCAAGCTCGCGATCTAAATCAGCATCTACAATTTGCGCTTGTGACTCGTGATGAACGAACAACTGAAAATATTGATTTAACTTTCAGTACTTTCGAGGTTTCAGTACCCTGGTTATAGCTTCTAAAGCAGGCACCGTTTCCATCTCTTGACCAGGTATAACCATCTGAAAATCTATGTTGTGCTGATTTAATGAAATGATGTCCACCTTCACAGTTTGGGAAATCAAAACTTTGCGATTCGAATTGCATCTTTCCACAAGATTCGTCAAAAGAGAAGTCATCTGAAAAATTTTAGCTGTTTCCGGAAATACCACAATCGTTCTCACCATCACGTTTATATCGTAGCCATCGTCTTTTCCGAATTTAGGTGCCAAATAGGTGAACGTAGCAAGAGCATTTGGCAAGAAACCTTCAATTTGTCCGAGTTTTGAGCAGCACAATTCATTGTCATGAGAAATATTAATAAGTAGACGGCACATCAGAGCAAGGCATGACATGTATTTTCTAAGAGTATCTTCTGGTAGAGTTGGCGCTTTCTCATGAACAATTTGCAAGAATCTTAAATTTTATCATTGAGTGTTTCGCTGAAAGTGATATCTTACTTCGCTAGACTGTGAATGAGAGCGTTTGACCGATGTGAAATCAGAAACGCTTGATTCTTTTTGTGAAATACAGAACTCTGAAAAACATTATATGAAAGAAGAAACGCTGGGATTGACGAACAGATTCGAGAATTCTGAAACAGCGATTCAGAATAAGTATGTTGAACACGTCATCATCGCCGTCGGCAATTTTATTGACATTTGATTCAACTGAAACAGAACATTTTAAAAATAAGTTTCTTTTGAACACTCACTTTTTGCAACAATAAATTGTAAAATTCCGAGATTCAGCAACTCGTTTTTAAAGCCCTCATCAGAGACAGAACGACTGCAGATGAATACGAGTGCCTCTATGATGAGAGAAGAGGGCGTCAGACTGTCCTTTGTCATATCAAACGAAACTTTCTGGCCTCCAATTTCCTGTTTTTCGATGTATGTACTGAATACTCCCCAAATCATGTTTAACACTTTATCCTTGTCCTCAGGTCGATGCTCAATTTTCTCAATTCTCAGCAACTGTGCAACGAGACGCAGAGCTTGGAAGTCGATCTTGATGGAATTGAAATCACGGGTTAGTAGATACAGAACCGTCGAGGCAGCCAGCGCAAACAACTGAAACAAACGATTTGTTTCTCATTTACTTCCCGAAGTCACACCTCATCCTCTGGGGATTCTAGAAGCGCCCTCACGATGCTCTTCGTCATGTTCTCGCTTTTGATAAACTGCCGAAAATGTGGCACGACACATTTCTTAGCCAATGAAATCGCGCTGAAACGTTTCAATACGTTTTGACAATCGCGGCATATTGATTAAAAATGTGTACCTAAGACATTTAACTTTGACATTCGCTCCCTCTTCTTGCAAGCTACTGAGAATGTAAACAATATCTTGCTTGAAATCGTCGTGTTCTCCAGACTCGCGTAATTCATTCGCTTCCTTTATATGTTTAACTCTCGACCGTTGCGCAACTGCAGCTCCGGCAGAAGAAGACCCAGAATAAGAAGTGCTCGTTTCGTAGACTGGTTTTCGCTGGAAAAGTTCACTTACTAACTGCCTTTTTTTACTTTTGAGTTTACTGGTTTCGCTGAGACTGCTGGCTGATTCAACCGACTGCTGTGTTTGTATGAAGAAGTAGATGGTGCATCATCGCCATTTTCGTCTTCATTATTCCATTTGTGAGTATATACATGTTTCCTTTCTTGCTTTGGTATGAACTTTGCACCACCCACTAAACCCAGTGTTATAAATAATCTTCCAAAAACTACGTACTCTCTACTTCCTCTTTTTTCTTTTTCTGTACTGGAGCAGTTGTCATTTCTTCTGAATCATAATCCGATCCACGACTCGCTGATTTTTTCCCTTGACGTGGTGGCTCACTGTCAATAGTCGCAACTTCCATGCGCCTGTTCAGCGATGTTGTAGATGACTGACTCATTTCGGGTTCACTGTCGTCACTTGACAAGTTCTGTAACTTTGTTTCGTTTCGGAGTTTATGGAAAATACATACTGGTTCTGGATTTCCTTCTGATAAAGTCTCTGGGAGGCTGAGAGGCGGAGAAGATAATTGGTTTACGGCAGCGTTCGGAGAGTCATCGTGAGCAACTGCTGGAGAAATTTGTTACCCGATCTCAGAAAAAAAGTTACCAGAGGGCAGCTGAACTTCCTCGATACCTTGACTAAGAGATTGTTGAGCAACGGTAGCTTGAAACCTTCTTCTCACGACCCTAAACATTTTTTCAATTTTTTTTGTTTCAATGTCTTCACTTACGGCTTCGAAAACGGATCATCAGCATCTGGTTTTGAAGCCATTTTGAATCCACAAATAATATGCAACTTCCAGAACCCTACGGATACTCCTGATTTACAAATTCCAATTACTGGGAGTAATTTACTGGTTCGCGGGCATACCAGTCGTACTTTTCCGTTTCCCCGTAAATCTACACTAGTTACCGTACATTCGTTCGCGGCGAGACCCTGCGTGTCTTACTCGCTGGCAGGCTGCCAAATGGGCGGAGTCGTCGTTTGCGCGCGCTTTTGAGCGTTGGTTTTCGTTCGAACGGTGCATTCGTCATTTGCTAAGACAATGCGTTTTGTTCTCTGTTCTATTATTAATATGTTTCTTTTTTGGGATGTTTTCTGATGACTAAAAACGAGAATAGCTCAACAGTTTCATCATTTAATTTTCGAAAAACGAGATAACCTAGTTCACGAAAATTCTTTCCATCTCCTTTTCGTTTTGGTTCATTCGGCATAGAATTTTACATACGTTTTCCAGAAACTATCTCGATCGGCAATGGCTGGAGGAAAAGGAAAAGCTGGAAAGGACTCCGGAAAGTCCAAGTCGAAGGTCGTGTCTAGAAGTGCTCGTGCTGGTCTCCAGTTCCCCGTCGGACGTATCCACCGCTTCTTGAAGCAAAGAACTACATCTAGTGGACGTGTTGGAGCCACCGCTGCTGTGTACAGGTAATCCGAGACGCATCGAAATCAGAATGCATTGTATTCGTTTTCAGCGCCGCTATTCTGGAGTACTTGACTGCCGAAGTCCTCGAGCTCGCTGGAAACGCCTCCAAAGATCTCAAGGTGAAGCGCATCACCCCGAGACATCTCCATCTCGCTATCCGTGGAGACGAAGAGCTTGACACTCTCATCAAGGCCACCATTGCTGGAGGAGGTAAAATTTATCTCGCAAAAAGTGAATATTTCAATTTTTTCAGGAGTCATTCCACACATCCATCGTTATCTCATGAACAAGAAGGGAGCCCCACAGCCCGGACAGAAGCCACCAGGAGCCCCAGGACAAGGACCACAGTAAACGACGATCATAACAACAATAATTTATTGTCTAATATTTCACCAATGTCTCAATTAATATCTACCCCTTCTGATAGGCGACGAATTTTCGCACACTGCCTTAAGAGTATTCATCCTTATAACTGTCCCATTCCTCCATTCACTTTTTCGTTAATGTTTTAAACAAGATACTCGGCCGCAACTCAGTTCGATTCGCGTAGGGCTTCTGTTGTATTCTACATGTCGACTTCAAGTTGAAAACTGTTAACCATCTGTATATCCAGCATTTCAAATGTTCCGTCGTTAAAATGAATAAAGATCTCGAATGGAATTCCGAATTGGAAGAGAGTGAAAAAGGGAAAGACGTTTCACCTCGTTGTATCGATTCGTGGTTTGAGAGGGGGCAGACGGCAAAGTGGGAAAGTAGACACAGCCGCAGTCATGACGCATAGTTGCTTGTTTGCGATCGAACTGCTCTCATTCTCACTCGTTTCGCAAAATTTTGTTCATTTTTTAAATAACAACCTTGAGTATTACTACGCTCAAAATTGTTGTTCAGGATGCCACCCAGAGATTCCTCTCAAACGACAACGCAACTGAGTAGCGCTTCCGATGCAATTCAAAATGAGTCAAAAGTGCTCAAAAATCGACCAAAAGGCAAGCTTTTTCGATTACGAAATATTCTTGACTGTCTGAACACAGTTAATTTTCAAAGTATTTTGAATGTGCAGCATTAAAATCAATATTCGCGAATTAAATCGGCGTTTAGCCACTTCTTTCACAACTGATCAATACGTTTTCGTTGTACCATACACTATTCGAATAGAACTATTTTCTAAAATTTTCAAATAAAAAGTGTCTTGTTAAACAAAACCAGCTCAAAATGAGAATAAGTTTATAGCCAGTGCACTTCGACAGCAAAAACTTCCCGCCTGGCAACCCATTCTAACTGCGTCAACCGTAATACCAACCGTAATTGTTATCGGAATCATTTTTCTACCCATCGGGATCGCATTGTTCCTCGCATCGGATTCGGTTTTGGAGAAAAAAATCGAGTACACAAAATGTGGAAATCCATGCACACTTGAAGTGAAGCTGGAAAAGGCTTTCGAAGGAGATGTGTACCTTTATTACAATCTCGACAACTATTACCAGAATCACCGGAGATATGTTAAGAGTAGAAATGATCAACAATATTTGGGAGATTTAACGGTGAGCCTCTTAATTATTTTCATATTTCTATAATTCTCTTTCAGAACGTCAAAGATTGTGCCCCATACGACACAGATCCGGTGACAAAAAAGCCGATTGCCCCATGCGGTGCTATTGCCAACTCTATTTTCAACGGTGGGTCATTCAAAACCTTTGCACTCTCTCCAATGGTCCTTTCTGTGATCATGTGTTGCGCCGCAACACACATTCGCTATTCTTAATGACCTGTTCATATCCCATAGGCAGCTGCCCTTGGCCGACAGACTGTGTGCTCAGGTTGCCAGCTGGCCTCCTCGTCTTAGCACACTGGTCTAACCGATAAATCTTGCAGACACGTTCTCCCTGAAATACCGACCGGAGAACGGCATTCCGATCGACGTGCCTGTCACGACGGAGGGGGTCATATGGAATGTGGACCGCGATCGCAAATTCAAGAACCCTCCTATACCGGCGGGAGGGGACCTATGCACAGCATTCAAGGTGTGTGTTGATGACAACGCAAGAGATGGCGTGTCCATGGCGTCATAAGGGTCACTGTGCGCAATATGCAACAGCTGTTGAGCTGTGGGAGCTCATTGTTCAAAGCGGGAGGGAAAGACACATGTTGGAGAGAAGGAGAATAGACGAGGGGTCGGAAGATTGAAGAAAAACGAATAGCTTTATAGGATACAGTTGCACCGCCAAACTGGGCCAAATCGCCATGTGAAATGGGAGGATTCGAGAATGTGGACTTCATTGTGTGGATGAGAACAGCTGCGCTCCCTTACTTCAGGAAACTGTGGCGTATCGTAAACAGATCCCAAGTGCCACAGTTCGCAAATGGTCTACCTCAGGGCACTTACGTTTTGACCATCATGAATAGTGAGTCCGAAACGAACCGAAATTTTGAACTAAAAAGTCTTGATTTGTGACTTGACACTTGACTGAGAGATCAGGGTACTTGGTTTTCTTGTAGATGATGGAATGGTTTAATATGAATTTCATTTCCATCTGAAATTTCATTTCCATCGAGTGTCCTTTAAGTTGAAATTAATTGAGAAATTCTTTCAGACTACCCAGTTCAATCATTCGGTGGCAAGAAGGAATTCATCATTTCTACAACGAGCTGGGCGGGTGGCAAAAACTCATTCTTGGGCATCGCATACCTTGTCGTTGGCTCCCTCGCTATTGTGCTCGGCGTAGTTTTCATTGTTATCCACATGAAATATGGTCACTCGTGAGTTCCCTCATCCCACAAAGTCCATTATCGTCCGATTTGCAGAATGAACGAGTTGAGCAACGTCTCGGGCCTTCAGCACTGAATTATGTTCATAACAAAACACATCTCGGGCTTGTACATTCGGAGAAAACTCTGCCTTACTCTCCGCCAACATAATTTCTCTTCACGTTTTCGCCATTTTCCACTTTTTCGATTACCGATAGAAGCTGTTCCCAATCGGGTACCAACCGTTGTTTTCCTTTGTTCACTGTGAGATCCAACTTGTGATAGAATTAATTAATGAACACAACTGAAGGAATTTTTCGTATCCGTCGTCGTCGTCCAGTTGCAGAGATCGTCCGACGATGACGTCACACTGGGGCTCAGAAGGGCGAACAACATTAAATTGGAGAAGGAGTCTCGTTTACTCTCGAAATTTGCCGATAACGGTCGGTTTATCAAGCGGAGCGCCCTACGACCCGTGGGTTTTTTGGCTGATAACAGCATACCAAATATTTTCGCGTCGCTTCTCTAAACGACGCCACTTCTTTTCCCTTCCTCCCACATTCGCAGCTTCCTGCTCCAATGACTTCGCATTCTGAAAATGACGTCGTTCCGGAGATGGTCGATCATCGACATCTTCAGATGTGGAGGTTCGTTTCGTTTGATCAACCCTCTTCTCTCTCTCTCTCGTGATTTCATTCATGAATCAGGTGGAATGCGGACAGAATGATAAAAAAAAAAAGAGGAGATGCGAAACATGTGATATGGAAAAGCTGGAATGTGCTTAGAGTTCTTCGATGAACTTTGTCCCTCGCAAGAACCGAATTCCTATATTAAACCAATAAGGAATGGGAATGTTTTTCCGCTTTCGAAACATCAATTTCATTAGTATGTGTTATGTACCCAGTTTCCATTCGAATTCATAAATAAAAAGTTACAATGCTCACTGATTATCTTCAATCAGTAGTAATCATCGTCTGTTTTGCAACAAAAATAGAATGAGAAGAAGCGATAAAAAGTGTAACTTGTTTTGTTTTGAATATTGAATAGAGATGAATACGTAACAAATCGAATTACTTTCAGATGGTTGCACAGCAGGAATGGAGTTCGTGCGAACACTTCGGAGACGTCGTTCGAGTCGTCGGTCTCCGTCTCGACCAGCAGCTTCGACTTCAGGTACGTCTTCTTCTTGTGTCTTTCCGCGCCGTCGACAAGTTCTTCTTCTCTTCTGCCTCCTCGATTCGTGTTCTCTTTCGTTAAATGGCCTACATTCAAGGAATCGAAGCGATTCGTCCGCCAGCTGTCTATTCTCACAAGTTCTCTCTCTGTTCGCTTTTTTGCACTTTGTCTTCTCTCATCCGTTTCGTTCCGATCATCCGTCCTGCTTCCAGTGATCCATGAGTCCGTTCGCGTTCGTGCTGATGTGTCAGTACTCGGGCAACCTGTTCGTCCAACTCATCTACTACATTCTCGGCGAGTACGTGCTCGAGAAATTCGACCGCCCGCCTCCGGAGCAGGAGCTCTTCCTCGATTGACAGCAGCTATTTCGAGGGCACCTGGCGGACGAAAATAAACGATGTTTGATGTTGTGTTGATGAAATTGCATTACACCTAGTGCCTCTGGAATTCGCTAGTGATAACGGATCCCCGGAATAGTTTATCACAAAGAGTGATGGACGAGACGAGGGAAACGATTTGTCAGCTCAGCAGATAGCCATGGGGCTTCAGGAGGGAATCCACGTTTCTACCATGAAGAGATTTACCAGTAGGGGGGTCAGACGTATCGATTGATGCTGTCTGGGATCAAATGGGAAAGAGAGAGAAAGTGCAAACGAACCATTAGAAATGAATAGTGAGAAGAGTTCAACGCAGTTCTTTTCTTCCAGAAGTGTGAACATATTTGCCCTTGACTTACTACCTTTTGTCTAAATGTTCAACTGAACGGAAAGCCAACAAACGGAGCGTTTACTCGTACTGTTTGAGTTTCTCTGAGAACGTGTTCGTTTCGGTTCCAAACCCCGATCCATTTCCCTCTGCTTCTCTGTGCGCTCCCGGCCACCACAACGTGCAAATAACGGGCCGATCGCGGAGAGCGTCAAGAATGTGAGGAATTCGAAAATCGCCAGGGCGTCTTGGGTCCGCCGGCAGCCGCCCTCGCCGGTCCTCGCCCCGATCACTCTTCGAATGATGTTCCTGTGCAACGCGACGACTGTGGCGACGCTCGACTGCTCCTGGAAGAAGCCGTGTTGGGAGGCGGCGACACCGACGTCGAGATGGTAAGTACCGAGATTCGCTCTCTCGCCTTCTCTGTTTGTCCATGTTTTGTCGGCTGCGTCTTGCGGTCTCGTTCCCGCGCGGGCGCAACATACACAGACGGAGACGGGCTGTCTGTAGGCATATAGGAGAAGACGAAGAAGAAGACCACCATTTTTCGAATTTTCCGAATTTCTCCCTTCTTCTGCCCCGCTACTGCGCCGACGTCGCCGTCGTATTCTTCGATTCTAGTTTCAGATCGATTTATCTCTTTCTCCTCGTCCCTCCCCGCCTTACTGAGCGGATGCGACTAATTGGTCAACTTGCCCTGTCCTGTCTGTTTCGTTCGACGCCACCGCCGGCCGTCGTTCGCATTTTTCGCGGCGAGACCTTCTTGTTGTTTTGGTGTGCCGTAGTTGGCCTCCTTATCATATCAATCTGATGGCAAACTGTTCAGCACTCGCTTCCTCTCATGTCCCTCCCAAAACGACCTCATCGGCATTGAGTGTAAAACGAGCGTCTGGAAAAGGGCCGAATGCCAACCTGATCGTACCCGGGCCTATAAATCCACTCGCCGTCTCATCTCTGCATCACGTGTGTGTTCCTTATCATCCTTCGTCTCCACTGAAGACGCACAGATTCGTCCATCGTACACGTTCGATCCGATTTTTCTCTTATCCCCCAGCGTGTTACAACCAAATCTGGCTGGAATACAGTCTGTCAACACACTCGGTTTGTTGATGTTCTCTCGTGCCTTCGCCCCTCCTTCGCCGTCCGTCCGTCCGTCCGCATCCCTCCCATCTATTCGTTTTTTCGACGCTTCCACCGCCTATGAAACTTTCGATGGATTCCGTTGATAAGGAGAGAATTCTCTCTGTATCTCTCTCTCTCTCCCCATCCCAGTGACAGCTCGTTTTTTGTTTCAAAGACCGGTTGATTGCGTCAAATCAAAAATATTCCACAGCAACAGACGAAGACAGTCTCTCAGTTTCATGAAAAGTCGTTACAGGATGATTGATGATAAGTATTTCATCGACATATCAAACCAATCAAATGCCTCTTTTTTTGGGATGTGTACAGTCTCCTCCTCATTCTACCTTCTATTTAAGTTGCCAAACGGCCGCCATATCTACTCATTGCCGAAGAAAGACACCCTCTTCGGCAGGCGCTCCCCTCTTCGATTCGCAAACCGAAACCCCATAAAACCTAACGGCGCTCGGTTTCGTGGCCGTCTTCTGGCTCACTGTTGTCTCGGGTGCAACCTATAATTTAGATCGCGTGACTAGTAATCCACTTATCTCCCGCCCTTTTCCCCCATTTCATTCTTCCATTTCCAGCGCCGACATGTCTCGATCGATCGACTCTTCGAGCTCCCGGATGCTCCCTTCCCCCATTACCAACTTCGTTGCTCCATCTCCATCGTTCTCGACTAATCAGATCCACGGTACGTGTCTCCTCTCGCCCCTATTCTTCGAACGCACTTCTTCCAGATATCTACTCATTGGCAGCCAGTTACCTCCAGGCACCCCCACCACCGTACACCCCGTCGACGGCATTTCACCCTCACAATGCTTCGCAGCTGCTCCTTCTTCACAACATGAGCGCGGCAGTTCAGACGCCGGACGACGTGGACATTGACGTCGTCGGACTGACGGACACCACCAATATGGTGTCTCTGAACGACAGCGAAGAGAAGGAGGAGGAGGAGAAACTTGATCAAACCGCCTCGGAAGAATCTGATCGAGTTAGCATATCGACTGTGGAGGAGAACGTGAGTATCCGAATCCCTCCGCGGGGCCTATCATCAATGCCGTTCCAGCCACTCGATCTGAGCTACAAACCTGTCTCTGACTGTCCAGCTGCATCCGGTTTTCCGGTTTTGAGACCATCGGTCATCATCGGACATCATGCACAAAGTCAGTGTATCCCGAATTCAACTCTCTTCGAACTGTGCTCATTCAGAGTCGCATACTTCCGTTCGGCGATCGATGTCTTCCGTGTCGTCTAGCACTTCATCTACTTCGACTCAAGAAGAAGTTGCTGCTCATTTCAGAAGATCGTTGTCGGGGAAATGGCCGAAGAGATGCAAGGTCAATCAGGAAGAGGTGAGAACTCTCTCTCTCTCGCAGAATCTGTACAACAATCCCTTTCAGTCGCGCAATTCTCCACTTCGTCGACGCCCTTCCTTCAACACGCACACCTCCGTCTCTTCGCTCTCGGCGCACTCGGTCTCTCCAACTCCAACCAGCGCTCCGTCGCAGACGATCATTGTCAACAATCATTGTTCTGGCACGTTATTCTTCTAGTTTGATTCCGCCGAACAACGCCTTCATTCCAGACACCTCGCTCTCTGTCGCCGACCACTTCCGTCGCGCTCTCTTCGGAAAAGGGATCTTCGATTGGCAGAAGAAGTCGAACCACTAAGCACAGCCGATATGTATATATTTTGCACATTGTGAACAACTATCTTACCCATGACCATACTACTCGCTAAAGTCACCCGCTTCTTCTATTTGTGATATTCGTGTTTAATCCGTGCCCACATTCCCCCCGGTTAGATGTTTTCTCTCTGTCATTTGACTTGCAACATTTGCAATTTCACCTCCTTTTTTCTTCATTTCATTCGGAATCGTAGTAAACAAATTAATACAGTAACTTATCGAGAGATCTGCCTTCTGAGCGTTTGTTCATCTCCACCGCCGCCCCATCAACCCAGAAACCGTTCCCGTCGATTCAAAGAGTTCTTGAGAAGCTTCCGTGTCGACAGCATCGACGACATGAGTGGAGAATCGGAAAAGTAGAACTGCGGCTTTTTGCAGAAACCGCAGCTCTTGGCGCAATACAAACGAAGGGCCGATTTGCTGAAAACGAGAACATTGTGCAGAGGAAGAGACGGAGACGTCGCACCTGAAGTCGTGCTCACACGCCCCGCTCTCGGCCAACTGTTCGCACGTCTCCAGTTCGTCTTTGCACTCGGAAGTGCTCTGTGCCAACTCGGCTGGCATGTTGCAGTATTCACAGGTCCGCGGACAGTACTCGCTCGCCACCGACAGCTTGCATGCTCCCTGTGCTTTCACTTCTGCGCAGTCCATTTTTATCGAGTCGATACAGTGGTATCCTGCAAAAAGAGCTCAATGCAGTAACGATGGAGTCGCTAACCGGTGCAGTTCTTGCACGTGACAGGGCACAATTTCAGGTAGTAGCCGGGGCGAGAGAGGCACGTCTCGGGGGTGATCTGCTTGCAGACCATGTCGTCTTTGTCTTTGCATCCGAGCAAGTTGATCAACGACGAGATGGAGCTCGGACTGATAGAATCCGGCTGCTCTGGGGCTCGAAACGGCTCAACCATTGGACTCTCGTGAGGCACTGACGAACCGAACGGAGAAATTGAGTTCATACTGTGGTCAGGATACTGTGGATAGGGGGAGTAGGAGGAGTAGAATGTGGTTGGAGCACGACGGGTGGAGTCGAGAGAAGACGTGAGACCGTGAGGTGGAGCCCATGGAGAACTGGAGGTGGAAAGTGAAGGCTTGAAGGGAGAGGAAAGAACTCACTAGTGTTGGAGTGTCTGTTGCTGTGTGGGCATGAATGAATACGGACTGTACACACTTATCGGCTGTATTCTGATCGGCTCGGGCTCTGGCCAGATCCTCTGTGGCTCGGGAATCATGAGTTCTTCTAAGTGAGCAATCGGGTACTCGATGAGTGTCGGTTGCTGCTCCGGGGCAGAGTACGTCGTGTCGTCTTGTTTCTCGTACTTTGGAAGCGGTGGATTGATGAATGTTCCGTTGGGAAGCATCCGCGGCTGTTTCAGACGAATCTGAATGAGGGAAATAATGAGAGTAGCTAGATGGTGAACGGGTGTTACAGTTGGACTTCTTGTCGTCGTCGAAGTTGTGGCCGGGTTTTTGTAGAACTGAGTGACAGGGATAGTCTCTGGAAACAGGATGACTCTCAGCTATAGAGATATAACTGCTCACTCGTTCTCTTCGTTTCAGGTTTCGTTTTCGAGTAGCACTTTCCGCAGAGTTTTGGACAGTAGTCGGAGAGCATTTCATCGCAATCCTTCTTTCTCTCCGAACTGCAAGTGATGTATTTGGAGTCTTCGCAGAATTCTGAAAATGGATCTGATATTGTATAGAAAGAACGCCACTCACCGGAACATTCTCCGCACGTCTTGCGACAGTAAACCATGGCATACCCTGGACGAACACTGCAGTCGTTCGAATTACAGTAGGGACTCTTGTCCTGGCAGACACTTCCAGATTTCATCGACTTCTGGAGAGTCAGAGACCAGGAGAAGAGACTGCTCAGCAGCAGGAACACTAGCATGCTTCTGCTGCACACTACTTCTGACCGAGATAACCTGCGAAAGTTGCGTACGCGGCGTGACCAAATAGGAGAAGACAAAGTTGTTTACTGGGAGCACCAATTAACGTGCCTGAACAAGAAACTCGATATTGTCGAGAGTACTGTCTTCTTCTCGTGTCTTTCGGGGAGGGCCGAGCGCCGAGCTTTCGCATGTCTTCTTGATCAGCCGCCGCTACACGAGTGGTCGAGGGAGAGAGAGAGAGTTTCCGTGAAAACGTGTAAATTCGGGCATCTTGGTGTCCAGCGGACTCATCCCAGCGCTGGAGTGTGTCCCCGGAAACAGTGGTGGCGGCTGTTTGCCCACTCTCTCCATGATGATTTGGTTGGGCAAACAAACGAACGTCACTTGGGATCAGAACGACTCACAGGGCAGTTCAGTTGCAGAAGAGCAGGAGAGAAAACAGAATAGAGTCGAATAGTTCGACAGTGTCAGGAGCAGGGAGCACACAACTGGGAACAGTTTTTTGTTATTCGCCTGTTGCAATCAAACTACACCCT
This sequence comes from Caenorhabditis macrosperma, assembly GCA_963932285.1. Lineage (NCBI taxonomy): Eukaryota > Metazoa > Nematoda > Chromadorea > Rhabditida > Rhabditidae > Caenorhabditis > Caenorhabditis macrosperma. The sequence goes on from OZ010620.1 coordinate 7,400,682, forward strand.
CTTTGCTCTTTCTTTTCAGCGGTCTCTGATCAAAGTTTTGCTCGTTTTCGATGGGTCCTTTTCCGAATGAAACGGAGAGAGAGAGAGAGAGAGAGAGTGCACGGGGGAAGCGACGGTGGCCGACACGTGCTCATTGAACACTTATCGTCGGACAGCAAAAACAGTGAAAAGGTCAGAAAGTCGGTTTGGTAATGGTAGCAATACGAAAAATAGATACGGAGAAGGAAGTGAAAGGTGGGGGAACTGTCTCTGTGACTGTCTCTGGGAGACGGTCTTCGAGGTTATTCTTACTCTCCGGAGAGATTCAGAAGGCATGGAAATGCGAGAAGATCTCGGTCTGGATGTCATTTTGAGAGAATTTTGATTCGATGTGCTGTTGGACGGAGAAGTTCTGATGATCTGGAGTCCCTCTCTTCACACCGAGGGGTCAATGTTCTATTCAGTCGCTCCTCTGCACCGTTTTCTCTCCACCGAAATCAACAAAACAGTTGGGATTGTAGCCGATAATTCTTGATCAAGCGGGGCGCGAGCACGTGTGTTCCTAAAGTGCTCGCCGTCTGTTTCTATCCGTATCTCGTAGTAAACTCGTCTCTTCCTCTTATCATCTTGTTTTCTCGGCGACGACGAAATTGGCGAAAAATAAACTACAGTAAAAGGAGAGCATGAGGGTTACCACTTCTCTCACTCCGTCACTCCGATCTTTCGTTTCGTCACGTCGTCGCCGATCCGTTTTTCCCATTTCGTTCGTCCCAAAACGTGCTTGTTTTCGTTGTGCTGTGCCCTCGAGTTCTCTGAGAAAATCAAGTTGATTGTTTTGTCATCACCACGTGGATCCAATCGTCGATCTTTCATTCTCGCACTTTTCCACGTTCTCCCACTTCTATTCTGATTCTGACGACGACGACAGCGGCCGTGGGAGAAGTGTGAAACGGTCCCATGCTCTTCGAGTTCTTTTGATTCAGAACGTGCTCAGTCTCACGTCCTCCTCTCCTCAACACCTTTTTATAAACGTCTCCACTTCGGACTGATCCATGCCAAACCGATTGTCTCTCGTCCCTCCGCCGCTCCCCTTCTCTCTCTCTCTCCCTTCCGCGCGGGAGCTCCTCATTGTGTGCTTATGTTTATATCATCACGTTTCGGTTTTCCGTGTTCCTGGCCAACTCCAGACTCCGCCTTCTTCCTTTCCACGCGAAACCTAATACGCGAGAGAGTGTGGAAGAAATAGAGAACGCAGACAAACGGTTAGTATGTCGGATCGAAACGAGACCTGAAACCGGTGGAGCCGGAGAGAGAGAGAGAGTATAAAACGGTTGGTGGTTGGCAACGGGAACCTCTCTCTCTCTCACTCGTTTCCACCGTTCCTTCCCGTCTTCTGATTCGTCTGAATCACTTCTAAGAAAAGGTTAGTCAGCTACAGTATGCCCCCGTATCTTCCCGAAAAGGAGTGCTCCGTCTCTCGGAAGAAAACAAACATCTCGTCTCTCTCTCTCTCTCCCGCCCAACTTCCCGCGCATCTAACCATTTACGGGAGGAGCACGTATAGTAAAAGAGACACTTACCAGTTTGCCGATAACGGGAGATTAGCGAACCATCAGTGAGACTGTCTAGTTTTTGTTTGTGGCTGATTTCAAAAAAAGCACACTGATTGCGGTGAAACGAATTATTTGTGTTTGAACTTTTGGGGACGAAAAGAGGCGAAAACGAGAACGAGTACGTTCCAGATTTATCTATTTCCGTGCCCAGAGTGTGATTCCATGAGCACTCCGAGAGACTCCCTCTCCGCCGACACCAGTTCCTGATATCCTCCTAGACACATCCTCCGTTTCACGTGATCCTCTCCTAATCAACCACCGACCCTTCAGAAAAAACTGCCGTTTCGAGAGAGAGTGAACGAGAAAAAGTCCAGCTCACCGCTGTTTGCGTTGGCGCGATGCCCATATTCCGAGTGTTTTCCTCCGAATCAGCTGACTAATTTCCGCACAGTTCTCTTCCGCGGGCAGCAGCTTCTTTTTCCGCACACACATCACATCACTCCGCATCATCGGTTGTTCGACACAGAAAAAACGGCGAGCAAACCGTGTGTTTCTGTGTTCCCCCCTCCGGAACGAGGGCTGCTGCTCTCCCGTGGAACCTCCGCTCGCCGCGTGCTCTTTCGGTCCACTAGTTCAGGTTCATCAGCACATCCAGCTCCAGCCCCTTCTTGTTTTCCGGACGACACACACACATTGAGACCGTCACACCCGATCGTTGTATGTTCCAGAAATGAGACGACTCATTCTGGTGCTCACCACTTGCGCATTCGCCGACGCCATCGGAACGATGCTTGTGCAAGGACACGCGGACACGATACGCACCCTCCGCAACATCGTTCGCCACTCTTCCCAACCGTAAGTCCCCATGTAAAAGAACGAATAAGAAGTCTCTCCGACTCATTCCAATTGCAGAACTCTTCCCGAGAACCAACGAACATGGCAAAGTGTGTCTCCCGAAGTGCCGTCCGTGCCAGCAGCCATCGGCCCTGTCGAGAAGGCGTCTGTTCACTCGAAACACCGAAACGTCCGTTATCTCGGCAAGGGACGCGCTCGTCGTCACATCGGAAACGTCGTCGTGGAATCAGGTAGGCTTCTTTTTGTCTCTGTCGGATGTGTCCACTGAGCAACTGATTGCAGGACAGTGTGATCACGTGGATCTGATGGACTGCTCCGACTTCGAGACGGACGAGATGACGTGCATGCTGACGGCGACCGGGATGACGTGCTGCGTGTGCACGGGGCTGCTGAGAGCAGCCAAACGAAGTCTGTTCTGAGCAGCAGCCGTCGTTGATAGTAAAGAGTAGGTGAGTAGGCGGAAGGAGAATCCATTCCGTTGGAACCATCTGAAATTCTAAAAAACTACATCGAACCGTCACCGATATAGAACAAACGGGAGAATCAGATGACTACTGACCGTCCTTCTGTGTTTTGTTTTCACTGTTTTCCACTCTACAGACGTATTTTTCGCCTTGAAAGTATTATTACACCGCCCGTAATAATTTCAAAACACGTCGTCTTGTTTTGCCCCAGCAGTGATCAATTTCCATTTTCAGACACAACCTGCCTTCCGCCGAGTACGAGTACGAGCTCCTTCTTCGCCGTTCCATTATCCATTTCGTGCTTTCACTCCTGCCTTCCCACCCCACACCGATCGACTTTAAGATCTCAGAATGAACTCCCGCTTTCCCGTGTACACTTTATTTACATGCCGTAACATAGTATAAAAACAAGAGATGAATCATCGATCAATCAAAACGACGGTTTTAGGGGGGAGCGAACAAGCAGAGCCATGGGAAGAGTTCATCAACTATACAGTCGGAAATCGGGAATTGTTTTTTTTGTTGGGTGGAAAAACGAAACAGAACACAAGAGAGGAAAAACGGAATTATGTACATCCATGGTTGAGAGAAACCAGTATGAGAAAAGCGTGAGCTACTCTAGTCGACATCCAGTGCAGTTCAGGAGAACAGCACGGCTGAGTCAGAAACATATTTACAGAGGAGTTGGTTGGTTCTATAGAAGTAACAAGACAAAGAAAAACGAAAACATTCTACAACCGATATGGGTGCAGAAGAAAATAGTAGAGAAGAGGGCATGACCAAGGTGAAGATTATAATAGGATAAATCCGCATAAATTATAACATCCGAAGGTGGAAGCATTGTTTGTTTTGGTTTCGGTAGCCTGAAGATCTGTTCTTGGAGGGACTTAGTCCTTCATGTAGTTGCTTCTCTTGAAGCCGGCCGATGAGATACCATCATCCCCCAGAATCTTGCTCTGGTGCTTCATGAAGTCTTTGAAGCGCGGATCCTGAAATCATAACAACTGTGATCTTTAGTATTTCCTTATCAGTAATCATCTTCAGCTTTCTTCTGTTTACACAGTCTGCCTCTTATCTCTACTAATTCTACAGTAATCCTTACATCGGTGATCGACATTTTTCGGTCTCCAATGTCAGCCCCAGCAGTGGTAGTGGTGGTGTTCGGAGAGGACGAGTCCATTCCCCATGAGAAACTCTTCGGCGACGATCCGAACAGCATCTCAGAGATGGACATGCGACGAGCACGCGGCTGAGCATCAATCGGAGAAGTTGGAGTTGGGCTGAAAATATTCAGTTTTGTTAAAAATGAGGCAAAAAACAAGTACCCCAACCTGGAGCCCTCGTTCGTAGAGAACTTGCGGCCTCCAAGACCGCCGACTTCGGAGTCGGTCGAATCCATCGAAATGGTCCTTTCTTTCTGAACGCGAGCAGAGCGAGTTGGAGGCTTCCAGAGACAATCAGTGTCGAAATCCGGGCGAATCTGGAAAAGTTGGAGATTCGAAACGAAAAATTTGTGATATCTCATTTATTAGAATGGTGTCGTTCTAATCTACTTACAGAATCGTCAGCTCCAGCAATTGGAATGCTGGCGCTAGTGGCGTGAGACGAAGCTCCCGTCACTGCCTTGAAGGTGACATTCGGCTGGACGACTAAGTCACTTACTTGTGGAGCCTTGGACATCCTGAAATAAAGTCGCTTGTGCTGGTAGTAGTCGACGCTCGTGAATACTTTGAATCCGCAGTCTACCCCAGCCCTATTTATACTCGGTCCGTCAACAACCATGCCTGCGCCTCCACACGAGAAAGTGCACACTTCTCCTATCGTATTCGACTTGTTTTTAAGGCAGGAGCGAGAGAAAAGAAGCTGAGACACCCAGGACATGTGACCACGTGAATTTGCACATGCGTCCCATCGTCGCGCGCGCCCCGCGGCCCTCAAACTCGTAAACATCGTGCCCATTCGGGCGGTCTTCGGTCCGTTGTGGGAGAAGGCCGGACGACTGGCAAGGGGCAAAGATATACTTGAAGAATACGGCGATCATGTGTTTTACATGTTTACAGGCAATCGGCTCCACAATAAAACTACAGATTTCAGACAATTTTTGGCGGCAGTTGTGGTCTTTGATCGGTTCAATGAAACTAAATGGTTCAACGATCAAAAAAAATATTATCAGTTGGTAAGTACTACTTCTTGCTCCAAATCACTCCTACTAATTTTTCGAATTGTCTCAAGTCTCATATTCTTCTCTTAAGCTCTGGAAACTGTTTCAATATAACTTAAATAACGCTCTTCTGACTCCTACTTGACCGAAGGTCGATTGTTCCGACTATGTACTCGCCGTCTGTTTTTACCCAACTTTCCGCACTTTGAGTATCTCATTGCAGGCCCCATTCCCTCACAGTGTCATGTGTTTCAACATGTTTACTACGCACATGCTTTTCTCCGCTCTCTCCCTCTCTCGATTTCTCAGGAGCCCACTAGCCAACAGTCAACACGCTGCTATTTTCAGCTTGTTCAGCTAATCTTGTGTTCGAAAATCACTGAGCTATAATCTGTGAGATTCTGACATTATACTAGAGCCCAAGATGTCTGATGATGGGTGGGGGCGGACGTACCACAACGAATCCATAGGGTCGAGCGGCATTTTCGTTTTGTCTTGACTGTTGTTTGTTTCCTTGTCAGAAGATAAGACGGACGTCGATACTGGGCTACCGAACAGTCCTGAAAAAGCACATTTTCATCCTAGATTCTTTACAACTGAAGAACAGAATGAGAAATAGATTGATCAGAAGATTTCCGCCGACAAGACTCGACAAAAGCGCTTTTAATACATCGCTCAATGCACGTTATGAGACTTTCCACAGGAAATCAACAGATTCTGGAGATCCGGTGTAGAAATCGAGAAAAAATGAAGGGTGGTGGATGAAAAGCTGGGCGATGGCGCGGCGAGAGAGTGTGGGCAGCGAAGAGAGCCTGGTGCTTCGGCATTGCGATCGGGCGAGCTTGCTCGTTCTGACAACGGCGGCAGTTTTGAATGAGAAAAATGGGCAACACATTTCAGAAAATCTTGACCTTGAAAACTGAATGTGCTGACCGTTCAATTTTTTGAGGCGGTCGAATATCTCAACTCTGATCTATCCACGTGTCCTTGTATTATTTTTATTGTGCCGCTTTCTATTTCGAAATTAGAAACTTTTTTTAAAAGAAAAACTTGTCTCTTCAGTGAAATTGCAGTAAATTGAAACAAGCGACATTCGTGTGAAATATAAATGTGTAAACAAACCTTCTACGGGGAGGGGCACTGGAGCTATAGGCTATTTTCAGAGATAAAGAGACAGAAAACAGGCCGCGCCGAAAAACAAGAAGGGCATTTCTCTCTCTCTCTGAATACCGGGAAGCGTGTATAGAATCAAGGCAAGCGAGCTATAAATACGGGCTATTCGAAAACCATTGGGTTGCGGCTGAGAGGTGTTACCAGCCAGACGGGGCAGTTTTTGGAGAAGGGCAGAGTGGGCACGTGCTCGGGCCGACCGACCGGCGTGGCGCCGACGCAGAGACGCGAGACGCCGACGGACAGAGAAGTAGGAGAATGAAGAGACACAGACGGTCTTTGAGCACTATTTGAACCTAATTGGACACAATGGCTCTGGGCGGCAGCCTCTGAATTCTCCGTTTTGGATTCGCTGGGTTATAAATAGAGCATCTCAATCGGAATGGCAGCCCGCAATTTCTGAACTTTTGTTTTGCGAAACTTTCGCGTTCGTATCACGAGAGTCAGTGCACTTCTGCTGCGGGCCGCGGGAGTCTGGTGGGAGAGGACGGCGTCAACAACACCACGGTTTGCTTATTTTTTCTCTGCATGTTTACAGCCGAGTCGAGGGAGCAGAAATGAAATGGCAATCGAGGGATACTGTAGGTGGTATTATTGCGAAATCGGAATGTCGCTAGAATGATAAATACATGTGAATTCGGTCGTCCGTGTACCCAAACATAGTTATCATGATGCCGAGAGATGGTCTTCAAATGTTTTTGTGGCCGCCTTTTCCTCGTTTCGGCACGTGTCGAAGGCTTCGAAACGTCGGACGAACATCAAAGATTAACAAGAGTACGGTAGACGGAGAGAGACACGATGCATGCATGCAGGAGGCCGGCCGGGGGGAAACGAAGGTCGCGTCGTTCACAAAACGCCGCACATCGCACGTTTCGGCACATTTTGGAGGAAGGGGAGGAGACGGATCGGTCAGAAATCGAAAACAGATATTTTCGAAAAACGAAATACTCCCGGTGCGACATGTTGGTCTCCTAAACATACCAGTCAAAGAGATTGCACGTGATCTAACAGAGATTTCAAGGGCATTTCAATGAATAATAGGGAACGGAGGGAAAGAACGAATGCGTTTTCCCGAAACGAATCGATTCAGATATCTGTTCTCCGGGGCCATTCGAGATGTCTTCGCCGAAAGTTCTTCAACCTTGTTTATTGAAGGGGGACACACGTCGTTTACGACCTACAGTGGACTGTACAGATTTTTTTTGCGATTCAAGTTGATTTGAAAACAAAAAACAGCTACTAATCGTTTTCGTTTGCAAATGTTTTCGAAAGAACTGGAAACAAGAGTTCAAATGCAGTTATTCGAATGCCGAAAAAACGTTTTACTGTTTTTTATGAAAAATCAACTTGGAATTTAGTCAAAAGAATATGTTTTTTGGTTGGTTGAAACCGGAATGAAAGGGAGAGAGAGAGAGGGGTCAAAGTGTGTGCTCTGGTTGATCGAAGTGATCGGGACCCGGAGGACAGCCGTGTTCTTTCTCCCCCTCCCGGCCCCTCGTGTGCGCAGCGATGACGTCATTCGGCAGAGAGAATGAGTTGACCCTTCGTTTCTTTCCGCCACCCAGTCCGTCGTCTCCCCCGATCTCTTGTTATCGGTTGAAAGTCGGTGTGTGTGTGTCCGTGGGAGAACGTGTCGTTGACAGACGATCCGATGGCGTCGCAGCTCTCGCAACAAACACTGAACAACAGGAGGAAAGCGACGCGGATTGGAGGAAGAACGAGATTATATCGAGAAGAAGACCAACGGACGCTGGGCGGAGGAGGGGGCAAACACGTGCTTCGTTGCACCGAAGACGGTTTTCATCGCGGTAAGCCGCACAAATAAGCGCATAAAATCGAGTGCCCACACCAACTCGTCGCTGACTTTCGGTCGAGAGTATTAGTTCAAAAAGATAAGAAGCGAATGTAAACTCACTGGCAACAAACATTCTCGGCGTCTGCTCCACCGTCGTCGAATCGTCGAAAAAGGTGTGGAGAAGAATTTTGGAGGAAGAGGAAGAGGGCTGGGACCTGGAACACGGAGTTGATTGCAAGTTTGAAAGGATCGGAAGAGGTGCGGAACGACAGAAAACACGAGGAGGCCGCTTATATAGGGTGTCTCAAAAACGCACCAAGTGCGTCGGAACGTGACATGTCTGGGAGAGAATAGTGGACTGAGAACGAAAGATAGGAGGGGGGAAGGGCGGCGACTGACGGGCGCTCGTTCTCTGCGGCCAGACTCACGTGGCACCGAAACACTCGATTCTCGGAGCAACGAGCGGCTCTTTGAGGCTTCGTTGGTGTTGGTAAACAGGAAAAAGAGGATAGTGAGCAGTTAGGGGAGAGAGAGAGAGAGATCTCTACGAGTACAATAGAGAAGAATGGTCATAGAGAACATGAAACGAATTGGGAAATCAATTGTTCTCAATGCATTGACGATCTTCAGATGTGGATAGCCATTTTTTGTGATTGAACCGCCACGAACCAATGAAACAGACTGAATGATACGTAAAAAAGGATAATAATAAAAGAGTCAAAGGACCCGAATGAAACCTGATTTTACACAAAATTCTCCGTCTGCTTATCACCGAATACCACTCCACTGGAAACATGATTCAAAGAACGATCACTCTCTCTCTCGTTTTCTGTCCTGTCGGATGTCATCACGGAGATATAGGATGAGATCTCGAACAGAGATGGATCAGAGGGCAGATTGATCTGGAAACGGATCAAGTGATGTCGTCAACTTTCAGAACATCAAGTGCAGTCATACTTTTCCATCCCTCTGATCGACGAACTGAACTTATCCGATGTACGAGAAGCAGAAGTGAACCTGAAAACAAAAACAGGTGTGTTTACTCAAAGTGTCACTGGTAACATTGTATCAGGTTGTCAGTGTAAACTTCCCCTGATAACCAACCACCTTGTTGCGAACTTCGCTTTCTAACTAACTTATTATTATAGTCCAGGCAAGTCAAATCCCATTCAGGCAGCAACATCGATACATGGTGCCATGTACAACAATCCATCCAATTTTTCAGAAAAAATAATTATTATTTGAAAAAATTGAAAACAAGGATCAGAAATAAAGCGCATAGTACATGATGAAAATGTGACAAGATGATTCATGCAATAAACAATTTGAACTACTTTCCGATTGAACTACCAGCTGTTCTATCGACACTCGTATCTATCCTCAACGATTTTTCACTTTCGACAAAGCTTTTGAGAAACTCTTCGTCCTCATCGTCTGATTTTAAAAAGTCGAACATTAGATTATTCGTTGGACCCTTCCTTCCGTAAACGGGGTCGTCGTCTGTTGGATTGAACTCGAAATCAATGACATCGACTTTGTCTCCGCGGGGAAGAGGTGTCCGTTCCTCGTTTTCCCTTGTCAATTCTCCAAGAATTACACTGCTAGGCGAGACAGATTGCCGCGAAGATTGAGATCTTTCCGTGAGAGATGATCTGAGTTTTTATCCTTTTGATTCGACATTATATTCGTGGAACTTACTTGTGGTGTATGAAGGATTTACTTTTCGGTGTTTGGAATGAGAATTTATCCGCCTCTTTTGAAACACTTCTCTGTGAAGATTTACATGTGTCAGCATCATCGGTATTAAAAAACTGTTGCTCAGAATCATTCGATTCCATATTCGACCGACCGGAACTATCCTTTTTATCGAATCCCGAAGTGGACTGCTGACTGTGAAATATCGAGAACTGGGATCCGATTGGAGAAAATGCTCTCCATTCGGCTTCAGGGGAGTCAACTGCTGACATCAACTGACTGTCTTCGGTTCTTATTTCTCTTCGGGACGACGATCTACGGCTGGTATTCGGATGGAGCTTTTTGGACGATGATTCTTTTGAGTTACTCAAACTCTCTATCGCAGATCTGAAAATTTCGATTGCTTTCCAATGACAACAGATGCTCAATACCTGTTACTACTTTGCGACATTTTGAATATTGAGTCCAGCTCTGATTCCTTCGATTGAGAATTTTCCGTTTTTTTACTGTAAAAACAAATTAGAAAAAAAGACAAATTAAAACTTACCATGGGGTTCGGGTTTTCGAGATCTGAGACAATTGATGGTGAGAACTGCTGGACTTCGGAACTCTGAAGTTGGATATTCATGCAAATAAGAATGAGGTCGAATGTACCTCCTAATGCTTGTTGGGGTTTTGAACAGAGAGTCGTCAAACTGAGCTCTCACACTTTTCGGAACTGTTAAATTCCGCGGCTCCACAAAGATTTGAGTGTCACTGTGAAAAACGTCGTTTCCAAGAGACTAGAATGTAATAAGCTTACTCGATTTGCGATTTCATATGTATCGATCTTGGATCGTTGAAGCAAAGATTGTTCTCTTTCTTCTTCAGATCACTCGAATCGTCATTTGTCGACGAGGAGCGTGGTCTTTTGATGCCCGCGCGCTCATCTTGAAGTGGTTTGTCAGCGATATCTTTCGCATTTCGGGAGACACTTTCTGATGTTCTGGAACTGATGCAGAAACAGTTTTTCGGATTCTACATATTTGAACAAACCAATTCTTCTCTCGTTCTTCTTCACTTGATAATCTCTGCATCATTGGAACAAGTTGTGCTGGTTTGTCATGATATTCTTCTTTGTCTTCGTCTTCTCCTTCTTCGTCTTCAATCGTGAACAGATCTGGAGACAGAACGCGGGTCGACGATTCGCGTTCTTTCTGAACTTCGACAGGCTTTTTCACTTTGCTAACTGGGAGCAACGCGTTGAACATTGATAATTGATCCATAGACGCCAGTGATTTAGGGGAAAATGGAGTAGCGGATGATCTTGGTCTGAATACAATTTACGCGTCGCTTAGATACAATATGATCGCTCACCGGCTCTGCGGTTTTTCTTTTTTATTTGAGCTCGAAGCCGTATTCTTCCCTTTATGAGCTTGTTTTTCCGGTGTAGGTTCATTTGGAAATGCAGAATTAGATCTTACTGACTCTTTTTCACTTTCATCATCATTTCTCATCTGATCCCTTTTGACGAACACCTCGACAGCGTCGATGAATCCTTCACCAGTTTCTCTTAGGTCGCGATAATGAAACATCGTGAGAGGAAGCCACTTACAGAATGAGATTCATATCGGCGATCATTGAATCTTCGTCTTTATTTTCAATATCTGCTCGAATTTCTTTCAATCGCGTTCCGGATTTCAGTGCTTTGTAAATACGACACGCCCGTCCGATCACTTGCATCGGAATTCCTTCTTCTTTGGCGACAGCCATGGCGAATGAGCAGTCTACCATTCCCGGCGTCAATTGGAACAAATACTTTATCTTTCCGCCCGATTCCCGCAGTACTGTGAATGTCTGAAATACATGTATGTTAGGAAAATTGATCGTTTTCAAGTATACCAGAAAAGTGGCCATTTCTGTTTCCAAAGGAATATATCTGGGCAGGGCGTGAAAATGAGAAGATAGAAATATGTGCGGGCACCTTTCGGCTCCCTTCCGCATCCAGTGGTTCATGCATGATGCTAACAGTGACAAACCCACTTCTGTCATCGTTCCCTTTCCGAACTCATCGATGATGACAAGGGAGTTTGTAGTCGCTTTTCTGAGTGCCAACGCGACTTGTTCAACGTCTTTGGCGAACGTCGACATTCCATCAAGCACTGAGTCAACTGTGAACATCCTTGTTATGATTCGATCGACTGGACCAATTTTCGCATGCCTCGCCGGTACAAAGCTCCCGATGTGCGCCAGAAAGGCGAACATTCCGATCGACTTCATGTACACACTCTTTCCACAAGCGTTCGGGCCCGTGATAATGCTAACTTTCACGCCCTTGCGGCCACTACTGACCTGATTCGGAACGAATTGCTTCTTGACAACCAATGCACTGATTGGATGAAACAGCTCGACAGCTTCAATGACAGGCTCATCCACCAAGCCCGGACAGTTCCAACCGTTCTCAGCAGCAACAATACCAAGCGAGACGAGTGCATCGACTTTGGCAACCAGCGCGAGTAGTGTGTTTATGCTTCTCTTTCTTTTCATCACCTTCGTCTTCAACGATAGGATGATCGCCGTTTGACTATCGATTAGTTTCATCAAAACGTCCCCGAACTCCTCCTCCAATCTCTCTGTCGTCGAATTTTTCACCCTCACTTCATCGTTCGTTGCATACACCAGAGCCATACTGCAATGCGGTATCGTTTCCATCTGCTGAACATCTCAAAAACTCTACTCCGAATGTGATCCAACTGGAAAATCTCTCGGGAGCGATAGAATGAACCCAACAAGGGGAACGTAGAGACATGTCACGTTACTGAACTGCCCCAATCCCAATCTGTCTCCCTCTTGTCGGGCAATAGCCGTCAGTATCATCGGCATATTCTCGTAAGTGTCTCTGGCTGAAACTCAGATCATTTCTTTCAATAATTTCGGATGGTCAAGAACTTTTGTCCAACTCCGCATCGATTCCAGGCATAATTGTAACTCTTCCTTGTAACTTCGAATCGGCGAAATTGATCTAGACAATACTATAAGAAAAGGTGAGAAATGCACAACAAACTATAGAACCAGTGATCACAGCCACTTCGCACACTTCTCTCAGAAGCTCTCCCTCTACGGACAGCTCGCTGGCAATCTATAACGCAGAATTAATTGACTTCCAAGTGAGTATAACAAACAGATGTCTGCCTGATAATATCGATCACTTCCACGAGAGCGTTAACTGTTGAAACAAATCCTTCCCAATGAATAAGTTGCGCAGTACCACTTTGAAATCTGCAGAAGATGCTCTGAAAACCAAGCATGTTTTTTTACTTTCTCATGGTTGGTGAAATACATTCAGAGGTTTTACTTTTCCCAACATCGATGAAATTTTTGCAGTTATTTCGGCGTTCCAATCCTAAAATGTTGACAGTAACATCCAATTTTTCACCGATCAGACCTGCTTGAAAAAATGAACGCATTTCTGGCGAGATATCAGCTCCTCTCGATCGCTTGTCGGATTCCTGAACCATTTCCTCAAGCACTTTTTTCCAACTGTCGATCGGCACATATCCATGAGAGAAAAGAGCGACTTTTGTTGTCCAGACGATTTCTGTAGAAAACTTTGAATGCTAACTAACATAACTTTGGGAATGAAATACCTTTCTGTCCGTTTCTTTTGGCAATATATCCAGCGCTTGAATCGTGTTATAGTCAATTTCTACCAAATGTTGACTGCAATTATTGAGAGCTTCGACGTATGAATCAGGTGAGAAAATCTTACAGAGTCAAAGTTTTTATTGATTTGATAGGCGAGGTGACTGTCAGAGGCTCCGATTCCACACCCATGCGTGTTTCGTCCAAGTACAGAAGCAGTGCGCCGAGAGACCTCATCTGTGATGAGTTCCCAGTACAAAACATATTATATCCACTGACCATATTCACTGCTTCCACGTCGAAGCGCATCGCGACAATTGTGTATTTGTTCTCATCAGTCATCGAAGGATCGTCGGATCCAACCATTCGTTTCAATCGTTCTAACGCTTTGCTCATTTCTGCAAACGTCTTGCCCTTTTTTTATAGAAGCTTCAGGACAAACTGAAAAAGTTGTTGGGCAACTTGTACAGCCTTGCGGTAGGCTCGTCACTGGCTTCGTCTTCGTCATCTTTCTCTTCTTGTATCGTCGTCTGGAACTGTTCTTTTGGATGCATACTCTATGTTTCTTACCGTATCTGAATAAGCCAAAGAGGAATCCCATTTCGAGATACATTCTTTTGCTTCATCTGTTTTATCTGCTTCTTCTTTGGCGGCAGGCGATTCATCTTTAATCGAAGAAAGTCAATAACTTTTTTATCTGTCAGTTTACCTACATCTTGAAGTCAGAAACTTTATAAAGCTCAAATCCTGGCTTTTGTTTACCAAAATCATCGTCGGTTTCACATCATCAATTACTGAAATTGTCTGATGGATCTCACAAAGTTTTCTGAAGCTCACGTCGATCCAAATACGCAAACTCATGATCCTCCGAGATGTCGTTCATTATTTTTACAACTTGGCTCGATTGTTCATAGTATGCAGCACCGAGCATGTTCTGTCTGAATGGGTAATTAAAATAGAAAACAATCCATTCCCTAACCCGAAGGAAATGCTCAAAACCGTCTCGTCCCGAAACTCTTCCAGTTTCATCGGCCTATCTGAAAACAATTTGTGTTGTCAACTATAAAATCAAAGTTGTTTCCACCTTTATAGTATTCATTATACTTCCCACTGTGCAAGTGATCTTCGCGAGGTAATGAGACTGCTGTCAGACTCGTCCCCCGACCTCTCCCTCTTCCGCGTCCTCTGAAACCGCTACCACCGCGTTTTGAGTTGTAGTAGCGCCATTTCGTAGACATCAGGATCCGGTCGGCCGAAACGGATTTCGAGATTTTTTGTTTAAAACTACGTAGCAAAGATGAATAATAAGTTAGCGGTAAATTCGGGGAAAAACGTTCAATCAGTAACTTTGAAAACTGTAAAACTCAAACTTTCGTGTCGGGACCACACCTAGTGAACCTTTGCTGCGCCTTTGATACTGTTAGTTTGAATTTATAGATTACTGTGCGGCAAATGTAATGAAAACCCGTACTTTATAAATAAATAGCAGGAATTCCTTTCTAGGAAGAACACCCTTCACTTCAAAAATAATAAAATGTATTTTGCATTTTTTCAGACGCTATCAATGAACCTAGAATAGAAGCAACCTTTGATAAGAAAGTTAAGAAGTCACACATTCTGAAGATGCTCGGCTTCCGATACGTTTTTCACTTTATTTTCATAGATCACACAATTCGTCATTGAGTGGGAAGTGTTCTTTGGAACGTGTACCGTCCCAACAGACCCAATTCTGCAGTTGACTCACTGGAGATTCTCGGGATACTTCCGTCTTCTCCGAACCAAAACTCATGCTCTCCATCGCACACAGTGTTCAGCCTCCTCCGCAATGTTTTCGAGCACAAACCGCACAACGTAGACTTCCCGAGGGTCGATCGTTGGAAAACACCGTCTGCGCACGTTCCATGAACGTCCCCGCCCAGTCCCGAAGGATCTGTCACTATCAGTATAAAAGGGGGATCCGGGGAAAGAGCCTCCCGTCTCGCATCATGCAGCTCTCGCAGTTCTGGAGCATCTTTCTGAAGACTGTCCAGTATTTATCGGCGTTCATGTCGGTCAGTCTCAACTGCGTTCTCGTCTTTCTCATTCTCTCCTATTCGCCCAAGAAACTCGGACTTTACAAGTACCTTATGATCTATATTTCGAGCTTCGAAGGCCTATACTCGCTGTGGGATGTCACCTGCGAACCGGTAATTCGAGAGAATCTATCTGAATAGAAATATGATTCCATTAGATGGTCCACTCTTACAAAGGAGCGTTCGTCGTCTTCCGAAACATCAAGAACTCGGACTTTGACCGCGAGCAGAGCTTTCTGCTCATTGTCATCTACTGCGGCTGCTTCGGATTCTCTCTCGCCATTTTCGGAGTTCACTTCATCTATCGTTACGGAGCAGTCGTCAAGGACTTCCGTGACCGGTGGCTCGGCGGAAACAAGATCTACATCCTCTTCTTCATGCCCATCGTCTACGGCTTCTGGTGGTCCATTCTCTGCTATCTCTACTTTCACTTCGACGACACCACTGACGACTACATGAGGTAACGAGTTCTCGAATAACAGAAACATTTCCCTTCTGTCAGGAAGACCATCTTCGACGGTTACGACACGCCGATCGAAGACACCTCCTACATCATCGTTCTGTTCCATCCGGTCGACAAGAACGGACGGACCCATCCCGACATGGCCATCTTCGCCTCGATCGCGTGCATGTGGTTCATGATCGTTCGTTCCCTTCTCCCCCCTCCGCCTGCATCTTGTGCTCGCTTTCAGCTCAGTTCCGTCTTCTGCGTCTTCTTCTTCGGCCTCAAATGCTACCTGCAAATCTCTCAAGCGCTCGCCAAGACGCACACCGTCTCCACCGTCACCAAGAGCCTCCAGCAGCAGTTGTTCCAGGCGCTCGTAGTCCAAGTACTCGCGTCCCCCGCCAATGAACTCTCCTATGCACTCGTTTCAGACTGTCATTCCCCTGATACTCATGTACATTCCCATAGCCGTCCTCTTCACTTTCCCTATGATCGCCGTCGACATCGGCTTCGCGAGCAGCTTCATCGCAATGACGATAGCCGTCTATCCGGCGATCGACCCTCTTCCCAACATGTTCATCATCAAGAACTACCGCAAAGCAGTCCTCGGTACACCCCCTTCCCACTCTCTCGACGTCTCTCTCTCTCTGATCATTTCAGATTTCCTCAGCTCCATCGTCCGCAATCCGTGCGCTTCTCTGCGTCGTGCTCAGTGCACTCAAGTCGAATTGGTCTCCAAAAGCGACACCGCCCAGAACATTGGAGTCCTCTGAATACTCTCCCTTGACGATGCCTAATGAATCGTTCGCATTGTTGATGAGCCCTCGTTCGATCACTCTCGTTTCTATGAACACACCGATTCCATTGAATTTCATGAAAAGTGTATACACGAGAATAACTCAAAGAACCGAATATTTGAAACTATTAGAAGCGGTAATGAGGAAAACGTCTTCCCAATTCAGAAAATGAGTGTGTATTTTTTATTTTTTCGAAATTATTTGGGGGTAAAAAACTATGCATTCTCTTTTAAAATATAGTCGACAGTTGAAAACCATGGTTTCGAAGGTGTTTCTTTTTCAAAGCCTTCTCGATCGAAATGAGTCACTGTATCCTTTTCACAGAGCGCACTATCTGTGTGTCGAAGTGTGAGATCATCCTTCCAAAGAACTTCGTAATAACCTGGACTTTCGAATGAATGTCTCAATTCTTCGAATGGAAAACCCAGGAACTCAGAGTGAAAACATACTTTTCGAGGGGCCGGGCAAAAAGGTCTCGTCCACTTCCGAGAGCCGTCAACAAGAGAGCGACAGCGAAAACACACTCAAATGCCATTCGACTATATAATTTGCCACTCCAGAGACTTTGTGGTCTATGATAATCCGTCTCCACACAACGTTTGTTATGCTCATCAACCGAGTAGTTCGGGGGATCTCACGCCTTTTACACTGTAACGACTCGCATTTAATTTGACGTTGAAAAGATTCATTGTCGGGGCAAAAAAAAATACAAAAACATACAATAAACGGACAGTCGAAAGAGGAAATGGAGAAAACTAGAGAAACTATGCCACAAAAGTCAATTCCCGGCTCAATGGCAAACAACCGCGATGAAAAAAGAACAGGGTGGGGGGGGGGGGGGGAGGAAACAGCTAGACACGAAATGACAGCCCATCTAAAGGACCCTAGAAATACACAAAAAGAGATTATTTGGGAGGAAAAATAAGAAGAAATAAAACAAAACGAAATCCGTGAGTTGTATCTTTTTATCACCGGCCTTTGACAAGTGTGGGATGGTGGGTTTTATTTGATTTTTTTCGCTATCCAAAAAGTGGGTATTTTGTGGTGGAGGGTAGAATGTGCAGCAAAAGGCAATCACATACAAGCGCCGCTAAATCATGGCATTAGCAGAAAAGAATCACAAGACACTATCACGAGCACAACGAAAAACTGCTTAATTACTTTTAACTGCAAAAGATTTTCGAATGAACACGAAAAAAAACGAGATAAAGTGGGGTAGGAAAAGACAAGAAGATAGAAAGAGCTCTATATTAGATAAAATATATAACGGTTTTTTTTTGAGAGGCGAGAGATAAAACGTCTGAAATTTGACGCGCGTTTGGACTGTTTTTTGAAACCAAAGAATTTTTGTTTGAACCAGCAAATGAGAACGGAAAGGAGAGGAGTGATGAAAAATGAAGGCAGAGATTGAGAAATGATTGGTTTGATCGTTACACGGGGGAAGAACGGTGGAGCAGAAAAGGCGGAAAATCGAGTTGAACCGTCATGTTTCGAGAGAAAAAGAGTAGGAGATGGACGGAGATGCCGAGCAATTCAGTGATACCTTTCATTGGGATAACTAGGATGAGAACACTTTGATGAGCTCTGATTTTCAGGCAGTAGCCGTTTGTCTTCGGTGAGATTCCCAACTTCCAATCCGTGCTTTTAGAACATTCAGCTTGGAACGAAGATCCGTGTGTCGTTGACGTGCCTTCAAAATGCACAATAACTTTTTATGAAAACCAAGCAGCACTTACTCTCATGAATTCCGGATCTTTCTCAAAGAACGCGTATCTTTTTTGAATGATCCGTTCAACATTTTTAACTTGTTGTATGTTCTCTTGAGATGGTGCAGCTTTTCTCTGTTCAGAAGCTTTGGCCAGCTTTGATTCGAGTTTGCGGAACTCGGCAGAAACCTATATATTTAAATATTTAAAAAAAATATATTCAGTTATAAACTACTCACTTCAGTTAGTTTTTTGTGGCATTCCATGTACATTGGATATTCTTTGTGGAACATCTTGAAGTATTCCTCGGCTTCGTTCAAAGTCTTGATATCACCGAACTGCTTCTCCCAGTTGCACGACGGCTGACTAGGAGAAGAGAGTGAAGACGCTGGCGACGATATTCTACTAGATGCCGTCGATCCACCGCCGTTCGCAGCAACAGCCGTCACTGTGTGGTTTTCACGCGGCTGCTCGAACTTTGGCATTGGTTGCATGGAAACCATCGCAGCCAGTTTGGTTGGATTTAACTGCAAATCAAAATTTAACACTCAAAATCGGACCTTTCTTTCAAACCTTCGCTGGCTCTGGTGTTTTCTGGGGTGGATCTTCAGGAGGGCTTGCCGACTCGTTCCGTTTCGTTCGCTTCGGCGGAGTGGGTCCTTCAGTCTGAGAAGACGTCGTTTGAGGGGCTGGCAGAGGTGCCAAATTATGCGCTCTCCGCTTTATTCCGGGCTCTGGGGCCACGTAATAGTCGTCGTCGCTCTCCACACGCTTCTCCTCCTTAACTGGGCTGGGAATCTTCTCCTCGACTTTCTCCTTCGTCTTCTCCTTATCGGTGTGACTACTTTTCGAACTGGCAGTCATCCTCTCCATTCCCTTCTTTCGCATCGGCGCAAAATTGTTCGCCTCAGCAGCTGCAACTGCTCGTGGCCCCGATTGGTTTGCTTGGAGCCTTCTCACATGCGCTTTTTCGTCTTGATTGAAGAACATCCAACGAGCGTCGACGTCAGAGAGAAGGTTTGTGCGAAGCGACAGAACCGATGCGCCGGATCGCATTTCGGAAACTTCGTCGACACACGATCGGATTTTTTCTACATCGTCTTTGTCATCGGGAATACCGTCAGACTGCAACTTCTTGTACACTTCTTCCCAGTTTTTGTACTTTTGCGTGACAACCAAATGGATAATACGTTTTTTGAGTGACTTTCGCATGAGTTCCGGCTTCAACATGTCAGTTTTCCGGCTTTCCGACCCGTTTGGTGTTCCTTTTGAGTTTTGATGTTGACTAGTAGAAGCCTTCAAAGAGGTAAAGGCGGGGCTAACACGCGAAGAAGTTGATCCACTGAGAGAGGAACCCATGTTTCGCGGGGTAGAAGAAGATGAATTTAGATATCGAGAAGTAGAGGTAACTCCTTTTCTGAAAGCCATACGTTTGTTTCAAAATGTTAATTCGCTGGCAAACTTCATCTCTTTCGTCCCGCGACTTTTTTCTAAGTCAGCGCGCATTTCAGCCCGCTTTTTAGTTTCTTCGAATGACTTGTCTGTTGCTTGAATCTGCAACAAGTTTTCAGTTAGATACTGGGCCAGCAACATTGAACACTCACTTGGTATCTCGTTTTGTACGTTCCGACATTTCGAACAATCCCACCCGCTTGCACAAGAGTATCCGTTTGGTCCTGGAATATGGAAATGGACTATTTTTCTAACGTAGAATAATTACCGGGAGCTGTTGCTTCTGGAAGTAGAATGTATTGTTGGTTTTCGAGGAAGCCGTGCCGTCGCCGATTTCGACCCGACCTTCCCGTTCGTCTACGTGTATTCGTAGCTTCTTCCCACTTTTCTGACCTTCTGCGAGGGCCGAAAACATTTCATCTGTCAGTTTCAACATCACAACCGTTGTTCCTTCCGTGTTGTCGATCCTGAGAACGACTGATTACAAGACTCGCCGATGAAAACAAAAACTCACCGTTGAACATCGAGATTTACAGGTGTCGGCGGTAATGTTGGGGCTCCTCCGCTTGTCACAGCTGCACCTGTGAGCAAGTCCCGAGGGGAATGACCGTAACCGTTTGAAGAGGAGAAGTGCATGCCAGTCGACGATTTAAGCATTTTTCAGCAAACCGTGCGTGTTCGTCCAGCGACAACACCAACAATACAAAATGGACCCGTATAAGAAAGTGTGAGGAGAGGCACGAAGCGAGGTGTTTAGCGTGGCCGTGGTCTCTCGATGCTCGATTTCAGCAACCGATTCGACAGACTTTGTCCCACTATTTCAGTCTGAAATACGTCCGATTTAGGAACAACGAAAAATAAAGAAATGAAGGAGGGAAGCTGGGACAGCAAAGGAAAACCAATGACTACGTGAACGGATCCACGTGTGGAGGTTATTATGAGATGGAAACGGAACGGACATAAATATTTTTAATGGAACTCGCAGCATCTAATAGGAACAACAAGTAATACTTGACCATTGTTACTTAATCAAATGTTAAATTGTTTTTCAATTAGTGAGTAAGTCCGATAGAAAACAAAAAAAACTACTAAATGCATCAGTGGGCATCATGTCTTTATCATTTCGAGGCCGCAAAAAGAATGTGAGCACAAAAAATGACTACTCTAGAAGCGGAGACGCAGAGACATAGACATGTTGGCAGAGGAGAGCCAAACGAAATTTTCAGCCGGGCAGTCAGTCAGCAGAGAAAGACGACTCTAGAACGGGGAGATGGAGCAAAACAACACCAAGAACAGGGGAAGAAAATGAAGTATGAAAAAAGATGTCTGAAAAACAGCAGCGCGTTCCGAGGAGTGAGGAGGAGGAAGAGAGTTGTCCTTGTTCATGAGGTGCGCACTCAACACATAATTAGAATCTTTTGTCGCGGCGTCCGTGGAGGTAGTAGCCCCATACCTTGTTATTATTTGGATCGTAATCGTCGTCAATAATACAATGGTAAAACCATGGAAAAACGAAGCGGGCGTTGCAGCTGGATCAACACCCACATCGAATAGACGGTACCAAATATGTGCACACAGACACCGTCGACAACCAGGCCCAATTCGCATTCTTCTAAACATTTCGCCGCGGTTTGAGCGCGGAGAGAACCAGCAAAAATCCAAAGTCGGGAGGGTGAAGAGCACTTGATTCGGAGAGGTGCAGACGGAAAAAGTCAAAGAGAGCCGGTTGCGAGGAAGGAAGGGGTTGCTCGGCGCAGTATGTTTGCCAAACTGTTTACCATATTGCTTTTTCTTCGTCATTCTTTTTTCCTTCATTCCCACTTAAATATCATATACAAGCGAGAGAAAGAGAGAGAGATGAGTTGAGCAAGGGCAACAATGGAACACAACTGGTAGATGCATTGATAACTATTATCGAATGGAAACTTTCTAACATAAAGCGCAGATTATTTGAGGATAAAAGACCGAATTCTCAAAGACCCATTGTCTTTGAAAATGCGCTCAGTTTTGGATTCGAATAGAAGGTAATCCAAAATTGACTAGACCTTTAGAAATTCAGTCACTCAAAACGCGTTCAAGTTTTCAAGAATCTGAACTAAATCGCCCACGCATACCTCTACGCTGCGAATTGCGTTGTCGTGTGACCTCTCTACGTAATCTCCCCTCCATTTTTATTGATACCACCCCGAAGTGACGCAATGCCTACAGGCAGGCTCATCGACAAAACATCAAAGAATAACAGGTTGAGAGAAGGATAAATCAGAAACCTAATTCTCAGTTGAATGTGTCGGAGTATACTATAGTAACTGAGCAACCCATGGTTTAGCGACGAGATAACTCTAAAACCGGAAGTTGACCGGAAAAGAAACGAAGCTCGTGGCTCTCTTCAATTATTACGTCACCTAGTCAGTGTGAAGAGTGAAGGCAAGAAAGTTGACCGAGACGCAGGAGACGTCTAAACAGGAACCCATCGGCGATCATTGATAACACCGATGTATAGGATGGCTGGTTCACTTTTACCCGCATCATACGTGAGGAGGGCAGATGACTGACTGACTGACTTACTCGGCGAGACACCACGGCGGTCGGAGAGAAACAGCGTAACAAAGTGTCATTAAACAGGCGCCAAACGTCGAAAGGCTGTCGAGACGCAGGCTAGTAGAACAACAAGAAGAAGCAATCGCGAAAAATCGGAAAGTCACAACTTATTGGCGGCGCATTGATAGACATCAAATTTTAAACGAACCGCCATAACCGAAATGTTCGGTAGAGCGCGCATGCAGCCCACTTTCATAAGCCTAAAAGGAAGAGAAAGCGGGGGAGGCAAGCTGGGAATGTTAACGGAAAGGGACAACGTCATGCAACTGGTTATGTCTCTACTAGTCTCTTTTTGTCTGTGCAGACAAAACGAGGTGTAATGTTACTGCACTTAGCAAAATCGTCTTCCTCTTTCGCTTTTCAAGCACATAATTAACTACGCGGTGACGTGACGTCATGTCACGCAGCCTTGACCAGAGACGGCATCACAATATGCTCCGGCACAAACGAGCTCAAATTAATGTATTAAACAGCGGTGCCATGAGTGCGCTAATTTCACGAATAATGGCATTTCTCGCCAGGTTGCGAAATTTGAAGCAACTCATTTTTCGTAGCAAAGAGAAGCGGGCGGGCTCCGAACGGAAAAAAGGAGGGTGAAGGGTAAAGTGATTAGCAGGATATATGGGTCCCTACTGAGCTGCACCAGACATCCAGATGATGTCATAGCGAGCTAAATTCGACAAAAAGAAATGGAGAGAGGTATACTAGTATTTGAAGTAGAAACAACAACAACTTTGATAAATTGACTCTTGTTGCTTAGAAATGAGCGCCAAAAAAAGCTCATCGAGTCGAGCGTTTAAGCTTCGGCTGCTCAACGGGGGAAGGAGACTGGATGCGAATTGAAAGGAAGAACGAAATAAAAATGAAAAGCATTTTGTTATCGGATCGTATGTTTACAGGTGACAGTCACGTCGACTCGACGGATTGCACCGTCGTTTCATGGAAAACAATAGGCACACAGAAGAACAATGACGAACGCAGTGGGGGAAGGTGAAGGAGGTGAGGTGGTGGTGGAGAGACGCTATGAATACCGTAGTAGTTATTAATGACTGCGTAGGTGGAGATTAGCGCTTGGGTCGTGTTAAGCGGGCAAGACTGGCCGTAACCGAGACTGCTAAAAGTAATTAAGACAAAAATTGGATAGAACTCAATAAATTGATTAGGTCAGTTGCGAGATGCCGATTTTTTCTTCAATTTACTGATATATTCAATCTTTTCCCGATTCTAATACCCCTTTTAAAAGTTTGCATCGAATAGTTCTGAATAGCTATCGAAAAAACCATATCTCGAATACTGTAATGAGCGAAAATGAAGGGGACACGAGATTTACACCCGTCGTCAATCACAGACCAGCTCGCTAAACGAGCGCACGGAAGTTGCCTCTTGGGAAGAGGTCCTACAGAATGACCTCTCTGAGGCATCATTTGTCGTTTGATGATCAAATATAAAATGAATGCGGAAAAAGAGAAGAGAAGATACATGGCTTGGTCGCGGGCGACGAGCGGCAACCCGTTTCTCCTTCACGGAGCGTCATAGTCGTCGTCTCCTGCGACGCCTTCGAAAGACCGAGGCTGTTCAAACAAACCGCTCCATCCGCTCCATTCCATTCCAATAGTGTCTCTCTCCCGCCTCAGGCGCTCCGAACCTTCGTTACTTTATTCCGATCAATATTCATGAATATTGAGCAGTAAGTGCCTACTGACCTACCAACAACCAGATACATTATGTTTGACACTCTGAATAGAGCGAAGTTGAATAAAAACAGAACGATCGACGGTGAAAGCTGTCCTTCAATTCTTCGCTCTGTAGCGTTATGCCGAGGATATTCAGCATCGAAACATTCGCTTCTCACATCTGGTCATTGGAAACCGCCCGTTTCCTGCCTACCACACTTAATGGCTGCGGGCTCGCCGAGCTCAACAGCGGCCAGCTCACTCGAAATGACACAGCAATTGGTAGGCTCGTCCCAAGCTGTGGCCTTTGCTTTTACTTCCAGAGGTCATAAAACAATCAACGTTTTGGAAGGAAATGAATTTGGGGGAACAGTGAAATGGAGAAATTCGATTCCAAAGCAAAACAACCATGAAGAACACGAGATGAGCTCTCAAAAGTACTCTCGTAAGCGAAGCCATACACTTTGCAGTTCTAAACACCAGCTAATCTGAATTGGAAGGCCAGTAGTTTGAGGAAGAGAAGACAGGCGTGCAAACACAAAATTGTGTATGAAACATTACGAAAAAAACTGAGAATGAGATCACTCGCGAGTAATTCTTCTGGGATACGTTTTTTGAGTTGGAACACTAAGAACTTGTCTAATGCATGAAGAAAATAATTTGGAAGCCACATGAAATGAGAAGCGCTCGCTTTTAAACCTCGTTGAATGAGGGCGACGAAAGCAATAGAGTGCTTAAACTTGTTAATTCAGGGTCCGGCACAACACAACCCGAAATTAGATTTCGAAGGAAAGAAGAAGGGCGGCGAAGAGTCGCTTTACTCCCGCTATCAAGTGGAGAGCACCGAACTGAGGAAGCTAGCGAGTGCAGAAGATTAGAGAAGCGCAGAGATAGAGATTGAGGATGACAGGGCGGAGGAGAAAGAGAAAGAGAGAGGACCTCGAAAAAAACCATCCCGAGAAGTGACCAAAGTGCGTTCGACTCCCGAAAGGACAACCGCCCAGCGGACAGGTGATCACGAGTGGGAGACAGAGGCGAGGAGCGACCGTCCGTCTAACCCAATCGCAGATCAGCGCTCGTACTAGTACAAAAACGCGCGCCGCCGACTGAAATTTTTTTCTCTTTCCCCTCTCCCGTACCAATTAGTCACCGCGACAAAAAATGGCGGGACGGACACCTATTCAAAATCGATTTCAATAGAATAGATAGATATGTGCTGTGGTGTGGTGTGTGTTATTTGCTCGTCGATGGGAGGCGGCAACAGTGCAGTGACGGTGGTGGTTGTCGGGCACACCTATTTTTTGATATCGACATTCCTAGAGCAGAGCTACTAATACGGATCTCAGCGAATATTTACACAGCCTTAAAAACAGATTCATGCGCACGTAGTCGCTCAATTATTCGCTGAACTTTGACGAATCTTGATCGGTCGATTTGTAGTGCCTTCAACGACGCCATCACATGATGATGCCGTCGATTGGGGCAAAGACACGGAAGGAGGTGGCGAAGACGAGAGCGACTGTACGGAGTAGAATTGATGGAAGCACGAATAGCGACGCCTAAGGAACGTAAGGAGCGCCAAAATAAAAGTTATACGAGTTTTACTCCTGGTTTCGAAAGTTAGTGACCACCAAAAGCATTCAACATGGAAAACACTCAACGTTTCAGAAAGTTTGGTGCTAAACGCTTGCAGATAGTGATTACTGTTGTTGTAAAATCGGTGTTCAGAATTCGAAGATGCATATAAATTTGTAGACG
The DNA here is from genome assembly GCA_963932285.1 of Caenorhabditis macrosperma. Classification (NCBI taxonomy): domain Eukaryota; kingdom Metazoa; phylum Nematoda; class Chromadorea; order Rhabditida; family Rhabditidae; genus Caenorhabditis; species Caenorhabditis macrosperma. The sequence goes on from OZ010620.1 coordinate 7,426,476, forward strand.
GGATACTCTGAAGGGCGTGAAAATGAGAAGATGGAAAGGGTGAATGAGAAATCGTCTTGTCCCAATACACACATTCAGAAACCGATCTGTCGGCCGAGACGCGAGAAAGTTTTCTTGCATTCAGAACCAGTTTCCTTCTCGTCGACCTAATCAATAACTCCGTACTCTCTCACTCTCTCTCTTGTGAAGTAGGTTCACATGGACGCTTTTTGAGACTGTCATGTGGATCCAAAAATAGACGATCAAGTGAATATTCGGGGCAAAATAAGATAAAAATCACATACACACTGCTTGAAACGGCATTGTCAAGCTGCCTTTCACAAAAAAATCGGCCTCGAAAATCAAATGGTGACATTCGTCATTTCAATTTGAAAACTGAACAATAATATTGAAAATGACAGTGAAAAACAGCAGAAATTTGTATGTTTCAGACGAAAATTCATCGCCGTCTTTTGTTTTTTCAAAACAACTGTACTAAGGCGCAGGGAGAGACTACGGTTCCGCCGCTAATTTTCGTGACTTTCACGACTTTCTCTCGAAAGACGAGAACGTACAGTTCGTGCGATGTGGCGACGTGGCAAAACATTTCAATTCGAACCTAATCGAGATAAGAGAAAACTCAAGATATAGATCTGTCTTTGCTGACGGATATATTACGGAGAAATGTGGAAGGTACTTGACAACGGGAGAGAAGAGAACTCACAAGAAATTCTGAACAACACACATGGTACCCTAGTTTTCAGATTGAGTGTCAATGAGAAAACTACTGGTTTCCGATGAACGAATGCGTGGTCTTGTTCTAAGGGGACAAGGAATTCAGTTTGCGAACGATGAAGGAAAGTGAAAAGAGGAAGAAGGAGAAGAGACGTGAAGAAGGGTAAGTTTCGAAAGCATCGGCAGTGTGGCGCTGATCGCGAGAAAAAACGGTGGCAACATAATAGACAAAGTCGTTTCTTCTTCGTCTCACTTGCCTCGATTTGTGTGCGTATTGGTGAAAGACGGGCAAGGAGGAGACGATCGGTCGGAGAGGGACGGTTTGCTTTTTCGTCGACGCCACACAAAATCCTGCGGCAGGGCAACGCGCCGCCGCGCGCACCGCGTGAACATTCCTCCTGCCCGCGCGCACACATATAACCCAGTACCAACCTTGTGCCCCTAGACTCTTGCTCCCTTCTTCTTCCTCACTGTGGCGCGCCCATATCGAGTCTCACACAAAATTTGTCTTTCCTTGCGCACCGCGCGCTCAGCAGCAGCAGCCACAACGCAAAGAGCGCTATCGGGCGCGGAAATAGTACACCCATTGCGTCGCCGTCGCGGAATGCGGGAGAATCCCGGAGACGCAGGCGCAGACAGCGACGACGAAACGATAGAAAACCAGTCCGCAACGCGCGCAAGCGACATGCGCACCGCCTTCGCGCACCCAGGCAGTCACTGATTGTGTGTTTGGGTGTGTGTGTGTGTGGAGAAAGACGAAATAGTGTGAAGACGAAGAGGCGCAGAAGGAAAAGGACAAGAAAAACTACGAAGAAGTGACACAGAGAAGGAAGCAGCCGATGCCTTCCCGCTGATCGAAATTCAGCTTCCTCTCTGCCGTGGCGGCGATCGTAATCATTTTCAAGTTAAACTTTTTGCGAGCAGTCAATGATATACCATGTGAGCCTATATGAGAAGACGAGTAGATGGAGGGCTGCGAGAAAAGTTAGGTTACCAGGTCACATACGCATACACCCGAGTCTTATCTACCCATCGGTTGGATTCGACTAATCGATACTCGAGGAATTGAGAAACAGTCAATCCACGAACATACTTTCCTTTTTTCGTCACTTCAAAATGAAGACATTTTAGATATGGTCTGGGACACCTTGATTACTTTGATAAAATGTTGAACGACCTGAGTGAGAGCTTACTGCTTTCAATCATACTGTACAACCAAAATTGAGAGAAAACAGGAAGAAAGTTCGAACAAGACACACAGTTCAGTCAATCACTTCCTCAACTGACTCATTTGCTAGGGTAGCCTAGGGGGACGGTCACAGAACAGTAACAAACACAAACATTGCGAGGGTTTCCGTCATTTTAACAAACTTCCATTCAAGATTTTTTGTCGCACATGAGACCGAATTTAACTTTTCCTTATCACTCGAAGTTCGCAACTATCCATTCGCCTTTTCATCTTTTTCAGTCTGCGTCTTCATTTTTCACTAAAAAAGTCAAACCCACTGTCAGGAATGGCAAAGTGGGTTGGATACGCGTGAACGCCTTCTTCATTTCAGTTTGCTCCCATTCGCACCCAGATAACAAACTCAGAGGTAATTCTTACTTTTGAGTAAGGGAATTGCCGGCATTGCAAAAAAAGTTACCGCCTTTCGGGGTTTGACTCATTCAACAAACCAGTCCCACTACTGGCCAAGTTCGCCGTACGACCAATCGGAATTGTTTTCTCTTTTGCTCCTGCTGGATCATTGAAAGAAAAGATGAGAATTTTTATGGAGGAGAAAAGAAAAAACACTCAGCTCTCACACGCGGATCCGCTTTTAGAATTTTTCTTTCGCTTTTACGAAAAGAGATGGAATACAGATTCGATTCTAAACACGGACGAGGAAAAAAATAACAGGAACTGTGAAATCGAACAGAAGCAGAGGGTGCTAGACACGATTGACTTCAGTTGCACCACAGATTATCGTCACAATTCTATTTGGGACCCGACGTTCCCAATAAAGAACAGTTGGTGAACCTAGTAAGTCGTAGAGGCGAAGAAAGCCCCGTGTTGCTGCAGAAGTCACACCTTAAAACACACTCAAACATGATTCAACGGTATTTTCCACAAAAAATTTCGGATGCTCGTAATGAGATTTTTGTCTATTTGGTGGCGATGGTAGAAACGCAAATTGGTTATTTGATAGGCAGACCGCAAGAGAAACAATCAAAACAGGCGGGCGAGGAAAAAGAGGCGACAGTGATGTTGATAATCGTGATATATTTCGTTCGTTTGCCCACAAAACACCCACTCACAACACGTACATGCAGCGCCGGGCCAGGGCCCACCGATACAAAACGATGACGACGACGACGAAGAAGACGATTCGTCAAAGAAAGAGAAGGAGGAGGAGGGAAGAGGAGGGAAGGATGACAGTCCCGTACCGACTGCTGCTGCTGATGCCGAGGCGGTGGCATACACACTCGTGAAACTGGTTTTTATCGTCGTCACTGATGATGATCGTCGCTGCTTTCCTCCTCCGAAGTCTTCTGCGGCCCTTGTCTCCAGACTCGTATCAAAACATATTCATTGTGCTTCTTCTTCTTCTACGAAGAAAAAACATACGGGCAAACGATTAGTGAGTTGCGTACGACTTTCTTTCAGAAACTTTGACTACATTTTGGATTCATAGGAACAGAGAAGCAGGTGATTGAAAAATGATCAACCAAATGTTACAGAAGGCCCTAACATAACCTTTGCATCGTATATGATCAAAAATGTCCACATCACTTTGTTTCAGGGCTCCCTCCGTCGTAAAATGTGGGCGACAATCACGGATAGATTACGGCCCCGATTTATGAGCATGAGAACGAATGGAAACTGTGATGTGGAGGGAATGCATCGGAATTTGATGGGCTCTGCGTATTTATTACGAAGCCATCGACCACGGGAGAAAACTCAAAAGAAACGAATAAACTGCGAAAGAAAAAGAAACGTGGAAGTGAAAAGTCTCTCTTTTCTTGGTAGTAATTCACTTTTAATCAAGGAGACATGTATACGACTCGACCGAAAAAATGGGAAAGTTGAGAGCCAGACTATACACTACGCTTTTTTTTATTTTAGTAAGTTGAATAAATTAATTAGACCATGAAATGATGTCAATTGATAAAGGCGGATGACTCAACTGACAATTCAACTGTGAGCTCACAACACGTTACAGCAACCAACGAAAACGCGTCGGAAATTAAATGAGTTTTCTTTTCCTGGCCAGGAAAAGCCAGGCCCGCCTAATCAAGACGTATTGTTCATATAAAAAAAAGCAGGAAATTTCGTGAGAAATGTGTTTTGTTGTTAGAAAAACTGGATGCATGATGTTTGAGAGATTGGTATTTGGTTGTTAAAAGGCGATTTGGAACGGATAAGAGAGAGCTCACTCAGTTTTAGATAGATCACACACATCACAGAAGTAGTCTGGACTGTGATTGGAAACTTATGAACCAATATTGATCGGATTGCAAAACTATTGTGAGGTTCCAAATTTGTCGTAAATGGGCCATCTGGCATATAATTTGAAAATAAATCGATCCTTGAATTGAAATATACAAGACTGGAACAGTATCTTAGAAGTCCAAGAAAACCTTATTATCAGCAAACACTCAATAAGACCTGTCTCTCAATGTAGAGCTTATCAGGAAGCGCATGAAGACGTGGGACACGCATCATGGGTGACTAGATTAACTAGAGAGCAGCGGAAAAGAGATAAGATGAGAAGGAAGAGAGGCGCGCGCGGGATTACGCAGTGAAAAGAACGTTGGAATAGGCGACGGGCGTTGTCATTGAGGCCCCACGAAGCCAGAAAGCAGCAGTCAGATTCCGACGACATCACGCATTCGCGGTACTTATTTATGAGCCCAAAAGGAGTCGGGCATTGCGGAGGCAGTCCTTGAGCAGTTTAATTGATTCCGCTTCGTTGACGAAAGTGTCAATTTATAAACGGAACAAGAGGGGAAAGACTGACGTTTGATGAGCGTTAACCTGATGCATGCGCTCGACAACTAGTAGGAACAACGCCGAATATAGAAATAACTTCCAAACGAACAAAAATTGTGTCTTTGCGTAGGTGAAGAAGTTATAATTTCTACTTATAAACAAAAAACTGACCGTTCGACTTCAAAAATCGCCCGTATCGCTTGTCCTACTCGCCACGTGGTAACGATTCACCCAAGTCCTGAAAATATAGCGGTTATGAATAGGGAAGAGAACGAAACGAAAAGTTCGAGAGAAAGAACGGTTCGTTTCATTTTTAATTTTTAAGACAAAGAAAGAACAATCGTTCGCGGCAGCGGAGAAAAGTGAACTGACGTGAATGATCTCGAGAGCGGAGGAAAGAACAAGGCGGCGAGAGAGGAGAGACGCAGAAACGACGCTCGATCGGAAGGCTCGCCGCTCTCCCGTTTCTCTCAGCACTGATAGTCAAACTAAACGGGCGAAGATGGAAAGAAGAATCGAAGAACGAACAGACTGTACAGTTCTCCTTTCGGGTCGAGATAACGTTCCCATTGAGAATACTGTAGAGCTCTACTAGTAAAAAAATTTATGATGCGACTCTCAACAGCAGGAAACTGAAACGAACAGAAAACAGATAACAAAACGATGGTAGTATTTCAATCAGAGAGAGAGCGTTTCGATGAACGTCCCAACATGAGCAATTGTAAAAAAACAATGAGAGTAATAAAATCACTTTGTTTCTGTATCTAAACGAGTAAATTAATGAATATTCAAACTTTCAGACCGTAAATATATATAATTTCAGACCGTTAATATAATTGACAATGCAAACATAATTATTATCCAAGCAAATGCTTATTCTTTAGTCGTATCAATAACTTGATTGTTAGTAGATTCTTGTCTTTTCTTCATTTCTTCTTTTTTCACAAAAGCTGTTGCTTGTTGGATAATCAACTTGTTGTATAGTTTCGCTTGTTCCGTGTTCAAATAAGATAAACAGCCAGATATCTGGAATAAATTATTGTTCTATCAAGGTTCGTCGCAATCGTTACCATGTCACTGTTCAACCTCGAAAACTCTTGGTAGTGGTTCCCGTTATGACATGCGAACGTGCCACATTTGCAGATTCCGTTCAGCTGCTTCTGAACATATAACTTTCCATAATCTAAAGTGATCTACAAACAGGACTATTGAGAACAACGCGCAAAACGTTGCAGATACCGGAATTCCAGGATAAATGTCTTCGAGAGAAATCATCACAAGCCGGACGTGAGCGGGTGAGAGGCTCTTTTGATAGACACGAAGAATTTCGACGTTCGCGATGCAGGAGTGCAAAGCCGTTCTTCCTACGTTTCCATAATGCTTCGGATTACAATGGAAAGCCTGTTTGTTGAGGTTCGTCAGCAATTCTTTGTATGAACTAGTCCATTTCTTATGATTAAGAACAAATCTCTGCCATCTTTGGTCCGTATCATACGTTATTCTATATGCGTAATCTTCGGAACTGTCATCTTGATTCGTAACATGTTTCGAATCGGTGATTTCACCGACGAACTCCAGGAAAGGAGTTCCTGCTGGAATCAACACGGGGGATCTCATTCCGAAACCAATGATGGGGTCAACGCGGTAGAGCTCCAGCGGGATATGCCGCTTTTCCAGAAGGTACAGAGAATTATTGGTGCATTTTCCCTTACACGAGCATAGCTCCGAGCACGCAAATCCAACGAATTCATAAAACGGATTGAATGCTGTGTTGCACAAGATTGGCTTGAGTGTAGACTGAACATACGCGCAATCATGGTTTTGTATTTAATGCTGCGATGAAAACTCACGAACTCTGTCCGGGGAGCATTCGAAAGTGCCGAAACTTGTAAGACCTGCATGGCTTTGTTAGTTTTATAGCAGGGACACGCTTCATTCTCATAGCACGGAATAAGTGGTTCTCCACTATCGTGACAATGACAACGAATCTGGGAAAAAACTTATGTTCTATAATAAAAGAATAGATGAAAATTGACTCACTAAATTTTGTTCTTCCTTGGCTTCTTCAACCGCTCTTGATAACTCGATTTCTAAATTTCGATTGATCCTATTTAGCTCTCCGTACGTGTAAGTCAACGTATTATTAACATTCAAATTCTCCAAGGTCTCATCTTTAACATCAGAATAAACAGGGATCACGTCGTTTTTGTTTAATGTGAGGTTCTTTGTTATCAAGATACGTGTTTTCGGTGGGTGATATTGTTGAGTCTCAACGTATGTTTTGAGCCATCTGAAAATGATTGTTGCTTGTCTTCGAAAACTGTTGGGACGTACTCAGGCGCGTCGAACTTCTCTCCTAGAGTTATGTCCCTTTTGGATTCTTCTGGTTGTCCGTCCGAAACTCGGACTCCTAGAATTCGGTAAACGGTGCAACGCACGTCGTTAGGAAGAAGGTCAAGATTCAATTTTTCCAAGACCGGGTCGTGTTTATTTTTCTCACGGACATTAACAAATGCTCGGCGAAACTGGTTCAGATCCATATGTCTTCTCACAATAACTGCAGAATTCTTCAAAATTTCGCGTCGTCCCTGTTCATCAGCTTTTGTGTACTCGATAATTCCTGGCTCAGCAACCATTTCCCGCTCCTAAAACTGTAAATATTAACTATTCAAAAATGATTAGAAGAAAAAACCTTCCAAGGTGTGATAAATGCACTTAAACTGGTCCTAGCACTCCCGTTTGTCTGTGTGTAATGAACTTTTTTGACAGTTTTATCTCTTTTTCGGCTTTTTTCGGGCAAGTCATTTCTTTTGGGTTCTGCGAATTTGATAATGCTGCCAGAATGTATAATATTGGAAAGTTTCTCACCAGATACGGAAGGCTGATTTTGTTCATTGACATCCCTACCCGGGCGACTTTCTTTCACTTTCCTTTGTCTTTTTCTGGATGTCCGTTGCATGGTACAATACTGCAACACTGCTTTTGGGCCAGCTCCCTGCCTCCGGTCCGTGTAACTAAAATTGGAATATTTTTGTTATTTCTTTAAAATAGAGATAATAGGTAATTTTCGTTCACGAAGCGTGCTTCAGAACAATAAAATTCTGAATAGGACCGATAATATTGGAAACCATGGTTTAATAACAATAAAACATTTTTTATTTTGAAAGAAATGTTTTTTTCTGGAAAACAGTTCCTGTTGTTTTCAAAAATAGCGGCGCCGCGGCGGTTTTTTTGTTGCTTGCCAGCTGCAAGCACGCTCCACCGCACACACTTTGGCTGCTGCTGCGCTGAGTATCAAACGTTGAATACTCAGTGAACAAGCGTCGTGGCCTAAAACTTTTCCTTTGCTACACTTTTGGGCCCTTTCGTCCATACAAGATGGTGAGTTTTTAGATCCTATTTTGTACTGTATCGCTTAGATCTAGAAGTGTCTCCTTAGTCATCAGTTTAGTTTAGTTTAGTTTAGTTAAACTTGTAGACGTTATATTAAACGTTGCTTATTTCGAATTTCAGCCGAGCAAGAAGGTCATCAAGAAGAAGGTCGCTGCCGTTCCGGCACACATCCGCGCCCAAACTCAAGTTCAAAAGGAGGTGAAAAATCCACTTTTCGAGAAGAGACCGCGCAACTTCAACATTGGTAAGCCATTTACTACATCTTAACAGAAGTTTTATGGACCTATTCGAACTGTCTTACGATATTTGCGACTATTTCGACAAACTTGCATAGAGAATTATGTTGGAAAAGTCAGTCGCGAAAGTGTGAAAAGGTTCAGTAGCGACTTGCGATTAGCGATCCTCTTCGGGGTTGATTGCTTTTCTTTGTGGAGCAACGGGGGCTTTTGCTAAAGTTGACCCCGGTCCACCGTGTCGAAAATCAACAGCTTGTGTGGCCCTCTACCGCTACTTGAGATGCCCGGGCTGAATTGTATATTCCTTATCCTTCCGTAGATCCTATGGATCCGTGACGGTTAGGACAAACCATGCAAATTACAAATCGAAACCAATGTTTCACTTTCAGGCCAGGACATCCAGCCAAAAAGAGATGTGACTCGTTTCGTCAAGTGGCCGAAGTACATCCGTCTCCAGCGCCAGTCCGCTGTTCTCCAGAAGCGTCTGAAGATCCCGCCAACCATCAATCAGTTCAGAACTGCTCTCGACAGCCAGTCCGGTTGGTACCTAAATTTTTATCAGAGTCATATGTAGTATAAGCAAGCCATTGTGCTTTGCACTGACGCATTTTCTCTGAATGGTGAAGTAAGCCTTTGGCATTCTTAGCGTCGAAGCATGTCATTAAAACATTTTTTCAGCTAGACAAGCTTTCAAGCTTCTCGACAAGTACCGACCAGAATCGACCGAGGCCAAGAAGGAGCGTCTTCGCGCTCGCGCTGAGGCTCGTGCCGCTGGAAAGAAGGAGGAGGTCACCAAGAGACCAAACACTGTCCGCCACGGAGTCAACACCATTACTCGTTTGGTTGAGACCCGCAGAGCTCAATTGGTTCTCATCGCTCATGATGTCAACCCAATTGAAATCGTGCTTCACCTCCCAGCCTTGTGCAGAAAGTACAACGTGCCATACGCCATCATCAAGGGAAAGGCTGCTCTTGGAACCGTTGTTCGCAGAAAGACCACTGCTGCTCTTGCCCTCGTTGATGTCAACCCGTAAGCCGTTCAAGCCCGGTCATAACACAACATGCAATTGTTTCAGAGAGGACAAGTCTGCCTTGAACAAGCTCGTCGAGACTGTCAACAACAACTTCAGTGAACGCCACGAGGAGATCCGCAAGCACTGGGGAGGAGGTGTTATGTCCGCCAAGTCTGATGCCCGCAAGGTCAAGCTTGAGCGTGCTCGTGCTCGTGACCTCGGAAAGCTCTAAATTGTTTTTGTTATCCAATAAAAACTTGTTACTTCAGAACTGTTTTCTCAAATGTTGGTACTGCCACGAGAACGGCACCGTTCTTAAGAAGAACTGTTTCCGCAATCTTTGTTTGTTTTATCTCGTTTTCATGGTACCATGTTATCGGGGTTTTAAACTTTTTGAAATCCTGGTTTCCCAAAAAATATTCAGTGCACTGAAGAATTAATCGAAAATCTGAAACAGTTGAGAAGTATTTATCCATTGGAAAACGAGCGTCCTTTAAAAAAAAAACCGGCCAAATCGCCGCCTCTGACTGGTCTCCGCGGTTCTTTCCTTTTACCCAAATTCCCGCTGGGAAGAGAGTCGAGTCTACCCAACCTCCCCAAAGGCACAACTAAGAAAGAAAATACGCAAAACAGTCCAGAAGCCGTCAAGGTTAACGGGTTGGTGCACACGGAAACGCGGTGCGGGTATCGAATGCAATAGCGCTTTTTGGCTCTAATGCATTAAATTCAAATTTGGCTGCGTACATCTCTCCATTTCTCAAACTATAATATTTCCAGCTGCGGAGAATATGACAATCTGGGAATTTCGGACAAAATCTGGGAATCCCGGACAAAATCTGGGAAAATCGGACAAAATCTTGGAACGGTTAGAGATAAGAGCGCGCAGACAGGTGAGTCAAAATTTTGTCGAAAAATGACAGTTTTCAGCTGATGTTAAAATTGGGCCAAAACGGTCTAGAGGGGGTTGAGAAACGGCTATGGACAAACCCACGGACAGACAAACATACACACATCTTTTTCCTTTTAGTATAATGGACCTATGCACGCATTGCATTTTTTGGATTTTTTTCCTTTTTTCGGAATTTTTTTCGCAAAAACTCGATCGTACCGAGACCATTCGCCGTTTTTAAGAATGCGCCTTTAATTTTTTGGGGGATTCTCACTAATTTCGTGTTTTTCCTAGATTAATAGTTCGGAACGGTCCTTTCTTAAAGGCTTCCACTGTTTCTTGAATTTTGGAGCTTGTCATTCCGGAAAAAAAGGATATAAAAAGGATACTTTTAAAGGAGCGGATATTTGAGTGAAGGAAGGGTCTCGCAACGAGCGATTTTTGTAGCAATTTTCTGCCATTTTTTGCCTTTTTCTGCCATTTTTTTCCTGTGAAAAAATAGTCCGAAAAAAGGAAAAAAATGCAAAAAATGCACTGCGTGCATAGGTCCATAAGAAAGATGAACGTCCTTTTGAAAAATGAGCGTCCGACATATTATATATTTCAAAAATTTTGGAACCTCCATTTTTCACGTGAACTGATGAGCTTGCGGGTCTCGCCGTGAATAAAAAGGGTCACCCGTTCATACGGAATCCACGTACCCTCTATTCACAACGAGACCAGCAAGCTCATAAGTTCACGTGAAAAATGGAGGTTCCAAGTTGAAAGTCCCCCCCCCCCCCCAAATTTCATTGCCAAATAGTATTTATTTGCAAGAAAGTGCACAAGAATAATCACAACTCTTAGAAAGTGACTGCAATCTAAATGGTACGACGTCAGAATTAGAGCTTGGCCTCGATGAGCTTCTCGAGAGTTCTGGCGTCTTTGGCGAAGTTTCGAATTCCCTCGGCGAGCTTTTCGGTTGCCATAGCATCCTCGTTGAGAGCCCATCTGAAGGTCTTCTCGTCGATGCTCACTTTAGGAACGTCGAGTCCTTTTGCGTGGGAAGTGTTGAGAACGAGAGGAGCAGTATCGGTTTCCGACGCAAGTTGTTTCAGAAGAGCTGGAGAGATTGTGAGAAGGTCGCAGCCGACGAGTCCCTTGATCTCTTCGGTGTTACGGAACGAGGCAGCCATTACTTGAGTCTTGTAGTCGTATTTTTTGTAATAGTTGAAGATACGAGTAACACTGAGAACTCCGGGGTCGTCGAGGCGGGTGTAAGTCTTTTGTTCGGTGTTCTTGACGAACCAGTCCATGATGCGGCCAACGAAGGGGGAGATGAGGGTAACTCCAGACTCAGCGCAGGCGACGGCCTGCTCGAAATTGAACAGTAGTGTCATGTTGCAATGGATTCCATGTTGAGATTCTAGATACCTAAACAGAAAGCATGACTAGAGGAGAGATTGGGTTTCTCACTTGGCCGCCTGGATTCCCTCCCATGTTGAAGCGAGCTTGATAAGAATACGATCTTTCGAGATGCCCTCCTTCTCGTATTGCGCGATGAGCCCTAGAGCACGATCAATTGAAGCTTGCGTGTCGAACGAGAGACGGGCGTCCACTTCGGTAGAGACTCTTCCCGGAATCGTTTCCAGAATTTTTTTGCCAAACACGACGAACAGACGGTCCATAGCAGCCTGGACGATCTGCTGATGATCAGTTCCGTGCTGCTTCGCATAGACGATGGCTTCGTCGATCAGAGCCGCATACTTTTCCATTTTGGAAGCAGCCAAGATCAAAGAAGGGTTCGTGGTGGCATCCGTCGGCTGGAATTCCTTGATGGCTGCAAAAAAGAATTTGTCGAGATGACATCGAATGTGATTTCTGATGCCATTCGACACCAGAGATCGTGTGCAGGAGGTAACAAGGCAATCATTAAAAGGCAGCACAAATCAGTATATTCTCACCGTTGAAATCTCCAGTGTCAGCGACAACGACGGAAGCGCTTTTCAGTTGTTCGAGAACAGAGCTCATTTCAGACGGTTTTCTGAAGGAATGGAATCGATTGAATGAATGAGCGAAGAGACGATAAGAGAGATCAGAAAACAGTTACGAGGGGTGGAAACAACCCATTGAAACAGACACATCATGGCCTATCGAACTGATTTTATGTTTCTAACAGCGAATTATTCAGAAAAAAAACAATAACATAAATGTAACAACAGTCTTCAAAAAGTGAATAACAATTGAAAATAACAGAAAAATCAACAAGAACATGATATGAAATATGGGATAGATTACGTGTGTTGTGTCGTCATCTCAAACCACTGACGAATCGATTCGGCGATAACAGTGGGTAGTTGTTGAACGGATTTAACGAGAGCGTAGAATGGAAACGGGAACATGGACAAGTATGGCGTGAGCACCTGGAATACCGTGCCATTTAGCGAACTGTCAGCAGTCTGATTGTGAGGAGAGAGTAGGCAAACAATCGATTGTAGTCTGTGGTCACCGCCCCGCCCCGCCCCATTCAATTAAAAATAGTCATTGTGGCAGAATGAATGAGACTGGGAAATGATTACAAATTGGAAAGACTTTCCAAAGAATTAAAAAAGAAGTGTTTACGATTTGAAAGAAACAACCTACCACTTTACTGTCTTTAAATGATGCAACAGTGTGATCTTCGATGGATTTTTTTCCCGAGTCAAGAATAATGAACAAAATAGTGACATTTTGCAGCGCAGAATACAGACTTCGCACTTTGTCAGCTCCTTGTGAAAGAGCTCCTCTTCCATCAGAAATAATAATCAGCATCTGTTCAGAAGTTGGTGTTTGGATTTCTTCCAATTGTTGCTTGGCGGTCTTGAGCAACAATAAGAGATCTGTTTTCTTCTGGGAGAAAGTCATTTGCTTTAACATTTCAATACTGCTTGTAGCGGATGCTTCTCCGAATGGAATAATTGTGTTTACATCAGCACCAAATGAGCAAACGGACACTCTACCCGCGTCGCATCTGAAAAAACTGTTCGATTAAGCTTATTAGGCAGAAATTCACCTTCTCAGAGCATCTTCCACGATGCAAACCGACTCGCATGTGTTTTGATGAATACCGTTTTCGTTCATAGACTCGGAGTCATCTACTGCGATCAGAATCTGGTAAAATAAAAAATTAGTCCGCATGTCGCGTTATTGAAATACCTGATACTCTCTCTGCGCTCTTTTCGTTCTTCTCATCCAGATACGATCTTTTCTATATTCACTGGCGATGTACGGAATCAACCGTCTCATGTTGAGGCGTTTACCACTTCTGTAGTCTCCTTGCATTTTGTTGGCCCTCTGTGGTTCGAGAATCAGCCTCAAGTTCTCAGCGAGCTCTGCGGCAAGGATTCCCACTGTTCGTGACATCGCAGACCATTGTTCGTCGGCGTTTTCATTAAATCGACGATCTTTCGAATTTTGTTGAACCTCGTGTGCTTCGTCTTCGTCGATCATACCAGCCCCAGGGTTCCGACTGGTTTCTTCATTCTTCTGTAATTTTTCCTCTTATATTTCTTTCCTGCATTTCCGCTTACCTCAACGACAACGTCATGTGGAGCCATATAGATTTGCGCTTCTTTAATATCTTCGGCAGTTTCATCTTCGACTTCTCCTCCTTCCTCTCCGCCGACACCGTCTGGAGCATCATTCAATTCTCTCCTTTTTTTTCTTTCTTCTTCCCGCTTTTCTTCCCGTTTCGTCTCACGAGCTTCTTCGATGGTACCTTTTCCAACCATTTGACGATCAGAGACTTCTGCGTTCTCCATTTGTTGACCAGTCTCGTTTTCGTCTCCTTCTCCCATCTCAGCGTCTTCCATAGTGGCATCGTCGGTTGCCAGCTCTCTCGATTTTTCAAGTTTTTCCTTGTCATTTTCGTCCTCTTTATCTTCATCTTCCTCCTTTTCCTGCTCTTTCGGTGCATCGCCTTTACTTCCTTCTCCATTCGGATCCGATTTGCTCTTTCCTTCTCCGGACTCCTCTTGATCTTCTTTCTCATCTTGTTCCTCTTCTTCAGCTAAACCGCCGTCGGCAACGTCCTTTTTCTCTTGCTCATTCTTCTCTCCGCCAGTTCCCTGCTCCAGAGTGTCTTCCTTCTGTTTCTCTTCTTGTTCCTCATCCGCTGTCTTCGTTTCTTCGACTTCGGGCAGATCCTGTTGTTCATCCTGCTCTTCCTCACCTTCTCCTTCTATTCCATCATCATCTTCCTTATCGGTTTCATCTTCATCATCTCCATCCTCATTCTCGTCAATTTCTTCCTTTTCGGCAATCTCTTCTTTGTTCGGCTCATTGGCGTCCATCTGATCCTCCATTCTGTCTTCGTTCTCTCTCTCCCGCTCATCCACGTTTTCCTGTTCATCTTGTTCCATCTGTTCATCGTCTTTTTCGTCGTCTTCCTTTCCACCCTCTTGTTCTTGATCTTTTTCTTGCGCATCGTCTTCCTTTGCCACCATCTCATCGGTTTGGTCATCAGCTGCCTCCTGCTCCTGGTCTATATTCTTCTGATTCTGTTCTTTCTCCTCTTCGTCCCACATTTTAGGATCCAACTGCTTGTCATCTTCTTCTTCAACATCTCCTATCTGATCCTCAACCTCTGGTTCTTCTTCAGACTGATCATCACCGTCTTCATTGTCTCCTTTGTCATTCTTGTCGATATCTTGAAGGTCTTCAGCGAAATCATCTTCCATGTCGATCGGTTTCTCGTTGTCGTTCTGAGCTTCATGCTCTTCGGAGTCGACGGGCTGCTCGTCTTCGAGACCCTCGATCTGTCCAGTTTCTTCCATTTCTTCCGTCACATCCTTCGCATCCTTTGCAGTTCCTCCTTCACCAATTCCGCCTCCTTCTCCACTATCATCAGTCTGGCCGTCACCAGATTCTTGCTTCTCTGCTTTCGGAATTGTGTTCACATATCCTTTCTCGTACAACTGCATAGTCATCGATAGAATGGAATGATAAAGAACACAAAACTGGCCGAGGAAGTTCGTAATTTGCACAACAGCTCCTTCAATGACACCAGCGCTGACGATTGCGAGCTCCGACAGTCCTTCGATGTGTTTACGGTGCTTATCGCCAGTCGAATGATCATCAACCACTTTTCTCATCATGCGGATAACTGATTCAATATCGCAGCTTTTCAGTGTGTCAACTAGAATGTTCATCTGGTCGATCGCCTTTTGCTCTCCTTCTCCTTCTTTGACTACTTCCAAGCTTTTGTATATCTTTTGAATGAGCAGAAGGATTGCGGTCACATCCACCTCCACATCTTCTGGATCTTTGGATGACGGGTATTCTTTAGCCCACTTTGGAAGCTCTCCTAGAAGTTTGACGAGCTCGGCTTTTTCGACGTCGAAATATCCATCAAATTGTTCAATATCTGTCTTCAGCTCATTAGCATCTCCACGAAGTTGGGTCCACCAGGTTGAGTACTGGTTCTCTTTGAATACGCATTTTCCAGTAAATTCCATTCGATTATTGGTCATTTCCATGTTCGAAGTGAGAGTTGCCAATTTCTCGGCCCATTTGTTCAATTTATCAGCAAGCTCGTCGGCCTTGGAGAGTTTTGAGAGCGGGTGAAGGTGTTCTTTCGAGCGTATAAGTTCTATAATAAACAATGAATCAGTATCTGTGCAACCATCACATACATACCATCGGAATTGGCTGGAATAGAGGACAGTCTTCGTTTGATCGCCCCGACCATCACTTTCATCTGCTTCAAAATATCCGAGACATTCGACACTCTGGCTTTCACAATCTCTTGATCAACAATCCATCCATCCGTCTGATTCTCGCCAATGATTTCTAATTCTGCAGAAATAACACGCATTTGTGCAGCTTGCGATTTCCATTGGCCGATTCTTTGTTGCAACGAGATGATGTTGGACATTCCATACTCTGAAAACGAAGGAAATTAAAAGGGCCACACAGTTCTGGATACCGATCATTCCACTGAGATGTTTTCTTGTCGAAACACCGACTTGTTGATCGATTTTGTTCGCTTTCTGAATGACTACATTCCTTCCCGATGCGCAAATTCTGATTTCTTTCTCGCATTCTCCCTTTGAAAGAACATTGACAATTGACCGTCTGTTTATGTCTTCCTGGGTCAGAAGAACCGCACGTCTGGCATTGAGACCGATCGCCTGAGCTTCTTTGATGACCATGGCAACTTGGCGTTGTCGGGAATTTCTTGCGTAACCTTGCTGTTTCTCTTTCTCTTCGTCTTCGCCAACATAGTTGACCATGGTACGAATGGCTTCGTCGGCAGCTTTCGTTTGCTCAATGAGCTCTTCAACAGCGGACGTTTCGCAAAGAATCGTAACTTTTACTTCGATTGTCTTGGCGAAAGACTTGGTTTTTCTAATCCATCTATTCAGTTCCTCTCCTACATCTATTTCGTCGTTGCTCAAATCCTGCTCGTACATTTTGTTCTTCCATTCGCCAACCTCCTGTAGCACTCCAAAATCATCGTGCATTTCCACGTTGATTGCATCTTTGAATCGTCGCACAATTTTGTACAATTGCGCGTGTGCTTTCGTGGAAGACACACGGATGTTCCAAAGGTTAAGATCATTGTATTTTACTACTTTCAGGTAGTCTTTCAGGCTCTTTTCGGCAGGCTCCCGAGCGTCTTTCAATCTCTGCTCGACTCGCTGAACGAAAATCTCGAAGTGTCTTGAAGCAGCTTCTAACTGGATTCCCAATGATTCTTTTCCAATGAGTCTTGCCCATCTTGAAAGCGATTCAACAGTTTGAACTCTGGTTGAGAAGTCGACGAGTGTGGCATTGTGCATCCATTCGATGCTCATCGGAATGATGGCAGCTTCCATTTCTGGAGTAGAAGCTTCGAAGAGCGACTCGAAAAGTGGGAAAGCAACGAGTTGTGCACGTTGTTTCGCCTCGTTCTCGTAGTTGATAAGAAGTGTTGACCAGCATCTGACCTCCATTTTCTTCCATTCAACCAACAACTTGCGTAATTCCGACAGCGGATCCCGTAGAGAATTTGCTCGATCAGCCATCATCTCCCACTGCTCACACACTTCAATGAGATTCTCGATTTGAGTGGCGATTTTGATGTGTGGCGTTGACACGGAGACGGTGAAAAATTCTTCGATTGTTGTGACGATAGTTTTCAGAGATACAACTTCAGGCCATCTCTCGAGAACTTCTTTGGTACGAGTTGCCAGCTTTTCCAGAATCACTGCCACTCGTCGACATTCGCAAATTGAAGAATTCTTATAGACGTCCAGGATATTCGTATCTTCCTCTTCCGTCAATCCATCGTGTTGGGCAAGTACTTCGAAAAGTTTCTGATCGCCATCTGTAAAAAATAGATGTTTCTGGATTCCCACTCAGAACACTTACCGACGCACTGACTCCACGCTGTTTTCTCCAACGGAATGACTCCGACCTCACTCATCACATACCGCATCCAGACCATCGCCATCTCGTAGCATTCGTCTGACGATTTCCGGCATTTTTGGTCCACAAGTGAACACGTTTTGCGTTCAACGGCTTCGAGAAGCATCGAGACGTCTGTGTCAGGTAGAACTTGCGAATCTTGTTCCTGATTGGCAAAGAACTCTCGAATGTCCAACTCGTCCTTTTCTTCTTCAGTCTTCGTGCGATATACGAAATCTTTCTGCTCTGCTTTGGCGATGTTCTTCTCATACCACTTCTTCCATTGGCCTCGTGTCCATTGAATTCCAATGATACCCGAGCTATCGTCACTTTTGAGTTCGGCAAGATTCCTTCGCACTACAGCCGATTTAAGTTGGAGAGGCATTGGGGAGCCGTCTCTTGTCGCCCATGCCATAACTTCGTTCGAAATCAATCCAGTGGGACTGACGACGGTCTGACAGATGCGAGGGAACGCGGAAGATGCGGTCGCATGTTGCCGTTTAGCCTCTTGGTGCCACTTCAATGCGATTCTATTGAACATTATCTCGACGATGAGAAGTCCCGCCACAAAAGGCATTGAGACGTCCATGAACGAGACGAACTTCCGCAGAATACTCTGAAATTGAATTCCATGATTGTCATAATTCTTCTTGACGTCTTCTTACCACTCTGAAGTTCTTGGCACTCATAGCAAAGGATTTGATTTTGGCTAGTCTGATGACCATCATTTGCTCGTTCACTTCCGCATCACTTTTCTCGGCATCACGAATCGTTGACTTGGCAACGTCAAGGAATGATCGAAGTTCGGCGCACAGTTGATTGTATTGTGTGGCGGACTGTCTGAACACGTTCGGCTGCTGTGTTCCTTCTTCTTGTTCCAACTCGAAAAGTTCCTTGCTAAGTTGATTCAAACCTTGAACAATTAACTGTGACGAAGCCGAGTCGCATTCGCTGGTTTCTCTTCCAATCAGTTGTCTCCATTCGGCCAAATACTTTAATTGTCTTTCCACAATCCTCCGTTTCGCTTTGATGAATAGCATCCGTTCTTCTTCAAAAATGACCGGATCCAAAGTTTCCTTTGGTGGCAACGCATTCTCCATCATTTCCACTCCACACTCCAATCCGTTCTTTGTGTTGCTTACCCATCCATCTATTCCGACGACAAGCTGGTCCAACGACTTCTGAAGTGCGGTTCGAATGGAATCTGAATTGACAGCGAGCCGCCAAAGTTTAGCTTCGAGTTCTTTGATCGGGAACTTTTGAAGATGTGAGATGCTCAAATTTGACATCGCTGGATTATAACGAATAGCGGAGAAAAATAGGCGAGTGACGACGGAATGCGCTCCTCCGCCAATGGAAATCAGGTCGGAAACGTGAATCCTCGATTCTTCTGCTTCCTCGTGATCTAGTTTTGCGGAGGCAACGTCTGCACAGAAAACGGCAGCAGTGCGTATCCACTGGGACTTCTTTTCATCCTTCCACTCGATTCCATTGTAGACATTTGTCCTCTTGAACACTTCATCATCTCCATTCACTCGACCAGTTGTGATGAACTCAAATAATACGTCTACACTCTCAACAACTTTCGTAGCCAATTCGACGGGAGAAACTTCCAACTTTTTCTTCACTTCGAATTCTTCATCCTCATCTTCTTCCAGCATTCTAACATCATTTTCTTCGATATCCGCGGCTAAAAGTGCTTCCAGCTGCGCAATATATCGGTTCGATTGTTCCTCGACTAAGAACGGTTGACATAGAGCGAACTTCCTCCAACGATGAATATACTCGTTCACAAACGTTTCATAGGATTCCGATGTCCAACCTTCATCTATTTTTTGAGTGATCGCTTCGAGACTTTTTGAACTATAATAATAAATTGATTGGCATACAGATCTTCTTCACGACTTACACTCGAACGCCGTTGCTTCTGGCAGATTCCATCCTGAGATCATTCCAGGCGAGATAGATAGCTGCGCATCCGGTTCTCGTGGTTAGCTTTCTTCGCGAAGCGGCGATGAGGAGAATGTATGAGATGGAGATACAGATTTCATGTGACGCTTGATAAGCAATCGCTGAGCTCGTCTTCCAAGTTTCAATTACAGAGCGGACGAGATTTGACACGATGTGCAGATTGTTGAATGTAACATCACAAGTGGCGATTTCATCTGAAACAAAGTGTGTATATTATGAGTTCGCCGCGAGCGTGGACTCCGCAGTCGCGGTGTCAGCGAAGGTCCCGCAACGAAATAGCGAGGCAGCACGTAAATTTCAGAGACGCAGACAATGTCAACACGGTTCACGTCAAAAATAAGGTTCACGCTCGCGGCGAACTCATAATAATACGTAGCAGAGTTGGGCGGATTCCATTTTCCGAAAATAAGATTTTCATTACGTTTTCCGGATTCCGAAACTAACGATTTCGTTCCGTAAAACCTGATTTTTTTCGGTATTTTTTTCGCGGAAAATGTATTTACGAAACCTGTTTTTCTCTTATGTTAAAAACCTCATTTTTTTGAAAGAATAAGAACGTTTTTCCATTAAATTTCTCGTTATTGGGGTATTTTGGAGCAGAAAATTGTCCGGAAAAAATTTCTTTCTGTTTTCTGGGTTCCGGAATCATAAATTTTCATTCCCCTCAACAGGAATATATGAACATACATTTCGTCATGGTACTACTCAAGTGCTCGGCTGACCCTTGTTCGACTGCTATTTTTGATACCATCTGTAGCATCCATTCGAACAAAACGGCCCTGTTGAAACTCTCCTCGACGGCGGATCCCAAATGTAGAGAGGAGGCGGAAAGATGAGAATCAATGAAATGACGTCCTCCACTCTTGAGGATGTTCGAAGAAATCCGTCTAATTATCGCATCTACAAAAGAAAATTAGAAGAATGACTATTTATAACGTTTTTTTTCTCACCAACTGCTGCTGCCCCGAAGAAAGCTTTCAGATCTTCAACAAGATCGGTAAGAATCCAAGGAGAAGAGCTGATAAACGTCATCAAAATGGCTTCGACATTTGCCAGTTTAGTGTTGAGAGCAGCTCGTTTCCATGTCGCGACAAGAAACTTCTCGTAGTCTCCAGTGAGTTTGGCAATATCCGATACATTGGGAGCCACTTCATTCTTTTCGGCCAGACTCTCTTCATAATCTTCGTCTTCCTCCATCGCGTCTTCACTGCGACCTCCAACCAACTTGTATGCCAATTCGATTGCGAATTTTTCCTCTAGGAGCATCGACAAATGCAGCTGTTGTTCTACAGATAACGTTTTGGCAATTTTCGAGCTCCATTCTATCGAAAGCTTCGGATCAACCACAGCTCTTACGTCATCGGGCCACAAATTCCACTGAGAGTTGTCATCGATGTATATCTCCACACTTCTGTTTCTCATGGCTCTCGAGATTTCACCAACACGGGAATCCATCGAGAGGAAAACTCGAAATTCTGGGTGCGGCTCAAGTGGTTCGTACGAATTTTGCCGCTCGGCTACAACCAGTTTTCCACCACTTTCCAAACACGAATTGAGACGATCCAAGACGGCAGCACTACAAAGATTGACGTCTTCGATTACCAGCCAATCCCCATTCAAGTATGAGTCAACGAATACAGAGTCAGTCCACTCGAAGCTCATGGAACTCTGGTTTGCGTTCTCCATCACAGAACAAATGTCTTCTTTCAAATCTCCGTGATCGACTAGAATGACCTCTAGAACTGCTTCCATCCTACTCAAATCTTCCGCGGCGTTCACGTTCTCCAAAACTTCGTTGCTGACCTTCTTCTGCTTCAAAATGTCAGTCACCTTCGTTCTTGCTTCGAGCAGACAGTTTTCGTTTACTACTTGCTCGTAGCTTCCGATCAACTCTTGTGCATCAGTGTCAGCGTTCAATGCAATCGTTCGAAGACGTTTGCCACAAATACTGGCGACATTCTCGATAACAGCTTTCTTTCCGCAGTTCCTCGGGCCGACCAGCAGTGCCAACCAATTCATTTCGACGCATGTGGCGATTTTGTGCAAGAGGGCTGTTTGTGATGAAAGAAGCCTGTTCTCGTTCACTGCGAGCGTCTTCTCAGAATTGTTCCGTTTCATAGTGCATTTGCCGATGCGCATACTCTTTTCATCCACCGAAAGCACAACTGCCTTTGTTACCAACTTCGCTCCCATCGACTTTTCGTAGATCGACCGCATGAGCTCTTTGTCTTCTTCTTGTCGAGTTCTTGCCATGTACACCATTTCGAAGGCTTCTTCAAGCGATCTTCCTGCAGCTCGAAGTTCGTACCATCGGAGAAGATCTCTCAGGTTGAACGAGTGGGGTCCGCCAGCGAAACTTCCACGATCGGACTCGATTCCACACTGTTCACTAACTGTGACCATTCCATTTCTCTCCTCGTTCGTCAGTAAACTCTTCTCGTCAATCCCGTGCAACACGATCTCGATATCGTTCTTGTTCAGATCATTGGTGTAGATGTTTGTGAACCTATTGATAAACGACTTCGGAAGGGCTCTTCTGTTGCCACCCTGAACACGTGGATTTTGACAAGCAAAGAAGCGGCATTTTGAAGTAGCTGGAATTTCGAACTCTCTGTTCAATTCGGCAATGTAGAGAATTTTCCTGTGATCGAAGCATGCGTTGAGTCCCTCGAGAACAGACTGTGAAGCGAGGTTCATCTCGTCCAGAAGCACCCATTCTCCTCGCTTGATAGCTTTCAGAACGGGTCCGTCCTCCCAATGGAAAGTCATCGTCCCGTCTTCAGTGAGAACAGGCACATCGCTTCCGAACAAATCCGACAAATCAGTTTGATCACTGAGGTTGAGGCGAGTGATCGGGTTTCCAGTGAGTTGAGCAAGAGCCATGACAGTTGACGACTTTCCACAACCAGGAGCACCTTCCAAAAGAATTGGCTTGTTGATCAAGAGACCTCTCGCGATTCGATAGAAGTTTTCGGTGCAAGTGGGTGCTTTCAGAGAGAATGCTTTCGGAATTTTTGGAGTCAACGAGCCGAATGGAACTCGCAGATGACCAACACTCAAGTGATCGGATGCCTGCTCGACAACAACTTCCTGTTTGGCACTGTTGACGAACTTCTGAAGTTCAGAGAGTCTGCCGAGCAACTCGGTTTTGACCAATTCGCCATGAAGCTGAAATACATATTTAGCTATGTGAGAGTCAAGAGAGTAGCATACCATGACGAGTGCTTCATCGAACACTGCGACTGGATCTATGTTTAGCCGTGTTGTGAGTCCAGCTAGAGAATCAAGAAAAACGGCGGAGAGAGCATCTTTGATTGCTGTTGGAGTTTCGATGCCTGCGTCAACTGCAGATGCGTATAGCTCGGCACAAGCGACCACATCTCGGACAGAAGGAGCGTGTCTACAAACAGAATTGCATAAAACCACGATTTTATTGATAGTTACCTGAAGACGTGCGAGAACTTTTCGAAGAATACTGAAATCCAAGACACAATAGTTGCTGCTGTTCGTGTCGGTGAGACTCGAGCCTCATCCCGGGTTGCTTCAACCTTAGTGAGTCGCTGATCGAAAATAGCAATCAGTTCTGTTTGTGTGTAGTCATTCGATGTCCAAACTTCGGTGAATCTGTTTCGCAGCGCTTTAGACAACTCTTTCTTTCCGTAGTCGCCTCCAGGATTCATGGTGGCAATCATTTGGAAACCTTGCGCTGACTCGACTACCTCTGTTTCTGTTCCAGCATCGGAGAGCAAGAGGGCTCTGTCTTCTTCAAACAGTGGATTGAGCCTCTCGAGAACTGAATCTTCGGCTAACGAAATTTCATCCACGAGTAGAGGAACGCCATCTCGCATTGCACTGATCACCACACCATCTGACCACTCGAACCCTCCATCTTGTTTCGGGCGGAGTCGTCCCAACAGATCAGCGGTCTCCGTTCTCTCGTGACAATTGATGCTTCTTAGCTTTCCTCGTCCAACCAACTCCGAAAGTGTAGTCTTTCCGCCGCCTGTTTCACCGACCATCAGAACTGCTTCGTTTCGGATCCAGGCCTGTTCTGTTAAAACAAGCATTCGCCTCATTCCAAGAGTGAGAACAACTCGGTCAGTGACAACGTCTTGCGGCATGTATGGTGATTTCAGAGAGAACATCATTTCCTTGTCGATTTTTCTTTTGATCACTTTCTCGAGTGTTTCAACGACAGTGCTTTCGTCTTTTTCGTTACGACATCTTCCGGCCAGAAGAAAGTATCCGTGATTGACAAGAATCTGCAGCCAGTCATCGCTGGTTTCGTCCGTTGTCATTCTTTTCGCCCATCGGAACACGTCACGAAGCGTCATGAGTCCATCTCTTGCCGAGAATAGTCCGGAAAGACTTCTCCGGTTTCTGAGTCCGTCGAGGACTTCGATCATCTTGAGTGCAGCATTGGGGGGGACCCCACATCTAGCACACACCATTTCGGAAAGTTCGTCAATAGGGAGGTGATGGAATCTCAGCACTATGAAGCGAGACATGAGGGCTCTGGAAAGTCGTTTTCTACCAGCGTAGGAACCAGCTGGGTTCTGAGTTGCGAACAATCGGAATCGGGGGTGTGCTTTGATGGTCTCATTGATCTCCGGCACAAATAGCTCCCGATTGTCATCAAGAAGCTGAAATCAATACATATGAGACTTCTGAGTAATAATTTTTCTCACTCTGTTCAATGCCTCGATGACATCTGTGGGCGCCAAATTCAACTCGTCAAGAATCACCCAAGATCCTTCTCGCACTGCTTGAATGAGTGCTCCTTCGCGGAAAACCAATCTGCCTGTCGAGTCGGCCACATACGATCCCATGTACTCCTGCACATCAGTGTGTTCATGGTTGTTGATACGAACGATCTTGTTTCCGGTCACTTTCGCTAAGTGGCATACGATTGAGGTTTTTCCAGCAGACGTCTCTCCTTCCAGAAGAATGGGGAATCGTCCACTGCACACAATACGCGCGATCTCGGCCAAATTCCCTTTCACTGTTTTTGTAATCACGTACTTTGGATCTTCTTGAGGAAGGAGCGTTCCCTTCTCCACGAAATATCCTCCAATCTTGACATACTTCTCAACTTGCTTCGGAACAGGCATTGTTGTCACTTTGCAACGGAACGCTGCCTGAATCTTCGATCTCATAACTGTTTTTTCTTCATCCTGTAGATTTGTGAGAAACGCCATCGAGACAGCCTCATAAATTGATTGATCTACGCTTCCAAACATATTGTCTCCAGTGAAGAGAAGGGCACGACAAAGTGTACGCAGAGAGTAGCTGGACGGATAGAGCGTCTTCGCAGACATATAGAACTTGACGATGTTCTCCACAGATGGCTGGGGCAGAGTGGGCAAATAAGCGGAAACAATCAGAGACAGTTGGTGCGGATCGGTCGTTTCAGAAACAAAGAATTCAGTGAACCTGAGGAACGAAGATTTAGGATTACATATAGTTAAAACAACTTACTTTGTTCGAACACTGGGTGGCAGTCGGCGTTTTCCAGCATCCGTGGCTGGATTCATGCATGCGAAGAGTCGGAAATTCGGGTGCGTCCCGGAAGCTGAGAGAGCATGAATGATGGCGTCTAAGCATTCAGGAGGAGCCAGATTGATTTCATCCACAAGAAGCCAGTGTCCTTTTTCGGCCGCTTCGAGCACTGCTCCTTTCTGGAGTGTAAACGGTGCTGCTCCCTTCTCCAGACCGATGCGAATCTGGCGTGCGCGAACTAGTAGATCGGCCCATCGTTCATCTTTTCGAGTCGTTTTCCTTTGCAAAGCCTTGTTGGCAGTGGCCTCCACAAGACTAAGATAGTCTTTGAATCTTCCCGAGGACAAACACTTTTCCAAGTTATCGATGAAAGTCTTGTTGTTTTTCACATCAAAACTATTGGAAAAAACCTCCATATAAAACTTGGTGAATGGCTCCATAAGTCGGCCGATCGTGGTTGGTTTGTATCTGAAAGTAGGAACTTAGAAATGTCTCGATACAGGTATTCACCCTTGAATCAGCTCGTCTGAATCCGACGTAGGACTAACGTTGACGACATCTAAGGTGACTCCAATCAGATCTGCTACGGCTTGGACAACTGATGTTTTACCAACACCTGTCTCTCCGACAAGAAGAAGAGGCTCGTTGTGAGATACGCATACTACAATTCGTTCCATCAGCTGGACCACGTCCCGTGTGTGTCCCAGTCTATGCCTCCCAGTTTTGATCATCGACAGTTTTCTACTCAAACTCGCGCGTCCAACCGAAACAACGTTCTCATCGTATTTGACTTCAGGCTGTCTAACAGCAAGGTGTGTATGAACTCGGTCCATATTAACGTTCAACGAGGCGGCAATCTGAGAATGACAGTGTGTTCCAACTAAGAAAAATATCAACGCACTCGGTTGCAAAGCTCAACTGCTCTCTCCTTAGGATCAGCAAGACACCAGACGTCGACGAGTTCTGCGAAGGTTTCAATGTTAGCTGATATATCAGGGAGTAGGGCGAGACGAGCACATCCGCGCAAGAAATCACTGAAAATTTTTGATGTTAATTTACGCACTCTCCCCTTTAACAAACGTTGATGTCAACTGTCTCGAGTTACCGGTCCCAGGAACAGCTTCGATCTTTCTGAAGACCGAAATCAGAGTTCGGGAGAGGTGTGCTATACGCGGATAAGCAGTTGCAGCCAATCTTTTCAGCTCTTCATCACTCAGGGGAGCTACGTGAATTCGAATCGGAACTCCATCCAACACGGCTACCTTTCTACCTTTGCCACTGAATTAGAAAAATGACAATATAAATCTAGCTAATTTTTTCTGCAACTTACGATACTGTAGCAATAACTCGAACTTCTTCATGAAAAATTGTATTTTTCTCCAAATTGGACGCGTTAGTTTGACGATTACTCGTAATTTCAACAATTTTTGAGATCACATCAGCATTTGCTGCATCAATATCTTCGAGGAGGATGATTCCGGGCGCTTGCAGCCATTTGACGAAGTCAGACTCTTTCCAAATGAACTGACCAGCAACCTCTGTGCAATGATATGAGCCGAACAAAGTCTGAAATATTCAGGTATATCAAGGAACCAAGCTGTGTGAAAAAACCTTCGAATCGATCTGATCTCCCATCTGCATGATATGCAACGGCAATTCTAAAACCGACGAAGCATAATGACCCAAAAATGTCTTTCCACATCCAAGAGGACCTTCGACAATCGCAAACTGTCGGTTTCTGACTGCAGCGACTAACTGATTCCCTAATAGTTCTCGAGTTGGCAAGATTCTTGTTGCGGTTTCTGTCAAATATCAATTTTAAAGATTGATTTCATTGTGTTTTAAACCTTTATGTATCGTATTTGCAGCACTAGCATGGATAATATCCAAACTATCATCTAGAAGTCGTTTTTTTTGCAAAGAAACTTCAATTACTTCGAGATCTTCGTTGGTCTTTGAGTTTGATAACTGTCGTTTTCTGGCTTTTCTTTTTTCTCTGTTTTTGTTCGCCATTTCAATTTTCTGACCCTGCAAATATTGTAAAATTAGTTTTTACGAAAAAAAACGAATTATTAGGTAAAAAGCGAATCAGTGATAACCACTTTGGGATCAACAAGGAGCTGCTGACGCAAATCGCGAGAGTTGGCGCGTTTCGCGGCTGTTTAAACAAAAACATGGAGAAAAAAGCAAACCATTCCGGACACTGTTTATTTGTTTACAGACATTGAATTAATTAATTTAATTTAATCAGGATTTTGAAGTTTTTTTCGAAGTTACGTCATCGCTTCGTTCTGTTTCTTCGGAGATCGTCTGTAATGTTGTCGTCGGTCTTTGAGCACGGTTAGGAGCGGTTCCTTTCGATTTCAGACTCTGAAATAGAAACAATTCCGAAACTTCTCATATTACATCAAAAATGAAGATAAACTTAGTATCGATTGGTTGGTATTTTCAGTTACATTTCATTAAACTCTCGTCTGCACCTGGGAGAAATTCCGGAAAATTTACAAAATTTACATTGCAAAATCTTTTTTAAAAATGCTCCAAAATTATTCATTTTTCGCACAACGACGAATTAAAGGTTACCTTGTGAACAACTTCAGGAACCTCTCTGTTAGAAGACGTGTACATGGCTGCAAGTGTCAGTTGTTCTGTTCCCACCAAGAGTCACGATCACCTTTCACAATGCGAAGAGTCTTTTCTTCCTGAGTCGTCTTCTCAATTAACGTCGATTCGGCTCTTCCAGTGGTTTCTGTCTCCTGCTGAGTCGGCTGCTCCTCCGCGTGAATCGGAGGGAGCTGGAATTCGGCGGGAGAGACGTTCGGATATTCGAGTTGCGCGTGTCCGTCGATGCTTTTCCGCCAGTGTTTTATGTCCATGAGACATGCGTAGACAAGGAGAGCCGCCACGAGAACTGTGAAAACGCCGATTCCAATTGAGCTGGTCGTCGATCTTGGATCTCGGGATGAGACGGCAGAAGAAGGGTATCTTGACTCACTCGAAGAAGCTCCTTGATCCGTGAAACTCCGCAGTGACTCCGAATAAGTGAAAAAGAAGAAGAAACGCGATCAGTTCTAATCTTTGCATTTCAACGCAACGAGAAGAATTTTTATTCGAACTCGAATGATAAGAAATGAAAAGTCCTATTGGAAATCTAAGCAAGTGACTTCGCCGCCTGGAAACGCAATGGGGCTCCACGTTGTTTGATGCGGTTTCGAATTGGTTCCGGCAGTTCTCCGAGTCCCTTTTTGTCCTAGAGACAATCGATTTTGAATTTGGAATACAAAAACCACTCACATTCTGGAACGTTTCCAGCACAGAGATAAGTGTTCTGGTGGAAGCCAGCGCAGTTCCATTGCATGTGTGCGCGTACTTGGTCGTTCCATCAGCCGACTTGTATTTGATGCCGAGTCGTCTCGATTGGAAATCCGTGCAGTTGCTGGCCGAAGACACTTCCCCGTACAACTTCCTTCCTGGCATCCAAGCCTCGATATCGAATTTGCGAGCTGCCGAGGCGCCGAGCTCTTCGGAAGGCATTTCCAATTGTCTGAAACGAAAAATGAAGAAGCTCCCGAATGCGGACTAAAAGTACCTGCAGTGGATTCCGAGTGCTTGGAAAGTGCCCTTCTGAACTTCCACCAAGTAGTCGAGCTCTGCAGCACTCTGTTCTGGGGTGCAAACGACGAACATCTCCACTTTGCTGAATTCGTGAACTCTGTACAATTTGGCCTCGCTCGCTGACTTGCTGATCTCAGTGCGGAAGCATCTGCTGAGAGAAACCAGTCGGATGGGCAACTGCTCTTCCTGGAACGTTCGGCCTTTCAGGAAAGCGGCGATGCCCATCTCTGCAGTTCCCGACAATTTGGTGTGAGTCTCGTCGCCGTCCAGAGTGTACTGAATCGGGTGATCACTTCGTTGCATTACTCCACAAGCCTGAGTCACGTCTCCCGAGACTATGTCGGGAACAGTGATTGGGCGGAATCCGAGAGCACATACACGCTCATATGCGTAGTTCAGAAGAGCCTTTTCGAGACTAGCCAGCGCGCCGAGGAATACGTACGATCGCTGACCAGAGGCATCTGTAGGGTGCAGCAGAGAGCGCCACGACTGCACCAACTTCTCGGCCGTCAGGCAGTCATCTTCGCGTTTCTCACCCCACTCGGCCACTGTCTTCGCGTTCTCCTCTCCACCACGCGGCACTCCGTCTTGTGTCATGTTCGGAAGGAGCAACGCCTCATCGTAGAGCTCATTCCACAGCTGAGCATATCTTGACTCGGTGAGGCCGCCCGACTTCTTATCACTCGAATGCATCATCTCTTGGATGATCGTCCATTTTTCGCGAACTTTGTCAATGTCTCCGACTCCTTTCCGGTGCCTGTGTATGCAAGAAATCCAGCGTTTCATATGAACGGAGACTTACAAAATGTTCTCTCTGATTGCTTCTAGATTCTTGTCATCTAGCAGAAACTCAAAGTTCAGATCCGGTCGGAGTGTCGGTGCTGGCGCATTCTCTTCCGAAGTTGACGCTTCAGTTGACGTGAATCTTCTCGCGAGTCCGAATTCCAAGTTTCTCTTTCGAACCAAAACCGAAAAGACTCTCCTCATCTGAAATTAATAGGTAGTGTATACAATATAGTCTGTACTCCCAGTCCAGATATGTTTTTCGTTAAAAACGATATTCACGACCCATAGTTGTAAATTTTGTTAACGTTAAATATATTCATTCACAACAAAAACGACACCCTCAGAAATTGAAAGTAAAACATGATTAATTAAATAGATCGGGAAGACTGATATTGATAGAGCAGTGTAGCCGGGGCCAGCATTATTTCTTCGCCTTCTTTACGTAGGATTCGTATTTTTCCAGAGCGAGATCGGTCATGCTGATGCAGTGTTCGAGATTCCTAGGGTCGACTGATGGACTGCTCAGAAGAGTGTCTTCTTTGTACTTCTTCAACGTCACCGCCATTCTGTCCAATTTGTCTTCCATTTCGGGTGTGAGTGGAGGAAAACTTCCCCAGAACTGCCGACAAATCTCACGAACCGCATTGTGAATGTCGCGGAGCTTGCTGAGATCTGCCGGTGTATCGCACCACTTCTCTGGTGGCGGAACGCCTTCCTGCTGTCCGTTCATCGACTCTATTTCTTCAATTGCTTCCATCTGGCGGAGATCGGCCAGAATTTCACTTTGATGTAAAATTTGGTCGACAGAGTTATTTTGGAAGAAATCGGTGACGAGGTTTTTATACTGTGTCGCTTCTTCCAGTGAATATTCGGGGTCTGCTCCCAGAACAGATGAGTCGATACGAATCGGCTGCACCTCGTCTTGAACCTCCCTCTCTGCTAAATCTTCCGACTCTAATCGGCTCTCGGTCTCAGCAACAACTCGCTACAATATTCAATTTTCGGTCCAAAATTCAAATACGTGAGACTTACGTCGAGAACTCCAAATCCTTTCTTTTTGTTTGCAGATGTGCTGACTGCCCCATCTGACTTCCAAGAAGTTGCCAAGATTTTCTCAGATAAATAGTTGCATCTTTTGATCAGCGTCCCTCTTGTCATTTTCGGCAGTGATTCTTTCTTCTGAAAACAATAATTCGAGGGCAACATAATAATCATTTTACTTACATGAACAAAATCTCGAAGACCGTTGTCGTCTAAATGATCCAAGTCGAACCGTTTTCTCTGAATTCCTTCCGCCGACAGTTTGATCATTTCATCATCGTCTTCCCGAACACAGTCCGCGAATGGGTCTTTCGGATTCGGAAGCACTTCCTTCTCACGGTGGAAATAGTGCGACTGGAAGAATTTCGTCCAGAACGTTGCTTCGGACATCTCGTGTGGAACTAGCTCCAAATGCTTCTTCTGAACTGCAATTTGATCATTATTTGAAGTTTTGCCTGCTCGTACTAACCGGCTGGATACGTCGTATAGATTGCCTGAATGATCTCCGGGTTCAGGTTGAGTCTCACGCCGTTTGTTCCCTCCTGTTGCACAATATTTGCCAAGAACGCACCATTGATTCCAATCTTATCCTCGATCAGACCTTCCTTCAGATAATAATCCTGCCAGAAATCGTGTGGACTCATCAGCTTCGTCGCTACGAGATTCTGATAGAGCTTCTCCAGATTCCGATCTTCACGAAGTATCCGCTGTTTTGCTTCAAGCTCCACGTGTTTTGATTTGCTTTCAACGGATTTGGCCAACTAAAAACATAAAACGAATGCCATGGAATCGACAAAATAGCGAACCTCATTGACGTGCTGACGATGGGCAACCAGTGCGTTTTGAAGAGTTTCTTTGACAGAGTCCCGTTCCTTTACCAAATCTTCTTTCGTAGTGCTCGGATTCAGGAACACGAACGTGGCCTGCTCGTCATTTTGAAGGATCAACTGCAGCTGCACTTTCGATTTGTGCGGTGGAGAAACACGTTGACCTGACACTCAAACCTGCGATGTGTTCTCTAGGGAAACACCAACCTTTAATTCTGATGAACTTGACCATGAACACCTCCGGACTCGCATTGTCTCTCCATTCCACGTACTCTCGGAAGATGGCAAGCCTCCCAATCGGCGAGCGGCCGTCTCCAGCCTTTCGGTACTTCACGTGATCCACTCTTAACAACACTTCGGACTCGTCGGCCATCTGACAGTTCTGACTTGTTAGGCAATTAAGAAGCAAACAAAATATTAAGTATTTGAAACTCAGGCTGCTAACCATAATGAATCGCGAGATGAGAAACAACGAAAAAGTGATAATTTATCGTGTCAAGAATACCCATGGAAGTGCAAAAACCCGTTTTGCTCATTTGCTAGTTGTACGGTCTTCGTTGTGGAGGTGTGCCTGATCCTCCTCGATCTGCGTTTCTGACCCTTTCCGCTCGTTCCGACGTTACAGGACTGGCCGGTCTGTCTGTTCGTTCTGTGAGATGTTGATAGAGGGGCGCCTTGTTTCCGTGAGTTTCTCTGCCAACGAATTCTCTTCTTATTCTGGCCTCTTTTCTCTCGATTTTTTCACAAATATTTGCGAATAGATCAATTTTCACTTCTGAAATTAAACAAAAAGTAAAAACTGAAGTTTTTTCAGAAACCTTTCGGTATAACAATCGGTTTTGGTATCGGTTTCGGCTTGAACTCTTTCTCTACTTCCTCCTCTTCGCTTTTCTCTTGCACATTTGTATCTGTTTTCCGCATCTTAAGATATCTTTCCAAACGACTCCTCGATGTGTTTCCTGTCTTAGCAGCTCCAGATTCTTGACTCTCAGCTCGTCCGAAGAATGGAAAAGTAACTAATTTCCTAAAAACACTTGTTTTTCAATCGACAAAACTAATTATCTTACTTGTCGGCAGCATCAGGATCATTCGCATCGATATTCAGCAATTGCTCCACATCCATCGTTGTCATGAACGTCTTATAAACCTTCTCGTGTTTCTCGGAATACTTCACATACTTCACCATGTGCTTCGCCAACTCCACTAATGCGACTCGCATTTGCTCAGAAGCATCGCTCAAATCATTCACTGAACACTGACCCATGATTGATTTGTCGGGGATAATAAGGTCTTTTTGAGTTCTGATTTGCAACAATTTCAAAACAACGTTTTTGCAATTCTCGACATCCTTGTCAGTAAGAGTTAGATGAGTGATTGTTGTGATCAGCGGCTCGAGTTCCTTCCGAACAATGTCATGGAAGATGAACATGTCTTTTGCGTACATCGGAATGTTTCTCGAGATGCACAGGAACCGCTTCTCGATGTCGGCGTGTGCGAGACCGTTCCACTTCTGCTTCTCTTTTTCTGTCAATTCATGCTGCATCCGGTTCTTCGCAAGTGTCTTCAGCTCCATTTGTTGGTAAGTATGTTTCAATTGACTCATGTTCAGAGCCTGCCTCGGTGGACGCAATCTTTTCGGTTGTTTGAGCTGCCCAACTACTTTCTCTCCTGAATTCGTTTATGAGTGAGAAAAAACAGACCACACATACGTTTTTGAATGAAATCGATTTCCTGGATGAAGATCCTTCCTCGATTAGCTATGAGAAGATGAGAAACCAACTTGTTCGACATATTCATGCCTAGATGGGACCGATGCTGAAAACCCTTTTGTTTGATAGTATGCCGATGCTCTGAATGCTATCTACAGTACCTCCAAATCGAGCATCACACTTCTTCCATCACGGACGAACTGAGTCAAACAGGCTGATGGACGCGAATATGCTTGTACAGTGGTACATGGAACAGAGTCGCCATGATGAGGGAACTGAAAAAAAGAGATACTAGTGGGATTTTGAAAATTATAGGAATCCCTGCTTATGTGATTCTCAGGACCAGTATCATACCAATGTCCACTTCTTTTTTGGCGCTGTTGTCCATGCGAGTCTCATCGTATCGTAAGTGACACCGTCGTCGTTCCACGCATTTTTACTCTTAGTCTAGAGAAAAAAGGCGATGAATCTCATAGAAATATCAACTTCAAAACTCACGTCAATAAGTTTTGCTTGTTTCAAATACTTGTGGACATTTGACGAATGGAAGAGTTCTACGTCGTAATTCGAACTTCCCCGATTGTCTTCCTTCATCGGGATTTTCGTGACTGTTGTTGAGCTAAGATCGAATGCTGCCATCAGAAGTGAGTGCACGGCATCAGGCATATCTATCGCTTTCCGAGAAATGACCCAAGTGTGGAGAAGCGGAAACTCGGGGTGTTCTTCGAGTGGGTGTGTTTTCACAGTGCACGTCTCTCCGGTGGTGTAAAAGTTCACAATGAATAGACGCAATCCAGTGATTGGGCAAAACCTGAATAAGAAGTTCGATTCTGCGAATGTTTCCAGTCCACGAACGTCTTATTGGAAGGAGAGTTTGCAATTTTGTTTCTCGCAGTCACAAGAGCGATCACATTCTGCTGAAGCAATTGCATTTCGTCTTCTGTTTTCAAGCGGGTGTAAATGATAAGGTTTCCCGTGTTTTCGATCGGAGAGAATGCCTCGGCTTCTAACAGCTCTCTACTGAACCTTGTCACTTCAGAATTCTGGGCCGTTCTCATTTCTGGAGCTTGACAAACTGTTATTTATTTGTTCAGTTCTCAAAACGTACCCATCCTATACTTGGTATCGTAATTGAACTCCTTCTGCTCGGGACTTTCCACTGCGAGCGCTTCAATTGCCATTGTGAGTCCTCCGATCGGTGTCACTTCGGAACATTCCGCCGTCGGTCGCGGCATCGACCGAACTAAGAGGACAAGGTCATCTCGGGTTAAAAACTTTCCTGTCCATTCGGAATCCAACATTTTTCCCATGAAATCTGCGAGTGCGAAACGAAGTTGTAAATCTCCACGTGGATAAACATCGCTGAGAATCCTGTGAATTTCGAAAATGCCTTCAAGACACCATGTCCAAACTGTCTTGTCGATTTGCAATTTTTTCTGTTTTGGCCCTTCTCGGATTGTAAAGTCGACGGTTTCGTTACTTTGATCCGCGAATTTAGCACTGCGATCCAGCATAATTACGGTTTTCATGTCCCGTGGATTCATCTGAAAGCATGCAATGCGGTCTCCTGCACGAAATTCATAGACACAAAGACGGATATCAAGCCATTTTATGCCTTGTGACGATTAGAAAGGCCAGAATTCATTCATTAAATATTTGGAACAGCCAAATTAGGGAAGAGGTTCAGAGATACAAATTATTTAAAAATATATGTCACATGGAATGCATTAGCAGTCCGCAGAATCAGTTGGCGGTAACTTTCATCTGGCTCTTGATCAGCATATTTTGGGCAAGAAGGCTCTGGTGTTTGTAGTAGTTGACTCGCACCGGATCGATCGATTCCAAGGTTTTGTAGAGCTGAACATACGGTAGAGTTGAACGTAGGAAACCCGAAAAAAACTGACTTGTTTTGCCCGTTCGGCACTCTCTTCCGCAGACTTTTGGTTTTCTATGTTTTCAAGCATCATGTCGGCAATAAATGCTACTAGAAACGGACTACGCTTATCTTCTGGTGTCGTTTCGTACAGATCCTCAACAAAGCTGACGACGTCGGCATTAGAAGTGATACCGTTGGTAATCAGAAGACCGGAGAGATAGTTCCAAGCGCTCTCGTTGTTCGGCAAATTTTCAATGAATCGTTTAGCAAGACTGCAAAACTTCCGTATTAGAAGTAAGAATGCATAAGGTTCTCACTTGATTTCAATAGCCATTTGATCCGCATCTTCAGTTTTGTCGAACAAGGTCAAGAGGAAGTAGCGGTAGTTGTAGGCTGAGTTGTTGCGACTGTCGATGAGAAGCATACGAAGAGCAAACGAGAGCTCCTGCTCCAACGGGACCTTAAAGGTGCGAACAACCCACTGCCTGTGTTGCCACGCGTGATAGTTTTTATTCTCTTCATGAATAATCTCAGCAGAGAATGCGAGCTCATCCGCGGCCGCACTCTCTCCCAATAGTTCGACAATGAAACGGCGATGATGCCATACTTGATAGTTTTTTGGAGATTCCTGAATGATATCATCCAAATAGCGCATCTCCTTCTTCAAGTCCCAGTTCAACTCTTTCAGACACACACGACGAAACTGCCAGACTGTGTAGTTTGCTGGGTTAAGACGGATGCAGTCTTCGAGGAGAGCCATGACACGAGGCGACTGTTCATTTTTGATGAGAATTGCACGGAAGTATGCGAACGCGTCGATGACTGAATTGAAATCAACGGTTAATCGAGGAAAAACAGAAAGCTTTTACAATCTTCCGTGACAGCGATTTTTACAGCAACTTCCTCTTCTTTGCTTGCATATATCGGAGTGATATCACGCCATTGCTCGTTGTTTTTGTAGAGTGGAGAGGAACAGATGTCGTTTTCTGCCATTTCTGTCTGCAACGCTAACACTTTTGTTTTAAATGAAGAGAATAAAGTGAAAAACGGTACTGAAGCCGTTGTGAAACAATTTTCTTAAAGTTATACCGTTATTTTTGTCTCGGAAAAGGGATTGAACGTTCACGAACGTTCGAAATTGCTCAAAATTCGAAAACAAGTTTTCAATGAGCGAGTGTCTGCATTCTACCGTAGATTCAATCCCTTTCTGCAAACACATCTTCTCCCGTGTCAATTTACGGCCGCCAACACGATTTCTTTAGCACGTCCACTTCGAGAAAGATAACCTATTATTTTTACCTACAAACATGGAAAGCTTCGATTTTCAACACGGAGATGATATTCGAAATATGGGCCTCGAGGAAATGCGTATGTTCTCCATGTTTCCTTGTTTATCGGGCTAAATACGCCTTCTAGGCCGTCAGCGAGTTCTCTTGGCAAGTGAATTGAAAGCTATTGATGCGCAGATTAGTGACTTGGCATTCAACAACTACGGTACCTATGCAGACGCCGGAAGAGCAACTCACGATTGCTCGAAAACGGTAACTGCATGCTGTTGTCTCAACTTTGGCAAAGTTGTTTTAAGTTCGGTGAAATGCGGGACAAGACTGTAGATTTGTCTGCGCAAGCGGAAGAACTAGCGACTGCTTTCCAAGAGTTTCGTGCAAAAGCGAAAATGCTGTCTGAAGAGCAAGAACTCGTAAGAAAAGCACTGGACAAATCAAATCCTATCTGGGAACTTCTAACGCTTCCATCTGTAAATTTACAACAAAAATTCAGCTACGTATCAGAGTTAAATTCAGCGCATGGATATATGCATTCGTGCTGGTTACTATGATTTGGCTTATACCCTGACAAACTACGGGATGCATTTGCAGCAACAGACACAGCTGTGCAAGAACCCTTTGATCAAGGTTTTCTATTTCTAGAATAAATTTTTAAAAGCCCATTCGTTTTTGTAGAAAGTCGCTGATCGTCTTGTTGAGGCTCGTGCTTATCTGCTGGAAGAGCTTTTCAACAAGTTCGCTGGCCCTTTAGACCTCGCCGAGTCGATCAAAGTTGTGAACAATGTGCGCAAAATGCCTTATCTCACAGCAAATCAACTGAGAATCGCTGTCCTGCAGCACAGAGACATATATTTGGAGAAACAGATCTTGGATATCTCGGTGAGTTGAAACAATATCTTTATTCAAAAATATTATCAACGGTGAACAACAACAGAGAAAACACAACTTATCAGTTCTTCAAATAAGCGTCGCCTTGAATAACGCGCAGGTAGCGCTTTCCACTGGGTAGCGGATGGACGGTGCACTTCTTCGGGTCTCCTCCACAGAGTTGCTCCAGAACTTCTTCGCTGCTCAAAGATGGCTGAGCAATGACATCATCTCCTGGTGTCCAGTTCACAGGTGTAGCCACCGCAGCCTTGGTACCCAACTGCACTCCGTCCACCATTCGCAAGATCTCACTGTAATGAAAAGAAACAGAAACACTGTTTTGATTTCTAAAAATACTTACACGAAGTTTCTTCCGAATGTAGCTGGGTACAGAATCTTTGCCTTGAGCTTCTTGTCAGGTCCAAAAAGCATGACAGCCCTGGCCGAAAGACAGACTCCTTGCGAGTTCACCTCATCAGGATCAATCATTCCCAATTGTGTGCAGATCGATCTGTCAGAGTCAGCGATAATTTCGAACGGAAGAAAATCTCCTCCGTTGAGGCAGTTCTTCGCCACGGCATTGATGTCCTTAGCCCACGCGCGATGCGTATCTGCCGAGTCGATACTGATTGCGAGAATCTCGACATGACGTTTCTCAAACTCCGGAGCCAGCTTAACAAGTTCTGCGAGCTCAGTAGTACAAACGGGCGTGAAATCGGCGGGATGACTGAACAGCATGAGCCAGCTGAAAGTAATTACAATGAGAAGGAAATTTTGAAAGGTTCTCACTTTTCTCCGATATAGCTGTGAAGACTGACGATTTTTCGGACGTTTGTCTCGATAGAAAAGTCGGGAACGATGTCGCCGAGCTTCATTGCCTTGACTGAAAGAATGGGAATTATTGGAAACGACGAGCGGACGGAAAACTCCATCATAACAAAAATGCATTTGCAGGGAAACATTGACATGATTGTGCAAGCTATAGAGATCTACCGTACCAGCATGTATGACACCCTCGTTTTGTATCTAGCCGTGTTTCCGGAGAACGAAATTGTTCGAAAAGACGTGAGTGATGAAGATATGCGCAAGAAGTGTCCTTTGAAATGCTACCGAAACAAGTAAGTTAATCAAACTCTATTCAGCCAAATGCCGATCCAAGATGGGAGTCCTGGCCGGTACTACCGCCTAATTCGATTTTATCTCAATGGGTCATTTCAAATGTCAAAAAAATGCTGGATTTCATTGTGAAAGCCGACGTTAAGTAAGGAAAATATTCATAAATTAGTCTCAAATGCCATCACAAGTTAATTTCAGATCTGCAATCGACCTCTCTGCTGTTTGGACTAAGCTCATGGCAATGGCATCTTCGTTTGGAAGAATGGGAATCGATTTTCGATCTCTGATTGCTGGAAAGCTGACCAAGCTCGTCGAACAGAGGTTTCGACAGAATGTGAGCGAAGCGACGAATAAGCTGATCGGCTCGTCTCGAGATATCGTTATGATTGGAATCGATCCGGCCTCGCTGCCCCAATTCGAATCATCCCAAGATTCTCCCCCAGTGGCAGCCGCAGAATTGAGTCTGTGGGATGATATGACTGTCTATGCGAACGCCGTAGTCGACGCACTCAATGGACTACGCTTTATTCTAACACCGGTCGTACTCTCAACTGTTGTAATTTCTCTTCGCGATTCAGTCCGCTCGATTCTCACCTGGCTAGCCACCTCACACTCCAACTCTGCAAATTTCTCTAGAGCGGTTCGCATTGTATGTACATGCTTAGCTCCGTTCTTCGAAAAATGCATCGCCTTTTTCTTCCCACCTTCCGCTGTCACCAAAAT
Source organism: Caenorhabditis macrosperma (assembly GCA_963932285.1). Taxonomy (NCBI): domain Eukaryota; kingdom Metazoa; phylum Nematoda; class Chromadorea; order Rhabditida; family Rhabditidae; genus Caenorhabditis; species Caenorhabditis macrosperma. The sequence continues at coordinate 7,465,417 of OZ010620.1, forward strand.
CTTCGGTTCTACTATCACCAAGCAACAATACGTAAGACAGACGGCTATATTTAAACTATTTAATTATCGCGATAAGGTTTCAGCTTCAATTCATCGAACTCGATATGCACCAGCTCGCTGCTTCTTGCGATGGAGCCGAAAAAATCGAAAAGATTGTGGTGCCACTTCTTCAAAAGAGAACTCTAGCGGATATAGATTTAGACACTGTCCTCGGCTCTAAATCAACAAAAGAACAGGAGCCAGCAAAGTTTTTCTTGGAAGGTACTCCAGAAGAGAATGAGGAAATTGCGGAAAAAGAACCGGTAGATGTGGAAACCACACAGGAATCCGATACGAGTAGTTCGGAAATTGAAAACTTGGCCGAAAAGAAAATGAATGGGGACAGCGAGACACGCGATGATGCGATAATTGAAAAACTCGAGGAGCCGAGTGGAGAAACAACTAAAATCGCAGTAGAGCCGCAGCTAGAAGTTATCCCGGAGCATGCCGATGTGATAATATCAGAGGAACATTCACCAGCTACCGTGGATGTACTAGTTGATGCTAGCGACGTGAAAACTGATTCTACGCAAGAGAACGATGAAGAAGAAGGATGGGGATGGGAAGAAACTGTTCCAGACGCTGAGGAAATAGAAGAAGCGAAGACTTCGAAGCAGAAATCAGAAAAAGATGATTAAGTAAATATGTATCGTTATTATTTTTGGGTGTAAAATAAATGGTAAGATATGTCAAGTATAAGTTGTTTGGAGTATTCAACGAATGAAGTTAATTTTGTTGAAGCTTCAAATAAATTTTATTTATTATGACAAAGTGGATGTGAGAGGAACAGGAGGAGTTAAATTTACAATTCTATATTACGCGGGTAAATATTATCACAGTTAAAAGCAAAATGAGTAATGACCTAAAGTCAAGTAGATCGAAAGCTGCAAGTTATAAAACCAGAATGTTCAAAACGGGGGTTCGAGATCTAGTGAATGTACAGAGAATCAGATACCACCGAGCTCTTCTGCTTCTTCGGTATCATCTGTTCCTGAGCGGTCTCGATGAAGAACGACAATATCTTCTGAGTCAGACATAGGACTCGTTGTTCCGGCGCCGTTTCGTTGTAAGAGCTCCTGAAGTAGGCGTTGTTTTTCAATGAACATAATAACACGAGCAATTAGGAGCGGTTATTACAAAACAGCAAGAGCACCGATCCAAACTGACTATACTCACTGCCTGCTCGGGCTCGTCTCCCTTCTTCTTGGAAGACCACCGCTGAGCGATTCCTTGCCACACACTACCAGGCAATCGTTGATGTTCTTTTATCATTGACCGAATCTCTCTTTTGACCGTCTTGCGGACCTGAAGGAGAAAGTTAGAAACAGTTCTCCGTGAAAATCTCACTTCTTCGGGAGTAACAGTATCAAAATCAAAGTAGATTGGCTTTCCGAGATGTGTGATCATTTTCACAGGAAATCCTCCATAGATCGGGCACAATGGAATCTTGGTCTTCTCGTAAATCCACCGGAAGAAGCTTCTACCCCATTCTGGAGTTCGGAACGACTCTCTGCAGTTTTCGGTGAACATCGGGATGACGGGCGTTTTGCTTCCGATGATCACTTTTGCGAAGCCCAAACGTTTTCCCCACAGAATATCGTATACATTCGGATCAGAGAACAGCGCCTCCCGTACTCCTCCGGGAGCAATGCACAGCAGGTTCCCGTCTTTGAGCTGCTCTGTGCATTCATCGACAGTTCCCGCAGTTATAGAGAATAGTTTGCAAAGTGGTCGCCAGCCGGGAATCTTGAAAATGAATTTGTCTCCGACGCAGTGCAGAGAACGCTTCTTGTGGATCACAAGTTTCGAAATAAGGTAGTAAACATCGAGTGGCAGACAGCCATGATAGTAGATGAAAAGGGCCGGACCCTCTTCAGGCACGTTTTCGATTCCACGCAATTCATATCCTGCAAGTCTACTCTGAATCCGCGTGTTTCTGAAATGAACTGACCATGCCAAACACTGCCAACTCCATCCCAGAACGAGGCGATTGCTACCCTAGCACCTTCCCAGTAACTGCAAACAAATTGATTTTGAAATAGTCTTTCCTAAATTGTAATACCTCGTATGATATGCCTCTCGAATCTGATGACGATGTCCGTAGATGTGCACAAATATGACACATCCGTAGATGAATAGAACGAGAAAAATGGGAAAGATGAAAAGAATGAAGAAAGGGAGCAGAAGCCATAGTAGATACTGAAAAAAAAACCAATCAAGTAAAGTGCTTTCTGCGTTTTGAATTTCAATTTCTTTGACCAACAATTTTACCTCTGGAATGAATTGATAGACCGCGTTGGAACCGCGGATGAGGCTCTCTTGGATCCATTGAAACATTTAAACGGGTAATTTGTGGCGGTGGTTAGTTGTCTATCATAAACTTTTCATTGAGGGAGAAAGAGGAATGGAGCCATTTCGGGTGGAATCAGAGCGAAAGGAATAGAGAACAACAAGAGTGTTTGCGAATGAGAGAGGACAGACAGAAGGGGACACTCGCAGCTGATGTAGAAAGCGCACTAGACACATTACTCGATGAGAGAGAACGCCACGTGGTATATAAATAGTGATAAAAGCGCTGATATCATCAATTACCTCGAGATAGTCCAGGTCAATGTAGTCGACCGCCCAAGTAATCCAAAGAAGAAGAACTTCTACGTGGGGCTGGAGGAACTCGGGCCAGGCAACATCTGCGATTTCGACTTTAACAACTAAACAAAGATATTTCCATACCTTGAAACGCCTGGATCCATTCTGAAATCGCCATAGCAAACCCGTTGAGGGGGCTGAATGACACTCGTTTGGAGCAAAAATCAATTCAACCAACAGATATATCCAGAAATGTTCAGTAACATTGGTAACATTCGAAATCAGTGATTTGATGCAAATATTAACGCTTTATAAAACTGAATTATTCAGTAAACATCAGGAAAGAAATCCAAAAAAACAAGAACGATGAAATTTACAATAAGTTCACTATATTTTTAGCTAAAAACTCCAACCTGCGCAGCTCACTCTGCATGTTCTTCTTCTCCTTCTTTCCATCGTCCCGTATCGAAAATCGTAAAAACACCGTCATTTAAGAAAAGTTGAACTTTTGCCGTTTCGAAAGAATCTTTATCGGTGCTTCGAACTGCCAGAACATCCATGAAGCCGCAATCAACCAGTCCTGTCACAGGGATTCTCAGCTGAAACAATTTGAACCTAATCGTAGAACGGTTAATGGAAGCATACCCTGCTTTTCGTTTTGTCGACATAGTTGTGATGTCGATCCGAAAGTTCCACACTTCCAACTGAAATTGGCGCTCCAATGGCCTCCTGAAAACCCAATCGATATGTTTTGCTAATTCGGGTTCATGTTGTGCAGCGCGCGCGCGGCAGATGCATTAATGCTGCTACTCACCAATGCCTTCGGGTGCTCGAAAACAATCTTCAGACTCTCGTTGTAGTGCGGCAACGATCGAACCTTCCATTGAACGGACTTTTGTGCCAGGTAGAGTCCCGTGGAACCCATCACAAAAACACCGGCCGCTACTTTCACAAGAGTCGTCGACTGAACCATTGAGATTGAATCGTTCTGAGATCTACCTTCTTCTCATCTGTGCGATGCAACTCTGGAAATTTTGAGAGCATACAAACACAGTAAATTGCAGTTATTCATCCGAGAAACCGTCAATAGGTTATTCATGATAGTCAATTGGAATAGGAAAGAAATCAAAAAGAAAATATATAAAAGAAACACAAAACGATACAAGACAACACATTCAAACGGGATGCTCCTTGTGAAGAGTCCATGCGCAAGTCTGTCCGATGCCGGCCATCGCCACAACCTTCCAACCTTCTTCTTCAAGTCGATTCAGAACTTTTCGAGGAGACCACTTTGTTATGTATTCCTACAAGAGACGCGGGAAATATAGGAATGTTACGGATGTATTGGTTAGAGAGCCATCGAAACGAGAGAATGCCGTTCGCACCTGGAACTCATTGCCCAACTGCTTCGTTAGCGTCGCCTCGAGCTTCCCCATCAACTTCGGATCACTTTGACCATCACCAACCATTGTTGGTCCACATTCCATGCGAATTTGTGTAGAAATGAGAATGTACGGCATGACGGGAATAGGAGACGAAGGGGTAGATCAATACGAGAATCAACAATAGCAACAGGTTTCTTCTTGTCAAGCGAAGAGACGAAAGGGTCAAGCAGAGACACAAACAACGAGAGAAGCATGATACTATGGGAGGGAGGAGGATGATAAAGAAGAAGAGGAAGCACAACTCAGCTTCCGTCACCTGTCCGACGGTTTCTCTGCTCCCGATATAGTTATGGACATTACCCATTTAGAATAACTTCTTATTTGACACAATAGAAACATTCATTTATGAAATTCGAGATATAAACAGTAATAAGAATTGGGATGATTCGAATAAAATTAGGGTGTTGTGGAAACCCGGTAGAGGGATGCGGAGACGGTGAGATGGTTAAAGCGCAGAAGTAATTCAGTGTTCAATTGCCGGCATGCTGAGACCTTCGTCTTCGTTAAAGAGTGCTGATGGTCGCAGACGGCTTCCGGACTTCAGGTACGAATTTTTTTCGGCCAGAAGAACGTTTAATGAGTCGACCCTAGAACGAAATGCGAACTTTTGAAAAAACCGATGATTACAACTACTCACATTCTGATTTTATTTTCAATGACTTCTTTCGACGGTAAAGGGGTAACCTCAGCCCAGAACACCATTTCTTCTTCAACTCGCACAGTGATCCGGTTCTCCGCCACCAACTCGTCGATTAGTTCCGTCGTTTGTGCACGAGACGGCAAATTAGCCAGTTCGGTTATGTCAGAGATGCGCACTGTTGAAAACATTTTAACGAGCGATAGAATTGTCTTCTTTTTCATCTCGACAACCACCAATTTAGCGAGTTCGAGATTTCCATCCTGAAATCATTTCTCATTTTGATATGAAACTTGGAAGTAAATATACCTTTCTAAGTCTATCCCTCGCCTGAAAAACCAATTCCTCGACCTTCGTGTGTGTGTTTCCGCTTCTAGAGAACTTGATCTCGGCGAGAGGCTTGTATTCGGTGGATTTCGTCTTTATGGTTCTTGTTCCTGTTCCTGATGTTTTTTCAATCGAATCACCAACTCTTCCATTCAGCAACAGTGAAACCAGAATGAATCTGAAAAAAATGAATTAGATTGGTATGAAAAATTTCGCAAACGACCCACTTTTTGTAGCCTTCAATGTGCTGGTCTTGGAGTGAGAATGCCGGTATGGTGACACATATTTCAAGAAGGAGAAGCGCATCTTCAAACCGCTTCAACTCGATCAAAATACACGCTCCATTGTACAAGTACTCCTGAACGAACTTCGGGTTCAGGTACGGAGTCGGAGCCAATGAAGTAGAAAGTGTGGGATGGTGAGATTTCTGTAAAATCGTAAACATTTTTTTTTACTTTCACAAGTCGAGAGTAAAATACCTTTGAGAGAAATTTGACGAGCGTCACGGGGGAATCCTCGTTTGTTTCTTGCACGCACTTTTCGTTCGCAACTTCATCGACATGAACCTCGACGAATGGCGCGACAGATGCGAAGTCTCGTGTTTTCAAAGCACATGCGAAGAGTACACTGTGCGCAGATGTGAGGACTTTCTCTCCAGTGGCATTCCTTGGGTAGATTACGCTGAATGCTTTCGTGATGATGCTCTGTCCGATATCCGGCTTATCTTTTTTCTCCATGCAGTACAAACCGACGTTGCGGAGAAGTGGGAAAACTGAAATGAATTGATTATGTAATGTAGACAAAGAACAATAAACGCACTAATTTCAGGGACAAGCTTCAAATGGTCACCAACAAATTGATTTTCGCTGACGAAATGATGCAAAAGTTCAACGGCTCTGTCTGTTCCAGCCTCATTGTTCTTCGCTGCAGAGACATCGAACATTCCCTTGATTGCTGCGACCATGGCGGCAGATCCAACGTCCGGACTGCAATGCATCAGGAACGCTTCGACGTCATTCGGTTTCTTTTCGAACAGCTCTTTGTTTTTGCGAACCAATTCCGCCGCTTTCTCTCCAACTCCTAAATCTTGATGGATGTTATGAACGAGAACGCCTTCAAGTGTTTTACCGGTTTTCTCTCTGCACAAATCGTTTATTGCCGCGCAGAGTGATTCCATACTTCCTAGATCGGCATTGGCCACCGACGCCGAAGAAGTCCCCGGAAAAAGTTTGGACAGGAACGCTGAAATTCATAGAAACAGAGAATTATGAATGAGGTAAACGGAAACACTCACTAGACATTCAGCTGCCGTTGAAGTGTTCAGACGAAACCTGAAATATTTACATTTATGAAGTGCCAAATAACCAAAATGTGACAAATAAAAGTGAGTACGCGAGGAAGCTGGAAACAAAAGACTAGAAACAGAATGGAGGGAAGGCTGACGAATAGTTAGGTGGAAAAATATTCCTCGTCATTGTCGACGCGATTCTGCGATGCATCATAAAAGGGGACAGTGTCTAGAGCTGAATGCATGTCGACCATTCTAGCATTCATTTTCTCGAATAACTTCTCAATTTCTCGTTCTTCTTCTGAATCGTCCGAATCAGACTGCAATTATTGAACTTGTTAAAATCCAAAAAGGAGTATTTATGTAACTCACAAACTGGATCTGTTCCTTATCAGCCTTTTGCTGTTTTCGTTTTTTCCGTCTGACAGATTCAATTTCGTAAACTTTCAAATGGATATTTGAAACATCTTCGTGTGACTCTTTCACTTTACACATGGCAGATATCTGAGGCTCGTCAAGCCATCGCAATTCGCCGCTCCTGAAGTCTTCCAACAATTTCAGCATTCCTTTTTCTTCAAATATTGCATTGCTTGGATCAACTGGCAACGACTCTTGAACAAGCGTTTCCGTCATGTTTTGTGGGTCCCATTCGAATATCTCCGCATCGCCTTCGTGTCCGATCACTTGCCCAGAGATTGACCTCGACTCGAACCATTTTTCTTCCGAGTCAGGACTAATCAGCTTTTCAGGTCGCTCAATGTGTTCTTCTTCTTCCTCTTCGACAATCTTTTTCTCTTCGCGGTCTCCTCGAGTGAAGCGATGGAAAAAGTTGGAAATCGAGTTTGTTGTGTCTTTTCGTTTACGAGGGATATCCTCTGCTACTTTACTGGACCGCAGTTTCTTTTTTTCCTGAAATCAATGCTTTTCAGAGTACACACTAACTGAATAACCCTCACCTTCGTGGTTGTTAGGTCGTCAATCGATTCGGACAACTCGTCAGGAGTTACGAAAGATGTCGACATGGTGGTCGAAAACCCGAGTTGATTCAGAGCGTTACCCTCAAAACACAGTGGGGTGAAAGATTACAGCGGAGATGAGACAACCTTCTCTTCGTCCACAACTTCCACATTTATAAGCTCATTCAAACCACCACCGGATCCAAATCGGATTTCAGCAGATTTTGGAGATAAACTCGCATCTCTCGACATTATATTTTCCCAAAAGGAAACAGTTTCGAAAAAATAGAAACCAACAAATGGAAAGATGAATAAAAACAAAAATTGTGGGATGATGCCAATCACGACTCGAAAATAGAGAAACAAACTGATATATATAGCGGAACTAAGGCAATTCACTAGAACACGAAGAATCAATACTTTCTGTGAAACGGTCGTTTGTGACTTTATTCTGAATTATGCAAAAGAGATAAGTAAAATTAAGAACGAAAAACTGAAAAGGTGAGTGTGAATTGTAGACGCAAAAACTGAGCGACTGACCGAATGACAATTAAAACGCCGTGTTTTTCATAAGCGTCGTATTTTCCTCACGGAGTACACAGCACACGGCCTAACTTTCTCCAGCCAACACAAATGGCCGAGTTTTACCGCGCAATTTTTATAATGGACTTATTCAAGTGAGTGATCGACAAAATGACGCGCACGTATTATATATTTCAAAAATCTTGGAACCTCCATTTTCACGTGAACTGATGAGCTTGCGGGTCTCATTATGAATAAAGGGTACGTGGATTCCATATGAACGGGTGACCTCTTTTATTTACGGCGAGACCAGCAAGCTCTTCAGTTCACGTGGAAAATGGAGGTTCCAAGATTTTTGAAATATATAATAAAAATAAAAACAGGGACAAAAGGAAGCGGTCCCAAAAGAACGTGAAATCGGACAAACCGATACGAAAGCAAGGACAGAAGGACGCGGTGCTTGAAACTGAATAATTGGCGGAAAAAACAGGTGAGTGAGTGAAATTTTATCATTTTTTGACGTTTTCATGTTGTTTTGACGCAAATGTTGTGAAATGTAACAGAATTTTGCTGAAAAACGGAGAAAATGTGACTCAAATTTTCAAAGTTATCAAATAATATCACAACCCGATTTTTAGTTTAATAACAGTGCAGACGACTTGCCTGAGTAATAATTCAACGAATATAATAGAAAATTAGGGTATTCATTATAACTTTGAAAATTTGAGTCACATTTTCTCCGTTTTTCAGCAAAATTCTGTTACATTTCACAACATTTGCGTCAAAACAACATGAAAACGTCAAAAAATGATAAAATTTCACTCACTCACCTGTTTTTTCCGCCAATTATTCAGTTTCAAGCACCGCGTCCTTCTGTCCTTGCTTTCGTATCGGTTTGTCCGATTTCACGTTCTTTTGGGACCGCTTCCTTTTGTCCCTGTTTTTATTTTTACGTGCGCGTCATTTTGTCGATCACTCTATTCAAGTTGCATTTCGATGCAATTTCGCGACGTTTCGCGACGTTTTTTTCCAATTCAAACGACGTCGCGAAACGTCGCGAAACGACGCGAAACTCGAGTTTCACGACGTTTCACAACAGTGCAAAAACGCCTTCGGGTAGATTTACGAGCGATCGCTGCGAGACCCACAGTCGCAAAACTATTTAGCACTGTTGTGAAACGTCGTGAAACTCGAGTTTCGCGTCGTTTCGCGACGTTTCGCGACGTTGTTTGAATTGGAAAAAACGCCGCGAAACGTCGCGAAATTGCATCGAAATGCAACTTGAATAAGTCCATTACCTTTTTTTCTTTTTCCAAACTATGCATTTGCAGCAGTCAATCGTACCGTGACCTATTCGTCGTTTTTATTATGAGTTCACCGCGAGCCTGGACCTCGCATTTGGCGCGAAAAGTTTTGAAATTGCCTGCGTCTCTGAAAATTACACGCCATCTCGCTCTTTCGCTGCGGGACCTTCGCCGACACCGCGATTGTGGAGTCCACGCTCATGGCGAACTCATAATAAGAATGCGCCTTTAATTTCTTTGCGAATTCTCACTAATTTCGTGTTTTCCCTAGATTAATAGTTCACAACGGTCCTTTCTTAAAAACGCTTACACGGTTTCCCGAATTTTTGAGCTTGTCATTCCGGAAAAAATGTAGAAAATCTGAGTTAACTTTTAAAGGCGCGGATATTTAAGTGACGGAAGGGTCTCGCAACGAGCTATTTTTGTAGCAATTTTCTGCCATTTTTTTCTGCGTATTATATGCATAGTTCGAAAAAAGGAAAAAATGCAAGGTGTGCATAATTTTATTCTAATATTATTTCAATATGTTATTAACAAATCAAATTGTATACTGTACAAGGGTTTTTTGCTTACCCTTGTATAAAAAAAAAGAATTTCCATACTCATCTGTAAACCAAGTTGATGTTTCCATCAAAAAAACCAACGAATAGTTTGTAGCTCAGATTATCACAACTTTGAATTCACAAAAAGGTATAAAAAAATACACATTCATTTGTCTCGCTTGGGTAATTTTGATGTCAGTTGCATTCTGTTTTATTCAATTATTGTTAACAAACGCAAAAATAGAGAAGAATTTTTATTAAAATTTGTACGATCACATTATGCCAGTTATCAATTCTTCGCGAGGGCCACCTTTCTGACCCACTCGCTCGGCAGATATCTTCCTTCGCTGATGCTTATCGCGGTATCTTTTGAGACAATTGCCACTCCGTTCTGTTTGTAAGCGGCGTCTGATTCCGCGACACCTTTCTTTGTGAGTCCGGCGCTGCACTCCGGAACCACGGCTGCCAAGAAGTTTTGCTTCACAGCATCCTGAAAACCGCTTATAGAACTGTTCAAAGTGTAGAGCTCATACCAAGCAAGTAAATCGAACGCAGATGTCATAAGCGAGTCCAGCGATCACAACAGCGTCGATTTTTTCGCGATGGAGAACGTCTTCCAACTCGGTTCTGAAAGGAGACAACGTGCTTTCGAAAGTGAACCAGTTAATTACTTGGACAGGCCATTGTTGTCATTGAATGCGCTATAAGAGTCAAGGTACGGGTCGACGCCTTTCATAATGTATTCGGCTTTCGGGACTACGAAGACTTCTGGGTGAATATCGGATCCCCAGCTTTTCTGAATGCAGTGATCAGGGTAGAGGACCTGCTCTGTTTTGATTGGTTTGAGGAATTGAACCGAATCAAAGTAGTTGAGAGAACGGTTCTCATCTTTTTTGTCCATCTCTCTATCTGGGTTGTGAGCTTGACTGAGGAACGAGATATGATTTTTTGGATGCCAGTCTTTCGTGTACACGACGAGATCCCAGCCGTCCGTTTGCAGGAGTTCATTCAACGGACTGATCGCAAGTTTCGGATCTTGTCCAGCGTCACCGTCTCCGATTTTGAGTGATCCGTCCACAAAGTCGTTTTGAAAGTCGACGACGAGAAGAGCGACTCGAAGATTTCTCAGGGGAGATAGAACATCTTGATCGAATTGGACAGAAGTGGTCAGGTCCCACTGACGCTTCTGAAAACAGAGAGTGTTCAGGAGAAATAAGAGGAAGAGCAGTTCTTACTCCGAGCCAAGAGTCCATGACCTCTTCAGTCTGTCTGAGCGAGTTACCAGTCAGTTGACGGAGCTGCTGCGAGATGGACTGCGTCTGGTTGGTAAGGATCGTGTTGTTGTTGTTGGCAGACGAATCGGTAGAGTTGTTGGAGTGAACCATCTATAAGAACACGGTTACTGTTTGCGCGCGAACAACATGTCTATTGGGAGAATGGCAGGTGTTTGCCAGGTGGAAGTAGACGAACTCTGCACATGGCACCGAAACGAAGAGAGCAATGTTCCCCAATTCCAGGCAAAACGACGGAAAGAGTGTGTCGTTGCACGCTCTTTTTCTCTATCTCTTTCGCTTTGCGATAAGTTGCAAAAAGGCACAAATGGGAGGGGGAACTTTTGAAGCGAGACCTAATCCTATTAAGATTGTGTTCGGCAAGTGCTGAATTTACGTGCAGTTGATCGGCTCGAATCATCGCTGTAGCGAACCGCACTGAACGCAATTCAAATTCAAAGTGCACTCTAAAAATTCCAAAAAAGAAAACGATTATGTTTGCATTCCAAACGGGCAGACTGCAGCATTACACAACACACATCTTCCGCTATTTCCAAGAAAAATTGTGACTTTGTTTCATTTCAACATTTCGAGTACCTTATTGCATATGAACATAGACTGCGATATCTGTGTGGGAATCCAAAAGGAAGAACAGAAAACGATGAAAGTTGGACTGAGGGCGCTCATGATCGCGGTCTACCGCAGGGAACTAACAAATTGAATAAAGTTTTCGAATAATATAACATTTCTGGTGATTCATTCGATTTGCGAAAAGGGAATAAATGCATAACTTGTAGTTAGAAAAAGGTTCTGCCTCCAGTATTGAAGGAAAAGAGTAATTTCGCGAGGCAACCCAGGAGCTCCTTCCGTGTGATTCGTAGCATTCAACTTTTAATCACGCTGTCGACTCGCTATCAATCAAGAAAGAGTTGCCCCGTTATCTAACCAGCCACGCCGACACTAATGGACTCTGGGCGAAAGAATAACACTTGCTGATTGATGGGGTCGCTGAGGCAAAGAGGCCGCTTATCAGCTCAACGTTTCTAATTTATGATTAGAGCCACCGCCGATCGACGCTGAGAGAAAAATGGGAATGATGAAAAGAGATGATCGAATTGAAGAGCGGAGAACCAAACAGATCATAGTTCGTATAAGCGCCCTTTTGCAAATGTTGTCCAGCTGTCGAAACATGCGTTCACTTTACGTGAGGCACTTTGTGAAAATCAAAAATGTGCTTTACATTGTGAAGAAGGCATTTGATCTCTTAAGAACAAACAGGATGTTTCGATGTTTCTTACTGCTCGCGAGTACAGCCGGAAGTCGCCAAGGCAGGGAAACAGGACGGGGATGTGACGTGCTTGTTTGTTATTATGGAATTTGAGGCATTTGAGCAGAAGAAACTGCTTTTGGGAACAACGGAAATTATTACGAAAAGACCTGGAACTCGCATCCAAAACGCCATTCTTACACAACGCTCTGAGAGAGTCGAGCTCAATAAGTTAACATCACTGGCCAATTGAACAGGTGATACCGTAACATGAGGGGTCGACTCTGTTTGAAAATATCTTTGTCATTGATGCTGCGCGGAAACCGAAAGACACGTAGCCGATATTCTGAGCAAAAAAGAGCCCAAGTCTATTTACTCTCGTGTTACCGCGGAAACGAAACACCAAAACGCTCGAATTTCATGCACCTGGAGAGAGGAAGGAGGAGCGGAGAAGACAGACGGACGGCGCGTGTTTGTGCCCATTCCTGTGGTGACAAAACAAAAATAGTGTTGGGAGTGAGAGGAGAAGGAGTTGGAGAGCCGGGGCGAAGCGGGGGAAGTGGAGAGGCAAAGACGAGACGTCGTGGCGATTTCAGAGAGATTTCTTCTCGCGCAAAGGGGCGGCGACCTTCACAGAAAAAAAAAAGAAATTAGAGTGTTTCGTCGGAAAGAAACACAGAGAGAAAAAAGATACTGTAGCCGCTGGAGGCGTATAAAAACAATGTTTAGATGGACTGCTGTGCGCGAAAGTTAAGTAATTAATTGAATTCACTACGAAAGGAGTAGAGTCGCATTTAAATCCGCTCAGTTAAATTCGAAAATTGGCGTGTGGCAATGGAAAGAGAGAGTGAGAGGGTGGGAGAGATGGCAGAGCCACTTCGAACGGCCAACTTTCCCACCCATTCGCATTGTGAGAGAGTGGGTGAATTGGGGAGACGCAGACACGGACAAAGTATTCGGTTTACGACTGTCGACGGTCACGTGCAACTTACCCAGACAAGTCCGACGAAAGCCATCGCGCGAGTCAGAGTCATTTCAAGATGGAGCCGAATGAAGCATTCAAGCACACACCTGGCCGTCTGCTCCACCGAGCACGAAATGGGCGGGTGAACTGGGTGCGCGAAGAGAAAAAGTTTCTATTTGCCGAAACCTTTTTGAAGAACGCTGGTGACAGACAGTAGTGTACGCCAAAGCGCTTATTGAACTCAATTCGAAAAGCGACGAGACGTTTTTTGAGTGGGAACAAAAAAAATAATTGGGGGTGGCCAGGGTGACAGAGGAGAATACGCCATGATAGAGCTATAGAATTTATTAGCGTTTTGAGAGAATAACAAGATAAATACAAAGTTCGGAATGAATGAACGGGGACGTGAATTACCGGATCACTGGGTGTGAGGGAGAGAATAATCGTGACGAGAACGCCACATGAAACCCGAGAGACGATTGAAAGAGAGCCACATCAGGGAAAAACATCAGTGATAATACTGAAGGTGCAGATAAATATAAAGGCAATGAGAAGATGCTATAAAAAATACCGTAGTTAGACTAGGATTCTTAGAATGTTTCAGACACGGAGCGACTGGTAGCGATGTTTGAATAGAGTGACACGAGCAATTGTGGGAATTCGTCGAGGAGCGGTGGATTGTTTCGGAACAGACGCCTTGTGAGTTAAAAAGAAGCTCTTGGCATCAGCAAAAAGCTCCTGTTGAGCCATTGTGCGACCAGTGGAGATGACGAGCCAACGACCGGAGTACTGCAAATAATAGATTCATTTCACATTTTCCCGGGTGTTTGTCAACAAAGTAATCCAATGTCTGAAGTTGAGTACTTCAAGCAAACAGGAATTGGTTTAACACGCACTTGATTACTAGTCACAAGGTATACTTGAGTTTTGATTTTTTGGCATTTTGCTTCTAGTGTATAAACTAACGGAAAAAAACGAAATAAATTTGTAGCACTTGTGCTTGAATGCATGGAAAGATAGATCTTACCAAGGGAACCTTCTTTTTCGGAGTCTCAAATGGAGTAGCCCTCCATGTGCTCATCTCTTTTTCCTTAGCTTCTCGTAAAATAGCGTCTTTGACAGTTTGCTTCTTCGGATACGATGGCAACGGTTTCTTAGTGATCACTTTCGGTGGTTGAAAAGTAGGAACTGAGCTGACGATTTCTTGGTTTATCTCTGAGAGTGGATGATGAGTGACGATCGCGAACGACTCCTTGGTGCTTTTCAAAAGATTTCTCGAGGCTGTTCGAACTATAGGCCCACTCCTCACGTTTTCCACATTTGGAGTCGTAGGACGTGGTGGAATACTATGACAGCCACTTTCAATCAGGCCGGCGTACTTATGATAATCCATAGAATCATCATCAGTATCTAATGGAGCACTCGTCTTGTTTGGAGTTTCAAACGAAAAATCATCAAAACTTTCGAATGAGGTCTGCAGTGGAACATCGAGTACCTGAAGGATACATAGGTAATTTGCCGAACAGAGTGATTTGTCTCACGTCAGAGTTGGGAGACCCAAGAACCGTAAACCCATCCGGTCGCGCTTGAAGTAGACATCGCTTTGATGCACTTCCGGTTACTTTTTTGTTGTAGTAGGTTCCATTTTTAGTAATGTGAAATCCTAGAGAAAAACATTTTCCGAGAAAAAAAGACGAAACACTCACCAGTTACATTCTCATTGTTAGACAATTTGAGAGGTGTTTTACTGAACGTTACTTTAAATGGGGAAGGACTCGAAATGCGAATTGCTTCCCGCAGAGACTCTGGCGTCTTCATAGAGCTCGTTGGTGAGGAAAACATCGATCTTATTTTCTTGCGAGATGGTGGCGAGAATAGATTGACTTGAGACCGTGGTTCTTCTTTAACAGTAGCTGCGGGTTTTTTCCTATTAGGAGGTGTTCGAATTCTAGCCCATTTAGTTGGCGGTGAGCATTCTAGAGGACCTGATTGGAAACTGAAAGAAGCGTCCGAAGCAGTGGCTGCGGATAGGTCCATAAGCTGGAATAGTATGATTTAATCGTATGCTAGCAGAAGGATAAAAACCTGAGATTCAGATAGATCTGAAGAGTAGATCGAGTCATTGGCCAAACCGATACCACTGTCCAGCGACAAACGTGGGTGCACACTTGCCGATGTCGTGGGCTTCATACCCGTATTGTAATGTGTATCAAAGTCTGGAAACAAATTGTTCCAGTTTGAAATAAATATGAAAAACTAACCTTCATAATATTCACTATCATCTGCAGAAAACATCCTAAATGCCCGACTTGTGGCGACACCCTAAAACTGTGTGCTTCAGCACAACTCGTAGTCCTACTCGATGTCGTTTTCTGCAATGAACACTTGCCACTAGGTGTGATTTACACAGAACGCAGTAAATCAATCAAAAAAACGCGAAAATGAACACAAGAGACGGGATGGATAGGGAGGAAGACAATGAGCTGACGGACAGTGAGCTGGCTCGTTTCTGCGTGATTGCATCACATCTGAACGGATCAAGCAGCGGAATGGGGCACATCGACAAAAGAATTGCAGCTGTCGTTACGAAATGAAACATATAAAAGACCAATGCCGACAAATCTCAAAATTACAGTGATAATTACGAGTCTCGCAGAGTAGAAACAAGTTTCGGAAGCCCGCCAGGTGTCGGTTCGTGGCGAAACCCAACGCGCGAAACTTGGAGATGCGCCTTTAAGCTCGTTTTTCAAAGATGCACTTTCAAGCAAATTGTTTTTGAAACGCGAAGTTTTTTTCTGCGGTAACGGAATAATTGTAGAAAAGTCAAATAGGCGGTCTCTGTCAAGGTACGATCAGAAATAAAACTTTGATATAATGTTTTCTTTTCTCTTTTCAAAGAATTGTAAAAATTCTACAGAACTGAAGAAATAGTAGAAAGAAAAGATTGAGATTTCGGAAATTCCGGGCAGATGGCGGGTTATTATGGCCGAGGTGGCAGCTGATCCTTACGAGGACGGTAGCCTAATTTGCCGACGGTCCGTCGACCACCTGCCTTGTTTTGCCGACAACAACGAGATCTCCCGTTTTCCGCTCGACGAGACATTGCTCGGCGGACAGAAGCTCGTAAAGAACAACGAAAGACGCGACAAGCGGACATAAAAGACGGGAAGACGGACCGCGAGAAGGTGAAACGGACGAGGGCAGCGATCGGCATTGTCGATTTACTGCCTCGTCTGATGTGAGGCGGAGATAGTGATGCAAGATTAGCGTCTTTTGACACTTAGCAGAGGGCGCTTAAATAGCTAGGTACCAAAGACAGTAACGGGTGAGAAGAGGGGTGAAAAGGTTAGGCAAACTGCTGTTCAGCAAACGTTGAAGTTATGCATAATCAACTGAAGGAGCTGGTTATTAGTGGGAAGCGACAGTATGTGCGCTTGGTAAATGGTTACGTCGACCGTCTGAATAACTGAGTATCGAGTTTCAATGAGACCGCCCTTTTCATCTGGCCGGGTATATGAGAAGAGAGGCATTGAGAGGACCCAAGGCATACCAAAAAACCGACACCGGCAGGACGGATGGCCGGAGACAGTGAACGAGAGACTACGGGTGACTGCGGAAACGCAGATATCGGACAACAGACATCGCCGGAGAAGAGGGGATCAACGGGGGACGATGCGACGGGAAAGAGCAGAAGGGGGAGCACTGTGACCGGCCGGAACACGGCAGACCTTGCGCCATGAGACCTTCGACGTCGCAGCAGCTAATTACCAGTGTTACGTGACACACGCACATCGTTGATGGACAGCCCGGTCAGTCCGTCACCTCATCTAATTACAGTTTCATGAACAAATTATACGTTTCCACGGAAGACCTTCAAGTTGACTTTTCGCCACCTAATTGGGGGGGGGGGGGTTAGCGTAACGGAAACGATGGACACTGTTGGGTTTCTTTCGGATCGAAGAGTTTATGAAGAGGACGACAGTTGTTGGTGGGGGCAAAGTTTCATGTGGGAGATACAGGCGGCACGCCAACTGTTTCATGCCGTTTCGGAGACTACTGGGAACCATCCGGTGGTGCACCTGTTCACTCCGAAGTTATGAGAGACATGGGGCGGTTTCCTTTTTTGGTTTCCTCCAGAAAAGTGTGAACGAGATGTAAACAGCGCGTACTCGACCCAACACAATATCTTATCGTTTGGTGCACACGCGCAAGGTCCACACTAATTCGGGGCCATGAACAAATAAGCGACTTGCGTGCACACAAGATGAATGTGTCAACCAACATTTACCATAACCCGTTGGCACATTAATGGCTAAATCAGTCTCTAAAGCCTAACGGATTATACGAGGAAACAGACGGGAGGCTTGTGACGTCAGGGGAGAGAGCCATAATGTATGCTTCGGAGGGGAGATTCTCGTTCCTAATTATGCATCCACGACGGGACAGCATGGTCTTCTTCTTCTTCTTCTCATCGATAAATTATCAAGAAGGCGACGATAAAAAAAAGCGGATCGGCGGGATGAAAAGGTGGAGATGATGGCGTTATCTGATGCCCGGGAAGGGCTGTACAAACACAAAAAAGTATGCCCTTTTGCGGTGTGTGCACTTTGAGGTCGAGTTGCGTTTCGAACGGAAAAAGTGCGTGAGAACGGTGCTGCTCTCGGTGGTCGGTGGGCGGATGGACGGATTGATGGATGATACTTGAATCGACGATCACACCCGGGTGGTAAGGGGTGGAGGACATACACACGCGCGCAGCTGCTTGACCTTGCTTCACCCGACCATGGGTGGCATTGTGAGCCTATATAGGAGGAGGGGGGGGAGTGACAGACGTTTTCTGAACACTGTTCAAGGGTCCCGTAGTGCACCCTTTTATGCAACCCATTGTTGGTTTGCATAATGGATGAAAGGTCGTCAAGAATGGCCGAGTGTCGAGAGAGCAACCAGCGAACAGAAGGCGAAAGTCCGATAAACTTTAGACGACGTCTTCTTCTTCGTTAGTCAGAATGCAAATGAGCTCGAGAGGGGGCGAATAAATATGTGTTTGCATGATTTTCCTCCCGCTGTTACTGATTGATTTGTGAGAAGCTAGAGCGATTGGCATAGGGGAATGAGACGACGGGCGGAACAAAGAGACGGGACAAACATTTGCCTGTAATCTGACTCTGGGACGGTTGTAAATTACGCAACAACGCCAACTTGTTGGCCGACGAGAACCGTCATTGTGTGTGTGTGGGTCAGCCGACTCGGCGAGCAGGATGAACTGTTGACCCTCCCGGTCAGCTGATAACGGAGATACGTGGAACTGGATAGCTGAAGAATACCGGGATAAGAACAATGAAAGATGGACTTTGATTTCCCAATCAGTGAGGCAAACGGGGGGAACCCGCGCGTGTTCATTCGGAAAGGCACAAGGACAAAAAGGTCTCTCTCTCTCTCTCTCACGTTCTCGTATCGTCGATGACTCTGAGGGCGCGCGAATCTGGCGCCCATCAACCTCGACTCCGTTTGCCTCCGCTGTCCTCCTCTTGCCTCTTCCACCTCCTCATCTCTTCTTTCTTTCGTCTCCGTCTGGTATAAATCGAAAAAAGCATTAGTTTTTCGCGCGCGTGCGACCAGAACCTTCGGGGGCAGCGACAGCAGCAGCAGCAGCAGCGGACCGCCGGCTGTTACCGAATGTTCTTTGTTTGAGACGATGACGGAGGCGAATGGAGAGGGGAAGAGATGAGGAATTTCGACTTTCGAGGAGGAGATAAAATGGGGAAATGGTGCGAGAAGGATGGGGTTGGGTTGGGTTCGAGACGACGAGAGACGGGGTGCCATCGGAAGAATCAGAGTGAACGTCACAAGTGGGAGAGAGCGATGGAGAGACGATCAGAGGGCCAGTCAACTGCCTGGCACTGCGGGAAGGAGCACTGATAAGCGGCGACGACGCGGGAAACGAGGGTCATCACGGACACAAACATCAGTTGACCTGTTGGAAAGGTCTGTAAGTGGGTGGGCATTCCCAGGCCACCACCGAAAGGTTGGCCGATCACAGCGAACAGTGACAACGCAAACAGATCGTCTCGGAAGGTCAATTTGATTCTCGTGTCCGTCGTCCATTCTGGGTGAAACTGGGATGTCGAAAACAGGGAAACAATCGCATTCGTATAGTCGGAGAACAACGGAAAATTGGTGTGAAAATGAGAATTTTCCGTTTTCGCCAACGGCCTCGAAACAAAGGGATTGTGAGGGAAAACGGGCGAGAAAACGAGAGAAAGAATGACAAAAAGAGTTCATAGAAACCCGCACAGACAGTAGAAAGAGAAGACGAGAAGGGAAGTGCTATCGTTTAGATTGTGCTCTGATAAACTGATAAAGGTTCGAGACGAGCGATATCGTGACGGAGACGAGCAGAACTGCGATGACCACCGCGTAGATGTGCTTTTCTTCGGTGCAATCGGCCGCCGAGGACACGTGTCGATCTGAATTCGGAGTTCAGAGGGGGCATGTCAGAGGGTTCACTCACCTGTCCTCACACTTGTCTCATCGTTCTCCAACTCGACACTCACACTGTCGAACAGGCGCATTTCCGTCGTTCCCGGCTCCAAAATCTCTCTTCGTCTCCGAAGTTTCGAGCAGATATTGGGAGCTTTGGTCATGGGAGTGAACTCGATTGTACACGAGAAGTAGACGTCGTCCGGTCCGGGGAACTTGAACGCCTTGATCATCAGATAATAGAACATCATGCTGTCGGAATCCTTGGCACGGTGAAGCGGAGAAGCGAACTCTCTTCGGATGACGCAACTGGAAAAAAGAGAGCAAAGATGGAAAGGGCGCAGAGAGACTGACCCGTTCTCGTCGATCATCTGCACTTTCGTGTCGCCCTTTCCGTCGGTGGCAAAACACGAATGGACGAACATATCGAATTGATCGGAATCTGGAATCTCTCCCTGGAGGAGGTGTCAAGTGGAACTTCAAACCATTCAAATAGCTCTTTGCTTTCACGACGAGCGATATATTGTCTCCGATCTTAATGGGAGTCGTGACGGGCGGAGCAAACGGACCTGGAAGATGTACTTGTGGCTCACTCATGTTTTCTGAAAAACCTTCTCCGCGTTGTATTTCAAGAGTGACCTCCGGTTCGATCTGCTGCTCTTGAGTCGTTTTCAGCACTGAAGTGACTGCTTGACGGTTCGGATCGTCCGCCTGAACCCTCGTTTCGTGTTTCTCACTTCTCGCCGTCTCCTCTAGAATCGCATTGTTGTTCAGATGATCGGAAGAGAACGGTGCATCGGCAGTTGGCGGCTGCTCTCTGTACGTCTTCTCGTCGTGTCGCGGAGTCGTCGAATCCACATTCGCAGTGACCGTCGGAGCAGTTGCGTACGCACTTGGATCATTCCATTTGGCTGCGTCGACCATCGTGGAAGGTGGCATTCCGTGAGAAAATGGAACTCCGACACCTTGTTTGAAGTGAACATTCGGAACGATCGGGAGCGGCAGAGGGGCAGTTGTAGTCGTCGGGAAGGTGAAAATGAGAGGGGTCAAGGTGGTAGTGGAGGTTGTGAATACACGAGCAACAGCCGGTGGACTCCTCTGAGGTGTCGGCGGCGGAGGGAGGTTCGGAAAGAGTGGAGCTGGCGGTGGAGTCTGTCCGACTGTCGAGATGGGACGAGTGACGTATCCTTGTGAAGGGTCTTTGGCTGGCTGTGAACTGGGAAGTGAAGAGATTTCCGGAGATATCGGAGACATCGGATACGTAGACACTGGTTTCATGGAAGGCTCATAGGGTTTCGCTCCAGGAATCGGCCAGTTTCCGAGGTGAGAATCACGCGAATACGCGGAAACTTGGCGGACTTCTGACTGAAACAGAGCCCGATTAGAAGACGTTTCTCTGTTTCTACCATAAGTTACCGGTTTGATGGGCATGAGACTGGAGTGCATCTTAGTGCTCACACTGCTTGCCACTGGACGTATCGGCTCTTGCTGGTAGGTGTCCTTCGTCTGCGATCCGTCGTCTTTGCCCACTCTGAACTCTCTCAAATGAGTTCTCCCCCTCTCTAAATCCGCCCGTCTTACGCCTTCAACGGGTCAGTCAGCCTGCACACAAACGAGAATTGTTTATCCGCCGACGTCTGCGTGTCCTTGTCCATCTGCACATAGACTCTATTCTCCATCTGATCGATCATCTGAAGTCACCGAATAAAAGAAAGCGGCGGGACTAAAAAGTGAAACTCTTATTATGTCACTGTCCTACTTTCTCTAATAATGCGTGGGGCGCGATGCCAACTCATCGCTCGAAATAATTGCCGGTTGCGCGACGTCTTTGTTCCCGAGAAGACTCGACCCCGTCTTTCTTCTCGAGAAGACACCACTCACATTTCTCGTCGTCCTCTGCAACTTTGTTCCACATATGTGCGCTGGAATCGAGAAGAGCACAGTGTCACGGTCGATGTTGTTGTAGTAGAGGCAGTCGTTCGATTCGGCGTAGTTCAAGGAATAGATCTTGCCGGTGAACGGCTTGTCGAAGTCGATCGACGCAGTGATACCGTCACTGCTGCACATGGCCGAGACGGCTGGAATATGAGAAAGATGAGAGAAGTGGAACTTCTGGAATGAGAAAATGGAGGGAAGTTCTCATTCTCCAGACATTCCGATTCGGAACGAAACCGAATAAAATTACCTCTTATCTCGGCGTATTGAGGGGTCACATATTGAGGTTGACAGAATTTCAGAGATAAAAGGAACAGAAGTAAGCTACGTTTCATGGCGTCTGACGGGGGTAGTTATGCAGGATAGCCCGTCTCTTTTACTCGTTCTCTCTCTCTCGGGGCCCCCGTCCGGGTTAATTACATTTGAGGGCGGAGGACGAAGCGAATGGAGGGGAGAGAGCGCGTACCTGTGTAGTAGTACACAAATGGCGACTGAAAAGAAGTCGTCACTTGTGGATACGGACGAAGGTCATGCCCCTCGCTAATTGACTCGGAAATAGAGACCTGTGTTGTCAACTTTCTGAAAAAATCGACATCGGTAAATGGTGTGGAACGGGAAGTGGCGGACGATTTCGAGACGTTTTCTTCGCATTTTCGACGCTTTCGAAGACAACCGACACGTGGGATGTTACAAGAAAAAGGTCCACCCGGCTACACAGATAGGGAACCAGGGAACGTTCCCGTATGCAGTATACAGAACGATTTCAAGGAGAAGGTACAGTAACAGTTAAAAATTCACAACCTTTATTTCAAAATACCGACTAGAGCACCAGATTAATGCTTATTGAGCTGGTGGGGCGGCCTCTGGGGCAGCAGCTGGAGCAGCCTGTGGTTGCTCGGACGGGGCTCCGGAACCTCCCTTGCTCACTTCGTACGCCTCAATCCCGAGCTGTCCGACAGAGGCGAGCACGTGGACGAGGACGAAGAGCGAGAAGAAAGCGTGTCCGGAGACGCACAGGAAGACGAACACTCCGGTGAAAGCGGGCACCGCCACCAGAGCAGCCGACTTTCCGCGAACTTCATTGTCAGTTGATGCGAGAACCTTCTTGATTTCGTCGCGCCCGTCGACGTTGAGGGCGATGTTGTGTGCCGAGATGGCAGCGGTGCCTCCGAGCAACACAAAGTAGATGAGCTTGGCGAGGATGTTGCTGTCGCCAAGGGAGCCGAACAGCACCATGAGCAGCTCGAATGAAGAGCAAGCGACGACGGCAGCACGCGCCGCGAACACGTACTTATGGAACTCGTACGGCGGGATTTGATCCATAGCTGTTGGGAGTCTAGTCGAGCGAGTAGAAACCGGCGATCGGGAGGAGATTGATATTGGCTTTTATGCCGTTTCTGCCGCTATTTATTGAGCCCAAAACGAGGCTAACACGTCAGATGCTCCCATGAGATAGTCGGTGTCACGTGATATTTACTCGAATCGATGACACCGTAACACACATAAAACTGGGAAACGTGAGATTTGGAAAGAGAAAAAAGACGGAAAGAAGGGGTTCCATTCCTGAATTTAGTTGTTTCGAATTTCTCGTGAAACCGGTGTCTCAAGGCTCTCGTCGCGAGGCATGTTGGGCTGTTGCAAGAAGAAATCGAACAAGTCGCTGGATGAGCTCAAAAAGGATATCGTTATCGATGATCATGAGATCCCGCTCGAAGCTCTTCTCCGAAGGTTCTCCTCGTCCGAGACTGCCGGAATATCGGAAGCCGAAGCGGCGACTCGGTTCAAGAGAGACGGTCCGAATGCGCTGACGCCACCGAAACAGACTTCGAAGTGGGTGAAACTGGCGGGATCCGTGTTCGGAGGCTTCAACTTTCTGCTGTGGTGTGCTGCTGTGGCATCTGCAGTCGGCTACGGAATGGATTTGTCGATGAGCGAAGACGAGGAAGTGCCGAAGGACAATGTGAGTTAGGGGATGCGGGAATCAGTGAAGACAGCAGATTGCAGATGTACATGGCTTTGATTCTGGCGACGGTCGTCTCTGTAACAGGTCTCTTTGACTTCTACCAGGACAGAAAGAGTGGAAATCTAATGGACTCGTTTGCCAATATGATTCCGCCGAAAACACTCGTCGTTCGGGATGGAACGACGAAAGAGATCGAAGTGAAAGACTTGGTGGTGGGAGATCTGGTTAGATTCCGCGGAGGAGACAGAGTTCCTGCCGACTTGAGAGTCACGCTGGCCAGAGGGCTGAAGGTCGACAACTCGAGTCTGACAGGAGAGTCGGAACCGCAGAGCCGCAACACGAACTACACGAGCAAGAATCCGTTGGAGACGAAGAACTTGTGTCTGTTCAGTACGAGTGTCCTCGAGGGTTCCGGAGAGGGAATCGTCATCCGAACGGGAGATCGGACTGTCGTCGGAAGAATCGCCGCTCTGACCACCCAGGTGGACTCGGGACCGACTCCCCTTGCCAAGGAGATATCGCACTTCATCAAGATTATCTCCGTAGTCGCATTCACAGTCGGTATCGCATTCTTCATTCTGGCCATCGTCTACGAGTATCCGCTTCTCAAGGCTATCGTTTTCTTCATGGGAATCGTCGTGGCCAATGTTCCCGAAGGCATCGTTCCCACTGTCACAGTAAGTGTAAAGAGTGAAGACACTCAATCATGTTTCCAGGTGAGTCTCACTCTGACGGCCGTCAAAATGAGAAAGAAGTTCTGTCTCGTGAAGAAGTTGCAAGCAGTCGAAACCCTCGGTTCCACCTCCACCATCTGCTCCGATAAAACGGGAACTCTCACGCAGAACCGAATGACTGTCACTCATCTCTGGTTCGACGGGCAGATCCAAGACGCCGAACTCCTTCCGCCCAATGATCACTATCGCGGAGAGAAACGATACGTGGCCAATCAATCGTACGACAAACTGTTGAGATGTGCTACGTTGTGCAGTAGATCCCACTTCCGAGTGAGGCAGGACCGTGAGAATATGAAGTATTTTGGAGTTTCAGGTACCAGAATTCGACGTTCCGCTGGCGAAACGAGTTGTGAACGGAGACGCGTCGGAAGTGGCCATCATGAGGTACTGCGAAATGATTCGTGGAGACGGCAAAGTGGACGACTACCGGAAGGAAATGCCGAAAATCGGAGAGATTCCGTTCAACTCGACCAACAAGTATCAACTCTCCATTCACCCGCTCTCTCCACAACAAAACCTTCTCGTCATGAAGGGAGCGCCGGAGAAGATCCTCAAACTGTGCTCTACGTACTACCAGGACGGCGAGACGAAGAACGTATCGAAGAAGTTTGAACGAGACTTCCAGAGAGCCTACGAGACACTCGGATCGTACGGAGAACGTGTTCTCGGGTTCTGTGACCTCGAAATGAACACGAACAAGTACCCTCCGGGATTCCAATTCAACATGGAAGAGCCCAACTTTCCGATCAAAAGTGAGATAATTGAAGTTCTTTGAAGCATTCTCTGTTCAGATCTCCGTTTCCTTGGTCTCATTGCAATGATTGATCCACCCCGTCCCGGAGTTCCAGAAGCCGTCCGAGTATGTCAGAATGCGGGAATCAGAGTGGTCATGGTCACCGGAGACCACCCGATTACTGCCAGAGCCATCGCCACCCAGGTACACATTATTGAGGAGAACGAGCAAGTCACCGAGCTCATCACACCCGATCCGAAGTGTGATCCTGGCAGCGACGAGTTGTTTGGAAAGGGCAGACTGAAGGCGACTGGGGCGATTGTGGTGCATGGAGAGCAGTTGAGCACGATGTCGGCGAAGACATTGAAAGAAGTGGTCACCAACTACCACCAGGCGGGTTCTTGTTGTCGTTGTCCCTGTGACCGTCCGATGCCGTTTCAGATTGTGTTTGCTAGAACGTCGCCAGCTCAGAAACTTCAAATTGTCGAAGCTTTCCAGTCTATCGGCAACGTCGTCGGAGTGACTGGAGACGGAGTAAACGATGCGCCTGCTCTCAGAAAAGCGGACATTGGTAAGAGAACGAAGGGCTTCGAGTGGAAGAGTTCTTGTGTATTTGAAGGAATCGCAATGGGAATCGCCGGAACGGACGTCTCGAAACAAGCGGCCGATATGATCCTGCTTAATGACAACTTCGCATCGATTGTGACTGGAGTGGAGGAGGGAAGACTCATCTTTGACAATCTGAAGAAGTCGATTGCTTACACACTGACGAGTAACATTCCAGGTGAGTCACTTTAGGTGAGACGACACCAATATGTGATGTGTTTCTATCTAGAGATCACTCCGTTCATGTCGTACGTTCTCTTCGGACTCCCTCTACCCATGTCTATCATCGCCATTCTCATGATCGATCTGGGAACTGATCTGTGGCCGGCGATCTCTTACGCGTACGAGGTACCCGAGAGTGATATTATGCAGAGAGCTCCCCGCAATCCAGTGCACGACAAGCTGGTCAACAAACGACTCGTCATGTTCTCTTATCTGCAGATTGGAGCCATTCAGGCATGTGCCGGTTTCACGACCTACTTTGGTGAGTGAACTGAAGCTGGACGCGAAGGGATAATCGGGTGGTTCAGTTCTCATGATGTCAAACGGATGGTTCCCTCAAGACCTCCTGAATATCAGCGAGCGATGGGACAACAAGCACATTGACGATCTGGAGGACAGTTATGGCCAGCAGTGGAGCTATGAGAACCGGAAGGCACTCGAGTCTTGCTGCTACGGAACCTTTTTCTTCACCATTGTCGTCACTCAGTGGGCCGATTTGTTCGCTTCGAAGACGAGGAAGAATTCGCTGGTTATGCAAGGGCTCGAGTGAGTTTCTCAATCGAGTATTCGTTATCGAAGAGAGTTATTCCAGAAACCACGTACTCAACACGTCGGTCATCTTCACCTGCTTCCTCGCCACTTTCGTTCTCAACACTCCGTTCGTCAACGAAGTTCTCGGAGTGCAAGGATTCAGGTCAGTTGAGCAGGGAATTCCGGGATGAATACTGACTGTTTCAGACTCGAAATTGGATTCTTGGCCTTGCCGTTCGCATTCGCAATCGGTCTCTACGATGAGTTCCGACGGTTCTTCGTCCGCAAATGGCCCGGTGGATACATTTACAAGGAGACGTATTATTAGCAAGAACATGTCGTTTTGCAATAAAATAAAGATCTGTATGTTTTATTTAGCATTGAGTTCCATCAAACATCTCTCTGGAGTCGTTTGTCGTTCTATTATTTAGTGCGTTTCCGTATTGTTTTCGCGAGTGGATGATCCACGTAATTGTTTCCTCGAACGTCGTCATCCAGTCAGTTTGCTATCAACATCGTCTTCCTGAATAGAACAATGTCTTGTGAAGTGTCTCTGTCCATATCTGGTTATCAAGTGCACTCTATCTGACCGATCCTACTCCCCAAAACCATCTCCTCCCATTTGCCTCCCGACTCTGTCGCAATCATCATCTGGTTTCTGCCTCGTGGAGTCTCCCGATTTCGACACGCTTCCTGACTGCGCATCCGAAGCGAATCCACTCAAAACCGGCCCCCTACCCGCCCACGGGGGGCACAAAACTGTTACGTAACCTTCTCGCCTCCACCACCATCCATTTTCACTCTTCGTTTTTTTTCGCAATTCACTCGTCGTCCCCGATTTTTAAGTTTTCCATTGACCCACATAAGAAGAAGAGAAGGAGTAATACATATTGTAATTATAATCCACAGGAATATCTATTCAGTGTGTGTTTGTTTTGTTTCCAGAACGCGAAGAATGCTTTTCAAGTCTCTTTTCGTTTCGGTTCTTCTCATTTCGTTTGCCACGTGGATTCGAGCAGAAGACGACGAAGTGGCAGTTGTAGATGAAGTGGACGAGTTGGACAATCAAAACAAGACCATCTCTGGAGAAGTTGACGTTTCTGGTGGGTTATTCTACACACATCTCTGGGTTCTTTTGCCCAGAAACGATCTCGGTCGATTGTCCAGAACGAGACAGTGTTCCACAGTCGCAGGATATAGTCTAAACGGAGCAATTATGCGGCCAATTGGAGAACCTTCGAACTGTTTTGTTATTTATGCCCATTCTGTTCTCGTGTAACCGGTTGGCCAATTCAATCATTTCCAGACGTTGCGGTAGATGAAAACGACGAAGAGAAGGCGGAGAGGAAGCGGCAGGTCGAAGAGAACAACGAGATTCAGGAGGAGGTGAAGGCCGAACTCGATAGAGCGGTGAGCCGGAGCATTCGACTTCTTTCCGACTCTCGCATCATTTGCAGGTGGAGAGTTTGAAAGCGTCGGTCAAGGAACGCGAAGAGGAGGAAGAGAACGGACTGCTGACTGCGTCGAATCTGGAATCGTGCGGAGCCGTCGACTGCAACCACAGAGGAACGTGTCTGGGCACCAAGAGAACGTTCATTTGCGCCTGTCAATTGGGTTTCTCCGGGAAGAGTTGCGAAGAGAGTGAGTGAGAACTGTCTTCCATCGAAAGAGAGAGAGAGAGAGTTTCCAGCGGTTTGTGACTCTGCCCGCGACTGCAACGGCCGTGGATTGTGCCTGGGAACGACGAATCAGTTGACGTGTCTCTGCAATCTCGGATTCACCGGAAGACGTTGTCAGACCCCGATTTAACACGATTCACTTGGTTTTCTATTATGTAAATAAAGTCGGTGCAGATTCTGTGTCTCTTTCTGTCTCGCGAGTTCTCATTTCAAAAGTTCCTCGGGTAATTACCGCATTCTGGCAGACTCTGCATGTATACGTTTCGCAAACAATGCGATGATTATACGCGACTCACTGCTTCTCGTATTGTTTTTAGTTTAGGTGGGGCGGTGGTACGAAGGCTCTTCGGGAGAGAGAGAGAGCCGGCGGAGCACAAGTGCTGACAAAGAACAATGGAGCATATCTTTCATTTACATTTCGACGTGCTGCTGCTTCCCATTCCTCTTCTTCTTCGCACCGCCCATTTTTACTTTTCAACACCTCTTCTATTCTCTCCTTCAATACGTCTTTTTCGATTCATTTTCCGTTTTTTGCTGCGTCTCCCCAAATTAATCGCCTCGCAACGGGATTCCCACAAATTGATGGGCGGTTGGCGGTGGACAAAGGTTGTCTCCCGGGGGCCCCCCCTAATACCTCAAAAAACTTGTGCGATCGGCACACATCTCAAGAGGTTACCGAAAAGGGCAGGGGAGGAAGGAGATTGTTGCGAGGCGTGTGTTGTGCAACAAGATGGTACAAGTGGGGCCGTCGTCGGAGAGCAATGGGAACACGACCGACCGACGTCGCGTGTCTGCTGGGCGAGTGGGTCCCGTTTTAGATTGAAATACTTGAAAGAAGCACATTTTATGTAGATCAAAAACTTCTGGGACTTTATTTCTGTTGTTCCATAGAAATTTGACAGCCGATAGATTCATAAACCCCAACTATTTAACACATTCGAATGAGTTCATCGACCGAGTCTCCAGATTCGCGGGACTTTCGTTCTCTTAAAAAGCTCTCCTCCACGCCCGATTCTTCACAAATCCCTGACGGCATTATGATTTGATCTATCAATTACACCGTTTTCCCAGATCCCATGTTTCTATTTCACTTTGATCCCATCCGACAGACACCACTGACAGGTGCGTTCTCTACACAACTGACGCTTTTTGGAAAATTTCTGGGAAGGTACTTCCCCCCATCTACCATGCTGTTTATGCATATACATCCCTACTACTCGTGACCCTTGAACTTTGGGTTGCGTAATCTGTTCCTCAACAGCACTGACGAACCGTCCAAACAACGCCATTCTCCCCCGCTTCCGAGTGGCTTTTCTCCACTGCTCACCCTCCGTTTCCCACATTGGCAAAACGGAATACCTCTGCATAATCCATTTGCATCACACCTCAATTATCTCGTTGCTCTTCCCCTGACAGTCATCATCCATTGTTAGCCAAATTGGGTGTGTGTCCCTTCCGCTGTTCAAAAATGCAGTATTAGTAATAGTGAGTTGCCGTTCTGTGCGCATCGTGGGAATGCTTCGCATCTTGTTCCCATTTGCCCCATCAA
This sequence comes from Caenorhabditis macrosperma, assembly GCA_963932285.1. NCBI lineage: Eukaryota > Metazoa > Nematoda > Chromadorea > Rhabditida > Rhabditidae > Caenorhabditis > Caenorhabditis macrosperma. Next base: position 7,494,997 of record OZ010620.1, read on the forward strand.
CGCAAGTTTTCGTTTCGGAGGTCCATCATTTGCTTTTTTCTTCGCGAACGTGTCTCGTCAAGAACATGTGTTTCTGAGGCCATAAAGTATCCGCTCGGGGCACTTTGTTACACTCGAGAGGACCTCCTCGCGTCAAGATGTTCTGGAAGTGGGGAGAGGTGGTCTGTGAAAAATTGGGGTGGCAAAATATTAGGAGAAGAAGAAGCAGCGTGGTCAGAGTGGGGCCGGAGGAGGAGGAGAGGCGACAGCCGATGCGACACAACACGAGAGGTGTCACAACATATCTCATTTCGACTCATCGGTCAACTTCAATCAACTTCTAACCTCTTCTTTGCACACCGCGCACTGCTTCCTCTCGGCGTGAGCTCCTTACACTTTTATACTCTTCCAGTGCCCATGCTAATTCGGCTACACTCTGTCACCTCCGGCCATCCGGTACTTTCCATTCCACAAACACAAACAGTTCCATCTGCCAGTTCACTCTCTCCCAACTCCTCTCATCATCACCCTCATCATCCCCATTCATTTTGTCCTTTACCGGCGGCCAGCTCTGCGTGTGTTATTTGTCGAAAAGTGGGCGGGTTCTGGGCAAGCAACGGGCAGCGGAGGTGCCGCCTCCCCGTCTTTTCCTCTTCTTCTCTCTCAACGAATGATACTAAGAGGGGCCAATTGATGTGAGACAAGAGAAAAGAAGAAGAAGCGGGCTCGTTTTTTGATTCGATATCAGCCGTCCTCCAGCTGCCCACCGCTGACCGCTTCCCGAATTGAAGCCAATTAGCCGTGTCTCCCTTCTGTAATAATCCTATTGTCTGCCCCTCCCTGCCCCTCCTCCTCCCTCCGGATCCTTATCATCTCAAGTCGCCTCTTTGTCCTCTGCCACGTCATCCGAGTCAGGAAGGACAGTTCGTCATAAACACAACAATCTCTCCTCGCTCGGATAACATCGTTATTGCGCACCGAGCGAACGAGCTCCTTGTTCGCTTCCGACCATCTCTCCGTCTCCATCTCTTGCCTAGTCCATCGCGGAGAACCGTTACGCAATCGCCCCCATATCTATCTGTCAGATTTACCATCTTAATCAACTGGTCTGGGGCCCCCGTCCCGTACAGTCTACCCGGTCACCACCGGTTCCCTCTCTCGTCCTCCTCTGTTTATTCTGGCCCTATTAACTGCGCGATAATGGCTTCTGAGGGGGGTTATCAATGCGACCACAGCCAGTGGCTAATTGGTTTTCGCGCTTTATTACCTTTTTGTGTACTTCTTCTTCTTCTCAAAACTTCGTCCCTCCCGTCCATCCACTGACCTCCATCCGTCTCTCGTTCCTTGCAACACTCCTTTAATTGGACTCTTCCTCTTCTGGCGCCACTGACGGCCTCCCCACCGATTTATTATCTTTTTGTGTACTTTTAGGGAAGCGAACGTCTCCGTATTCCTATAATAGCTGGGAGGGGGTGTATGCTGCAGTCGTCGTATAAAGCGACGCCATCGTCAGTTTTTCGGTGTCATGAAGTCGTGAAGCCTTTTTCCATTTTCTTTTCCCTTGCGTTCCTCGATAAATAGCCTCGATCAAGTACGTCAGAAAAAATGGAGAAGACAGTCGTAAACTGATGCGCGTGCCTATAGACAGACTTTTCCACCGTTTGTACAACAGAATCGAGAAGTGTGCAACAGGTGTACTCCTCTGCGTCTCTTCATCTCTCTCGCTCTCTCTCACTTCCGCTTATCAAAGTCTTCAGAGAAACTTCGCATGAAGACGTCGCCCCACCGATGACGTCACCATCACCATCTGGAAACGTGGTGGTCGTGGGTTCGGACGGTTCGTCGACCGTTTCCGACCGCTGGCCACCCCAGAAGGCGTGGATCTCGCCGCCGAGAGTCCGCATCGACAAGAAGTTCATCACGGCCGCCGTGCCACACGTGCTCACATTCCTGCTCATCTGCATTGTATTCACAGCCCAACAGTCACGCATATCGACACTGGAGAGACGAATCGATCAGCTCGCCGCACAGGTATGAATGATTAGGCCACTAGTGCCACGCCTTGCCGACCAACATATCGTATTACTGTCGAGAGTGCATCTCGAGTGCTCACCTCGCAGCTCCTAATTGGGAAACAATATTTAGTTGAGGGTTGGTTTGTTGTGGAGAACGGCAGTTGACACCTTCACAGCTTCATTCACTGTTCTCTCTGAGAAAGTCCACTTCGTTTGTTCGAAAGAGCCACCGAAATGCGGCGTGCCGGCTGCTTGCCCATGATGATTTCATGGCTATCACCTGCTTCTGTAAACACGATCTTCGTCCGTCGTGCACTCCAAACACTCGGCCACCTGTACGTCTCCCAGTGTCCAGCTGTTTTCGTTTGCACTGTCGGGCCCTCGAGTATACACCCTCCTCCACGTGGCACCCACGAACAGGGAAGACAACGCGCGATTCATGTCATCATCCGCGTTTAGTCGGCCCCCTCTATAATTTTCGCACCTTTCGCTCATTGTAATTGGTGGTTACGAGCGTTCGATCGGTACCATCTTCCTCCTCTTCGCCCCAAAACACGACATATGTTTAGTACCGTCTCTGCGGTCGGTGCAATCGGAAGAAGGGAAGCTGATTTCGACAGAGGAAGGGTGCCTCGCAAGGCCTTGACAGTGACATGCCAAATTGAGTTTATGACGAACGACATGCGTGTGAAATTTGTTGTTTCGGGACGGTGTCGGGTAGTTTGACGCGAATTCGCCGTGATGGCTTCCCGCAGATTTCGCTGAGAATCGGCGGCTGAGGAGGAGAAGGAGGTCGTAACTCAAAATGTGTTATCTCTCGAGAGGGACTCCTGACGGGAGGAGCCCATAAATTATGCGAGTTACGAGGCACCGCTCCCTGCCCGCGAAAACAGACAGATGCAAATGATTCGTTGCAGATGGACTCTGTGCCGCCCGTTTCTTCCGATGATGACAGTACAGATGACGTGGCGAAGAGCCGAAAAGCGAGGAATTCGTGTATGTGCCCTCCAGGTAAGCATTCTCCAGATGTCGTTAACCGCCACTCGAAACGTCGTAAACCAACGGAACGCACCCAGCTGTAAATCGCGCCAGCTTTATTTGGATAGTATAATGTATTCTGTGTCACTGGGAAGAGCTGCGAATTCATGTTACAACGGCACGACATGAGACATGATGTCTGTGGTCGGTGCGATGAAACGAAGTGACAAATTGATCATGAGCAAATGACAAGCACTCTGATTCCGCAGAACAAGCACATGTTGCTTCACGTTTCTTTCCATCAAGAAGTCGTTCTGAACTGAATGAGCCAAACTGATTTCCAATCGCACCCGGGGATAAACGAGCATTTCCAATGCTCGTGACGTTATCTAACTGATGCCATCGTTCTACGCTTCTCGCCAATATCACTGACACTTTGATTGTTCGCGAAGATTTCTAATCCAATCCAACGCCCGGTGATTGATGAAGTGATTTCGGAGAGTGCTCCTCTCACCAATTTGCCAGCGTATCGCCTCCCTTTCATCTCTCATCGAAATGATGAAAGAGAAAAAATTTCGACCGAGGCAGGACTCGAACCTGCAGTCTTCGGTTTAGGAGACCGACGCCTTATCCATTAGGCCACACGGCCACGGCGAAGGGGGGAGACCATGTGTCTATACTACTCGAGGGTTAGAGAGAGAGAGGCAGAGAGCGTTCGCATGCGTGTGTTTTACTCCGAGAGAGCGCAGGGCGACAACAGCGGGATGGGAAGGGGTGTTTGATGAAAGAAAAAGACGAAAAAACAGAGTTTCATGTATTTCAGGAGCTCCTGGCGAACGAGGACCAGTTGGACCACCCGTGAGTTTTATGAGAAGTTGAAACAGAAAGGGTAGCAAGAAAAACTGTATTTACATAATATAAATTTAGTTTTTCTCTTGTAACTACATGAATTGTTCCTTAGCACTCACGAACAGTATCAGAAACGACAGACATTTTGAATATTGAAACGTGACCTAGGAGAACCTTACTGGCGGCGTGAAAAGAGTTCAGAGTTCAGGGTTTACGAGGATCTCCCGGATGGCCAGTGGGTGAAATGAGCACAATTCAGTTGTTCCCCGGGGGCAAAATGAGGGCGTTTTGGTGTTGTAACTCTATGATTACAGGGCTTACCAGGTCTACCAGCACCCTACTACCGTCGTCCCCGAGTGCCTCTTTCGAATGTTGTTTCTCCCCGTTTCTCGTGATTGTGTGGTGATTGTTTCGTTTCAGAACCTCGATGAGACCATCTCCCGTAAGATGAGAGCCTTCGGAATGCTCTATTCTCCCGATGGACAGGCCATTCAACTGCGTGGAATGCCCGGTCCTCCCGGTGCACCGGTACTGTACTTTTGTAGTTATTGCTTTTGGTGCTTCTTTGGCTAGATTAGAAGAACATTTTACTCGGGGGAATTGCACAATATTCAGTTGCACACACACACACATTCAGTTCTCTCATTTCGATCACTTTCAGGGCCCGAAAGGACTTCGCGGCTATCCTGGATTCCCGGTGTGTTTCTTTTTTCACTTTTCATTTCTTCATGTTTTCCTTTGTTTCCTTGACTCGGAGATGGATCTATTTCGGATATTTCCCTAACATTTCCGGTTCTCTGCGTCTCTTCACCCTCACTTGCACTCTCCTTTCCCCCCACAAAATTCGACTGAAATCCACCAAATCGCAACTAATTCAGGGTCCAATTGGCTTGGATGGTCCACGCGGTTTGCCGGTATGGTTTACTTCATTGCTAGCATTCGCATGTCTTTTGTGCCGTCTTTCTCACCCATTCCAGCCTTTTCTCAACTGCTCTTGTTGCAGGGAACACCCGGAACGAAGGGAGATCGAGGAGACCGCGGTCCAGTGGGTCCTCCGGGATTCCCGGGTCCGAAGGGTGACAGAGGAATCATGACGGGACCTTTCGGAGGAATCAGCCCACAGACCGGTCCAATTGGACATCACACAGCTTCGAACATCGGCCCACCTGGACCACCTGGGCCCCCGGGAACCCCTGGAATCGCAGGAAGAGACGGAAGACCGGGAGTCAAAGGAGACAGAGGACTCCCCGGATTCGACGGAGAATCGAAGATCGGACCGAAAGGAGAGACTGGTCATCCGGGACGCGACGGGATTCCGGGAGCCAGAGGGCCTGCAGGAGAGAGGGGAGAGAAGGTGAGTGGTGCTCGGTTTCTCCGTGTCTTCTCCGTTGTGATGTGGTTGACTTCGTACCGTGCAATTACAGGGAGACACCGCTTTCCTGTCCACTTACCCGAGAGGACAGTCTATTTCGACAGTCAGTTCTCCGGGGTCACAGGGTCCACCGGGCCCTCCGGGACCTCCGGGAGTCTGCCACGTGTCGCAGTGTACTGGAATCCAAGGGCCTCCGGGACCGCCCGGAGAGCCAGGAAGAACGATTATAGGACCACAGGGTCCTCCGGTAAGCATGTTGTGCCGTTGATTGAGTTTTTTCGCTGAATAAGACAAATGGCAATGCTCATGATTTGTTTCAGGGAGAGAAGGGAGACCGAGGGGAACGAGGAGAGCCTGGAGACCGCGGACTTCCGGGATCCCCTGGAGCAGCGAGTCTTCTGAACGGAGGCAAGGCGTTAGTCGGACCACCGGGACCTCCCGGAAGAGACGGGCGGCCGGGAGACAAGGGAGAAAAGGTGAGTGGGAACTCCCCTCCTCTGGCTCTTTCTGCTTGACTGACCGGAATGGCGTGTTCTAAAACATGTGTGTGCGTGCTTCTGCTAATCCTTCTAGTTGTTCAGGGAGAACAGGGTCTTCGAGGAGACATGGGACTGCCGGGACCCGAAGGAGCCGCCGGTAAACGAGGACGGAGAGTGAGTGTGAAGTGTCTTTCGGATTGTGCATGCCTCTCTTTCTCTTGTTTCTTTCCTATCTATCTTTTCTCATCTGATTAGGGTCGACACGGAATATCACTCGTCGCTCCCAACGGAACGATCAATGAGGACGTGAAGAAGTTGCTCAAGACAGAGCTGATGCCGTTGCTCACTGCTGACATTGCGGACTTGAGAGGGAAGAACGTGATTCCGGGACCACCGGGACCCCCAGGGCCAAGGGTGAGAAGTCTCCAAAAGCAGGTTGCTTTCTCAATTCCGAATGTTCAGGGACACCACGGTCCGATCGGTCCGCCGGGAGAGCGGGGACCACAGGGACTTCCGGGACACTCGGGCGATAGGGGAGAACGGGGAGACATCGGACCTCCCGGATTACCAGGACAACCGGTTAGTTTCCGGCTTTAAGTCTTCCACAACTTATGTCTCCTCCAGGGAACCGTCGTGGAGAACGTCGGCAATCAATCAGGACCGCGTGGACCACCCGGACTTCCAGGGCCTCCGGGAGAGAAAGGAGACCTCGGACCGCCGGGACTGCCGGGACAACCCGGAGCCTTGGGTCTTCCAGGTCCACCAGGGCCGATGGGACTGCGAGGAGCGCACGGAACCGAAGGAAAACAGGTATGTGGGTGTAGTGGCATCCTGGTCCTTTCTCTTTCTTCCTCTCTATCATCCGTCGTTTTGTGTTGTTGTGGTGTTTTGTGAATCGGAAGAACACAACAATTCCAGGGCAAACAAGGGCCAGAGGGACCAAAAGGATACCCGGGGCCCGTGGTGGGAACTCTTTTCGAGGGGTCTGTGACTGATGGCATCGAGTTTCAGGGACCGCAGGGGCCAGCCGGAAACGACGGAGAGCCGGGCATCGACGGCAGACCGGGACCGCCGGGAGAGAAGGGAGATCAGGGCATTCCGGGACTCGATGCGCCTTGTCCAACTGGTCCGGATGGTCTGCCACTTCCTTATTGCTCTTGGAAACCGATGGATGTGAGTTGAGGGACATCTTCCATGGACCTATTCAAACGCTTTACGACCGCCTTCTGCGACGTTTTCCCTATTCAAACGACTTCGAAAACCTTGCTCTCGTTTTATTGGTAACCAGAACTGACGATGGCCAGAACGCCGTAACATCGTCGGAACATTTTTGTCACACTTCCGCTCTTCAATCCTGTCACATGTCAAAAAAGTCGCAGAAGTCGACTGTTTGGACATAGTAGAAATAGGAAAAAATGTCGCAAAAGGCGGTCGGAAATGTGTTTGAATGAGTGCATTATGATCTGAGGCGGGAAAGGAACACATTGCTCAAGCTCAATTTCAGACAAACGTCCGAATAAATTACGGGTAAGGTCTCTTTGGAAAGAGACGCAGGCGTTTGAAATTCAGAATAAAACCCCTTGTGAGAAGAAAAAAGAACGTTTGAGAGAAGTCAGAGTGTTCACTGACTTGACAGAAACGTCCTTTTAACAGTGTGTGTGTTCGGGTGCCGTCACAAGTAACCGTCCCTTAACACTGACAACCGATTCGTTTCAGGGCAAGAACGACGTCTGGGAGCGCCGAAAACGGTCTCCATTACCAGGAAGTGAGCCCCTTCCGGAAGAGAGGCAAACTGGGACGGTCTGAGGAGGAATAGGCCGCCCGTTCCGCCAACTAGGCACCGATGCTCCGATTCGCTTTATGCTCCACACTTTTTATGCTCCGATCTCTTCGCACTTACTTTCTTTTCGAGAATTCCACGTGTGACCAACAATTTCTTTCGTTTCTAATACTGTCACATCCTTTAAAACAGAGAACCAAACCAAGCTCAATCCTGGTGCACTTTCATCCACTATTACTTTCATCATGTATTGTACTTTCGAATTCCGTTACCATCATTGTATATCCACATTTTCATTTCATCAGAGATCTTGATCAGTCTCCGTTCGTTATCAAATTTTTAAAGAAAATGAAAGAAGAACTTGAAGTCGTCGCAAAATACAAACATCAGGAGAAAAAGTAATCAGATTACCATGGGGAAGGAGTTTACAATTCACAGAGAGTAAAGCTTCTGTAATGCACACCTATCACAATTCAAGGAGGGAGAGTACTGGTACATGAGGTATGAGAGTAGGAGAGGACAAGTGTTTTTCAGTGCTGACAAAGAGAAATGTTAGTGAGATCGACGATATGGGGAAAAGAAGTAAGAATGTACAGGGAAGCGAGAAACTCGGCGCCTACAAAATGTACAGAATAAAGATGGGTCTAAGCCAAAAGCGGATCATTCATCTCGTCTTTACTCTTAAACTGCCCGTTGCGATTCTCGACAGTTTCTGAAATCATAATCATGCGATTTTGTTTTGAAGTTTTCAATCTGTCTAACCTTGGTCGTGGACTTTGGTTCCACGAGAGACGAGCGGGGTCATTTGAACCATTTCAATTTCTTTCAATGGTTTGTTCGGTGAACGACGCTGGTTGACGCGTTCCCTGAATGCTGCAGCAGCAGCTGCTGCTCGACCCGGAGCGCTCAACAGTTGGTTCTGTCTCCTCTCTAATCGCATTCTGATTTGAAGGGCAGAGAACCGGGCAGTTGGATTCGTGTTCCATGACGTGTTGATCAGTTCGACGATGTGGTTGAATTCCTGAAATACATTAATTGTAAGTATGAGATAGCCGATTTAAATGGAATTTACCGGGTGATCGTGCCAATCCGGATTCTCCATTGGTCGCAACTTTCGCTCACACACAATTTGGCGCATCTGTTCATCCGTCGGATCTCGTTCAGTATGTTCCTTATAAGGCAGAACTAATGCTGGTTCCAGAGCCACAACATTCTCGTCTTCACATCTGCACAGCGTCTCCCACATGACTAGGGACAGCGCATAGACATCGGCCATCATATAGCTTTCAAAGACGCTTGTTTGCATAGTGTTGCTAAGAATTTCAGGAGCCAGATATCGCTGAATTGGATCATTAGAAGTTATTGTGAAGTCAGTGAAAACATACGATTGTTCCACACTTCGCGTTAATCGGAGAATCAATTTTTCCGCCGTTTTTCGCCACTGATATTGAGAGGCCGAGATCTCCGATGGCGCAGGTCATGTCGTTCTTTACCATTATGTTTCGACTTTTTATGTCTCTGTGTGCAATCCCCGGTTTTTTTGATTCTAAACAACTTTCTCAATTAATTATACCGTTTTTGAAAACGTTCATAACATACTTCCGTTTCCCGCGACAAAGCTATGCAGAAAAGCTAGACCGCTAGCGGCGGAGTGCATCAGATTGTACCATTCCATCAAGCTCACAATGTTCACTTCCAGAAAATCGTGTAATGATCCAAGCGGATGGTATTCCGTCACGAGCAACAACTCAGTGAGGTACCCTTTGTCTTAAAATATTCAATTATCGCTTTTAATTTTGGAAATGACTCACCGATTCTATCGCTTCCGATATATCGAAGTACGTGTGGATGTCTGAGCATCGCAGTTTCGAATATCGTGACTTCTTTGTCGAACGCACACTCGTCTGTCGACTTGAACACTTTCACGGCTACGCTCTCACCACGGTAGGTTCCGCGGAAAACGCTTCCGAATCTTCCCGATCCGATTTTGCCCAGTATTTCGATTTGTCTTCCAATGGTACTTTCGTGTAGTATATTAGGGCCAGCTCCCGAGCCACTCGTCTCTTCTAGAGCCATTAACATTCTGAGGGCGATGGGAGGAACTTTTCCCGAAAAGTTGACTGTGCTCATCGTGGTTCCTTGTCCGGATTGAGAACTTTCTGCTGTTTCAGTATTCTCATTTTCCCGGGTGGAGAAAAACCGTTTCGTTAAACTTTCTTTGAGTTGCGCATACCATCCGCACTTAACATTCAGTAATGACTTTCTGAAAGCAGCCAGGATGCAAGTAATGATCGCCAAAATGCAGCAGACGATGAAAAGTGCGACGAAAAACGGTGTGTTTGTCTTTGCGATGGGGGCAGGAGGCTGAAAGAAACACATAGGTTTTTTCTTCCGGTCGTTCCTTACCAGATACATAAGTGTCCTGTTGGCACAGAAGTTTCCGGCTTCGCAGCAGATCCAAGCATTCATGTGAGTACCAGAAGTGGTATTTGAGCACACTTTAGCAGCTGTATCATGAAAATCTGTCTGCTCCGTCACCGACTTCATGTCCATACATCCGAACAGAGAAATCGCCGGTGCTGGACGAGCAGTCTGGTAGCAACTTCCGTCGGTGTAGCATGTGTTCTGAATTGTTTTTTTTTTGAAATCATTTCATTTCTCCCGTTTTCCAACTTCGTAAAGTTTTTTCTCGGCCGCATTTAAGTCCGCAAGTCCAGGCACCCAACCAGTTGTCCGTGCATTGCATCCGACTTCCCTTGAGCAGTGACACAAGTGGACTTTATCGAATGTGACGTTTTTCACTGAAATGTATATTTTTGTCCAGAAATTTGTGTACTAGCTGTATGACGGCCGAATTCGTCATCTTCTGTCCTGGGACAGAATTCGATCAGAAACAGGGAAATATAGTTGTCGCGCTGACTTTTAATCAGCTCAGCTCAGCAATCAGCTGATTTTGAGCACAATCAAACTGGATACATTTGCGTCGAAATTGATCAAACTCGTGATAGTGGTTGCAAAATTGAGAGAAAATTTCGCATTGTTTTCAGAGGATTTGACCGGATAAACTACTCGGTTCTGATGAACTCTGTTGAGAGCGGATGATCTCAGATTAACAAAAGTTTACACGCAACTTTTTGTGAATAATTTTCAAAATTACTTAGGCCTCTGTTGAATTGTATAACGTTTCATTGTCAATGCCTGCTCATAAACAATCGAGCGTTTTCGCGGAAACCAATTATGAGATCATACGCATTGCATTTTTTATTCCATTGAAATTGAATGTCGAAATTGGAGCACGAGAGAAGGAGCTATAGTGGAAATTGTTGAATATAAAATGCCGGATAGGTTTTTCATTAGCTTCAGCAATGTTTTAGAATGAATGACTAATGCTACTAGGCATGTTGTAGTTTCGTTTCAACAATGAAAATAAATTACGTCAGAAGTGGAAGTAATTTAAAAAGCGGAATAATTAAATCTGCACGACAAATTTATGCAGTCAATTTTTCGCTTTTTTCGGTTTAGAGCCAATAACAGTGTTTGCTCAATTTTTGTGCGGGTTTCCGACCGATATCGACTTTTTCTCGAACATTGTTCGTGTTCGACCACCCGGTTTGTTTACCGAGTTCTTTTTTTCGTGAAAATACGTACCTTCCGCCTTTTTCAGTGCCGGAATGAGCCTGGTCTTGACAAATCGACTCGTCCGTTCTTCCAAATCGTCGTAGTCAACAGCCAGTACACCTGCAATGAAATGGTCATTTGTAGAAACAAGAATCTCAACTCACCGATAGCCAATCCAACATAGAACGCGAGGTGCCCGATCCTCATCGCTTCCGCTCCTGTTTCTTTTCAATGCATCGACAATCTGCAATGAACAGATGAAGTGCATCATCTCATCTTTTTTCGGGAAGTGGAGGAGCGAACGAAGAGGACTAAGAAGAAGAAAACGAAGAAAAAGGAGAAAAAGAAGCGGGAGAAAGAGAGATCATGCAACAAAATATAAGGAGATATGTATACGTGTGCGTGTTTGAGTGTGCGGAGCGAGTGTGTGTGCCGAGCGGAGTGTGCTGCTCTGCCTCGGTCAGCACTGAAAACACGAGAGAGACTGCGAGAGACGACGCGACTAAATTGTCAAAAACTAGTCCAGTGACGACGACAACTTCGGCACGGTTACCGGGTGGTTCTCCCGCCGTGTCCTTCCTCTTCCGGACAGTGGAACGATATGAAGAAGGAACCGAGAAAAGAGAAGTTCGACGAGGCCGCCTTCAAATGGGACTACGCGCTGTTCTACTGCGAATGTGTAAACAATGAACTTGACATAACTCACCCATCTGTTGCTCGTTCGCTTCTCTTCGCCTGCGCCTGCGCCGCACCTGCTTTTTGGCCTCAATGTGTTTCTCGGCTCAGTCAGTTATTAAATTGACATTCGAGGAAGAAGAAAAAACTTTGATGGTCGCGGAAAACCCATCAAGTCGTGTGCCTCTAATCGCCACCATGGCCAGTAACCGATGTCAAGCAACACAACTAGAAATCAGAAAAAGCAGAGGACGCTTATAAGCGCGCGCTTTGCAGTCAGTCAAATTTCACTAAATCTTTTTCGTAACACACATTTCCGAAATATACCACTTTCGTTTCAAGCTACCGTTAACACACTTTTGCCTCGGAGAAGCTGATACGAAATATAATTCTTCTTAGAAAATAAGCGGAAAGCTGTTTTTATTTTCGAACCGAGTGTCGCTATTTCTGCCTTTGTTATCAACACTAGTTGTTCATTTTTCCGCGTTCACCTGCGAGTTCTTAGCTGATAAACCGCAGTTGATTACTCATTTCTCTTCGCCTCGTGAAGACCCTTAATGACGTAGTATAGCGTAAGTTGCCGTATTATCGAAAGACGCGTGGTGACGAAGAGTGTTAGATTGATTGAGGAGAAGAGAAGAAAATAACAAGAGATGAAGATTATGAACAGAAGGGGTTAAACACGGGTCAAGTGACCGGTTGTATTTTCGCGCGGCAATCAGAGACCACAATCAATCCAATCCGCGGACTGGAAAGCAGTCAAAATTTTTCCGTGAGTATAAAGTATTTGTGTGCTCTACGAAATGAATGGAAGAGATCAGTAAGAAAGTGCACAATGAGAATGAATCAGTGCACTTTTTCAATAATTCCGAAAATCATGCGCTAATCATTAGTCACTCCTTCTCCCTTGGGCATTTGTAGAAAAGTACTAGTACTAATGAGTCGACTGACACATTTGTGCTTTGTTCTGAGAATCAGAGCCAGAACGTGGCTATGACAGAAGCGAAATCTCTGCGCACTCTCGAGTATCGATCGATAAGTAACACCATTCGTTCGGAATACTCGCGGAAGATGTGAGCGGGGGGACCTATTGAACGAGTGGGGACAATTACTCGAGAATGCTGGCGCGCCATGGCGTCGTCTGGCTGATTGTGAACAAGACGCCCGCGAGAATGTAAAGTTATTGCCAACTAAGGCATGAATTGCAGTTTGAGAATGGAGGAAGAACGCTGAAGTTCGATAACTTTTTCTTTCCAGTTTTCCAAAAACCGCAAGTGAAGAGGAACGAAACAACGAGTTTAGAGGTCGACTGAGTGACGGTGATTCAAGAGGCAATTAGATCTCGCAGGCAGTCAGATACTATCTCTCCCAGCCTTTGCAGTAGTCTCCCTCGGCGAAATGAGTGGATTGGGAGGACAGAAATCGGCTTTGGAGCGGTCCGAAGCAGAGCGCCACGCGAACCAATTAGAGTCCGGCCACGGCGAAGCGAGGCGTGTGTGAGAGAGGGCTATTGTTGTCAGGGAAAGAGTAGAGGAAAAGAAACACACAGCGCATGTTTTGTTCGAGGAAGCACACCTCTTCCGACAGATATACATATACGCCGAGCAACAGAAATACGAACGTCTTTATTCGAAGAAAAAGAAGCTATAAAAATGTCGCAACATTGAAGAGGATTCCAACTACAATATTACACGAAGCAGAGTCGAACAGATCTACAAATCGGCGACTGGCTTGCCCTTCTCCTCGTACAGCTTGGCGAGCTCCTGTGGGCAGGTGTGCATGTATCCCTTGTTGGAAGCGCAGATCTCCTTCATTCTGGTGTATGGATCGTAGTTACTGAAAAAATTTCGATTTTCATAAAATTACTTGAATTCAAAGAATAGACCCAACTCAATGAATTTGTATTTGAGCACTCCAAGATAATACTTCAGACATTTTTGAATGAACAAATAAACAAAGATGAAGCTGTTAAGAATGCGGAGTTCGCAGCGAAGCGACACCAAATAGGGTAATAGATATTTTTAAAAGTCTGCAGATTTTCACGAACAGATAATAATGACAATATAATCGCGAACATGGAATCGGGGTTGATTCAGGTATTTCATTCTCGAATTGAAACAACAGCTGAACTTCGGAAAGCTGTGGAAAAAAAGAGGCCTCTAAATCACAAATTGAGGTTTCAAAATTTCAAAACTGTTAGGGAATTCCATTCTTATGTTATTCGGAATAAAAAATTAAAATTTATTCGAAAAAAATGCCTCCATGTTTTCTCCGGTTCGTGGGAATCCTCCTTCCGGTGTTAATAAAGTTGAATTCTATGGAACAGATGCAATAACTATGTTTCATATAAAACGTTACCAAGTTCCTAAATTCAGTCAAACATTTATGGACTAATTCAATTGTAGTAAAACACATCATCTGTCTAATTCAAATTTTGTTTCTTTCAAAAAAGTGTGTGCAACTCACGCGAAGAAACGCTCGTATTTCTCGTGTCTTGGCTGAACGTATCCGAAGAAGAAGGCGGCGGTGGAAGCCACAGCGACAACCATCGAGACTCCGATGGCACGACGGCCATATTGATGAAGCATGTTGCGAGTGGCAGTAGCGGCAACCATCCTAAAAATTGATTTTCGAATAAAAAAAAGTGAAACAATTTTCTGAGACGTTTAAAAAATAATCAAGCACTCAACCTGGGTGAAAAAAACTAACGGTTTCTATGAACATAAAATGTGGGATATTTGGTGGTTCGAAAAATGATATATTCACCGGAAAGCTGGGGAAAACTCGTGAAGCGCCCTTTTTCTCAATGATTACGTGCAGGATAAACAACAGGCATCGGAATTTCGGAGTGTCGTTAAGAAACGAGCAATTCGATCAAATATTGTTAAAAAATATATAAATACAAGTGAAATAATTTTTGAACACTGAAAAATACTATTTAAAGGTAACTTTTTTACATGAAACCGAGAGAAAGAAAACGAAGAAACCGTCTAACTTTGGCTCCTATTCAGCGAATACGATCAAAGTTGAAAATACGCAAACACCAAGGGGAAGAATACGCGAAAATGCAGAGTCGGGTGTAAAGCAAACATTGATTTGTGTGTGTGTGTGTGTGTTACCGCTCGACCCTCCTGTCCTGTCTCGAACAAACGTTACTGTCCAATTTCAAAAATATCCTTGTCCGCCTATTTGCTTTATTCTATCTTCTGATTCACTGTTAGCACTCTCTCTAGTACTCTTCCTACTTTCCCAACTGTCTGCCCCTGTACTCATTCAGTTTCTGTTCGCTATTACTTGTATTCTCCCGAACACCCACGATGATAGGTCACTCTGAGACTCATACTCATCTGTATTCCTTCAGCTCCCGATGCAAGAAGAACGTGGAAGGTCCGCATATCGGCCCAACTGTAATGGTCTCTCCAGTTACTATCGGTGAGTGAAATTATTTCATTGAAAAATAAATGATAAAACTGCCATGTTTGCAGAGAGAGGTTTGGAAGTCATTCACCCGAGGAATACTTGAATTTGCGCATCTCCGGATTTGATGAGAGTCTTGATCGTGAAGAAATCAAAGCGAAGTTGACACACGAGTTCAGAAAGTATGCTCCGTTTGAGGTAAGCTGTTTTCGCGTAAAATTCATTCTCACTTTTTTATTTTCAGATAAAAGTAGTGAAGAATCCAGAAGAGGAGGAACGGCTCGCGTATGTAAACTTCGAGAGAAACGAGTGTGCACGAAAAATTCGCTACTCAATGATGGACCGATTGAAAGATGTTTTGGGAAAACATGTTCAATGTGATCCTGCAGGAATTCTGAGAGACCAAGAAGGAAAATACATTCCCGATCGGTTCAATCGGGCTCAACAAGGAGATAGGAGAGATGGAGCTCCCGGAAACCGTGGTCGTCCAGCAAAAGAGCCATCTTCATGGCGTCTGAAACAAGACGATGAGGATGCTACGCGAACTCTGTTTGTAGGAAATATGCCATCAGATGTGAAAGAACGAGAGATCAGGCATCTTTTTGAGCAATACGGAAAAGTCGAAGATATCGACATAAAAACACCAATGAATACCGATGCCGCCTACGCATTCGTTATGTTTCAGGTGCGGTTTTTCTAAATGAGCTTGTTTATCTAGTTTCATCAGTTCCTTTACAGACAGTCGATCAAGCCGTTCGTGCAAAGCAGGAAGAACAAGAACGTTCACTGCGTTCTAACGGCTCCCGTATGAAAATCGGCTACGGGAAAAGTCAGGTTTCACGTAAATTGTTTGTCGGTAGTCTCGGTTCTTGGTGCGACAAGGAAACATTGCAAAAGGCATTCAGCGAATTCGGATGCATAGACAACGTTGAATACAAAAGCGGTGACTCATTTGCGTATGTTCTTTTCGAGAATACGCATCAGTCTCAAGAAGCGTGCCGAAGTCTTCGTGGTAGACCTCTACCAGGAACGAATCATCCAATTATGGTTGATTACGCGAAGGATCTGTCCACACAACCCGATAAACAGCAGTTCTTGAGAAAGCGGCGAGCGTCCAAGTCCCCCGTAGGAGCAAACGGTCCGAGAACACCCCCAGGATCGCCCAAAGACATTGTTCGCAATTATGAAGAACTCGACGCTACATACGCACCAACATGGAGCGGAAAGATGGCTCTGAAAAAAACGGATTATGCGGTCAAATTCTACCGTGTGTATGGCGCAGAAAGACTTGTAATCAAACTGCTTCGTGATGAAGATGATGCGCCCATAAGACTTCTAATCACACAGAGGTTTGTCTCGAATTTAAAAAAAAATCATCAACTCAACTGCTCTTTTTCAGGCTCAGCTTACTATCGCAGAACGTTTTATTCGAGAAGCTAGCAGCTTGCAATTCAAAAGAGCTCAGCCTAGGAGTAATTACTGGAAAAAAAGAACTCGAAGATCTTCAACCACTAGTGAATTATTTCACCAACAAAGAATCCGCTGGTAGGATGATAGAGAACACTAGCAAATCGTAATTATTTTTTCCAATTCAGGTGTTGTGTCAGTTCCCGGCGGAGTGCTCTATGTGTTCCCGTTCTGCGAATTTGCTCTTCGGTTAATCGCCGAATTTTCTCCCCAAGTGCATGTTTTCAATGAAAATTGTCCCTTCTTGCTTGGAGCGCTGGCCGTTCGAGCTCCGGGAAGCCCAACAAATTGATAATAGTTTTACCATTGTATATATTGAACATCTGTGACTAACATCTCTTAGAAGAGATACTGTATTGTGTTATGTTACTTTGAAAAATTTTTATAAAGTGTCGCAAAATATAGACTCAAAATGTTTGGCAACTCTTCAAAGGTTTCTCAAAACTTGAATTATTTGGCCTCCTTGTTGGTGAAACAGGGTAATACCAGTTTCAGATGGAAAAACGTCGTGGGCCGCCACCTTGTCAGTCCAAAGAAGGTTGTTCGAACCCAGCAAAGATCAGAAAGGCTAAAGACGGAGCCCAGTTGTGCGGAGCATGTTTCAGCAAAGATTTCGAAAACGACGTGCACGAGACAATTTTTCACAACAATCTCTTCAAGGTTTTCATTGTTCCTGTTTGTATCGGACTTTGATTTTTCCTTGTAGAGAGGAGAACGAGTAGCGATCGGTGCGTCAGGAGGAAAAGACTCGACTGTTCTTGCCTATGTCATGAAGACGCTCAACGACAGACACGACTACGGTCTCGATTTGCAATTGCTTTCGATTGACGAAGGAATCAAGGGATACCGAGACGATTCTCTTCTTGCCGTCGAAAAGAATCGAGTAGAATACGGTCTTCCGCTGACGATTTTGAGCTACCGAGATCTCTACGGATGGACCATGGACGATATCGTGACCAAGATCGGGAAGAAGAACAATTGCACGTTTTGCGGAGTATTTCGAAGACAAGCATTGGATCGAGGAGCGTTCAAGATCGGAGCGACCAAATTGGTTACTGGACACAACGCAGATGACATGGCAGAGACAGTGCTGATGAACGTGCTACGCGGTGATATTGCACGGCTGGAACGGTGTACGAACATTGTGACTGGAGAAGAAGGCGATTTGCCACGTGCCAAACCACTCAAGTACTGCTTCGAAAGAGATATTGTGATGTACGCGAGAACAAATCAACTGGAATACTTCTATACCGAGTGCATTTACGCACCAAACGCATATAGAGGATATTCAAGAAAATATGTCAGAGATTTGGAAAAAATTCACCCGAGGGCAATTCTCGATTTAATCCGGAGCGGAGAAAAACTATCTGTAAAGAAGGAAGTCGAGATGCCGACGCTGAAAACATGCGAACGGTAAGTCACGGCGATCAGCGATTGAAGTCTCCTAATGAGCTGTTTCAGTTGTGGCTACATGACGAGTCAACGAATGTGTAAAGCTTGTCTGCTCATCGAGGGACTCAACACTGGAAACACCGACTTGGGTGTTCGGAAGACGAAGAAATCAAAAGTTGTAGTCGAGTCGGAAGGATCTCAGAAAGGTGGATGTAAAAGTTCTGGAGAAGGCTGTGGCTGTTCAGGTGCTGAAGAACCAGAAAATGAAGAGACTCGGAAGCGATTGCAAGATCTACAGTTCTAAAAAAATTGGTGATTTTTTCTTGTTGATTTTTGTTACTTTGTAATAACTTGAAAGTTAAAAAAAAAACGTTTGTTGCTATCTCACATTGTGGAAAAAACAATATAACAGTTCAACTTTCGTAAACGAGGCAACCACAACGGAATATTGAAAAACATTACCTTACAGAAAGAAACTTCAAACCTGATCTGCGAGTCCAGAAGGTATCTCCCCCAGTGAAATGGTGTGAAAAAAAGAACATTGAAGGAGATAGTTTTTATTTAGCAAGCCTCTTGTGATTCACCATGATTTACGTCAACAGTCTTCGAAAAAAACACATTGTTTGTGTATTTTGAAATAATTTCATTTCAGCGATTTGCCAGCAAAGGTTGATTCAATTTGTTTTCTAAACCTCAATTCGATGTTGGTTAAATGACAATACATATAAATATATGTTTTCAACAAGAACAGAATGCAATGTAGAAGAGAACGGAGTGTGCCATCAGTTCTAAACATAGTGAGAGAGGAAGCGACAGAGGAGAAGAGAAGCGCAACAGAGAGATGTCGGGTGATATGAAATACAGTTACTGCGGGTCGGTGGGCGACGGAAATTATGGCAAACGGAGAATTCTAGGAGAAGGAAGAGGAGCTAAGTGCTAGTCAGAAGAGAATTGTTTTACACGTCGAAACAAATGGGGGAAGAGCGGTGAGCGTTAGGAAGATGACTGTGGATGGGAAGGGGGAGTTGTATGCTGGGAGAGACGGAGAGGAGAAGGATTCACAGTTTTTCTGACGAAATACCGGTTGGCAAAGTGTTGGGGAGGGGAACTATTCCGGAAGAACTAACAAGAAGCGATCAGACGGACGGTGTAATACAGGGGATAACTACTTGGAGAAGTGGGGGTTTGTGTAGGAGAAGTTGAGGAACGCCTCCGGATCGATTGAAGCCAGCAGGTTCTTGTCGTGCACTGGTGTCAGTGCCGCCTTCTCATTTGTGAAGTCATCGTCGAAGTTGGAGGCGTCCGAGTTGGATTTCTGGAAAACGTTCGTTTAGAAACTAGGTGAACTTCAAAGCGAAACGCACGATTGTCGGTTTAAACGGCGGCGGAACTTGTCTGTTCTCGAATCGTTTCCAGTCGACACCGCGGAAGAAACAGTGCTGTCTAATGGGACCATCAGGGCATTCGGGCATTCCGAGACGCGTGTTCGGGTTGCGATCGAACAGCGCAGAAAGACATTTGGCGGCTTCCTTCGAAATGGTCTTCGGGAAGTACGGCCTCTCGTTGAGGATCGAGTCGAATAACTCGTCCTCGCCCTCTCCGTGGAATGGCGATTGGCCGACGAGCATCTCGTACATGAGGACTCCGAACGACCAAAAGTCCACTGCCTCATTGTACAGTTGGCCCTTGATTATCTCTGGACTAATGTAGTCGGGCGTTCCGCAGAATGTGCTCGCCATTCCGTTCTCTCGGTTCATTTCCGTTTTGGCCATTCCGAAGTCGGCCAGTTTGATGTGTCCGTCGCAGTCGAGAAGCACGTTGTCCAGTTTGAGATCCCTGAAAGCCGAACATTGATAGAGGACTGCGAACTGTTTGACTAACCGGTAAATGATGTTGTTCGAGTGCAGGAACTGAAGAGCAACAACGATCTCACAGGCGTAGAATCGAGTTCTCGCTTCGTCGAACTTCTTGACTTGCTGGATGTGGTGCATGAGATCTCCGCCGTTCAAGTACTCCATTACGAAGAACAAATATTCCTGGAAAAGATCGAATGAGGTTCGGAGGTGAGAGTAGAACTTACGTTTGTTTGGAAGGAACAGTAAAGTTGGCAGAGGAACGGACACTGGCTCGCGAGAATGAGAACTCTTCTCTCGATGTAGGTGCATTCTGTGTCGTCGTCTTCGAGAATGACGTCCTTCTTGAGGCACTTCATCGCGTAGAACTCGTTCTTTCCCTTCAGTTCCACCAGCATCACTTTTCCGAACGATCCCTTTCCGAGCACTTTGAGGAGGTTGAAGTGCGGCAGAGCGAACTTCTTCACCGGTCCGTCACCGCCTCCCCAGATGTTGTCCATGTATTCGTCAGTTTCCTTCTGCTCTTCCACGCTGTACTGGTGCGATTTGAACAAGTTCTTCAGCTTGTTCGGCAGGCTTCCGTTGCTTTTCGACTCTCCGTTGATGTGCAGATTGGCAATGTTCGGAGGGCAGCTGGCGGTGGCGTGGGTGCCTCGCTTGATCTCGTGGTACATCTCGCTGAGTTGCTTCTGATTCACACCGCACAGATTCGACATGAGTCGCTCGCATTTGTGATGGCACGCCACGTTGCATACTGAATTGGGAAAACACATGGGATAAATATAGAAGGTTCATCGACGATTCCGTCGACGGAATTCATAAGTGACACTACTCACCATCGCAACGGAGGCCTTGTTTAAACAGACCGTAGAGCATTGATCCGCAGTGATCGCAGAACGTGGGACTCTTGAAATTGTAGACTTTGAATCGGTGAGGAATGTCCACTTTGAAGCGTTCTTTCAGTGCCTGGAACGGTTGAAGCTCAATTGATTCGGGGGGCGAAACAGCCAACTCACCATGGTCTCTTTCGTGTTTTTGGCACTTCCTGGGCACTGCATTATCACCTTCTCGTGGCACTTCTTGTGCACAGCCGCCGAGCAAAGCTGACATTGGTATCCTTGCTTGTTGAGACCCCACATGAAGTCGGAGCACAGGGAGCAGAAATGTGGCTGACGGAAGAAGGTGGCCACGAACTGGTGGCCGCGGATCTCGTGCACACGCGCATGTTTTATGGCTCCTGGAATGGGGCATCATAAGGCTCGGTATCACTCGGATCACTCAGTACCTCTACGGCGTTGTAGACCGGGACCTGAGTTGCTTCGGGATGTCATGATGTCCTCTACAGGGTGATCGTCATCCGCTGAAATCAAGAACACGATCGAAACGAATAGATTTGTGTGTGTGTGTGTGTTGTCTGGTGTAACAAGTAAGTCGTCTTCTTTGCGATTCGCTAGGCCGAAACTCAAACACTTCTGGGGGAGGAGAGGAACCAACAGGATTAGAGAAAACGAGGAGGAGGAGTCATTAGTTGAGCCCAAAAATCGTGGGCACCGCCGACAGAAATTGAAATTGGTCAAGTCGGCGGGCGGACGAAACGACGAATACAGAGATGTTGTGTGTGTCTCTGGTCTTCGTCGTCGTCGTCGTCGCAAAATTAAGAAGCACAAAACATTTAGAGAATCGGAGGACGAGCGAAGAAAGCGCCGACGCGTAACGCACAGTGTAGTAATCGGAGACGCACAGAGACAGTGCCAAAGAACCGGTTGACAGTTATACACTGGGCGCGGTGACGTCACCTGCGTGACCCCTGATTGTTTTGTAGAGACTTCGACCGGCTTTTGGGCGAATTTCGAACTAATTTCGACTTGTACTAAATCTTTTATACGCAGACAGTTGGCCGTTTCGGCAAACGTGGCAGCGAATAGTGTTTGGAAGGGAAGTGATTAGAATCTAGATTGACTGCAGAAGGCCTCGCGGTGAGGTCGTCGCAGAGAGAAACGGAACGCGACTGTCAGGTGGCCTTTTATACACGAACACGGAAACGGAATGTCTTATCATGCGGGTGACATTTCTTTGTATACTATGACGCAGAGATCGTCCGAAAACAAAACTGAAAGGCGCTGATAGTCGGCGCGGTTGCCGGTGTGCGGGGTTCGTTCGGAGCATTCGCGTATGTGTGCTGCTGGCGGAGGGCTACGGTAATCGAGGGGCCGAATTAGGCGAAATGGCTCAATTAGGCGGACGAGAGAAAGAAGTGGGCCCCGAGAGTGGAAAGGGTGTGTCAGGCGGGCGCAAGTTTGTTGGAAAATGCAAATTAGAAACGACAGATTGGCACCTCGGCTGTGGGAATTGCGCGAGGCACAGGGACCGAGATTTGCATACTTTCGTCCTGTGACCGGCTTACCTCTTGGAGGGGAGAAGAAGAAGAAGCACATCTTGTGGAGTGTTTCACGAAAGAGGTCACCGGATGGCGGCTTCCCGACTCATCGCCCATTTACAGTTTATTGCGTTTCTGGTGCAGCAGCAGAATAAGGTTTTGATTAATTTCGAGAGAAGCTCGGCCGAGGAGGAAGCGCTTTGTTTGCTTTGTATTTCTTCTTCTTCTGGCAGGAAACGAAACGCGACTGAGCACGAAATCACAAAACGTTCTAGCCTATGACGTCGGGAGCCATCCGAAACATGGCTCGGAGTGATCAAGTGTACGGGAGGGGTCATTCAAGAAAAAGAAGAAGACATGATAAGAGACGCGCATGCTAATGGACGGAAGTATCATGTCACTTCACGATGTGACGTGAGGGCAAGAGTTCGCGCAGCATCTCCTCGGGGCTCTGCTTTATACCACTTCCGCCCTCCTCAAAAGACAATCACATCATGGGTGTAATTTAGTGCCAGAGTGATCTTCTCAAAAAACATAATGACGTGGAAAGGAGCTGAGCAAAAGAAGAAATGATGTAAGTGGAGGAATGTGGTGGAGGAAACGAATAAGTGATATTTTTGATGCAAATCGCAAATAAATCGCAAAGAATGTGTTGGCCATTGTTGGCCGAGTTTCCCACTCGTGAGAACATTCGCATAACTCACGTGCATTCTTCAGGTGCCGTGTCTGGGCCAGGATCCGTCCGTTGGGTTTAGTGTTGATCCAAATGTGTGTGATCGCGTCGCTTTTGCATTTCGAAATGATGTCCTGCAAGGCGAGAGTGATCATTTCGCAGTGACTGAGGTTCCCCTGATTTGCCGTTTTTCGGAGGAGTCGTCGCAGCAGGAAGACGCGGGAATCGGCTAGCGCGCAGAGCAGCATGCACGCGTATGTTTTTCGAACCGAAATTCAATTTCGACCCGCCGCGACTCCTCCGTCAGCCCCCGTCGCCCGCTTCACCACGGACGAAAAGAACCAACTTTTCGGATGGAGATGACGATTTGGTCAGTATATTATAGATTCGCATGAGATGTTCATCAAACATCGTCCCGGAAAAACATGGTGTGCGTGCGAGATAACAGGTCAAAACAGATCATTTTAGGCGGAATTGCTGACTAGATTCCCGCAGAAATGTCTAGAATTGTAAAGTGAGAAAAGGATGGAAGACGGTCAATTGAATGTGTATCGGGATGTTTTGAAGCAAAAGGAACCTTTTCAACTATTCAAGAGAGCACAAAGGGATGAAAGAAAAGAAGACGGTGAACTGTTTCCAAGAGAAACCATTGTCTCTTTTCACCTCTTCTCCCTCGTTTCCCCGTGATGTCACCGGCTACAGTAGGCACAAAGTAACCGAAACGGAGGAAAGAAGACACTCCGGAACGTGGAGTTGTTTTGCGGGGGGAAGCCGCTTCGTGAGAGGCGAGAAATAATATGAAAACGAGGCGAAAATTTACTGGACAAAACATTGCCCTGAGGCGCAAAAACTTGAGTTCTATCTTCGAGAAGCTCGTGTGTGCCCCGCCGCGCCGCGCAGGTTTATGAAAATCGTCGCCCCGTTTTTCGTGTTTTCCGAACTTTCTTCTTCTTCTTTCCTCCTACTCGACGTTTTTCTACTTCTTCTTCTTCGTCTTCTTCTTCTTCTTTTTCCTCTTCTACGCATCTCGCCGTTTTTGTGTATGGAAGAGCACCCACACACACAAATAGCATATCAAAAAAGAAGGAGGAGCCGGAGGACGCTTCGACTTTCCCCGGGGCGGATAAGCGATGGATAAAAAGCAAAGAGGGCCGGAAGAGGGAGCCCCCGGGGGACAGTAGGGGGCCGGTCGATTCGCCCCTCTTTGTGCACTTTTGTTATGGAGCCACCCCCCGCCTCGTTTCTTATCACAAGATACGATTGTCAATTGGAAGCGACGGCTCTAATCTGTGTTCCGAGTGATTCGATTTCTTATCACTGTTCCAGAAGACCTACCTTTATGAGGAGACGAACGGCCTCATAGAGTTCGTTGAGCACTTCGGACATTGGAATAAGTGGACCGAGAACAGAAATAGAAAGTGAAATCGGCTGAAGTCAGTGAGGACACGCCCACTGAGAAACAGAAACGGGAAGAGGGATTCCAGGGGTGGACAGGAGGAGCAGAGAGTTCTGGGGGCTCACATGGGCGATAATTGACTTCTGGGTTTACGAGTGCCGACGATGAATGAGAGCAGAACTGGATGTACGGAGAAGAAGAAGACGAAGAAGAAGACCTCTCGGGAGGAGGTCGAATGGTACCCTCGATTGGTTATCACAAGAATCTGTCTCGATTCGAGAATATTTCTGGCTAGTGGGAGGGGAGAAGTCAAACAACTCGCTCGGATCCCGTGTTTTCTAAACTTCTAAACATCAAAAATCCGAGGCGCGGGGGTAATAATTCGTGGCGGTCGGTCGTTGCTCGGCCATAAACACGAAATTTGTTGAAGCTGAACAAATGGCGGTGGACCCGGGGAGACTGCGCAAGACGTTGCCCTCTGGGCGCCCTCGGGGGACTGCACTCACTTCCAGTCGCATCGTCGCTTCGACGACCGGTGTCTGGTTGAACATGAGCACGATCTGCAGGATGCGGCCCTCGGCCACCGCCGTGTCCCAACACTTTTCCCATTCCGGATACAGCGTTTTCTTCTTTTGTACCAATCGGGATTCGCCTGAAAGAGAGAGTGGTTGAGAGGAGAGAGCTCTCGGGGACCGGCTCACCATTCACTTCGATCTTCTCTTTCACATTCACCGCCGGTTGTAGATCAGTAGGAGAGCATCCGGCTGGCAACAGATCGGCAGGGACGTCAGCACGCAGGAGCTTCAGTCTGAAAACGAGCTGATTCTCCGGATGAAGGGGCAATTCGGGAAGTGATGGGTGGACTGATCTCGAGTGACTGAGGGGGGGGGGGGGGGGGTGAGACAGAGGGTACTTACTGTTGACACCTTCTAGAACTTGTCCGTCTGAAATCTGATCTCTCAATGGATGTCTAGATGGCCCCCAGAGTGTCGCCAGAATCACTTACCGACACGCGTTGTCGGCCTGCGCCATCACAAAGTCCGCTTCCAGTGACGTCTCGCTCTCTGGCGGCGGATCCAGAGAAAATATATCGATAGCCTGCAAGAAAGACGCTAAAGTTCGTGTGCGGGGAATCCCGTTGTGCTCTAATTATCCGCCGCCTGCTGCTGCTGCTTCAGCGGTCCCTCTTTGCATGAGTTGCAAAAGCGCGAAAAAAGAGCGAGTCAGACCGCAAAAACGTCATGTCGAAAAGGGGGAAAAGGGAGGAAAGAAGAGGAGGAGGAGGAGGAAGAGGAAAGGACGAGAGGCGAGAGAAACGACTCGTTAAATGTATTATCTTCGAATTCAGTGCGGTCGGGTTCATGTCAAAAACGACGACGGGCGGCTCACTTGGATTTTGGAAATGTATGAGAGAGGCTCACTCAAAACACTTGAATCGAGAATTGATGGAGAAATTGAGTAGGTTGTCGAGACGGAAATCTGTTTGGTGAGTCGACGGAACGAGGCCGAAAAAGAGAAAGGAAACTATAATTAAGTGGCTCAATCGAATTGCGGTTTCTTCTTCTTTTCCTCAAATCAAATGAGATTCGTTCTTTCCGGCGGTGGAGCGGTGGTGGGCGTCTGGCGCAGCTGTTATCATTGTGTCTAGGGTGCTTACTCATTGGGTGGTGGGGTAACAAAAAGACGATGCTGATAAGGACAGAGAGACACGCGCAATGCTCTCTTTGCCGCATTTCTCCCTCTCTCTCCCTCTCCATTTCTCCATGTTCATTTCGAAATTCCGGAGAAAATTTGAACAGTAGGGTATTTATCAGGCGTCGATTATTGATGGGTAAGTGTTGTGTCGGAGAATAGAAAGTGTGTATGCAAATAGCAGAAACCACGGAAAACAGACGAACAGTTGGCAGGAGAGGAGGGTCGGAGGCGGCGGAGGAGGGCGACGAACGCCGCGATACGAAACAGAAAACCAACAAAGAGAATGGGCGAGACGCTGCTGGAACCAGTTCGCACGGAGGGGGCAGGTGAGCGAGGACGTCTTCCCTACTTGGCTGACTGCCAAACTGCAGCTTATTTTGGAACGACCGTTTCAGAAGCGGCGAATGGGGCGTGAAGGCGGTGTGCATCGTCGCCACTGTTCTCACTCTCTCGTACAACATTCTCACAGGTGAGCGCATCTGAATCCGTCAGAAGACGCCATCTTTCTTCAGTCACAACGCCGCGTCCTTCTCAGTTCACGGTAATAACACAAATGGCGCCACAACATTGCGGTCTCAAATTACCGGCGAGACTGCAGAATTCGATACTCGAAGTGAGTTTGGAACTTGTTTCCGAGTGACCAGATAAACCGATAGAAACACAATGAAATCCGCTCGAAAGTGGCCCTCGGACTGTACCGTGTCGTCGACGACGTGTTCCTCCCGCCCGCCGCCGGAATGCCCAAATTGGTTTGATGATGACTTTAGAGGGGGATCAGAATTCGAATCACACAGGCGTGGGATTGTGAACTCGAGTTGGAAGCACAAAACCGCGCTGCGAAATGTGATTTGGGAATGGATAAGAAGATGGGAAACGGCGACGGCGGCGGTTTGGAGGGAGTTCGGGGCGAGAATGCCTACTACTTCCGGACCAGCGAATTGGATTACTCGGATGGTGTATTGGTGAGTTGCGAGACGGCTCGAACAGCAGAGTTCCGGTTCTGACTGCATTCAGAAAGGCATCGAGACAATGGGCAACGAGATGACGGATGCCGGAATCGAGAAAGCACATCTCGGAAGGTATGACAAGAGGATCGGACACGCGACGCAGGTGGGAATCGGGCGGTTTGGGAAGGGTAACCGAGTGTGTGACAGATAATGTGGGGAGCGACGAGGAGGGTCGGATGCGCGGTTCAAGAGTGCCCTGCTCGAAAGGACGGCTCACTCGGAGGAGAGAAATACAATGTGGCTGTTTGCAAATACTATCCAACGTGAGAAGCTTTCCAAGTGTTCTAGAGAGCAGAGTTCGAAAAAACAATGTCTCAAGAGGTGACTATTTCAGGGGGAATGTGTTCCGGTCTTCCGTTCCTACCGCCATCTACTCCGCCGGCGAACCGGGAACCTCGTGTCCGGAAGGGACGATCGCCGATCCGACGAGTGGTCTCTGTGTGATGACGACGTGGCAGAGGAAGGATGAGGAGGAAGAGGAGGGAAGAAGAGGAGACAAAGAGTGAACTTGATAGGCCCGAATTATGTGGGAATGAATACAAAGGGAGGAGGCGAAGGAGGCGACAAGGGGCGAGACGAGCGGAATTGACAGCAATTTTGTAGGCACCGACCGACTGCGCCGACGCGGTGAGCAGTCGTCGTTGACGGGTCTCTAACGGCGGAGCAACGGGGAACACAAACAAATAATTCAGATGCATTCCCGAGCTGATTGACTGCGATTTCGGCGACAGGGCTTACCGAGCAGCACGGCCCCGCTTCGTCGCCGATTCTCATCATCCCAAATTGCTGCTCGTTTTGCTGAGAGGGTGCTCCTGAAGCGCGGCCCGATGTGATGGGATGGGGCACACACACACATAAATTCTAGCCCTTTTGCCCTATAATTTAGCGAGAACCAGATTGTTCTCGGCGAGAAAAGACGACGGCTCTTGTTTTATGAACAATGGCGCGTTTTATTGTGAAAAGAGGAATGGCTCCCTCGAATGTGAATAACGAGTTGTGTAATCTCGAAAAAGTCAGTGTATCCAAAGTACAGTATTTGGTGAAAATACTCTAGACGACCTATTGGTTATTTCGGTCAGAATCGGCCAGACAGCCGCACGAGAGCTTCTTGGAAATATCGAAAAACAACAAATTGGAGCCACGAATGGTGTGCGAAACCAATGGAAAGACGTTGTGGTTTATCCCATTTATGATTGTTTTTATATAGGTGTCCTGGTGGGAGAGAGAGAATGCGTGTGTGTGTGTGTGTTTGGAAGGCTTCGACGAGAAGTGTGTGATAAATGACTTCATGACACACTACTCGATCAAAAAAACGAGAGCACGAGATGACAAATGGTTTGTTGTGTTTGGATGGTGTGAGAAAAGGAGGGAACAGTTGGCTGGAAAAGAGCGATAATGGGAGGATGCGGGAATCGAGAGAGAGAGAGAGACGGGCAGACGCGGGAAGCGAAAAGGAATTCTCGGGGCCTACCACTAAATATACATACCAGCCCACCCCGCGCCACAGTCGCAAATAGTGCGACAAACAGAATCGAGAGGAGGCGGCGGTATGAAGAGTAGGAGGAGGAGGAGGATGGCATGGTTCACAGCGATCCTCCGATGGTTTTTGTCTTCCGAAACAACATGCGGGACCACATGTTTCGAGGCGTGGGGGTGGGAGAACGAGCGGCAGCGGGAGGAGAGAAGGCATTATTTCAAACTTCGACAAGATCATTTTAATTGTCGAAACACATGTGTCGTTTGGTGACGGCAGCGGGGAATCTGACGGCGGCGTTGCGTCGCCGCGTCGAAACCGGATTCAGAACGACGAGAGAAAGTTTGGAAGAGACGGGGGTGGCCCAGGTTCACGGGTCAGAATCGAATCGAGACGCCAAAAAATATATAAATCAACTGTTTGCTTTGTGTCCGTTGCCTCGCTCACTCGACCCGTTGGAGGACTGTGATGGCGCTGCTGATGGCAATTTCGAACGAGATGTGTGTGTGTGCGTACGTGGAACTTGGATTGAGAGACTTCTCGAGTTCATCGAGACTTTGGGGAGAAGGGAAAGGAGAAGGTGTGTGTGAGGTCCCGCAGATTCCAATGATCAGAGCACGTATTTCCAGCTGTCTTCCCGAATTCAGGCGTCATTTGGGGAATTTGGGAGTGAAGGGATGGTGGAATCTTCTGGAGAGAATCGGTTACTTTTATTCCGAGTGCACAACTTTTCTCCGTTCCCTTACTGTTTTCCCCCGCGTTGATCACGATACATTGCTGATAAGAGAGCTGATCAGAATGTATTCAGAAATTGTAGTTGTTGTGTCGAAAGAAAGAAAAGCGCTACTGTATTCGAGACTAGAAACGATTTGTGCTCACTTTGCTGCTGCTACTGCGTGTTCTCTCTCGAGCGCACTTTCATAGATTTCGACAGAACGACAAGTGCCGAGCGATGAGGGGAGAGAAAAAGCAAAGAGCAGGAGCATAAACACGTCAAGCACGTGCTCTCTGCCCGGCTCTCCGGGGTGTTGGGTTCGAATCGAATTATCAGAGACACGAAATGAGGAGAAGGAGGAGGAGAAGAAGACTCGGATACGCGGCACGAGCCGGACGGAAATGGCTCTAAACGAGCTGAGAATGGGCCGGATGGAGCACGAGAAACAATGTGGTTAACGTGGGGCTCTCGAGGAGGAACAATTGGAGGGTCTCTCCTCGGCGGCGATGATTCGAACTTTTTACAGCGGAACAGAGAGATCGGAGACGCAGTTGGGCAGCGGAGGCACGGAACGACGGTTTCCGTTTCGATCCACCGCCCACATCACCATTTTATGGTATTTATACGACACGTATTGAAGAGGAGAAGGAAGAGATGTTTGCGATAGGGGGAAACACTTTTCAGAAAGAAGACGCCGCAGAAATTCTGAAGTTCATGTGCCTCGGAGATGGCGCGAAACTCGATCAGTTGCCCTCTGTGGGTCCCTCCAAAAACGGAAGAGGTGCGGCGAGAGAGTGTGTGGGAACGAGAGGCGTTGCTCTGTCTGATATGAAATGCGATCTGTGAGCAGCAGAAGAAGGATGAGTGGACGGAACAAGAAACGAGTGAAGTTGGAGTGATGGAGGCCACCGATTTGCAGGAAAAGAGGAAGAAGGAAACTTTGAATTCTCGATGAAACATATTTGATGAGTTGTTGCTTGACTTGGAACGAGAAGATGTTAATCCCAGTCCGTTGGGGCCAAATGAAGGAAAGAAGGATGAAAGTTTGTGAGAGCAAAGGGAAGGAGAGAGAGAGATAGACGGGGCAAATGCAAATGCGTAAATTTATTTGAGGAGGGCAGCGGATACCTCACACAAAGTGCGCGGAAGTGACAAATGACGCTTGGGAAGAGGGCTCACCTCATGATGATTCGCCTGCAGAAGACGGTTCTTGACGCCGAAAACGCGCAACGACAGGGCCAACGATCGGAACTTCATCTCTCGGTTGGTCGGTCGGGTGTCCTATTCCATATCTGAAATGTTTTGTGTCGCGATCTTGGAGCACACAGTTCAAAGAGTAAAGATAAGAGAAAAGAGAGAATTTATGAGAGCGACGTGATGAAGCACGTATGTAGCGTGGGAATGAGAAGAGATAGTGGTTATGACGTGGCAAAGAAAGAGAGAGGGAGCAAGCAGAAGAAGGCGTTGGGAAACCGGGAAGAGGGGGGGGGGGAGGGGACAACGTGAAATTCAAAACCGGTGCGGAGCAAGTTGAACTCGCACTTGCTCGGCGCGGGAAAGAAGGCGTAGGACGAATAGAAGGTGCGAATTTTTGGGCTGAATGAGGAAAGGCCGATCAGATAGCGAAGCGTAATTAGAAAGAAAAAGACGGGGCGGAGGAGCGGGAGACGTCGGCGGCGAAGAGCACAACGAAGACAGAAGAAGAAGAAGGCGAAGAAGAAGAAGAAGAAGAAGGAGAATTTTGAGGAGCGAAATGGCAAGGCTATAAGACGAAATTGGCCAAATTATTGGTCTCTAACGCTGTTTGTGCTCTGTCTTTTCGGGTATTATTGTAGGGAAAGGGGGTGTGAGGGGCGAAAGAAGGCGTGCGGGGGGAATGAAGTCTAAAACAGCCGAGAGGAGGAGAGGAGAAGAAGACGCTGATGAACGAGAAGCCCCGTAGATTTATCACCTTGCCAACCACAAAAAGCGGATTCGCACCACGCCTCTGCGGGGCTAATTTGGGTTATTGAGGCACACTGATGAACAACGGAAACGAGGAGGAGGAGGCGGGCGTGTAATCAAGTAGTATTGTGAATGTTTTTTATGAAGAACTCGCTGATTCAATACAAATTCTTGCCCCCGGATTGATGATTAATCTTCCATTGTGGTACTTGGTCTCGGAGCTCAGCAGTATTGACAATTGAAGAAAAGATAACGGATATCGCGGAAACTGTTTTGAAATGAAGAGAACAAAACGGAAGGATTCGAATGGAAATGACTCATTAGAGTGACAGTTTCTGGAAAAGTGCTGCACAAAGAGTTGCAGAAAATCACGCAACGAGAAGGAGGAGAAAAAGCAAAAGAAAAACAGACAAACTTGTGCGGCCTAGTAGAAGAAAGAGTTGATAGGGGAGGGGAGGAAGAGTGCGAGGCTCCCGAAAACGAGGCGAGGGCGGTGAAATAATTAAATTCTGTTCGGTGTGGTGCATTTTTTGGCACGAAGCGCACCGCTTTCGTGCCCCTCGATCGGCCGGATCGTAGAGGAGCAAGACGGCGAGCAGTCGTTGTTCTGGATACCATTATGCGGCGGACGGGAGAAAGACTCGAAACAGATGTGTGAAAAGTTCGAATATCAGAAACATCGGGAGGCGAAGGGGGAGGGGAGGGGAGTCGAAAAAAGAGAAAAGAGTGGTGGTGGTGGTGGGAGACAAAGAAAACACGGACAGGTGTCAGCGAAAACGATGACGAGAGGAATCGGTCCCCGGGGGCTGATGAGCATCGGCTGTGGACTTTCGACGAACTTTCGGATGGTAAGCAACGAACGACCACACACTTCCTGTTGTCTTCTGCCACCCTCAATGCGGAACAAGAGGATATTCGAGAACTGCGGACATTCAGCGTTTCATGATCGGAACCAATGCTCCAGGAGACTACTTACAGTCCACTCGGGAACAATTGCACCCACAACGAACCAACAACAGACCCACATCGAAGCCGGGAGGCAAGTGTGAAACTGGACACCTCGGCGAGAAATGGAGTGATGATATGCAAGAAGAAGAAGAAGAAGCTTCTCCCTATTTCCAGTCAAATCCCACAAGAAATCGGCTCTGCGTGGACGACGTCAAAGCGGGATTTGACAGAGATTACAAGTAGCCGACGACTCACCGCAAACTGGAGCAGCGGCCAGGAGCAAGTGCAGAATGCTCATCGCCATTCTTTTCGGTGAATAATTCATCGCGAGAAAGAAATGGACGAACAAAAAGGCGGAAAAGCGGCCCGGGAAAGGTGGCCGACAGCGATAATTGTTGGCAGATGATGATGATGATGATGATGGGAGTAGTGGTGGAAAACGAGGAGTTGAAGAGGAAAAGGTGAAGAGTCGGAGGAGGGGAAGAGCAGTGGGGGAAATAATCCGGAAGGCGCGAGAATAATACAGAAAATAATAATAAATGGAGGGCGGCGGCGCGACGCCTCCCCGCCAAGCCAAGTGCTTATTCGTGTTGCCTTGAAAGCATTGCCAAACGGAGCACACACACACATACTCCCGTACTCATTGTTTCGCCTCGGGCTGTTTTCCGAGCCAAGGTTGATAAAGCAGAGAGCAGTGGGTACGGTAATTGCACGGTGCTCCGGCTCACATGACACAAGTGAAGCAGTGAAAGAGTCGAGAGGAGACATTGGAAAACTTGCGCGAATCTGCGAAGGTGAGCACATAAACACTATAATTGGAAGAGGCGTCGACGGAAGAAGTCTCATCATATGGCCGAGAGGAGACAACAAGCAGAGAGGGCGCTGAGAAAATGGCTCTGATACTTTTGCGGCACCCCTTTTTCCCGATATATGTGCGAATATGTAATCGAGCAGAAAGTGTTTCGGGAGGGATGCGGTCTTGTTTATGCCTTATAAAGTTGCCGTCTTTTCTTGTTTCTTGTTCGTGGTTCCTCGTTCTTTCGAGCAGTGGATTTGTCTATGGTCAAGCATGAGTTCTGCTAAACTGCAAAACGTCTAGCAGCGAGTGGTTTCGATCCACCGACCTCTGGGTTATGGGCCCAGCACGCTTCCACTGCGCCACGCTGCTGCGGTTTCATGCGTGAACGCTGCATCTTAACCGCAGGCATTTTTCCAGTCGCGTTCAGGTCTGCTCAGTACAAGGAGCATACCTGCGTTCCCGCTGCCAGTGGCCTGCGTGAGCATCTTTGCGAGTGTTTGGTATCATTTCAGTGCACAGATACTTCGGGAAGGCTCAGAGAAAAAGGTTGGGGCGAGGGGGCGAACTGGTCGAAAACCAATAGAACGGACGAGAACAACGACAGTTGGTCGGACCGGGAAAACAAAGTGAATCATAATTTCGACCCATTTTTCATCAAACCACCACGCGAAATTGGTTTTTGAAGAGGCGCTCTTCTCGAGCCGCTCTCGGGCTTGTTTTATTGGAAATGGGAGAGCAAACCGAAGCGGGATTCGAATTTTCGTGTCGGCTGTTACCATAAAACCAGAGGACATGTGTCGGAATGACACACGGGGGCGGGAGCAGAATCAAAGAATTGCTGCTGGACCGATAATTCGACGAAAACTCAATTTTCGACTCGGTGCCAGGCATGCCGCTGATTGGAAGAACACGTTGTTTGATGCTCGCGTTCTGGCACCGTTTAACCAAATTACAGACAATGTACAGATCGAGAGAAAACGAGAGAGAGAGAGGGCGAGAGAGAGAGAGAAGAGATGGAACGGAGGGAACGGAGGGAATAAAGGCGGAAGAGCAGCGGGCAGAGTTGCGGAAGAACACCTGTGCGGTCAGTTGACGGGCGGCAGCTGCTCCGGAGACAGGTTGAACGGGGGGTGCTGCCGGAGTTGAACACTTAGTTCATGAATCGACAGAGTCTTCCGGATCATGAGAACCGACGAGTTCCCACAGTGGAAAGCGTGCGAATCCTGAGAATCAGTTGATTTGTGTCTTTGCTCTCAAGATCTCTTTTTTTCTCGGAAATCCTGATAGGGAATCGACAAGTGTCTGAGTTTCCAGAGTCTTCGGGCGACAATACTCATCACCACTACAATGAATTCTCCCACTGAAATCCCCCTCCACTTCCAACTACCGTAATCCGTCTGTGACCTCATAAACCAAGTCGTTTAAGTGTTTATAGTCCCATTCAGAAGTTGTTCTTCCGGTGGCCAAATGTCTCAAAGCCCAATTTCCGTGCCGTCGTTTGTGAAGGAGGGGCGAAACAAGACAGAGAGAGAGAGAGAGAGAGAGAGAGAGAGAGAGAGAGAGAGAGAGAGAGAGAGAGAGAGAGAGAGAGAGAGAGAGAGAGAGAGGAGGGGCGATGTAATTGGGGCTCGCTTGCTCATCCATGAATATTTCAGATGTCTTCCTGATTGCCAAATTGAGGAGGGCACGTGGGAAGGCGTCAAGAGGCGGCAATTGCTCCTCTCAGCTTTCTTACTGTATAGAAACCGCCCGTGCTGCACTTTGATCGTCTTCCGTCGTCTCCCGCAATCATATTTGTAGTCTCAATTATTCATTCGGTTTCGTGTGTGCACACACCTGTGTGCTCCTGGGGCGCCCCCACTTACTCACTTATTCATTTTCGACGCCCCGATGTCGTTTTGATTTGTTTCCCCTTCGTCTTTTCCCTGCCGACACATATTTCCACATGCACACAGTGTTGACGAACACGCGCGGCATGGGAAAATCCAGGCAGCTTTCGGCGCAAATCCGCCGCCTCGAAGACTTCTGCCATCAGGTGGTGGTGGACGCTTCTGCTGCTTTCGAGTCTACGGTCACTCGCTTCGACGAACTATCTGATTCAAAAGATTTCATCTTTACCTTCCGGTTACTCATCGTACCCGTTTGGAAATGATATTTGAAAGCGGCGTCTACTCTCGTGCCAGTAAAAGTGCACTTCCCTCTTATAAGGCTTTGGAGTTGTGGAGCACAGTGTTCTTATTCCGTTACTTACAGCCGAAGCCAGGTATCAATGGATCCTTTGTTTCGAAAGCCTCCACCCTCGAGATTACTGTAGTTGTTCGGAAAGAAACAATTCGTTTGGTGAATAATTCACAATTCTGGCAGTTTTCGAGTGCCCCGTCGTGTTTCTATAGAGATGCGTTGTCTCTCGGCCCAATGTCTTCTTCTTCTTCTTCTCCTTCCGCCGACACCTTCTGTGTGTTTCATTCGCAGAATTGCTTCCGAGTCAACAAGTCAGCCACCGCTAATCCTCCCGGTCTGTCTTATGATCTGAAATCTCGTCATCCTTTTGTTTAATCCAAAGACAACACAAATTGGGCTCTCCCCGTCTGTTTTTTGAGCTCGCGCGAATATTCAAAGTACGTTCAGCCGGTTAGCAGCACATCATCTCCGGAGAGCATTTCCTGTCGACTCCTCCTCCTACGTGCAAACACTTTATTCTGGAAGCCGTCTGAGAGCACTTTTCCTTCCGCAACCACTTTCTATAATGAACTTTGTGCGCGATTCCGGCTCGGCGCCCATACACCCTTCGACCCCTGAAACTCGCCCGAATGAACGTCTTCGTCTGCTGGAATCTCTTTCCTGCAAACATTCTGTAAACACTCCGAGTCACGCATGATCACGGGGCGTCGCCGGAAACGGTTGCTCATCGTTTTTGATCTGCGATCCGCTTGCTCCGTTGCCTGGTTTTCTAATTTCCGCCGTCCTTGGGCACATCATTCATTTGACCACGTCTTCTCATAGAAAACAATCATTCTCATTCTTTTAGATGGCTCGTCGACAGAAGGACGTCGAACGGGAGGCTCTACAGGTCGAATATCACTTCGACGTTCACCGACATAGCTCTTACACGTACAGGTGAGTCCTTCGGGAAACCTTCAAATTCTCATCAGAAACTTCTAATGAAAAGTGTCTCTGGGAGTGAATAACAATTGCCTCGAAATGTCCTAAAAGTGTGATATATCAGTGCATTTCAGCATCTACGCGGGTCTTCTCTGCACTATTCCGTTCCTCATTCTCTTCGCACTCTTTTTCTACTTCTTCTGGTTCGGAAGACGATAACAAATTATCGATGGTTTTCTACGGCCAACCACTGAAATACGAGGTCTTTCATCATACCAGCGGGTGAAACGAATAGCCGATTTCGATGAAAATGTTTAGATTTATTCCGCAAACGCCCTTCCCTTTTGTTTATCTTTTATGTCTTATTCGTCACTTCGCCACGCGGTCACAATAATAATAATAACAATAACTTTTGTGACACATTTCATCGTCACTACCCCTCTGCCGATTCCCAATTGTTTGATTAATCGTCGCTGCGGTTCCGAATAAATACTCGTCGTCACCGCGACCGTTTCCACGCAATTTATTGAACAATTTAAAGTAGGTCAATTCGCAAAAGAAGGCCTCCCGTGTCTTTGAAAAAAAGGAAAGAAACTTTATTCGATTGATGACCGTGTTTTTGAGGGGAATAAAGGACACATCGAAAAGAAGCAATTTGTATTCGTATTTATCCTCATCACCTTTTTTCTACGAGAACTAGTCTGCTGTTGTTTTTCTCTCTATCGTCGCTTGAAAACCCGAAAGATGTCTAAATTCTGGTTATTCACTAAAAGCGTTTCGATTTTTGTGAATGTTAAGCTACAAACTAAAACGTTTCTCACAAAACATATGACTTATTCTCCGAAAACGAGAGACTACTGTAGAACAAAAACTCTGCAAACACTGCGGCGTCCATTGAAACATGTTTCGCACCAAATTCTCCTCGATATTTTTTTCCCTTGTTTGCATCTGGTTCTCGCTATATTCCTTGTTTTGATGAGTGCCGCAACCGAAAAAAAAACGAAATCCCGAGAAAGCACTCTTGAACATCTCTCGGCTTTTACAAAAAAAAACTGACTCGCTTCGCGCAGCCCGTTCTCTTGTTTTCTTCAAAACTCGAAAACAAAAAACGAATTTCGGGTTGTTGAAAAGGCGAAAATCAAGGATCAGGAATGTGCGGGCGCGTCGCCGCGCGGCGGTCTGCGGTGACCGTCACATATAAAAACAGGAAAGAAAGATATAGATGAGAAGGGAGAAAGAGACGAAATATCGGCAAGAGACAGCGGCAGACGGAACGACCTGTCTAGGACCAAGTGCATGAATAAGGAGAACAGTACGGTAGGCGCTGAGACGCAGACGGAGAAGCGAGAAAAGAGAACGGGTGCGTAGAGAGACGCGCGACGACGAGAGGACAGGTGAGTGAGGCGAGTCACCTTTCGTTCCTTGCTATGGACATACGTTTGAATCGCCGCACACTCCCTCCTCCTCTCCGTCTCCAATGGAGCTTTTCCTCGCCGCCATCTAATTACTACGAACTTCCTCCTGCCACGATGATTTCGGGCGTCGTTTGTACTGTTATGGTAAACGATTCTTATCTAGTACTAGACTGCCTTTGTTTGCTCTTTTTCTTGACAGTCTCTCTAGTACCGACTAACAACGCAAACCACAAGTTTTTGATCGCGTGTGGTCCCTGCAGTGCCTGCAATTATAAGTGCTGGCGAATCCTGTGACCGCGAGAGTCACATCAAGAGAATTCTCCCACAGTCGCCCCTTTATGATCATTCGTTCTCCCGTCGTTCTCCCCCTTCTCCCCCGCATACATTTCCACATCGAAGACGAAACGTGGCACCAGTGACTCACTGTGTGGTTCTTCGTCTTCTAAAAAAGATACTCTCTCTTTCTCGCTCCCAATATTGCTTTAGTTTCAAATAAATTTCAAAACGTGCAGTTGTTACTGTCGACAGATAAATAGATGTACATACAAATGTAATCGATTCGATGTTATCGCTCTCGCCACTTTTCATCATCATTCTTTCGGGTGGAAATGATATCGCCCTCAGCAGATTCAAATGGTTTCCACAGTCAGTTCTCATATCTTTTCACCCGATCTGAAGAAAACTTTGTTCGATTGACCCTCAAACTAACTATATTTACCTATCGGTTTTAATCGCGCCGTCTACCCAATCTCTCTCGTTTTTTTCTCTCTTAGTTTCTCCTCTTCTTCATTCAAAAAGAAAACGTTTCAGATGTGCTGAAAGCTCTTCGGTGGATTCTCTGATCAAGTTCTCAGAAAAGTATTTCTATTATGCGAAATGCCCGTCCAAGAAGTTCAAATCAGTCTAGCGGAAGTGATCGAGGTAACTCTTTTCTCCCCCGCCATTTGATTCTATGCCAAAAGTTCTTCCAGGTTCGTGGTTACGGTCTCAATGCGCCAGAGCTGCTGTCAGTGGCCGTGTCAGCCTCTGA
Source organism: Caenorhabditis macrosperma (assembly GCA_963932285.1). Taxonomy (NCBI): domain Eukaryota; kingdom Metazoa; phylum Nematoda; class Chromadorea; order Rhabditida; family Rhabditidae; genus Caenorhabditis; species Caenorhabditis macrosperma. The sequence continues at coordinate 7,533,446 of OZ010620.1, forward strand.
CCGGCTCCCTCCGTGTCCCAAAGGGACTGTGTTTGACACAGAAAATGTGTTTCTCAACAGCAAAGGACAGATTGAGGTGAGTCATTCAGTGTGTAACACTTTTCAAGTTGAAAATTAAAGATCAAAGCCGTTCCGAGTTCCCGGGTCGATCGTGCCTTTGTGCCCCCGGAGTGGGCGAAAGGAGAGGAAGATCCGCAAGCAGCATCAGTTTACTGCTTGGGAGCTGTTTTGAGGGCAGCTGGGGCTGAAGAAGCAGCCGATGTGGATCTTTTCTCTCTCGTCAACATCCTGACAGTCGCCATGACTGGAACGAGGCCCACGGCTCACAGAATGGGACAAATGGCAAAGTAACTTTGTATTTCTCTCTCTCTTTCGAAGCTCGAAATAACTTTAGAAATCAGCTGCGTGGTCGAGATCCAGCTTCAATGCTCATGTGTATTTACGAAGAATTGATGGGAGACGAAGAAACAAATCAGGTAGTTACCGCAATTTGATGTTGAAATATCCGCATTATGAAGATTGACGTCGGTGATCTCGATGACTTGGATGATGAATTCATGTCGACTGGTGGAATGGAAAGACGTGATTCGGAAATGCAGGGAGAGGTTGTAATCAGCGGAAACAACAACGTTAAAAGAGCTGTTGAGTATTTCGAAGACGACAATCAAGGTAAGTGGAAAGAACGGAACACTCGAATAGTTATTCCTACAGAAGACGCATTGACATCCACTTCATCTGGTAACAGCACTCAAAAAGAGTCTTCTCCGTTCGGCGACTTCGATGACGGTCCTCCGGCAGCCTCGCGCACTATCCCAACGGTTCAAATCCACAGAGACGAATCCTCGCTGATGTTCGACTCGCTCGACAACACTACTCTCAGAGGCATTGGATCTCCGTTGTCGCAGAGCACTCGGCTCGATGAAACGTTCATAGAAGAGCACTCGATTGATCTGGATGCGCTGGGAAAGTGAGTTTTTCTGTTTTCGAACATAAGCATAATTTTTGAAAAGTTCTAGGAACTCCTCACTGTCGGGTCCGAAATCACCGTTCGAAGATAATTTCGCGGACAACCCGAACCCTATTGTACCTTCCATTCAAGTCCAACACGAATCGAGGTCATATCAGAATCCGTTCGAAGAGGAAGAAGAAGAAGAAGGATCAGCATTTGGTGGAGGCACCCTTTCCGGGCGTGATCCGTTCGATGAAGACGTGAGTTGTTTTGAATACGATAAAAAGTAAAGAAGAATTAATTTCAGTCAGGAAGCTCTCATCGTGAAGCAAATCAAATAAGAGAGAAAAGATTTAATAAAAAGGAGCAGTTGGTTCATAGACTATCTTCTTCGTCAGAAGAGATCGTCGAAGCATCGATCCACGAAGATGAACCTATTGTGATGGCCGAGATTCCAGAAGAAGAAAAACCGAAACCACAGCCAATTCCAGCATTTGACAAGGCATATGATGCAGACTTCGACAACTCTCCTCCTCTACACCACTACTCCGCAGTTCCAATAGACTCTGGAATGTCTCCACTTGAAGAAGCACAGCGAGCCCTGCGAGCTAACAGGGCGAGGCACAAGCCGTCCAACGTATCGCTAGCAGAAGACGCGAAAATGGCGGCCAGGCAGAGATATTCGATGGTTTCTGAGTACAATGAACCGAAAAAAATGCGAAAGGATGAGGAAGATTTCGATGAAACGGATCAAGTTCCTGTTGCTCCAATAGTTCCCGTGCTGCGAAAAGAACAATCTGGATATGATGAGGAGCCGAAATCTGTTCGACCACCTAGATATCGAAAATCGAGAGAAATCGAGGAGCCAGTGATAGTCGAGAAGCCGCCGAGAGTGATTGCAGAAGATCGAGAAGATAACGAAGACGTCGACGCTGTTTTCGAACAATACAGAAAGGTTTTTCTAGTCATCTTGATAATTTGCATAGCAGATGTTCATCGTAATTCCTCCGAAAAATCGCTAATTTGAGGTCTTCTAATCTACTTTCCCTCGTATTAATAATCAGTTTTCGTATTCAATGCTAAGCAATCTTTTTTTTTCAGACGTCCGGTTCGATCGATTCCAAGTCACACACGCCAATACTTACTGCCGATGAATACCGGGAACCGCCGAAACAAGGCACGTTTAACGATCGAATAGTTGTTTTTTTCATTTCGCCCACTTGAAACGGCGCGATGCAAACGAGAGGCTTCTTCTCTCCCTTCTGTCTTATTTTTTTTTGTTGGCCGACGCCCATGAATCAAAGCGCCACCGAGGTTATGCATAATCTATCGTATCGTCGATTGATTACGACATCGGCTTGTCGGTGCGAGGGAGGAGGGCGATTTCGAATGCATTGAGACATCTCGTGAATGCGAGAAATTCGAAACCGCCCGGTTTCGTCGCAGATTCCGGAGAAGAAATAGCAGCTAGTTTAATTCGATTTCGAGCACGCGCTGACACCCTCAAACTCGCTCACACATCTATCTTTTTGCCCATCCGTCCTTTGCAGTGTTTCTGAAGTTTCACGTTCTTCGTTTTTTCAGTGCCTGCGCCGGTCGTTGCTGCCCAGGAATCGCCTGTTCTCAAGCGAAGAAACTCATTACTTCCGTCACGGATCAGTGGAAGACAGTCAACGAGACGCAGCGTAACGAGTGTCAGGAGCATGCGCGGCAAGAGAAAGGTTCGTTTGAGACGTTTTTTCTTGGAAGCAGAAAACAAGTAAACATCTTCCAATATGATCTCTTTGCAGACTCGTGCTATTCCTGAATTCTTCGACCTGACCCGCCATCAGAACATTCGTCTTCGTGCTCCAGTGTCGAAAAAGGTATAGCACTCTCATTATTGCAACGGCAACCTTCCTTTTTTCAGAAGAGAATCAGTTTACATCGAGTAGAAGACACCGAAGTGGTCGTTGAGCTGCTTAACGGCCAGAAGATTGAAGTTGCATGCCGCTCCGATGTCATCTCCAGAGACGTGTTTTCGCTAGTTGTTCAGAACACGAACATTAACGAACACGTGTTCTTTGGGCTCTCGTTTCTTCGCGACGGAGAACACTACTTTATTGAAGATCATCAAAGACTGGAAAAGTTCGCACCGTCCGGTTGGAAGAGCGTGGCTCGAGTAGGTGTCAAAGTGCCCTATGTTCTTCATCTTCGTTTCAAATTTTATCCACAAATCCTCGACTTCATTAAGTAAGTTTTGTCAAATCTACCTTTTACCTATTTCATTTGCAGAACCGATGTCACGATGAACGAGCTGTACCTGCAGTGCCGTAGAGATGTTCTGGAAGAACGAATACAGCCAAAGAGAGACGCGGCGTTCGAACTGGCCGCACTTGCACTTCAAGCAGAGTTCGGCAACCGGCCTCCGCCAGTCATCGCCGACTATTTCGACACCCAACACTACCTACCGAAGAAGTACTGTTCGTTTGAAGATCAAACTCGGTTGAAGAACGTCCTTGCTGAGTTGCACGGACACTACGCAGGAACTCGGATATCCGAAGCGAAGCACAAGTACATCCAGATCTGTCAAAGACACTCTGACTTCGGAGCTCACATCCATCGAGTGTTCCGAACCAAACCGACCGCTTCTCATGGAGCATCTCCGTTCGATCCGGACACTGGTTCCTCACTTTGGATAGGCATTATGCCACGTGGAATCTCTATTTACGAACAACAGGTGAGTATAACCGTGAGGACAATGTGTTCAATATCTCTATGTATTTCACCACCCATCCCTTGTTCTTTATAAAAGAGCATTGACGGGTTTGCAGAATCGACATATTCCGAATAAGTATATGAGCATTGCGAAACAGGTAACCTGGAGCGACTAAAGTGTTCCCTCTGTTCGCGAGACACCTTTGTTGTTGAATGTACTTTCAGAATGAACTCTGCTTCCTCGTTTCCAGCATACCTAACAAACAATTTCACTTTCTCCAACCAATCTTTCAATTCCAGGGAGGAGCCCGTGAGATGATTGCCGAACACATGTGGCCACAGACGCAGACTCTTCAGTTCGACAAGAAGCGCTTCGTCATAGTCGCTGTCGGATCTCACGAAGAGCAGATTGAGAGCACTTTCTATACAGATCATCACACAAAGTAAGAATATTTCTAAAAATTGTTTGTAACGATGTGTTTAGATCCTCTTATTTCGTACGTTTCGCTGCTTCCCAGCATCGTTGGATGATGAAAATGCGTCAGTGGAAGAGTACTCTTCGACACGAGAACACTATTTCGGCGATGCCGGATGTCATTGTCGAGGGTCAACAGATTCCCCCAGCACCCATCAGACGTGAGTTCACATCCTACTCATCATTGATGTTACCGTGTTGTGTCGTGCAGAATCTCTCGAAGACTCCCCACCAGCAACACCTCTTCTTGATGCCGCCGATAGTCTCTTCACCAAAATTCCTGCCAGATCTGAAAAATCCACAGGGCGCCCGGCCGAAGTTCCGCCTCCAGCTCCCTCGAAACTAGCTGCACAGTACGACACCGTCGATGAGGGAATTGTCTGTGGTTCGTGATTCGTGCGTGTTTCTGTTGTATAATCAGAGAGAACCGCACCAAATATTTTGAACCTCATTTTTCTAGACTCCCAGGCCGAGAACTTCGAGAGACTGAGTCCGAATGTGAACGGGGATGATACTCCACGTGGATCTCAGTTTGATGTTGTGCTCATCAAGGATCCAGCAAATGGGCTCGGTCTTACATTGGTTGACGGCAACTTGAACGGAGTTCCTGGTGTCTACGTGAAGTTGGTAGCAGACAACGGAGCCGGAATGAAAGCAGTGAGTCAAAAACTTTTTCATTGTTTATCCAAACGATAGAAAATATAATCCATCAAACGCATTTCATAAGGGGAAATGTGATGAAAACTTATCATTCCACTACTAAAATTATCTTCCTCCTTCATAATTGGATAGTACGCGAGCCTTCTGTTGAACGTGTTTGCTTGAATTTCGTATTGCTCTATCGGGTGGAAATGCTGAATCCGTTCAGAACCGAATTCATCTCGAATATCGACTGGGTAGATATCCAAATGAGCCAAGCACTTCGCTAACTGAAATTAATATGAATAGTAGATCACTCAAGTACAAAACATTTTCCGCACCTCCTGATCTTCCTCGGCTCTATGAAAGTCGGGGCATCTTTCTGGATCTAACATTACTTCATTGAACGCTTCCATTGTGGGTCGCGATAGAATGTAGGACGACCCATCATTAAATCCACGTGGCTGAAATGTTTGCGTAATCTTGATCTCCTAATTGAGTCATGATCATCTAACTGTGAAGAAATTCCACCGCAGCCCCAAATAATGTTGTTTTGAAGACGTATAATTGGAAAGAAGGTCGCGCATGTTGTGCATCAGAGCGAATGTATCGTCATCTGCTCTGTAGTACCAGTCGTATTTACGCGGAATTTTATCATGGACGTATCTGAAACCAAGCTACAGACGGCAAAAAAAATCAAAACTCACTTGAAAACCCTTCGAATCTTCTCCCAAGAATGATCTCTTTCGTTCAGAAGTGGGTAGTAAACATGCGGAATAGAATCATTCATTTTGGAATCGGTGAAAAACAAATAGTCATCGCAGTGCTGGGCCCAAGTTTCCAAGATCGTTTTTGCCTTTAATTTTGAAAAATTAGTTGTTTTTGATACAAAATTTCGGTTTACTCTTGTTTCATGACTTGGAGTTGCAGTGTGAATAAGACAGAATATAGTTTGTGGTACAGCAAGTGAGAATGAGATCTGCGAGAGAATGAGGAGAAAACCGATCATTCCGTAAATGAGTGCCTAGCCGAATAAGAAGATTTCCGCGTTGTCCCCCCGACTGTGTAGATGATATCTTGAACTTGCAGGGAGTATGCGTCGGCGACCGGATTGTCCAGGTGGGTTCCGAATCCATGGAAGGGCAAGATCGCTTGCGCGCTGTGGAGCTTGTCAAAATGTGCGGGGATCGCGTGCCAATGATTATCGCTCGGCTTGATGGACTCATCCGACATCAAAAAGATGGTAACATTAGCAGAGCAATGCGTTGAAAAATATTCCGTTATAGTTTCGGCTGAACTTCTTGCTGCAGCAGCTAGGAAGAAGTCTTCTGGTTCTTCTGCCGGTGATTTGCTCAATGCTCCGCATAGAGGAAGTGGGCAGTCCCGAACTCCTCCGGCACCTCGCAAAGCAGCCAATAGACGTCAGAGAGCTGTCAGTGACTTCGGCGCCATCGGAGATGCCCTGCCAACACTCGACGGAGACAATCTCATCAACATCAAAGCCATTTCTGGTCTTCATTTGGACGAGTCAGATGACGAAAAAGGAGAGTATCGTTTACCGACCACATCTATGTATGCCTTTGATCGGGATGATGACTTACAACAGTCAATCAAGGTAAAACAACTGTTATTCTAATTACAAAAGACAAACTGTCGCTTCAGGAAGCCAAAAAGACTGCACCAGAGCCGAAAAATGGTGAAATCCGAAAGTACAGATACGCGAGACGATCGAATCTGGAAATTGCTGAGGAGATCGAGGAAGAAGTTGCAGAATCTTCTGACGACGAAGGTCAGATCGATGAGGGAAAACGAGTCATTGATGTCACTCTGGAAAGAAACGAGAATGGTTCGCTTGGAGTGCAGATTGCCTCTCTGAGTGGCCGTGTTTGCATCAAACAGCTCACTTCGGAGCCAGCTCTTTCCCACCCAGACATTCGTGTTGGAGATGTGCTTCTTTATGTGAATGGTATCGCTGTGGGCGGAAAAGCACACCAAGAAGTGGTCGCAATGCTTAGAGGCGGTGGGGACAGAGTGGTTCTCGGAGTTCAAAGACCACCACCAGCGTATTCGGATCAATTGAACAATTCATCTTCTGCACAGCTCATTTCTGTGATGCTACAAAAGAAACCGATGGGAACACTTGGTGAGATCATTAGGAAGTACGCAGTTAATAGCAAAGAGCCGTTCAGGACTATCATTGGCAAAGAGGACGATGAGCGACGGAATCTTCATCAGAAACATTGCCCAAGACTCTGCCGCCGCTTTCGAAGGAACTCTACGAGTCGGTGATCGCCTCGTGTCGCTTGATGGTGAAGCTGTTGATGGATTCACTCCATCGACAATCCTCGAGAAGTTGAAACTGGTCCAAGGTCCGGTCCAGATCACGGTGACGAGAGATCATGCGGCGGATCGATGAACATGACACATATTGCTCGATTTGCCATAGGTAACTTTAACAGACTAACAAATTATGTAACTTTTCTCAATTCTAATATAATAATCATTTGTTAGTGAGTTTTTGGGTTCATATTCCCTACTCGTGTCACTTGTTGCCTTAATCTTGTATCGTCTTCCTCCTTTCTATAGGACACTTACACTAATACGGAAAACACTCACCCTTCGCTCAATTTTCAACCATTATCAGAAAATTTATCATTTGCTTGATGAACATTCATGTTTTTCTTTTTTTTTTTCGTTCTTCGGTGCTCCTCTTGTTTTATTTCCATTCTGTGATAGAAACTTTTCATGTGTTGTGACAGATTTTTATGAAGATTACTACTTTATTGTCTTATTTTTATTGTCCATTATTTTTGTTTGAAAGAAATTTTGAGAGGTAGAAGCGAACTTTTTGTCATCAGAAATTCAAGGTGAAAGTGGTATCGAAGTCTCTTCGGCCGCATCGTCACTAATAGTCGACGAAACATGCGGCCGATTCGTTTCCAACACGGAAACCCCCCTCGAGCGGGGTTGAGTCTGAGCCCGTTCGTCCAGACGACGTAATCTCTCTCCCAAGAAATGGACTATCTCCTCTTGAAACATGGCAATGTTGTCTCGGGTCTCTTCTCTGCTGAAGTTGTTCACGATTTCCTGCAGTTGGTCCCACGTACTCTGATCCTTGTTCATGAACTTTCTGACGGCTTCTTCCGTCTCTTGTGATCCCTGACCAGCATCTCCTTCTCTCACCACACCCCACGGATCTCCTTCGATCAGGACCACAATTCGGAACACTACGTCGCAGTCGCAGAAGAAAAATAGAACACGTGTCAGGACGTAGAGAAGGGAGAATGGTGGAGGAGAAAAGAGCTTCGATTCGATTCTGAAGTGTACGGATGGCCCATGAGTATTGAGCCAAACGATTGTTTGTGTTCGGGTTTGAACGCGTTCACAATTCGAAGAGCAGAAGGTTTCTTGTCAAACCAATTGTTTTTTTGAGGGGAGGGTTAATTAGAGTCCTGGCGAGAGATTCAGAAGAGAAATTCGGATTTGGAGTTGGCAGCATTGATGCATGACACCCTAAGCGAGAATAGAGAAAGAAAAAACCCTCGAGGCAAAAATTCATTCTCCATGTTCATAAAACTTGTCGCCTTTCGGGCTTGAGAAGTCTCTGGAACGACTGATGAGTATCCTAGTGGCTTTATCGGAAGCTCTCTCTTTTCAACTTTCTTTGAAAGTCACCAGGTACACTTGATATTCGAGATGAAACACTTGGCTCAATACTGATGGGCCAGTTTCAGAAGAAGAAACCCACTCGATGATCACTTACTTTGAAAGCTGTTCGTATTCGAGATATGCAAAGTAGAAGCGACTGTTCTCCGATTCTTGCTCATACTCCTTTCTTAACACTTATCAGATTATCATTGAACAAAGGCGTTCTCACGTCAGCTGAGCAGTGAGCAGGTTGACAAGCAGAACGCCGGCGACGAACATGTAAACGAAGACGATGAACGGAATGACAGAGGTGCGGAACAGACAACTGGCTTCCGCGTAGTTCATGTCGGACAAGTCGAGGAATGTCCGGTTGAAGCGACCGCAGTCGACAAGTTCTCCCTTTCTGTCCTCATCACGAACTTCACCGAATATCTCGAACTTCCCCTCCGAAATGACTGTATACAACATCGTTTCTTGCGGATCCGGAAATGATCCTTAAACGGGCTTTCTCGAGAGAATCTCCAGTGGAAACTCACTCGAAATACTGACATGAATGACTGCGAGAACTAACCAGAACGTCGAGAAGATCAGTACGAACATGCCGACTGTTTTCAGCTGAAAACTGAATTCCAGCATCGAAACAAACGGTGATCTTACCATTTTCTTCATCAGATGAACGAAGAATCCCAACTTTGAGATGCTGTGAAACAGACGGAGCGATGAGATTGCAGCGATGGCGAAGAGTGTACAGTAGAGAAGTTCCAGTGATATGGGAACGAACGTCCAGTAACTGCGCCAAAACTCTTCGTTTTTGCTTCCTTTTGTCCGTTTTTGCAGGAAACAGAGAAGACGGATGACCTCTATTCCGATGAGTGCCATGATCATAACCATCCGGAAGAATGACAAGCTGTTCTCGTGAAAGTATTGGTTGACTAATCGGAAAAGCGACCGAAGCTGTAGTCGAAAATAATCGATGCGTCTCTTGAGACCACGTAACTTCTGTTTGGTCTTCGGTTGGATTCCGTAGTTTGAATGAAATTTCTGAATTCACTATTCGTCAATCGGGACGTTTCCTGATCCAACGTACCAAATAATCCACTAATTTCACGAATGTCATTGATATTTGAGCCACAAGTACTGACAGAACGTAGAAAAACGGTATCAGTTCGATGAGCGGCTTCTGGTCGTAGTCATCATAGTTGGGGTAACGGCACAGTAGAATGGCGAACATCACAACGTAAACGCCTCTCATGATCTGAAGGCGAGAGTGATTCGAATCGAGTTCAACTTCAACTCACCATGTGGATCACCAACTTGGTTATCATTGGAACTATTATGCCTTTATTTGGTGGAGGTGCTGCGTATAGCATCGGTCGTCGCATACTGTGCCGTTTGCAGCCGTCCGAATTGCGTTTCCGACATTCTTTCCGGATCCTCATCAGATTGAGACACGGACGTTGAGAGAGGAACTTCTGAAGAATCAGATGCATTCGGAACTATCCGAATGGACTGCTCACCATGGCCTTCGCTTCGTAAGCCACTGCCATTATCTCTTTGCTTTGATCGAACTTCTTTTTCAAATATTCCCTATATTTACTTTCTGGCACAGAGTCTGCACGGGCGAACTTTGATTGGTAGTCGGCTTCCAAAGCGACCTTCGCCTGATTCGGATTGTTGGAGTACAAGTGGTTGATGAGGTCGCACGCTTCGCCTTCTACTCGACTGAAACACTGGAGCTGTCTGATCTACCGGAAGAGAGTGTTGTCACCTACTCTTTCAGTTTCTTGTAGGTGTCGCTTTTGACGTCTTGTCCGAAGTCGTTTTTCAGAATGATCTTCTGCATGGAATGAGCAGCATAGCACATGACGATTAGGGTGTGGAGGGGATGGTGACATTCAGAAAGCAAATCTTCTTCTCCGGTTCTGAAAATGACATGTTGACCGAGAAATGAACTGGGACTAGTACTGTTCCGTGTTCCCTTGTTCCGTGTGTTCACTGTAAACGAGGGAAAAACGTCTCCCGAAAAACGCGGCGACAATCATTTTGAAAGAAGATATGTCGTGTTGGAAAAGAGTTCCTGAAAGATTGAAATTGAAGAAAAGCGGTGAGAGAACAGAGAAAACAAACTGATATTTATGTTGAGAACTGGATGCAGAAGTTTGTCAATCGTCCTCAGTATCTCGCCACTCGATGTGTCCTTCGGATCGAAGATTGAGAACTGAAAATGATGATTTAGGGCGCGTTTCTCTGCAATTTTCGCTCACCTTCTCTTCGTAAATCCTCAAAATTCTAACGATGTGTTGTTCTTGTTTAACAAGTAAGCTTTCATCCGGAGGAGGGGTTTGGGAGAAAAACGGAGAAGAGCTCATGGAGGGCGATGACTAGTTTACTCTCGTTCCGCGTTTTGTTTAGAGAATGAATATGGGCAAACGTATTGTGAAACACTGATAACAGACTGTTTGGCAACATTCGGCCGGTGAGACTATTTCGAGAGAGAGAGAGAGAGTGAATCATAATTGCTGCTCTTATTCCAATGACATTGACAAACTGTTTATTCGACTATTTACACGTTGCGAAGAATTATTAGGAGACTGAGCAGAACTGACAACTAAAGTATTCGAGAGGCTAGCTTCTCAGAAAACAAACGAGAACAAGATAACGACAAAGTAGAGAACAGTGGATAAAGCGAAGATGACGTGGTTGAGAGCGTGAGCGAAGGCTGCGTACTGAAGGGAAGAGTCCTCGTGCTTCGAGTTCTTCGGAATCGGAAGCACTGCGTTGACGAGGCCGGCGAATTGGGAGACGCCGTGCGGCGGAGGGATGTCCACTTGGGAAGTGGCCATTCGTTCGAGGACCAGCGACACGACGAACAGGATCGCAGTCCAGCACATGTTGAATCCAGCGTATTTAACTGCAAGAGATGGGTGATGGTGGGGAGAAAAGAGACAACTCACGGATGGTTGGTGTGTGGGCAGTGAACGACGGGAGGCGTTGAGAGACCAGAATCAGGGAGAGAATCTGAGCAACGACTGAGAACCCAAGGAGGATCGGTTGGGTCTTCGAGAGTTGGAAGAAGACGGCGGCGAGGGTGAAGAGGGAGGTGATGAGGGCGGGCAGGAGCATTTCCGATGTGAAATAGACGGCGTTTCTGGAAGAAAGAGACAATGAATGGGGGTGGGGAAAGATCGGCGGGAACCTTCTCAATGAGATGCACAGCTCTCCATTGTCCGCCTGGACGTCGAATGGATTACGACGAGGATCGGACAGTTGCTCGATGGTGTAGGGAGACTCCTGCAAGCGGACGTGTTATTCTCAAGCTGTCCCCCTGCCCAGAAGCGAATAAATCAAGAAGCAAATCAAGAATCTAATGTCTGGCTAGCAGCAGAAGCGAAAGAAGCATCACGCTAGGAACTTGCCAATCCGTTTGGTCCAGTGCCACCGTTATCAGGCGAGTGGGTGATTGACTGGATATCAAATTGCTTATCACACGAAACATGACAGGATCAACTAAGAAAGAACTCACAACAACGTCGACGTCGTCGATCTTCCATCCGGAGACGAACGGATCTGTCGTCGCCTCGCGCTCCTTGTTTTTGACTCCGTCAGCGACGGTGAAGTGGACGGCCAGAAGACGTTTGTCGTCGAATTTGTAGCACACCTGGAATCGCTCTGTGTGTGTGTCTTCTCAACGAAACGAAACGACTCACTCTCTGTACGTCGTTCGGGTAGTCTTCGTATTGGAATCTGAACGGAGTGGTGAAAGAGAAGTCGGACCACAGGTAGATCTGTCCCGTGTAGTTGGCTGCGAGCACTTTCGAGGTGACTTGTCCTGGATTCGAAGTGGATCCTCCGTTGATTTGGACAATGTTGGGGGTCCAGATCTGGATCCAGTAGAAGTTAAGCCAGCTGAGACCCCACTGCTCCTTGTCCCAAGAGACCATTGTGTCGTTCCAGCTGAGGACGAACCGTCCGAAAACCTTCACGTTCTGTCTCCGTTCGTCGATCTCCACGTTGTTGATGCGGACGCTCTCGATGCGAACTACACGCGTCTTGTTGTCGGTGGCGTTCTGGTAAGTCGTCTGGATATGAGTGCGAAGTTTCCACGCACGATCCCCTCCTTGACACGAGTGACACGATTTGCGGCAGTTGGCCATCATCCACACCGCGTTCGTCGAGCACTCGCCAGTCGCCGCCCATTCCGAGCACTTGGGGTCGGCGTCTTCGCATCCGACAGCCGAGGCGGCTGCCACGAGACACGTGGAAAGGATGAGAAGCCGAAGCATCTGGAATAGAGAGAACTTTGGAGAAAAGAAAGAAGGAGCAGGTGGTGAATAATGGACGGAACACGAACACGAAGCGGACAATGGAAGCCAGGGGCAACCAACGAATTCGAGGAGGCGGAAGACCGACGACGTCGCACGTCTTCTCTTTCTCATTTCTTCGTTTTTTCTTCTGTTTGTTGCTTGCTGTGTAAACTGTTCTTTTTACTTTCTTTCGAATTGACCCTCCAGAATTGTGTAATGTTTTGACCTGCTAAAGTGGGTGAGATAGGGAAAGAGACAGAGAACGCTGCTTTCGACTGTCAGACAATACTGAAACAATCAGCCGATAAGAGTCAAAAAGTGCGGAGAAGCATGCAAAATGGCTATAGGACTCGGGCGAAAAAAGAAACAATAAACGCAAAAAGACAGTGGCCCTCCCCAAGTGCTTATCCGAAACGGGTTGTGAGGCGGCCAGTGGCCGGTCTGACGAGGCTAGTTAGCCGCCCTCCTCGGCCGTCTCCTCGATCGGATCCCGTCGTGTCGACGACGCAACAGGTCTGATTCGAGGAATAGGAGGAGGAGGACGGGCGATAATGATAAGCCGGCCTGTTCCCGGAGCGATAACGATAATGACGAGGCGGGAAAACACACCTAGCCACGAAAAAGCGAATGATAATAAACGGAAGACTCATTGATCAAAACGTTATGCAGATAAGAGGAATTGGTCTTTGAATCGGATATGCAGGGAAGCTCTCGGCGATATCAGTGACTGTTTCCTTAGAAAACAAGAACCGATTGGCAGAAATATCTCGAGAACGATTACCGTTTCGTTCAAACCAGTTCCGTCTTCTCATCAATAAACTTCAGGTGAATGGGCTGCCAGGTGTCATCAGATGGAAGTCAATTCGAGAAATCAGACTATGATCGACTGTGGAAGCGGATGAACTCCGTCTCGGAGCCGCCTGCTGCTCCGAAGAGCCGGAAGACACGACAACAGAGTGGATGGCGGATTGTGAGAATACTTCTCATCTCCACTTACAAAGACTTTCGAAACGAACGACAAGCAGTTTTGGACTTGGTAAGAGGTGCGGGAGGCTGAGACTGTCACTATGAGAGTTGCAGATCGAGAACAAGCTTCAAGCGATCGCTTCGGAGAAGCGAGTGTTCCTTCAAGTGGAAGATTTCAGTGCGGTAAGAAGAACCGATCGATAGAAGGCTGATTAAAGTGGAACACTGCAGGGATCGAAGGCGTACCTCGACGAGACGTCCTGCTTGTATCTCATCGAGCGTCTGTGTCGAGAAGCGGTTTCTTCTCCCTCTTCCACCACTACATACTTCTATTTGCACTTCCTCGGGTTGGTCACATAATGGCGGCTGATGAGGCTGAGTGGGTGCCATTTGAGATAAGGTGGACATTGAGAGAGAGAGAACAGTGATGAGGGGTACGAAACCAGTTGGACGGGCGTCATTCGACCGATGGCGCCTCGCGGAAATGTTTTGTTCGGGGAGGGGAATGAGAGGGAGACAAAAAATTATTATGATTATCGGGTTGGTGGGCAATGTGGGCGAGGATAATGACGACTTCTGGAGGAGGGACAGACGGATGTTTTATCCGGTTTATGTGTGATGATGACGGACTCTTTAGGGAATGCTCTGGGTACATAATCGACCACACGTTTCTCGATGACAACTTCCTGAATCAGAACGCGATCTCGAGAGATCAATCGTTCTCCGAAGTCTTTCTTCAGTTGGCAGGTCTTCACAACGCGAAGTGTATGTCTCCAAAGTTGATCTTCTTTCCGCTGATCAATGTGTGTTTCCAGCTCTCTTCCTCTTCCGCAACCCCAGTTTTCTTCAAGAACTCCCGTTCAATGTCACCAATTTCATCGATTCTCCGGCGAATCGCGAGAGAGCAAAGTATTTCAATTCGATGGTAAAGGCGGAAGTGGCTCCGTCGAAGTTTGTTGAATACGCGGTCCGCACATCTGGAATAAACAACATCCACTTCAAACACATTCTATTCGACGATCTGAGTGGAGCCACGAAACCGATCGATGATCTCGTCTACCGATATTTGGAAGACCTTCCGGACGGAGAAACGGAACGGA